>JAQPPZ010001536.1:1392004-2784008 GCA_028583015.1 Wollemia nobilis
TTGTTCAATTATTTCCCTTTCTAACTGATGCTGGTGATCCAAGAATTATTTATCTAGCCAAAGTTGATTGAATTGAGCTTGGCAATTAGCATATATTTTGACAACTTGATTTTTTAGCTCAGTTGCGTGAGGTCTATGAGACCTAGAACTATTGCCATGATGCCTATCTTATTTATGAGGATATGAAAGGTCGACTACAAGATTCTCTCGATTGGGAGAGGTTGCAATACTTGAGGCTCACTCATAAACTAATGTTCTTTATACTCATCTAGTGTAGAAGCACATCATGCTTGCATGGAATAATGCAACCAAGGATAATCAATATTCTCCTCAGGTATTTCTTCATAAATGAGGAAGGGAAGGGTAGATTTTTCTCACCCATGGAAATGAGTATCATACTCATCTTGGTACCTATACCGTTGAGACCTATTGGGTGATCTGAGGGTGTATTTGATCATTTGGCCCTACCCATGATGAATAGTCTTGATCCTACACGTAGGTGTGCGAGGTAGACCGAGAAAGTAAGCAGATGCATGGTATTGCTCTATGTGTTTATACCTCAATGTGTAGTCATTATTTAAAGAAGGCGTGTGAAGTGTCTAAATCTGGAAAGTAAGTTCTCTAATTAGGACCAAAACCTGTAGGGGTATCCCACGTAAGGGTACCTTGTAGGTTAGGTTTCTTATTTGACATTCTAGGACTTGGATGAGTAGGAGGCTACCAAGGATGTATGATCATATCATTGGGGTCAAATTAGATATGATCTACGTCTCCTTGCCTACTCTTCATAGTGCCAGCCCTTGAGTGGGATTGGTTGCGGGTGCATACCATAACTACTTCCTTCTAAACCTTACGTGATTATATCCTTTACAAATTTTAATGATTCAACACACAAAAATAGAAACACACAATAATGCAAGTGTTTATCTCTTTTAAATATATATGTGTTCCTAAAGCTATTTGGTGTCTTTTTGATTTGTTGTTTTGCAAAGAGATATATTTTCATGTGTTTTAATATTGTTGATGTAATTCTCAAATTTTTAAAGGATTTCACATGTATACTTGTAGCTTGATAACCAACAATGAAATTTCGGTCACGTAAACCAACCAAAGTATGGATATGAATCCCATACTTTATTAGGGAGCATAGGTCCTACCATTCCTCACCCAAATTGATTGTGGGTAGTAATACACCCTCCAAAGAGGAGGGTATGCTATTTTCCATGGCTAAGACAATTCTTGGAGCTAGATTTGGCCAAAAATAGGGTTTGTATAATATAAGCCAATGGATGAAGATGAAGCCCACCGTCGTTGATCTCTATTAGTGGTTGGGGATTAAATTTTGACTCAATAATGTTAAAATGTGATGTGGTGTGTGGTTCCTTTTAAACTTAAAGAAAGTAAAACAAGAGAACACTCAATTATGGTTCACTAAATGCACAAAGAAATTTTCACTTTCAGAAGTATTTAACAATGAAGGGAACCTACAAAATGCATATCCTAAATGGGAACCTAACTGTTAGGTAGGTTGCAAGAAATCAAACCATACAAGTGTATAATTAAGTTGTTTCTTTTCCCTATTTTTCTTCTTTTTGTTGTTTTAAAATTGAGGAAAAGCAAAATCTACATTTCAATTAACAAGGAAAATACATAAAAAAGCTAAATTTAACCTTCTCTAAATAATATTAATGCAAAGTGAAGGTTTGGATGCATACCTTGAAAGCCTAGAATGTTGTTGTTTCTATAAATTTGAGCTTCAAGCCCCCTATTTTGTGGTTGTCCTAGGGTGGGATGACTAAAAATTTGGGGGCCATCCCTGGGTGGGATGGCTATTGTGGCCATCCCTAGGTGTTCCAATTAGGAATTTAGGGGTCGTTTCATTCCAAAATGGATAGAAACTGCAACATTAAAATGATAAAAATAGATTCAAAACATACAAAAATGAAACGAGATAGGGGTCCCACCATGATTGCCACTATAGAGCAAAAAAAATGATACACCTAGCAAAAGGAAATGAAAAGCACATATTTATTTAAGCATTGAAAAAAGATATCGTGACAGAAAAAGTGTTGCGATATCGCATGATTTCACGACATGTCGCGACATGGCACGATTTCATGACATGTCACGAAATCGTGACCAAAACAAAGAGCGGAGGCTATGGCGGACGAAGGGTTGCGAAATTGTGACATGTCGCGATTTCGTGACATGTCACGAAATCACGACCAAAAAAAAGAGTGGAGGCTACGACGGACGAAGGGTCACAGAATCGTGACATGTTGCGATTTCGTGACATGTCGCGAAATCATGACCAAAACAAAGAACAGAGGCTACGACGGACGGAGGGTCGCGAAATTGTGACATGTTGCGATTTCGCAACATGTCACGAAATCACGACCAAAGCAAAAAGCAGAGGCTACGACGGACGGAGGGTCATGAAATTGCTACCGAAATAGAAGAGCGGAAGGGTGACAGAGGAACGTCATGATTTCACGATGTGTATCGTGATCAAAGTTGAAAACGAAGGACGCGAGGGAAATACATCATGATATCATGAGCAAAGCAGAAGCAAGAAGGCAAAAATGGAAGATGTCGCGATATCGTGACCCGAAGGCGAGGAAGGCAGTGATGAAGGGAAATGTCACAATATCGTGACATGTCGCAATATCGCGACCAAAAGGGAGAAGGAGCACAGGGAAGCCGAAATGTCATGATATCGCGACATGTCGCAATATCATGATCGAAAGAGAAGAAGGGGATGTCGCGATATCGTGATCAAAAGAGAAGAAGGGGAAGAAGGAGAAGATGTCATGATTTTGTGACATGCTGCATTTTTAGGGGACCGTTACAGAATGAGGTCGTTGATCGACACGTGGCATCAAGTTACAGAGGAAGCAGGTGAAGACGAAGAGTCACGACAGACAAAGGGGCATGAGAATCTGAAACGAAGGGCCACGAATGGAAGATAGATCATCGCACAAAAATTATAAAAGGGCAAGCCGAGGCATGCACAAGGGGTTGGAGAACGACGTGAGGCAGGGTTGTAGATGCGATAACCAGAGGGCCGTTCTGGCCCTGCTGCATTGTTCTTCCTTCCAAAAAAGCTTGAGTTCCTAGGTAGTGTAGACAGACAGTTTGCACCAGGAACAGAGAAATCTTGGATCCGTAGGCATGTAGCAGATTCGCCGAACGTGAGGCAGTTACACCAGGGTTCATAGATTGCGAAAGCTGTGAAAGCTATGAAAGCCGAGGTTAATGGTTGCGGCCATTGTTCTATATTTGTATTTGTAGATTGCAGAGGGTCGGGGCCTCTATAAAAACCCAGTGAATGTAATGAGAGAGCATGGATATCAGAGATTGCATAGTGATTGAAAAACTATGCCTACGGGCTAGTTCTTTGTAAAAATATTGAATGAAAATTTTGAGTTTTGTAGATGCAATTTTTTTTAGTCCCCATCAGGTGGTATCAGAGCAAGAATATTATGACCGTGTAAGCAGAGTGCCGAACGTGAGGCAGCTTGCACCAGGATCTGTGGAAAAATGGTGAGAAGACAGAAGGGTTGATTTGAGAGAGTTCGAGTCCTTGTGCAGAATAAGGCGACAGAACAGTGCAGAAGTGAAGGGCACTTCTCCACCAACCTCAGGTGTCTGATGCAGGAGCATCCAGGGACATCTGATGCAGAAGCATCCAGTGGAAGCAGAGCCTTTTTGAAAAATTGGCTAAGGAAGGAAGCTGTCGCGATTTCGTGACATGTCGCAAAATCGTGACCAAAAGAAGAGAGAGATGAGGAGGAGGAAAACTATCACGATATCACGATAGAAAAAGTGTCACGATATCACGACACAAATTAGGGAAAGAAGCTACGACGGACGGAGGGTCGTAAAATAGCGACATGTCACGATTTTGTGACATGTCACAAAATCACAACCAAAACAAAGAACGGAGGCTACGACGGACGAAGGGTCGTGAAATCGTGAAAAAAACAAAGAGCGGAGGCTATGACAGATGGAGGGTCATGAAATCGTGACATGTCACAATTTCATGACATGTCACGAAATCGTGACCAAAACAAAGAACAGAGGCTACGACGGACGGAGGGTTGCGAAATCGTGACATGTCGCAATTTCGTGACATGTTGTGAAATCGTGACCAAAGAAAAAAGCAGAGGTTATTATAGACGGAGGGTCGTGAAATCACGACCAAAACAGAAGAGCAGAAGGGCGATGGAGGAATGTCATGATTTCGTGACGTGTCATGAAATCGCGACCGAAGCTGAAAATGGAGGATGCGAGGGAAATACGTCGTGATATCATGACCAAAGTAGAAGCAAGAAGGCAGAAAGGAAAGATGTCATGATATCACAACCCGAAGGCGAGGAAGGCAATGATGAAGGGAAACGTCGTGATATCGTGACATGTCACGATATCACGACCAAAAGGGAGAAGGAGCGCAGGGAAGCCGAATATCATGACCAGAAGAGAAGAAGAAGGGGAAGAAGGAGAAGATGTCGCGATTTTGTGACATGCTGCATTTTCGGGGGACCGTTACAGAATGAGGTCGTTGATCGACACATGGCATCAAGTTACAGAGGAAGTAGGTGAAGACGAAGAGTCACGATAGACGAAGAGGCACGAGAATCTAAAATGAAGGGCCACGAATGGAAGATAGATTATCGCACAAAAATTATAAAAGGGCAAGCCGAGGCATGCACAAGGAGTTGGAGAATGACGTGAGGCAGGGCTATAGATGCGATAACCAGAGGGCCATTCTGGCCCTGCTGCATTGTTCTTCCTTCCAGAAAAGCTTGAGTTCCTGGGTAGTGTAGACAGACAGTTTGCACCAGGAACAGAGAAAGCTTGGATCCGTAGGCGTGTAGCAGATTCGCCGAACGTGAGGCAGTTACACCAGGGTCCGTAGATTGTGAAAGCTATGAAAGCCGAGGTTAATGGTTGCGGCCATTGTTCTATATTTGTATTTGCAGATTGCAGAGGGTCAAGACCTCTATAAAAACCCAACGAATGTAATGAGAGAGCATGGAGATCAGAGATTGCATAGTGATTGAAAAACTATGCCTGCGGGCTAGTTCTTTGTAAAAATATTGAATGAAAATTTTGAGTTTTGTAGATGCGATTTTTTTTAGTCCCCATCAATAAATAAATGAAATAAATGGATGGTTATATTTATATTAATGCATTTTCCAAATATACGGTTACAAAACATCCCCTTGAGGGCTCTCAATTGATATAATCCATTACAATTTCCAAAGGATCTAATCCTTTCAAAAACTCAAGGTGTGCTTTCAGTATCTTTCTCACACTCACAATTGAAGAGTGGTCTTTTTCTACCATTGTGATGATCTATCCATGTTCAAATATTTAGCTCCTTACTCATGCACTAGAATACCTAGATCTACATACAAGAAATTAAAATTGATTAATAGCATGTATAGATTAAGATGAAATCATAAGGATGCATGCAACATTGAACACAAAAAGTGCAATAGATGATGCAAAACTACTCAAAATTGTACCAAAAATTAGCATAATGTATATTATCTAATTTAGGAATGATTTATGTAGAAATTGAAATGAAAATACAAGCAAAATCCATGGCCATCCCTGGGTGTTCCAATTGGGACTGTCATCACAAAAATCGTAATTAAAGGTCCAAAACTACTTCAAATCTCACCAAATTCTAGTATGATGTATGTAAACTAATTTACAAATGATCTATAATGAAATAAACTCAAAATTGTATGCCAATTCATGGTTGTACCTGGGTGTTCTAATTGGGATTGTTAACCATCCCAGGGGAATGACCACCAAACCTGGTGGTTTTTGCCACCAATTCCTCTAGGATCTAGTCCAAAATACTCCTAGGGGTGTTGTCATTAAATTTGGTAATATAAATCATATAAATGAGTGGGTTTTGGAATGGATATGCGTATTTGGGGATGTCTCAAAAACTCCTTTGATTGATGAAGATTCCAAGGGTAAATACACGGGTAAAAGGGGATAGTGAATCTCGATAGCACTTCATAGCGAATTCTTGTAAATAACTCTCTCTAAAATTGGTTGGAATACCTCCAATTTATAGCCCAAGAGGTTCACAAGGCCAAAGAGGCAAGTTGGGGCATGCAAGGTAGGTGCCACCACTTGTCAAAATCCTTGCCATACGTTGGGTGGAAGAGGCCTCCAAGTTGGGCCTCCAATTTACAAGTTGTGATGGCTTTGGTAGGACCTCAATATCTCATAAGTAATTGGATAGGATAAATGGTAGAATTTTATTACCACTTATCCCACCCTTAAATTTTTGATGGACCTAGGCCATGGTCATCCCACCCATGGATGGTTGCTTATGGCCATCCCTTGGTGGGGCAGCCATGAACTGTGGTCATCTTGGGGTGGGACAACCATGGCTACATGGCCCAAAAATTCCTAAAAATGGGATAAACCTTCCCAAAAGTGGTTAAGACCCCTAATTAACCCCTGAGGGTTGCCTAATGGGGTCATGTGGTGTCCATAAGAGTGCATCATTGCAGTTTAATCCAATTGACATGATTTTAGTGTCTACAAAAAGTTAATATATATATTTATTCATGTGAAGGATCTATAATATAAATCTCTTTCAAAAGTTAAAAAATAGCTCAAGATGAATATATAAGTAGATATGGGATGGTGTAGTCAAAACTCTAAGAAAAAATAAAATAATCTAGACCTCTAATTGATAAAAACCTATGAGATAATGTTCCTCAAGATACCTATGAAGGAAAGTATAGTTATGTAATATCTAGAAATCAAGAGAAAATATGGATTGATACAACCATTATATCTTTATAAAAATAGAGATCAATATACTCATTGGATCTATAAACTACTTATGACAAATGCTACATGAAGAATACTTATCAATTGATTTTATTGGTCCTAAACATCTATGAAGAGAAAAATGATGCATATATGACCATTCTATTAAGTAGATGTAAATAAAATTATCAACAATAAATATTAGAGGAAATTTATCCAATGTTATAAAATTTTATATTATTGATCTCTATTATGCACCACCCATTTCATATTCAAATAATATTTTTTTATATAAGTAAATACAATAGAATATAATGAGATAAAATTAAAAGGTGAAGTTGTTTAATGACCAATATTCCTTTAAACATTTAGTTTCATTACATTACTTTAATAGTTGATTATTTTATATAGTTGTATTTCATTACATTTATCTTAATTTAAGTTAGCACCTACCTAAATCCATTGGTATTAGGAATATGAATGGATAATATCCTTCGTAATAGGATGATGTCTATCTCATGCATTTGGAAACATATTAATGACTAGTTAGAACCTTGGGAGTATTATTGGATACACATATTATTAGCACCACATTAACAATTAGTGGATGGAGGCCTAAAATCTTAGTACCCTTGTGGCAACTAGTAATTGTACCCTTGGTTATTGACTACAGCTAGAAATAAATACTATGATGCCCTAAGAGTATCTAGATAAAAATCTTAATGCTTTTGGTGTTTTTTAGACATATTCTTTGGAGCTTCCTTATAACACCCATAGTGATTTACAATAATTAATGAAAAGAGACTAACTATAATACCCTCCCACAATCTTTTTGACCCCTTATAATACTTTAAGGTAACTAGTTTAAATGATGATAACAATTTAAATTTATTCCTCTCATAGGATAGTTGGGCTAATGCTAGAAAAAATTAGAAATATATTCAACTAAATAAACCTAGGGAACAAATATTGTTTAGTGATTTTTACATAAGTAAAAACTTTATAACATCTATATAAGGTTAAATTTTATTAAATATATTTTATAGTTGTAATGGTCCTCCCAAAAATATGTTTCATGATACTGCTATTTGTATTTGATGAGCAAATCTTTTAAATTATCATGCTTTAATATTCTTGGGATATGGTCCTACTAAAGGTCTTTGTTTTGTAGGTACAGGTCCTCAAGAAATACAAAGGGAAATGATGGTTGTAGGGTTATGCATAAGGGTTTGGCATTAAAATGTATTTATAAAAATATGGCAAATTAGTTTCAAAATACAAAATTATTTATCATTTATAGGTCAAAATGTCCCTTATTATTAGGGGTAATATTGGATATTTAAACTTAAAATAGTCCAATTATTATAAAATTGGGGTGAATCTACCCAAAAAAATATTTACACGTAAAATTTTTTGGGTAATGAGCCTCGGTCAAGGGTCACAAATATTAGCCAATTTCAAATTTTAAAAACCTAAATATTTGTTAATTAATGATGATTAGCCACTATGCATAACCCTGGATGGCAGTGTGAAATATCATCGTAGTGGGGTATTCCCACTAGAAAGGATGAAATAATCCCTACCAGTGAAATACTCACCAATGACTCATGAGTACATGGATCTCAAATAATTGCATTCATATAGGTGCATCATGAATGTATGCCTTGCATTATGAATGTATACCTTGTATTATGTATATATGTTGTGTATTATATAATTTATACCTCTAATTGAATGAATGCTTCTTGTGAAAATCCTCTAATGACAAGGAAAGTGCCAAAGCATAAGAGTTATTCTCATCTACTAGATAGTAACATTCTGTTGTTATCAGGTTGCCTGTACGATAAGGAATATTGGAGGTATAAATATGTGTATAGATATCTAATTGTGTTTTATTAATTTAATTTAATGGTGTTAGACATTAACCCAGGTGTTGTAGGTGAGTTGGAGAGGAGAGGGCAATCCTCCAAGGGAGGTCCCAAGTTCGAATCTCCACCCTACCAAAAAGCTGAATTGGGTAACCAAAATCCAATTGATAATGTTGGTGCGGGCAGGGTCTGGGTGCGACTCCCGAGTAACTTTGACGATGTAGAACCCCCTGTTCGTGGTCTCTCAGACCAAGGCGGCCCCACAAGGAGTTTTTCGCTTAAAAAAAAAATGGTGTTAGACATTAAATTAATTAGTATAAAAATAGAGAAATAAAATATTACTAATAAATAGATAAATTAAATTTTAATATAATTTAAGAAAATATTAAAAATGTGTATGGCCTTAGTATTTGCTTATTTAAAAAAAAATAATATAAAAAATCTTTTTAGACCACCTGGTAGGTTAAGACTTCAAGTTAATATGGCTGATAGCATGTGATACATTTGTTTATAAATGAAATATCCCTTGCTTCTATAAATAATGATGAAATTAGAGGGGAGGGGGGTATTTGTGTGGATTATTTCCTTTCAGATAGAGCAGCCAACAAGGGGAGGATAAAAGTGTGGCAGTAGGCAAGGTTTCAAATTTTATGTTGTTATTTTTGGGCTCGTTTTCCACCCGTGATAAAAGTTAGAATGTTTATTTTTCTATCTATATAAAATTTGGATGTTATTGAATGTTTAAATTGAATTTTAATTTAAGTATGTAGAAATATTATATGAGAATTGTGTGAGTCCTTTGAATGGAACTACTATGTTAATCTGTCTGGTTGAAATCAACATTAATAATATTACTTAAGTTACCTTTAATAGACATCTCAATCCTATGAATTATATTATGTTTTGGTTATAATGCTAATAATGTCACTCAGTTGAAAATGAGTATAGTAATAAGCTCTATGTCTTTGTCTTATAAGACCAAATCTATAGAATAAATTTATTAAATTCTCAATAATGTATTGTTCTATTAGTAATATTCTTCCAAGTACCTATAGATGGGTGATAGACGTATCTTGCCTGTTTTATTCATAAAATATATTATAATTTGATTATAATATGAATAAGGCAGTTTGGTTAATAATGGCAAGATAATAAGTTCCATGTCCCTGCCTTAGGAGAACCAAACCTGTAGTATAATCGTACTAAAACTGTGGTGATATGATAAGGACCATATTTTAAATATATTTTGGCTATGCAAAGCCTTTTGTAGATGGTTGTTGAATGGAAATGGTTAGAGGAATGATAGTACCCTTAATATTGTTACCTGACATATCTAAGTGCCTATTGGGATTGAAAAAATTGAGTCTTATAAATATATTTTGGTTTTGCAAAACTATGTATAGACGGTTGCTAAATGGAAATGGATAGCAAGATGATAGTGCTCTTAATATTGTTACGTGATCTCTAAGCGTCTATTGGGATTGAAAATGTTGATTCTTTTAAATATATTTTGGCTATGTAAAACTCTATGTAGATGATTGCTAAATGGAAATGGATAGTGGGATGATAGTGCCCTTAATATTGTTACCTGATGTCTCTAAGCGTCTATTTGGAATTGAAAACATCGAGTCTTATTGATTATCCATGCCTACCTTTGTAAATAATTACTATGAAAATAGGACTAAGGTAGGGTGAAGCAAATATGTCATATGCGATAATGGGATGACTACTATTATATATATCAAATGTTTTTCTTATACTCTTATATTAGCATTTTATTCAATAGGTATATTAATTTGAAATCTAGGATTACCACTTATTAGAATAGTTGATGAGTTTTTAAATGCAATCTATTAGATATTTTCTAATTACTATGAATGATTGTTCATTGAAATAGTAGAATAGTCATATAAATAAATAAGATCTTACATGCATTTCAAAGTTACTTATTGATGTATTCATAAACGAAGTCATTTTGATCTCAAACCAAGCATAAATCAGTAAAACTAGGGTTGACGGGTTGTGGATAGCAATGAAAAAATATCTCTTCTCAAGCAAATATGTATTCACTTTGCTAGAGGAATGCTTTTTAATTTAATTATTCCATGTTGTTGAATGGATAAAATACTAAACCTTGTGATATGGTTTTTAAAGCAATTGTAAAGGATGTTTTTTCTTTTCACATTGCCCTTTAGTCATTTAGGAAGCAATAATATTTTGGAATATAGATTACCACCCTTTTCCATTAGTGTGTATTTGTTAATAAATTGGAGAGACGGTCTTTTAATCATCTATATTTTGAATAGAAGTTCATTAAATACATATTATTATTAAATAAAAAGTACGTTTAGAAAATGTATTTAAATATTATACTTTTTGAAAAGTGAAACCATATGGTTCTATTATCACTTAAATATTTTAGTGGTTAAGTCTTATATTATATGAGCTCTATGTTTTTATTTTCATTATTATAATGAACTAAAAATTAATGTGGTACTTTGGTGCGAGTGAAGCAAATTTGGTGGATGTGGAGTTGTTGTTGGACAATGTTCAGGTGGATATTTTTGTGAATGGTTAGAAGGAATTTTATAGTTCCCTCCCTCTTTGGGATCCAGGTAAGAGTTTGTCTGCCCCTGGTTCTTTTGGGAAACCTCCATATCTCATCTCCTTTTCCAAGGTGGTGGTCGGTTATAAGGTGGAGGAAGTTAATATCCCTTGTGACATTAACCAGGACACAAACCAAATTCATATCCCAAACTATATTGTCAATGACATTATTGAAAAGAGAACTTGAAATTTGGTAGGAAAAATCCAAGGTGTTAGACCAAATTTGGATGCCCTAAAACTATGGGCTTTGTCTAGATGACGTCCGTGTGGTTCTCTGGAAATTGTGGCCTTTCCCAAAAAATTCTTTCTAATTAGGCTTAATTACAAATAACATTCAAGAAGAATCCTAGAAGGTGGCCCATGGTTTTTCGATAAGAGGGTATTATTTATCAGGAAATGGGGCCCAAAATTTAATCCTGCTTTGCAACTTGGAAATATAGTACCCTTATGGGATAAACTATCAGATTTTCCCTCATATCTTTGGCATGTGAGTGTCTTCAAAGTTGTGGTAAAAACCATTGGGTACTTTGTTTCCTTTGACCGTGCCACAAATTATTCCTTTCGGATGCAATTTGTTCGTATGTGTGTCATGGCAAAAATTGAGAAGGAGCTTCCAAGGTCTATAGAGCTTATTTCCAACTTGGGTAGTTGGAATAAATCCCTTTAGTATGATAACAAGCCTCAGAATTTCCAAGCTTGTGGGAAGGAAGGCCATTGAAAACACATTTACCCCTTAAGGTAGAAATATAAGCCTTCAAAGCGTCCAATTTCTAAAGAGAAGTGGACTCCTAGAAAGAATTCGAAGTCCAAAGCATTTTGGACCCCCAAAAGGAACCCGTTGATTTTGAAAGGAAAGTAAATTGTTTCCTTTCCAAAATATGTTGTTCCTCAAAACATGGGAGAGGATGCCTCTCAGGTAAAAGTCTCTTTGTCTTCTAATAATTCTTTGAAGGTTGTGGTCACCTCTTAGTGGTTCTGGAATCGAAGTAAGTGGTGAAGGATATCGATCCCCTTTGCAGAACTCCTTTGATTGTCTACTATCAAAGGATCCTATTATTTAGTAGATTGTTGATTATCCTACCATCTCTCTTAAGTTGACTCCTAAGATTAAGGGTCTAGTGTCTTCTCCCAAGTCAGGTATTATTCCACATTTTTCTAGTCTTGAGAGTCCTTTGGTTTCTCTTAAACCTATTCTCGAGAAATGTTCTCATAGCCCTAAGACTAGAAGCCATAAAAGGAGGCGTATTGATTTAGGAGAAGAAAATAAAGTGTGCAGACCACCAAGCAATATGGGTAGGAAAAGGAATATTGATAATGCTACTACTAATGGTGGTTAGGCTTTCCTTATTATGGAGAAGAGAAATAGTGACGGGATTAGCTAGCTAAAATTAGAAGGCTTTAAGTATCCTTAGCTTGGGGGGATGATGAAAAAACTCTCTTTTAAGTCTCACTAATGAAGGTGTGCTCTTAGAATTTTAGAGGGTTGAATAGCTCTTCTAAAAATCACATATTGGCATATTTGAGAAGATACAAGTATCTTGATATTTTTTTTATCCAAGAATCCAAATTAGAGGAGTTTTATTGGGAGGTGGTTCATAATGTAGTCTAGAAGGAAGCAAGCTTTGCTGCTAGTGAGTTTGTTGGTTCAGTAGGAGGATTGTTGTGTTTTTGGGACCGTTCAAAGTTTGACGGTAATGTAATATCTTCTTCTAATTGGATGATTAACATTATTTTTTTGTGCAAATCATTGGGTTGAAGATGGGTGATGTCCAATATATATACTCCCAACTCTAGCCTTGGGAGGAATCTTTTCTAGATGAAATTGCTTGAAATGATAAAAGTATTTTTGGATGAAGCGTGGGTCCTTTTTGGTGATTTTAAATTCCCTTTATATACTTCTAAAAAATAGGTGGTAATTGTGTGGATGGCGTAAGCATAGAGGACTTCACACACTTTATCAGTGCTATAGAACTTCAAGATCTTGATCTGAAAGGTATGAAGTTTACATGGAGTAATCATAGAACTAGAAGCAATCTCATCATGTGTAGGTTGGACAGATTTCTTATTTCTAATTCTAGTATTCATATTTTTGGTGATGCATCCTTGTCCTATTTTCCTAGGGTTGGGTCTGATCATAATCCCTTATGGTTAGAGTTACCGATAAACCTTCTCTTTCTTTCGAGGTCGTTGATATTTGAGGCCATGTGTGTTCACATACAAAATTTGAAGGGCTTATGGAGGATTGGTGGAAGGAAGAAGTTCAAGGGGATGGAATGGAGTTGTTAATCAATAAGCCTAGGAAGCTCAAATTTCATCTTATAATCTAGAATAAATTCATCTTTGAAAATAGTTTTAGAGAAAAATAAAGTTTAAGAGCTCAACTCAAGGACCTGAAGGATTCATTGGAAGCCTAGGAATTGAGAAAAAAAATAAATTCTTCTTTTGAATCTACACAATAAATTAGCAAAGGAGGAAATATTCTGGAAATAAAAATCAAGAGATTTGTGGTTGAAGGAAGGAGACTGAAATTTGAAAAATTTTCATGCTTCGACTCTATGTCACAGAAGTCACAATAGGATTAGAGAGATTTATAGATCTGACAGTTCATATTTGCAAGATATTTTAGAGATTAGAGAGGAGTTTGTTGGATTTTTTAGATCTCTTTTGGGATTATCTCTAGTCAGAGATAATCAAGCCAAATATGCACTTTTAGCTTTTATCCCTAGGTTGGTCTCTAATAAAATGAATGCTAGTCTCATAGAGGCTTTCTCATATGAAAAAAATTAAGAAGGTCGAGGATTCTATGGGTCCTCTTAAAGCCCCTAGTCCAAACAGATTTCCTCCACTCTTCTTCAAAAAATTCAAGCAGATTTGTGGGAGGGATGTTTGTAGTGTGCTAAATTCAATTCAAAGGTCCTTGGCCATTTTGAAAGTGCTTAATGCTATCTCTTTGAATCCCAAGAGCTCTAACTCTTCTTATTTTAATGATTACATATTGACCAGCCTATGTAACACAGTCTATAAAATTTTTACTAAAGTTATTTCCAATAGAATTAAGTCCTTCCTATTGATGTTGATTGATAGCGCTCAAAGTGGGTTTGTTCTTGGAAGGAAGATTTTGGATGGTGCAATAGTGGTTCATGAGTTGATGCATTCTATTCATAAAAGCAGAAGGGTCAGGTTTTTTCTTAAACTTGATATGAATAAGGCCTACAATAGGGTCTCTTGGCATTTTCTATTTAGAGTTTTGATAAAATTTGGTTTTGATTCTAGTTGGATCAATCTGGTCAAATCCCGTGTCCTCTGTGTGGTTCTCAGTTTTGATTAATGGTTCTACGATGGGGTTTTTCAAATCATTTGATGGTATTCACCAAGGAGATATTCTATCTCCTTTCCTATTTATTTTTATGGTGGAAGCTTTGGGGAGGTCACTGGCTTTTAGACAGTCAATTGTGGATCTTTCCCTAGCCTTGTCATGTAGATCAATATCTCACCAATAGTTTGTGAATGACACCATTCTATCTTGCATCACTTCATTTATTCATGCTAAAGATATTAAGTCTCTTCTCTCTTGATATGAGAAAGTAGCAGGCTAGAAGATAAGTTATATTAATAGTAGCCTTTACTTTATTAATACTCCAAGGGAGCACCAAAGAAATATTACAAGCATTCTTGACTATAGAATTGCTTCCTTCTTGGCTATTTATCTTGACCTCCCGCTCTTATTAGAAAGAATCAAGGATTCCTTTTGGATACTGGTTCTTGAGAGGATGCATCGTAATTTTGCTTCATGGAAGGGAGCCCTTCTAAATCAGGCCAAGAAAGTGGTTTTGGTTCAAAGAACTCTCCAAAGTACCTTGCTCTTTTTATGTTTCTCTTCAACCTTCATAGAAGGATTGCTACAAAATTTAAAAGTATTTGCAAATCCTTTCTCTACGCTAGGCCTAATATGAAAGGAAAGTTTCACCTAGCTTTGTGGGAGCAAATTTTCCATTATAAGAAGAAGGTTGGTTTGGGTCTTAAGAGAGCTTCTCAGATGAACAAGGCCTTGGTGGCCAAATTGGGTTGGAAGGTGGCTTCAAATAATGCAAGGTAGTGGATCCACATCCTCAAGTCCAAGTATAATTTTAATAATTTTCTTTTTGACCCTCTTCCAGGTGGTGGATCCATGTTTTGGTAGAGCTTAGTTAAATCTAGGTCCTTTTTATGTAATAATAGTATATGGGTTATTGGAAATGAAGCAACAATAGATTTATAGAATGGTTCTTGGCTTAGGGATAGTCCATTGTCATATGATCAATGGCTCAGTGCTCTTCTATCAATTACCAGATATTTGGGAAGGATTAAAGTGGTGGACTGCATAATGGAATTTAACAATCATAAATTTTTGTATCAACTTCCATCTACGGTGGGGGATGTGGATGTCTAGCAAGCTTGGATTATAATCATCAACAAGCTTCAATTTCAAGTCTTGAGGTTGGAGACAAATTGATTTGGGTTAGGTACATTGAAGGATCCTATTCGGTTAAGATGGTTTATGCCCTGTTGGGCACGAAGGTTGAAAGCCCCTTCTCGGCTATAAAAAATAGTTTAAAAATCTAATTCCTAAGATCAATCTATTCTTTTAGTTAGCTGTGCAAAATAAAATTTTATCCATTGAGAATATGCTCAAGAGGCTTTAACATTGTGAACAAATACTTTTTATGTGAAGTCAACTGAGAGTCTACTAATCACTTGCTTCTTCATTGCTATATTTTTCAAAAAATTTATTCATTAATTTTTAGCAAGCTTGGAGTTTAGTGGGTGATGCCAAGTTCTCTTGTTGACAACATTTAGCAATGGACCTCTCCCTTTGCATCCCCCATCTTAAATATTTATGAAAAATATTTTTGCCTCATATCCTCTGGGGTTTTTGGAAGGAAAGAAACATGAGACATTTTAAAATTTTGAAAAAAGAGGCATACTGTTTCAGTTCGAGAATCTTGTGGAGTGTTGTCGAAAATATCTCTTCATTTTTTAGGTGCCAAAAAATATTAGATTTATAGGTATCCTAATGAATCATGTTTGGAGGATGAGTTGGATTTTTTATCTATTACGTTGGATCCTGTAGCTCCTAATTCTAGGAGTACTGTTAAGTGGTCCACCCTCCAATTCGCTGGGGTAAGTTGAATTTTGATGACACCTCTAAAGGTAATCCTAGCATCACCATAGTTGGTTGTGTTATTATAGATAGTAAGGGATATTTGGTGGTGGTTATGCTAAATATTTATTTTCTCAAACCTCTTATTTCATGAAATCCAGAGCCATATTCCAAGGTATTTTGTTGCTAATGGACCTAAGGATCCCGAATGTGATTATTGAAGGTGATTCATTGAATGTGATTAACATGCTTAATGGTTCTATTTCACCAAGTTGGAAGGTGGTAAATATGATAGAAGAGGTGAGAAGTAATTTTCAGCATCTCAGCCAACAATTGGTTACCCATGTGCTGAGAGAAGGTAATTTTGTTGTTGACGTTATGGTAAATTTTGGTACTATTCATCTAGGATTTTTTATCTAAAAAAGTGATTTCCCAAAGGACCTCTTAAATTGTATCAATGAAGAGAAGTCTTTATGATTTTCAAAGAGTCAGTCAGTATTTTAAAATGATATTTTGGCTTAACGCTCATTTTGGGCACGTGGATCTCATCAATTTTGAGAGTTTTTGTACTCTCCAATGTACCTTGTTGTTTACTCTTCTAATGTGGTATTAATCTACCTTTAATATCCTAAATTCAAATTCCTTTTGTTTCTTGGGGAGCGTAGGTGGGATAGTCATAGTATCTCATAAATCTCAAACATCTTCCCTCATTATGTGGTTCTCTCATGGTTTGTTGAGCTGGACTTGGTCCATTTTCTTCGGGGAAGTGAACTGGGTTCTTTGGTGGGCTTGTGTCCTCTTTGTCTTGGAAAGCTTAACCCATGACATATGTTATCTTTGCTTTACTGGCAGCCTAAGGGAGAGATGGGACAATTTGAAGATGATGGAAATAAAAGAAAAAGCGTTCTTTGGGGCTCATTGAAAATTTTTGTCAACTACACGGAGAAGGTGACTAGGATGGTGGGGGATGTTATCTAGGAGGTGGACTTGATGTTCAATAATTAGCTCAGTTTTTTCCTCTCTGCATTATTTGGTGTTCTCTCCCTTTAATTTTGTTTCTTTCTTTGTTGTTAGTTGTAGTTTCTTTTTATTCCTTCCTATTGTTTTGGGTGATTATTTCCAGCTTTTGCTAAGGTTCTTCTTTGTGGTTCTCCCCATTGTGGTGGATTTGATGTAAAAGGTTGAGGGACTCCTTTCAAAAGCCTCATTTATTAATAGTACCAAAAAAAAAAATTATTACGCTTTTATGAAAAGTAAAACCAAATAGTTTTGTTATCACTTAAATATTTTCTAGTTAAGTTTTGCTACCACATTAAATTATAGTGGATATGAATTCTATGTTTTAAATTTAATATTTTAAAGTAAAGAATTTCCTTCTGGGTAAAGTAAAGTAGGTAAGTAGTTATCACATTAACTAGAGTGAATAAAAAAAAATCAACTGTGGACATGATTATTAAGCTCGCCTTGTTTTATAAGAATTAGACTTTTATTTTGAATTATTAAGAAAGAAATAGACTTGTTTAATATTTCCATGTATTACTTCCGAATTGGGTCCCTAATAAAATTTTATTTTGAAATGAGAAAACCTAATATTATTAAATGAAATCTAGAAATATTATATTTGAAAAGAAATATCTTACCTTGAAATCATACCTATATAGAGGATTGAATCATTGAAGAGGATGATTGACCTTAAAAGCCAAGTCACCCAGTTCCATTGAATTGTAATTATGCAATCAATGAATATTTGTGAACAATCATTATGGGTGTGTGGTATAGGACATCCATATAGGTTGTTGTATGAGTGGTACGATGGTTGTCTTTATAAGGAATCTTGATGGGAGAACTATAACTTCAAATTAAGATTGACCAATGAGGAGAAATATTGGTGGGAGATTTGGAACTCCAATATAAGATTTTGTAATAATTTAGAATAGGATGAACCACTGCATTATTTGCAATATCATCAAAAAAACCATTATTAGAGCTAGGTTAATGGCATGACCTTAATTGTCCATGATGCTAGATATCAATCTAGTTACATGGCTGTGAATTAAGCACCATAGCATTTATGCTAATAATCCTTACATGATTAGTAACAGATGAGTTAAGTTACACTAAGGGTTCCACATAACATGGTAAGGAAAGGATTTATGTATCCACCCTTTAGGTATTATGGATCTTAGAGAATAACCTATGCTGTGATTCTTGATTCACTAAGAAAAAAGGGTGAGATGGATAGGATCACTAAGGGCACCTTCTATGGGACCCAATCAGTCTCATCCGCTTAGGAGGCTGACTACAATGGTCAAATTATAAAATGTGGTACTCAATTCTATGTACTGATTCCTAATGGGTGCAAAATAAACTTTGGGAAAAAAAAATACCCTATCAAACCATCTTTCTTGTTTGCCAACCTATAAGTGAGTTCGATCGTTAAACTTTGTATGTATATGACTAGGTTGTTACAATAGTAAATCTTAGTGCATATGAGATAAAAAAATATTATTTAAATAATAAAATGAATTATACTATACAACATGATAACATATTCCAATAAAATGACATTTTTAAAGATTAAATAATTTTTATATTCTAAGAAAAATGATATATTTAGAATACAATTTATTTTAATATTAATAAATTTATAACTTCAATTGATAATTTTTACTCAATATATATTCATTTTATTTAATAAATTTAATATATATTTATAATGTTAATATTAAATTTTAAAAACTTTGTTTCTTATCATAATATAAAATATTTACAAATTTAAATTTTAAATAAATTTTATTAAAAATATTTTATAGTAAAGCTTAGAGCATATGAGATCAAAGAATATGGCTTCTATAAATGCTTATCTATCAATTCTATGAATATTTGGTGGTCCCTCATGTTTCTTCATCAAGGTTCTCCCTTAGCTCGAGTGCAATGGATTCATGTTCAGTGATTTTTCAAAAAGGGTATTGTTACAATAGTTGATTTTTTTTCTCGCCAGACCAGGGATTGGATCCCATGGAATGATTTCAAATGCACTTCATGTTGAATGGTATGGATAAATATACTTATGATGTTATTATTACTCTTACCCCTTTTCTATGTTGTACAAGATTAGTGTGCGCTCGCAGCATCCTTGGTGGTCATACTAGAGATGGCATGTTGATACTCCTTTGCTTTATTATAAGGCTCATTTGGGGTATTATCTTCTCATCTTCTTATGGTTCCTAAGCTAAATTAGCGTTGGGGCTTATTTTCTACGAGGACTAGATGGAATTATAGATTTCAGAATGTTTGGACTTCTTATGTTGAGCCTAAGCAATATTTTTTTGTGTGGAGCTTGTTGTGTCAAGGCATTCCCTTGGAGGAAAATTTGAAGCACCTTGGAATTCTTGATCCTAAATGCCCTTTTTGTGGTGTACCCAAGTCTTGTACTCACCTCTTTTAAAATTGTAGAATATCTTGGTAAGCTTGGGAATGGGTTCTTTCTCTTTTTTTTTTTTTCCATTTACAACTACAAGAGTTTCTTGGCCCCAATATATTTTTGGAGAATCTTACTTTGTCTCTCCCACTTTTTGAAGTGTGGTAGATTTTCAATATTAACCCGCTCTTTCCTATTTGGAAGACTCGTAATAGAATTGTTTTTAAACAGTATACACCTTCTGTCACATTTACTCACGTTGAAAAATTAGAAATTTTTAATGATATTTGGCTACAAATATGTACAAAATCCAATAAAGTTGCTATGGAGTTGGATCACCTGCAAGTTCTTCTGGCGCACTAGACCAATGCTCCATGTATAGTCAACTGGATCCCCCAAAGCACTCTTCTAAGGAGCATTTTCAATCCCTCTCTCACCGTCGACCTCTATCATATGCAAGAAGTGCTCCCATAGATAAGCACCAGTACCAACCCTTGCCATTCAAGAAGTACCCTAATATTGGCATTGCTTTTTTATCTTACTAGGTTGGGGGTGGGATGATGTTCAACCAGTTTTACTTGGGCTAGTTGTTGGTTGGAGCAATGTGGGTACTAAAGGCCTTGATCACAATGTAGATGGGTAGATTTCCATCCCATAATAACTAGCAATTTATGTAGGACGACACGCCAGGGCACATTACTCCGTATAATATGCTTTCTTTGATGTAATGATCATCATTGATCATGATTGATAAACTTGTGTTTTTTTGGTGTCTTTGTTTCCTAACCCTTGTCACTAAGGATTAGTTTGATTCCCCATGGGGTGTGTTAACCCACCTACTTTTTTTTTATTGTAAAGAATTTTATCTTAATTTAATACAAATTTGTTTTTTTCACTATATATATATATATTAAACAATGAAATGAATTATACTCTACAACCTAATAACATATTCCAATAAAATAATCTATTTTAAAGATTAAATAATTGTTATATTTTAATAAAAATGACCTATTTAAAAAATAATTTATTTTAATATTTATTATATTCATAACTTCAATGGATTACCGAGGTGTACAGTGAGTTGGAGACGAGGAAAGAGGAGGGCGCAATCCTCCAAGAGAGGTCCCACGTTCAAATATCCACCCTACCAAAAAGTTCAATGGGCACCCAAAATCCAATTGATAATGCTGGTACGATCAAGGTCGAGCTTTGATGGTGTAGATGGCCATGGTATCTCACACCAAGGCAACCTCGCAAAAGTTTTTTTGCTTTTAAAAAAATAACTTCAATGAATAATTTTTACTAATAAGTATTCATGTTACTTATTAACTTTAATATATATTTATAATGTTGAAAGTAAATTTTAAAAACTTTGTTTCTTATCATAATATAAGACGTTTAAAATTTTAATTTTGCTTAAAGAACATTGATTATATAGATAGTTGTTTATGAAGTAAAAAATTAAGAATCTAAAATAAGAAAATGCATCGCAAGAATTTAAAACAAGAAAATACATTAAATATTATTGCCATAGATTGCAATAATAAAAAGGTTTATAGACAAAATAGACATAATAAAATATTTGTTTATGAATATATAGATATGAAATAATTTTGTATATTAAAAAAATTATTCATGCAAAATAATTGATTGAAGTTATAAATACAGTGTCCCAGAGTAAATAGTTTTTAAATACAGTGTCCCAGAGTAAATAGTTAATAGTTTTTAAATACAGTGTCCCAGAGTAAATAGTTTTTAGTTGATAATTTTTTAAATAACTTAGTGCATATAAGATGAAATATATGGTAAAATATTTTATTTGTTATTTGAATCCTATAGTTAACTGTTCTAAGTAAAATAGAAGTATATTTTAAAGTGAATACATGGGACATAAGCTACATTAAGTGAAAATCCATGACAATAGATAATAAAAGTGGTGTCTCATTTTAAATTGAGGTATAACTAACAATATGATAATGTGTTACATGTGAATGGAACTTAAAATATGAGTTCAAAATAAAATTAGCATTTAATGTTTTTTTTGTTTGTTTGAAAACCAAAGGATGTTAAACGATATGTGTTAATGGATTTTATAAAAAAAAAAATTGTGTTTTAGTTGTTAAGTTAAAAAAAAAAAAAATTAATAATTCTAATGATGATTGTGACTAACTTATACAATCTTAAAGGCTAAATTCTTAATTCCACTTTACTAGCATTCACATAAAATATGTATTCATTGCAATTACTCGTATCAATGTTAGATACATAAATATTATGTATTATATGTACTATACATAAGATTCAATTAATCATAGTGTATGCCTTTAACAATAATTTTAGATTTAACTTATTTAATAAAATATTTATTTAAATATTTTTAAATCAAAAGAAAAATGAGTGAATTTGATTGGCAGTATATGTAAGTTTAAATAATTTGTTAGAAACATGTCCAACCACTCTATCAAAAAATGATTGTAAAGAAGGCATTGAATGCATTAGATAGATAATAAGCAAACTACCATATTATTTCAAGAATACCAAAATAATAAGAAATATGGTTGATTTCAATGGCCATGTCTTTAGTTAGTCCTGAGCACCAACTTAATAGTGTTGTCTAACATTATAGATAGTTTAACAAGGTATTAGTTTAAGCAAGCCTTGTTGATAATGAAGGCATATTTGGATGTATCATGTTACACAACAACAAAACTATCATACTAATCTAAGAATATCAATAAAACAAAATAGATTGTATCAATAAAACAAAATAGATATCATTGCTTTCAATTGTAAGGTCCTCTTTTAATGATAATAAAAATATCTTTTAACATTATAAGAAACGTTTTAGAATTCAATACTCTCCATCAAATGCATAGACCATTTTATGGTTACATATTTTCTATTTTAATACTTGTAACTAAAACTTGAGTACAACTTAAAAAACCATGATACTTGATCTAACATGTAATTTACCAATGAAAAAATCAACAAATATTGTAATAATAAAATTATCATTTTAATTCATAATACAAAACAAATATTTGGTTTTATTACCCCCTTGATCATCATGTTTTTATATAATAGCTGGAACTAATTTTATGAAAAACATAAAATTTTGATACATCATCCCACTAGCAACCAACTATAATGCGAGTTGCAATTTATATTACATATGTTAAATCACTCTTATATAATTACATTTATAATTGATATCATTTGTATATAATTACATTTGATATCATTTGTATATAATTACATTTATAATTGATATCATTTATGAACAAAGATGTGTTATATACTTGTGTATTTTATATACAATTGCATATATTATTAATGTTATTTATGAACAAAGATTTACCATGTCCTTGTGTTACCAGTCAATGTCTTTGTTTCATGATTGAATATTATAATTCTTTAATAAGATGGGTGATCTTTAAAATTTTTATATTTTATTTTGGTGGAGTTAGCACAGTGGTTAGATATTTTGCTTCTTTTGGGAGGTTCAATTTTCAAACTACAATGTGTTCAATAATATGCATTGTGTATTAAAATAAAAAATTAATAAAAAAAAATATATTTTTAATGATTTTTTTACCTTGTCCTATGGTTTTGAATTTTAATTAAATAAGATTTTTTTATACAAAGTCCATTATGTTTCAATTTACATGGATAATTAAATCAATTTATTTTATGAGAATATTAATAATTTCTTGTCATATTTATTAAGGTGGATTGGTAAGACTTTGGGCACTTACTAGGAGGAGACCTAGGTTCAAACCTCGCAGGCATGCCCACTTTGTGCTAAAGGTAGTAGTATGTTCTGAATCCTCTGAGTGTGTGCCAGACTGACGATGATGGTATGAATCCCGAAGCAATGATGGTCCCTATTGTTAGAGTAAATCACTATATAAAATATAGAAAAGCAATTATAGTGTTTCAAACTTTAACAACAAAATTAAAAAAATAAGACAAACACACAGTAGAAGAGACAACGATTTTAACGTCACCCAATATGGGTTACATCCACCGAGAATTTTCAGTCCTTTCTTTCTCAATCCAAGCAATAGAGGGTTACAACCTACAACAAACATCTGCTGTAATTTCCTCTCTATATTTACAAGGAATCAACACAGTAATTTTCTCATTGTCTACTCTGTTTTTCCTCACAACTATATATAAGAAAAAAACAAAAAAAAAAAGCTTTTCTTAATACATTCCAAGATTAACACTGAGTTCCCAGCACCTAATTTTGGGATAAAAACAAAAAAACTTTCCCTGGCTATCCTATTGTAAATCCGAAAACTTTCTCTAGTAGAATAATAGACTGTAAATCTGGAAACTTTCCCTGCCCGTCCTGCAGTAAATCCAAAAAAATTCTCTGTTTAGCCTCCTCATAATTAGGCTCCATTCCTAACAATCTCTCACTTGGAGACTAATTCCATTGCACCATATTGCAACCAAGGACTGAAAAATTCTCATCATGGCCTCTTATTCCTTAAGGCCAACTGAAGTTGAGCAAAAGCTCAACTTTTCTCTTGACACCACTTTTGTAAGCATATCAGCAGGCTTTTGTGATGTGTGAACTTTCCCTAATTTCAAAGATCCATCTTCCACTACTGATCTAATGAAATGATACCTGAGTTTGATGTGTTTAGTTTTTGAATGGAATGCTGAATTCTTCGCAAGGTGCATAGCACTCTGGCTATCACTCCACAACCTATTATCCTCTTGCTTCTTCCCCAGTTCTTCCAGTAGTCTTTGCAACCAAACCATCTCTTTACTTGCTTCTGCAGCAGCAACATATTCAGCTTCATTGGTTGAAAGGGCAACTACATGTTGGAGTTTAGAAATCCAACTAACCGCTCCTCCTATAGTAAATATGTAGCCACTAGTGCTCCTTCCACCATCAAGATCACCTACCATATCAGAATCTACAAAACCTTTCAAGCATATATTAGAGCCTCCAAAATTCAAAGAATAATTTGAAGTTCCTCTCAAGTACCTGAGTATCCATTTTACCGCTTGCCAATGTCCTTTTCTTGGATTACTCATAAATCTACTCACTACTCCCATTGCGTGGGCAATGTCTGGTCTTGTACAAACCATTGCATACATCAAGCTTCCAACCGCTGATGCATAGGGAACCTTAGCCATATGCTCTTTTTCCTTTTGTATTTTGGGACACAAATCTTTGGTGAGTTTGAAATGCTTTTCCAATGGAGTAGCAATAGACTTTGCATTGTTCATGTTGAATCTCTTAAGCACTTTTTCAATGTATTTTGCTTGTGATAATTTCAGAGTGTGACTCTCCTTGTCTCTTGTTATCCTCATACCAAGGATTTGTTTGGCTTCTCCCAAATCCTTCATGGCAAAGGATTTAGCCAACTTCTTCTTGAGCATGTTTATATATTGCATATTTGTTCCTGCAACTAACATGTCATCCACATACAATAGTAAAATAACATAGTTACCATTTCCAGTTTGCTTAAAATATACACAATGATCACTTTGACATCTTTCAAACCTTTGATTAGCCATGAACTTATCAAATTTTAAATACCACTGTCTAGGAGCTTGTTTTAACCCATACAAGCTCTTTTTCGGTTTACATACCCAATCCTCTTTACCTTTCACCTGAAAGCCTTCGGGTTGGTGCATATAAATTTCCTCCTCCAAATCACCATGAAGAAATGCTGTCTTCACATCCAATTGCTCCAGATACAAATTTTCTATATCTATAAGACTCAAAATAGCTTTAATAGAGGTCATTTTTACAACTGGAGAAAAAATCTCATCAAAATCAATACATTTTTTTTGAGCGAATCCCTTGACCACTAGTCTTTATTTGTATCTCTTATGCCTTTCATTCTCCTCTTTAATCCTATACACCCATTTATTGGTCAAAGCTCTTTTACCTTTGGGTAGCTCACCCAAATCCCAAGTTTGGTTATGGAATAAAGAGTCCATTTCTTCATTCATTGCAAGCTCCCACTTATTCATGGTATCCAACTATAATGCTTCCTGAAAACATTCTGGCTCACCAGCATCAGTATACAAAACATAATCGGAGAAACGTTGAGGAATTTTACTTATCCTGGTAGATCGTCTAACAACACTTTCTGGAGATTGAGGTGCTTGTTGCTGCTGCTATACATTTTGATCTTCTACCACTTTTGGAGTTACCTTTTCTATGTGTCCATCAAGGTCTATGTATTCAAAAATTTCCTCTTTCTGTTTCTTTCCCTGCAACCGATATTTATACAAGTTTTTTTCATTAAATATGACATCCCTACTTCTAATGACTTTTTGGTTATCACAATCCCATAATCTGTAACCCAAGCCATCAATACTGTAACCAATAAAATAGCACTTTTGGGCCTTAGCATCTAATTTATTTCTATTATCTTTGTCTATATGCATAAAAGCCTCACATCCAAATACCTTAAGGAAAGAATAATTTACTGGTTTACTTGTCCAAAGCTCTTCCAGAATTCCACCATCCAAGGCACTAGACGGTCCTCTATTAATCAGATATACTGCAGTATCAACAGCATGAGCCCATAAAAATAATGGTAAGCTCGCATGTATTCTCATGCTCCTAGCACGCTCCATGATGGTTCTATTCATTATTTCTGCAACCCCATTTTCTTGAGGTGTTCTTGGAACTACCTTGATTCTTCTAATTCCATTTTTAGAACAAAACACATCAAATTCTCTACTGCAATATTCTCCACCATTATCCGACTTTAGACACTTTAACCTTTTTCCAGTTTTATTTTCAACTAATGCTTTCCAATTCTTGAAGGTATTAAAAACATCACTTTTATTCTTAATGCAATATATCCATGTTTTCCTTGTTGCATCATCAATAAAAAATACATAGTAAGAGGAATCTCCAAGAGAAGTTACCTAAGCTGGGACCTAAACATCTGAGTGCACAAGCTCCAATTTCTCTTTCTTCCTTTCCTTGCCATCCTTGAGAAATCTAACTCTCTTTGCTTTACCATAAACACAATCCTCACAGAATTCCAAATCAATCTCTTTTAACTTAGGCAATAACTTTCTTGAATGTAAAATTTCCATACATTTTCCACTCATATGGCCAAGTCTTTGGTGCCATAAAGATGCACTCTCACCTGTAGAAACTAAATTCATGGAGCAGTGAGAAAAATCAGTAAGTAAATAAAGAGTACCCACCAATTTACCTCTAGCTACTATCAATGAACCTTTAGTAACTTTCCAAGCATTTTCTCCAAATGCAACCGTGTATCCTTCACCATCAAGCTTACTTGCCGATATAAGATTTCTCTTTAAATCTGGTATGTGTCTCACCTATTTAAGAGCCCATTGACATCCATTTGGGGATTTAATCAAAATCATTCCAATACCCATGATTTTACATGGTTGGTCATTTCCCAACGGAACTCGTCCATAATCTCCGAAACATAATCTATGAAGTATTCCTTATGTGAGGTAGCATGGAATGAAGCACCACTATCAATTACCCAATAATCACTATTTCTATCAAGAGATAAGATTAAAGCATCTTGTAGAATTTGTCCAATAATATTAGCTTCTGAAGTGTTACCATTATTATCATTACCTTCATTTCCATCACCATTTCTTTGCCAATAGTCCTTCTTGAGATGACCCTTTTTGCCACAGTGCCAACACTGTAGCTTTCCTTTTCCATGTGATTTGGATCTGCCTTTGGATTTTCCATGATGTGAACTCTTGCCTCTTTCTCTTCCTCTTCCTCTATTCTCAATAGTTAAGGCGGTGCTAGATGATTCTCCTATGGTTTTTCTTCTCATGTCCTCACTGAGTATCACACCAACCACATCATCAAATTCTAATTTATTTGAACTCGAAGCAGAGTTACTTACCGCCATTACCAAACTGTTCCAACTTTCTATAACAGAGGATAAGATTAATAAGGCCCTAAACTCATCATGAAAATCCAATCCTACTGAATGCAATTGATTAGTGACAGTATTAAATTCATTTAAATGATCATGCATAGATCCTCCACTCATTTTCATGTTAAATAACCTTTTCATTAAGAATACCTTATTTGATGCTGATGGTTTCTCATACATCTTGGCCAACTTATCGATGACTCCCTTGGTAGTATTTTCATCAGAGATGTTGAAGGCTACGGTGGCTCCCAAGCACAGCCTCACAGTACCCAATGCATTTCTATCAAGGAGACTCCACTCCTCATCAGACATAGTTGAAGGTCTCTTTGTTTCCCCCTCAAGAGGTAAATAAAGATCCTTCTAGTACAAGTAATCCTCCATTTGCATCTTCCAAAATTGAAAGTTCTGGCCATTGAATTTTTGAACTCTAAACCTCCCTTCTTCGCCATTGCTCCCACTTGATCCAAAAATTCTCCTTCTGTCAAGTGCACCCAACAAAACAACCGCTCTGATACCACTTCTTAGAGTAAATCACTATATAAAATATAGAAAAGCAATTATAGTGTTTCAAACTTTAACAAAAAAATTAACAAAATAAGACAAACACACAGTAGAAGAGACAATGATTTTAACGTGGTTCACCCAATGTGGGTTACATCCACCAAGAATTTTTAGTCCTTTCTTTTTCAATCCAAGCAATAGAGGGTTACAACCTACAACAAACATCTGCTGTAATTTCCTCTCTATATTTACAAGGAATCAACACAGTAATTTTCTCATTGTCTACTCTGTTTTTCCTCACAACTATATATAAGAAAAAAATAGAAAAAACTACTTTTCTTAATACATTCCAAGATTAACACTGAGTTCCCAGCACCTAATTTTAGGATAAAAACAAAAAAACTTTCCCTGGATGTCCTGTTGTAAATTTGGAAACTTTCTCTGGTAGACTAACAGACTGTAAATCTAGAAACTTTCCTTGCCTGTCCTGTAGTAAATCCAAAAAATTTCTCTGTTTAGCCTTCTCATAATTAGGCTCCATTCCTAACACCTATCTCACACCCGTTAACCTTAACAAGACGAATAGGTTTGGTGGTTGTAGTCCATGTGGTTTGAACCCTTCGTTGGCTAGTTACTAAAAATAGTGGTTGTTACCAACTCTCCTATATAATCAAAATAAAAAAATTCTTTGGTGGTTGTAGTCCATGTGGTTTGAACCCTTTGCTGGCTAGTTACTAAAAATAGTGGTTGTTACCAACTCTCCTATATAATCAAAATAAAAAAATTCTCTTATATAAAGTTTATTGAGTTTTAATTTACATACATAATTAGATAATTAATTGTAATATCATCAATAATATAATTAATTGAATTTTTTTATTGGTTGAAAAAAGGGTTTTGAAAGGATCCTTAAACCTTTTACAAAATAAACTCAACAAGAAAGAATCTCCTGAAGATAATATTTAAGAGATAAACTAAGAATAACAAAGATAGGAAGACAATCTCCATAGGACCATCTACACTTGAAACCTAAAAATTAAAAAAGGTTTTCGGCTACGATAGAGAGAACCACCAAGAAAATAAAACAAAACATGCACCAAGAACAAGAATAGGGCCCTCCTAGCCCCTATTAGAAAAACGTAAAAGATTCAAATTTAAAACTTAAATCCCACTCAAAAAGCTGGATCAAAAATCCCACAAGGGAAAGCAACACAAATAAGATATCTACATGTATAAGATATCTTGTACATGGATCTTCTACAGACTTGGAAGATGGATCAGTAGCATGAGGAGATATCTACAAGTTATGAGATATAGTTGTAATGGATACAAAATGCATATTCTGAGTTGGGAAGATCCAGAGGAGATAGCACCACAACACCCCAAAATTGGAAGTAGAATCTGACACAAAGATTGTCTTCAAGAACCCAATAATTGTAGTGAGCATGCACAAGATCTCTATCCCCAATACTAGAAAGAAACTACAAAAAGAGCCCATATCAGTGATAGATCAATATCCAGCCTCACAAATAACCATCCAAGAGGTAATCATTAGGAGCCTATTATCATAATTGAACAAAAATGCATAGGGCCTAGGCCCTAGGGGCCAAAAGTAGCTATAAAGATAGGATCTCCCAGAAAACCTCAAAAGTGAACAAGCATTGGATATTTCACAAATAGAGTGAAAGACCATAAACCCACCATTGAGAGCCCAACCTAGAAGCATTAGAGAGAGTGTCCAATATACAAACGTTAAAAATTAAGTCCTTGATAAGACCAAGAAAATGCAAAAGAATAAAATCCTAGACCACTTACACAACCTCATTCTAGAAGCACAACTCAAAAGAAGAGGGGAAAAATCCACAACTATGAACAATTATGAAATACAAGATCCCACCGCTCCATAGCACCATCTCCCAAATCGAGCTAGCAAGAAGTCAACTAAGACCAAAATGTATTAAGGAAAGGATCTCCAAGACAATTCGAACATGTAGAAGCAATCACGTATAGACTGTGAACACTTCCTATGAGGATCCAAGAAAATCCTATAAAGATCCTAGAAATGCATCAAGGAATAGGAAGATACTAAGAAGACCAAGAACCTTAGAACGAGAATATGGGAAGCAAGAAATTTGAAATGAGGACCTCCATCCCACTCCCCCACTCTCACTATCCTAACTGCTCATAATTAATTGAAATAATATTACAAATAATGTAGATGTTTATAATAAAGTAAACTAAATAAAAGTCTATAGTTTCATATAATGCAATAAATTTATAAAAACTCACTCCAATCAAGTATAAATGTTAATATAGTAAATATCTTGTACAGTAATATAAAAATAATATTTTTACTATTGAACAATTAAAAATACACAAACACAAAATAATAAATTTTTCCAATTTTATATAATCAATTAATTTTTTTCCAAAAACAAAATAAATAAATTTAATTTAATAAAATTAAAAATGTATCAAACTTTAAAATAATTAATACATCTTTTCTTGACAAAAGTTTATATAATTAATTTATATAGGCAAATGATTTTAAAACCATGCTATTTATACACGCACATCAAATATCTCTTCGTTGAGAATTCATCTTCAACTATTTCCATTTAGACAAGACACCCTTAATATATTCTCCAAGAACTTCTACCGAAAACTAAAATGTGGCTTATCTTTAATTGCTAGTATACTTTTGGAAAAGGAATTAGACTTGCTTGCCTTCAAAAGAGAGGCCTAAATGTCTGGACAATATTTTTCAAATTAAAAATTAAAAAAATTATAGAGGTTTATTAAAAGTTATCTTTAAATTTGTGCATAGAAATAATAATTTAAATATTAAAATTGATACATTTTATAAACAAAAATTTGTAATTTTAAGTTTGTTTAATGTAAACGAGACTATCTGAAATCCAGGCGCATCACTTCGGTCTGGTCCATCTTTACGTAATTCGACCTCTAAACCTTAGTTGATGTTATTAAGGCTACTTAACAAGTTGGCCGTTTCTAAATTTCAGGTGAGATTCAAAAAAATGAATAGTTATTCACAGCTAATATACAGGTCTACCCGTATTTCCTTACAATTATATTTAGATTACCATTAACTGGAATGGCTTCCAAGGATACACTGATACAACGGCATTTAGTTTGTAATCTGTAAATATGGGTGGACAATCAACGAGTTTAAAATACGTGCAGCGGACCGTCGATTTTTCCATATATATGTTCCGTAAAATCTGTACAAGTAGATAGATAAACACCGATATGAAAGGATATATATGTATACAAAAAAATAGGGCTATGAAGTCCGACCGATATATACGCATAGAAACTTTTTAGCAACAGCGTGAGTTGATAAAAAAATAGCTCGGAAAACGCCCAACTCTGTAGAGATCAAAGTTTCAGGTTGGATAATGGTGTCAATTATCGCATTAGTGCTACTATGCTTCCTTGGGCATGGCAAGTTTTATGCCCAAGCCCACTTCAATTCCAAAGCAAGCGACTCTGAAATATTTACAAGCGACATTGATAATGAAATGGATGTCCATAAGAGTGGAACACAATGTAATTTATTCTCTGAGGGAAAATGGGTACACGATGCTTCCTATCCTCTCTATAGTGCCGGGCAGTGCCCTTACGTTGCAACTCAGTCTAATTGTAGACACAACGGTAGACCGGATTCAGACTACGAAAAATGGAGATGGCAACCAGATGGCTGTGCCATTCCTAGGTCAGAGTTCAAACTATCTATATATTGCAGTATTTAGTTTGTTTTTTTATTTGGTTAGTGTGAGGAACCGTTATGATTTATGTTAAGGGTTCAGCAAACCAAGAGTTATACTTATTAATAAAAAAATTTAACACAAAACTAGCACACACCCACCCCTCATACATTCGCCACGCGGTGATTTGAACGATTTAATTTGTTTTTAACCATTTGTGACTGCCATTGTTAATTCAGGTTCAATGCCAAAGATATGCTGGAGAAGTTGAGAGGAAAAACATTGATGTTTGTTGGGGACTCCCTACGTCGATCCGCGTTTGAGTCCATGACGTGCCTTCTTCAGGCAGCGATTCCCAGCAATAATGAAACTACGGTTGAAGGATCTCCATCTTCTCGTGTTGTAAAATTCAAAGCTCTGTTATGTTAAAATTCCTTTAAATTTCTGAAACTGATACAAATTTCAGCTGAAAAAAGGGTCTAGCCAAGTCTTTAGTATCGAGTTTCAGTAGAAAAAAGGGGTTTAACCCTAATCTTTGATTTAATCTGATAGTAAATTAGCATCGAATTTCAGTGGAAAAAAGGTCTAACCCTAATCTTTGGTTTAGTCTAATGTTGAGCATCAATTTTTTGAGTGAAACTCCTATTGACATTATTGTCTTTGCCAAAAATTGGCTGCCTGATGCAGGATTATAATGCTTCTGTGGAATTCTTCTGGGCTCCCTTCTTGGTAGAGCTCGAGAACACTAAGCAGGGTAAAAGGATTCTTCACCTAGACTCTATCGAAAAGAATGCAGAGCACTGGAAGGGAGTCGATATCCTGGTCTTTGAGTCATCACATTGGTGGGCCATTTCTCATCGTGGACAACAAAGGTGCTTTCAGTTCATTAAAATTTCAAATATTGTCACTAAAATTATTTGTGCAATTCAAACAAAAATTAAATGGTTGAGGCCTGGTTATCAGATGGGACAGAATCATAGAAGGCAACAAGACCTACACAAAGATGAATCCAATGGTGGCTTACAGAAGGGCACTCCATACGTGGGCAAACTGGATATACTCCAACATAAATAAATTTCCGATCAACGCTAGTGTTCTTTCGTAGCATGTCATTACACCATTTCAGGTTCGTTACCTAGACTACTAAATTTTTAGTAAAATGATAAATGAGGTTCTTAGAAAGGAAGAGTAAGTAAAATGATAATTGAGGCTGTTAGAAAGTAAGAGAGTATGTTCAAATTTCCGTTTCTTACAAAATGGATTAAGGAATTGCATTTTTAAAGTCGCTACCCATTAACAAAAGTATAATAAATATGTAAATATTGGAGGTTATAAACTACTAAAATCCTAAAACATTATTCACAAACACAAATTATAAATAACCTCACTAAATCTTTTCTGAAATATGGATGGCATGGGTGTCGCGCAGATGCGAGAAGGAAAAAGAGCCAGCGGAGAATCCAGCGGCATATCATCCTCAGCTGCCTCCGCAGGTGTCCTTAGTCGATCAAGTTTTGAAGACATTGAAATTTCCGGTTGTTTTCATGAACATAACGCGCCTGACAGAGCTTCGAAAGGACGGGCATCCTTCAGTGTACGGAAGCCAAGATGGGAGGGCAGATTGTAGTCATTGGTGTTTGCCCGGTGTTCCAGACGAATGGAATCATCTTTTGCATGCCTATTTGGCTTTGGCCAAAGCTTAAAAGGCTTCCTCTTCTAAAGCCAATTGTTAGAAAGATTAAATAGTTGAAAATGCATTATTGTTTTACTTAAAATAAAAGTAAAATACTAACGAAAAAAACTATAATATTATCTGGCATACTTTAATTTATTAATTTTTAAAAATTTTAATAAAAATAAAGGTAATTTATAATGTTTATTAGGTTATAGGTTATATAGGACTATTTTTATAGAGAGTTTATGTGGTTATCTAACCATATTAATCATAGTATATTTATGGTTATCCAACATAGTATACTTTTAAAGTCTAAATTTTAATAAAAATAAGAAAGGTAATTTATAATGTTTATTAGGTTATAGGTTATATAGGACTATTTTTATAAAGAGTTTATGTAGTTATCCAATCATATTAATCATAGTATATTTATGGTTTTAATCATATGGTTATAAACTATATTAACTATAGTATACTTTTAAAATTTTAGTATATTTATGGTTATAAACTATATCAACTATAGTATACTTTTAAAATTTTAGGTATCCTGTGGTTGTAGGTCAATAAATTAGGTTTAATGTTTATGAAATCATAAACTAAATTATATATAATATTTTTTATAAAAAATATAATTTTTTTAATATACATATTTTTTAACCATAATATATTATTTTTTAAATATATATTTATCCATCTAATCTCCAATTAACAAATATATATAACTCTATTTTACTTAAATTTAGATTTTATATTTTTATTTAAAATTTTAAAATCCTATGTAATTATAATATAATCATTTCAATCTTAATTTTATGACCATGAATAATTTTGGTTTCATGCCATAGAAGTTACAAAATCAATTTCAATTTCGTTCAAGACTAGCTTTCTCAGTAGTTAAACTATACTTCTTCAACTTTCTGAGCATTGAAGGAAAATCAATTTCGTTCAAGACTAGCTTTCTCAGTAGTTAAACTATACTTCTTCAACTTTCTGAGCATTGAAGGAAAATCAATTTCGTTCAACACTAGCTTTCTCAGTAGTTAAAACTATACTTCTTCAACTTTATGAGCATTGAAGGAAATAATTTAAGTGAAAGTCCTATAATGTTTTTAGGGGAAAATATCAATATGAAATTTTAGTAGAAAATAAAATAAAATAAAAATTACACATGGATAAAAGTGTCGAGAGCTATTGTTTGTAACTATAAATGTGTGGTTTTTACTCCAACCTCGAACGGTAACAGAAAAATCATTTGTATGGTTTTTGTTGTTTTGTAGACTTCAAAAAGGTATTTGACAGAGTGCCAAGGAAAAAATTATGGAGCAGAATGAAAGAGCTAGAGGTTCCAATTCACTACAGGGCAGTAGTTCACAGATTATATGAGCATGTAAAAGCTAGAATCAGAACACATGAAGGGTTATTTGAATGTTTTGGTAGTAACATAGGTGTCAAACAAGGTTGCCCTCTATCTCCTACCTTATTTGGGTTGTACATTGACAAGTTACATTAATGGATAAATTTTTTTTGGAGAGAGGGTGTGCGCTTAGCCAAATATGTGGTAAAACTCCTCATGTATGTAGCCGATGTAATTCTTGTGGCCAAAACAGCCAAAGATCTAGGATATCACCTTCGAGCTCTAGAACTCTTTTGTAAGGAATTTGGGATGTAGGTAAACACAAGCAAAACAAAAATCATGATTTTTTTAGCAAAAAAGAAGCAACAACTCAAATTTCAGTTTGCAGGAGAACCACTTGAGGTAGTAGTATAATAAAAATACTTGGGCATAGAATTTCATGATAAACTCAATTGGAATACATGTAGGATGAAAAGAACTCAAAGCGGTTGGAGAGCACTGTATGCACTTCAAAATAGGTGTAGGAATGTCGAGCTGTTGGACTGGAAGACCACCAGGGTTTTATTTGGCCTACTTGTTACACTGGTTTTGTTTTATGGTTGCGAGGTGTGGGCTAGTGGCACAACAAAGGCAAAATGAAGGCAAATAGAAAGGATTCAAAAAAATATAATCACAAATTTTCTCAAAATTAATGCCACGACCCCTTATGAAATTATTCTAGCTAAAACTGGAATGTTTCCTTTAGAAGCAATTGCTATGACCAAGTTGTTATGTTACTTTAAAAAAAAGTAGAAAACATCGAAAACGACAGATGACCAAGGGTAGCTAAGGACAAATAGTTGCATAGGTGAAAGAACACATGGATGAAACAAAATCAGAAATGGATGAAACGTTGGGAAATCAACATGAATGAATGCCCAAATTTCAACAAAGACATAAAAAGCTATGTGAATGAAAAGTTTAGAAGTGGAATGTGGAAAAATGCAAGCAGGAAAAGACAATATTATATTGCAAAGTTTAACCCAACATATGATCACAAGGAAAAAGCATATATAGGCGCTTAAATCAAGTGGAAAGAAAAAATCCTCATTGCTCAGATAGGGACTAGCTCTCATAGGCTTAGATGTGAAACAGGGAGATGGACAACACCTAAAGAACAATGGGAAGAAAGGATATGTACTTTATGTAGCACAGGGGCAGTAGAGACAGAGGAACACTTCATCTATAAGTGCCCGAGTTTTTTAGACATCCATGGCAAATACAAAGAAAAACTTGGAAACGGGTCTATGACAGAATTATTTGAAGATAATAAAATAAAAAAAGTTGGGGGAATTGCTAACCCAAATTAGCAGAAAAAGGAACAACCTTCTCAAAGATATTAAAGATCATATGATATGATTTGAGTAGTTGTACTTCCATATTTGAGGTCCCATAGACCATATTTGGGTCTTGTAAACGTAATTAAAATATTTCATTTCATTTGATGGTGCTTGTGTTCCTTCTTATGGAATAGAGAAACTTGGCTTAAGAGATCAACTCGCCTTAATAGTCTTGTTTGCTCTTAAAATTTTATTTAAACCATTTAAAAAATAGGTATATTTATTGGTAGGGGTTGAGTGTTTGTTAGTAGGTTACTTCATTTTGGATTAATAGTAGTCTATTTGTGGGTGGACTACTTTAATTTATTTTCTTGTACAATAGAGACTTTATCTTTATTCAAGGGATCAACCTACAAGGAATTATAAAAGTTTCCTATAAAAAAAATGCATCAAGAAGCAAAATTAAACTTTATAATTTAAAAATAGATTAAAAATCCCAAAGGCAAGGGCTAGGTTGATTTGTAGTTGTTTTTCTAACCAACACACTTACCAAGAAGACACCCAGGTTCAAACCTTAGGGGTAGCCTATTTACAAAGGTAGTAGTCTGATTTGATCCTCTTAAGTGTGTTGTGAGATCGATGAATCCAGAGGGATCGGTGGTCCTCCTTAAGCATGCTAGGTCAACAACAAGGTGAAATAAATTTGGTAGAAGCATCCCTTGTGGTTTGAACATTATGTTTATCAATTACTAAAAATAGTGTGATTGTAACCAACTCTCATATAAATCCAAAAAAATTAAAAATAATAAAATACACTTTTAATATTTAATTTATTATTATTGATTTTAATAATTAATTTTAGTTTAGAAGATAATTTATTTGAGATGCAGTGGTTCACACATATTTTCATAGCAATAACATTGTTCAATCGTTTAAAATTATATTTTATTTATTAAATTTTTTATTTTAAAAATAATATTAATTTTGATTTATTTTTATTTTCCATGGTATTTAATCAAAAGTATATTTAGATGGTAATAAATAATAATTATATGTATATGTGTTTACATGTTTTTGTTTTCAATGTATTATATAATGTATTATATGGGATTGTAATTGTCTCACCCTTGCATCTTGTCTATATAGTATATAGTGATATCACAACAATTTGACAATTATATATATATATATATAAATAATTGATTTCAGGAATAAAAGATAATTTTAGTATTTTAGTAATTGATTTCAATTTAAAATATAATTTATTTGAGGTTTGGTGGTTTATGACTTTTTTCATAGGAGATAATCTCAATCCCTTAAAATTATATTAATTATTAAAAAATATATTTTAACTAAAATATTAGTTTTGAATTTTTTATTTATATTTTCTGTATTATTTATTGAAAATTGTATTGAGATGTTAATTAATAATTATTATTTTTATTAGTAGAAAGGGTTTTGAAAGGGTCCGTGAATCTTTTACAAATTGAAGAAAGGAAAATATCCACTGGCCACAAAATTAAAAAATACCAAAGAAAATGAGCAATAGATAAACCCAAATAGAAATAACCTATGCAAAACAAAACCAAGCAAATGGATAGTAAAAAGGAAGAACAAACCCAAGAGGGAGAGTTACTCCACCATTTCCATCACATTGTCACTTTCAGGACTAGTTTGGAAAGTCATTGAAGATTCATTATTGATGGTGTTGATAGCTTTAGCCATGCGTGTTCAAGGACCATGCTAGTTTTACAATGGGATGAATAAGTATTTTTAAGCATCTCATAAAGAATTATATAAGTATCATGCTTAGCCCTAAACACTATCTCAACATCCTTCAGATCTTGATCAGTATATTTCTTTAAGGACTCTGTCATGGTAGAAAAAACTTCAAAAGGTTCCTTACCTGAGAATTACCTCTTTGACATCATGGTTCTGGGGGAGCGTCATCGGATGACCAAATTTGTCACCACCTTACTAGTGGGCGTCTTCTCCACACACTTCTCCATGTCTTCGATGTCCACGATGTCAATGGGAGTGAAAAAATGGTATGAGGGCCACTTTTTGAGCATATGTTTGAACATAATCAAGTGTAGGCCCTAGTGTTTAGCATGAGGCGTCATGCATTTTTTGATTCCATCCATAGATACCTCTATCAATCTCATAAATTATTTGGACACATTAACATCTTTGACATCTCTTAGGTGATTCAAAAAAGCAAGATTAAAGCTTTTCAATAGTTTTTCCACCCCATCCACTGTGAAATATTGCATCACAAGAATTAGCACTATGTTCCAGGGTTCAAGAAGCTCACTCCTTATGATTCCCCTTTTTTCATGACCAGTTTTCTTCCTTTGTCATTGAAGTACTTCAGTTTTTCACCAAAGAATCATTGTCTCGATGAATCTTGTAACCCTTGTTAGGCAACTCTATCATCTTAGCAAGGATGCTCATGCTAACCTAAAATTTTAGACCTCTAATGAAAATCTAGCCATTTTCCTAGGAGTTTATGAAGTCTTGAGTGATTTCCACATAAATACCTCTAAATTTTCTCAGGAAGACCATGAAGCCATGGTTATTGAGGATGAGTTCTACATCAGGATCAATAATTAGGGATTCGGGTTCTACCAAGGCCATATTTATAGAGGGGAAGTTGGCAGAAGGAGGACAGGATGCAAGGAGAAAACAATGGCTCTAAAGGATTAAAATAGGCATAAATTGGGATTCCTTAGAAATAAGCCCAATACACCCACTCATGCCACCTGATCTAGGATATATATGGTTTCAAAACTTAATATGAGGATTCTGGGAGGGTCTGGCAATGTGATGATGAAACTCATGCTTCATAATTTGGGTAGTTGGATCAAAATTGGGTTTGGGAAAAACATAGAGAATAAAAGGATTTACTTGATCGATGTAATTTAATTCCTAGGTGGAAAAAGGGTCGAGGGTAATGATTCTCATGCAAGAATTAAGAATAATGTTGCAAATAGTACTTAAAATAAAACCACATTTTCTTTAAGCTTTGACATGAGATACCTTCTGTGAGCCTAGGTACTTGGAAATCAGTTAGTGGGAGAGCTTTGTAGTTGAGGATTACCAACATTGAGAAAATTATTATTGGAAACATTAGTCTTGTAGACATGGTTCTTGTCCATACTTCCTCGATCTACAATTATGAATTTGAAGAGCCAATGCATCTTGAAATGGGTTATAGTAAGTTTTGAGGTGTACTGCTCAACAACAAGGTGGTTATTTAAGTTGAGGCCTGATAGAATCTAGGTACTTGGTTTAGCATAGGGAAAAATACATTTTTTTTTTCAAAAACTCTAGCATAACAGCATTGTTCAGGTACATAGCAACCTTCCACATGGGCTTATGGAGTGAGTTGTGGTTTGCATAACTAAAAAAAGGTGAAACCTATTAAAAAAATGCAATTCATTGTTTGACTCAAATTATAGAAATTAAATATAATTAGAATGATTACCCATCTTAAAGTTCTATGGAAAGTCTATCTACCACACATGAAGGGTCTCTTCTCTGATGCCTATGTTGGCCAACCAATTGACTACCTTATTCCCTTCTCTATAAACATGTTGGATAATGATATTGGAATACTTGCTTATAAGTCTTCTACACTCACCAATGATGTTGCACAAATTCCACAATAGAGATTGGGTAGCTTTGAAGCAGTTGATGATGAATAAGGAATCTCCTTCAACAATGATGTTGTCAACATTGAGTCCATACTGGGTAAGCAACCCTTTATATAGGGATCTTGCTTCAGCCAGATTTTTATTTTGAAGGTCAATGTTTTCAACAAAGGTGAAAATAATGTACCCTTGACCATTTTTGACAATACCTCTATCACCTACTTCCCTAGGATTTCCCTTAGCCACTCCATCAAATTTGAACTTGATCCACTCTATATGGGGAGGGGTCCACCTAATACTAGACCTATCAATAATATCAAATGATACGTGCCAGCTAAGATATTAGTAATTTTGAAGTGAGTGAACAAGTGGGACTCAAGACCTAGTTTGAGAACATCAGTGGATGAGACAAGTTGGGCATTCTCAGCAATCCCATTGAAAATCCTATTATTTTTCTCTAGCCAAATTTGCCATAGGTAGTGGTGTAAGCAATAGGTCCAGAGAAAATTAAGTTTGGGATTGGTAAATGGCTTGGAACATTTCTAGAATAAGTGGGTGAGCGATTACGGATGGGCCCAAGCAATGTTAACAAGCTCAAATAGGGAATTTAGGATTAACGGTGATATGGGGTATTCTAGGAATAGGTAGAAGGTTGATTCCCAATTTGAATTGTAGAGAGGATAGTAATTAGGAATGTACATGCCTATGATGATTAGGTTATTATATGGTTAGGATTCTATTTTGGGAAGCAAGCCATGAAAAAAATCCAATTTTAGGTATTAGGTGCTTTAGCCATACAGACTTGACTAGGACCTAGGATGCAACAGGCAGATCATGGAAATAATATGCAGATATGATAGTGAAAATATATTTTTTAGATAGTTTTAATAAAGAGGAATCTATAGTCAGATTATTTGGGATGACCTAGATTCTTAAAATATTTTGAATAGTTCTGGAAGCTGCATTTATCTCATTACTGGGGTTGTTGGTAGGAAGGAGTTTCCACTACAAACAATTAGAGATTTGGGTGATAAAATTGATAATTTTGTTGCCAAATATATAATTTATGATGGGCTTGAGAATAACAAGGTTTAGATCATTGATAAGGGGTTGATCCTTCAACCATGCATCTCCCTAAAATATGATAACTCTACCACACCCGAGACACCATCTCAGACCTTTCTTGATGATGTCCCTAGTTTGGATAATAGAATTCCAGAAGCATGACCCATTGGGAAGGGGGTGCTCATCCATGAATGAAGATCGTTGAAGGTATTTTCCTTTAACTATGTCAATCCAGTCAGCTTTCTCATTATTGAAAATTCTCCAAGCTTGTTTAGCCATGAGAGATAGGTTCATCTTGTGTACTTTCCTAAATCCTAATCCACCATAGTATTTCTTAAAAAAAACCCTATCCCACGCAACCAGCAAAAATCTATTACGGTTATCATTTCCAGACCATGAGAATTTTCTTTCAATTTGCTCAATTTTTTACCCTATGAAATATGGCATCTTAAAATTTGATATGAAAAACACAGGTATGCTCTGCAAACAAGCCAAAACCAGGGTGGCTTTGGCTGCTTGACTCAACATTGATTTCTTCCATCTTGCTAGTTTCTTTGTTACACGCTCGATGACCATATTTTGTATATTTACAGAAGAATTTCCATAGAAAATCGGGAGGCCAAGGTAAGTGGAGGATAATTCGAATATGGTATAGCCAAGAATCCTTGCAATTTTTATTTACCTACAAATTGGGGTGTTCATAAGATAAATTCAGCTTTTCTCAAAATTGAATTTCTGTCCTGCGGCCTCTTCATAGAAATTGAGAATAGTTTTTATTATTTTATCTTTAGGAATTGAGGACAAAGTGGAAAGAATGGTATCATCCATGAATTTCTGATGAGTGGTCAGCCTGGAAATATAAGAGAGTTTAATGCTTGATAAAAGGGCCAAAGAGTAGGCTTCTTTAAGAGATATCCCATGGGATTCAACCATGATGATGAAGAGGAAAGAGGACAAAGGGTCACCTTGCCTAACACCTCTAAAATTTTTGAAATACACAATAGACAAACTATTGAAAATAATAGAGAATCAGGAAAATGAAATGTATTATTTAATTAAAGTTATCCATTCCTCATGAAACCCAAATTTGGCTAATACTATAGAGAGGAAATACCATGAAATTCTATCGAAAGCTTTGTTCATGTCAAGTTTCAATAATAGGTCAGGTTTTTTATTTTTGGCTATTTAATGCATAAACTCATGGATAGTGATTACGCCATCAGTTATAATTTCTACGGTATTGAATTTTAAGGAATATGAAATGCTAAAAAACACCGTACACCAAGCAATGAAATACAAGATAGAAATCATTTAACCATAATGACAAAATAGAATATAAAATAATGGTACCTTTTATATTAATAACATATATATCTTTTCAAATGGTTACAATATGATACCCTCTAAGGGATTGCTACCAAGTTTTGATACAATGAATACAATCATAAATAGAATATAGGTGCATTTCGCAAGATATTACTCCCACTCACGAACTGATCTGGGGTAGGTTTTTGGGACTACCAAAATGAATAGTTATGTGTATGTATTGTGCTCCTATTCTCTCATAGATATTTGTAACCTGCACATAATGAAAGTAAATACATTAGTATCATGTGCAGAGCCCTTCGAAATAAGGCTTGATATAATGATGATAAATCTAAAATAAAAGTGAATCAGATGCATTAATAGAAAAGCAAACTATTGTAAAAGATAAGAAATAAGCTATGCTAAAACTCTACAAAAATAAAATGGAAAAAATATATCACTACCTTAGGATCATCTCAAGGTGGAACGATCGTTCTTGTTGGTCGTCTCAGGTTGAGACGATCGTTGCCTTGTAAGTAATTTGTAGAAACCGATGTGGGGTGACTCTTGGGTTCGATCTAGGGTTTGGTCAACAGATTGGTGCACTCATAGGAGTTGCTTACTAGGTTTTATAGGTAGCAAAAACAATAATTTAGGATCACGCAGAATATGGGTTTAGCCTTCAACCTTTGGAATGAACTGATGGCATACTTTTTGCAGCAAGAAGAATGTGAAGGCTCAATATCTTGTGCTTGAATTTTAGTAGCGCTTCGTTGCTCGAATATTTGAAAGCTCAGTATATTTTTACTAAGGAGTGAGCACTCTTATATATATTCCTCAAAATAATTCTAACAATAGCACCACCATGTGCATGAAAATGTGAAGAGGTAGTTCGCATTAAGAAAAGTGAATGTCTATATTTGAAATTCCATGCAACTGATTATATCATATGGTTGCTCTAATATGGTCCCATGAACGTGCTAAATTATGATGCAGGTTCACGCACAAGATTAACTAGTATTTTTGGCTACCAGTTATGTCTCACTCCTTTTTTATCTTGCTTTTGGTGTGACCATCTCGAGGTGAGACGACCTAGGCTTTCCCTTGGAGGGACGACTAGGGTTGCAAAGGAAAATGTCCCTGTTGAGTTGTGATAACCATTGTTTTAGACCTAGGGCTACCTAAGGTGGGTCATATGGCCATATAGGAGTCCATATAGGTAGTCTCCCCAACATGACGTGTCTTAGGTGTCTACAGAATACAATTGAGATTGTAAATTTAGAATTGTAGCTTTATTTTTTCCTTCAAATATCTTGCTTAATGTATTCCATGCTTCTATAGAAGTTTCTACTCCACTTAAATATGGTTGTATCTCATCAATTATTCCAAATGTTATTAACATGAGAGACTTTGCATCTCCTTCTTCAAATTTTTGTATTTCTCTTTCATTCTCTCTAGGTTTTGTCTTTGTTCCACTTACTATATCCCAAAGAATTTTTTACAACTAGGATTGATTTTATTTTGTTTTTCCAAGATGTAAAATTTAGTCCTTTTAATACTTGAGATTCAGAGAGAAAAAAAATATTTTTTGACATAATGGAACTCATTCAATAAAATTTGAAATTCTTTGAAGTAGAGATCCTTATATCTCTCGAATAACTAGAAAAATGAAATTTACAAATTTTTAATTTTCTAAATTTTGATGTAGAAAACCTTTTAACTCCCAAATATTAAATTTGCAAATTTTCAAAAAACTTTCAAATAATTTTTTTTCTCTAATTTCAAAAACCTTCAAAAAACTTCACTCCTTAAACAATCTTCAAAAGATTCAAATTACTTCAAATTAAAAAACTTCACTCTTAAAAAAAATTAATAACCTTTTAAATACAATTAATCATTTAATTCTCCTTAAATTAAATTTCTAATATTTAACTTATCTCAAACCTTATTACTCCACTCAAATTCAAATCATGATTAACTTTTGAAAAACCTAATTAACCATATCTAGTCCTTATTATTCCACCTAATTTAAAAAAAAATCAAATATGCTTTATTTCCCTATAGAACTTTATTAAGTGCTAGAAATAATATATAATTTCAAGTAATGTTACTTGGGCCTATTAGCATTAATCTGGTTACAGTGTTAATGTTGCATACTTTCCCTTTTGAACATTGTTACTTGCATGAGCATATTTCCTCTATTTACAAATGATTACCTTCACTAAACTTTGTCGAATGCATGGCCTCTCAAGGCTCATTGAAAGCTTGAACCTTCCTTGCTACTCATTGTATGATTTGGATCATACAATGTTCTTTTAGATTTACTGGAGATTCTCCTTATGTTGTTTATGTTGGCTACATTGGCGATTACATATCTCCTTTGCTAGTTGTGTTATTCTACTTTACTTTACTGTCTACATTGGATATTATCTATCTCCTTTGTTGGTTATCTCATGATTATTCTTTGCTTTGTTACATTGTAGATTATGTATCTCCTTCTAAACTTCACTTTGAGGAGGCCAAATGTATTATTCTATTCTATGCTTGGAGGAGTCCAAGCATCTTATTTTGTCTATGATTGGAGGAGGCCAAGCAACCCTTTTTTTGGACTTGTCTTAGATGAGGCCAAGCATATCTTTTGGTCTACACTTGGTGGAGACCAATCGTCTCTCTTTCTAGACTTCACTTGGATGAGGTTAAGCATATCTTCTAGTCTTAACTTGGAGAAGGTTGATCATTGCCTCTCTTCTACTCTTTAATTGTAGAAGTATGAGTCATCTTTATTTTTGGACTACTCTTTTTTAATATCTTTTTTTCTCTTATGTTATATTCTATGTGTAAACTTATAGCTGGATTTTTAGGCCATTGTGTTGGACTGACCACTATTTTCAATGATAATCATTGTAGAGTATATTGAATTCTATCTGTGATGTTGGCTTCTTTTAGACATAATATTCAATGTTGGCCTTTGTTGGCCAACATTTTCAATGTTGGTCTATGTTGGCCATAATATTCAATATTGTTTTATTTTCTCTCTAATTCTCTTCCTTTCATTATTATGTTATTCCTTTCAATACTATACTATACTCTTAAATTATTGAAGCTATATAAAGCAATTTGTATTATCCTTCTTCAAGGTTGTTCTATCCTTAATATTTCTTATGCTTCTCTAGCTTTATTCTTATTATGTCACTTTATCTATGTGTATGATGACTCCAATCTTTTCTTTTCTTCTTTTCTTTAGCTATACTTGATTGCTTATTCTATGAGGATAATTAATCCACAATATTTTTTTTATGCTTTATGTTTTCTTCTCTATTCTATTTCCAAAAGCTAAAATTCTTCTTTATCTATGTAGCAAGCTTCTCAAACTTTTGATCTGTAACTTTTCTTATAAGACATTGAAATGTCTTAGGTCACACCTAAGAACCCAATATGATTCTTCTCCTTACTAAAGAATTCAATATAAATGTCAAGGTGGCACCGAATATCCCTGAATGATCAACATATTCTGAGTTGATTCAACCTTAATCTTCAATCTACAAATTCTCAAATCTTTAAATTTTTAAATTTTCAAATCTATAATTTTTTCATCAATGTTAGGGTGGCTTTTGTAGACACTAAAATCATGTCAATATGATTAGACTGCGATGATGCCACTCTTACAAGAACCATATGGCACCATTGGGTAACCCTTAGGGGTTAAGTAGTGGTACTAACCACTTTTGGGAAGATTTATCCCACCTTAGGGAAGTTTTGGGCCATGTAGCCATGGTTGTCCCACCCTAGGATGACCATAGTTCATGGCCATACCACCCAAGGACGACCACCAAAAACCATCCCTGGGTGGGACAGCCATGGCCTAGGCCCCTCAAAAAGGCAAGTGCGGGATAAATGGCAATAAAATTCTACCATTTATCCTACCCAATGACTTATGATAGATTGAGGACCTACCAAAACCATCACAACCTACAAATTGTAGGCCTAAATTGGATGCCTCTTCCACCTAATGCATGGCAAGGGCTTTGACAAGTGACAACACCTACCTTGCATGCCCCAAATTGTCTCTTTGGATCTATGGTCCTCTTAGGCTATAAAGTAGAGGTATTCCAACCAATTTTAGAGGTAGGTCTTTACAATAATTCACCACAAAGTGCTATCAAAATTTACTCTTCCCTTTTACCCGCGTATTTGCCTATGGAATATTCATAAATTGAATGAGTTTCCAAGACATCCCCAAATACGCAAATCCACTCCAAAACCCACTCATTTTTGTGATTTATATTACAAAATTTTATGACAACATCCCTAGGTGTATTTTGAATCAGATCCCTTAGGAATTGGTGGTAAAAACCACTAGGTTTGGTGGTCATCCCCACTTGGGATGGTTAACAGTACCAATTGTAACACCCACGGATGGCCATGATTTTGAACACAATTTTAGGCTAATTTGAGTGTAGATAACTTCTAAATTAGTTTATAGACATCATACTAAAATTTGGTAAAATTTGGAGTAGTTTTGGACCATAAATTAGGTTTTGTATGATGACAGTCCCAATTGGAACACCTAGGGAAGACCATGAATTCTACTTGCAATTTCATTTACATTTCTACATAAATCATTCCTAAAGTAGATAATATGCATTATGCTAATTTTTGGTTCAATTTGGAATTTTTTATAACATCTATTTCACTTTTTGTATTCAATGTTGCATGTATATTTATGATTTCATCTTAATCCGCACATGCTATTAATCAATTTTAATTTCTTGTGTGTAGATCCAGGTATTCCAGCGTGCAAGGAAGGAGTTACAAGTTCAAATATGGATATATCATCGTAGTGGTAGCAAAAAGCCCGCTCTTCAATCATGAGTGTGAGGAAGACATTGAAAGTGTACCTTGAGTTTTTGAAAGGATTAGATCCTTTGATATTGTAATGATTTTTATCAATTAAGAGCCCTCAAGGGGATGTTTAAGAGCCCTCAAGGGGATGATTTTTACCGCATATTTTGCAAATGCATTAATATAAATAGAACCACCCATTTCTTTCACTTATTTATCATTTATGCTTACTTGAGTGTCTTTTTGTAGTTCTTAAATAGATAGGTGCTTTTCATTTCCCTTTGCTAGGTGCACCGATTTTTCTGCTCTATAGTGGTGATCATGGTGGGACTCCTGTCCCTTTTCATTTTTGTAAATTTTGAACTTGTTTTTTTTTTTTAATTGTTGCAATTTCTGGTCATTTTGGACCGAAATGACCCTTGAATTCATAATTGGAACACCCATGGATGGCTATAGAAACTGTCCCACCCAAGGACGACCCCAAAATTTGTAGCCATACTACCCTAGGATGACCACAAAATAGGGGTTTTGCAGCTCAAAATTACAAAAATAGCAACATTCTAGGATTTCAAAGTAAGTCTCCAAACCTTCACTTTGCATTAATACTGTTTAGTAAAGGTTAAATTTAGCTTTTTATGTCTTTTCCTTGTTGATTGAAAAGGTAGATTTCACTTTTCCTAAGTTTCGAAACAACAAAAAGAAGCAAAGTAGGGAAATAAATAGCTTAAGTTATAGTTTGATTGCTTGCGACCTACTTAGTGGTTAGGTTGACAAATAGGATAAGCATTTTGTAGGTTCCTTATTCATGCAAGTACTTCTAAAAGTGAAATATTCTATGTGCATTTAGCGAAGCATCATTGAGTGCTCTCTTGTTTTACTTTATTTAAGTATAAAAGGAACCACACACACCACATGACATTTTAACATTAGTGAGTTGGAATTTCATCCCCAACCACTAATAGACACCAATGACGGTGGGATTCATATCCACCTATTGGATCACATTATATGAACCCTATTTTTGGCTAAAGTTGGCTTCAAGAACCATCTTAGCCATGGAAAATAGCATGCACTCCTCTTCGAGGGGTGTATCGCTACCCATGGTCAATATGGGTGAGGACTGGTAGGACCTGTACTCCCTGATTGGGTATGGGCTTCATATCCATACTTTGGTTGGTTTACATGAATGAAATTTCATTATCGGTTGTTGAGCTATGAGTATATAGGTGAAATTACTTAAACAAATTAATAATTACATCAAAAATATTTAAACACGTGAAAAGAGATCTATTTGTAAAACAACAAATCAAAAACACACCAAACAATTTTAGGAACACATAAATATTTAAAAGAGATAAAAACTTGTATTATTGTGTGTTTCTATTTTTGTATGTTGAATCATTAAAATTTGTAAATGAGACTACTAACACTACTAATAGTAGGCAAGGAGACTTAGATCATTTATGATTTGACCCCAAGGATATGATTATACCTCCTTGGCAGCCTCCTACTCACCTAAGTTCTAGAATATCAAATCAACAACCTAGCCTATAAGGGACCCCTATGTGGGACACCTTGTAATGTCCCATTCTAATCAGCTAGTGGGAGCACATTGAGACTAGCCTATACATGGGTTCCCGTAGGCTATGTAATATGGATGAGAGCCTTTGGAGATATTTGAGATAACTTTTGGATTCTTAGAGCTCAATTTTTGTGGTCGTTCGGGATCAAATGAAGCTAGGATGCTGGAATTGCTATTTTTAATAGTGTCAAGTTTTAGGGTTTCTTGTTGAGCGGACAGGGGGATGTTGTTCTACAATGAAATGGGTATCTAGAACAAGTTTCAGTTGGTCAATCGGAGTTTCATAAGGCAAAGTTTTTAAAGCGCAAAGCTTGGATTTATTAAGTGAATTATTAAATTCATTTTATAAAGTTAAAACTTTATATTATAATTAAAGGGAAAGAAATATGTTTATCCCACATTGAGCATGCAAAAAAGAGTTTGCCAAGGAGGAGCCTATTTATTCGATGGCTTGGTCTCATTTTAGACATTCTGGTTTATGTTATTTCTTCTCTTGGAGATTAAGATCGACGGTTGATATTTCTTCATCGAAAGGGATGCAAACCCCAATCGATAACCCGACGGACGAAACCCCGAAGGACAGATCAGTTCCATTTCAGGGATCAATAGTGTGTAGATTATTGAAGTTCTGAGGATGAAAACCCTCAGTATTGGAGAAGGGAGCTGGATGAAAACCCAGTTCTTGGCTGGTGAATTCACTCAGGATTCATGTTTATGTGATTCAATCAAATATTCAGAGGTTTATAGTCCATCAGTTGGAGATAATAGCAAATTGGTATGTTTATAATGATATTCTGAAGACATTTACCCATCTAGAATTTCTAAACATTGTTGTTAATTTGCTAATATGAATTAATAAGCTATTTCGATTATGGGTTCTGCATAAAAATCAATTATTTGAAGAACACAAGCTTATACTAAGAGGGGGGTGAACAGTATAAGACCACTTTTTACTTTTTCCTTCAACTTAACTTTTAATACAATATTATGCAGTGTATAGAAAGCAGTATCAAGCAAAAATCAAAGCAATATAGAAAACACCATCCACAATAGAGACACAACAATTTACGTGGTTCACCCAAGGTGGGCTACTCCATGGATAAATTTTTCACTAAAATTTTATCAACCAAATCTGGGAAAACCTTTCCCGATTACAATGTTTATGGGTACCAACCTAAAGGAGACACCAATCCCCTAACTCTGCTCTGGCTGGTGATCCTCTAGAAGACCTCTGCCTCTACTACCCTTAGCAAGTGGAACTCTATCCATAGAAGACACCTGTCTTCCTTGCTCTGGCTGGAGACCTCTATCCTCAACTCTATCACCTCAAAGATAGTCCTCAAAAATGCACTAAACACAATCCTTCGGTCTAGCACAAATGTCCTCTATATTTTTCTTTGATCTGCACCAAACATAGTCCTTCGATCTGGAACAAGTCTGTCCTCTTCCTCTTTATCTGGTCTGCACCAAACACAGTCCTTTGGTTTGGCACAAGTCTGTCCTCAAATATCTTTCTGTTCTATTATAGCCACATTTGGTCGAAACCAACTTTTGCACTGACTACGCAAACACAGTAGCACTCGATCGAACATCAACTTATGCACCTCTGTGCAATCACAGTAGCACAGTCTTCGCACACTCTACTTTTTGATGATCAAACTTCTCCCCCGCACTCTATCTGTGAATATCGCACTTCAAACACACACTTTGATTAATGCCAAATATTTTCAAATAGCCCTCCTTTTATACTAACATAATCAAGATCTAAACCTTGGTCTTAGTCAGCTGTTATGCAAATGCAAAACCCTAACTTCATCAGATGCATGCCCTAATCTTCGTCGGCCTAATTTTAACTCTATCAGCTTCAACCGCCTCTGTGGTTCAGTAGCTTCTACCGTGAAACCACAACATGTCACGATATCATGAATTTTTGCAGTCGTACACTTTTTTTTGGCTATTGTCGCGATATCATGACACTTTTGCTTTTGTCTGCCTTGACTACGTTCTTGTCACGAAATCGTGACACTTCTATATTTGCTGACGTCATCTTCACTCCTGTCATGAAATCATGACACTTTAGTCTTCTTGGTCTTCTTCTAGGCTTGCACTAGCGAAAACAAAGCATGTCACGAAATCGTGACACTTTCGCTACCTTGAGCTTCTCTCTGCCTTACACCCGTGAAACTAGAACATGTCGTGAAATCGTGACGCTTTCACCTTCGAGCTCTTCCTTCTTGAATTCATTGTGAAATCATGACGCTTCTTCTGTTGAAGACTTGCTAACTATTTTTGTCATGAAATCATGACACTTTATCCAACTGCAAGCTGCCATCTCAACCTGTCGTGAAATCGTGACACTTTTTGCATTCGCAAGCTTTCTCTTCAACCTGTCGTAAAATCGTGACACTTTCTGCATCCGTACAACTTCTTTGTAGCCTATTGTGAAATCATGACGCTTCTCATTTCAGCCTCTTCCTTTTGCTGCATGTCACGAAATCGTGACAGTTCTCACTTCGAGCTTTTTAGCATGTCACAAAATCACGATAGTCCTCACTTTGTATTTTGTAGCATGTCACAAAATCATGACAGTCCTCACTTAGTCTTTTGCAGCATGTCACGAAATCGTGACACTTTTCGAGATACTTTATCTCTCTTCGAACTTGTCACGAAATCGTGACAGTTCACACTGTGGACTCTCCCTTCTGCATCATGTCGCAAAATCGTGACACTTTTTCATCCATACAACCTTCCTTGTATTATGTCGCGAAATTGTGACACTTTTCCTTCTTTGCCTTCCTGCACTTTTTGAGTCGCAAAAATGCGACATGTCGCGAAATCGTGACACTTTCCACCTTGCTCTCTTTCTCTGCCAACATGTCGCAAAATCACGATAGTTTTTCAAAAAGCTTTCTCTCTCCTACCTAAGTCGCAAAAATGCGACATGTCACGATATCGCGACACTTTTTCAAAAATCTTTCTCTCTCCTGCCTAAGTTGTTAAAATGTGACATGTCACGATATCGCGACACTTTTTCAAAAATATTTCTCTCTCCTGCCTAAGTCACGAAAATGTGACATGTCGTGATATCGGGACACTTTTTCAACTTACTTTCTTTCGAACCTATCAAGCCGAACCTTCAACAAAACACATTATTTTTACATCAAATCAAATTCTTTCAAAAAATTCTTGACATCAATGACAACTAATTCACTTGAGCAAATGCAATGTACTCAAGGTACCCAAAATTGCCAACAATCTCCCCCTTTGTCATTGATGGAAACCCTTTACTAAAAACACGTCTCAGGAGCAAAAACTGAAACCAACTATGCTAACAGCTAAAAATATCCTATTGAAGTTTTGCTCCCCCTGACTTGAAGCTTTCCTCTTTACATTGAAGCTCTCCCCCTTACTCATATCTCTCCCCCTTACTCAAATCTCTCCCCCTTTGTCATCAATGGCAAAGGGTCACCTTTGGGGCTTGGGACTAAGAATGAGCCTCTTAGCTTAGTCCCTCCCCAACTTCCTCATGAGGAGATTAAAACTGGGGTGGGAGTAAAACTCCCATTAGGCACTGATCATCATCAGTGTCTATAATTTCCTTGCCCGGCCTTTTCTTGAACTTTTTGCCCGCATTCCTATTTTTGTCATTGTTCTTGTTCTTGTTCTCATCCCTATCCTTTTTCATGCCTTGATCCTTGGACCTGATCATGCTACTATTCTTGTTCCTGTACCTTGGAAGATCAGCTCTACACTATCTAGCTGTGTGACCTGCATTGTTGCATTTATAACAAGTAACACTATAATTTCTTTTAGGCATACCTGTTCTTTGAATCCACCTGTTCTGACTAACCGTGAACCTGATATTAGCCTTGCAAAAAAATGCCTTATGCCCAAACTTATTACAAGAGTAGAAATACCCTTGGAAGAAATTACCACTTCTGAAATTGTTGTTAACCTTCTTCATTTGAGACATGCAATGTGCAGCCATGTGACCAAACCTGTAACACGCAAAACATCTGTCGTGAAATTTTCCTTTATACGACCTCTTGGGTCCTGAAAACTTCTTCGCATTATGAATTTCATTTTCTATTTCTACGCATTGATCACTCACGGACTCATGTTTTGAAGTACTTTCTTCATCAAAACTCTCTTCCTTTTGGAATCTCTTGCTAGATTCCCCAACCTGTTCTTTGTACGGCTTAACAAAACCAAGTCCTGTTTTATCTATTGGATTTCTTTGACCTTTGATGAGAGACTTAACCCTTTTGGAGCTATCTTGAAACCTGTACAACTTATCCTTGTACTCTTTAGTTTCCACTTCCAAAAAATCCATTTTCTGTTCCAACTCATTATACTCAAGAATCTTAGACTCTAACTCATCCTTGAGTTCCTGTGTTTTAGCTATAGAGAAGTCAAGACTTTCTATAAGATCGTCTCTCTCCATACAACATTCATCTAACTTATCCTTGAGTCTATCATTCTTCTTTCTTTCCTTTTTCAAAACACTAAGAGCATTATTAAGTTCATTTTCAAGATCTTTTATTTGTTTGCTTTCTGAATCCTCAAGTCCTTTTCCAGATTTCTTATCACTAGAGGTGCTACGTTTTTCAAAAACCATACAAGCATATTCTTGATAGTTTTCTGAAGCATCCTTATACATACTAGAAACCAAATCATTATTTGTACAGTCATTCTCAAGGTGACCAAAATTTCCACATCTAAGACATTTCATAATAATGAATCTATGTTTCGGTTCTTCCTCTTTTTTTGATATGAACAACATATCATTTTCCTCATCACTTGAAGAGCTTTCACTATCACTGCTAGAACACTTACTTGCTTTGTCTAGGTAGAAGCTCTTCTTGTTCTTGTGTGAATACCTCTTTCCTTGATTGTTGTGCTCATCTTTGTTCTTTCTGTAATACCTGTGCTTTTCAGAATCCTTGCTCTTAACATCCTATTTCTCTTCATCACTTTCATTCTTGGAAACAGTACAGTCAGTAGCATAATGACCGAACTTTCCACAATTGAAGCATCTTATATTTTTCATGCTTTTGTGCTTTCTAGATAACTTGCCTTTCTTGTTGTAATATGCCTCTTCATCACTAGAAGACTCATCACTCTCTTGAAGTCGTTTACCCTTAGATTTCTTGGTAGCCTTGAAATTTGCCTCTTTCTTGACGTCAACCTTCACCTGAGTTCTCAACTCAAATGCTGCAAGAATGCTATGAAGCTCATCCTTTTTTAGCTTATCCAAATCTTTAGCTTCCTCAATAGCAGAAATCTTTTCACTGAATCTATTAGGAAGAGATCTTAAGATTTTATCACAAACATCATTTTTAGCATGTTCAAGACCTAAGTCTTTCATGGAGTTAACAACCTCATCCATGCGAAGCATGTAGTCACTAATATTTTCATCATCATTCATCTTGAGTTGTTCAAATGTCTCAACTTGGCCTTTCTGACATTTGCATCACCTGTATGAACCACCTGCAACTATTTCCACATTTCACTAGTTGTCTTATAGTGAATTACTTTGGTGAGATCTACTTTATGTAAGCCTTTAAGGATTGCATTCATTTCTTTTGAATTGTTATGATGTAGAAGCCTATCTTCTTTAGTATATGGACCATTTACAGGAATAGTATACCCATCTTCAATCACTTCCCACACCTCATTCCCAAGTGCCATTAGATGAACCTTCATCCTTGCACTCCAAAGACCAAAATATGATCCATCAAGAATAGGTGTTGCATTTTTTCTTGAATAATCCATTGTGTTCTTATCAAGCTTTTATTTCAAGATTTTTAAACTTTTCGAAGGAACCCGCTTTGATACCAATTGAAGAACACAAGCTTATACTGAGAGGGGGGGTGAACAGTATAAGACCACTTTTTACTTTTTCCTTCAACTTAACTTTTAATACAATATTATGTAGTGTATAGAAAGCAGTATCAAGCAGAAATCAAAGCAATACAGAAAACACCATCCATAATAGAGACAACAATTTACGTGGTTCACCCAAGGTGGGCTACTCCACGGATAAAATTTTCACTAAAATTTTATCAACCAAATCTAGGAAAACCTTTCCTGATTACAATGTTTATGGGTGCCAACCCAAAGGAGACACCAATCCCCTAACTCTACTCTGGCTGGTAATCCTCTAGAAGACCTTTGCCTCTGCTGCCCTTAGCAAGTGGAACTCTATCCACAGAAGACACCTGTCTTCCCTGCTTTGGATGGAGATCTCTGTACTTAACTCTATCACCTTAAAGCTAGTCCTTGAAAATGCACTAAACATAGTCCTTTGCTCTAGCATAAATGTCCTCTATATTTTTCTCTGATCTGCACCAAACACAGTCCTTCGGTTTGGCACAAGTATGTCCTCTTCCTCTTTCTTTGGTCTGCACCAAACACAGTCCTTCGATCTGGCACAAGTCTGTCCTCAAATCTCTTTTTGTTTTGTTACAGCCGCATTTGGTCGAAACCAAATTTTGCACTGACTGCACAAACACAGCAGCACTCGATCGAACATCAACTCATGCACCTCTATGCAATCACAACAGCATAGTCTTTGCACACTCTTCTTTTTGACGATCGAACTTCTCCTCCACACTCTATTTGTGAATATCACACTTCAAAAATGCACTTCAATCAATGCCAAATATTTTCAAATAGCCCTCCTTTTATACTAACATAATCAAGATCTAAACCTTGGTCTTAGTCGGCTATTATGCAAATGCAAAACCCTAACTCCGTCGGTTGCACGCCCTAATCTCCGTCGACCCAATTTTAACTCTGTCGACTTCAACCGCCTCTGTGGTTCAGTAGCTTCTATCGCGAAACCACAACATGTCATGATATCACGACATTTTTATAGCCGTACACTTTTGTTTGGCTATTGTCGTGATATCGTGACACTTTTGCTTTTGTCTGCCTTGACTACGTTCTTGTCATGAAATCGTGACACTTCTATCTTTGTTGATGTCATCTTCACTCCTGTCACGAAATCGTGACACTTTAGTCTTCTTGGTCTTCTTCTAGGCTTGCACTAGCGAAAATGGAGCATGTCACAAAATCACGACACTTTCACTGCCTTGAGCTTCTCTCTGCCTTACACCCGCAAAATTGGAACATGTCACGAAATCATGACGCTTTCACCTTCGAGCTCTTCCTTATTCAATTCATCATGAAATCATGACGCTTCTTCTATTGAAGACTTGCTAACTATTTCTGTCGTGAAATCATGACACTTTCTCCAACTGCAAGCTGCCATCTCAACCTATCATGAAATCGTGACACTTTCTACATTTGCAAGCTTTCTCTTCAACCTGTCATGAAATCGTGACACTTTCTACATTCGTACAACTTCTTTGTAGCCTATTGCAAAATTGTGACACTTATCATTTTAGCCTCTTCCTTTTGCTGCATGTTACGAAATCACAACAGTTCTCACTTCGAGTTTTTTAGCATGTCACAAAATCACGATAGTCCTCACTTAGTATTTTGCAGCATGTCACAAAATCGTGACAGTCCTCACTTAGTCTTTTGCAGCATGTCGTGAAATCATGACACTTTTCGAGATACTTTATCTCTCTTTGAACTTGTCACGAAATCGTGATAGTTCACACTACGGACTCTCCCTTCTACATCATGTCACGAAATCGTGACACTTTTTCATCCATACAACCTTCCTTGCATTATGTTGCAAAATCGTGACACTTTTTATTATTTACCTTCCTGCACTTTTCGAGTCGTGAAAATGCGACATGTCGCGAAATCGTGACACTTTCCACCTTGCTCTCTTTCTCTGCCAACATGTCACGAAATCGTGACAGTTTTTCAAAAATCTTTCTCTCTCCTGCCTAAGTCACAAAAATGTGACATGTCGCGATATCGCGACACTTTTTCAAAAATCTTTCTCTCTCCTGCCTAAGTCGCGAAAATGCGACATGTCATGATATCGTGACACTTTTTCAAAAAGCTTTCTCTCTCCTACCTAAGTCACAAAAATGCGACATGTCGCGATATCACGACACTTTTTCAACTTACTTTCTTTCAAACCTGTCAAGCCGAACCTTCAACAAAACACATTATTTTTACATCAAATCAAATTCTTTCAAAAGCTTCTTGACATCAATGACAACTAATTCACTTGAGCAAATGCAATGTACTCAAGGTACCCAAAATTGCCAACATTATTCAGTGTTAAATCCATCTGGGTATCATTGCATGCTACTGTTATTGGCTTCTTTCATTTGGGTATTATTGAATGTTCAAATTAATCCATAGTTATTACAAAAACACCAAACACAGAACGGGGGGGACATTACAGTGGTATCAGAGCTGGTTTTTCCTGCCAGCCTATTTAGGGTTTGCTAAACATTTCAGAAATGATTTAAGTATTATGTGGAAAAAAAAAATTTAGCTGCCATGAGTATTTTTCAGACTTGAAAGTTAGGGTTTGGTTGCCATTTTCAAATCTAGGGTTTCTAGTTTTTGGGTATTGGTGATTTGAATACCCATTTGGTTGATTTGGGCTTTAAGAGTTTTGGGTATTGTTAATTCAGAGCTCAGGCTATTCTGCCAGCTTGTGGAAGCCTAATTAAATTTTAGATTCATGGAGTCTTATAATGATTGGTCTAGGAGACAACGTGATTGGGATAGGACTCAGAGTGAGATACAAAAATCCATCAATCAATTAACTACAATGATGCAAATTTCTCTACCTTCAATTTTTCCTTAGGATAAGGTTGATTTTTCATTCATAAAGTTGTCGAAGAAAGTTGGAGTTGAACAAAATACTTTACAAGATCCTAAAATTGTAGCTAATATTACGGCTAATAAATTTGAGCTCACTGTCCCCAAAAAGTTGGAAAAGTAGTTGACAGTAGCTATGTCACCTAAGTTAGCACCTATGGTTACCTCTAAGGCTAAGGTTGAGCATCACACATCCAATAACATAAAACAGATTCAATCTACATAACATATCAGTAAAATAATGGATGTAAGTTGTAAGCTCTATGCTTTGGGGAAACAACTTGAGTCCCAAAAATTGTCAAAAGATGTTCTTCTTGACAGTCTAAAGGAAATGGATACATGTCTAGTTGAACTAGATAAATCTGATTGTGAGGTTTTGAATTGGGTAGCGAAAGTACCTATAGTTTCTTTAGGCTAGCATTAGATTATGAGACATGCAGACAAGGACGTGAGATTTGCAGTCACCTCTTGTCTCAGTGAGATCATAATGATTACAGCTCTAAAAGCACCCTACAATGACGACATCATGAAGGAGGGATTACAGCTGATGGTTGATAGTTTTCATGGTTTGAATAACATCAGGGATTGATCCTATGGTAAGAAGGTTAGAATTTTGGAAGTGATGGCAAAAATTAGAATATATGTCATTTTGCTTGATTTAGATTGTGCTGATCTTAGTTTCCAGATGTTTCGACATTTTATGGCTTCTATCAGTGAAGATCATGAAGACATTATATCCTATTACATGCAAACCATCATGGTACACATCATTGAGGAAAGTGATGGCTTTACCCAGCCCATCTTGTCCAAGTTGATGGCTATTTTGAGGCAAGGAAATATTACCTCTTTAGCTGCACGTAAATTAGTTGACAATGTTTCCAAGCAGTGTGAGAAAAAGCTGAAACCTCTCTTGGTACAGGAGGAACATGAGAAGGAAAAGAGACCGAGTGACTTACATATGCAAGGACTACCTCTCAAAAGCAAGAATCAATTGAGAAGAGAACACCATTGTTTCACTTTCCAAGAAGAGTGGTCACTTGGACATATATGTGGGCCCATAACCCACAAGTCCCAGGACAACTATAGTACCGAGGGTAATGACAGGAAAACAATTGTGGAATTGCTTTCAGAGCAATCCAGTGAGCTTTGTGAGACCTTGGACATAAGGTATGATGAGCCTTGTATTTTTCCTGGCAACAGTTCATTGTTGCATGGTGTTTTTTTTCATGGTGAAGACACCAAATTTGATGAGGAGATTGATGTTGATGAAGATATCTCCTGGTTAAAGTTAGAAATAGAACAAACCAGAAAGTGGTTGGATGGTGGCTTTCCTGATGAGTTGGAGAGTTATGCTAATGAAGTAAATGAGAATATTAATAGAGAAAAATTTCCTTTTGATCAGGGTGCTGACCTGAACATTTAGACTGCTGAAATTCAAAATATAAACATGCCACCTCTTCAAGAAACTTGTGTGGAAGTACATGAGGGAAAAATTGATGAATATGAAGTTAATTCATCTTGTGGATCTCATTTTGGTGAGGGGCATAATGAATTTTGTGATAGTGGTGAGATCATAGAGCATACTAATTTTGACATTGTTAAATCAGCAACTGGTGAGGATGTGCATGCAGTTGATAATTCTTGGGTTGAGCATGAGTCAGTCCTAACTTTAGTGCACGAAGTTGGAGAGTGTAGTGTCAAAATGAATGTTTATTCTAATCATTATGCCAAAGATGGTAAATAAAAAACTTTATTGTGTGCTATTGATCACAATCCAGAACTTGATACAATGCAAAGTTGGAAGGATAAGTTGTAGGTTATAGAAGAGAAGATTGTCCAAACATTAGCCTATTTGGATAGCACACACAACTTTGTTGAATATCTTCTGTGGAAAACTCAACTCAAAGATAGGCAGATAGGGTTGATTGATATCTCCTCTATTGAAAGCGTGCAAACTATTAAGGTAGAAACTATCAAGCATGCTTTGGACAAAATAAAATCTGATTACTTACAATTGTTATTTGATAGGGATTTGGCTATCCAAACTGTAGAAAAGATGTACCAAGAACTCACCAAAAAGGAGAAGATAATTAACAAACTTAACCTTGAGTTAAGTTTTGTTCACAAAGAAGAAAATTGGTCAATTGTTACAACCACTCAGAAGGAACAACTCGAGTATGATGCTGATGCAGGTTCATTTCCTTGTGTTATGATTGTCAAAACATCTCCTAACTTCTGTGTGCAGAATTTTGAGAGTTGTAGCACAGGTGATTGTATAGACCCTTCCATGGAACTAGTTGGTGAAGTTCAGATGGACTGTATAGTGAGGTATGCTCATAGTTTTTCTTTCAATCCACATGTTGATGATTTGACCATGTCATATATGAATGGGAAGAAGGGTTGGTATAATGAGTTATATGTATCACCTTGGCATGAGGTGCTCTTCCCTATAGTGGTAGAATCAATTGCTTGTTGGGTTCCTCATTTGTCAGTCCAGAATGGGTACTCCGTTGAGCTGCAAAATAATTCAGTTGTAGTCATAGTGGCACAACAAAAATTATTAAATTTAATGACAAAATCCCTATTTGGCTATGGGATCTAGGAATTCCTTTGAGGGATGGATTGTTTTATAGAGTGGCAGAGCTCGAAAAAGTTATCGGGGCCAGTTGTATCAGTTTGGTGACAGAGCTTGACAATGTTTTTAGTTTTTGGGATGACAGTTCAAGGCAATGTCTTCATCATGAGACATTCTTTAGATTTATTTGGGATCCTGGCATACAAATCATATTGCTTGAGGACAAGCAATATTTGGGAAGGGAGGACTGTAATGTCCCCTTCTAATCAGCTAGTGGGAGCACATTGAGACTAGCATATACACGGGTTCCTGTAGGCTATGTCATATGGATGAGAGCCTTTGGAGATATTTGAGACAAATTTTGGATTCTTAGAGCTCAATTTTGGTGGTCGTTCGGGATCAAACGGAGCTAGGATGCTGGAATTGCTATTTTTAGGGTTTCTTACTGAGCAGAAAGGGGGATGTTGTTCTACAATGAAATGGGTATCCAGAACAAGTTTCAATTGGTCAATCAGAGTTTCATAAGGCAAAGTTTTTAAAGCACAAATCTTGGCTTTATTAAGTGAATTATTAAATTCATTTTATAAAGTTAAAACTTTATATTATAATTAAAGGGGAAGAAATATGTTTATCCCACATTGAGCACGAAAAAAAGAGTTTGCCAAGGAGGAGCCTATTTATTTAGTGACTTGGTCTCATTTTAGACATTCTGGTTTATGTTATTTCTTCTCTTGGAGATTAAGGTTGACGACTGATATTTCTTCATCGAAAGGGATGCAAACCTCGATTGATAACCCAACGAACGAAACCCCGAAGGGCAGATCGGTTCCATTCAGGGATCAATAGTGTGCAGATTGTTGAAGTTCTGAGGAAAGAAACCCTCAGTATTGGAGAAGGGACTTGGATGAAAACCCAGTTCTTGGTTGGTGAATTCACTCAAGATTCATGTTTATGTGATTCAATCAAAGATTCAAAGATTTATAGTCCATCAGTTGGAGATAATAGAAAATTGGTATGTTTATAATGATATTATGAAGACATTTATCCATCTAGAATTTCTAAACATTGTTGTTAATTTGTTGATATGAATTAATAAGCTATTTCGATTATGGGTTCTGCATAAAAATCAATTATTCAGTGTTAAATCCATCTGGGTATCATTGCATGCTGCTGTTATTGGCTTCTTTCATTTGGGTATTATTGAATGTTTAAATTAATCCATAGTTATTGCAAAAAAACTAAACACAGAATGAGATTAAAATTTGTAAATGAGATAATCACATAGGATTTAGAAGGAAGTAGTTATGGTATGCAACCACAACCAAGCCCATTCAAGGGCTAAAACTACTAATAGTAGGCAAGGATACTTAGATCATATCTGATTTGACCCCAAGGATATGATTATACCTCCTTGGCAGCCTCATACTCACCTAAGTTCTAGAATATCAAATCAACAACCTAGCCTATAAGGGACCCCTATGTGGGACACCCCTACAGGTTTGGTCCTAATCAAGAAACTTATTTTATAGATATCGACACTTCACATGCATTATTTCAAGAATGGAAACCATGCATTGAGGCACAAACACATAAAGCAATACCATGCATCCACATTTCTACTCGATTTACCTTGCACACCTATGTGTAGGATCAAGACTATTCACCATGAGCAGGGTCAAATTATCAAAATATGCCCTTATATCACCCTAATAGGTCTCAAAAGTATAAGTACCAAGATGAGTATGATACTCATCACCATGGGTGAGAAAATTTCACCCTTCCCTTCCTCATTTATAAAGGAAGACCTAAGAAGAATCTTGATTATCCTCAATTGTATTTATCATTGTAAGCACGATATGCTTATGTGTCATCTGAGTATAAAGAAGATCAGTTTAGGAGTGATCCTCAAGTGAACATGACCTCTCTCAATCTAGGGAAGCTTGTAGTCGACCTTTCATATCCTCTTGAACAATATAGGCATCATGGCAATAGTTCTAGGTATCATAGACCTTGCATAGTTGAGTAGATAAACTAAGTAGTTAAAATATATATTGATTGCCAAGCTTAATTCAATAAGCTTTGGCTAGATAAATAATTCTTGGACCACCATAATCATTTATAGAAACAAATAATTGAATAAAAAATTCAAGAGACCTTATACAACAGGGTCCCTACCCCAAGTACTCATAGACAGAGGGTTCACCTAAGGCAACCTACTTTTGATAAAAATAGGCTTCCTAGGCCTAACCAAATGTTGCCTCCTTAACCTCCTAGGCCTAATCAGGAATTTCCTCCTAGGGCAAACATATATCACCTTACACTGACACTTTTACCTCCTTGTAGGCCAACTCAGGAAAAACTTTACGAAGTCTACGATGATTTGGAACTAGAGGAGGAATACCTAGAAGCACCTTATGGAGGTATGGTTGATGAAAATCAACCACCACACCATATTATTGACATTCCTTGCCCTCCTCCATGGTGCCAAAGAAAATAGGAGGATATTAAATCCTCTGATGCGTATAAAGCATTACTTGAATGCATGGAAACCATAGAAAGCAAGATCGCTGAATCAGAGATTCAAAAGCCCACTTTATGCCAACTTTGTAGTCAACCACTTCACCCATCAATACCTTCCCCTCCATACATAGAGCATTTCAAAATTACCAATTTGGATATATTCAAAGGAGAGGAAGATGCACAGGAGCATGTCACTAGGTTCATGAACCAATGCTTCAGTATCTAGGATAATTATGCCTTACTTTTGAGAATATTTTTGATTACCCTATCTGGACCAACTATAGAGTGGTAAAATCAACTCCTAAGGTATAGCATCCATAGCTTTGAACAATTTGCAGATGCATTCCTGGAATGTTTCACCTTTAATACTAAATGAATGGCAACTTTAATAGACCTCAATTGAAGTAGTATGAAGACGATTCAATCACATATTATGGTAACATGTGGTAAATGCTTCTTGCTAAGCTACCATACCTACTACCAATGTTTGAGTTGACTCGCATGTTTTCCAAGAGTTATTTAAAGTAAATTTCATTATTGCTACAACTCCAACAATACCAAACTCTTGAAGATGCTCTAGCACAAGCTAGAAAAATCAAAGAAATCAAAATTCAAGATGGGAAGAACACAAAACCCCATAAAAAGGAGTGGAATAAGAACATAAAGGGCAATCCAACACAACCAAAGCTTATAGTAGTTAATCAAGTTACCATTAGTATTCCAGGGCCTGTACAACCAATGCCACCTTAGAAGGTAAACTATCAGACTCAACCTCCTCCTTCAAGTTACAATAACAACACTGAAGAAAATCAAGAGCAAAACCAACAATGTCACCCTAAGCGACAATTTACACCTTTCACTAAGTCTATGGATTTCCTATCTGATATTCTATGTGCGGCCAAGGAAATTACTTTACCTAAGGTCCAACTTATAGATCTAAGTATGGGTAAACCAAAGTCTATGGGACATCGTGAAGACCTATATTGTAGGTTCCATAGGCATAAAGGGCATGACTTGCCAATGTGCTACATATTCAAAAACCTAGTAAAAGACATGATTAAGAGGAATGACCTTCAAATTGATAACCTTCTTGCAACGAGTAATCAATAAATGGGTATTTTTAAAAACCCATTGCCCATTCATGAGGTATAGGAAAATTAAAAAATAGGTAAATGAGGTCCATACAACACCATATCAACAAGGGTTCATTGATATGGTTAGCATTATGACAAGGAACAAGTATTATCCAAATCAAGTGCACCACTTGTAGCTTCAAATGATATTCCCTCAATGTCATAGCCTCCATAACCTCCAGTGCAAAGACTTCCACCTTATCCAGTGGTCACCATAAAAATTAACATTGCTCAAAGCTTGCAAACAACATTAGTCAGACTCTCTATCTATGAGCTTATCTAATAGTCTCCACCTCATTGAGAAGCTCTTATGGAGATCCTTAATTTTATTGAACTACAACCCTAGAAATCTAACTCCTTTATCAATTTCGTGGGGCACATTCAACAATGTAAATATCCAATTATCACATTTCATGAACATGAACTCAAACCAATATCAAATGAGGTGATGGATCCTCACTTACACATAATTGGATGTGTAAATGGAATACCTTATAAAAGAGTTCTAATTGACACTGGTTCTTCAAGCAACATTATCACCACAAATGCTCTCAAGCGTCTAGGTCTTCCAAAATCCCATATTGTTGTGTTCACATATACTATCAGAGCATTTAATGATACTATATGCTCAATGGTTGGCACTATTGTCTTACCTATTCAGGTGGGATGAATACCAACATCGTGTCACATTCTAGAGGGTACAATGGCATATAATATATTATTGGGTAGACCCTATATTAGGGACATAAAGTGTGTGCCATCCATATCTTACCAATATTTGAAGTACACTCATGAAGGGTAAGTTCATGTTGTCTCCATAGACCTTAAGCCCTTCGAATACTACAACTTGGTGCAGCACATCCCCGAGTTGACCTTACCATAAAATCATGTGAAATTCTAATAGAATACATCCATTCAAGGTCTGAATACTTCACCATAACCTTAAATTGATCCATTACCATCTTCTTCCATACCATCATCATCAATAGCACCGTCAGATACACCTTCACCATCATCAAATCCTTCATAGAGGAACATGTCGAAGAGGCCTATTGACGAGATCCTTCCAATCATCTCTACCATTTCCATGGAATATATTCCTAGTTTAGCATATGAGGAACCATCTCATGAGATAAGAATTGAGTCATCTTAAGCCTTTCTTCCATCCCCTCCATACTCACCATCTCAGGTCATAGTCCATTCAACTACTATAGGTCTAGGGGAGTATTTAGTGAGGAATATCACAACAGTTATAGCCATTAATAAAATACAGAATATGGGACGACCTCATATTTCCATAGGTACCATTATACCTCTAGGTATACCTCCCAATAAAATGAATTTCATATATGGGGGTATTGAATATGGCATGGAACCATCTCCTCAACAAGAAGAGGATGAAGAACCCTTTTCTAAGGACATCAATTATATGTCCAATCCCCGAATATACCTTGCGATATCTCCATCGCTACCATTGGCATGGCTATGGTTTTGGATTGTACCAAAAAGGTACTCGTGTTCCTTGCCAGTTGCAATATCAATTGCCATATGATAAATCTAGTTTAGGACACACAAGCTTATGCCTCTCGATGTCCTCACAGAAAGTTTAGAGCACCTAGGTTTGAACTATAGGGATGAGCTTGCATGTAATCCTTACACTAATCCTAATCATGTCCACTCTTTGGGGTATTATTTTCTCATATATATGATAGATCAAAGGATATCTCACAATTTTACCCAATCCTATGAATCAAGGTTATGCATAAGGGGTCGGTCCCAAAATCTATTCATAAAATCAAGGTTAATTGTCTTGGAATATTGATGAAATTTGTAGAAGTGTACATGGTAAATTGCATTTATTTGTCTCCAAAAATTTTCAAACCGTGGCAAATTTCATTAATTTATCTCCAAAAAATTTCAAACCATGGCAATTTTTTTTGTGTTGGGGGCTATGAATATCGGTTTGCAAAATCTAAAAATGTATAGCATACTTAAAAGCTTTAGGCCAATATGGAATACTTTAGGCCAACATGATGATCGATGGCATGATGATTGACTGGAGCCATGATGATCAGCTACAGGAATACCGATCAGCTACAGGTATGATGATCAACTGCAGGCATGCTGATCGACTGCAAGAATACCGATCGGCTATAGGCATGACGATCGATTGCAGGCATGACGATCAGATGTAGGAATACCGATCAGTTGTAGGCATGATGATTAGTTATAGCCATGATGATCGACTATATGTATGATGATCGGCTATAGGAATGTCGATCAATTGCAGACATGATGATCGACTGTAGGAATGCTGATCGGCTACAAGCATGATGATCGACTGCAGGCATGATGATCAGCTATAGGAATGTTGATCGATTATAGGTATGATGATTGGCTATAGGCATGATGATCAGCTTGAGACATGACGATCGACTGTAGTAATGTCGATCAAATGCAGGAATGACGATCAACTTATTTCGACAGACACTCCTCTACAACCTTATCAAGTTTTTTATTGTTTTAGAGCTATTTTCGAGTTAGAGTATTTTTGATGTATGTTTGTCGATACCTAGTACAGTATATATATAGGTAGTATATGAGGAGATTTGGGCAGGAAAAATAAAATTATTTATAATTTAAAAGCGATTTGGACAAGAAATATAAAATCATTTATAATTTGAAGGCGAATTGGACAGGAAAATAAAAATCATATGTAATTTGAGGTCGACGAATTAAAATAAAATTAGGTTCATTATTATCAATGGCAGGAGTATTTACCCCAAAAAAACTTCCACCCCGTAAATTTCAAGCGAATGGGCCCCAGTGAAAGGATCCAAAATTAACCAATTTAAAATCTTGAAAATCCTAAATAGAGCCAATTTACGATATTTTGCGCTTATGCATAACCTTGCTATGAAGAAGGTGAAAGTTCACGTACTCTCCCATTCGATAATGAGGAAGAGGATCAAGGTCCTCCTTATAAATGGACAATTGATTATGAGTTGGATTATGGTGTAGCACCCATTAACTCCCCTAGTTCAGGTGAGGAATACGAGCAGATTGTCTTATTAGATGACAAAGAAAAATTCTATCTATGTGTGTTCCAATTACAACATCCCATCTGGCGATAGATTTTACCACTCGAGGAGCAAGCTCACCCCCTTCCACATCGACCACCTCCAATCATTCCACCTCTACTGCAATCACCCCTACAAGTCTTGTGACAACTTCTTATCAATAGACCCAATTGCCCATCCAATGGATATCATCCATCCATCCATATGATTTCCATAGATCTTACCACACCCTACCAAAAATCCCCAAAGGTACCCATAAATCCTTTGGTCACCCAAAAATTTCCAAAGGTATCTATAATTCCTTTAGTCACCCAAAAAGCCCCAAAGATACCCATAAATTCTTTGGTCACCCAAAAAGTCCCAAAGGTATCTATCAATCCTTTGGTCACCCAAAAAGCTCCAAAGGTATCTATAAATCCTTTGGTCACCCAAAATGCTCCAAAGGTATCTATAAAATCTTTGATCACCCAAAAGAAGCTCCAAAGGTATCTATAAATCCTTTGGTCACCCAAAAATACCCCAAAGATATTTATAAATGCTTTGGTCACCCAAAAAGCTCCAAAAGTATCTATAAACCCTTTGGTCACCCAAAAAGCTCCAAAGGTACCCATAAACCCTTTGGTCACCCAAAAAGCCCCAAAGGTACCTATAAATCCTTTGGTCACCCAAAAATCCCCAAAGGTATCTATAAACCCTTTGGTCACCCAAAAATCCCCAAAGGTACCTATAAACCCTTTGGTCACCCAAAAATCCCCAAAGGTACCTATAAAACCTTTAGTCACCCAAAACGCCCCAAAGGTAACTATAAACCCTTTGGTCACCCAAAAAAGCACCAAAGGTATCTATAAACCCTTTGGTCACATAAAAAGCCCCAAAGGTATCTATAAACCCTTTGGTCACCCAAAAAGCCCTAAAGGTATCTACAAACCCTTTGGTCACCCAAAAGCCCCAAAGGTACTCATAAACCCTTTGGTCACCCAAAAAGCCCCAAAGGTACCTATAAACCCTTTGGTCACCCAAAAAGCCCTAATGGCATCCACTAAGCCCATTGGTCAATTGTATATATTTATCAAAATCCAAAAACATCACTAAAATATAAAAAATCCAAAAATATTGCATTATATTAAATTTCATATCGTTGCATTATACAAACACTTGCATTAAGCATACCCATCAATGGAATTTTGCATTCTAGAGTTGATAATACATGTCTAGCATTAGGTCTATACACTAGCCATCCTTCAAAATAAACTTTGTCAAAAGTCATTATCCACACCCGTCTACATCACAATTATCATTTCCATCTATATTTCCCACCTTTCATATGTGTGTTTGTTGCCCTTCACCTAGTCATTTGTTATAAGGTGTCTTTAGGGTTTTCGGTCACTCAACCATCTCTAGTTTTTTTTTTAGATTTTGTAGAAAGCTATCCTGATTTTTAGAAGGTAGAGTCATGCTTTTATTGTACCTTATATATGTCAAAATCCCAACATATTTTCACACTAATAAATCCAAGTGTTGCAAAAGGAAATATGAAACCTACAAAGTGGTCCTGTTACCTTAAGCAAAAAGTTTACCTTGCACATCCACTTGTGCAAATGGTTTAAAGATGCTAAGAATTGACAAAAGGACAAGCTCCTCCCTACCCAAAGCAATCAAAATTCCCTTACCCCCACTAAATATGGGCAAGTATACAAAAAACAAGAGCAAAAAGATAAAAAAAGGTGTTTTTCACCACTATAAAAAGCAAAAATAAAAATAAACAATGGTTATCACCACTACCAAAATCCCTTGCTCACCAAACAAAAATGAGCAAATACCTAGAGCAATTCAAAAATAAAAGAAAAGAAGGGAGTATTGAACTTGAATCCCTAGAATTCTCAGCATTTGACAACCATAAGGTGATCCTCATTATAGGTGAGGTGGCATCAAGCCTACTTGGAAATGGCGGTATCCTTATGCATGATGATATGTCTATCATATTAGCGACTTGCTTTTGTATATACCAATGTTTGCATGCGGATGAGCTAGCTTTTGGTAGCTTGTATTGCCTAGTGGTCTAATCCAACTACGTACAAAACTCAATATAATGATACTCATAGGGTGATATTCAGTACATATGGGCTGCATAAATCATGTTTTGCACTAGAGTAACTTAATGTGTTATCATAACAATGAACTCATATGCACACATAGGGATATGGAATATCTTGGTCATCCTAGCAGATTTATACCTTGCCAAAAAGTATTGCATGGTTAATATACAACTTTTGACTAGATCACTAGAGTGTTTGAGTCTCATGAAAATCTCAAAGACATTCTATAACATCTTACTATGCATATCATTCCATAATATTTTATCACATGTTTGTTAGTTTACATTTTCACAATCCATTACATAGTCTTATGATAAAGATAAAATGAATCAATGAATTTTGTACAGTCTATGGTGCTAGCATCTAGTGTGTCAAATAGTATTCATAATTCATCATACATATTAGCAAATCATCCATTTTATTATGCATACACTCATATACATATAATCAAATCACATCATATTACAATACATACATCCATGATAAGCATCCATCAAAGCATTAGTAAAGTAAACATAAACATTGCATACATCTAATAAAGTAGTAAGGAAACACATGATGACCATAGAAAAACTCATATATATATATAGGTATGGGGCAAAAAGATATATCTTAATCCAAAAACTACCCGTAGGCTACAATAAAGTGGGTCCTCAGATCTCACATGGTTAAAATACATAATAACCATAGAGTCTCAAAATCCATGGTCACGCAAGATCGACACCATGACTCTCACCTCCACCCTCGATTGATGCTCATTGAGAGCTCCCATATATGCTCTCCCTAGACCTATCTACTCTCCTCATGGATCTAGGAGCCCCCATCCTCGTAGATGACTACCTTGTACCACTCCTCCTACTCTTTTGGGACCCACTAGCAGAAGAGAGAGTTGGTAAGCACCCTCTAAGGTGCATGCTATCTCATCCTCCAAATCCTGTGTGTATGTTGTATCCTCTCGATGATGAGCTGGTAGTCACTCAATAAGGTCTAAAGTTGTGTCACCTCCTCCCATAGCCCGGATACCTTGTCCCTGCTAGATGTCTCATGGCTCAAGCTCCTTGCTCTAGCCTATGACTGAAGAGTAGATAGCTCTAATGCCTACCTAGCAATCTCTACCTATGTAGTCTGCACATGTATCTATAGGAGAGCCCTCTCCTCTACGTACTTCCTCCACTCTTGTCTACCTTTGATCAAATCTTGCCCTATAGCTCAGTAATGGTGGTATCCCATGCTACCAACTATGCCTGCACTCCCTGCTCATCAAAGTCATCCTCAACATAATCATCCTATTGATCCTCCATATCTAAAGTATCCATCCACTCATCATCTACCCGATGATGCACATATCGCTCACCTAATTTTGGCTCCTCCTCGTCTGGAGCCTCATCATGTCCCTCATATGGAGCATCCCTGTGAGCCTCCTCTATCACCATAGCTGTACCACATCCTAGTGGCCCCTTCCCTCACCATTGGTGCATCACCCACCATGATTCATACTCTATTATGGTCCCTGCATCATCTAGCTTAGATATACTCTCCATAGGATTTGCCTCCTCTCCAACTACCTCTACTGTAGGCCAAGTAAGTTTCCTCTCATCCCCATGATATAGGTAGATCATTGGCTCACTAGGAAATCCCTAGAATAGCCTAAACTATTGTATCACTCGATTATATGGGAAATACTCTCGCTCGATCCCATGTCAACCAACTAACCATCTCCCTCATCATACCCGATGAAGCTGCACCTCAGCCTCAGGCCATGCTAGACAATCCCTATATGGTCTCCAGATAACCTCCTCTATCCTAATTCGTGCAAAATATTGTGTATAATGATCAATCATACCTACATAGGGATGGCTTTGACCCCTCTCCTAGTCTTGTTTCTATAGGATACTGTATCCTATCTCCACATCTACAAGTTGTGCTTGCATCATCTAAGTTATTTCCCACGGTAGATCCATAGCAATATGTTGCCATCCCCTCACTTGTAGTAGAAAGATGCATCACAATCCTTTCTTTCCATGGTAACATATCTTGTATAGCTCATCAAAATCTATGCTAGTAACATCATGCCCCAAGCCATCACTAATAGCCTCTCTACAGTGCACTCCATAAGTGAAAATTCCAACTCCAAAAGGTTCTAGGGGAACCTGGCTCCTAACAAGTTTGGTAGCAACATTTTGGATATAAGAATCATCATTAAGGCATATCTCATAGTCAAAACCTCTACCTCATACCATAGCTCCACTAGGATACCTTCACTAGGCAAGTCTCATACTACCTCATGCCAGTCCTCTCTAAAGTATCTCTACAAAATCGTATCTCTAAGATCTCGATGAGTAGATATAATAAGATGCCCCTCTATCGAAATGCATAAAATATGTTAGACATCCTCTAACATCACTATCATCTCCCCAATCAACAAGTGAAAGGTGTTGGTCCGAGGGTCCCACATATCTATCAAAGCTATTAGGTAGGCTCTATCTCCTAGCACTAGATCTAACCATGTAAATTACTTGAGACCAATGGTGTCAAGACATTTCCAGTCATACTCTATCATTAATTCCCTATTAGTCTAAATAAGACTCAAAAATCGATACCGAATTTTGATCACCTCACAAAGGCAAGTAAGTTCAACAAAAATACAATAAAATTGCACAAAAATAGCAAAAATAGCTCAAAAAAAGGATATTTTTCCCCCAAATTCATGGTTGTCCTACCCAAGGATGGCCTCCAAATTGGAAGCCATCCCACCCAGGGACGACCCCTAAAAATGCTAAAAAGGGCCTTCCTAGCCTCCAAAAACATAAAAAAATGGAATAAAATTGCACAAAAATAAAAAATAAAGCACAAATTCCTACATACTATCACTACTGAGGTTCATTTACCGATATTTAGTGTGTTTTTTTGGAAAATGCAAAAATAATTACATTTCCAAGTTCAATAAAGTATAGGAGCAAATTCAGCCCTTACCCATCTCACATCGGCTCTACTTCTCATTGAGTCTTGAGGCTGGCTCATGGTGATTTTGGGATGGTCTCAGTAGTGCTCCACTTCAAAAAATCAATCTCCTACTCCTCACCTCTCAGTTTTCCAAGTTAGAAGTGTGCAAATGAACTCATTTTTCCAAATTTAAGCTTAAAAAGGCCTAGAATAAGCATGGTCATCCTAGGGTGGGATGGCCAGAAAATTGGCTGACCATCCCACCCTAAGATGGCCATAAAATATGCAATGTCCCACCCTAGGATGGCCACCAAAAAACACCAAAAAAGAGAATAAAAATCCAATAAAATGGCCTCAAAACCACCAAAAATATGTCAAAACTGATAAAATTCACAAAGGATCAATATGGAATCAAATTTGTTCATTGATGAATGGAAAAATATCTACTTCAATCCCCAAGAAGGCCATTGTGGTCGGACCACTCCATGGGAATGAGGTATTCATTTCTTTTCTTCCATGAAATATCAACAAAACCATCAAAATCCTAGAAAATTTGATAAATTTTACAATGGGTAAAACTAAAGGAACCCTAATCAAGTCATATTGGTCAAGTGACTCATCAATTTCATCACTGGTCATGCCCTCATAAACTCATCACTTGATGGGGTAGTCATAATAAAATATTCATAATCAAAAGCGACACTCAAACACTCAAAAGTGCAACTTGCATACATTCAAAAGAATCATTACCAAAGATAAATTTCAAGCCTACGTTGGGGCAAATAATTTAGTACCAATTCAACAAAACAAAGTCTTGGTATCCTTGGAAGCCTCGGGATACGTATCCCAAAAATAGGTTTATAATCCAAATAAGGAACCAAGACCAAGTATACCCTAAGCCCCTAAGACTACCATTGCAGTGTGGTTGAAAGGTATACCAAAATCAAATCCTTCAATTATGTCAAAAGCAAGGATTCCAAGAATGTATGCTCTTTCCATGATGGAGGCATCTAAATTTGGTTAGGTTACTGAATAACCTTAATAATTTGATAGTTTAGTCATCTATTTTTTCTTAGTGCTCTATTTCACACAACGCATCTCAAAAAGGGGTATTTGTAGACACTAAAATCATGTCAATCCAATTAGACTATGATGATGCCACTCTTACAAGCACCATATGGCCCCATTGGGCAACCCTTAAGGGTTAAGTAGTGGTCCTAACCACTTTTGGGAAGGTTTATCCCACTTTTGGGAAGTTTTGGGCCATGTAGCCATGGTCGTCCCACCCTAGGACGACCACACTTCATGGTCGTTCCCACCTAGAGACAACCACAAGAAACCATCCCTAGGTGGTATGGCCATGGCCTAGGCCCCTCAAAAATGCAAGGGTGGGATAAATGGCAATAAAATTCTACCATTTATCCCACCCAATGACTTATGATAGATTGAGGGCCTACCAAAGCCATCACAACCTACAAATTGGAGGCCTCTTCCACCCAATGCATGGCAAGGGTTTTGACAAGTGGCAGCACCTACCTTGCATGCCCCAACTTGCCAATTTGACCTTGTGGCACTCTTGGGCTATAAATTGGAGGTATTCCAACCAATTTTAGAGGGAGGTCTTTGCAAGAATTCTCCATGAAGTGCTGTCGAGATTTACTCTCCCCTTTCATCCGCATATTTGCCTTTGGAATCTTCATAAATCGAAGGAGTTTCCAAGACATCCCCAAATATGCACATCCATTCCAAAACCCACCCATTTCTGTGAGTTAGATTACCAAATTTGACGACAACACCCCTAGGAGTATTTTGAACCAGATCCCTAAGGAATTGGTGGTAAAAACCACCAAGTTTGGTGGTCGTCCCCACCGAGGATGGTTAACAGTCTCAATTTTAACACCCATGTATGGCCATGATTCTACACATACAATTTTGGATATATTTCAGTGTAGATCATTTCTAAATTAGTTTATAGACATCATACTAAAATTTGGTGAAATTTGGAGTAGTTTTGGACCATTAATTAGGGTTTTTATGACGATAGTCCCAATTGGAACATAAAAGGACGGCCATGTATTTTACTTGCAATTTCATTTCAATTTCTGCATAAATCATTCCTAAAGTAGATAATATACATTATGCTAAGTTTTGGTTCAATTTGGAATAGTTTTGTAACATCTATTGCACTTTTTGTATTCAATGTTGCATGCATCTTTATGATTTCATCTTAATCCACACATGATATTAATCAATTTTAGTTTCTTATGTGTAGATCCAGGTATTCCAATGCACAAGGAAGGAGTTACAAGTTCAAATATGGAGAGACAATCGTAGCAGTATAAAAAATCCCACTCTTCAATCATGAGTGTGAGGAAGACACTGAAAGCATACCTTGAGTTTTTGAAAGGATTAGATCCTTTGGACATTGTAATGATTTATATCAATTAAGAGCCCTCAAGGGGATGTTTTGTAATCACATATTTGGAAAATGCATTAATATAAAGAGAACCACCCATTTCTTTCACTTATTTATAATTTGTGCTTACTTTAATGTCTTTTTGTAGTGCTTAAATAGATAGGTGCTTTTCATTTCCCTTTGCTAGGTGCACAATTTTTTTGCTCTATAGATTTATCCCTGATGACCAACTTTATTTTGGATTATTTCAGCATATCAATGTCCAACTTCTCTTCTAAGTTGACCCTTGTATTTAATATAGTTGATTCCTACTCTTCATTAGTTTTCCTTCAACCTATAAGAAAGACCCTAGTCTTCTCTACTCAATAAGACCTATAAAAATAGAGTCTAAGTCTTCACTACCTTTTTTTTTTTAATTTACATGGTGGAATCGGTAGCCGCCATGAATCCGGCAGGCTATCCAACTTTTTATGGCCGCCATAGTATTATGCATTGTCTGCCCAGAAGCCGCCACATAGATCTTCGCGCAGTCCACCCCTATAACCACCATGCCACAATCATTTAAAATATTTTACGTCGCTGAAAGCACTAGGAAAGGGACAAGCGTTCAGTCCGATGAGGCCCAAGATTTGAACCTTGGACCTACGTCCCCTAATGGGGTTTGGATGAACGATTTGGTCTACACCTCAGACTTGTCTTCACTACATTTAAAGTGGATAGAATCTAAATTAACTTCATCAAAAATGGATGAAGTTAATTAATAATGGTGGCTCAATAAACTCTATCAAATTGGACAATTTTTTGTGGTAGTTATGATACCACTATTGGCTTTTAAGCCTTACTACCACAAAATATCACATGTCCCAATATAAAATAGCCATAATATTAAAGGTCAAAATAATATTATAATGAGTAGAATAATATATGAGAAAATTAATATGTATATCAAGGCTTATATAATAAATCAAATAACATTCATTTATATACTAAAATATGAATGTAAATAGCCTATGTCATTCATGAACTATGAATGAAGAAAATTTACAATATTAATTGCTCAAAACTTTGTATACAAGATTTATTCCTTTTCTAACTATAACATCACTTGGATTATCCTTTGAATGTAACTTGGATTCTCATTTGTATTACCTTCTCATAAAGTATTATCTCTATAATATAGTCATAGTAATGTGACTTTTCACATACTTGACTATTGCTCTCCATATGCCAAGTCTTATGACTCTTGGTTTATCATCTTGCCACTTGCATACTAGATGGAAACTTTTTTTTTTCAAGAAAAAAACCCCTTGTGGGGTCGCATTGGTCTAAGAGACCATGGACAGGTGGTTCTAAACCGTCAAAGTCACCCAAGGATCGCACCCAGCCCTGCCCACACCAACATTATCAATTGGATTTTGGGTACCCAATTTAGATTTTTGGTAGGATGGAGATTCGAACCTAGGACCTCCCTTGGAGGATTACCCTCCCCTCTCCAACTCACCTACAACACCTGGGTAAAACTAATTTATAGTGTAAAACACCCCTTTCAAGGTGCCACTTTCAACAGGTTGGGCATAGGAGGAATGGAGCCTTGTCGGCCTTTACCAGCACATAGGACATTCCTAACTATAGCATATATTTGTAGGATGGAGACAAGGGGAATGGAACCTGGGTCGGCCTCTACCAGCACCCAGGGCATTTACCACTGCACCATAACAAGCAGATCATACTATATGGACACTTGACTCTACAACACTTGCACTCGTTAACCTAACTCTTACACTTCTAATTGCACTCCTAATCTAGGATACTTGTGCATATCATCACATTACATATTTACACTCTTACATACAAGACACTTGTGTATATTCTCTCAATCTACACTTGCACTCTAACTTACATGGCACAATGCATTTCTTACACATTGCACTCTTACATGAAACTTGTGCATTTCTTGCACATTGACCCTTACATAAAAGGGGATCACATTCTAAACTATAGACTCGATCCTAGTCTATTACATATTTACAAATGTACCATGAAGGTACCATGGGGGTACATTAGCATGTACCAAATAATGTATTATACCTTAACACTCCAAGGAAGACTATAACAAATTAACTCAGGTCATTCATAATTTTTTATGATCCAAATGAGATTGAGAGGTGGGAATGATAGCCATCTCATGAAAACTTTACACTCAAACAAATAATTTAGGAGGTTTGGATATTATTAATCCTCTTACCCATAGCACACATTTGGTTACAAAATGGGTTGCTAGAGCCATCACTAGTGACAAAAATTAAAAATGCTTATTTCAATGCAAAATATCTCAAGCTACTCATAAATATAAATGGAAAGCAACTCCCTAGGAGGATAAGGTCCTTAATGTGTCATACTTTATAATTAAAGGATCTAATCCTCTTACCTATAACTAGAAAGCTTGGCAATCATTTTCTCATTTATTAGATTGAAATTTTGACTCCTTAAGACAAAGTCTTAGCATCATTCTGAATAGTTTTTGGTGAAATAAACTTATCCTTCATAATGATAAACCTTTAGCTTTGTGTAGTGCTACACAACAAATAACATTTCTAAATAAATATATAAATAGAATAAGAGATATTTGGGATCCCAATAGCTACTCAATTCTTACGTAGAACTAGATCCATAATTATTATTCCCTCCCCTCTTTTTTCAAATAGCCTTATGGTTTTTTTGTGGCTTCTATTCCTTTTGAGGTCCTTATAAAATTGGAACAACTACCTACAATAGTTGGACTAATTGGAGATGGTTTAATGACCATGGAATCTCTTCCATTAGATCTAGATTGATATACAAAAATATTTTGTGTCCTTGATCATTGGACTCTAAGCTTAGTGTTGTTGGAAATATGTTGAATATTTTCCATGTTATTCTAGTAGGATTAACTCTAAAAGGTGTTGGACATTCTCCATGTATCCTCATCGGTGTTTGATATTAGGCCAAGCCTTGAGCAAGGGTTCATGAGTGGAAGCCTTGTAAAATTTATTCTTATGTTATTGTTATTTAGTTGCACTTGCATCAGGGTTTGAAGAGAGATGAGATATGAACATTATTGTATTAGAGACGATCAATTTTATACAATAATGAGATATTATTGTGTTGAGTTTTTTCCCATAAGGTTTTCTTAGGTGAAATATTATGTTATTTGTGTATCTGTTATCTTCTTTTTTCCTTTGATTATGTATTTACTATTTTTTATATTTAGTCTATTGATATATTTTGCTCTTTATATGGTATAAGAGCTAGGTTTTTTAGCTTTATTCAAGGAGTAAGGGTTTCAACCTTGTGATAAATTAATTCTTAAGTGGGAGTTGTATGCAAAAGAATCTGGGCAAAGAAAAATGATAGGAAACACACATGTAGAAATTGAAAATTTTAATGCATAGAATTTTGAGTTATGGAAACTCAAGATCGAGAATTTATTGGTTGATAAATATTAGTGGATTGTAGTATTGGGAATAGAACCAATATCAAACGTAAATGAGGATTGGCTAAATATCAATAGGAATTTAAGGAGTTCTATTATATTATGTTTATCTGATTCAGTATTGTTGAATGTATTAATAGAGACGATGACAAAGTCGTTATCGGATAATATAGGAACTTTGTATCAGATAAAGTCATTGGTAAATAAACTCTTTCTTTATAATAAGTTGTATTCACTTTGGATGAATGATGGTGACTTTGTGGCTAAACATGTGAATGCTTTTAACACTATTTTAAGTCAAATAAACTCTATTAAAATAAAATTGGATGAAGAGAAAAAATGTATTACTTTACATTATTTATTACCTGGTTCATAGGATAACGTAGTTATGGCTATCACCAATACTAATTATACATTGAAAGTAGAGGATATAATAGAAACATTGCTATCTAAGGAAATGAGACAAAAATATTCTAAGAATTATCATAAGAAGGATGTCTTGGTTGTGAAATTTTATTCTCAATAAAGAATAAAAAAGAAATCAGGATAAAGGAAATAAAGATCTAAGGGTAAATATGTTGCTCTAGAAAAGAGAAAATATTGAAAGTGTGGTAAAATACGGTATTATAAAAGAGACTACAAATCTAAAAAGGTAATAATAGTCGATAATCTAATGAAGGAACTTCTAAGACCATAAATGAAGATTTAGGTAACTTAGCTACAATGTGCTCAAATGAATGCCATAAATCATGGTTGATTGAATCAGGTGCTTCCTTTTATATGTCTCCTCATATGAAGGGATTTTGTGAATATGAAAATATAAATGGAGGTAAAGTCTTATTGGGAGACAATTCAGCATATAAAATAATAGGTCGAGGAAGAGTCAAGTTGAGGTTAAAATATGGAATAATTAAAACCCTTCCTAGTGTGTTTCATATTTTAGGTTTTGTAAGGAATCTGATATCTATGAGTAATATGAATGATGCAGGTGTGACTGTGGTATTCAATAAGGATAGTTGCAAGATGGTTCCTAAAGTTGGTGTTGACAAGGGGAGTTTGTACAGGAACTCTATTAAGACTTGAGGCTAGAACTATGAGTATTGATTACAATAAATATTTAGTTGTAGAGGAGAATAATACAATAGAAGCAAATTTGAGTATTCCTATAGCAAAGACAATGTTGTGGCATTAATGCATAGGGCATATTGGTGAGAAAGGACTTCAAAAATTAAAAATGAAATGTATGGCTGAAGGAATTTTTGATTGCCCATTAAATTTTGATTTTTGTGAGCACTATGTTTTTGGAAAGCAAATCCAAGTCAAGTTTCCTAGTAGTTCTACAAGATCTAAAGTAAATTTGCATCTATTTCATAGTGTTTAGACCTATAAAATTATCATTTTTAGGTAAATTTATCCATTTTGTTACATTTATAGATGACTTTTAAATAAAGACTTGGGTATGTTTTTTATGGACCAAATATTACGTTTTCAATAAATCTAAAGAGTTTAAGGCTCTTATAGAAAATAAAATATATAAAAGATAAATGTTTTGAGAAGTGATAATGGCGGTGAGTATTTCTCTAATGAATTTGAGCAGTTTTATAATGACTATGGAATAGAAAGGCAAAAACACTCAGTATACTCCACAATAGAATGGAGTTGTAGAATGGATGCACATAATATTGATGGATAAGGCTAGAAGCATACTAAGTGGTATAGTATTAGAAATAAATTTCTTGGAAGAAGTCATGTTAACTACTTGTTACCTCATCAATAGATCTCTTACCTCAGCTTTGGTGGACAAGACTCCACAAGAAGTGTCGACTGGTAAAAAACCCTCTCTCACTCATGTAAGGTTTTTTGGTTGTTATTCTTATATGTAAGTTCCAAAAGAGAAAAGGACTAAGCTAGACTATAAATCTAAAAAATACATATTTGTGGGTTATAGTATTGGTTTTAAAGGATATAAGTTGTGGAACCTAGAAACATAGAATATTGTTTACAGTTATAATGTGATCTTTAGATAAACAAAAGGGGTTCCAAAATAAGAAATATAACCAAACAAAGTACCTAAAATAGTTCAAATAAAATTGAAATAGGAGAAAGAAATTGTGGTAGAACTTGGTGCTATAGAAGAAGATGAAATACAAAGAGATTTTGAAGAGGAAAATTTAGAGGAAGAAGGTGAGGAGGAAGCTGAAGATGCAAAACGTAGAACTCCAAGTTTGAGGAGATCAGATCGAGTGAGAAGACTTTCAAAATGGTATAGCCCTTCAATTTTTTTTTTTGCGTTTAATATATCAGTTACTAATGAAGAACCCAAGACAATAAAGGAGGAACTTCAGTCAAGTGAGAATAAGTCTTGGAAAAGGGCTATGGAAGAAGAAATTGAGTCACTATATAAAAATAAGATGTGGGACTTGGTGAAATTACCCTCTAGAATAAAATTGATTTGTTATAAATGGGTATTCAAGAATAAGTACAATGTAGAAGGAAAATTGGAGAAGTATAAGGCTCACCTAGTAGCAAAAATATTTTCTCATGTTGAGAGAACTGACTTTGGTGAGATTTTTCTCTTGTGGCTAAACCAACTTCAATTAATTTTTTGTTGGCTATTTCTGCTACTTTTGATATTAAAATAGAACAAATGGATGTAAAGACAACATTTTTGCATGGTGAAATTTATGAAGACATATATATGTCACAATCAAAATGCTTTAGAGTAAAAGGTAAGGAGGAATTGGTATGCAAGTTGAAAAAGTCTCTTTACAACTTGAAGCAATCTCCAAAAATGTGGAACCAAACATTTGATAGGTTTGTTTTGACACTTGGGCTTGGAAAAATCAAAGCAATATGTGTGTGTATTTTAAACAAGAAGGTAAAATTATTATTATTATTGTTTTGTATGTGGATGACATGTTGTTAATTGGTAAAAATAATGAGATGATAAAGTTACTAAAATTTTAGTTATTTTCTAAATTTGACATGAAGGATTTGGGTTTGCAAAATTTATTTTGGGTATGGAAAAAATAAGGGATCATACACATAGAAATGTATGCTTAAATCAAAGTAAATATGTTGATTTGATACTACAAAGGTTTAGGATGCATGATTGTAAACCAATATGTATTCCATATCCTGTTGGTCAAAAGTTATCTGTTGAATAGTGTCCTAAAATAGATGAGGAAATTGAATAAGTGCATCATGTTCCTTATGCTAGCATTGTTGGTAGTCTAATGTATACAATAATTTGTACTAGACCTGATATTGCACATGCAATGGGAGTAGTTATCATATATATGTCCAATCTAGGAAAGGAATATTAGATTGTTGTGAAGAGAATCTTCAAAAACTTGTATGGAACTTCAAACTATGATTTTTGTTACCAAGGAAAATTTGGAGATAGTAATATTATAAATATACAAGGTTTTGTGGATTCTCTATAGGTTGGAGATCTATATAAGAGAATTTCAATAAGTGCTTATGTGTTCATACTATTTGGAGGGGCAGTAAGTTGGATGAGTAAAAAGCAATCAATGGTTTCTTTGTTCATAATAGAGGTAGAGTACATTGCAGCAACTCATGTCTGTAAAGAAGTAGTGTGGTTCCAAAGGCTATGTTCCAAATCCGGTATTAAGCAGAAGGCTATGAGAATTGATAGAGATAATCAAAGTACAATATTTTTGGCTAACAATCTTGGTTTTCATGATCAATCAAACTATATTGATATTAAGTACCATTTTATGAGAGAGATGGTTGAAGGGAAATGAGTGATGTTGGAGAAAGTTGATACATAGAATAATATTGTTGATTCATTAACAAAGGTTGTATCTACTCAAAAATTATCTTAGTGTAGAAGATATATGGGTATGGTTGTCCTTGATAGTTGACAATGATAGTTTTTGACCCCTATGGAAAGTATTCAACAAGTGAGAGAATGTTGAAAATATGTTGAATATCATGTTATTATGGTGGGGTTAACTCTAAAATGTACTAGAACTCTCCATGTATCCTCGTCAGGATTCGATATTAGGTCGGGCCTTGAGCAAGGGTTTTGGGGTGTCAGCCTTTTAAAATCTATTATTGTGATGTTATTTAATTGCACTTGTATTAAGGTTTGAAGAGAGATGAGAGATGAGCATTATTGTATTGGAAATGGTTAAGTTTATACAATATGGATATATTATTATGTTGGGTTTTTTCTCGTAAGGGTTTCCTAGGTGAAATATTGTGTTATGTTTGTATCTATTATTTTCTTCTTTTTTCCTTTGATTTTGTGTTTAATGTTTTTCTAGATTTAATTTATCGATGCCTTTAGCTCTTCAAGTGTCAAATGGCAAGTAAATTTTACCAATGCCCAATATTAGTCTCTTGCTACTCAAATTTGGAAGGTGTCTATTGAATCCAAAACTTGGCTTCTTGGATGAGAGGTTCTATATCAAAAATTTCCAACTTCTAAAATTTTAGCTTCAATTTACATATTCCCCTTAATGCAAATTTTGTAATGCTTCAAAAATTCTTATTCACTTGTTTTGGTTTTGTGATATGGCTAAATAGTTTTGGGATGTCTTCTACACTTTTTTATTCCCCTCTTTCACTAGATCTTGGAAGCTTTCTCTACTTGTCTTTCCCTAATAGGATCATTGCCTAAAACTCTAGGATATTTGTAGATTCATCCTTCTCAAGCATATTGGAAGTTAAAATATAAAAATGTGTTTACAGTTCCACTCCTCCATGGGATATAGTTTTAGCATACTTGACCTTTGATCTTTTGTTACATTTGAGATGCATTCATTCCCATGTTCATGGAGCTTCCAACACACTAGGAGATGTTACTTGACAGACTACATCAACTTTCTCACATTATACAAGATCTTTAGAAAATCTAACGTGAAACTAAAAAGAAGGAAGTAAACAATGATGAACAACCCATGAATGAGTGATGATAATGGGTATATTGCAACAGGATATAACTAGTCTTTTTGTTGATGTGATGTTTTTTTGGTATTAATAAAAAAATGGGTTTAAGGGCCCCGACCCTTTACACAAAGCTCAAACTATGTACAAGAAAAAAACAAGAGAAGATCATACAAATGCAAGATAGCCCTATCTTAGTAAAACAAACAAACCTGGGCTAAACTTGTTGATGGAGAAGCTAAAATAATATTCCTCCTACTATCCTTCTATTTAACATGGTTGATGTAGTGCTCAATGCTTTACATAACTGATAAAGAAACTGCTAACAATAATGTAATTTAGTGTACTTCTACTTTGCTTTGCCATTTTTATCTATTGGTTTTATTATTAGTTCTTATAATCTCTTCCAAATCTATGGGGACATATGACCAGACCTTGAAATTCTTAGATTTAATTGTCATATTCACCATTTTATCGGTAACTTTGTTTCCCTCTCTATAAATATGTTTAACTTGACTTTCTTCTAGGTTTCCCAAGATAGTCCTTGCATATGTAATTATTTGGAAAATGCTAGAATTATTTAACTCCCCTTTTTGAAGGGAAGTTATAATATTCTTGGAATCCCCCTCAAGAACAATTCTCCTAAAACCCAAATTCACTGCAATTCGGAGGCTTGTAAGCATTGCCCTTGCTTCAACTTGGTGATTTGTGTAATTCCTAGATCCTCAGCATATGCAACCACTACCTAACATCTGTCATTCCTAATGAGACGTCCACCACCAGCATGACCCAGGTTACCTTTTACAGCTCCATCAAAGTTAATTTTCACCCAATATTTGTGGGGACGTTCCCATCTAGTATCTAGTATCACCTTATTGCTTTTTTCCATATTTAAGATATCTTTTTCTCTAAAGAGGATCATTGCAAGATTTTCCTGGCCAAATTTTTTTTTAATATAGTCCTCCAATAGGGTTGTTTTTATCTTGGCATAAACCCCAATTATTCCTCTAGTTTTATTTTTGAACACTCATTTGTTTTTTCCAACCAAATCCTCCAACAAATATGTGGAATGCATTTTTTCCAAAAAATACTGCTTCCTAAGTGCCAATGTTCCCAAATATTGATTAGAGAATCTGGAATGACCCAAGCAACATTAACTTCTCTCAATAACATATTTAGGATATCACAAAAAAAATTACAAGTTCCAAATAGGTGGTCCACACACTCATCCACTTTGTTACATAAGACACAAAAATTTGGAACCACAATCCCTCTTTTGAACATATTGTCTTTTGTAAGGATCTTATTGAGAATGGCAGTCCAAAAAAACATAGCAACCTTAGGGATGATGTTTAGCTTCTAAATTATTTTAAGCTCTGGTTTCTTTGAAGTTACTTTGCCCAAGACTCTATATCCATCCTTCACCAAGTACAGGCCTTGCTGGTTTCTTCCCCAAATTATCTTATCCTCCTCTAAACCTCTACCTAAAAAAATGGCCAAATTTTTTACCACTACAGTAAGCTTGCAGTTCTTTTTGTTGATATTAGCTTCTATTCTTATGTATATTTAGTTATGAATATTTTACTATTGCATAATATTACATTATTTGGTACATGCTAATGTACCTCCATGGTACCTCATAGTACAATGAAAATATTAGAATAGAGTGTGAGTTTATAGTTTATGAGTGTGATTTATATGTCCTCTTATGTATGTGTCTATATGTAGGATAGTGCAAAGTGTCATAGAAAAAAATGTGCAAGTAAATAGAGAGTCAAGAGTCATGTATACAAGTGACACAATGTAAAGCCAAGGGACATGAAAGATTTGTCTTATGTATGGAATACACCAGATTGCATCTTTGGGATATGTGAGAAGTGCAATGAAATATTAAAATGTCATCTTTCTAAGGTTATATAATAGAGACAAAGCTCCATATATTAAAGCATAGAAGAAAAGATTCAAACATTGAAAATATTGAAGCAGGTTATATAATAGAGACAAAGCTCCATATATTAAAGCATAGAAGAAAAGATTCAAACATTGAAAATATTGAAGCTTGTATACAGTTTAAGCAATATTATTGTAATTTTTTTTCATGTTATCTCATGAATGATATTAATCATTATTTCATATTATTATTGTTATTTTCATGAATTTTATATTCATTAACATTGATCATTTATATTAAAAACTTAAATATTAAATTTTATATTGATTTCTTTTATTTTTTACACAAAATCCCTCACACGTGCGCATACACACCATACCACCCTTCGGTGGTTTGAATCTCTTGAAAGAAAGCCTAAATCCTTAACCACATAGGTGTCCCAAAGAGAATTTTATATTGAATTTAAATATTGAGATCTATGATATTTTAGTTGAAAAGTCATCATTTACTTTTATTCACCTTTTTTAATAGATAATGCTAGCACCAAAATATTATAATGTTCTCCTTAATGACAAAATATAACCTACTTTTACTTAAGAAAAAAACAATACAAAGTCCAATACATTTTACAAAATAATCATGGACATCTCTAAAGGTTTTTCTAAATGACCAATGTCATTTACAAAATAATCATGGACATCTCTAAAGGTTTTTTTAAATGACCAATGTCACCAAACACCATGAATACGAGGTTGGAAAAATGTGTTTATAAATTATCAATGCCACCAAACACCATGTATACAAGGTTGTATATAGGGTTAGAAATATGTGTTTTTAAATAATCAATATTATCATGCATAGATAGATAGATATTATCGTGAGTTAGATAAATAAATATATTAATTTGAGGTTAAAAAAATACGTTTTTTTGTTACATAGATGAATTGGTTACAATCACAATTTTTAGTAATTGCCAGCCAGGGTTCAAACTATGAGTAAAGGCTTCCAACACATCCACCGTCTCGTTAATGGTAACCCGACATGAGATGGGGACCGTCGGACGCACAGGGATCCGCACCGTTTTTAACAATCTGGTTCAACACGTGGCATGAAAGGAACCGTAGGACAAACATAAAACAAATCACCATCATCAATCAAGTGCAACACACAGAGGAGTCAAATCAGGCTACTGGCTATGGATGGGCACGTCCGTGAGATTGAAACCCAGGTCTCCTCTTGGTAAGCACCCCAACTTACCAATCCACCTAGACCCACGGACAAAAAAATGTGTTTTTAAATAACCAAATATCACCAACCAAGATGCATATGGGTTAGGTAAATGATCAATGTCGCCAAACACGATGCATATGGGGTTAGAAAAATGCATTTTTAAATGATCAATATCACCAAACACCATGCATAAACGACCAATGTCACCATACAAGGTTAAACACTGTTAGAAAAAACCAAACACCATGCATAAATGACCAACCAATCTCACCAAACACGGTTAGAATATCACCAAACACCATGCATTAATGACAGGTTTCACCTTACACGGTTAGAAAAACCCAACCACCATGCATAAATAACCAATATTACCAAACAAGGTTAGAAAAAAACACGGTTAGACAAACTGGGAAAAGCAAAAATGGTTTTCTAAAGGATACCCCGATTCCCAAGACATCCTCCAGAAAACATCAAAAGACAGTGTGGAGTGAATACTATATATATATATATCCCATTAAATGTGAGATACTGAAATTAAGAGAGATGGCATACCATTTGCATGAACTTTTTTTAATTAATGTTCAGCTAGCAAATCATTAACATCTACATGTTTCCAACTTCCACCATAGAACAATGCCCACATCCAAAGATCAATACATCCTTCATTCAGTGATTTTCTGAATAGCATTAAATCTACTATGTCAAATCTTCACCGTGACCGTTTAAAATTGCTGCGTCTTCCTTCGAACGTCGAACAAGTTCTTTCTCTCTTTCTCTATCGTTCCATCTTTTGCGTAGTTATTTCCATGCGACACAACAGTGCTCATCCAAGCAGTAAATATTTACATGCATCTTAAGTTTGCATTCTTCCATTGGATGATATCTTTATGCTACTTTGTTTCTTTCACATTCTTTATTTTTTATTTGCCTTGCTTTTCTCTTCTCATCTCGAATTTGGACAGACCAAATGATGATGGAGATTATTGGTCTATGATAGAAATTTGCGTTGGAGTTCCATATCCATTCTACATGTGCGTGGTGGTATTTTCTGCATACACACAAAAGCATCCTTGCCCCTCTTGCACAAAATATCCACCATTATAGCCACGTAGGATGACTCCTTGGGATCCTCCATGTGCATTGTTACCATATACCCCATTGGGATGAAATTGTCGATGCTTTCATTCATACAATGGTCCATTGTTTTCATGCCAGATTTTGACATTGTGGAGAGTTGAACTCGTCATCACTCCAAAAATCTACAAGAAGTATGCACTTCTCCGTTCCTCCATATTTCTTCATTGTGCAACTTCAATGTGCATATCCATGCATTGAAAGTCAGCTAAGTGTAGACAGCCTATGCAAGTGTTTTCAGTTGCATGAAAATTCATTCAATGTTTCAAACAACTTGCGATAGACAGTTGTTGAGATTTACATGCAGCCTAAACTATGTAAATAACAATGAAATGCGGAATATGGAGAGATCCAAAACACTACAATCAAATGCAGCAAGCAGATAAACCATTCACACATCAAGAAAGACACAACATATATGTGGTTCAGCCTCAAGCCTACATCCACGGAGAAACAGGGATCCTTGTATTAAGATGCAAGACATTTCAACAAACACTTTCACAGCTCTATTTACCGTTACACCTGTTGTATGCATACACCCGTGCTTAGTCTAAACGGCTATGCTCTACATAAAACGCATATGCAACTCTGATCAAGACTCATGCGCCACTTTCATTCAGTACATCCTAAGCTTCAAATCCTTATCAGACTGCCGCTCTTCTCCAGGCAACTGCAGACCAGTTGTCACAGCGTGTATGTACTGCGTATCACTCAGCACAAAAAAAACACTCCTTTCCTGCACTCTCAGAGAAATCTGAATCCACAGCCTATACAAGACTAAGAACAACATCTGATCCGATCCAGGCTAAGAGAGTTAATGCACCATGCCACCCATACTCAATAAGGACCAATCACACTGCCCAATCAAAGCCAAATCTCACGGCAGATTGCATGTACAGGTAAGAGACCAAATGCACCAACCAATTTGCCCTGTTCTCAACTGCCCAACATTCAATGCCAGTCTATCCATGGTGTCAACGACAGGTATGAATAGATGTACATGCTCCAAGTTTAGTAAATGACCAATCCTTCCTTGGGTGACATCCCAACAACAAATACAATTGTTGTATAAAAATGATTAAAGTAAGAACCCCATTTTTGACTCCACACAACCTAACAACCTCCCACTTGGAGTCTAAAACTTGGCTACTAATCCCGCAGCCCCTGTGGAAGGTGTATACCAGGAACTCAATCCCTGAGTCCAACGAAAGTTGAGCAAAAGCCCAACTTCTCCCTTGTTACTACTTTCATAAGCATGTCAGCAAAGTTTTGAGAAGTGTGGATTTTACCCAAACACACCGAACCGTCCTCCAATGTTGAACGAATGAAGTGGTATCTCAACCTGATATGTTTTGCCCTTGAGTGATAAGCAGAATTCTTTGCCAAGTGAATTGCACTTTGGATATCACACCAAATATTACCATCTCCATGGTCCTTACCTAGCTCACCCATCAACCTCTTCAGCCATATGAATTCTTTGGCACCTTTTGTGATGGCAATATACTCTACCTTCATAGTAGAAAGGGCCACTACTTGCTATAGTTTTGATAACCAACTCACTATTGTACCCCCAACAGTGAAGATGTACCCCATTGTGCTCCTTCCACCATCCAAATCACCAGCCATATCCAAATCCACATAGCCTTGAAGGTCAATGTTTGAACCTCCAAAATTCAAACAAGATTTTGAAGTTCCCCTCAAGTACCTAAGTATCCACTTAACCGCTTGCCAATGTGCTCTTCCTGGGTTACTCATATACCAACTCACTATTCCCACTGCTTGTGCAATGTCCGGTCTAGTGCATACCATTGCATACATCAAACTCCCTACAACTGAAGCATAAGGAACCCTCTTCATGTATTCTTGTTCCTCTTGTGTCTTAGGACACCCTTCCTTTGAGAGCTCGAAGTGCTTTGCAAGAGGTTGAGCCACCGATTTGGCTTCAAATATTGAGAACCTCTTAAGCACTTTTTCAATGTAGTCTTCTTGTGACAACTTTAGTGTATACCTTTTCTTATCACGAGTGATCTTCATGCCAAGGATTTGTTTGGCCTCACCCAAATCCTTCATAGAAAATGTGTTGGACAACTTTCTTTTCAACTCTTTTATATCCTGCATGTTAGGACCAACCACAAGCATATCATCAACATACAATAAAAGAATGAGGAAGTTACCATTTTTAGTTTTATTGAAGTAAACACAATGGTCACTTTGACATATTATGAAGTCATGTTCAGCCATAAACTTATCAAATTTAAGATACCATTGTCTAGGGGCTTGTTTCAGCCCATACAAACTCTTTTTCAATTTGCACACTAGATTCTTCTTTCCCTTGACCTCAAAACCTTTCGGCTAATGTATATATATCCTCCTCCAAATATCCATGTAGAAATGTAGTCTTAACATCTAATTGCTCTAGATGAAGGTTTCCTACAGACACTAAACTTAAAACAATTCGAATTGAAGTCATTTTAACAACCGGGGAAAAGATGTCTTCATAATCAATACATTTTCTTTGTGCAAATCCTTTTACTACAAGTCTTACTTTGTACCGTTTTTTCCATTAGCTTCATCTTTGACTCTATAAACCCACTTACAATGCAATGCTCTCTTGCATTTGGGAAGTTCAACCAAATCCCAAGTTTGGTTGTGAGTTAAGGAGTCCATCTCCTCTTTCACAGCAAACTCTCACTTGCTCCTAGTCTCCAATTGCAAAGCCTCATGAAGACATTCGGGATCACCTGCATCAGTGTATAAAATGTAATTCAGAGAAAGAGAATACTTATTTGGAGCTCTTCTTACCCGAGTAGATCTCCTTACTTCTGGTATTGGTGGTGGTGGAGGAGTGTGAGGTGGTTCATCCTCAATTTGCTCATCCATTTGATCACCATGCTCTTCAACATGAGCATCATGTCCATCATCTTGAGCATCATGTTCATGAACTTGAATATTTGGTTGCACTCTAACACCATGCTTAAAAGAATCATCTGATTTAATAAAATCATATTCAACCTCTTTATCATCTTGCATGTGCCTATCCTTATATAAATTGTTTTCATTGAAGATAACATCCTTACTACTTATGATTTTTTGGCCAACATTATCCCAAAGCCTATACCCCAAACCATCAACACCATAACCTAGAAAGTAATATTTCTTTGACTTTGCTTCATGTTTCTTCCTATTTTCCTTATCAATGTGAACATAAGCCTCACATCCAAACACTCTAAGAAAATAGTAGTTTATTGACTTCCCGATCCAAGCCTCTTCCGGAATACCACCATCCAATGTTGTAGAAGGTCCTCTATTGATCAAATAAATAGCAATATCAACTGCATTTGCCCAAACAAATAATGGCAGCCCTACATGTAGCCTCATGGCTCTAGCCCACTCCATTATTGTTCTATTCATCCTTTTAGAGACTCCATTTTCTTGTGGTGTTCTAGGAGTAACTTTTATCCTTATAATCCCATTCCTTGCACAATAATTGTCAAACTCATTGCTACAATATTCACCACCATTATCGGATTTGAGGTATTTCAACTTCTTATCGGTTTCATTTTCCACTAATGCTTTCCATTTTTGAAAAATGTCAAATACATCAGATTTGTTTGCCATAGTGTAAACCCATGTTTTCCTTGTAGCATCATCTATGAAGGTAACATAAAATTTGGAGCCACCAAGAGATATTACTTGTGCAGGATCCCACACATTGGAGTGAACAAGCTCTAGCATCTCTTTCTTCCTCTCTCCAACCTTCAAGAACCTTACCCTTTTCTGTTTGCCATAAACACAACCTTCACAAAAGCCCAAATTAACATCCTTGAGCTTAGGCAGTAGCTTCCTAGAGTGAAGGATTTTCATCCCCTTCTCACTCATGTGACCCAACCGTAGGTGCCATGTTTTTACATCCTCATTAGCAACAAAATCCATTGTGCAATGTGCATGGTTAGTCAACAAATACAATGTGCCAACCATCTTATCCCTTGCAAGTACCATGGATCCCTTTATCACTTTCCAAGAATGATCAGTAAAGGATGTTACACATCCTTCATTCTCAAAGACACTAACTGAAAGAAGGTTTATCTTAAGCTATGAAATATGCCTAACATTGTTAAGCATCCACATGGTTCCATTTGGTAATCTAAGTCTTACTTTTCCCATACCAACAACATCACATGGGTGGTCATCACCCAACAAGACTTATCCATAATTGCCTTGGACATACTCACAAAAGTATTCTCTATGGGAAGTAGCATGATGAGAGGCACCAAAATCAATAACCCAATCTTCATCAACCTTACAAGATGAAAGAATCAAAGCATATTGCAAAAGGTCACCTGCAATGTTTGCTTCTTGAGTTTCAATTTTGTTGTTATCATTCTTGCCTTCTTTCTTTCTTTCCCAACAGTTCTTCTTGTAATACCCGGTCTTCCCACAATGCCAACACTCAACCTTACCTTTACCTTTGCTCTTTGATCTACCCCTTGATTTACTTCTAGTTTGACTCCTACCTCTTTCTTTCTTCCTACCTCTGTTTTCAGTAGCTAATGCAGCCCCTAAAGATGAAGACTCTCCTAAGGATTTCCTCCTCATGTCCTCACTAAGAATAGTGCTAACAACATCCTCAAACACTAACTTCCCTGAACTTGGAATAGAGTTACTCACAACCATAACAACATTATTCCAACTATTTGGCAATGAAAAAAGAAACAAGAGAGCTCTAATATCATCCTCAAATACAATTCCAATTGATTTTAGTTGACCAACAAAAGCATTAAAATCATTTAAATGATCTTGGATAGATGCACCTTCAACTAGTTTCATATTGAAGAGTTTTTCATGAGGAATACCTTGTTAGTTGTAGAAGGCTTCTCATACAATTTTGCCAAGGCATCCATAACCCCATTTGTTGTGGTTTGGGATGAAACATTTAAGGAAACTAAATCGGCAAGACTCAACTGGATGACTCCCAAAGCCATTTTGTCAAGAAATTCCTAATCCTCATCATACATATCATCTAGTTGACCATTTTCTTTACCTCTGAGTGCCAAATATAGATCATCTTTCTGATAAAGATAATATTCTATCTTTTGTTTCCATAAACCAAAGTTCTACCCTGTAAATTTCTCAACCTTAAAATTAGACTCTCCTGCCATTCCTCCCACTCAATGAGAAATCCCTCTCAGAGTGTATCCAACAATAACTAGCTCTGATATCAGTTTTTGAGATTCACATACAGCCTAAACTATGTAAACAACAATGAAATGCAGAATATGGAGAGATCCAAAATACTACAATCAAATGCAACATGCAGATAAACCATTTATATATCAAGAAAGATACAACATATATGTGTTTCAACATCAAGACTACATCCATGGGGAAATAGGGCTCCTTGTATTAAGATGCAAGACATTTCAACAAACACTTTCATAGTTTTGTTTACCGTTACACCTACTATATATATACACTCGTGCTTAGTCTATACAACTATGCTCTTCACAAAATGCATATGCAACTCTAATCAAGACTCATGCGTCACTTTCACTCAGTGCATCCTAAGATTAAAATCCTTATTATACTGCCACTCTTCTCTAGGCAACTACAGACCGGTTGTGACAGTGTGTATGTACTGTGTATCACTAAACATAAGAAAAAACACTCCTTTATTGCACTCTCAGAGCAATTTGAATCCACAACCCATACAAGACTAAGAAAAACATCTGATTTGATCTAGGCTAAGAGAGTTAATGCACCATACTGTCCATACTCAATAAGGACCAATCACACTGCCCAATCAAAGCCAAATCTTACGGTAAATTGTATGTATAGGTAAGAGACAAAATGCACCAACCAATTTACCCTATTCTCAACTGCTCAGCATTCAATGCCAGTCTATCCATGGTGTCAATGACAGGTATGAATAGATGTACATACTCCAAGTTTAGTAAATGACCAATCCTTCCTTGGGTGACATCCCAACAATAAATACATTTACTATATAAAAAATGATTAAAGTAAGAACCCCATTTTTTACTCCACACAACCTAACAACAACCTCTTCCCAAGATGATCCATTCATGAGACGACTAATATTGGATAGCCTTTGTCAACATTAATCTTTCTAGAAGACTCTCCTTAGATGGTATTTGTGAACGACCTTCGAGTGATAGCATCTTTGGATAGCCTGGGCTCTTTAGAAAACCCATACTAATGACATCTTGAACTTTCCTTGGATTATCCAAGTAACCTTCACTTTAGGCAACTTCCAATTCTACTTCTCTTGTTCGAATGATGGAAGCAACAAGGGTTGTATTTTTTTGCCTTGTCAAAAAAATTACACGAGTATAAGCTATGTATTTCACCTTCTCACATTTCTATAATGTATCATACTTTCAAACCTGAGAATGAAATAAACAAATTAAAAATATAGAATGCAAAATGTTCTGATATCTTCATGTGAATATTTTAAAAAATATTTCAGTAGAAGAAGAGGTATCAAAGTGAAATGAAATTCTAACATAGGAATATGTCACTAGAAATAAATAGCTTATATGGGAACACTATTAGAATCAAGAATAGATGAGATATATTATACAACAAAATGTCAAGAACAACATGAAAAGTGTCAAAAGAGGTATAGTGCACATTAAAATATTCTAACATTTCCCCCTCATATGCACTATCCTAACTAGAGAAAAAAATAATTCAACATTAGATAACATTCCCCCTTAATGTTGGCTTCTAAAAGAACTCTATCATCCTCCTTTATTGCTAATTTGGTCTAGGCTCATGCTCTTTGGGCTTGGCTCTCCAACTGTGAATAATGTTAGATCAATGGTGTATACTTATTGGTTTGATGCCTCAGGGTCAGCCACTTCCTTGGATTTGTTGCCACTGGGTCAGTCGTCTAAGTACCTTAGGGTCATCCTCTAGATATGTTGCCTCTCGTAGGTCACTGACTAGATTCACCATGAATATCATCTCCCGTCATGGCGAACTCAATCTAGAAGGTGTTGGTCTTATCGAAAATGCACCTTAATACAAAAGAAATATGAGCCATATGAGAGTGTCGATCTCTGCCAAAAATACACTCAATACAATAAAATGAGCCATAGAATCCAAATGGAGGAGAAGAAGAAAGAAGAATAGAAGAGAATATTCTTAGTGTCTTCATCTATAGTCTTCATAAGTTGATCCAAAAAAGTCCTCGGATAGATTCTAGGGTGTCTATGTCTGTAGTCCCTAGAGTAGGTGTCCTTATTGTGACCATCTCATCCCATCGAAATGCATGGGTAACCAACCGCTGCATCCACTAGGTGCTCTAGAGAAGGTGACTAGGTACAAGGATCACATACATAGAGTGTTGGGTTCAACCGAAAATGCACTCTAGAATACAATAATATTTGAGGCTAAAAAAATCATGCCAAACTACCTCAAAACTGAAGGAGGACACCACCAATGTGTCTGTATCGGTAATACCTTTCCGATTACTATAAATAAACCTATAGTCGGATACAAATTATTGCTTCAATAAGGCAAAACACAAAAACCTTCTAAATGTGTGTATCATCGAGACTTCCCAAGCAATCACCCATCCGAGAGCTACTCTAGCACACAATGCTTAAGTTGGAAGATTTTATAAAAATTGTTACCAGAAAAGTAGTCTTCAAAGATGGAATTTTAAATATCTAAAAAGAATAAACAAATCCCCCCTTTTTTTCAAATCTTCGACTATACATTAATCTCTTTATAGAGCACCAACCTCTGCACAATTTTTGGTGTCCAAGTCCCCTTTCAGTTTGAAATTGAATTGGCCACTTCACTTAAATAACATATATGTTATTTTTAATCAAACATTGCATAGCTTTTAAATGCTTTTTCAATAATAAAAAAATACCTACGATTAAATTTGAAAAAAGCACAAGGAACAAACACAAATACCTTATCATAAATGTTTTGAAGGAGGCAGAGCTTGAGACATCCGTTGGCATTCTTCAGTCTAACAATCTCGTGCGCGATTAGGTTTCGCTATGAAGAGCGGTGGCAGAGGACGACGATCCCACTGAAACCAGATAGCGACGGCTGAGATCCAGAGGGAGGGGCAGGGTTTTGCCTAGCGATGGCTACAAATTAAAGAAATTTCTCCCATGTAGGCTTGGCATGATAGGACATTCAAAAAACATATAGACGTAGACTCTCGCAGACTTCCTAGATCTGGTGGTTGCGGCTGCCTACATCACAAACTTTAATCATCCATGAACATCACTTTTACACTTCCTCTATAGTGAAATGAGCAGACTATAGCGGTAAAAATTAAATTATCGATCCTTCTGAGATTCATGGCCACATACTGTGTTTGGACACATTTTAATAAGAATATTGTATTTGGGATCAGTGTTTTATCATCTACAGAGGCTTCATTTGGAAGAGGGCGTCGCTTGACAAAAAAATAGATATGATCCACAAACATGTCAGAATGATCCACGGTTTGATCCTCTCTGCTGCACAACCAAGATGCAGCCCACGTTGTTGCAATATATTTGGGCCTAGATTTTAAAACTCTCACTTAGGTGGACAATACTAGAAACGATCTTTCACATCATGGAAATTTTTCCACAGTCTGGAGCTTTCACGTCGGATGAGATGGATCATGCCAAATAACATATGGGGGCGATGATATCTGGGCTTTCCATATTTGAGTAGAAGAAACCACTAAATTTTGAGAGTCTTCCATTGCCATCCCGACTTCAAAGACACTGATAAAAATAAACAATGTCCACCATAACCCTCTCATTAGGTTGCTTTCTCCATGAACATCAGCAGACTAACATAATCAAAAACTTGATGATGCTACTCTCATAGACGTCAACGAGATTATAACACCATCCGTAATATCCAATGGCAGAGATTTCTTTCGTAATGCTTTGGGATCTGGCTATTTGCTTAAACCTCCACATCGTTGGCCGAATAAAAATTTAGAGTCCACAGAATCAACCGCCATCATAATCGTTGCCATGATGCAATTTGTTGATACGATCATTGAAGCCAAAATGAAGATCCACTGCAACAACCCAGATTCATGCGCATCAGAAAAACAACAAACTCCATTGTGGTTGAATCACAGTGCCCATTATCAAAGATCTATGTTTGATGATGGTATATCTGGTCTTCGATATTTTCCATAGTGTTGATGTTGTATGGCACTCACGAGCCCACAGGTGTCGTGGATCCGATAACCGTGGACAACTGGTGTGATACCAACAACAACGATGTGCTTCTAGTGGAGGTTGTGTTGTGCACCCTACATCATCATAGCACGATGCAATCCACACGTTTCATTGGTTCAACACACTATCAATGAAAAATATGCCTCGATATAACTCTCACAGAAATGACAGCTCCCTTCAGGCTAGAAAATACATCCATCAGATATTATCTGCAAAATTCTCACTGCCTTATTTTAATCACCACCACGTCTATCACCACATATACATCAAACACAACTAAAGATCACTGGGAGGATGCTCACGATATCAAAAAAAATGATGCCCATCACTCCTCGTCGAGGAACCGCTAATAAGGAAATGTCCGCATCCAACAAGGAAATGATCTGCATCAAAAAAAAATATATTACCCATCATCGGAGTAATATATCACGAAAACACAGTATTTTTAAACTCGCAACTTGCTATAAACTCGGGAGCCTAATTTTAGCGAGTTCTCGGCAGTTTGAGGAAAAATCCGCAAAACTCGCAAAAAAATGGGGAAAAAAACATCGAAAATTTTAAAATAAATTTATTTGTATGCCTCTCCCTGCCTCGATCCCTCCCTTGTGTTGGTCCCTACCTCTTCTCTGCCTCGACCCCTGCCTCCCCTGTCTCTCCTTTGCTTCGGCCTCTGCTTCTATCCATACACGTCAACGAATAAAACCGAGTTTGAGTGTTTTATTATAAAACTCGCAGGCCTCCCTAACCTGCGAGTTTCACGGTACTCACGAGTAACCTACGAGTTTTTAAATACTGCGATAACAGACCACGGTATTTATGGCCATCTTGATTACTACAACAAATTGCATTAATACAACAATGTATCAAGATCACCGACGTCTCTTCCAGGTGATAATGCGGCTCAATACACAAACAGACGATCGACAAAAAATAAATCATAGTTTAAGAATGTATTGTTGGTACAAAATAGGTCGTAGCAGCAACTACAAAATTAGCAAAGAACTAGATCACCCAACCTTGCCTGTAGTATTTGAGGGTGATTTCACTCGGCTGAAAAGAATGATGATCTCATAAAAAAGATAAATGCCAACATCACGTTTCTTGATATATAGAACATGAGAGCGTCAGGCTTCTCTTTGATCTTTAAGTATCTAGACTTTTTTGGTAAATCCTCCTTTGGATCAAAACATCATGCAAGTGATCATACAAGCCTCCTTTTGTTTCTCCTGCTGCTCTTTTACAACAAGTTTCATCTTCATATTCAAAACCTGCAACAAAGAGAAAAACATTAGATGGCCGATGAAAAATCAAACCTAAAAAATGACCCCAAGCATTCATGGCCCCAAGCATTGAAGCTTCAGGGGCAACCATGAAAAAATCTCCTTCTCCCTTTGGTCTTCTGGTTTCTGATCCACAAAAGTGGAGAGCATACTCCCTGAACCTTTTGGAGAGGGAAGAAATATAGTGGAAAAAGAGTGAAAAAAAATTGAGGGAAAAGAATGAGGGAGAAAAATGAGGGAAATCCCCCCTCAAACTCAGAATCACAAGGGTAGAGAACACCTGGAGCTCTGATACCAAATGTTAGGATCAAGAATAGATGAGATATATTATACAATAAAATATCAATAACAACATGACAAGTGTCAAAAGAGGCATAATGCACATTAAAATATTCTAACAAACACAACATCACATGAACCGGTTAGAAAGCAAGAGGACAAACTACCCCCACACATTACACTTCTTTCTAATCCATAGACTCAAATAATTTTCTTTCAAATTTGTTCTTATAACATTTTTGGATGTGGTCTTCCTCCAAGAAACATCTTTGGATCATTGGTAATAAGCACCTCAAATAGTTGATCTTTCTTTCACATGTTCGAGGAATGATGATGCTAAACAAGATTGCATTGTTCAAAATTGTGTATAGAAGCCTTTAAGGGTTAGATGGATTGGTAGTGTTTTTCAGGAACTTACCAAGAAGAGACTTAGGTTCAAACCTTAGGGTATGCTTTCCAGTTTGCAAAGGTAATAGTATGTTCTAAATCCTCTGAGTGCATGTCAAACCAATGATGACGATACCAACCCTGAGCGATTAGTGGTCGAGTTCACGTTGGTTTAATAATAATGAGTTGGCATAAGGTTTATAAGGGGTAGCTCCAAGATTTCAACTTGGTAGTAGAAAATTATTGTGGATGTAATAGATTCTCCTATGTCTCATAAATAATAAATAGTAAAATAAAATAAATTGTGTATATATAAAAAGGTGTAAATGGTTGTTTTGAATAACAAACTATCAATCGTCAAGGGTTAGGTGGATTGGTACTGTTTGACCTATTCGGGCACTTACCAAGAAGAGACCTAGGTTCAAACCTTGGGGTATGCTTGCCAGTTTGCAAAGGTAGTAGTATGTTCTAAATCCTCCAACTCCGTGCCAAATCGATGATGATGGTACCAACCCTAAGCGACTAATGGTCTAGCTTCACGCTGGGTTAGCAAAAAAAAGGTGACATAAGGTTATAAAAGGTAGCCCCACTATTTGAAAATGCTTGGTAGTAGAAAAGGACTGTGGATGTAACCAATTCTCCTATATGTCATATTTATAAAATAAAATAAAATAAATTATATATATAAACGTAAATGATTGTTTTGAATAAAAAACTATCAACCACCTCTTTTAGTACAACACCTAATACCTAACTCTACCTAACTTTAACTATATTAGATGATGTAGTAAATCTTAACAATTTCATATTAATTTCGTAGAAGTATTGGGAAATCATAGAGCATACCTTTTGCAATAAGTACAAGTCATGTTTGACCATGTTGACGAGAATAATATTCCAAAATAATAGAATAAATATGTAACAATGTGTGCTTTTAAAAGTAAAATATTTTTTTAACTCAAAAATGCATGTAAAGAGATAAGAATAAATATGATTTTTCTTCAATAAGGTTAGTCTAAATATATAACAGTCATATGACATGAAGGAATCATGTTTGGTAAGTAATTAGGATTATAAATATAAATTCAATAAAGCAAAACATAATTGTACTAATATTTTTATATTAAAAATTAATTGAATTGGATTTAAGTTGTTAAAAAATATAGATTATAAAGTTCATGGTCTGGGAAAACATAGCCAAGGAATACATGTTCCAATAGAGATAAAAACTAGATCATATTTTGAAGGAATAATATGTGGAGATAGCATTAATATAGTTCAAAAAAGTTTGAATGCATATCATATAAGCATGGTGTACAAATAGAAATAGACCAAATAGTCAATAGTCAAGGCAAGGCCAATGTAGTAATTTTCACCTCTAGGATTGAATTTGTAGAGGATTGGAAAACAAAAATACACCTAGGATTTTTCAATTAGGAATAAGGTGGTAGACATCCACTTCACATAAACAAGATTTTTAAGACATATTAAAATAGAGGATAAAATTATAGAATCAAGAAAATATATAAAAGAAACTATTATTGTTGCAATTAAACATACAAACAAAAATAAAAGTAATAACATTCTAATGAAGGAAATGGTAGGTATATTAGCTTAAAATATCAAAATAAGCACAATAATTCACTCCAAAAAGATAGAATATTTATGGAAATTATTAAGAAGCATGTGAAGCACCATAAATACATCAATAAGCACAATCAAACAAGATAAAAAAAAGGATAGTTATTCATTTCCTATTTCAATTAAAAAAGAGGAAAATTAATACATTGCTTTTAATATCCTTTTCCATGTTGCTATTGTTGGAATAATATCGATTATGTAACTATGTATTAGAATAAATAATCTTTAGTCAAGGATCCTATGTGATTTAAGAAGGAATACTTCAATTTCCATTATTCAAGCCTACATGAAGATAAATGTGAAGAAAGAAATGTATCATAGCTCAAAATGGAGATGAAATATACTCCAAGAGTATGTATAGGAAAAAATTATTATACTATATAATTATACAATATTGGGTAGCAAAGTATTGGAATTTATGGATTCAACTACATATACATGAAATATACTTCAATACTACACCAAAAAAGGCTTTTAAGGGTGGCTAAAATAAGGTGGTTTTTTACGGTGCTAAAAACCACCCTAATAGATCCTAAGAGGGTGGTTTAAAACCATCCTCTTAGGATAACCTCCCTCTTAGGGTCACCCTAAGAGGGTGGTTTTAAACCGTCCTCTTAGGATAACCTCCCTCTTAGGGTCACCCTAAGAGGGTGGTTTTAAACCGTCCTCTTATGGCTAAGAGGATGGTTTAAAACCGACCTCATAGGGTCACCCTAAAAGGGTGGTTTTAAACTGCCCTCTTAGGGCTAAGAGGGTGGTTTAAAACTTCCCTCATAGGGTCACCCTAAGAGGGTGGTTTTAAACCACCTCTTAGGGCTAAGAGGGTGGTTTAAAACCACACTCTTAGGTCACCCTAAGATAGCGGTTTAAAATTACCTTCTGAGGATGAATCTAAGAAGGCGGTTTAAAACCGCCCTCTTAGACCTTAAAAATCACAAAGTGGAAATCTTGAATTTTTGGACTTTTATTATGTAGTGACAAGTAGGGAGACAATGAATTTAAAATCGATGAGAATATTTATATAACCTTTGAGGAGTGAAACTTGTGCTATTTTAACACACGGTTTATGGTAATAGATATGGTTAAATGATGGCTGAAGAACTATACCAAGCAGATCTAAAAGTTGGGCTCGTTGTCACTATTTCTACTGGTCTTTATTGAGAAAGTGGAGTGGATGGAATCAGCATGACCTTGGAAGGGACAATGTGAGGGGTAGTTATCAGAATTGGATCTTGAACTAGTGAGTCTACTATATTGGAGTGAAAAGGGAAAGCTATGGTTGTGGTTGGATTCCAAGGAGACTTACCCAATGGATTCCCTATGGGCCCCCTATGACCTCTACGTGTCGCCATCCCAATGGTAGGGAATTCCGCAAGGTGAGATAATTTTAAAGGTTTTCTCAAACTTTTTGTGATTTTTGCTTGGCAAAAAGCACATCCACGAAGGGGATCTCTTAATGCTATTTTTTTTATCATTTTTTACCATCTAGAGTTTTTATCTATGAGCAAAAATTGTACTATTCTATATTTGGGACTATGAATTCTGAGAATGCTTATTTTAATGTCATATTTAGCAGAATTTATATGACCTACTGCAAATTATTATGGTGATAAAACCTGGATAAATTTAGTTGTATTCACTAAGATTTGCCTTTCCTTTTTGTGTTTTGCAGCACCGTAGACTTTATATGTAAATATTGATTAATGAAATTTATTGTTAATACTTACCCTCTACCTAGACGAGCTTCCTTGCTCTGGATGCCATATTTCCTAGGCCATTATGATGATGATTATTTTTTTTGGCCGCATATCATTGTCATTATGAACAATTTATTCTAGCCATTTTTTGTAATAAGCATATGGACATTCTTTTGTGATATTGCCCCTCATTTTTTGATGACGTGATTCCATTTTGAGCTTCTATTAGCAACAATGGATTGGTGATATATTTATCATTTCTGTTGTGCAACTAAGATCTCTATTATTTTTACTTTATAATGCAATATTGGGATGATTGTGGGGTAATTATATGTTTATTCTTAATATTTGTATTTTTAATGTTAACAATAATACAGTTGATTTGGACATGAAGAACTTGCCATAAGGATTCAATTTTTTTAATAGAAAAATTTATTTTATTAATATTGCAAACGGTCATGAAAAATTCCCTTTGAAAGAGTGTTAAGAGTAAAACAATGGTTTCAATATTCGATTTGTGATTTGAAACGTAGTGTGATGTATTTATTTGATAAGTTGTGACAAAATTTTGGATTTCTATGGGCAAGATTCACATTGCTCATCAATGGTTGGCACCTAAAAAAATCAATTGTAAAGCTGTAAAGGACACACATCCCTCTCTATCAAATTGCCTTCGACGGTTAACCTAGGGAATTTCTATCTCAGGTGATCATGTTTCATCAGTGACCGATTTGGAAGGCAAGTATGTATGAATAAATGCTTGAAGATCAAATTGAAAATTGTATCTATTTATGCAGTAATTTTGTTCTTTAATCTCGTTGAATGTCCTTTTTCTAGATTTTATACACCCGATGAGCAGATCTTCGGCTAATGTGGAAAAAAATTCACATTTGGTTGTTTTAATGCTTTGCGATTCATGGTAAAAAAGGTGCAGGTGCTATATTTTTAACTTTAAATTTTATTTAAAAGTAAGAAGAAGAGGGCGGTTTTAAATCGTCCTCTTATGTCACAGCCCTCTTAGACCCCTAAGAGGGTAGTTTTTAACCACCACCACATGACGTAAATTTTTTTATGACACCCTCATAGACGACGACTGAATAACCACCCTTAAAGGTCTTTAAGAGAGATTAAAATCTGCCTTTACAGATCCTTTTTGGTGTAGTGCAAGAGTGTGTATAAGAAATAATTATTATACTATATCATTATATAATATTGGGTAGCAAAGTATTGAAATTTATTTTTAGCATGTGTAAAAGCTAGGATAACTTAGGAATTGATTTATCTTATTTTAGGAATAACATTAGTTGAGTCTACATATATTTTTGGAGATCATGCATTAAATTTAAACTCAATGCATGGTGCTCATAAATATGAATGGGTAAGTTCTAGAAATAGAATTTTTAAAAATAGAAAAGGGAGATAATAATAATAAAATAAGGAAATCAAATATATAAAAGTCTTGTATTTATTGGCATGTAGGATGTTTATATATTAGGTATGAGGCATTGGTCATAATTGGATTCAACTAGATGTAATCAATTCAAAAGAGTTGTATTGAAGAAAGAGTTTTTGTGTAATGTTCAGAAGTTTAGAGTTGATGTTCTAAGCTAAACATATGTTATGTAATTTTCTTATCCATGAATAATACATATTTTAGAGGTTTTCAAGCCTAACAACTTGCATTATTCTAGGCATTCATTATTATATCATTTTTTATTTATATCATTGATTTATTTTTATCCCCACTTCCCTTTCACACCCCTTCAATTTTACATTTAACATAAGAGCCAAGTTGCATACATTCTTTGGAGGAGAAAGTTGTTTGCTAGTAAAATATTTTTTCTATGTTTTCTCTAACCAAAAATATATAAATTTTTTTTAGAGATAATATATCTTCTTTGTGTGAGTTGTAATTAGGATTATGCGTAAGGGGTTGGCCCCAAATTGTATTTATAAAAATTTGGCGAATCAGTTTTGAAATCTAGGTGAATAGTGTCTAAACACATGTAGAAGGTTCACTATTATTATGGGTAATGTTGGAAATTTAAACTTAAAATTGTCAAATTATTATAAAATTGGGGTGAATCGACCCAAAAAAAATTTACACCCAAAATTTTCTGGCTAACGGGCCCTGGTCAAGGGTCCCAAATATTAGCCAATTTCAAATTTTAAAAATCCTAATTTTAGTGAATTTGACGATAAATAGCCTCTATGCATAACACTGGTTGTAATGGCATTTAATAGTGCATAAATGAATATTTCTCTATTCAAAGGGGAGAATTTTGACTATTGGAAATATCAACTATGAAGTATTTTAGTTTGGAAAGGATTTTGGGAGATTGTAGTAATATGCGGTGATGTTCCTCAAGACAAGAAAGAAAGAGGAAGATAAGCTTTATGCACGAGAATTATTCTACATTCAAAGTGCAATTAATGTCAGCATCAACCCTCATATTGCTTGTTGTAATAATTTTAGATATCTAAAATACATCATATTAAGGAGGCTACCTATATGGACTTATTTTAGACCATATGACCCACCTTGGATAGCCCTAGGGCTTAAATAGTTATTTTTACCACTCAAATAGGAGACATTTCCTTGTACAACTATGGTTGTCTCACCAAAGTATGGCCTCCAAATCGTGGCCATATCACCAAGAGATGTCCCCCAATCAGGGTCGTCTCACCCCAAGACGGTCATGCCATAAGCAAAATCAAAAAATAAGTGGGACATAACTGGCAACCTAAACTACCAATTAATCTTGTGCATGATCCTACACCACGATTAGAACATTGTATGAGACAAAATAGAAAATACATGCATTAATCAATTGCATGAAATTCTAAATATAACCATTTGCTTTTCTCAATGCGAACTACCTCTTTGCTTTTTCATGCAAAGGGTTTGTGCCATTATTAGGTTTCTTTCAAGAATCTTATATATTGGTACTCACCCCTCCAATTTAACCTCCTATGAATTTGATATCTAAGTTCATGTGCACATATACAGAGTTCAAATATTCAAGCAACAAAGTGCTACCAAAATTCGACTACGAGCCTCCAAGCATTTAGCCTTCTCCTCGATATAGAAAGCATGTTGTTGGTTCATTTCCAAGGTTGAATACTGCACTTATATTTGTTGAGTAATCACATGCTCCATATTCAAATATTGATCTAGACTCAGTAAGTTGTTCTCACAAACACAACAATCCATCGACCAAACCCTAGATCAAATCCAAAGTCACCCTCACATCGACTTGAAAAAGCATTTATAGGTTAGTGATCATATCACTCAAAGACGACCCATAGGTATGACTGTCCTGCATAGTGATGAGCTCTAGGGCATAGATCTAATTATTTATTTCTTTGCATAATAAGTTTTAGCATCTTTCTTATTTACTATTTTATCATAGTTAGGCTTTAATTTATGCATGCACTTGCCATATTTCGGTTTATTTACTATTTGCATTATCGTTACATAGAGCCCTATCGTGAATTGCTTTGCATATGCTACTAATTGCTTTGCTTTCCTTTTGTACACCAATAATTGTAGTAGTTATGAAAAACTTCCTCCAATCAATTCGTGGGTGTGAAGAAGATCCTATGCATTACATTTGAAAGATTCTTATTGTAATTCATTGTATCAGTCTGGTAGCAAATCCCTCATAGGGATATTATTGTAACCTTCTTGAAAAAATAGATATTATTAATAAAATGGCACTAGCATTCATTTAAATTTATCTTATTCTTATCTTTATGGTTATATCATTATTGTTATCTTTCAGTATTTCGTTTTCTTAGATGTATGGTCTTTTTTGCACTTCAGTGGTAATCATGGTGGGATAAAATCCCTATATTTCATTGATACTACTAATTACTGTATGTTTTTATATTTGTAGGTTGTAGGTCTAACCGTATAACAAAGATATGACCCCTGTTCAATGACCGTCTAAACCTAAGACAACTCCTATTAAGCAACTATCCATGAAAAAGACAACCTATGATTAGGGAGCAAAAAAAAGCAAAGAGCAGGATCTTCATCAAATGTAGGCCATCAAGGTGAGTACATCTATTATCTATCTCAGTTTGGTAAATAAATTTGCAAAAAATAATTCATATTATAGAGCATAGAGTAGAGAAAATTTACAGTGTTGATCTTTGTTTATGACCATCTCTGGTCCAAACGACCCCTATCTGAGGTCATCCCTGGTTCAAACAACCCCTCTCTATGGTTGTATCTATGAAAATGACCTCTATCATCAACCATATATATTAAATATGGCTCTATACCTATCACTTATTAGATTTTTTGATGTTTCCTGCTCACAGGTTGATTTCCTATAGGATTTTTCATTTAGAAGTTCTATCATTTTTAAAGGATTTCTAAAATTGAAACACAATTTTATGCTTTAGTAAAGAATCATTGAGTGCTTCTTGGTTTTGATTTATTTTGCACAATAAAAAGAACCCCACACACCATGATCCATTTAAACACCAACGAGTTGGACTTCATCAACCAATGATTGAGACCAGTAATGATGGGCTTCATCTCCATCCATTGGCTCACACCATAGAAACCCTAGTAACCAAAAGTGAGAGGCTTTCTCAACTTCATCACTGGAAAGTTACCTACTCTTGGGTGCACCTGAAGTAGGAAGGATTAGTGAGCCCCTTTACCATAGGGCTCTTGAAAATAATTAGTGGATGCAACTATCATTATTATCCATGCCTTAAACGTGTGGGTTAAGTGAAAGTCGGGCTTGACCAGTAGCAGGACATTAGACAGTGCAGCCCCTTTAGGGGTTATTTTTTTCCCATAAGGTTACCTTGAGCCATATCTATAGGAAGCCACTTTTTACCATTTGAGCTACACTCCTTGATAGGGGGTGTTTTCAAACTACATTTAGTAGTTTTCTATTTTCACCCCTAGTGTTCATAGGTACAAGCTATTACATCAAAATACACTCAAACAATTATAAGGACTCATAATTAAAATTTAAATGAGATAATTGCATTGTCTTCTTGTGTGTTTTTTTGTTTCTTATTTAACCCACTTCATGATAACAATGCGCAACCAAGATCAACCATGAGCTAGCGATACTAAACATTTGCAAGGAGATATGGAACATCCCCAGTTTAGTCCAAAAGACATGGCCATTCCTGAATGGCATCCTAGTTTTCGTCATAGCACCAATATTATCTACAGGGAATCAAACATTCAAGATATTCCTATTAGGGAGACACCCATAGGTCCTTCAGGAAACCTTCCTGATTTGGACACCTTGATAGAATTTTATGAAAAGAATAATCTGCCCACTAAGGGGCCTAGTAGGTTGGTGTCACAAGTTCACATCCCGAATCACTTTATCCATCAACTAGAACCTAACCAAGAGTATACCCCATGGATGTGGTTATATTACCAAGCCACTCCACTTTATTTTCCATGGATGAGTTGGTAGTATGCCCATTTAGATAGGTACAACACTCGTCATCCTACTCAAAAAGCCCTGTTGGCTCATATAGTCCTTGTCAATGAGGATGAGGGAGACTTTGATCATCCTCCTACCCCTAAAGAATAGTATTTTGTACAATCACATTGTACTTCTATGTTGTCTGAGTATGTAGAGCTTACATTTAAGCTCAAAGATCAGGTCAATGTGACTTCCCTCGATCATGGGAAATAGGTAGCCAATCCTTATAGGAATTTAGAGCAAGTCAAGAAACTTCATATTAATACAAAGGCCAATCAACCCAACACTGTTGATCAAAAAAATTAGGCACATAGGAAAAAATGTTTATAGAAAATAATAATTAGACCAGTTACAGTTGGATAAACAATTCTTAGATCAACAATACCAGCTGAATTAGTAGAGGTTGAAACAACATAGGTTGCTTTAGGAAAATATATATCAAGAGCGATTGCAGAAATCCTTGCATGATATGGTTCCTACACCTCATACCCAAAGGCAATAAATCCATCAAAGGTGCCCTATGCACCACCATAATATACCACCTAGGCCAAACCATAATCATCCTCCTCATGCACGCCATCAACACCATAGGACCCAATAGTATCAACCAAACAATCCTCAACAGGAGCATGGGGCCTATGAGGACTTAGAGTCAGAGTATTAGGATCAGGGGTACCCTGAGTCACTTATTTAGAACATGGTTTTTGACCACAATCAACTACCTCGTCCCACTAGACATATTTCACCTTCCCCTCCTCGAGGATAAAGGTGAGGAGATGATATTATATCATCTAAAGCTTACAAGGTGTTTATCGAGTGTATTATATCATTGAAGAAGTAAGCTTTAGGAATGGGTTATCAAAAATCCACATTGAGCCAACTTTATAATCAATCACTCCATCCTTTTGTCCCATCTTCCCAAAATCCTAAGAATTTTGAAATACCCGAGCTAGATAAGTTCAACGGATATGATGATGCACAAGAGCATGCCACCAATTTTATGAACCTTTGCTTTCAACTCTAGGATGATGATGCCTTGTTATTTATCACCTTACTAATAATAATCTGTAGCCCAACACTAGAGTGGTTTAACCATATATCAAGGCATATAATCCATAGCTTTTAACAACTTGCAAATGCATTCCTATAACGCTTCTCATTTAGCATGAAAAACAAATCAACCTTGACTTATTTATACAATCTTTGCTAGTTTAATGATGAACTAGTCTTGGATTATGATAATAGGTGGTGAATGATTATCTCAAAGTTATCATTTACCTTACCTATGACATAGCTAACTCATTTATTTACAAGGATTTGTTCAAAATAGATTTCATTATTGTTACAACTCCAACAATATCAAACATTTGAGGAAGCCCTAGCTCTGGAAAAGGTCATAGAAGAAATTAAGGTTCAAGAAGAGAATATCAAACTTTGAAATAAGTGGAACAATAATTCCAAAGGTAACCATACACAATAGAAGTTATCTTCAGTTAATCAAGTTGTCTTGAGTGTTCTAGGGCCTACAAAGCAAACTCCACCTCAAAAAACCAATTATCATGCCTAGCCCCCTCTTGCACAATATCATGAACAATCTCAGCAAAATTAGGTGTGAAATCAATCACACCAATAACCTCATCATTATATGTCTTTTATTAAATCCTTTGTGTCACTTTTTAATTAGCTATTTGAGGTAAAGGCCATCATTATTATTTAGATCCATCCAACAGATCCCAATAAGCCTAAATCAAAGGGGTACAAGGAGGATCTCTATTGTGCTTATCACCATCAAATAGGACATGACATCCAGACATGTTACCCCCTTAATAATATAGTACAAGATATTATTAAGAGTTAAGAGATTTAGATTGACAATCCTCTTGTCCCAAACAACCAACAAATAGGAGTCTTCAAAGATCCCTTGCCAAAACATGAAACAAACACAACACCTACCAATCAACAAAAACAACCAAAGTAGGTGAATCATGTATTTTTCAATCTACCTCCCCAAGAGTTTGTGGGAATGACAAGTGTTGTGACAGAGAACCAAAGCTCTCCAAATAAATCTACATAACATTTGGTTCCATCCAATATTTCCTCCACACCACAAGTGCTACCACCATTGAATCTAGTCACACCTACTCCATCTCACCCAACATCTCCATAAAATCAAGAATAGGTGTACCCACTACACCAAAATAGGGATAATCAAGCTACCATAGCTGAACACTCTGAGTTGGAACAAGAGCATGAGCTAAATCAGGAATAAGAGCATGTGGACATACTCACTAGACAAGATCATCATGAACCATCCACATCTGCTCAAATGTTGAGGACTTCTGATCCACATATACTTAATTATCTCTTGGTTGGAACCTACATCCAATCCACCTCCACCACCTACTAGTTTCCATCCAACTTCATCTACAACCATCCAGTCATCACCTCCACTAGTATTATAACATATCTTATATCGACTAGCCAAATTTGAGACACAAGTGAGTCACCAAAACAAGGCTTTACAACAAATCATGAATCAAATCACAAAAAATGAGTTACAATTGAAACCTCATCCACATCCTCATCAACCACATCAACAATTCCAAAATCAATTGTAGTAAATTGTATCCCAGTCCAAACTGCCTCCTTTGCAATCGTAAAATCAATCACAACAAAAACGATGCAGCAGACATCCTCCTCACTAGTACATGCCATTGCTTAAATATTTGGTATTATTTTTTAATTGATTGTACAAGTAAATGGCTAACCTACCATATATTTACCCTTTGGATCCTAATCATCCAAAACCTAAGTGGTATCAAGAGGAATTATACTATATTTACCACATAAGAAATGGTCATGACATTAAAATTTGCTACTCATTCAAGAATATTGTACAAGACATGATAGAACAAAATAAGCTCCAAATAGATGGTTCTCTCACTGCATCTCATCAAAACATCAGCATTGCATAAAATTCATTGCCGCAATATGAGGGGTTGACTTTCATCACTCCTCCAAATCAATTCAATCACATCACATCAAGCACAATGTATAGTGGGGATTCTCAAGGTATTACACCTTCCCCATCAGCCACATCACAACCAATGAAGCATTTTAATGGTTTTGAAGGTATTGCACCTTCCTTATATTCTCCACTAACCACACACTTTGGGGGTGCTTAAGGTATTGTACCTTCATCCTAAAAAAAATCAAAAAATCCAATAAAACAACAAAAATATTGAAAAATAAAAAATCACAAAAACATTGCATTGCATTCCACCATGCATTTAATGATGCCATATTTGTTTACTTGCATTAGGCATGTTTCTTCATTTCATTAGCATTAGGACTAGTTTTGTTCTTGCATGCTAAGGTCTGGCACCAAACCTGTATATTTGTCATCTTTCTAAATCAACCTTTTTCATCATCATCATTTACACTTTTCCTTATGAGATTTTGCTTATTACAGGGTCCTTGTAAGATAGGGTAGATACCAAATGACCATAAAAAATGATGTTTACATGGCCACTAACAATTTTATGCATACCTTGTAGTTTGCAAAAATATCATAGGGAAAACACACACATTCCACATATCATTACCAGCCACATTCCCATTTTTGAGTAATTGTGTTTTACAACACTACCAGTACGTTGCTATAAGGTGTTCACTAGGGTTTTCAATCATTCAACCATTAATAGTTTTCTTTTTAGATTTTATAGAAATCTATCTTGATTTTTGAAGGTAGGGTCTTTGATAGAACCTTGCATATCTCAAAATCCCAAACACAAATTCACACATTAAAATTTGAGTTTGAACAAGGAAGGATGATGCTACAATGTAGTCCATGCCCATTAAGCGAAAGGTTTCCCTTGCTCATCCTATTATGTGAATGGTCTAGGATGCTAAGAATTGAAAACAAGACAAGCTCCCCTACCCAAAGCAATAAAATCCCTTTCTCTTCCACAAAGCAAGCAAGTATCCCTAAAAACAAATAGTGGTTTTCACCACTAAGAAAAATCCCCTTGCTCCTCATAAAAAATGAGCAAGTATCCCAAAGAAATCAAGATAAAATAATGGGGTAATGAGCTTGAATCTTTGGAATCCTTAGTAGTTCAAAATCCATGGGATGATCTCCATTATAGCAATTGGCTCTAAGAGTCAGCCTGGCAATGGGATAGTCTTATGCATGGTGATATGTTTATCACATTAGTGACCTTTTTTTGTACAAACCAATGTTAGCTGATGGATAAGCTAGCCTTTGGTGGCTTGTATTACCTAGTAGTCTAGTCCAATCACATTCAATATCAGAATCTAGATGCCCATAGGGTGATATTTATTATAGCAATGGGCTCTAAGAGCCTACTTGACAATGGGGTAGTCTTATGTATCATCATAATGAACATCACATGCACACACATGGATAATGAATATCTTGGTCTTCCTAGCAAATTTTCTACCTTTTTAGAAGTCTCTCATGGTCAGTATACATCTTTTGCCTGGTCAACTAGGGTGTTTGAGTCTCATGAAAACCTTGTTGGTCCATATTATAACATCTTACTATTTTCCATCCATCATTCATATTTTGTCATATCACATTTTAGTCACAATTAAATGCATAATCTTATGAAAGGGTTGACATTTTGATTGATGAATTTTATACATTTTTTGGTGCTTACACTTAGGTTGTTTTGCATCTTAGATTCATTCATTATGTTTTAGCATAAACATAAAAGCAACTTTTGCATCATCATGTCATTAGTATATCACATATATGCATACATCTATGCATATATATTATGAAGTCTAGGCATAATTTCATCCATCATCCATCATTGTATTCACATCTAAACACAAAATGCTCCAAAGGCACCTAAACCCTTTGGTCACATCAATTCAAAAATGCTCCAAAGGCACTTAACCCCTTTTGCAAAATCAATTCAAAAAGCTCCAAAGGAACCTAAATCCTTTGTTCACATCAATTCAAAAGACTCCAAAGGCACCTAATCCCTCTAGTCAAATTGATCCAAAAGGCTCCAAAGGCACCTAACCCTGTTGGTCAAATCAATTCAAAAAATTCTAAAGGTACCCAAAATCCTTTGGTCACAAAAATACAAAATGCTCCAAAGGCACCTAGCCCCTTTGCTCAAATTAATCCAAAAATATTGAGTTAACCTCATATCTAGTGCTTTACTCTAGTCACCTAGCAGTTGTAGTGATTTCTTATCCATGCAATTTGCTAGGATGAGTAAGTTACGATAAGGACACTCACAAAATAAAATAAAATAAAAAGTTAATAAAAATGGGTTGAAATCAAGGTTGTAATGAGGTCTTACACCTTTTTACTTTCATCATGGTCCTAGAAAAACCAAATCAAATCATCTTGGTCAAGCAATTCGTCACTTTCATCAATTTTCCATTTCCTCATCGACTTGTCGCTTGAGGGGGTAGTCATATAATTACAAAATTCATAATCAATTCAACAATCAAACACTTAATCATGCAAATTGCATTCATTCAAGAATAATTGCCAAAGATAATCATGCCCTTATTTCTTGGGATAGATAATAAGTAAAAACTTAAACTAAAAATATAATAGGACATCTAAAATTGCTTGATTAGTATCTTCAAAGGCTAAAGTGTAGACTTAAGTTTATATTCCAATATCCCAAAGGTTTAAATGTAGACCTAAGCTTATCTCCCAATGCCCCAAATGTTTACCAAAAACTCAAGTTCTTCAAATTGTAAAAATAAATGATTCAGAAATGCATGTTCTTTCTATGATTGGGGCATCTAACATTGATTAGATCAATGAACGCCATCAATCCTTAATTTGAGTCTAGGTCATCTATTTTTTCTTTGCATTGTGCTTTCACACAATGCATCCCAAAAATGGGCATCTATAGACAACTAAAATGTGTCATATTAAAGAGGCTACCTATATGGACTTCTTTTAGACCATATGATCCACCTTGGATAGCCCTAGAGATAAAATAGTGGTTTTCACCACTCAAACAGGGGATATTTCCATGTACAACCATGGTCATCTTACCAAAGTATGGCCTCCAGATCATGGTCGTCTCACCAAGAGATGTCCCCCAGTCAGGGCCATCTCACCCCAAGACAATCATTCCAATATCAAAATAAAAAAATATTAGTATATAACTAGCGATTGAAATTACTAGTTAATCATGTGCATGTTCCAATGCCACAATTTAGCACATTGTATGAGCCAAAATAGCAAAAATGCATGCATTAGTAAATTGCATGAAATTCTAAAGATAAGCATTTTCTTTTCTCAATGCGAACTGCCTCTTTGATTTTTCATGCAAAGGGTTTATGCCATTATTAGATTTCTTTCGAGAAATATATATATTGGCACTCACCCATCCAATTTAACCCCCTAAAAATTTGATATCTAAGTTCGTGTGCACTTATATAGAGTTTTAAAATATTCAAGCAACAAAGTGCTACCAAAATTTGATTACGAGCCTCCAAGCATTTTATCTTCTCCTTGACATAAAAAGCATACTATTGGTTCATTTCCAAGAATGAAGATCACACTCATATTCACTGTGGAATCACATGCTTCAGCTTTGAATACTGATCCATATCTAGTAATTTGTTCTCACGAATATAACAATCCATTGACCAAACCCCATATTGAACCTAGATTCACCCTCGCATCAGCCTCGAAAAAGCATTTACAGGTTAGTAGTCATATCGCTTAGATATGGCCCACAGGTATGGTCGTCCTACATAGATACAACCTCTAGGATATAGATTTGATTCTTTAATTCTTTGCATAATAAGTTTTAGCAGCTTTCTTATTTACTATTTTAGCATAGTTAGGCTTTATTTTATGCATGCACCTGTCATATTTTAGTCTATTTACTATTTGCATTATCATTACATCAAGCTCTATCATGAAGAGCTTCGCATATGCTACTAATTTCTTTGTTTCCCTTGTATGTAGGTGATAGATATTTATGAGGGAATAGGAGCACTAGACCTTTGCACATCAATAATTATGACAATTATGAAAAAACTACCACCAATTAGTTCATGGTTGTGAAGAAGATCATGCACATTACATTCGAAAGATTCTTATTGTAATTCAATGTATCAGTCTAGTAGCAAATCCTTCAGAGGGATATTATTATAACCTTCTTGACAGAACATATATTATTAATAAAAGGGCACCAAAATTCATTTATATTTGTCTCATTCTTATCTTGGTGGTTATATCATTATTGCTATTTTCTAGTATTTTGTTTGCTTGGATATATGGTCTTTTTCTATACTTCAATAATACTCATGAAGCTTGGACAACCATGGACAACTCCTATCAGGGTAAGAGAAGGTGAAGATAACCAAATTATAAACCTTGAATATGATCTTCAAAAATATGGAAATTGATGGGGGAGAATATGTTGGAGACTATTGTGTCAGGGTCAATGATATAGTGAACAAGATGTAGGTCTATAAATATACCATGGAGGAGAAGGTAGTAATAAATAAAATTTTGATATCTTTAACTCCAATATGGCTCTATATTAAATGATATTAGAAGAGTGTAAATATATATAAATACATTAAAGGTAGAATATTTGGTAAGTTCTCTCTTTTTCCACCAGAACAAGATGAGATACTACACACCCAACTTGGATCAAGCTCTTGATTCTAATTTGAGGATCTCATGTTCTCAAGGAGAAAATTAGTCAAATTAGTAGCAAGCAAGAGGATATGGCTCTTGAAATTGCTCAAATTAGAATGGAAAGGAGCATTAAACCTCCAAGGGGAAAGGCAAGTTGAATAAAAAAAATATTTACCACTACTATTCTAAGAATCCAAGTCACATAAAGAAGGGTTGCAATATCTTAGAAGCCAAGAATCAAGAAAATCGAGGTGGTCAAAAAAAATATTTTCAAGAAGATGATGAAGGTGGGATTTTAAATTATTCTCTTTTATATAATGTTTCTTCTAATTCTACAATAGAATTATGGTATAAGACTTTGGTTTCTCCAACCATATGACAAGTTGTAGGGAGGTTTTTGTGAAACTAAATGAAGGTTTTCAAGTCCAAGTTAAGTTGGAAGATGGAAAATTTGTACAAGCTATTGAAGAAGGTAATTTAACCCTTAACACAAGATAAGAAAAAAGAGACATTTGTAATTCCTACCTTACTCCAAATATAAGGTATAATCTCATGAGTGTGAGTCAACTCTTGGAAAAGGGCTTCAAACTTATTTTTTAATACAAAGAGTGCTTGATTTATGATAAGAAGTAATAAGAGAAGTTTCTTGGAATATCTTCAATGAAAATAACTAATATGTTTTCCTTGAGATCACTTTAGAAGGATAAATATAGTATACAACCATTGAAACTCAAATTGGTTATGACATGAGAGTTTTCAACACCACAACTCCAGTAGCCTATATCTTTTGTACAAGGCAAACATCATGCATGGTCTTCCAAAAGTTCATGCAAGGATTAAAGAAGTGTGCAAAGGGTGTGCACTTGGAAAGAAACATAGGGAGAAGTTTTATTCAAGCATACAAAGAGAAAACAATCCATTGAAGTTGGTTTACTTTTATTTATGTGGTCCCATATTGTCACATGCAAGTATTAGTATGAACTTGTACTTTATTTCCTTTACTGATGATGCAACTAGATTTATATGATTTTTCTTTTTGAAGACTAAACATAAGTCCTTTTAGATTTTAAAACATTCAAAGAAATATATGAAAATGAAAGTGGCAAAACTATAAAAAAATTGAGAACATATAGAAGAGTGGATTTTTTCTCCAAAGGATTACAAGAATTTAATTCATAAAATGGCATAAAAAAAAAATTTAGATCACCTTATACTCCATAGTAGAATATAGTGGCAGAAAGGAAGAATAGGACAATTGTAAAATAAATGTAGAGTATGCTTGAAACAAAAATGTTAGAGAATATATTTGATGCTAAAATAGTGAAGATAGAATTGTATATTCTCAATAGAAGTCCCACTATTATAGTGAAGAATAAGACTCCTTATGAAGCATGGTATGGTAAGAAACCCAGTGTGGCTCACTTGAAATTTTTTGGTTGTTTATCTTATGTGCATGTTAGTGATGAGAAAAGGAAAAAGATTGACACTAAAAGTATACCTTGTATCTTTACTAGTTACATTGAATAAAAAAAATATACATGTTTTACAACCCATAATAAAACAAATCTATTATTTTTAGGAATTGCGTTTTTGTTGAGAGTGGTGTTTATGAAGACCATAAAAAAAATATAGAAGAGGTTATAAGTGAATGGGGACATGATTAGAGTGGATATGAGGAGAAGGATAATACTTATGTTTCTCAACTAGAACCAGCCACACCATCTCAAATAACTTAAGCAAGAAAATATAAAAGATTATTTTTCTTCAATTGGTTATATGTGATTGAAATGGGCCCCACCCGTATTACATCATCACCACATAGTGGTATTACAACAAATCTTGGATATTATCCATGTATTGCTTGGCAATATTTGAACCTTGGTCTCCTCTTTAAATGTTGAGGAATCTAACCGATTGAGCTAATGCCACTTGATAAAGGTAAAATATTGTTACTCCCACATCCACCATAACAAATTTTGAATCAAAACTTTGAAAGGAGAGTAACAAGGAGGAAATAAATATAAAGAGTTAATCTTGATGATTATATTAATGAAGAATTAACTTACAGATGTTATCTTGTATTGCTAGTGAACCTAGAAACTATGAAGAGACAACTAAAAATAAGGTTTGGATTGAGGCAATGGAAAAGGAGGTGGATTCCATTAAAAAATGATACTTATAAGTTATTTTACCACCAATAACAAGGAATTCATCCATACCAGGTGGCTCTACAAGATCAAATTCAAGAGTTATGGAACAATTGACAAGCACAAGGTAATATTGGTTGCAAAGGTTTTTGCATAAAATTATGATGTGAATTATGAGGATACTTTTTCTCCTATTGGAAGGCATGACATCATAAGGCTGTTGCTAGACATATTAGGATAAAAGGGATGTAAAGTACATTAGCTAGATGAAAAGAGTGCATTTCTCAATAGATTCATTAATGAGAAATTCTATGTGGATCCGTCATAAGGCTTAGAGAATAAAGTCAAGGAGGATTGTGTCTACAAACTCAACAAGGCCCTATATGGACTCAATCAAGCAACTAGGGATTAGTACTCCAGGATATTCAAATGGTTCGTGGAGAGAGACCTCATGAAAAGCAAAAAATATCCCACTCTTTACATAAAAATTTAGGTAATCATGGTCATTATGTTTTCATATACTGATGATTTTATTTATATAGGTAGTTCAAGAGGCATGATGAAGAGCTTCAAGGAAACAATCATGGATGATTTTGAGATGAAAAATATTGATTTGATGCATTATTTCCTTGGGATGGAGGTTCACCAATCAATTTATGAGATCTTCATTAACCAAGCCAATTATGTTCAAGAAAAGTTGAAGAAATTTAGACTATAGGATCACAAGCTCGTGGATAATTTACTAGATCGTGGTGTGAATTTAATGAAGGATGATGGTAGTACCAAGGTTGATCAGAGGAAATATAGAATTATGGTTTGTAGTTTGATGTATCTTACTCCTACTAGTCCAAATATTACTTCTATAGTATTATTGACATCCAGATTCATGAGTTATCCCATAGAAATATATCAAGTAATGAAGAGGAGTTTTAGGTACATGAAGGGAACCAAGGATCTTGGAATCCATTATATAATATTCAACAATAAAAAATTATTGAATTCACAAATTCAAGTTGGGAAGGATCAACAAATTATAGCAAGTCCACATCACAATATTTTTTTTTTTGGTAGTGGATTTTTTTCTCGGAGTTTTAAGAAATAAACCACAGTTTCTTTATATTTTATAAAATAGAGTATTTGGCATTAGCTTTATCTTGACCACAAGGAGTGTGGCTAAAAATATTTCTTAAGGATATTAGAGATGCTAGGACTGACCAAAAGAGATATTCTATAACAATGGAGGAATAACTAATTTGTTCAAGAATATTGTGTTTCATGCAAGGACAAAACACATTGAGCTGAAGCATGACTTTGTGAGAGACCTAGTACAAGAAATGAATGTGGTTTTTTAATATGTTAAATATAAATACCAAATGGTAGACATCTTGACCAAGAATCTTTGGAAATAGGCCCATACAAAATTGGAGTTGGAAATTTCTCCATTTTGCATCAAAGGGAGAATGTTGGAGATCGTGATGCAAATTTTTTCTTCTTCTTTTCTTAAATGGGTTATATGGGATTTAAATGGGTCCCACTTATATTACATCATCACCACATAGTGGTATTACAACAAATATTGGATATTATCCATGTATCATTTGGCAATATTTGAACCTGGATCTCCTCGAAATATTGAGCAATCCAATCGGTTGATTTAATGCCACTTGATAGATCGTGATGAAAATTTGATTAATATTAATTAAATATTTAAAATAATAAATAAATTTTATTTATTTATTTTATTATTTTAGAAAATTGATTATTTTTTAACTAAATCTTATTTTTAGCACATGTAAAAGTTGGGTTAACTTAGGAATTAAGTTAACTTTAGGAAGAAATTTAGTTGAATCTACTTATATTTTTGGAGAGCGTAAACTCAATGTATAACGTCCATAATTATAAATGGGTTAGTGCTAGAACTAGAATTCTAAAAATATAAAAGGGAGACAATAATAAAAAGGGGAAGTTGATAAAGAAAAGTCTTGTTATTATTGGTATGTAGGATGTTTATATATAGGGTGCTAGACACTAGTTGTAATTAAATTCAATTGGATGTAGTCCAAAATAATTATATTGAAGAAAGAGTGTTGTTATATAATGTTTCGAAGTTCCAATTTTATGTTACAAACAAAACATATGTTATGTAATTTTCTCTTAATGAATAATACATATTTAAAGGTTTTAAATTCTAATAGCTTGTATGCTTTTAGGTTTTCGTTCTTCTGTAATTTTATTTATTTATTATTGATTTACCTTGAGCCTCACTTTCCTTTCCCACCCCTTGAGTTTTCACAATTTTGATGGAAGTGACCCGAGTAAAAACCAACATATAACTTATTAAAAAAATGAAAATTAATAAAAAATAATTTATAACTTCTATGTGTAGTAGTAAGTTTACATTATTTACACCTATTTTAAGTCACTAAATCACGAGGAGAAACAAAAAAAAAATTCTATTATATGTCATTTGTTTCACACTTATTTTAATAAGAGGCAAGTTGACCAATAATGTTTGTCAATTATTTACATTACAATATTGATCTAGTTAAAATAAAAGTATAATATGGCATGTTACATAATGGGCTTAGTTAAAATACAAAGTCTTATATTATCTCATATATCATTATGCCATTTTGGATTCCATGTTAGAGTTAGCTTTGATTAAGAAAAGGTAGAATGAACTTCTTTGTCTCATACTTATTTTCACATTCATTTTTAAAAAATCATACTAAATATGATTACAGGAGCTCATCAATCACATATATTTTTAAATTAAAATTAGAGAAAATTTATGATTGGTTTGGAATTTGAAAATGGGTTGTCTAAAAAATAAAACAACTACATAATGTATAGTTTTCATGTTGAAAATGGTTTAATTTTTAAAATTTATAAATATAACCCATATTCTTAACAAATAAAATAACTGCACATGGGTATGATGCTAAATCTATTGGTTGTAACCTGATTGTATGGTTGAATCTTTGGAAAAAAATACAACTTTATAAGTAATTGTTCATTGACTAGTATCAAATGACATTAGTTTAACTAGCTAAATTCCTCTACTTTCAATGAGGATACCAAGGTTCAAATCTTACAAAGTGATACATGCATAATTGGCCATTGTTTTCATACCACTATGTTGTCAAGATGTATGAGTAGGGCTATTTCAACCCCATTTAACCAATTAAAAAATTACTAGTTGAATAGTCAAAGCACTCACACATACATGATATCTATTATAATTCAAGTGCATATTAATATTCATGGTCATTGAGACAAGGAACCCTCATAAAAACCTGTGTAAACTCATTGAAAAAATATTAATGGTCATTACTTAGTTTAAAGGACTAGATAACAAGAGGGAAAAAAACTAGTTTCTTAGGACAACCATAAAAGTAGACTAGTTTCTTGCTACCTAGGAGAAGTTATAATAGCTTGGGGAAATAAGGTTGTAGTAGTTTATTCAATTAACATAGGATAGAAGGATATTTTAGGATATCAATTGGTACAGTATGAAAGGAGCATTAGATATAATATATAGAATCCAAAATGGTTGTCAAAGACTAGCACTTTTGGATGGCTAGAGAAGCATGCTAAATTTTTAACATAGGAGAATATAAAGAAGAGATGACCCTATGGTCTATTATAGTGCATATATTTTAAACAAGATTTTAAAGATGAGGACCATATCCTATTCCAATGTCCTAATTCTAAAAATGTAAATCATTTCTAGCATGTGTTTTATAGAATACAACAATTATAGAATTATATGGAGGATTTCTTCCAAATTTATAAGTTGTTGGTAACAAGGCATAAAATACGTGATCACATTTTAGAAGTTGGACATAGTTTTTGTTGAAAATGGAGGAGATAAGCAACAATAAACAATAGTATCGTATGTTTTATTCACCAATATTTCACTAGCCAAATACATGTAGATCCATTATACGTGTACAAAATGTTGTCTCTTAGTTTCAAAAGACCCTTTGGTATTTCACCTTCATTAAATTTTCATCTTCTTATTATTTCTCATAGGATATTTCTATTCACATGTATATGATATGAAATAATTAACATCCCCAAAAATATAATAATTATATTTACATGACAATAAATAATGTAATAAAGTCTAACACCCCCTTATTACATTATTTGGTATAAATATCATTACCCCCTATGATTCTAGGGGTGGTATACTGAAATTGTACTCTAGATTTGGTTCTAGATTTAGCTCTAGCTCTAGCTTTGGATCTAGATCTAGCTTTGGCTCTGGATATAGATAATCTCCACTAGGTGTGCCTTTTTTATCAATATTTGGGTGTATCTCTAGGTAATTACCTCAAGGTCATTATTGCCTCTGGATTACCTCTAGGTCATTATCTTTGGGTCACCTCTAGGTCATCATTACCTATGAGTCACCTCTAGGTCCTCTACCTTTGGGTTACCTTTGGATCATCATCACCTCTAGGTCAACCTCTAGATATTACTTTAGGTCATCACCTCTAGAAAAATACCATTAAACTATATCTTTGAAATATTCCACATCTTCAAAATCTTATACATAATGTTTTACTATAGGTCTTGTCACTACAGGTTTTCCAAGTATAGCTTGGATCCTATTATAATATATAAATCACTTAATTGAAGTTTTCCAAAATGTTTTTCCAGCATTTATCTTATTCAAAAAACTCCATCTTCTCCTATAGAAACCATTCAACAAATTCTTTTTGTTTTAGCCCATTCTGATACATTCATCCATTCACAATTCATATGTATATTATTGGTCACTTTCTCTTTGTACCAACACTTTCTCTTAAAAGTTATTATCACCTCCATAAATATCACAAGGATGTAGGTTCCAACACCTAGCTATTACATGTCTAGATATTCCATAATAAATGCAACAACTCACCTTAGAAAATTCTACATATGATACTTTCTTCACAAATTTAGTGTCATAACTTCCTTCTTGATCAATATTTTCATCTTTTGCATAAATTTATCTTTTAACAAACTTGGTATTATTGATTTCTATTGGATCATCATAACCAAGGCTTTCGTTCTTTGGCCTTATATCTGGAATTATGGGTATTATCACACCTTGCTCATATCTTCCCAAACATGTACCATTGTGTCACATTCTTATCATTAATTTTGAACCAGTTCCTTTTGTATGGTTTTAAAATCACTCAATTTCTTTGTCACCACTTTGATTTCTATCAATATTCGAAACACCATACATCATTATCACAATGACCTTCAATATAATCTAAACAATCACTATCACTTTTAGTTATAACAATTACCTTTATCATGGCCAATACAACCATATTCTATAATATTCAAGTCACTTGTATCACAAGCTATATATTCCCTTTGGATGAGATCACATGTATCACAACAACCATCTACCATCATGAGCCTCAAGTCACTAGTATCACAATTGAAATCTATCCTTTGATGAAGATCGCTTGTGTCACAAAAAATATCTTTCATCACACAATTATATCTCAAATTTTTAATTATATTTATTTGATTTCTACATTGCATCTCAAGTATTTCAAGAGTGAATAATTTCACATACATTCTTCTCCCTGCATGACTATAAATTGACACACCATATAAAGCATCCTTCACCAAATTTTCTTATAGTTGATTGCAAATAAGACCATAGTTTTAAAAATTATCCACCTTCACTAATTTTTGATGACACGCACTCTTGAATTTTACCTTGTTTCTTTTTTTTACTATCTCCTTTATTTTTTGGTTTTGACACTTCCTTGGCCATGAGGACCTTATGTGTTGTTTCACACTCTTCTTCATAATCTAGTTCTAATTCACCCTAAGCAATATAACCTTCTTGTTGTGGTCTTCATTGATATTGATATCTTTGATATTTTCCTTGGAATTATTTTTCATAAATATCACAATTTCCTCCTGCACTAAGGCTACTTTTATGATGAATTGAAAATGGAAGGACCCTTTTAATCCTTTTGTAATTTATTTATGGAGATTAGGGTACTATTTAAAAACTCATCTATTAATTTATTTTCAACTTTATATTGTTAAAGGATGTTTATTAATTCTTCAAATATCACTATTCTATTTGATACTTAGAGAGATGTCACCAATGTTATAAATAGTTTATGGACAACTCTAAATATAAATGATACTAAAAGCTTATGTTTTCAACCTTGACTTCAAGTCTACAATTATTTGAAGGAATTATATAATACTCTCACCATATTGGACCCTTAATGTATAAAATTATGATTTAATATGAAGGATTTTTCCTTCATTCTTTCCATCAAATGTGGTACAAATTATATCCCATGCATCTCTTGATGTTTCTATTTCACTTGTAAGTGGTTATATTTCATAATCCACTCTAGATGTGTTGATAATAAGTTAATTTGCATATTATTTATCATACTTTTGTCTATCTACAATTTTCTCAGGTCAAGTTTCATAGCTAGTAGTTATATCCTATATTTGTTTGACTAGTATTGTTTTTATTTTTGTCTTTCATGCTACAAAATTTGGATCCTTTAGAAACTGAGATTTTGTGAGAAATATTTTTATGTAGCCATGGCAAATATTTCTTATGTCTCCCAAAATTGTCTCCTTTTCTATATACCACCATTCCTATATGGCAAGCTTTTCGATATACCCACTCTTTCTATATACTTGTCAGTACATGGAATAAGCTACTCCTCTCAATATATGTGGGTGTACATGAGAGAGACCTTAAGGTACATTAAATATTGATACATGGTACCAAGGTATTAATCAAAAGAATTCATCCTATCAATGACACCTACTTAAATAGAAATCATCATACATGGGCGTAACTTCCCTATATATGTGGATTTTTTTAAATTTAGGATTTATGTCTAATGATAGTAGAAAATGGGATAAAAATAGAATGAAAAAAAATATCACAAAACATTTATCCTCATTCCTCGTTAATGATTTATAGGTTCGATGTACAAATATTGTTATCGTAACTATATTAGGCTATAGATAGTAACTTAACGTGATAGCATTATCTATAAATGCAAATAAGATGTATCATTTATACCAATGCTACAATTGCGCAAAGCACATGTTTTGATTTTTGTGTATAAAATTATTTTTGATGCAAACTTCATTTAAAAATATAAAGGGTCAATCACTGCCAAAAATACATCTTTTACAAAAAAAATATTATTCTCCTGTGCCACTTTTTATTTCAAAGCTTAAATGTTCATTAAAAAAATGCACCTATACACATTTTTTTATTGATTGGATGGTGGAAGGGGTTTTGAAAGGGTCCTCAAACCTTTTACAAAAGGAGATGACTTTTGGAGAGCGTATAACAAAGTAGACTCCCAATAACTACAAGGAGTAAATAAACAATAAAACCTAACTAAATCCACAACAAGGGAAGACCTTGAAATAAATTATCAAGAGATAAAAATGAGAAAGGGAAGAATAGGAGAGTGAGGAAGTTAGAATAGGGCCTAGAGGATTATCCAGATACAACAGAGGCTAGGGAATCTAGAACCATGTGAGTAACAACATCCCCTAACTACTTTCTAAAATCTTTAGAAGAGTGACACTAAGCTCCCAATTATAGCTTTGTAAAAGTACTTGAGAAGATCAACAAAACACAAGTCCATCTAATAAATAAGTTCAAAGAAATTAGATGTGATGGGATTACCTCCAATGAAGGAATGAAGTCCCCAGCTAACATCCATACATTAAAACTAAAAAAGATACTCATCTGGACCAAATAGTTTTGAAGAACAAACCTTCCATGGAGGTGATTTTGGGCATAGAATTTGGAGAGAGCCCATGCAAAAACTAGGGTAATGGTGATATTCATGAATTTAATATAATACTACCATAAAATACTGAGAGATCCCATCGAGAAAATCCTTGAGGCTCCTAGAACACAACTAGCTAGAAACCTTTTTTTTCAAAAAAAACTTATAAAGACTCTTTGCACTTGGCCCTTAAGGCCTCTCATATACCATGAGAGGGTCTTCAATTTTTACTTTTTGAAAGAAATTTCCTTCCTCTACCTTGGATGGAGGAAATCTTGTTTCTGAGTCCCACCAAAAGACTATACTCTATTAAATAGTTTTCCTTTTGGTACATACATTGGGTGGGTTGGAATCCATTAGAGATTTCTACTTTTAATTCCCTTTTCCTGTCTTGAATTGAAGGACATACTTTCTTTTTACCACTGCTAACATCAATAGAGTATTTTTTATTTCTGATCATGATACAAGGGAGACTCTACTTTAAGAAGATGATTTGATTTGGTTTGGATGTTTTTAGGGGCTTGGCATCACCCTTTATAAGGATGGAGGTCAAATAGGCATATTCAAAGGAAAAATTATGAGAAGGGAGAGAAACTTATGAGAGGGATTGGACCATAAGGGAATCTTCGCCAACCGAATAGGAGTATAAAAAGAAATAAAGGACTAGGGAGAAGCTCTAAAGGATAGGATATGGAGGAAATATTTTTCTTCAGTAAGAGTGGGGTTTTTGAAGACTTCGGTATTGAGGGCATCAGATTCTAGGCACAAGAAGGGGTTCTCAAAAATGGAAAAATAATTATTTTGAGGAAAGGAAGGGATATAGAACTGGGCTAAGGAGCCTTCACAAGTGTCCTAAATGGATTCCTTTCCTTTGGATTTCTAATACTTTAAGGCTTTTGAGAACTAGATTTTCTTGTAGGTTACGGGTTGGATCTCACTAGCAATTGTTCCCACTTTTTTGAAAGCCTTAGGTAGAGAAGTAGGATTCCTTGGATATTTAAGATTAATGAATATAATAGGGTACCTCATAGAGAGGCACTAAAGAGGAAGGTGTCCTTGATTCTTGCACAAGGAGCATACGACTATATTGTTTTCATACTCGATTATTTGATACCAATTGCAAAATTTTGATAAAAGCTCAATGGAGGAAGACAAATTAGATTCTAAGTTGGCATTGATTCATATCCTAGCATAGACCATGTGATATTTAGATTTAGTAGCTTAGTCAAAAGCAAAATCTCACCAATGGATCATATGATTCCTTTGATAATATTCATGCCAAAACCAAATTGACAATCCAGGGAGCTTGACCCAAATCATGGTCAATTTGATGCTTTGTGAGTTTAGATCAAAATTCGATCCCTATTTCCTTAGAAAATGTTGTGATGGAAAAAAAACCAAGGGCCTCTAGTGAGGATGTGGCTTGAATATTCATCCATGTTTAGTTTAATATAAAAAAATCTCTACGAATCGCTATTAATTCCATATGGCCCTAAGGCTTCCACTTGGTGAAGGCCCATTTTTTTATCGATTCGATATCTAGTCTAGAGCTAAAAATTTTCCCAATGAGTAAGAAAGCATCTTGAGAAATAGTCATGGCCATGAGTTTAGGAGGAACACTCAGTTTACCATGACTCAGGAGTAGAGTAAAAAAATTGTTGAAGGCAAAATCCATATTGGAGTTTTTGTGAACCATTTTAGCAAAGGATAAAGTAGGGATTTCTTTAGGAGGAGGCTTTAGGGGATCAGAAACAGGGGTACCTATACACTTTTTAACTCTCTAAATGCACCCCTTTTTTATTTTGAAAATATTCACTAAAGTCTATATTTAGAAATTTTTTAAAACTATAGGAAGTTTTTAAAACAAAAACTTTATTTTGTACCGTTTTAAAAAAATATATTCTAATTTACCCTAAAAAAAAAAAAATCTCAAATGCCCTCTATGTGAATTGAACTTATGATATTTTATTTAAAAATAATATTGATTGGTGAAAGATATTTTAAAAGTATATCTAAACCTTTTACATAAAATGGAAAACCACAAAAAGGGGAAAAAGGGCCACAAGAGACACCCTCAAAAGGATAAAAATAGGTCTCTCAAAAAGGATGCTAGATAGTCTAAAACATAGCAAGCCTAGGGGTATTTATAGATAAAGTCACCAGAAACAAGGTGACCTCAAAAATAAACCAAAAAGACAAGGCATGGGAGATGAAGAGAAACCTAACACAACAAACCAGGGAGATTCTAGAGGAGATAATAAATCAATCATCGTCACCATGAGCAGGGGAAGAAGCACGATCCTTCTACTCAACATCACCAAGATGGCTATTGTAGTCATCCAAGATGGCCTTAGCTTGCTATATAAGGGAGGAGGTCATATTAGTAGATCTAGTTAGGATTTTCATCAAATCATGATGCTCTTAGATGTAATAATTTTTGGAAATGAACAAAACACAAGCTTTTAGCTGGGTGTGGTTGGAAGAACCACTTTGGTGAATACCTTTTTGCATCGAATACCTAATAGAGAAATTCTCCTTTTGGTAATTTTATGAGGAGGAGTGAATCCTCAAAGGCATTGCAATAATTATTTATGATAATGGGGGACTTACCTTTTCTAATTTAATACATGGCCCTGGAGGAGTGGTGGTGGGGCTCAGACTTCACATTGACAATTACATATTTGACTTTGGGCTCAAATTTGAGCATTCAACTAGTTTTTGGAGAGGGGAATTTTTGAGCAAGCTCTTCAATGACACCAGGCTAGGAATTACCACATAGGTTGGTTTTAGGAAGAAATTCCAAATATTAGGGACTCGCAATGCAATATGTGATGGCCTTCTAGGATTATTTTATAAGCATGTGCCTATAAAGGATGAGGTGAAGGCCTTTATGCATAGGAAAATAAGAGGACCCTTTTTAAATGTTAAGGATAAACCTCTCAAAGGATCTAAACATGTACTTAGGGATTTTAATGGTTTTCTTTCCATGAGGGTGATTAAGGAATGTTAGGTGAAAGCTCCTAAGGATAGAATTAGGGCCATAAATAGTGAAGTATTGGAGAACAGTAACCATGGATTTATCACAGGGTTTGTAAAGGGATTCCAACCTTTTTTCCTAAAATGGTTGAGCTTAGCCACCATTGAATTTTTTTTATGATCGATGATTTCCTCATCATCAAGAAGGCCAATTACCTCAGCTAAGAGACCATTGGTAATATGGAACCTAAGACCTTTGAAAGAAAATTTACCTTCATTCCATGAGTGACCTAATTCCATCTATAGATCCATATCATTTCCACTAAACTTTGTTAGAGTAATATTCCATTCTTTGGGATATTTACCCTTTTACTCCACTAGGTAAAATAGTAGTATTCTACATTATACTAACTAGATTATTACAGTTACTTTTTACCGTTTACCATGTAGATATTTATTATTTCAAATATCTAATGGTTACCTAGGTTAATACCTAAATATCCTAGGTTAGTTGGTTAGATTTAGTGCTATCTTCTCATAGCGCGTTTGTTAGCAATTAGTTAGGGGAATATTATTTTACATTTATTCTAAAGCCTATTTTGTAACTTATTTAAGCTAAGTGGAACCTATGCTCCAACCTAATGTTCAATATATATTTTATTCAATTATTTTAGACCTATTTTTTACATTGGCATTAGAGCCATGGTGGAGCCACCTGTGATATTTTAGCACTAGGTAAAAGGCCCGCAATGGACCAGGTGCACACTTCTCGAGGTAGCCAGAGGAGAAGCATGATTCTCGAGGAAGTTTGCAACTAACTTTGGACATAGATACCAAGGTGATGTGCTACCTGAGCGGCACAAAGTGACCTAAAAACATAGCAAAGCATAGATCCCAAGGAGAGGGACCTGTTGACATGGTGGCCCGCAACCCGATACCCAAGCTAAAGTGGCCTATAGGTGCATAGATCCTGAGGAGTAGGACCTACTAATGTGGTAGCCCGTAGCCTAAGACCCGCTGACCTGGCACCTAGATATGGGTCGATCACTATTCATAGGAGGGCAGGCGCACCCTCCCAAGTGATAGACCACCATGTGATGGCAGGAGCACCCTTCGTGCAGTGGACGACCACCATGTGAGGGCAAATGCACCCTCTATGGGAGGATACAGATCCTAATCGGTGACTTGACACAAAAATTGAGATTTTGACGACTGACATAACTAATACGATCTCGAGCACAGATCCTGAGATGTTGATGATTCTCGAGATTGGGAGCTAACGTGGACTGGGACAGGTGAGCTGACATGGACCCTACATGGCAGGACCAACTGACTAGACTGGATCAGACTTTGATACTAGCACACACCATGAGTTGCTGACCTATACTGGGATGGACACATGGTAGACAACCACTGGACACTGACTTGGACCAAGACAAACACATGGTAGACAACCACTGGATGATAACCTGTATCGGAACTGACACGTGGCTAATAGCCACTAGATGCTGACTAGGACACGACAAGTGGGTGACACATGGTGGACAAGCCACACGTCACCCGATCGGACCTAACCACCATGTGGCAATAACCAAAAGGATGGCGGGGGGACTTAGATTTCCTGAAGGTAATCAAAAGCATTATTGAGGCTTTTTGTTTTTAAATATCCTACAAACATTCGCAAGGCGGATGTGGGATTAAAAATCCCAAACTTTTTTTGTTTCCTCTGCTTTGAAGCAGAGAATGAAAACAAATGGGAAAATATTCCCCTTTGTCCTTATCTCGAGCGGTAGCTAGGATGGTAAACCGACAGCTACTAGGGCACTATCTTGCAACAGACCCAGGATCAAAACATGTCGGGCCCTGAAAACTTCTTTTTACAAAGGCGCCATGGCATAAAAAAAAAGGTAATTTTTTTAATTTATTTTTAATTAAATTCAAAAAATATTTATATATATTTTTAATAGTTTAAATATAAATTATGTTTTATAAAATCTTTTTTTTAAATTGATTTTATTATTAAAACATCATTTTATTTTTATTATTACAAATTAAACTATATGATTAATTTTTTTTTTTAAATTTTGCAAATTGAAATTAAAGGAGTCCTATTTTTTTTGCAAAACAAACTGAGTGCTTTTGTTTTCTCACCAAAAAGGAGATCTAAGACATATAAATGCACATTTTTGAAAAATTAGGGAACCTAAGACCTTTTAAACTTTGTTAATTTTGCACACTCAAAAAGAGGACAAAATCAAAAACATTTGATTCTTTATTGCAAATTTAGAAAACAAGGAGACTCAAAATTTTTGTAAGATTCAAAGGCAACAATGTGCATTTGTTTTCTCCAAGGGGGATATAAGACATAAGATTGCACATTGTTTTTGTAAAATTAAGAAGACTTTGAAGCTTTGGGTCCATAAAAACTAAGTCGTGTGTCAACTAGTTCTAGAAGCCTTTCAAATGCGGGTCATGTGTTGACTTGTCTTGAAAGGAGTGATATTTGTTAAATTTGCAAAACAAAGGGGGAAGACAAAAAATTGTATTTCTTTTGCAAATTTGTAACACAAAAGTGAGGAGCACTTAAAACAAATCAAACTTGTTTATTTTGCAAAATTAGAAAAGATAGGCAATTGTTTATTGTCACATTATTTGCAAAATTGTAAGACAAGGAGGAGACATAACATATCAATTTTTTTGCACAACACACATTCATATTTTGTTGCAAAAATTAAAAGGTGCATTTTCGATTTTACTCGACACCTTCATTGGCAAATTAGGTGCATTTTCGGTTGCATCCAACACCTAGGTGATAAGAATTTTGTGGGCATTCTTGTTTGATTATTGCATTATTTATTTTGCAATTATAAGTCATAGAATCAAGAACACTCCATACCCCAAAATTTCACTAATAAATTTGTGTTAACCATTGCACAGATTTAAAGCCAATATTCACTTGATATTCTCTCCTACAAACAAAAACCCCTAATTCACTCTATTTGTTTGGCTTAATTTCCTCAAACTAATTATCCCTCTTCAAGAGGATTTTTAGGCAGGTGCCATTAAATATCTTTTTGAGTGAATTATCTTTCATCTCTTATTTGTTTGGCTTAATTTCCTCCAACTGATTATCTCTCTTCAAGAGAATTTTTAGGCAGGTGCCATTAAATATCACTTAAGAGTGAAAGAAAGATCATCTTAGTACAAATTGTAGGACCTTCATCATGGCAACTATCAATAAATACTTAAGTGATACACAATTACTAAAGGGTCCTAACTATTCAACATGGAAAACTAAGATGAAAGCCATCTTGACTTTAGAGGACATGTGGGATTTAGTTGATGGCACTCGAATCAAGACCTACATCACCGGGGAGTAGATCAAAAAGCATGGGACAAAAAGAACAATCGTCTTCTCATGTTGATACTCCTAGCAACTACTGATGAGATCCAACCTCACATAAGTGAAGCTAAAATTGGTAAAGAGGCATGGGATGCTCTTTGTACCATTTTTGAAGGTAAGAATAAATCAATTATTCTAAACCTTCAAACACAACTTCATACACTCCATATGAAGTCAGGTGAATCAGTAGAACTATTCCTCTTAGAGTGGCAGATCTAAAGTCTAAGCTTAATTCTTTAGGGGCCAAAGTAGAAGACACCATTTTGAATTTAGTAATTTTGAGAGCTCTTCCCAAATCCTACAAAATGTTGATTACATCCCTTAATGTTTCACAAAGAGTTGTCACCTTTGTGGAGTTAGTCAATTTGCTTCAAACTGAGGAAGCAAACCAACTCCAAAATGATGAAGTGTCGAACAATGCACTTTATTCAAACTATAAAGGTAATAAAGAGAAAGGAAACTTTAAAAAGGGAGGATCATCCTCAAAAGGTAAGGGAAAGCAATCTCAAAAGAGGTTTTGCTTGTATTGTAAAAAGGACAACCATGACACCAATCGGTGTTGGTTCAAAAACAAGCAAAACAAGAAAGACAAAGGCACAACACATAAGCAAAACAAAGGCAATATTGCTAGTGAAGTGTCTAGTTCCGATTCTGATTTTGGTTCAGAAAAAGCACACAGAGTGCTTATTGCTAAGATAGTATTGTAGAGGGAAAACACATTTTTCACCTTGAGCAAAACACCATTTCCTCTCTCTTTTTTAGGCTTCATAAATAGCATAAGTTTTTGTTTGAAGTACTTGTAATAAAGGGGTGTTTGTACCTCTTTTAGGCTTCATAAAATAGCAAACTCTCATTGTTTGAAGTTCTTGTAACAAAAGGAGGGAATTTTCTGGTGTAAAATTGCCTAGGAGGCAATATTTGTAAAATCCTTCACAAAACTCTTGAGTTGCACATATTTTGCAAATAAAGGGGGATATACTTTATTTTCTTCACAATTTTTTGTAAAAATGGAAGAAGACTTATAAGGGTGCATTTTTGGTAGTGACCGACGCCTTAGTCATACTTCTTTCAAAAATTAATTACAACATGTTTTGCAATGAGAAGGGGGGAACTTATAAGGGTGCATTTTTGGCAACGACCGACACCTTAGCTACCTTATCTTTTGCAAACTCATATTGTAAATGAATGAACCTCATATGAAGTGATCTATTCTACTACACCTAGCGATTGCAGTGGCTGGTTACCCATGCAATTTGGTTGGATGACGTGATTACTATAAGGACATTCATTGGTGTGAAGACAAAGTGAGGAATGACCCATTTTTTGCTTAGGAGCAGCCATAGCACTGTGATAGAGCAAGAACCAGTAGATCAACATATTTCTTCACTGTATTGGGGCAGTTATATACTTTACCCAAATATTGTTGTATAGGGGGATATGTATGTATTACCCAAATAATGTAATAAGGGGGGATGTTAGAGTAATATTCCATTCTTTGGGATATTTACCCTTTTACTCCACTAGGTAAAATTGTAGTATTCTGCATTATACTAGCTAGATTATTACAGTTTCTTTTTACTATTTACCATGTAAATATTTATTGTTTCAAATATCTAATGGTTACCTAGGTTAATACCTAAATATCCTAGGTTAGTTGGTTAGGTTTAGCGCTATCTTCTCATAGCGCGTTTGTTAGCAATTAGTTAGGGGAATATTATTTTACATTTATTCTAAAGCCTATTTTGTAACCTATTTAAGCTAAGTGGAACCTATGCTCAAACAAAATGTTTAGTATATATTTTATTCAATTATTTTGGACCTATTGTTTACAAACTTATGTAGAAATGGTAAGAGACCATGGTCAACAAAAATATTCTCAATTAGAGCATCTAATTGGAGAGTCTATGGCTCGAACCTATAGTCATGCTTGGCCATGGGTATTACAAAGGTGAAGAGAGATTGGTGATGAATGGGAGACTAAAGGGGGAGGAGGGGGAAAACCATCAACCAGTGTTGTAGAGATGAGAATTGCAAACCAGGAACAAGGGGATGGAATGAGAACAAGTGTAGCAAACCAAAAAATATTGGTCGTAAGTGCTTTAGTAGTTTGAATTTAAGGTGGTGAAGAGAGACCAATTGGAAAATATCAAGGTAGCATAGGTAAACCTTCTAAAATAATCATGATAACTGTACCACCATGGCCATTGACGATCATTTCCATGCTAGAAAATCTTCATTGGGTTGCCCATGATCATAGGAAATTTAAGGATACGACCAATGGAAAAAAAATTAAAGTCAAGCAAGGTATTTAGAATTAGCGTAGCTAGGAATGAGTTTATGGAGTGACAAATGTGTGAGGGGTGTGGTAAAATGAGTGAAATGATCGTTCCACTATTGGAGATGAAATCATAAAAGGTGGTAATAGATTTCATGATGGTTAAAGGTGAATATGATGAGAATAATACAGTATAGAAGGAGCGAAATGCTATGGTGGAAAATGTATGGCTAGTAGGATGAGATACAAAAGCATGTGATATGGGATAGAAAAGCATGTGATATGGGATAGATGGTCGAGGCTAAAAATGGTGAAGGCAAAAACCAAAAAGTGGATACTATTGGTGTGATGTGGAAACACAATCAACAATTATTTAACCACGCTAGTGAGAGAAAGGGGCCCACCAACATCCACTTGGAATTTAGTAATTTTGATGCACTTCAAGATTGAATTACCATCTACCAACTCACTATGAAACTTGTGCCAGCTATCATTCAAAAGATACTTAGGCGTACCCACATAATTTAGGATCGAAATGCAATATGCCATGTTGCTAAGAAGCTTGGACCCGTCAACATCTATTTGAAAGTTTTCACTATGATTGAGAACCAAAGTGTCTCTTGCCAAGTTTGAAAAAACCTTGAGCCTATCAACCTCATCATAAACTTTGAAATCGCCACTCAGTATCAAGATCCAAATTCCACCCACATAGACCATATCAGTAAGGAAATCTTTTGAGTTTGAGATAAGCAATTAGGGATTTTTCATTAGGGGGTACTAGATAATAGCATAACTCCTTCTAAATGGTTTATGAGTCTTAGACTTAGGTTAGAAAGAGTAAACATTATCCAAGGGAGGGGCCAAGATTAAAAAATTTAACCTTTTTTCAATAACCAACTTTCCCCTTATGCATTATGGAACTTAAAAAATAAAAGGGTATATTTAGTATCTTTCAAAGAACTTATGTACATGTCATAGGATGATGTGAGTATTCCTTCTACATATAAAACATACACATCATACTTAGATTTCATGCCTACCACAATATTCTCAATATTGCCATGTGTCAAATCTACTCAAGTAATTAGTAAGATAATATATTTTTTTCAATATCATAGAGTGGGAATAAACACACATTACAAGAAATATACTGAGAGCATTTAGTTTTTTTAATTATTAGTTGGTATCATAAAAAATATTTTACACATTAATATTTGAAAATATATGGTTGTGTTAACTTCCTATCATTTCTTCAAGCACGTGTTTCATGTTTCTTTGAATATAATAAACAGTAGGTAGTAGAATACATTAATGTTTACAAAAATATTTTCGTAGAAACTTTCACAGAATCTCCAAAACTTTGAAGCCCTTATTTTACTTCAAAATTCATCACTTTCCATTTTGAATACAATGAAATGTCAAGATGTCAACTACTCCATTTATGCCTCCATTTTGCAAGAGTGCAACAATAGTAGGAATAGCCTCTCAAAGGCCAAGCTTATACATGCCCACATGACACACATTGGATTTACCTTCCATAGATTCCTCACCAACATACTCCTTAGAATTTTTTGAATTAGTAACAAGCTATAACTTTACTCTAAGAATATCTTCTCAATTTGCTCTCAGATAAATAAATCATAGGTAGGGAAAACTCCTAACTTTTCTTTTTCAAATTTTCTTTTTGAAACAAAATTATTTAGGTCATATCATCAAATGGCATTGATTTTCCCTTCATACACAAGCTCTCCATTCTTGTATCTCATTCCAAATGTTGGAAATGGAGGAAACAAGCAACAATAAACAATAATATTATAGATTTTATTCACAAATATTTCACTAGCTAAACGCATGTAGAGTCATTATACTTATAAACTTGGTATTTGTTCATTTTAAGAGATCCTTAAATGTTTCACCTTCATCAAATTTTCACCTTCTCATTCTTTCTCACATAAGATTTATATTCATCCACATATGAGATGACATAATTAACATCCCCCAAAATATAATAATTACAAGCACATGACAACAAATAATGTATTAAAGTCTAGCACTTTTATTTGGCATCAAATTTAGCTAGAGAGAAATAGAAGTATCTTTCAAGATGATCAACTTCTTCCTCACCAAATATGGATTAAAACATGATCCAATATTAAATAAATATGGTATATTTCAATTTCAAATAGAAGTGAAACACAAGGTGCTTAGAAATTTAAAAATATATATTCTAATGTATTTTCAACCAATTATAAAGAATTTTTAGAGGTAATATTGGTAATATTGGTAAAATGGTAAAAAAATTTTCAAGGAGAATAAAGGTAAATTTTGATGGGACATCTAGGGAAACCTTGGGTTCAGGATTATGCATAAGGGATTGGACTCAAAATGTACTTGTGAATAAATTGTGAATTCTAATCAAAATCAAGGTGAATCCTAAGAAAATCAAATCAATCATCCTCACACCAAAATTTGGGTCATTTGAAGTCCTAAAAAGTAAGTTTATATTTGGGGTATATTTTGACCTATTAAATCACATTATAACTTCACAATAACACCACCATTAGATTAGGCTTAAAAGAGCTTTCCAACAAGTAAAAATATGTCTATGTTTGGATATATATTGTGTCAAATTGACCCTAAGAAAAAATTGGTCTTGAAAATTTTAGGCGAATGGGCCGATGTCGAGGGTCCTCATATTCGCAATTTCTAATTTTAAAAATCCTAATATTTGCCAATTTTGTGAATATTCACCACTATGCATAATAAAACATGATCCAATATGGAATATTTCAATTTCAAATAGAAGTGAAACACAAGGTGCTTATAAATTTAAAAGTTTATATTCTAATGTATTTTCACCCAATTATAAAGAATTTTAAGAGGTAATATTGGTAATATGGTAAAACCCTTTTCAAGGAGAATAAAGGTAAATTTTGATGGGACATCTAGGGAAACCTTGGGTTAGTAGTCATAGGTGGTGTTTGTAGGGACAATGAAGGGAATCCTTACTTCTTCAAATGACCTCTTGGATATCACACTATAATTATGGAAAGCTATAGCCATCATATTCAGCCTACAAGAAACTAAAAGAAGAAATATTTCATGTTTATTATAGGTTGGTTTCATGACCTTAATTGATAAGATAAATTCTCTAACACAACTTCGAGGAATGAATGGTAGTTAAAATTAATAGTTAAGGAAATATGCTCCATAAAAGAAAAATTTCTAAACACCCATTGTTTCCATATCACAAAGGAAACAAGATAGACGGTGTTGAGAAGCAACACACCCCCACTGAAAAAATGAAATTCCATCCTTTGAAAATATTTAGTTTTCATTTTGCAGTAGGGACCCTCTTGATGTTTTTCAGGTTTTAATTCCAAATTTTGCTTGCCTCCTTCTTTTTCAAGTTTTGCATATACCAAAGTATCTAAGTAGTCTTGCATGTGACTTTAATTTCAATTTAGAATTCACTTCTTTAATGTTAGAATCATTATGAGTAAAAAGATCTTTCACAGATATGTAAAATGCAGAATACAGATGAATGAATTCATTGGAGTCAACCTACAATTTTTGGAAAATTTGCTAAGTAATGAAAACGTCACGATTTCGTGACATTTCCATTTTTGGAAACGTCGTGAATTCATGAAATTTCCATTTTTGGAAACGTCACAATTTCGTTACATTTCCGTTTTTGAAAACATCACGATATTGCGCCATTTTCATTTTTGGAAACATCGCAATATCACGACATTTCCATTTTTGGAAACATCGCGATATCGCGACATATTTTGGTTGAAAGCGAGGCTTGTAGAAAACATCGTGATATCGCGAAATATTTGGACTAAAAGAACCAAGTGATGAGAACGTCGCGATATCGCGACAGGTTTGGACCAAAAGGAAAGCTTGTAGAAAACATGTCACGATATCGCGACATTTTCTACAAGCTTTCCTTTTGGTCCAAACCTGTCGTGATATCGCGACGTTCTCATCACTTGGTTCTTTTAGTCCAAATATGTCGTGATATCGTGACATTTTCTACAAGCCTCGCTTTCAACCAAAATATGTCGCGATATCGCGACATTTCCAAAAACAAAAATGTCGCGATATCGCGACGTTTCCAAAAACAAAAATGTTGCGATACCGCGACGTTTTCAAAAACGAAAATGTCGCAAAATTGTGACGTTTCCAAAAATGGAAATGTCACGAAATTGCGATGTTTTCATTACTTAGCAAATTTTTCAAAAATTGTAGGTTGACTCCAATGAATTCATTCATCTGTATTCTGCATTTTACATATCTGTGAAAGATCTTTTTACTCAGAATGATTCTAACATTAAAGAAGTGAATTCTAAATTGAAATTAAAGTCACATGCAAGACTACTTAGATACTTTGGTATATGCAAAACTTGAAAAAGAAGGAGGCAAGCAAAATTTGGAATTAAAACCTGAAAAACATCAAGAGGGTCCCTACTGCAAAATGAAAGCTAAATATTTTCAAAGGATGGAATTTTATTTTTCAGTGGGGGTGTGTTGCTTCTCAACAAATGGCGATATCTACGAGGAAAATAGTAGCACTATTTTAGAATCCAGGACTCTAATTTCAAAATAATATAGACCATGTACCATGCTTTGCCACAAATATTCTTCAAAATAATTCAACTACTACCTGATAGTTGTCAAAATTTCCCAAAGACATACTAGGTTGAATCATTTAAGGAAGATTTCTGATGTGCAATTACAAGCGTATAAAAATTTCTTCAAGACTGAATGGGCCTTCGAATGTTGTACTCTGGATTGATCAGCTTTTCTAGATTGTGAAAGGGGAAACCGAGTAGGGCTCTGTTTACTAGTTTAGCCTTTTACGACCCGACGGAGTTACTCTTTAGATTTTCACGACCTTGATCCACAACTGTGAGGTGGTATCTGTAACTTGGTAAAAGAAAACATCTTCTGAAGCCTTGGCTATCTCTTTCATTACATAACTTCTTCTCTTTTTTTTTTTTTTTGTGTGGGAAATAACAAAGTGCCAATTTTATGTTGTCTTGCTCAACTTTCACCTTCTCTCTCTCTCCTTTGAAAAATACCGAAATCTAAAAAGCCTTGCTAATTTTTTTTTTATTTTTAAATATTTCATCGATATGGAACTACTTCAGCCTGGGTACTGATAGCCTCTATGGATACTCAAATAATTTCACGAGTCAGAGTCCCCTCTTACGATCAACTTTTCTTGGATTCCTTGGGAGTTTCTCCAGCCAAATAGTATAGCAGTTTCTTTATAATTAAAATAATTGTGGCAAGCAAGACACAAAATCCAATCATCTTTCTACTGTTGTTATGAATAACAAAATAGTTCCACTGTTTAGTTTAAGCAGACTATCTCTTAATTAGAATAAAAAAAAATGAACACAGGATTTTGAACTCAGAATAAAAACAATTTTTAAAGGCTGATTCTTTCTTTACTGCCCAGGAAAAACTTAAAAAAAATAGAGCTTTTAAAAGCTAAAATAAATTTGTACAGACCCCAAAGGATAAAACACAGAACTTTAAAATCAAACAAAACAAAATAAAAACAAACTACTTTGTACAGACCCCAAAGGATAAAACACAGAACTTTAAAATCAAACAAAATAAAATAAAAACAAACTACTTTGTACAGACCCCAAAGGATAAACAAAAATAAAATAAAATAAAACTACTTTGTACAGACCCACAGAACTTTAAAATCAAACAAAATAAAATAAAAACAAACTACTTCAAAGCTTATTTACAATATATACACATGTTACAACATCTTTGTGATTTATTCAAATGATATATTGGATGGAACAGCTAAGAAATAATGCTTTAGATATTGACCATTAACAGAAAGGTTCAAAAAATTACCCTCCAAGTCCTGTAGAAGAAATGCATTATTACCTAGGATCTCGGCAATCTGGTATGGCCCTATCCATAAAGGTTGCAGCTCTATGTTTTTACCTTTCTTTTCTTGGGCCTTGTCCCATAGAAGCACCAGGTCTACACGATTGAAAGCACTCACCTTGGTCTTTTCGTCAAGCCAGCGCTTGACTGTCTCTTGGTGTCGACTAAAATGCTCCACGACTTGAAGTCGTCCACCCTGTAAATCAAACAAGTCCAACATACGAGTTTTTGTATCTGCATGATCAAAGTAATGTAAAGCAAATTTTAATCCTGGTACTAATGCTTCATATTCTACCAAATTATTCGTGCAGGGAAAATGCAAGTGATAAGACATAAAACCGGTTTGATTTTTTGGTCTTTTAAGAACAAACCCTGTACCATAACCTTGCTCAAACTTAGCTGCATCAATATGAAGTATCCCAACTTCATTATCATGATCAAAGTGAGCTTTAACCGGTTTCTCCTTTTGAGTAGTTATCAAATTATAAACCTCGATATAACAACCCTCAGTAAGATTAACAGTCTCATTTTTGGCATTATATTCTGTGATCATGAGTTTATATCTTGGTTCTCTATTGATTTTTAATTGATTTGCAAAACCATTCCAGGGTAACCACATATGCGAAAAATCAGTAGCCAAGTACCCATTCAAGGATTTTGACCAATCCCTACTCAGAAGCATTCCATATCCTATAGGAATATCCACCACCTAAATATCAATTCTGTGTTACGCTCTCAGCTCAGATGCTAGCTGGATGTGTATATTCTAAAGTTCACCTACCACTTTAACCTCAGACTTATCCAATTGGACGACTCTCATCTCGGAGTTCATGGGGGTCAAACCCAACTGTTGATAAATGGCCAAAGGCATAACATTAGCTGAAGCACTCGAATCTACTAGACAGTTGTGTAAATTTTTCCCAAATATTCGAACAGTCAATAGAAAAGGCGAAACTTCAGTCTTCTCTTTATACATGGCCACATTTGCATTTGCCATCTTCTTTCCATTTTCCAAAGGTTTGGTAGTAGGTTCAGAATATGTTTTAATCAGGTTATCCCTCTGTTCTAAAATTTGGGCCAACTCATGAAGAGTGATGTTGGCTTTGATCTTCTTCATGTCCTCCACTATATTATATCCCTTATTGAGTGAAGGGACAAATGCATCTGGTCCTATCGAATTTTCTCCCTTGGGTGGAGATGGGTTATTGCTTGAAGATGGATATGGAGGAACACTGTGGGAGTTTTTCGAAGGGGTAGATGTAGTGTTGGGCACCAGATTTCTATTTCTGAGGTTGTAGTTGTCCCTCCTGTACTGTTGAAATACTTGTACTTCATCCATGGGTAGCTCCACAACATTCTCTGATTCTTCTGTGAAAGTGAAAGAATCTAACACCATAGCTGCACTATGTTTAGATGAACTTGGAGCATCTACAGTTCTTTGATGTTCAGGAGAAATCAAGTCACCAGATAAAGCTTCAAAGGTGTTACAAAATTCTAGATAATCCAATTCCCCGTGCTGAGAAGTAGCATGTATCCTGCACCAGTTAGGCAAAGCCAAATCACAAATATTTACATCATGACCTTTACCTTTATAATCCTTATTGGGTTCGTATGGGGGCCGAGTGAATCTATTTTGTTGATAAGGAAATCTGTTTGGGTTTTCGCCGATGGACACTTGCCTTTTGAAAGTCAAAAAGTCATTTGCCAACTTTTGGACTACCCTTGAAACTTCTTCAACTCTTGTGTTATCAGATTCTTTCTCCGAACTCTGTACATTTTCAGTAGGTGTTACAGCCAATGGATTACTTATCGGTGGGATTTGATGTACTGGCAGCATCATCTGATGTGGTATGGGATTGAAGACAGGGGTACCTTGTGTGACCAAAGGAATTTGATGAGCATTTAAAGGTTGAGGCCCCAATTGCCTTTTCAGAACTAAAGCTTATTTGTAAGCCTCCGTTAGATTGGTAATATAGGCATCTCTTTTCAAGAAAATAGAAGTCATTGGATCTAGAGAATTCCTAAAAATATCTAATGCTAGGTCTACATTTGGCACATAATAACCAGTCAGTCTACCATAAGCCTTCTAAAATCTAACATTGTAAGATCTGACAAATTCATTTATTTCTCTTTTAATACTAGAAAACTGTTGATACAATACACTAGGATCTATTACTTCACCAAACTGTGATACAAAAACCTTTTCCAAGTCATTCCAACTGGTAATAGAATCGTTAGTGAGATTCAGAAACTAGTCGTATGCTCCCTCCTGGAGAGTGAACGAGAAAAATCTGCAAGCCACATCTTCATGCTGTACATTTAATAATTTTAGAGCATTCTTGAATGCTACTAGGTGTTCTTTCGTTGTCCTAGTCCCATCATGCTTGTATCTGGGAAGATATCTCTCAAGATTTTTGGGCAGGTCATGGGATGCACCCAGGATATTTAAGGTAGTGGAACCCAACCAGTTGGCCATTACTACTTGATTGATGATGATACTTTTAGTTGTAGTTGGAGTAACTACAAGTGGTGACAAAACTATTCCAGACAAGGATTTGGCCTTTCTGAGGCTTCTTCTTCTTGGAGTTTCTAACTCAGGCACAAGGAGCTCTCTAGCTCTGGAGTGGGACCTTGTTACTCTATAAGTAGAATCTAGCTTTTCACTAGCACTTACAACCTTACAATCCTTAACAAACTACTGAACTTTAGGCCCTCCTTCTAGCACCAATTTTAAATGTTGGTGTTGAGTTTCGCTGTTTAGGCAAAAACTCAAACAAACAAGTTTTAAAAGGCTGAGGAGGAGGGAAAAGGATTCAAAAAATAAAACACCAGACTCTGCACAAACAACTTACAATACTGACTAGAGTTCAGGGCCCTCCTTATAGCGCCAATTTTAAATGTTGGTTCGAATTCCACTGTTTAGGCAAAAAATCAAACAAACAAGTTTTAAAAGGCTGAGGAGGAGGGAAAAAAGGCTACCAGACTCTGGATAAAACATAGTATTTGTTAAATACCACATACAATCATACTTCTCAACTCAAGCGCACTAAGAACGTAAGTTCGGCCCTCCTTCTAACGCCAATTTTAAATGTTGGCTTGACTTTTATACACACCCTGTGAAGAATGAGCATAAAATACCGATAACACTTATACGGGATAAATCCCACTCACTTTAGGATCTTGTTGGATATCCAAGGTGTGAGTTACAGAGTTGGGTTGAATGTCTATTCACTCTTTTCCACTTCTAGAATAGTTTCAAGTGGACTGTCTGTTACCTTACAACGGGTCTTGGACTTGGTTCAGTAATGTTTTTGGAATTGGTTATCTTTGTGGACACTCAGTCCAGAACAAAGCATTCAAACAAGATTTGCAGGAAATTGCTCCAATAGTTTGTATTTCTAAGTTTTTGCCTCTTTCAGATTGTGATAAGTTCATCTTCTTTTGTTTCCGTTTTAATTAAGGTTTATTTAATTTTATGCTGTAGATCTATGTTACCAGGATTTGATATGCTGCTAGGCTTCATTTTATTTATTGTATGTTAGGGAAAATTACAGATTTAAGGTTCAGGCCCGTTCTAATTGCTCTGTCCTCACTGTGCGAGGTAGGCTACTGGTGAAAGATACCAATTTTAACCGACTTCCCTTCTATTTGTGACAGATCTATTGTTGTCTTTGTCTTATGCTCTTAGTGGAAGGTGATCTTAGAAAGCTGGACACTTTTCTCTTTGATTTTGTTCTATTTTGAAGCTAACCGGTATAACTAAAATTGGTAGTTTTGGTTTTGCAGCTAAGTTAGATACATTTCTCTTTCTGACCTACCCTACTCTCTCTGTTCCACCGATTGAATGATCCATTTTTATTTTCTTTTACATTTGTCTTTTATTTAAATCTGCTAACACATAAAGAGCTAGATCAAAGAACTGATTGTAAATCTGAGTGTCTACCAAGATAACCAATTCCAAAAACATTATTGAACAAGTTCAGAACCCATTGTAAGGTAACAGACAGTCCACTTGAAACTATTCCAAAAGCGGAAAAGAGTGAATAGACATTTGACCCAACTCTGTAACTCACACCTTGGATATCCAGTAAGATCCTAAAGTGAGTGAGATTTATCCCTTATAAGTGTTATCGGGATTTTATGCTCATTCTTCATAGGGTGTGTATAAAAGTCGAACCAACAGACGGTTGGCTAGAAAATGAGGCTTCATATTAATATGAATGGGAATAAACCTTGGTCCTAGAAAGGAATTATAGAACAATTGTAGCTTCAATGGTTTTAGTTTTACTCAAAGAACATTTAATTATAATGAAAATATATTCAATGACAAACATATCCATAATATTTATTTTTTCTATAAGAGCAATATTGATTAAAAAAATGCACCTAATGAATAGTAAAAAAATAAATTAGATATCTAGGAATGAAGATAGAATATTGTATTTTTAAATTTTTAAATCAGTGTTAAATTAGTTATTAGGAAATCTATGTTTTCATATCATAAAATAGTATTACATGTAGCATATTTAGTCTAATATTCTAGAAACTTTTTTATTTTCATGAGAAACATTGGTTTAACTTGATTACTAGACCTATAGCAAGCATGGGTATATAAAATACACTTGAATGCTATTATTCTATGGTGTATGTTGACTAATAGTATTTGGAAATCAACCAAAAATATTGTATATTTTTCCTCTTTGAATTGAATGATATGGCTTAGTTTTTATTTTTTCCATAAAAACATGACCACAAATATAGATTCATTTTGGCTGCACATAATTCTAACAACTTTGTCCAAATATTTATATAATATAGTTAAAATTTATTTAACTAAATTACAAATCATTTCTAATGTTTCTACATGACAAAGTTGAAATCCACTTCTAAACTTTTCCAACTTTAACTATTAACACCTATGGATTTTGCTTTATTATGATCTCAACCATTCTAAAATTCTAAATAGGAAATGCATATTTAACTAGGTATACTTTTCCAAAAACTACAAATATGAGAGGTTATGTCCTCCCACATGTTTCCTCTTTATTATGAGATGTCATTTTCCAAAATCTATCACCAAATAGTAAAAGAAGGGGATCCATCTAACATCTGCTAAACTATACAAATCACCAAACAAATGGTTGCTCTTTGAAATACTTTATTTATACACATCAAATTCCTTTTCTAGCTTGTCCATGGACTCATCTAAAAATATGTAATATTTTTCTTCTTTCAACCTCAAGAACTACACCAATAAGGTATAAAAATATTTGGATTTTAACAATAGGTAACAAGCAATGATGTCTTTTTGTAATTTAATCTATCTAGAAAGCTAGCAAGCAATACCTTTATCACATAATAAATCAATATTCACTCTTGGTAAATCTTTGTTTGCTTGAATTTTTCTCTAGGTGCTGACAATTTCTGAGTGGCAGGTCTCCAACAATTTATCTTTTATTCTACTACTCTTGATTCTTCATGTCTTTGACTACACCAATATGTATATTTATTTTGGTCCATATTGCTTAAATAGCTTGTTTCATTAGTTCTCCTTCATTGATTTTTCAATGTGGTGACAGATAGTATATGCTTTGCTTGGATCCTCTACATTCTCTGTGATAATTTTTTTGAATGTGAGGGTAGGTTTGATCATTTATCTATTAATCTACTAATGTTCAAGCATCTTTTTTGACTTTGAGCAAATAATTCTCTTCTTCCTGTTCTACAAGATTTTTTCTTGTAGAATCAAACTTCCTCCCTCTTTTTTGTCCTTTATGCTAACACAAGATTTCCTTTTATTTTATACAAGAATTTACAAAATTAACTTCTTCAAATCATTATACTTGCTTTTCATGGGTATTTGAAATAGTAAATTCTTCTTCGTGGTTTTTGCAATACTATCCAAGTTTAGCTTTCTAAACTTAGATTTTTCCTTCCTTATTTTGTCCACTTTATCTTTTGCTTGAACCATCATTAAAATCTTCGACCACTCTACTCTAGTCTGACTAGGACTCCTAGAAACCCAAAATAACTTTATATTTAAAATTCCTTGGCCACTCTATTTTTTGATGGAGATATTTGAGGAGTGGCTAGAATACTTTGCGTTAGCAAAATTTTGGGCCCGACAAGGCACCTTTTAATTTTTGATTAATAGTATATCAAGTTTATTAATGAGTTTGTATCCTAACCTTAGCAAAATTTTACTAAAGACAAGAAATTTCAAAGAATTTTATATGTGAACCAATCATTGGCATACATTATTAGTACCTCTCAAGGATTTTTGCTTGCAAAAAGGAGAACCTAGATAGCTTTATCCATTAGGCAATGGAGTAAGTAGAAGGAAAAATAAGAGGAAGAATTTAGAGGGAATAATTACTTGGGGGCTTAAACACATTTGAAAGAGGAAAAGGATGAACCATTAGAGGGTACAATATTTTTTAATATTACCAAGGGCTTCAATAGATGCATTGGAATATGACCATGTTTTAACTATATCCTATCCCTAAGCAAAATATGAGATTTATCATGACAAAAAGAGAAGGAAAAGAACAAGAAGAAACTTATTTTGAGATTGGAATAGAAAAATTGGGTGATTGGGGAAGGCGACAATTTAGCAAGCAATTAGAGAAATGGGACAAACTTGGGAGAATATGGGGAGAGGGAAACAAGGGGTGGAAAAAAAATGAGGAATATACTAGAAGAGGAAGAGAAGAAAGTGTATATGCCTGAACGGTGGTGCCTTTTGGAGAGTCAGCCAAGATACTATTCTACAATAGCTTAAACTAATTTGGGATAATGGTAATATCTTAGATATATGTTCGTCATACTCTTAGTTATGCTTGTTTTTTTCCTCTTCATGACATTGCACAAGAAATTCTTTTGAAATTTGCACATGACTTTATGACATCCAAGAAATTTTAAGCCATCCATAGCTCATCTTTTGAACATAAAATTGCTACAAGCTTCTACTAAGGTAGTGATAACTTCTTTGAAATATAACCAGCCTGCACATGCTTTTATAGCCTCTACTAATGGCTATTAAAGCTAAGATATTCAATGATCATGAATGCTTTGTCAAAGCTAACATAATTTCCTGGCAATTTGAACTTGTACAAGTGGTATGATCTTAAGCCTTTTTTTTTTAAAGACTCCTTTCAATAGCACGGTCCTTGATTTATTTATTATTTATGAATACCACATACTTTATTTTTAATAATAAAGGAATCTTAGCTAACATATTCATGCACCATGTGTTGTCCTTCATTTGAATTTTTGCACTAGCTATGGCATTCCTAGTGAAGTGAGGTTCTAGTGGCTTTTTTCTGCATTTTGCCTTTATTATCCAACCTTACTCAACTTTGCAGATTTTAAAAAATACCTTTGAATTCTTGGTTTATTAAGTGAATTTCCTATTGATGCTTTTCTACCTTCTTTATTTTGTCTATTTTATCTCTTTTATTTTGGGTGAGGAAACTGAAATATTGCATCTACTAGAACACTTTTTCTTTTATGCCATGATTAAGGTAACCTTTTCAATCTAAAAAATTTTGACTTCAAAACATCTAGGATGTGCATACTTTCATAGACTATAAAGCCCTCTAGATTATTTTTGCAGTTTCCAAAAATTTAAGAGAAACCTCTATTTATTCAAGCAAGTACTAAGAAGCTTACCAACTTCTTAGAACTTTCCTCTTCTTCTCTTTCTCCTTTGTCCTTGGGCTTCACTTTTTTATCTTATTGTTATTGTTATTTTGAAATAGCACTAGGGTGTATGGTAAGCTACAAACCCAATTCCTAAAATAGGATGGTTGTATCTATTGGCATACCTCTCAATTTGAGGGGTCTTCCCATAGTTGTGAGTTAGATGTAAATATTTTCAATGGAGGAACCCTTTTAGCTATCACTGGGAAGGTTCTAGGGTTCTAGCCTATCACAAGGTCTACCTTAGATATCATTACAGAGGCTAGAATTTATTATCCTTTCATTTTGTTGGATAAAAAAATATTTATGGTAGAGGGAGATCCAAACTTACTTGTAATATCCTTTTAAGGCCTTTTTTTATGAGCATATTCATTATTTGTAAATCATTAACAACTTAAAATTTTGATGGAACCTTAGGTCCCTTCATTTTTCCTCATCTTCGAGTGGTTGTATGACACTTACACATGGATTATCCCATAAATTTATGAAATTACAAGGTGAGGGGTATCCTTATATAGACTTATTCATCTTAGAAAGTCAAAATTACTACTTATCCAATCCATCATCTTTTTTCATCACTTCTTATCTAGCCAGCTCTTATGAAAGGAATTTTCAATGCAACTAAATCAGTAATTAGCATGATTGTCCATATTGAACCTTTCAATTTGTGCTTTTGATCTATTTGATGTAATTTCCTAAAATTTGCTTCATAAGGATATTATTTTAATGCTTGTCCATCCAATGGATTTTTTACAATTAGTTGTAACCAACTTTTATTTACATGTCATCTATTTATAAAATTATGGTATACCTTTTCACACCAATTGTGTTAAGTTCTCGTCACCTCATTAGAAATAGTAATGACCTAGCCATATAGTATCAAACTTTTTCTTTTCTTGCTTATTATATTTGTAGAACTGGTGACTTATTTGTTGGATATATTGAGTCCTAAAAGTTAAAGTTGTCATTGATGTCAAGAAATGAAGTCAACATTATTATCAAGGTTTTTCGTCAAGGAACAAAGTTGTTATTTGATATCCAGGAAGAGGGTCAAATGTCAAGAGATTCAATGCAAAGTTAAAAAGGAGATATAATATTTTTTATAAATTATTTAAATTCAATGAGAATTTAAATTTTATAAATAAATATTATTTACACCATGGAATGCAATGTGAAGGAAGCAATAATATTATAATGGTTAAAAGGATATAATATTATAATGTTTGATATTATAATATTAAAGTGATTTGGTTAAAATCCCAAAGTAAAATATTTACTTTACTTTAATATTTTACTTTACCCAAATATGGGCTTGGATTTTAAAATATTCAAAGCACTTTATGAAGGTTCTAATCTTCGCCGACATCTCATGGTAATGAAAGCTTCAAAGGTGTCGATGTTTTACAAAGCATGGAGGAATTTAATATAAATACCTATGTCAAAGGGCATTGAACCTTATCCTTGCTTCATCAAATATTTTGCATATGAATTATTTAAAGTTAAGAGCTCGTGAAAGAAGGACTACGATTTTCATTTTTGAATTTCCAGCTAATAGAAACTAAGTGGAAGACGTTGAATGGTTGAATCCCAACCAGGTAGCTTGGCCTAGTGGCAAGTTGGCAAGTGGTAAAACATTTGTTGGCAAGGAATCTAGCATTCGAAACACGACGATGTGCATTGGCAGGTGTGTTGGTTTAAGGTGCCAAAGGCACACAATTTTACAAAGGGACAAGAGCATGATACATTTTGAAGCACATGGTGCTTCCTCCATATCAAACAAGCATGTAGATCATGTGGATGTTGGAGCCACGACAAGGTGTACGTCATGGGCATTATTGAGGGTTTGAATCCCTCTGAAGGTAAGGTAAATATTTTACATTAAATTTTTGTTATTTGCCTAATATTTGAGGTATAAGGATTGTTAGTGGAATTTTTTAGAAAGGGTGTTTATTGGATAGTTGTGGTAGTTGAATATTATCATTTGGAGTAATAAGGAAGTTTTGGTTTTAATTATTTTTTATAAAGTCTTAAATTACTATGTTGGCATATTGAAGGATTAAGGCTTTTGAGGGTTGTTTAATTTTAATAAGGGGTTTTTGTGTTAAAGAAGATTATTGTGAAGGTATTGAATATTATTTAAGTTGGATAGATAAGGTGTAATTTTGATATCATTTTGCATTGTGTTTTGTTGAGGAAATTATCATCTTCTAACCCTTATTGAGATTGGAAAAAAAGTAATTATAGGTGTGGCAGATTTGTGAGATCAACTTCTTGACAAGCAAAAAGGTATGGGCAAATTCTTTCTTGGTTGAGTTGATTGATTGCTTACTAGAAAATAAAGTTTGGAGTGAAAAGGATTTGATTAGGGTTTCCTTTTCGAAAGTGCTTGAGTTAATGCTTCAAGGTTTTCTAGAATTAAGAGTTGTGATTAAAACCTTGTTTGATAAGCATAGTTGTTAAAGTCATTAAATTGTGTAAAGAATTGAGTTAGGGTTTTGAAAAGAACATGAGTATCATTGTTATGTAAAATTTGTTGTTGAGCATTGTTGGAAATATTTTGAGGTGGTTGATATATGCTTGGACTAGGGTTTGTGAGAAAGGGAAGTTTCATTAAGTAATTGGTTGAGTTAAGTTGGTTGAGCCTAGTCAAGTGGTTGTATAAAGTGATTTTTAAAGTTCCATAAAACAAACTATTCTATATTCTGATTTGAGTTGTGAAATTTATTGAGCATTGAGTATAGAAAATATTGAGTCTCTAACAATTCTCTTTATGCTTCTATGAGATTGAGAAAATTGAGAAAGTGATTATGCATTAAGAATAGAACATATTGAGTCTCTAACAATTCTCTTTATGATTCTATGAGATTGAGAAAATTGATAAAGTGATTGTGCATTAAGAATAGAACATATTGAGTCTCTAACAATTCTCTTTATGCTTCTATGATATTGGACAATTTCTATGTGTGGACTTGTTAAGCAGATTTGAGGTAAGTCTTTGAGAAGACTTGTGGACTGATTTTATGTGAGCTTTTGTGGAAGCTTACAATACAGATATAGTTAAGTTCTAGAGAGGACTTATTGAGTTGATTGGGACAAGTTCTATGTGATATTTTTGAGCATATTTGAGCAGGTTCTGAGTGGACTTATTGAGCAGAGTTGAGCAAGTTCTATGTGAGCTTGTTGAGCATATTTGAGCAGGGTCTGAGTGGACCTGTTGAGCAGAGTTGAGCAAGTTTTGTGTGAAATTTTTGAGAATACTTGTGCTATACTGACTGGACTATGTTTAGTGCCAATTTGAGTGGACTTATTGAGCATATTTGTGCTAGACCAATTAGACTGTGTTTAGTGCAGATTTGAGTGGACTTGTTGAGCATATTGTGCTAGACTGACTGAACTGTGTTTAGTATAGATTTGAGACAAAAATTTGGAGGTGATAGAGCATAGAGGATAGTAGTCTCTAGTGGATAGAGATCCATCAGCTAGGGCAGTGAGGATAGGTCTTCTGAGTGGGGACAAGAGTCTTCAATGGAGAGAGATCGACAAGCCAATGTAGTGGAGGTAGTAGTCTTCTAGAGGATCACCAACAAAATCAGAGGAGGAGTTATCCTATGGATAGAGATCCACAAACTAGATTTAGGGGATTAAAATATCCTTTGGACAAAGGTCTATAAACATTGTAATTAGGAAGGATTCCCAAGATATTATTTGAGAAATATTTAGAAGAAATATTTTCTTCGTAGAAGTAGCCATCTTTGGGTGAACTACGTTAAATATGTGTCTTTATTATGTTTGGTGATTTTTGCATTGCTTTGATTACTTTTGTTGATATTGCTATCTATACATTGCATAATATTGATTTGGAAAGACAAGTAAAAAGTGCTCTTACAATGTTCATCCCCCCTCTCAGTATAATCTTGTGTTCTTTATTATTTTGGCAAAGAGATATCATCATATTAGATTTAGGAAATAATGAGTTCCAAATCCTGTATGACATGGCTTCGAAACTCGATGATCAACTCGAGACTCCTTTGCTAAATTTTATTGATACTCTGGATCTCATGTCATATTGGCACCCTATTTTTTTGAGTTCCCAAGCTCATGTGTATTACAACCTTGGAATGGAGTATGGTAAACTAGTTTGTTGTCTACAACCATTTTGCTAACTTTCCCAGATACATTTAATGTCTATAGATTGATCTAATAAAATATTGATTTTCCATGTCTAAGTGAATCAATGCATTGGGACCAATCATGGAAAACTCATTTTTCATAAGTTCCTCCTTAGGTTTTGATTAATCCTCTATCTCCACCTTGGGATGCTCCAAATCCTTTTTATCCATATTGAAGTCTTGCTCCTCATACCTTTCTATGTGATAAGGGATGAGCTTCTCACCATAGATACATATTTTATTCCCTATGTAGAGAATCATCGTGTCAGTATGATATTTTGATGAGTATCCCTCAAACTGCTCCATAAATGCCTTTGATAAGCATAATCTTAATAGCAATGGTAATTCCAAAATTGTCACCTTTGGGGTAGCTAAAATATTTATAAACTTATGCAACAGTATTGGAACATCCCTTATGATTCATATTATCCAAAATTATATTCCATCAAGGTGCATCACTCCTAAAATAGTCTAGGTATATTTAAGCCCATAGCATTATAAACTACTTGAGGCATGATTGTTACAATAGCTTCAAATCCGATCATGTAGTTGTGAACTGCCTAGACCTCTGTAAATAAATACAAATAGAAGGGTGAAGGTTTAATATTCCCATGCTAAGAGATAGTTACTTTTATGCTATATTGAACTCTAGGAGGATGATTTTTCTAGTTTTTGAGCTTTCAAGAGCTGCTTCTACTAAATCAACTTGTCCTAAAATTAGTAGAGTCTCCTTTATATTTATTTTTAATGGAGTCCTCTTCAATTATTTTACAATGTTGTACCCAACCTTCTATGGCAACTTCTCTTCCTTCTAGGTTGGTTGCTTGAAATTTCTTTGGGACTATCAACAACTTCCTCTCTACTTATTTTTTACTGAAGGGTACCATAGCTTCTTGAAAAATTTATCCTTCTATTGATATACTTGTGGTGCTTCTAACTTCCGGTAAGTTGCTTGGATCTATTTGGATATTGTTGCTACTATTATTGCTTATTGTTGATATTCCTCTAGCTTATTTTATCCCTTGGGTTGCTCCAACATTTGTTGTTAAATTTTTAGACCTTCTAGTTTTTAAGGATATGACATAAAATTATTTTCCCTAAATCTGTTCAATATATTGGCCAGACTAGAGGTCACAAACTCCTTAGCTACCATATTTTCTTTTGGTTCCATAAAAAATCCCACCATCCCATCTAATATTTCTTATGCTTCCTAGGATGTAGTCGGCTAGGATTGAATTTGGTAGCATGGCAGGCGTCACTATTGTGATGACTGACAAATGTTAAACATTAGTACTCATATAGAGTTCTAGATTCTTTTTATTCTTGAGTCCTAGTGACATCAACTTACTTGTTGGAAGTTATCAACATCTCTTGGTCCTATGATACATAGGTTAATCCTTCTTTTTGATATTATTCAAATATTTTCTTAGCACTTTATTGCTCCAATATAGCAAACTTGTTTGCCATATCTTTTATCATAGCTCTTAGATCTTGTACTACTATATATTCCTCTAAATATGGAGTAGGTAGGAGGGATACTAGATTTATTGGGATAGAACATTGAGGGTATAACTTAGGTGATGAGGCTAGTGAAGAGGAAGACATGGCTAGAGAAGAGGCTTGTGATATTATATAATATATTTGAGGCACATATAGAATTAGAATTATCAAGAAAAGTTTTCCAACTGAGATAAGTATACTTTCTATTATGATAGAAAATTGAAAATTTATGGGAACCTCATCTCATTGGATTATTGAATCTGAAGCCCTAAGTCTAGAAGAAAAGCATGGAGGTAGTAGATATAGGCTTGGGCATGCTATGGCTTTATGTCTTAAGGGATTCTCCCCTAGGTTTTGTTGAACTAAATATTAAAATCAGTTATGCTTTTATGGATATGCCTTTGGATGGATGAAAACTAAGTAAGTAGTATGAAGGGATCCCCTACATATTTAAACTCTAAAATAAAGGTTTCAAAAAGCTCATCCCAAGTATTTATGCTACCTTTCTTTAATGATAATTATCATGCTAGTACTTTGTCTTTAAAATATAGTGTAATAAGTCTCACCATTCATATTCATGGGAAATGTCATAAATGGTAGCCAAAGCAATGACATCCTAGCAGTGTTCATAGGTTGTCCTTCCACTACAATCATAAGAGGGTAAACCCTTTAAGGCAACCTGAGTAAAATCATGGACATCAAGGAGATTAAGAGGTCTGATATTGTTCCAAACTTGATATATGCATATCAATATGGCTTCAGGTAGAATGTATTAGGATTTTTGGGGAATAAATCTACATGTTCTTTGAGCTTTTTTAGCCTTAAATTTTGTCAAAATACAATTTTGGATCTTTTTATTTCAATGGAGTCATCAATCTTAGGTTCTTCAATAGTGGAGTCACCAGGTGAATATATTATCTACTTGTAAGATCAAGATATTCATCAAAATATCAATCCTCTAGGAATTATGAGATGAATGTTGAACAATCTATCCCAACCCAATGAGCATACCAAAAACTCTTGGTATGTGATCTGCCTAGTGCTGTGATATGCACCCTAGACCACAACCAAGATTGAATGTCTTGGAATATCTTTTAAGTCAACCTTCAAAGAAGATTGGTTCCTTGTGCAATTAAAAATAAAATAAATGAATGAATACTAAAGACATAGATGAAGGATGAGAGAAATAAAAAGGATATAATTTGTGATAAAAATGCAAACATTTGACTAAAAACACTATTGCATCCCATACAAAAATACACTATAACTTATCTACATATAGGGCCTAACAGACTAGCTACCAAGCAAAATATTATAGAATGTAAATTTAGTTGATATTGTGCATCCTACTACCCTAATAACCCACATTAATAGTCCAAACTGCATTTGTGGCCTAATAGAACAAATCATTGATAGAATTTTACAGAAGAAAATAGAACTGCAATGATTAAATGTTGTGCATCCCTAATATTCCAATAGCCCAAAATGATAATCCAAATAACAACTCACCTCTAATAGAATATACCATTCATAAATATTTTACAAAAATATATAGAGACTACAAAATATGTGTACACGAAAAAATTCAATAACACATCAAAGGCAGAGGTCAAACAATATTGTATTCATTATTAAGTAGAGCAAATTACATAGTATATAATAGGAAAATACTCAAATTGTTGACCCTCATACTAAAAAGAATTAAGCTATTTATAATTTTTATACAGTTCATATTTTAGGTACAATCAGCATGCTTGAGAAGAGTGGTTGTCACTTTCCTACTGTCTTGGCTAGCTATCTTGATATTATAGTCTACCACTCTATTCAAAAACCATGTATCTTAGTAAGCTCAAGCCTCACAAGCACACTTAGCTTCTCCCCATTATATTTAATTATTATGCTAGTTATCATATTTGTAGATACCTCCATTCATGATCAACAAGGATGATTGTCATCGTTTTAGGTTCCAAAAGACTAGTTGCCACTTTCTCACCTAACGAATTTGATCTGGGCAACTGAGGAATGAATAGGTGGTCCCAATTCTTGACACTCATGGTTTATGTCAATAGAGACTTACCAAAGATATGCTTGTTTTCAAGACCTTAGAAGCATGGTCAAGAATTTTGAGTACTTGGTTTGACGTTCAAACTCTGGCCACTCTCACTTTCTAGCCACTTACTGATCGGGATCCATGAGCACCTTTGTTTGTGTCATCATTAGAATATTTAGGTATTCTCTTCTAGTTTGACTAGGACTCCTAGAAACTCAAGCTAAATTCATCTTTAAAATTCCCTAGCCACTCTTTTTTGTTAATGGAAAGATTTGAGAAGTGGTTAGATTGCTCTACATTAGCAAAATTTTGGGCCTAGGAAAGCACCTTTTAACTTTCGGTCAATAATATATCAAGTCCATCAATAAGTTTGGGTCTTAGCCTGCAAAATTTCATTAAAAATATAAATTTGTAAAAACTTGTTTATGTGAAACAATCATTAACCCACACCTAATAATTTATCTAATATAAAAATAAAATAAAGTTGAACAATAATAAAATTAATTAATTTTTTTAATACATTTTTATTCTATCATAATTAAATAATAGTTAACATAGTAAATATGAATAGTTAACATAGTAAATAGCTATCATGACTAGTAAATAGTCATGTTATAATTTTGATTATAATATTACTTAATTTTTTTTTTATAAGCAATTAATAATTTATTTTAACATACCTCTATTAAGTGTTTTAAATACTTTTTTGTACTTATAATTTTTTAATAACAAAAATAAAATTATAAATAATATTTATTTTTTGTTAAAAATATTTTTTTATTGTATTATAATAATATAATAGCTGAAACAATTTAATGGTAAAAATTGAAATTTTTAATATAAATCTAAACTTTAAGAAAGAGCGAAGTTTTTTTTTGTGTGGAAAACATCCCAAAAGCGATGCCACTTTTGGATAATACCCAAGGATATAGGGGTATTTGTTCTGCCAAAATCACCCAGGGCTCGCACCTGGCCTACCACCTTTGACATACTCAAGGAGCAAACCTGAAACAACAAAAAAAAAATAACACACAATAAGATAAAAAAAACATGCTCCTTGAGTGTGTCGAAAAGATAAAGCACAACCAAACACACACACAATAAGATAAAAAAAAACACAACACAAACCACATAAAAAAACACAAGAACCACACAACAAAACACAAACATGACAAAAACAACATAAGGCTACAAATACACAACCAAAAAAAACATGAAAAATAAAAACAACCAAAACCTTAAAAAAAAAACAAAAAACAAAAAAAACAACCAACAACAAATAAAAACAAAAACATAGAAAACACTCACACACCAAAACACAAAAACACCAATTAACACAAACATACAGAAACACAAGAACAAGAACAACAAAAACACAAGAACAATAACAAAAAACACAAAAAAAAACACAAAACAACAAAAACATAAGAACAACAAAAAACAACACAAAAAACACAAAAACAAAACAAAATAAAAAAACACACACACCTAAAAAAACTAAACAAAAATAAAAAAGAAAAAAATTGAACACAACAATGACATTTCTACACCAAAATACTTTTAAGGCAAGAATCAATAGAGGAAACAAAAGAAATATTAGTTTGAGCTAGAGAACTAAAATACCCTGACCAAACCAAAGAGAAGCAAAAATAAAGCAAGAAGAAACTAGATACCGCAAGAACTAGAGCCATCCAAAGAAATTATAGAAAGAAGAGTTTCCTTTATTTGCAAAGCCCACCATCTAGGATGTTAGTCATAGCAAGTAAGATCACCTTTGTCCAAAGTACAATTAGCTAAAGAATCAACACTCTTATTCTAATATCTAACCACATGATTGTAATCAACTTTCAAAAATCCCATCTAGATTAACCGAATCTTCTTAATAACTCTTTTTATTCTCCAATAAAACTTATGATTCTTAGAAGGAGTCTTAAAAATATTAATCATGAGTTGAAATTCAGACTCAACTAGCACATTTTCCCATCCAACCTTAGCAGCCTCTTGAAGGTCTCTGAGGATACCATACCCCTCACCAAGGTTATTGGATAGAATAAACAAATTCTCAACAAAAGTAAAAACCAAGGAGCCATTTGAAAGTCTACCAATTACTCCTACACTAAATTTTCTAGGGTTCCCTCTAGAGGCTCCATCAGTATTGACTTTTCCAAAATCTTTAGGAGGAGGTTGCTAATTCCTTGTTCTATCCATCTTGCAATTACTCACATTCCCTTTAAGATGGTTTCCCTTAGAATATTTAATCTTCAATATTTGCATCACTTGATCCCATATTTGGTGGGAGTTTTGGGGGTTATTAAGGAGTTTTTGGACTGATTCAACTAAGTTGGTAATGGTATTTTGCTATATATAGTGAATATCCTTCCTATATTCATTAAAAATTCAGTTGTTCCTTTTATTCTAGATATTCCAAATAAGAATGGTAGAACCCATCCAAAGTAACTACCTAATAAATTTATCAACACCCTCTTGTTTAGGCCAATCCCTCCAAAGATCAAAAGTAAAAATATTGGACCATTGTAAGCCAAGTGAAGTGGCCATTCTCCTCCATAGCTCAGAGGTTAAAGTATACTCAATAAAAATATGGTTGAGAGTTTCCTCATTCTCTCCACACATTTCACATCTAAAATGGCCATGAAAACCATGATTCATAAGTTTCTCACCAATAAGCACCCTACAATGCAATAAAATCCAAGTAAATAACCTCACCTTAGGCTAGAGATTTTGAACCCACAACTAAGAAAATATGTCAAATGATTGATTGGGATTATTATGGCATAAGGTCAAATAATCTTGAGCAACTGAATACTCACCCTTAGTAGTGTTGTTCCATCCAAAATAATATTTTTCATGGGACCAAGAGAGAGATCTCATATGAAGGATGCATTGGATATCTTGTCTTTGCCTTTCTGGGATTTGAATAGGCCAGTCCTAAATATAGATTCAATATCTATCAACCTTTGAATTACCAGTATGGTACGAACAGTAATTAGCCACCTTTATCCAATTAGCTTGGTGAAGCTATTCCATCCAAGGCCTCCAATCGAGAAACTAAGTTATCAAAGGCTTGTGACCATCCCAAGAATATATCCAAAAAAATTCCTGTTGACCATTATGAATGATCCAAAATATATTTTTTCTTTATAAAATCCTCACCAGTCTTAAGGACTGCTAAAATGGGAGAACATTTGGTAGGCAATTGATAGTGAACAAGGTCTTCAGGACTTTTGTTCTTAGCATATTTAGCACAAATATTATTGGCCCAAAGAGCATTGGTATTATGCAAAATCCTCCAATATAATTTAGCAGCTAAAGCTTTGTTGTTATTAATAGCAAACCGGAATCCTAACCCCCCTTCATTCTTAAGAAGACATAAAGTGTCCCATTTCACCAAGGCCCATTTTATTTTCTCCTTAGTACCACTCCAGAGGAACCGATGACTGATTTGATCCAATTATTGAAAAACAACCTTTGGGATATTCAACATGGTAGAAACATAAATAGGAATAGCTTGAAGGACTGATTTTACCAAGGTGATTCTACCCTCAGAAGAAAGCCACCCATTGGTCCACTTTCCAATTTTCTTCTTGAATTTGTCTAACAACCAATTCCAATATTTTTTTTCTATCTTTGAATATTGATAGGAATACCTAAATAAGTGATCAAAAGGGAGGTCTTCTTATATCTTATTTTATCCAAGACCGTGGATTCCTATCTGGTAGAGCAGTGAAAGAAAATAACTTTAGATATATATTCATTGATCAATTATTTACTTAATATTAGAAGCTTCCTTAGTTGTAGCTTTCCCTAAAAGAGTAGAGTCATCAACAAGTTGAAGATGATAAATAGGTCTAGCTCCATGAGCAATGGTAACTCCCTCAAGGGTTTTGTTTTCTCTCTTTTTGGTTATAGTCTTACCCAAGAATTTAGCAATAATGATGAATAAATAAGGGGAAAGGGTGTCACCTTGCCTAATACCTCTGGAAGCTAGGAAAATTGAGAAGGCCTACCATTGATAAGAACTAAGTACGAAACTAAAGAGATACATCCCATAATCCAATCCATCCAATCCTGATAAAAACCAAATTGCCTCAAAACTTTGATAAGGAAGTGCCAATCCACTCTATCATAAGCTTGGATAAGTCTAACCAAATGAACATTAAAGGATATTTTTGCATATCCATGGAATGGATGGCTTCCTAAGAAAGAACTATCTCATCCACTATTTGATGCCCTTCCACACAACCCCCTTGTTCAGGAGAAATAATCTTAAGCAAAAGAGGCTTCAACCTTTTTGTCATGATCTTAGTAATGATTTTGAGAAGAACATTACATAAAGTAATAGGTATAAAAGTTGATATATGATCAGCCTCTTGAGCTTTTGGAATAAGAGTAACATAAATTTTATTGATAACATTTAAAATTTCTTTGGCTTTCCTGGCTTCTTCTACCACCTCTAATAAATCAACATGAAGGATATCCCATAAATCTTGGTAGAACTCAATGGGAAAACCAACAGAACCTAGGGTTTTTCATTTTTGCATTTTAAAAACTACCTATTGAAGCTCATTGATAGTAACAGGAGCAGTAAAAATAAAGTTATCCTCAAATTTGATAAGAGAAGGAAGATAGAGTAAATTTATCCATTATTGTTAATAAAAAAAATATAATTAAATAATTATATATTATCTCGGTTTACCTATAAACTGTGCGGTTTCGATTTTGTGAACAATCCAATTCCATCAAAGAATCTGTGAACAATCGAATTCAATCAAAGGATCCGTTAACTTTATCCAACAAGCTAAAATTTATAGAGCATAATAATAGGAAACCCTTATGTTTTTTGGTATTTTTATTTACCATGCATTCCTTTCCATGAAATATCCATTAACTTTATCCAGCATACTCATAGGAAACCCTTATGTTTTTTGGCTTTTTTATTTACCATCCATTCCTCTTCACATTTGTTGCCCCTCTTCACCCTGTACTCAAGCATGTGTGGAAAAAGGAAAAAGTCCTTCGCATTTCTACTTTACCATTGGAATGTGTGAGACTACTCATGCAATATTTTCTATCATTTTTATTTTAACATTGAAACTTGTGATATCCCTTAAAAAAAAAATTACAAGTTGTGAATTTATTTTCATATAAATTATTTATTTCTAATAGCATATTTTTATGTTGAAATTTTGTTCCATTTTAATACCTCTTTGACTTAGTTAGTGTAGTGTTATGAGCCCTAACACTTTCAAAAATATTTACCAATGGGATAGAAAACTTAAATATGGAGGTCATTGGTCCTATTTATGTGGGAATCCTCACCCCTATTAACATTGAGTCATGACATGTGTGTGGGGGTTAGTTGACCCTCTTGCTTTCTAATCAGGTTATGTGATGTTGTTCCCATACAAGTTTTTTATTTACAGTGGCATATTTCTATGTTTTAACTTCATTACACTTTAATAACTCTTCTTCTTCTACGTATTTTTTAATTTAGCAAAAAACCCCTTGCGGGACCACCTTGGTTTGAGAAACCATGACCAAGGGGTTCTACACCATCAAAATCATCCGAGAGTTGTGCTCGATCCTGATCGCACCAACATTATCAACTAGATTTTGGGTACCCAATGTGCATTTGGTAGGGTGGAGATTCAAACTAGGGATCTCCCTTGGAGGATTGCCCTACCCTCTCCAACTCACCTACAACACGTGGGTTGTACCCTTAGAATTTTTTTTTTTCTTCTTCTAGATAATAAGGGGTTGTATCAGATCCCCCATACTTGATAGATTATAACTCTCTTATTTAGATCTTGAGAGTCTATAAATAGATACACTTTTCATCCCAATTGATATGTTATAGCTAGAAACCTATATTATTTTACATAAAATGTTTAAATTCTTGATTTTCATTTTTTGGATCTTTTCAATTTTTTGTATGAATACAAATATTCTAAAATTTAGCATCCTTATTGACATTTTTCTATAGAAAATCCACACTATCAAAACTTCACCTCTACTATCTATGCATTGCATCTTAGTAGAGTAAATTTCCAAAACATAACACTATCATAGTCCACTTTACCAAATCTAGATTGCTAGTTTCCTTTTGAAACACAAGTGCAACCATAAAAATTATAACAAATAATATATATGAAAACACATTAATGTTATTGTAGCACCCTAAAATTGACACAACAATTTGCATTAAAGATAAAAATATCCAAAAATTAACTCAAACAACTTTGCAAGTTGTTACCTCAATTTTTGTGCCTTCTAGATGAGATCGGATGGAAGTGATGAGATCGTACGTACGATCTTTGAGATCATACGTATGATCTTGCCCAAAATAGAAAAACTCAAAGTAGCAAAATGAAAAACCAGTTACAACCTATTTTATATTTATCTATGCAACCGTATGATAGTTACGGGATCAGATCCGTCGATCAGTCCCAGCATGGAAGGAGTTGCAACCTATTCTATTTTCAGCCTATTTTTCCCTACTGGTTCATCTTATTTAATCAGGTATCCCTCCCCTCGAATCTCTCCTAAATCCATGATATAATTTTACATTCAAATTGTTGTAATTTATGCATTAGTCCTAGTTATTTTCTATTTTCTACAGGATCAGAGGGTACAATCAATGATCGAAGCGTACGATCTTGCGATCAGAGCATACGATCTTACTACTGCTATACGATCTTGTTGTTGTATGATCATACTTGTAGATCACTTGGGGGAAACTCCAAGTGTTGGTTTGCATCTCTTAATCTCTCATTTGTATACTTATCACTTAATTTATCATTTCCCATTATATACAATATTATATTTAATCATTTGCATTCTTGGAGTTCACCAAACTGCATTCATTTACATATTTCATCTAACTTAAGGCACATACCTATTAAATATTTGTATTAATGCATTCAATAGTTCATACATAATCTGATTTCTATCTTATAACATCTGTAGCATATCCTAGTTTTCTATTTTACACTCTATTCATGAAATTGTAGGTTCCTGTCAAGATCAAATCATCCGATCACTGATCAGACGATACAGTCGCAATATCATACATACGATATTTACCAAAATTATATGATACTACCCTACTGCATACGATCTTGTCTACTACAAAAATTAGAATCTTCATCAGACTTCTAGATATAGGTCAGAGTTTCGAATTACTTTATAAGCACTACATAATTCATTAAAGTTCTATTTTTATTGTTTACATATGAATCAAAATTACATATAGGTTAACATAGTTGCATATTGGCCAAAAACTAGGTGATTGTGAGAAAATATAAAAAGAACACATCAAACAAACTCCAAAACCTATGCGTAGAAACTACCACAAAATTTTTCCTGGTGAACCCTAAACAATTCATCGAAAATCACCAAAGAAGACATGAACTCAAGTGTCTCTCTCTGATGTGTAGACCTATCATTCTCTCATTCCCCTTCGAGGCACAAATCCATTAGCCTAGAGGAAAGGGGTGTGAGAATTTTAGAGCTACATTATTTTGTGAACCTAACGTGAAAAACATAGACATATTTTTTTATTTATAAAACACAAAATAACATAAAAATTACAAAATATAAAAATAAAACAAAACCAAAAAAACAAAAATCAAACGGGTTCATTAGTTAAATTTACACATTTTAGTTAATTTCATAGATGGTAGATTACAACAGTAGAAGATTTGTACTCATAAATGTTAAGGCATTTTTGTCAACACAAGAAATTTCTTCAATAGTTGGAAACTCTAGTTTACCATCCCAGGAACAGTGGACTGAACTCTGGAGAAGATTAGAAATCATAAAAACCAAAGAGCCTATGCTTAGAAAAATCATAAGATTTGACTTATCTAAAATCCTAGATCCCGATAGCACCTCTCACTAATTTTAAATTCAAAGGGCATGTGATAGGTTGCTAGAAGATAAGAGAGCCAGTATCTCCTCAGGTATTTATACCTTTGATGATTACCTTGAAAATGCTATAACAGTACATAACTTTCTAGCACACATAGAAGATCAAGAAATTGTTTTAGAAAATAGAAGAAGATTTTATAAAGCCCCTAGGGCTATTAATTACCATGAATATTTTCATGAGCTATACTTTTGTATGCCAAATTATGAAATTGATTGCATCACTATAGCCCATTTCATAAAATTTTTAAAAGCCAACTTTCAGTTTGAGGAAGAACACTATATGACACCAGAGGAACTTGAACCCATTAATGATATCTATAGACTCTTTCAGGAATACTAAGATATAATATTTAAGGCATTATAATTTATGTTTTCTACTTTGTTTCAAAAACATAAAAAACCAAAAATATAATATATATTTACATATTTGCATACTTAGTTATTTAGGTATATATATAACATATATACCCCAAAATTTTAAGCATATATATAGTATATATATATCTGCGAGATAAAAATAATAAAACCAAAATACCTAAAGTTCTGAGAAACAATAAACAAATAGATACTGATGAACAAGACCAATAAAACATTGATGATAGGGTACTCATTGAAGATTATGTACCTTCAGAATATGAAGGTGATAATGGAGAGGATGAAATAGAATATCCTGATAAACCTACATTATATGAAAAAGAAAATGTTAAATTTGAGTCTCTTAGAAAATTTTCCCAATTTATAAAAAAACACATAGAAGAGTTTAATCAAGTAGTACAAATTGATAATTCAGGAGAAGGTGATATGGAATCAGCCTTAGCAGCTACTTTTTGGATACATACGAATCCATTATCATACATGAATTCAACAGATCAAGATAATGATCAAGTATGACCATCTAATCAAAATATGATACCTTTAAATCAAAAATTTCAAAAACCAATGGCACAAACATCCAAAATTGTTTTTGGAAAAACAAATTCTAAAAAAAAAAAACAACCATTCACATCCATCTTCACTCAAGCTCTTAATCAACAAATTTCAAATAAAAAAAAAACTAAACAAGTGCAAAATACTAATCATCAATAGTAAGTTCAACAAAACTAGCCTCATAACACTCTACACAACAGTGTTTTAGTTGGAAATCCATACACAACAATACCAACTTATCAAAGATACAACAACATGGTGCAATAAAATTAATTTTATAGACAATCACAGGGCCTTGAAGACATGGTCAAATAATTAGCCTCGTTATTAGATCAAATAGATCCCTATCATCCCTCGTATAGTTATAGAGAGATGTGTAGCCAACCCTTGGATCCTATTGTGGTTGCCCAACCATACCCAAAAAAATTCCCTATGCATGACCTCCTAATATATAAATAAACCGAAGACCCTATTGAGCATCTCGCATGTTTAGGATAGTATGTCATGATATTTCTCATGATGATTTTTGTATCTAAAAATATTCTCTAGAAGCCTCAAAATTATAGCTCTAGAATGGTATTATCAACTACCAACAAATTATCTAAGGAATTTTGAAGAGACAACAGAGATGTTTGTCCACCAATTTAGTGCCTACATAGAGAGGCATGTGACCATTAAGGATTTATACAATTTGAAACAAGGTAAAGATTAATTTTTTTCTTAATTCTTTACTAAGTGGAGACAACTTTTAGGTAAACTACATTTTGCATTATCTCATCATGAAATGTTGGACATATTTATTGGTAATTTGCAAGAACAACTATCTTATGAGCTTTCTACTGCTATAGCAACCTCCTTTGATCAAGCCATTGATCTAGCTAGGAGGGTAGAATATACCCTCATTAGAAGATGATAATTTAAGAAGAAATATGAGGAAAAAACTTCTAAGAACCAATATAATAATAAGAAAGTTGTGGGTGATGGAGTTATTAATAGCAAAAATAACTCAAACATTAATCTTGCTAAAACCATAAATAAATTTGTATTAAAAATTCCAAATAAGCCACCAAGAGAATTCACAAGATTAAATCAACCCTTAACTATGATTTTATCTCAACTATTGGAATAAGGCTTAATACGGTTACCTAAGGTAAGACAACCAGATACCACTGCAACTGGATATAGGGTTGATCTACATTGTAATTTTCACCAAGTAGATGGAAATTCTACAAATTCTTGTAAAAGGTTAAAGCAAATGATACAAGACTTTATTGACAAGGGTAAAATGGAAGTACAACAATTTCCTGCAAACAATAATACCAAAAAGCAAACCAATCAAAATGCTAATCAAAACTTAGATATTTTCCAACATCCCTTACCTAAACATGGTAAAGAAGCAGTAAACCAAGTAGATCATCACAATGTTCCTCATCCAACTCAGTATGTAGGAACTATTAGTAGCTTCATGCCACAACAATATTTGTAAACCTCCTATGTACCTACTTTATCTATAGTCACAACTAGACCTATACAATATTTTCAATATTCATATTCAAAGGATACCAAAAGTGACACAAAAAGTGAAACAAGAAGTGAACTAGATATTGCCTCAAATAATTCTATGTATCAATCAGATCAGGTTACTCCCATTACAGATTCATTAGTTCTAGAAGAACCATTCCCTAGGATAATAACTGTTCGACCATTATATCAACAAATGCTTACAAATGAAGAAGTAGAAAATGCTAGACCTCATTTTGGTTATTTTAGAAATAATAATATTGTGGGTACTATTGGATCCATTACTAGAAAACAAATGCAAAATCAAAATTCTCAACCACAAACTCAAACTCAAAATGAGAAAACAACTCCATTTGTATTAAAGACACAAAAAAAATGGAATAATATATCAACTCCACAACAAAAACCTCCCTATGATATGAATGAACAACTAGCAAATATCACAACTAGAATATCTCTTTTGAATCTTTTGCAAACTTCCTCTATCCATATAGAACTAATGAGTACCTTAATTAAGATGATGGTACCGCAAAATATAGAACCCGATGTTGTGGTTAATGTTGTAAGCTCTAATGGAACAAATTACATAGATTTTTTAGATAAGGATATTCCTCCTCAAAGCATGTATAGATATAATCCTCTATACATCATAGCATTAATTGGGGATGTAGGTGTAAAAGAGTTTTAATTGATAATGGATCATCATTAAATATATGCACATATGACTTTTTCCAAATATTTGGATTTAGAAATGAAGATCCAAAAAGGACTGAAATGATTATTAAAGCATTTAATGATGAAACTCAAGAAATATGCGGAGTGTTATCGATTTCATTGCAAGTTGGTCCAAGGATTTTGGATACGATCATGTTTGTTGTACATTTTCTTGCATCGTATAACATACTTTTGGCTTGACCTTGGATCAACTCAATGCGAGCGGTACCCTCTACATTACATCAGTATGTTAAGTTTAAATTTAAAAATCAACTAGTTACTATACATGGTGATCCTAGACCATTTGATATGTGTGCCATGGCAGAACCAATAGGAGTTCCACTTTGTCCTGATATGTCATCATCACATCCTAATCCACCTTCATCATCTAAAACTACACCATATAAATCTGGAACTAAATAAGATAGTCCCTCTACTTCATATCCTACTTCGGATGAAGTATTACTAGATTTATCTTCAATACTCACAACTTCAGAATAAAATAATAATTTTACCACTCAAGACTTCCTTGTGTTAGCTAAGTTACCACCATCTCCCCGAAATATGGGCTTACCACAAAAATTGATAAGTATCTATCATGTTGGGAGTTGTGCAGTTGTCTACGCAGGGTATGATTATGGCAAAATTAATATTGTGAATATCACAATTGATCAAAATGGTTTTGCTAAATGTTATTTTTCCAATGGATATATAAAATTAAAACAAATGATGTGTGATATGGGTTACAGAGGTAAAGGCTTAGGACCTCTTGAAAATGGAATACAAGAGCCTTTAGAAGCTGAAGAATGGCCTGCCCGATGTGGTATTGGCTACATTTCTACAAAAACCCAACCATTCCCATATAAGGATGATGATCACCTTATAACATATGAAGAATATTTAGCACAAAAAGAATTATTTAAATTGAGAAGAAGGATATCTTCATGTAATATGTTATCAATAGCATACCCAGACATGATCACTGAACCAGATGAATATTTGGAGGGAGATATTTTTCATGATGTTTCTATTGATGAAGTTTTAAAGAACCAATTTTATTTTGATGGATCTATACCATGTATAGCCCATGTTGAAGTAATTACTCCTTAGGAAGAACTAGTAAAACTAAATTTAGAGGAATTACAAGAAATGGGGGTGTCACCAACACCACCTAACTTTTAAAGATGAAAGCACGAGGATACGAAATCAAAACAGAAGGGAAAATGCAACGCTAAGTCCTACGAACGAGAATGCATGAAAAGAAGGAAAACCAACGAACTAAAACGAGATTAAAAGCAAGTGTAAAAGTGTGGCCCTTTATTTTATTAATTTTCTCCAAATCGGGTTACAATATGTCTCCTCCATTTTCAAGGGCTAGGAGCATCGGACACACTTTGATTACACCATGAATGATATATTCCCCTTTGAGATCTTTTGTGTGCCCACATTGAAAATGGGCGGACCAAACGTCATCGCCGCTTGTGTGAATATGTCTATGGTTCCTTTCTGCCCCTCTGGTGTTGAGATCCTACATTCAGAGAAACAGTAAATGGTTAGTAGTACCTGCGGATGGAAGGAAACATGCGATCCCCAAGGCCTATGGTCAGTGCATGCATAAAATGATTAAAAAGATAACTGAAACATATCAGAATGAGCTGAAAATTTGATAGAAGCAATAAAACATTACCAAGAACCCACTACAAAAGGAACAGTCCTGAAATATGCCACAAATTTCTAATCACTCCGGGGTGGGATGATTAGGACTATCATAAGCTGTCAAAAAGCCACATCCTAAATGTCCAGTCCATAAGCTTCCAAAATGCCTAAAAAATTGGGATTAGACAAAACAGGGAATTTTGGTAAGACCCAGAAGGTTAGATTTTGTGAATTCAGCCTCGATTGCCCTGTATCCGATGATGCTCCCTATATGTTAGCGAAAGCAAAAAATGACTAAATCACAGCCAAAACTTGTTATAATTACATGAAAATTGAATAGAAGCATATGTAAGTAACCTAGAATCAAATGCAAAAGAAAAATCAGGGAAATATGACACAGATTTCTAATCACTCCGGGGTGGGGTGATTAGAACTATAGTAGTGCGGGGGGGGCCCGGGGGCAGGACGCCCACTGTTTGGGACATGGTTTCAGCACCAATCCACTTGGGAGGGGTCAAAAACCTTTTATGGGGTTATGCAGGAAAATTTTGTGGGGAATTGTGGCCAAATTTTTGGGTTTGGGTCCGGATTGCGCTTCCAATAATCACCCAATAACCTCCCTTCCAAAAGAGAGATTAAGGATGTAAAAACACAAACGATGGGTGAGGATGTAATTCGACAACACTTCGTTGCTCCAAATGCTCCTCTCTGTTTCTTTTTGGGGTGAGAAGACTCACCAATTTATAGACCTAGGGTCTCTCTCTTTGAATGTGCATGCAAGGGCACCACTTGACTTGCTTGTCCTATTTTAAGATAAAAGATTATTCCCTGATTTAGAGTCTCTTTGAATGAGGCCTCCATAATCAAGGCATGCATGACTAAAGTATCTCTCTCCGATTTGAAGCCGTTCCTTGCAATTGCATGCCCTGAAGGCACAGTTTGTTAGGAGAGAAATTGAAGGGCTTATTTTATTGATAAAGATGAGTTACATATATAGGTAGAAGGCCTATATGAAACACATGACACTTGTCAAGAGAAACTAACAAGTGTCAAGGTGAAGGCATAGTGCACTTTAACTCTAAAATTCCCCCTTAAAGTGCACTATCCTAACTAAAGAAGAAACAAAACAAGTCAACATTAGGTGACATTCCCCCTTAATGTTGACTTCTCTATAAAAGTAACCTATCATCCTCTTTTTTTTTTTGTCTAGGCTCGTGCTCTTTGCGCTTGGCTCTCAAACTATGAATAATGCTACATTCACTGTGTATACATCTCGGTCTGTTGCCTCAGGGTCAGCCACTTCCATGGGTCTGTTGCCACTGGGTCAGCCGTCTAAGTGCCTCAGGGTCATCATGGGTGCCTTAGGGTCAGCCACTTTTGGGTCTTTTGCCTCTGCAAGTCATCCTCAGAGGATGTTGCCTCTCGTAGGTCACTGACTAGATTCACCATAAATATCAAATCTCTCTTTATGGTGAACTCAATCTAGAAGGTGTCGGTATCTGCCGAAAATGCACCTAATACAAAGGAAAAACGAGCCATATAAGAGTGTCGGTCTCTGCCGTAAATGCACTCAATACAATAAAATGAGCCATATATCAAAATAGGAGGAGAGAAGAAGAAAAGAAGAGAATCTTCTGAAGTGTATTCGTCTGTAGTCTTCAGAAGTAGATTAAAAAAAAACCTTGGATAGAGTCTAGGGTGTCTTTGTCTGTAGTCCCTAGTATAAGTGTCCTTATGGTGACCATTTCATCCCACTAAAATGCATGGGTAACCAGCCACTACATTTGCCAAGTGTATAGAAAATATCACTAGGTATAAGGATCACATATGAAATTACCTTGGGAGTGTCGGGTACAACCAAAAATGCACTCCAAGGTAGAAAATTTTTTTGAGGCTAAAAAACTCATTTGAAATAGCCTCAAAATTAGAATATGACACCATCATTGTGTCTGTCGCGGAAAGACATTTCCAACGACTATAAATACCCCTATACTTGTGTTTGAATGAGGCCTTCATCATTTGAAAAAACCATCATGCCTATCTAAGGCAACAAAAATAAACAACATCGCTCAATGGCAGCATCGCTCTCAGGAAAAATAAAAACAGTCTTCACAATTTTTCCCTTGTGGAAATACATTAAAGATAGCCAAATAGGCCACTTTGTCGGCCAATACAAATATCCCTCTTACATTAAAAATTTGCATATTAAATGCATTATCTCGGCCATATTCTTGGTCGACCACCAACTCTCAGCCAAAAATATGCCCCACTTCCACTTCACTTCAAGTTTTGCATGTTGAAAAAAGCATTAAAAAATGGCCAATAAAGTATTCATATTCCACCACTTTCACTTCCACTTTACATGTGGAAGTACATTAAAAAAATTTAAATGCCCCCATGCTTTGAAATAAATAAATTTGATTCCCTCGTGCTTTAATAAAATGCCCCACTTTCAATTTTTGAATAAAGGCCCCACTCATTAAATGACAATAAATAAACAAAAAAAAAAAAAACATTGGGCCCATTGTGACTTTGAAGGAACTTGCCAAATTTTCTCCATCATGAGCGCTCGGTGTGATGACTTGCCCACCATTGCTCTCTATGCCCAACTATAGTTTGGGCACGTGGACATCGGGGACCATTACTCCTCATTGGATACCTCCACCCTCAAAAAAAACTCAAATAAGCATTCTATCGACAAGATCATTACAAAATCTATCTTTACACCTGACAATGCAGCCTTGGCGATCTGCAAAACGATGGAGAGGAATATCTGCCAAAAAATGTGGCCCTCAGTTCTGAGCGTCGGTGCGATCTAAGTGACGGGCAGCGCAAAAAAATTGGGAATCTCCAAAATCGTTGCTTTGTCAACGAAGTCGAAGCCTCCAGATTTTGAGCTACAACTTGTTTTTTCAGTAGGGCTTACGGTCTCTGGTAATTCAAAAAATAGTCACAAGGCTCCCCGCCACTTGTAATTCAGAGGCAACGGTAGGGCTCGTCGTCTCTGGTAACTCAACAGTAGCAACAAGGCGTAACACCATACGGACTGCGTCAGGCTTCACGTAGATACCATTGCTGATCTGGCTCGCATCATTCTTCTCCCTTTGTTTGGCTCTGCTACAACCGTAGATCCAGAACACGTAGAGAAGACAGGGCATCCCATCAGATCACAATAAAAATGGTGGTGTGGGCAGAGAACAGAAGCGCCAAGCCAGGCCTAAAATTTTTGGTGTACTATGCGACATACATCCACTCTAGTAACATTACGCATCTGCAAAATATCTGACAGACCCAGAATCATAGGCCGCAGTCATGGGCCTCAAAATCTTCCTTCGACATGGTTTCTGAGATGGTGTCGGGGTGTGGAAGCCTTGCATCTACTTTGCTCGGGGGTGTTGCAAGCACGGTAGTAATTATAGGTTTTTGCATGGGTATGCGAGGCCCGAGAGCAACACGGCGGGTTCGATGTCGTCCATGAGCGGCAGCCCCACCGAGTCCCGTATCTCCACCCCCACCGAGAGTCGCACATCCCCAATGAATGCATGTATCGCTGCATGTAGGATATTTTTAATTTAACATTTACAATCTCGTAAAGTTTCTTCTAGTTCATGAACCAGGGCATTCTCTAGCCATTTTTGGGCCTCCGCCATGAAAGAAGGGCTCAGTCTCATCATCAGAACGCAAAACTCGTTCTCGTTGAGAGCCCCATCGCCGTCCAAATCCCCTTCCTGTACCATCGCCTCAACCTCCGAATCCGTCAGGGAATCCACCCCTAAAATTGCAGAGTTTTTCCTCAAATTCAGATTACCCTTTTACATAGGATCAACTTTTTTTACTGATCCTCTGAATCCTTCACAGCCACTAAATCTCATTCCATGCACATGACGATCGTAGAATCGCAACCGTTGTTCCATTACCAGCACAATGACCTATCTCCTATTTTTTAGACTCGACAGGGTCCATTTTGCTATAATCACTACAGCCATGGGTACGACACCAACACCGCTATGCTGAGCACCGCGCTCTTCAACAACGGGCTCAGTTGCAGGGCCTGCTATGAAATCAAGTGCATCGATGACTCTCAATGGTGCCTTCCTAGAACAATCGTAGTCACCGCCATGAACTTCTGCATGCCCAACAACGCCAACAACGGGCTCATCTACAGGGCCTCCTATGAAATCAAATGCGTCAATGAAAAACAACCACCCTTTCTCGAGTGGGAAAAATAAAAAAATCCGATGAGAATTCTGCAAGGAGGATTTGGAAAGCACTGCCTATGCTTTTGTAGAAAAGGCTGACATGACTCTAAAAAGAAGCCTCAACTCTCACCATTGCACTCAAATCCGTTTCAAAAATTTATCTCAAATTCATGTAATGTTTGCCGTGATCTGCTCTGGCAGTCAATCTCCTTTCAAATGCGATGCCTGCGAGAGTTGGCTTCGATGACATCGGCGGGTTACATTGCTCTCCAACAAGTGAAGAAGAAAAAACATGAAGAAAACAACTGCATTCGTGGCGCTGGAAAAAATAGAACCAGGCCAATTGCGGGTTCCAAAAATTGGGCAGATTTAAAAAAAAATTAAAAAAAAATTCTTAACTTTAAAATTCTTACCATCTAGTTTCTGATCCATCAATGATGGAGAGCATACTCATTCGGTAAAAATTTTTTAAAAAAAGAAGAAAAAAAATCAGGGGGAGGGAGGATTTTCATGAGGGAAATCCCCCCTTAAGGGATTTCACAGGGCAGGGAAAGCCTGCTCTGATACCAAATGTTGGGAGTGAAACTGAAGGGATTATATTTTATTGATAAATGGTTACAATATATAGGCATAAGCCTATATGAAACACATGACACTTGTCAAGAGAAACTGACAAGTGTCAAGATGAAGGCATAGTGCACTTTAAATCTAACACAGTTAAGTGGCGGACCTATCGAGGTTTGAATTTTTTCCAGTGAAACCTGCTAATCGTCCCACCCTGGGACGAATGTTGATAATCGTCCCTGGGTGAGACGAATACTAGTTTGTAATCGTCCCGGGGTGGGACGAGTAGGGAGCAAAGTGCTGCAAAGGTGCCAAATTGACCCCTGACTTTCCAAACTATTGTGGGAGTGGTTAGGACCACTGTTTAACCTCTGGGGGCTGCCCTAGGGGCTATGTATGTCAATTAGATCAGTGCTTGTCGTCATATAATCGGATTGGTGTTATTTTGGTGTCTATAGATGCCCCTTTTTGGGATGAGCTATGCATGGCACAGTGCTGAAAAAAAATAGATAACCAAAGCACTAATGATTAGGGTTTCTCAGTAACCTAACCAACTCTTGATGCCCCAAGTATGGAAAGGGCACGCATTCTTTAATCCTTGCTTTGACGAGCTAAGGAGCTTAATTCAAGTGTTAACCTTTTTTAGTGAGGTGTTACTTGATCTTGGACATTGTTCAGTCACGAATAGGCAAAGGGCGCAACCTTTTATCTATGGGAACCTTGAGTTCATGATTCTAGAATACTAAGTGTTTGATCAGCCTATGATTATTGCTTGTTTTCTACCCCAAGCAGGGGCATGATTGTCTTTGTCAATGATCATTTGAATGCGTGCCATTTCTTTGATTGAGTGTGTTTTTGTTGATTGGTGACTAAGTGTGACTACCCCCTCAAGCGACGAATCGATGAGGGAATGATCGACATGAGAAAAGCGATGAGTCACTTGACCCAATATGACTTAGGTAAGGGTGCCTTCAGTTGTTTTTCATTGAATGCCTATGCAGTTTTCGAATATTTTGACCTATTTTTGGTGGGTTTGAACCCTTTTTGTGATGCATTTTGGAGTTGAAATTGTCAAAAATCTGCCTGCCCGTGGAGTGGTCCGGCTATGGTAGCCTTATTAGGGAGTGGGATGGTGACAATTTGTGACCCCAATGTCTGTTTTGGATGCCAAGAATGTCAGGCACAAAGGCGCCTTCGTTTGGCAATGTTATTGCTATTTTTTGGTGGGTTTGGACCCTTTTTGTGACACATTTTGGAGCTGAAATTGTCAAAAATTCGTCCTCCCGTGGAGCGGTCCGGCTATGGTAGCCTTCTTAGGGAGTGGGATAGTGAAAATTTGTGACCCCAATATCTATTTTGGATGCCAAGAATGTCAGGTGCAAATGCGCCTTCGTTCGGCAATGTTATTGCTATTAATTTGTGCATTTTGGTGTATTTTTTGTTGTTTTTGAATTTCTTGCTTTGTAATCGTCCTTGGGTGGGACGAATACCAGTTTAGTAATCCTACCAGGGTGGGACGAGTGCTAACTAGAGTGCTCATCCCAGAGGGGAACGATTACAGGCCTAAAAACCTATTTAATGGCCAAAACTAGGTTTTGGGCTCATTTGCATTTGTTTTTCCTGGTGTTTTGGAGCTGTGAGGAGGAGGTCGAGTTCGCGTAGCGGAGCGCTATCGAATTTCTCAGAAACCATGAGTTCACGGACCAGATCATAAAGTGGCAGAGCTGAAGCGAGATCGGTGAGTGATCCTCCTCTTTGTTGTGTGCTTGTTTCAGTTTATAGTTTTAAAACCACACTTGTTTTCTTTTGTATTTTGTTTTTCGATTTAAAAATGAAAACCCTAGTTAAATGTTTGTTATTTTTGTGTGAATTTGTGTTTTGTAGTGATCTGTTAGAACTATGATCAAAACCCTAGTTAAAACCATGTTTTTTTTTGTAAGCTAAAAAAAGAAAACCCTAGTCTAAACTAAGATTGAAAACTTAGCGTAAAAAAATGTGTTTATGTTGTTTTCTGTTGTTTATCAGTTTTAGACGAATGTTAAACCCTAGGAACTGAAAACTTTTATTGTGTGTTGTATTTGTTAGTTTGACAGTAAAATGAAAACCCTAGGTTAAATTTTTATTTTTGTTTAACTAGAGTTAGAAACCCTAGTTGTTATTTTGTTTGTTGTTGTTCATCAGTTTAGACTAAGGTCAAACCCTAGGTTAACTGTTTAATTTTATTTTTTGTTTTTTTGTCAGTTTAGACTAGGATGAAAACCCTAGGTTAACTGTTTGTTGTAGTTTGTTTTTTTTTGTCATTTTAGACTAGGATGAAAACCCTAGGTTAAATGTTTGTTGTATTTTGTTTTTATTTTTTGTCAGTGTAGACTAGGATGAAAACCCTAGGTTAACTGTTTTTTGTAGTTTGTTTTTTTTTGTCAGTTTAGACTAGGATGAAAACCCTAGGTTAACTATTTTTTGTAGTTTATTTATTTTTGGTCAGTTTAGACTAGGATGAAAACCCTAGGTTAACTGTTTTTTGTAGTTTGTTTTTTTTGGTGAGTTTAGACTAGGATGAAAACCCTAGGTTAACTGTTTATTGTATTTTATTTTTTTGGTCAGTGTAGACTAGGATGAAAACCCTAGGTTAACTATTTTTTGTAGTTTGTTTTTTTTGTCAGTTTAGACTAGGATGAAACCCTAGGTTAACTGTTTGTTGTATTTTGTTTTTTTTTGTCAATTTAGACTAGGATGAAAACCCTAGGTTAACTGTTTGTTGTATTTTGTTTTTTTTGGTCAGTGTAGACTAGGATGAAAACCCTAGGTTAACTATTTTTGTAGTTTATTTTTTTTTGTCAATTTAGACTAGGATGAAAACCTTAGGTTAACTGTTTGTTGTATTTTGTTATTTTGGTCAGTTTAAACTAGGATGAAAACCCTAGGTTAACTGTTTGTTGTATTTTGTTTTTTTTGGTCAGTTTAGACTAGGATGAAAACCCTAGGTTAACTGTTAATTTTTGTTTTATATATATATTTTTTGTTAGTTGAGACTGATGAAAACCCTAGGTTAACTATTTTTTGTAGTTTTTTTTTTTTGGTTTTGTATTTTTTATCAGTTTGATTTTTAGAGTTAAAAAAACCCTAGGAACTGACAAATGTGTTTGTGATTTTTTTTTTGTTTGTCAGTTATTGATCAGTTTGAACTTAGAGTTAAAAACCCTAGGAACTGACAAAGTGTTATTTGTTTATTTATCAGTTTGAACTAGAGTTAAAAACCCGAGGAACTGACAAATTTGTTTTAGAATGTTTTGTTTTTTTGTTTTTGTACTATACATTTATTAAATGTTTTTGTATTTAGACAGTGTGTATGTTTGTTGTAGTGTTGTATAGTTTTGTGTTTGATTTTGTCATGTTTTAATGTTTTTGTTTTGTTTTCTTTTGCAAGTTGTGAAGAGCCGGTACCGTGTGCCTACGATTTTTTTTGAAGCATGGGAGGCACTGACTATGGCTGATTGGGAGTGGCTTAATGCCCTTGGGTTCAAGTAGGTGACTCAGCTAGAGCCTGTGGTGGGGATCAGGCCTATCTGATGGCTCTGATCAACTTGTGGGATCCCCAGACCAATACCTTTCATCTCCTAACAGGGGAGATGATAGTGACTCTTGAGGATGTCTATCAGATTCTACAAATTTTGATAGACGAGCTACCTATTCAGAATACTCCACGGGATCAACGGATGACTGTGCTAACATGGTGCTTTGGGAATGGGGTGGAGATGGGGGTGGATAGTCCGATGGAGCGGGCAGAGGGGGATTGCCTAATTGGCGATATCTTGGTGCGATGATGGCTAGAGAGGGGCGTGTTGGGGGTGAGGCATGCATTACTGATGACCCTCATCTCCAACATGCTGTTGCCCGACTCCTTAGGTGCGAGGTTCCCTTGGAACCTGTTGGAGGTAGTGTTCATATTGGTCGAGTGTTCGATGGAGGCACTTATGATTATGAGGTGGGGACAAACGCTTCTAGCATAGCTTTATGATGAGTTGTACGAGGCCAGCTGCTAGAGGTGAAAGGGGATTGGATGCAGCTACCTATTAAAATGCTGGGGGTGGCATCACATAGCTGTGGAGTAGCCACAGGGTTTACCATGGACCACACGGGCAGAGATGGTTGACAGGGAGATAGGGTATGCGGCTCTGTGGCGGTGATCTGAGGAGTAGGGGTAGAGTCGGCGATGGTCAGGTGGTATAGGGCACTATGCCAATGCCTTCGCTCGGCTTGCTCCAGGGGAGGTTTTCTGGTACCCATATCGGGACTGTCCATCCTGGCCTGAGGCTAGAGATTGGCTTTGGCAGGTGCATAGGGGGAGATGGCTGATCAGGCGGCACATGACCGAGCAGGAGTACTTCTCATATGTTTGAGTGACACGATAGTTTGGGGTGATCCAAGGGTTGCCTAGTGAGCCCTTGATCTATCAGTGTCGGGGCGATGAGAGGACTCTGGTCTGTCTGATCATCGAGTTGTTGGGTGAGGAGTCGAATCCTGTGATCAATGTCCTTTACATGGACAATGTCGAGGGGACCGCTGAGTATGACTAGTGGTGGATGTTGCAACGGTGGTGAGACGAGGAGCCTCTAGGGGGTCCAAAGGCAGTAGCAATAGGTGGTGAGGGTGCAAAGGCATTAGGAGAGGGTTGGGGGGCTCTACTCGAGGATGTGGACATGGTGGAGGTTGACAACTTTGGGGGGGATAACTTTAGGGTTCCATAGTATCCGGATACGTAGGATGTCCTGGAGCAATGGGAGTCAGAGCAGCCTGTCATCCTGAACATGCCTATGCCTTAATCAGTCCCATAAGGTGTGGAGGTGAGGCATCACATTGAGATAGTGTGATTGGAGGATCTGCTTCAGAGACAGGATGAGGAGCTTGGGGATGCTCTGTAGGAGAGGGATCTCCTATGAACTTAGTTGGTAGAGTGGGAGAAGGCTTTGGCTGCATACCACCAATGGGATAGGGACATAGATGCTGCATGGGAGAGGGATCTCCAGTGAACTCAGTTAGCATAGTGTGATGACATAGTAGCTACGTATCATCGGTGGGATATGGATCTATTTCATCATCAGATGGAGCTGGAAGCAAAGATCATCCACCTCGATGGGAGGTTACCTAAGCTCCCTAGAGGTGGGTCTTCATGTCAGATGAGAGATAGCGATACTGAGCAGTCAGCATCTTCTCATCATAGGCAACTGGATGAGGGGGGTGCTAGTGGGCATGATGCGGGGGCTAGCAGCAGCCGCCCTGAGAGGTCCCATAGGACCCACACCATGGGGGGTAGTTCTCGTCGCATCGATCCTACATGATCATGGTGGCCGATGCCCTAGGCTTGGGGGTTTTTGAGTTTTTGCTTTGTTTTGTGAGGTCAGAGGACCAACTTATTGTAGCCTATGGGCATGTTGATGATATATATATACATGACTTTTCTTTTTGGTTATACACTTGTCATGATTTATTTTTTTTGTTTATGCACATTTATTTATGATGATGTATGCATGTGTTATTATGAATACGATGTTTATATGATGTATGCATATGGAATGAATGAAATGATTTATTGATAACTTGTCGATGGCACCATAGATTGTACAGGATTTATTGAATTTCTATACTATGTGATTGCTCTGTGGAATGACTTTGCATATGGTAATTTTGTTTTGGTATTTTTTGATGTTGATGTAAGTAATGAAATGTACCAGTTGTTTAAAAATGTAGTTAAGGTTTTCTGAGATTCAGATGTTTTAACTAACTAGCCAAGACTGTACATTTATCTCACAAGAACTTTTGAACAAGGTATGAATCAGACTTGAGTTTGACCAAGTTATTTCACATCCCTATGTGTGCAATTGAGTTCGTTTATGTGGTATTTTTTAGGATACCCCTAGTGCCAGATAGGCTGTCAACCAAACATATACTGAGGATCACCTAATTAGCTCCACTAACTCCGTTGTTGTATTTAGTAAGATTAATCCATGGGACAATCTAAGGTACCATAAGCTAGCTCATCCACATGCAAACATTGGTATGCTCACACGCAAAGCTAATGTGATAGACATATCGTCATGCATTTAGGATACCACCATTGTCAGGTAGGCTGTCCACCAAACCTATAATGAGGATCACCTAGATGGTTTTTTGAATGCTGAGAATTCCAAGGATTCAATTTCAGGTGTCTTTCGGGTGCTCAACTTGTTGGGATACTTGCTCGTATACATAGTTATGAAAATCACTTGTTTATTTTTCTCTTTTGTTGTTCTTTTTGAGCAAGGACTTTGAATAGTGGTGATAACCACTGTTATTTGATTTTGCATTATAGGTTGCAAATTTGAGCTCGTAGGTTTTTGTCTTGTGGATGGCATTGATTCTTTTGGTCTTGGGGATGACTACCCATCTTGTTTAGGGACGTGTAGTACGAATCCTTACAACCTTTGGGAATCAAAGGTGATTGGGGATGTTATTATGTAAGGGTATTGATCTTTCAGGCCTTGGGGATGACTACCCATCCTTGTCAGGGGTGTGTAGTACGAATCCTTATGACTTTGGGGACCAAAGGTGTTTTGGAAGTTTATGATGATGGATTTTTGGAATTTTGTTTGTAAATGGCATTGATCCTTTTAGGCCTTGGGGACGACTACCCATCCTTGTCAGGGGCGTGTAGTATGAATCCTTACAACTTTGGGGATCAAAGGTGTTTTGGGATTTTTTTTAGTGGTGAAAACCACTTTTTATTATGGTGTATTGGAGGGGGAAGAGCTTGTCCTTTTGTCAATTCTTAGCATTCTTGAACCATTCACACAGGGGGATGAACAGGTTAACCTTTTGCCTATGGTACCCTAGACTGCTTTGTAGGTTTCTCTTATGTTCACACAACTTGGGAATTATTTTATGTGTTTTAAATTGTGTAGGGATGTTACGTAACGAAGTATGATCCAAGTAAAACTCTCCCTTTGTAAAATCTATCTGAATTTGTATAGTTTTTTGGCTTGAAATTTAAATACAGCTGAATGACGAAAACCCTAAATACATTAGAAGACAACTGACTATGCTAAAAAAGTGGGTGGTGTTATTTTGGATGGATGGGTTTATAAAATGGAAAAATGTGGAAAATAATGGAATTGCCTAGCAATTACAGTCTATGGTGCTTTTGACACGTATGACCAGCAAATATGCAATGTATGGATGCGATGCCTAATGCAGTTTATTATATTTTTTGGTATTTTAATTTTTATGAGTATGCATGAAATTGAGATGCAATTTTTTTGCTATCTTTTATTATTTTATTGTTTTTGTTTGTTTTTGAATATTTGTTTTTGACCAAGCGATTGTGGGAACCCTTGGAGCTTTTGGGTTGACCAAAGGGTTTATGGATACCTTTGGGGCATTTTAGGTTGACCAAGAGATTGCAAGAATCCTTGGAGCTTTTGGTTTGACCAAAGGGTTTATTGATACCTTTGGGGTGTTTTGGGGTTGACCAAGCAATTATGGGAATCCTTGGAGCTTTTGGTTTGACCAAAGGGTTTATGGATACCTTTGGGGCATTTTAATTTGACCAAGCGATTGTGGGAATCCTTGGAGCTTTTGGGGTGGGCTATGGCTCTCTAAATGTGGAATGGCCTCAAATGACTAATGTTCAAGGGTTCTGGTTCCTTGATTCCTTCAAGAGAGGTGATATGGTATGTTTTAGGTCCTATTTTCCTATCAAGTACATAGGGACCTAACCAATTTACCATGAATTTGTCCCTAAGATGGGTCGGAAAGTTAGAGTTTTGTTGGTTCTCTTTTAAGACCAAGTCACCAACCTGAAAGTCCCTTAGGTGAACTTTCATGTTGTATGCTTTCCTAAGTCACTCTTGATAGCTATGTAAATGCTTGAGAGCGTTGATGCGTCATTCATCGAGCAACATAAGTTGGTCTAACCGGGATTGCCATGCAATGTCATCATCGATGAAATATTTCATTGAGATGTGCAGGGAAGGTATTTCCAACTCGAGAGGCATGACTGCCTTGGAGCCATACACCAACAAAAATGGAGTTGCCCCAGTGGGCGTCCGAATGCTAGTGTGATAAGCCCACAGGGCAAGTGATATTTGAATGTGCCAATCCTTATGAATATCTATGACCGTATTTTTTAGGATAGTGACTAGCATTTTTTTTGACACCTCTACTTGCCCTTTTGCCTACGGATAATAGGGTGTTGAAAAACTATGCTGAATTTTATACTTTGTGGTCAACGCACACACATATTTTTTCATGAATGACGTCCCATTATCCGAGATGATCTTGGATGGAATACCAAAATGACATATGATGTTATGTAAAATAAACTCCGCAATGTGGGGTCCAATCGTAGAGGTTAGCGAAATTGCTTCCACCCACTTGGTGAAGTACTCTGTGGCCGTTATGATGAACATGTGATGACCTGACGATGTAGGGGAGATATTTTCGATTAGATCTAAGCCCCACTATGAAAATGACCAAGATGATTGGATCAGTTGTAAGGCCTAAGAAGGTACGTGTGTCAAATTAGCATGGTGTTGACACTTCATGCACTTCTTTACATATGCACAACAATCTTGCTCTAAAGATGGCCAATAATAGCCCATGCAAAGAATGCACTTTGCGATGGCCATACCGCTGAAGTGACCACCGCATGTACCATTGTGTGCTTGGGTGATCACCCAAGCAAACTCCTACTGGTCCAAGCAACATAGGAGGATCCCTTTGTAGCTCTGACGGTACAAAATGTCTCCTAACAAGACATGTTTTGCCACTTTATGTTTAAATGATCTTTTCACGGCAAGCATCAATCCAAGTGGGAGGTTACCTAGCTTGAGGTAGTCTCTTATGGGTGCGTACCAATCCTGCTGATCAAAAATCTTGATGGTATGAATGGCCAATCTCTCTTGTAGTTCATCCCTAGCAAAAGCTGAGCGGGAAAGAACTTGTAAGAATAGCATTGTGTTGCTATTAAGAGGGGTCAGGGAGAATAAGGACCCCCAGTCGGCACGATTTAGACAATCATGGATTTGAGAGAACTTATCCTGAGATGGTTCAATTTGGATCAGGTGGATTCCTAGTGTTAGGTCAGAGCTTGCACACTTCATCGTGGATTGTGATAATGTTTTAACTTGAATGGTTGTCATTTCACCATAAGGGTCTTATAGGATTAATGACCCCAAGGAGGTCATAGTATCCGCAAAATGATTCTATGATCGAGGGAGTGCCTCGATGTCGTACCATTCAAGCTTTGCTAGGAATTTTTCCACAAGGGCTTTGTAGGCCTGCATAACTAGGCATTTACATTGGAATACCCCTTTTACTTGGTTGACAATTAACATCGAATCACCAAATATGTTCAAGAGTTTGATGTTCATGGTGATTGATGTTTGAAGACCTATAAGCAAGGCTTCATATTCTGCATTGTTGTTGGTGCACATGAAATCTAATTTAAATGATAGAAGTATTGGAGCCCCTTACAGTGTGAAGAATACAATTCCTACGCCACCCCCTTGCTCACATTTAGAACCATCAAAGAATAGGGTCATGTCGGCCTGTGACTCAGGCTCATTAGAATCTGGCAATTTTGAAACATGGAAGACCCCATCATTAGGTATCTCTATGGTCAGAGGCTGATCGTCTTCAAGAGGAGCATCTGCTAGTTGATCGGTGATGACTTGACCTTTGATGGACTTCTATCCAATGAATTTGATTTCAAACTCCGTCAACAACATGATCCATTTTGCCGTGCGTCTACTATGATAAGTATGACTCATCATGTATCGCAATGGATTCTCCTTAGACACAACATACATCATATTGCTCAGCATGTAGTGGTGTAGCTTTTTGGTAGCAAACACCACTGCCAAGCATAGCTTCTCGACATATGCATAGTTAAGTTCATAACTGACCAAGGTGCGGCTAAGATAGTAATTAGCCTATTCTTTGTGTAGTTCATTTTTCTAGGCTAGCATGGCACCCAGTGCCACCTCAGTAGCTAAGATGTATAAGTAGAATGACACTCCTAGTCTAGGTGGTTCCAATACTGGCAACAAAACCAAGTATTGTTTAATGTCATCGAAGGCTGACTGGCACTATCATCCCATTGAAATGCTACCCCCTTGTGCAATAATTTATTCATGGGTCGGTACTTGTCAGATAGCTGCGCTATGAAGTTCTTGATTGACGCGACCTTTCCATGCAGGATTCTGAGCTGCTTGATGGTGGTTGGGGGAAGCATTTCAAGGATTGCCTTGACTTTTTTTGGATCTACCTTGATTCCTCATTTTGAGACTATAAAACCCAAGAGTTTTCCAGATGTGATGCCAAATATGCACTTCTTGGGGTTTAGTCTAACTTTATGTTCAATGAGGTGATCAAGGATCTTGCTTAAGTCATCGAGATGATCTGGGCACAAAAGATATTTGGCCAACAAATCATCCATGTAATCTTCCAAAGTTTTATGCATGTGATCGTGGAAGATGTATGTCATGGCACGTTGGTAGGTGGCACCAGCATTTTAAGGCCAAAGGGCATGACCTTATAACAAAATGTCCCCCAAGGCGATGTGAACACCATTTTTATTTGGTCCTCGGGATTGATATGAATCTGATTGTATCTTGAGAAACCATCCATGAGGGAAAACATTTCATGGCCCACTGTAGCATCTACCAATGTATTGATGCTAGGCAAGGGGAAATCATCCTTATGACTTGCTTTGTTTAGATATCGAAAATTGGTGCATATGTGAATCCTCCCATTGGGCTTTTTGATGGGCACCATGTTAGAAAACCATGGTGGGTAATCCACACAGATGAAAAACTATGCATCCAACAACTTTTGTAGCTTGTATTTGACCATTAAGGCTACTGTTGGGTGCATATTACGTAGTTTTTTCTTAACTGGCTTGACTATCGGATCAAGCGTTAGATTATGCATGACTAGCTGTGGGTCTAGCCCCAACATGTCTTTGTAGGACCATGCAAAAACCTCCTTCTTCGCTTTGAGAAGGACAATGTAATTAGCTTGGTCTTCGAGGGATAGACTTACCCCCAGCTTGATGATTTGCGAATTCATTGGATCAGAGCCGATGTCTATGTTAGTCATCTCTTCAACTGACATGTGGGACCTGTCCTCCAACTGGTGTGGAGTTGGGATCAGGTGGATATCATTTTCTGAATTTAGATCTACGTTCAGAATGTCAGGTTCCTCTTCAACATGGAAGACATCCTAAGTCTATCCTGGGGTGAAATGGAACATCCCACCACAAGGTCAGTACTCCTATGGGGATGGTGGTGTGTCAGTGCGATCCCAATCTATAGCATCTAAGTCTAGATGCAATGACCATGTTGGGTCGGTTGGGTTATGGATGGGGGCGGTTAAGTCAATGGAGATCATGTTAATGAAATGATTTTGGTCTCCATTACCGTGGGTGTGGTGACTCGAACATCCTAGGTGATATTTGTGCTCCGGATCTGGCTCTGTGGGTACTAGAACAAATGGATCAGCCCTATGTGTGGATATAAGGATAGGGTTTGCCCTTGGCACTGATGGCTCTATAGGGTCTCTGGGCGGAAGGTGCTCTTTGTATGTCTGAAGTGGTGGGTGCAGTAATTGGTCCAACTATGCCTGGTTGAGGTGCCACCTATGCCTTGGCCCCATGTGTAGCTGCTCAAACATGTCATCTATTTCCATGGGGTATTGTTTTTGTCACATATGATTGAGATATGCCATCCCAGTTTCGTCTTCATAATTGCTATCAAAGATCCAAAGGCCTTCATTGGATCTGATAGCTATTTGTGACATGTGAGGCTCGTCCTGCTCGAGAAAATTAATGTGGTCCCATCGGGGTTGTTCTGCTCTCTGTGAGGGGACCTGATTCTCTTGAGGTGGCACTTGATCAATTGGAGCATCAAAAGGGAACATTGTCATGAATCTCTCTTGATAATCATCTATGGGGGTCACTTGTGAATGATTTCTATCAGATTCGAAAGGGTCCCAAGGTGCTACCTCATACTCTGACTCGTCTTCTAAAGACCCTTCTTGGCCTTGTATATATCCTTCTTGTAGGCGAGTCCTCAAACTTTCTCCTTTATCGATCGAAGGGAAAGGGTTGTTAAGGTCAACAAGGTTGGTTGTTAGCAATGGGAGGTAATCCCCCAATGTATATGTTGTGTTAGGATTGGCATATGGATCTAATGCCAACCCATCCTTTTTGCCTATCCTTAGGCCTTGCATGTTCTCTACCAAGATGTCAAGGGGCAGGGGTGGTTGAACCCTACTCCTGACTTGTCGTATGGCATTTGATATCTTGGTTGGCAAAGAATGTGCACTCCTTTTTCATACCTGCCCAACCCATATCCATGCCAATTACATTGGCCAAGATATCTCAAAGTGAATTCTGGGTTGGACAAATAGTTGACATCCTCAACAAAGGGCTCTTCATTTTCTTCTTCTTGCATGTAAGGTTCAATGTCATTATCGAGGACCCCATAAACAAAGTTTCTCTGATTTGGTGGGTAGCCTAGAGGAACCATAGTGCCGATGGGGAGGTGAGGTCTCCCCATGTCCTGCATGGACTCAAGTGTGGGTGTTGCTACAATATTCCACACTAGATACTCCCCCAGGCCCGTATTGGCCATCTCAACGATGATCGTTGGTGGTGGATGGGGAGGTAATGAGAGTTCTTCCTGGGTCCACTTCATGTAGGGTGAACTAGGCGTCTCGACTTCCATTCAGATAGGCATCTCTTTGGTAGATATGGTCGAGACTAGTGGCGGTGCCTCTTCTAGGGGTTTCTTCCCCTTGTCCTTTGGTGTGGCCACTATAGGTGGCATTGTTGGTGAAGGACCAGATGATGAAGATGGACCCGGCTAGTGATTTGATGGACTTAACAGCAGGGATGAATGCGAAATCAGACCCTATTTAGATGGATTCAACTAAAAATCCAAATGTGTCAATGGAAGGGTCGATTACGAAATTAGTTGCACCGTATTGCAATACTTGAAGGGCTCTAAGTCTGTTGGGACTACATGCACCTGCCATTCAAATGTGTACTTTAGGCACTGATGAGCTATCGAAGGGACACACTTCATCTCACTGATCTAAGGCCATCCTAGCAAGATATTATAGGCCATATCACCTTCCAAGATGTGGCACAACGTAGGAATAGTCTTTTGTCCCACTTGGATGGGTAGGAAAATTGTGCCAACCGTCGATCATATCACATCATTGAATGTTTGAAGGGTATAGGTGGAGGCTACGATGTGAGATGTTGACAACTTGAGGTGTTTCAATGCTGCTATTGTAATTATATTACTGGACGAGCCAGTGTCCACCAACACCCTCTTGTACAAAATCCCGTTGACCAAGGCAATTACGTGCAAGGGTGGATCTGCCATATCACCAGTCACCAATTTCAGTTTGTCTTCTCTAAAGATGATGACTAGTTCTGTACATTATTTTACATGTCCCACAAAGTTGTTGAAAGAGTTTGCTTCATGGGGTTGCAACTCAATGGATTTTAATATATCCATTAGAGCCTCCCGATAGGGCGATGATTGTTGAATGAGCTCATAAATGGAGAGCCTAGCCGACATGGTCCTTAGACTTTGGGTAAGTCTAGTCCGAATCATGGCCACTGGTCTAGGCAGGGGAGGTTATGTAGGGTGCTGTTGAGGTTGTGACGTTGATGGGACCTCTCTTGTGGCCGTCGTGGGGCATCTCTTGGGTACCTCTTGTTCCTAGTCACTATGCTTATCATCCCTACATACCCCTGCATGGGGCAGTTCTGTGTCACCTCATTGACTTGAAGGGTTTTTTCCTATGCATCACGGGAAGGTAGGGGGTTTTTGAAGACTCCCATGTGTTGGTTGTTTGGCACTACGGGGCTATCCACCGCCAGCATCTTGTTGTCTATTAGGTCTTGCATGAAGCTCTTGAACTTCCAACTTGCGTAAAGGTCATGTCATTTCTGCCTATGAAATCTATAGTATACGTCTTCCCTATAGCCCTTAGGTTTTGGCACGTTGGGGTCTATGGGTCTACTTTCTAGCAGGTGTATCAAGTTTTCCATGGACAAACAGTTAAATAAGGAGTCTTTGGACTCTATGAAGGGTGTGAACTATTGCCTAGGGCAACGCTACTGATTTTGCTCTTACCGATGATTCTCCTTCTCATAGCTGTCAAGAGGAACTACCTGATAGTTAGCCTGTGAGGACTGTGTTGCTTGTGCAGGCTTTGACATGTTTATAGCAACTTGATTGACTGCAACGGGTTTCGGTTGCATGGTCCCTATTTTGGCATTTTTATGCCACTCTTTCTTATTTGGCTTGGCAATATTGCCATCCTGTATCTTGATCTCCCCAATGATTCTGGCTTGCACCAGGGATTCCTCAAGAGTGGCATATTGCTGCAGCTACAATAGCATGGAGATCGATCTCAAACAACTTTTTGAGAACATTTGGGTTAGGTCAGCCATGGGAGGGAGGTAGGGCAGCTTTGAAAGCAACGTCCTCCATCGATTTCCATAGGCCGCCATGGTTTCTTCCTAATACTTCCTGAGGCTAGCTAGGTCACTTAGTGATGACTTCTTCTTGGTGTTGAAGGTGAAGCATTCAAGGAACGTGTCCACTAGCCGATCCAAGTTACGGATGCTATATTTTGGCAATTGAGTGAACCAATATGAGGCAGGGCCAACGAACGTGGTTATAAATGTTCTTAGAAGAAAAGCATCATTGTCCTAAATGCCAAAGCATTGGCTCAAGAATCTAGTCACGTGCTCTTCGGCATCCTCCTCCCCTCTAAATATTTTCAACTAGGGTAGTTTAAAGTGTTCAGGGTATGGGGGTGTCGGCACTAAAGGATGCACAGGGTGACTACGGAGCTGGCATAAAGTGGGCTTTTGGGGCCCAAAAGTATTGGTCTCCATAGACTCTAAGCACTCTAGCAATGCTTTGTATGCATCAAAATATTTAATTTCTTCCTCATTGGTTTGTTCCCGTTGGGGGTTGCGGGGAACTTGAGGCCTATGGAGGGGTAGCCGGATAGCATCCCCCCTACCTTGGTAGGGAATTTAAGCCCACTCTTATTCTTGCTCATACTCCTCATAGGATTCTTGAGGAGTTCCTGGGTGAGACCTATAAACATGGGTGGGTTCCCGCGGAGGGTGCCCATTGTTGTTTCTCAGAGTGGCCTCCCGCTCAGGTCTAGGAGGTCTTGGAGGAAATATTTGGTAAGGTCACGGAGACCTATCTCGCACCAAGGTGTTGTGCCTCTCATACAACTCTATCTTATGCTCACGAGGGGTTGGGACCCTCTCAGGCACAGTATTCTAGAGCAATTCATCTGTTTGACACTGAATGCGCTCTTTGCTAAGGTGGTACAGGTGCTCTAACTATTGTTGGTCTTGCCTGAGCTGTGTGATTTGTGCTTGGCGGACGACATGTTTGGCAAAGTCCAAGTCAATTTGTTCCATCATATTATGTTTAGGAAGCCTAGATGCCTCTCCTACATGTCTATCTCGATCGTGGTGATCCGATATCTCTATGGGTCGTTTTCCTCTATTAAGGTTAGCAGAATTCACCTGAGGCTCTGGCCTCAATGGGTGATCCTGATGCATAGCAGGTGTGGAGATGCATTGCTCCCATGCTGTGTATTGCTTTTGAGGAATGTAGTTGATGAGGCCTGAATAAGACTCATTTATAGCATGTTTTAAATAGTTAAAACTACCTAAAACTACCTAAAACTCTTGTGAATTATCTTATATGCTAGTTAAGTTGATTTAATATGCTCTGTATTAACTGTTTGCATGATTGCAGTGTTAAGGACATTATATTCTGATTTTTAACAGTTCTTGTATAGTTTTATGTTATATTTTCATGCTTAGGTTGATAGCAGCATTTTAGTAGTCTTATTTTGATGATCATTAAGCATTAGTTTCTCTAAATTCAGCAAATAGTACAAAGACTTATTACTGTGCAGCTAGAAAACTGGTTTTTCCATATAAATTCTAGCCAGCTGCCAATGAATGGCAAGGCATGGAATTCACATCCAAGGAAGAATGAAGACTATTGCAATATGATCCTGAGGTCTAATCCACCTGAGAAATGCAGCCAAAACCATTTGGAGTCAACACAGTTGGTCATTCTAAAGATCTTCGGAATGAACACAGTATCTTCGGAATGAACATAGTGTCTTCGAAATGAACAAATATCTTCGGAATGAGAAAACACAATGTCTTCGAAATGAGAGGATCTTCGGAATGAGAATTGTAGTATATTCAGAATGAGCGGATCTTCGGAATGAGAATTTTAGTATCTTCGGAATAAGCGAATCTTCGAAATGAGAATTGCAGGATCTTTGGAATGAGCCACTTATCTTCAGAATGAAAACATAATGCACTTTTTGACTTGTTGATTGAATTTGGGCGATGAAAAATGGGATAAGAAGGTTGAGAAAGTTAAGGGAAATATATCCCATCTAACTTTGCCGTCCAAAGCCACCATTTATGGAAAATATCAGATTGATCCTATTCTAGGATAAACGTAGGAAATTCTGTAGGATATCAGGACAGCATATTTTCTGTTTGTAATTAGATTTTAGGCATCTATAAAAGATAGCTCCCGTACAGGTTGAGCTATTAGGAAGAATATTAGATATTAGAAATATTAGATTAGATATTAGACATATTAGATATAATAGACCTATAACAGATTGTAGATCTGTAACAGATTTCAGCAAAATTGTAATTATGTTTTTGAAGCAATAAAAGTGCAGTTTTCATTTCATTTATTTTGTTATGTCTGAGTGTGAGTAAGACTTAGAGAAGAAATTATACCTTCTTCTGGAAAAGGATGCCGACCACTTTCAAATATAGGAGAAGGACTAACAGACAGGTTTTTAGTCCTGATTTTGCTGTAGCAGAATAAGTAGTGGAACTTGTCAACTTTAGCATTTTGTGGTATTTGATTTCTGTTTTAGTTTTTATCCATCTATTTTACATTTGTGATGTAATCAGCAATAGATATAATTAGTTTCTTTATTTTTCAGTAATTTTCCAATTCCCTGCAATTTACATTTCTAGCAATTTACAAGTTTTCTATAATTTCTTGCATTCTTGTTTTTGCTGTCAAACACTGCACAGAAGATCGATGACCTTCTGTTTCATAGTATTGACAGAAGTTGATTACTTGTTTTATCTCATCATTGCAAAAGTAAATAGGTTTCTAATTTAGCAAATGTAATTAAGATTTTCCTTCTGCAAATCAATTAAGTCTCAATTTAGCAATTGTAATTAGGACTTTATTTCTGCAGACAACAAATAGTTTTTCATTCTTGTAAATAGATTAAAATTAAATTTATGCAATTTAGGGATAGAAGTGACACAAATCCCCCACACAATCAATCCTACCAATAAAGACCTGCTGCTCCTAAATGAGCTGAAATGCAACTCTGTTTGAACTTTCTATCGTAAATATCCTTGGACACCACCCCAGATTGATAAGATCTTTAAGATTTAATGATGGTATAACGACTACTCATCATTTTGGCACCATTTTTGGGGAACACGATGTTGTTAGAAGGTGAAAAGTAGTCCAATAATTATTAAATATGCTAAGTTATGAATTTTAGAGTAAAATCTGAATGTAATGACTGGTATAAGTAATTATTATTGGTAAATTGTATTTCAGTCCATTTAGGAAATAAGCAAGAAACCACAAGAAGAAAAATTTCACAAGAGGTTGAAATTATGTCAAAAATGTCTAAAGTTTTTATTTCCAAAAATGTTGGAATTTTCAAAGAATCCCAATCATCCACTTCCAGCACTGCAATATCCTTTGATAAATCATTACAAGAAGGAAAATTAAGTTGTTCAACACCATTTTCTCTTGACAAATCCATACAATCAAGAAAATTTGACAAGATTTATAATTGTTTTTGGGAACCTACAATGGAAGGCTCACAAGAGAATCAAGGTAGAGCCAACAATGTGCTCCACCCTAGTGCAACTAGTGCACCCGCCAGAACTTTTCAAAATCCCATCCAACTAGATCTTAATCAAAACGCTCCCATGAAGGTCATTTCACCTGCAGTATTACCAACTTTCAAGGGAATTACATCTGAAGATCCTGATATGTTTTTGTTTGAGTTTAAAATTGTATGTCAAGATCATGATTACACTAATGACAATCAAAAGCTCAAACTATTTCCTTCCACTCTTAAAGAGTTAGCTCTACGATGGTTTATCACCTTAGCACCTGACTCAATTAGAACTTGGGATGAGATGGAAAACATATTCTTGGAGAGATACCAAGAATATTGTCAAGTTAAGAATCAAAATGATGAAATTATTACAATGAAACAAGAGGAAAATGAAATATTAGAAGATTATATAGACATATTTTCTTTTGTTCATAAGAGATGTGGAAGTGTTGAACCTGAAATTTGCAAAGTCATATTCTTAAGGGGACCACAAGATGAATCTAGGGATGCATTCGATATCTTGGGAAGAGATATACAAATGCACTTAAAATTCAAGAAATTATTAAACTCTGTAAAAATTACTCTCATTCAAGGCATAGAAAACACAGAATTGGTAATGAAAAACATGATTTGAAAGAATGCATGAAAGAGGTTGATATTTTAGTACATGATAGAACATTAGATGAAAAAATTGAATCTACTGAATCTTCAACCATCTATTGTTTAGAATGTAAAAAGCAACACTCTCTTCATGATTGTCCTTTGAACAAAATATTTATACCTGCTACATGTAGCATTTGTCAATTAGGACACCCCACAGATCAGTGTAGTTTATTTCCAGAACTTAAAAGTGTCTTTGAAAATCAGTCTCAACCTATGAAAAAAACCAATTTTGTAGGACAAGGACAAGGGAATAATTTTCATAAATTTCCATATCAGAATGCTTCTCAATTTCCTACACATTAGGGAAATAATCCTTGGTATATGCCATGGTATACTTCAGGTCCACTTCAACAATGTTGGAGTCAACCACCATGGGCATACTCCTAAGCATGGTCTCAACATGGCTGGATGCAACAACAATGGAATCAACATCATCCACCATGGTTGCAGCCAAAATTACAGGGATATAAATGGGTACACCATCAAAATCAGTACAAAGGGCAACAACATTGTCAAAAACAAAAATCAAATTTGTTGCCTAATCATATCCATAATTTCTATCATGGACAACAACAACAAAAATTAAAACAACCTCTATTTTCAACTCAACCTGTGGTCAATCCAAATCATGTTAAACAGGTAACCCCTGTCTCCGTGGTTGAATCGGAAAATACAACCCTAATAAATATTAGTGACTCGTGTTAAAACTCGCTTGTGTTCGAGTGGACCACTGCTTGAACCTATTCCACTTATCAGTGTAGAAAGTGAAGCTAAAAAGAATGAACATGAAAACAAATCTACACTAAAACAACATCAAGAAAGACAAGATACCTCATCAAATAAAGTATCATATTTTGAATAGTCTAAGATATCAAAAGTAACATCTTCACAATCAGACTTGATAAAGGAATTAGAACATTTAACTGTTACAATCCCTTTACATCAAGTTGTACCAATCATTAATAGGATTGTTCAAGAAATGTGTTTTAGAAAACCAAGAAAAAAGAAGAAAGTATATCCTAAAACCATACAAAAAGGTGGAAAATTAGTTAACTTGCTTTCGGGTAAACTTATTACACCTAAGTATGATTGTACAGAAAGCCCATAGTTTCTTAGAACACATAAGGAAAATGAAAAGAATACTTTAGTTTTGGCCTCCATTGGTGTAAATAAAAATGTTTCTCCAAGACCCAATTCAAATAAGCCTGGTACAAAACAAACTGAAACACAACCAAAACAACCTTTGAACAACAATAGTTGGTTGACTAAAAACCAGGGAGAAAATTTGTTTGATATATTGATGCAACATCGTAATGCTTTACTAACATTTTATGCATATTTAGTAGTTGGCATTAAGTTGTTGCAGGTACAGAAAAAACAAATTTTGCAGTTGAATGCATTTGATGAACTTTGGTTGGAAGCACTTCACCAAATAGAATTCACTCAACAAAAATGGAAAATGTGGCATGATGATCACATTAAGAGTAGCAAGGATGAACCAGGGGAGTTTGAGAATGAAGTTGTTCAACTTTCTTTAGTTGATGATTTGAGGATATTAGTGGTGAATGGACATATTTTACATTTGTACCATAAACCACTAACAGAGGTGGAATTTGCTCGGTATTTCACACAGTTACATTTGACAGAAGAGGCTTCTTCTTCTGATGAAGATTCCAAATGATCATATCTTTGAATCTTAAAAATAAAAGAAAAAAAAAATTAGAAAAAAATAGAAAACAAAAAGATGAATAAATTCTGGCTGTGAATTTATTCATGGACATGATTTCAGGGAAGTCATGAATTCCTTCACGGGCACAATCAGAATCAAAAAGACAAAAAGAAAAAAAAATAGAGAAAAGGAGAGGTTAAAGAAAAAAGAAAAGAAAAAAAAAAGAGAAAAATGAATAGCTCAGCAGTGAAAACCTTTTCTAAGGCGCTACTGAGTTGGTATGAATGAAAACCAGTTTTTTGGCATGCATAACCTTAAAATTTCTGAGTCACCATTGTACAAATTCACCAACTACACTTGTTTTGAAGTGTTGCAGGAAGCCTCAATAGAATATCAACAAAAGCAATCATCTTTCAAAACTTGCATTAACTTGTTTTAACCAGGTATATATGTTTCTTGCACTTTTCTCATTGTAAATATTTGATATATAGTATATGACAATTAACCATTAGTATAAAAGTGTTCATAAGAGTTGGCATACACAAAACATTCTTGGAGAAAGAGAAAAATGTTGGTTTCTGCTATGTCTTCAGAATGACTGCTGTATCTTCAAATAACCGTGGTATCTTCAGAATGAAGCTTTGTCTTCGGAATGAAGGTGTGTCTTCAGAATGAAGATTTAACAAACATGCCACCACTATTCATTGCTAATAACCACTCATGTGGGAAAATTTGCATGCAGAATGGACGAGCTAAAAATAGTAAAGAAAATTTGATGGCAAGGATGTCCAATGGCTAGGTGTTCAGAGCACAGAATAAGGAAGTGTGCCATATTTTATCTCCAAAGACATATTTTATAATGATTACAAGGAAAAATACAAAAAAAATTAAAAGTTCTTTCTGAAGAAGAACAAGAGCAAATCCTGTAATTCTATAGCAACCAAAAATCAGTGACCTAACAGATGCTGTAGTTGTTGTTGCAGAAGAAGAAAAAACTACTGCAGAGGCTGTTGCAGAAGAAGAAATAGCTACTGCAGAGGCTATTGTAGAAGAAGAAATAGGAACTGCTGCATAGGCTGTTGCAGAAAAAGAAAGACACCTAGCAATAACAACAGAACCATCAAACTCATAGACTAAGAAGAGAAGAGCTGAAATTGATAGCAAAAAAATAAAATAGAAGAGGGTTCATTTTTCTAAAATATGTTATTTATTTGTCAGAATATAAGAGTGAAGTTCACAGTGAAGAGCTTGAAGCTATCCCTACAGCCCCTATTACCACAAGAAAATAGGGCAACAAGAGAAAATATACATTAAGGACTAGGAGGTCTGTAAGACTCCAATAAAAAGAGATAAAAGAACAAATGATTGAAGAGAAGACCATACAGGATAGCCATGATGTCATAGAAGTGCAAAAAGCCACTAAGAATTTAGATGTAATAATAAGATGATTTCATGGAACCTCCTGTACAGGAGTAGGGGTCTGAAGCAGAGGATGAGATCATTGTTGAGCAACAAACTGTAGTTGATTTAGCAGTATTAGGTTCTGAGCCAAATGAAGAAGAGGAGGTGGACATCACAAAAAAACTGACAATAGCCAAGAGTGTTATAAAAATACAAATGAGATGGATTGAGGAAAGAAAAGATGTTATTGAAAAAACATGAAAAGAAAATTAGAGAATTATAGCAGAAAGTGGAGAAACTAAAAAGCAGGCTGTCATAAGTTGATGACAATCAATTACATCAGATAAAGAGGAGGATTTGGTTTAGTTACTACTTGGATTATCTAGGGAATATGAAGACATAGGTGCTCATTCTGAAGTAGTGCCCCTCCACTTTGAAGTAGTGCCCTTCCATTCTGAGGCATTGCCTTCTCAATCCAAAGAAATACCTATATGCAACATTATTGGGTAGGTCTCATATTCAGGTCTCCAACCATCATTACTCTAGTTCCCTCCTATTTTGAAGAGTATTCCCAACCAGATGATCAGTTTGAATAATGACTCAAAAACCTTCATGAGAAATTACACAAGCACTAAATTGTTCTATGAAACATGGAATATGAGTATGGACATTTGTGACTCCATAACCCACTGCAATGCATGAGGGCATGCATTAATATAAGTTGGGGGGGATGATGAGGCCTGAATAAGCCTCATTTATAGCATGTTTTAAATAGTTAAAACTGCCTAAAACTGCCTAAAACTCTTGTGAATTATCTTATATGCTAGTTAAGTTGATTTAATATGCTCTGTATTAACTGTTTGCATGATTGAAGTGTTAAGGACATTATATTCTGATTTTTAATAGTTATTGTATAGTTTTATGTTATATTTTCATGCTTAGGTTGACAACAGCATTTCAGTAGTCTTATTTTGATGATCATTAAGCATTAGTTTCTCTAAATTCAACAAATAGTACAAAGACTTATTACTGTGCAGCAGAAAACTGGTTTTTCCATATAAATTCTAGCCAGCTGCCAATGAATGGCAAGGCATGGAATTCACATCCAAGGAAGAATGAAGACTATTGCAATCTGATCCTGAGGTCTAATCCACCTGAGAAATGCAGCCAAAACCATTTGGAGTCAACATAGTTGGTCATTCTAAAGATCTTCGGAATGAACACAGTATCTTCGAAATGAACACAGTGTCTTCGAAATGAATAGATATCTTCGAAATGAGAAAACATAGTGTCTTCGAAATGAGCAGATATTTGAAATGAGAATTGTAGTATCTTCAAAATGAGCGGATATTCAGAATGAGAATTGCAGTATCTTCGAAATGAGCGGATCTTCGGAATGAGAATTGCAGTATCTTCGAAATGAGCCACTTATCTTCGAAATGAAAACAAAATGCACTTTTGACTTGTTGAATGACTTTTGGCGGTGAAAAAGGGGATAAGAATGTTGAGAAATTTAAGGGAAATATCTCCCATCTAACTTTGCCGTCCAAAGCCACCATTTATGGAAAAGATCAGATTGATCCTATTCTAGGATAAACGTAGGAAATTCTGCAGGATATCAGGACAACATATTTTCTGTTTGTAATTAGATTTTAGGCATCTATAAAAGATAGCTCCCATACAGGTTGAGCTATTAGGAAGAAGATTAGATATTAGAAATATTATATTAGATATTAGACATATTAGAGATAATAGACCTGTAATAGATTTTAGCAGAATTGTAATTATGTTTCTGAAGCAATAAAAGTGCAGTTTTCATTTCATTTATTTTGTTATGTCTGAGTGTGAGTAAGACTTAGAGAAGAAATTATACCTTCTTCTGGAAAAGGAGGCCGACCACTTTCAAATATAGGAGAAGGACTAACAGCAGTGTTTTCGATTCCGATTTTGCTGTAGCAGAATAAGTAGTGGAACTTGTCAACTTCAACATTTTGTGGTATTTGATTTCTGTTTTAGTTTTTATCCATCTATTTTACATTTGTGATGTAATCAGCAATAGATATAATTAGTTTCTTTATTTTTCAATAATTTTCCAATTCCCTGCAATTTACATTTCCAGCAATTTACAAGTTTTCTATAATTTTCTGCATTCTTGTTTTTGCTGTCAAACACTGCACAAAAGATCGATGACCTTCTATTTCAGAGTATTGATAGAAGTTGATTACTTTTTTTATCTCATCATTGCAAAAGTAAATAGGTTTCTAATTTAGCAACTGTAATTAGGATTTTCCTTCTGCAAATCAATTAAGTCTCAATTTAGCAATTGTAATTAGGACTTTATTTCTGCGGACAACAAATAGTTTTTCATTCTTGTAAATAGATTAAAGTTAAATTTATGCAATTTAGGGATAGAAGTGACACAAATCCCCCACACAATCAATCCTACCAATAAAGACCTGCTGCTCCTAAATGAGCTGAAATGCAACTTTGTTTGAACTTTCTATCATAAATAGCCTTGGACACCACCCCGGATTGATAAGATCTTTGAGATTTAATGATGGTATAATGACTACTCATCAGTAGTGGTCTTCCTCGTGCTCCCTTTTGTATGTGTGAAAGGGACGGACATAATTGTCTTGTCTTGTCTGAAGAGCCTTGTGCTCTGGATTTGGATTATTGTTTCTGACAGTAATAAGGGATAAAGGAGGGATGACGTAATCATGTGGTCCCTCATTATAGAGCCTATTTTGATCTAGTTCTTCATCACATGATGGCCACTCATAACGATCATATAAGGGAGCCCTCCCGTCTATGTTGAGTTCCATGTGTATGGCCTCCTATTGAAAGGGTCTATGCTGAGTGGGAGTGCCCCTCAAAGGGGTGCCTCTATAGTATTATTCTGTAATGGCATAATGTGGACTATCTTGTGTGTTAGGCCACCAAGGCAGTATGACCAAGTCCTCGAGACTATATCGGAGGCGACTTGTGCCCCTTTGTACACTTTTCGTAGCTCCTACTCGTGATTGGGATCGACTATGGGTGTACACCATGGTGATGTTTCTCTAAATATGTGTACATTTTTATCTTATTTATGATTTTTTTTTATGCTACACTAAACAAAAAGGGAAACACATAATCAAAGTAATGATTATCTTGTTTATGGATTAGAAGTGTGCCCTAAATCTGGTTCAGTGTGTTTTGATTTTTTGTTTTGAAAACCTTGTAAAGAAGTTTTTGTTTGTATATGCAATATGAGGGCTCTTATATCTCCCAAAATGGTCACACCTTCAATATACCACTACCAGGCCATTATACTGAACCTCTCTATATACCCGCCCTTATGTGAGGGAGACTATTGGTACGTGAGAGCAGAACAATACGTGGAACATAGGCGGTACGAAAGGGGAATCACTTTGTTTTGACACCTACCATAGAAGACTTATCATCATGCGTTGGGAATCACCCTAGCTACACTTAGTCAGCTTTCATCAGGATTTATGTCTAGCAACAGTAGCGATCAGGGTTATGCATGCAAAAATTCAAGCCAAGGTGGTGATGAAATCCACCGTTGGTCTTGATCAAGTGTTGGGGTTTTACGACCAACGCCTTGATGTTCAGATTATATCATGGTGTGTGGGGTTCTTTTTACTTGTGAAAAGAAAGAAAAACATGCAGTAAACTCTCCTATGCAAGCAAAGAAACAGGAAATGACAGAGACAAAAAATAGAAAATGACAGAGGATGCTCAGAACCCCTACCTCTTCTCTGCCCAAACCGGATGCCTCTGAGTTTCTACTTTGAAATTGCACTAAGAGCTAATCGTCCTGGGGTGAAATGAATAATAGATCTGTATTCGTCATAGGGTGAGATGAATTCCTATTCTTCCTAGGGTGGCATGAATTCTAGCTCTGTATTCATTATAGGATGGAACGAGCAACAGTCTAGCGCTTGAAATATTGATACCTGCAAGCAAAAACACACAAATTTTGATCTCAAAATCAAGGTACAGGGGTCCCACTGTGATCGCCACTGAAATCATGAGGATACAGAAGCAAAACAGAAGGGGAAATGCAACGCTAAGTCCTACAAACGAGAATGCATGAAAAGAAGGAAAACCCACAAACTGAAACAAGATTAAAAGCAAGTGTAAAAGTGCAGCCTTTTATTTTATTAATTTTCTACAAATCAGGTTACAATACATCTCCTCCCTTTTTAGGGGCTAGGAGCGTCGGACATATTTTGATTACACCATGAATGATATATTCCCCTTTGAGATCTTTCGCATGCCCACATTGAAAATGGGTGGACCAAATGTCACCTCCGCTTGCATGAATATGTCTATGGTTCCTTGCTGCCCCTATGGTATTGAGATCTTACATTCATAGAAATAGCAAATGGTTAGTACCACCTGTGGATGGAGGGAAACATGCGATCCCCAAGGCCTGCGGTGAATGCATGCATACAATGATTAAAATGATAACTGAAACATATCAGAATGAGCTAAAAATTTGACAAAAGTAATAAAAATTACCAATAACCCACTATAAAAGGAATAGTCCATAAATCTACCACATATTTCTAATCACTTCGGGGTGGGACGATTAGGACTGTCATAAGCTGTCAAAAAGCCACCTACTAAATTTCTAGTCTAGAAGCTTCCAAAATGCCTAAAAATTTGGGGTTAGACAAAATGGGGCATTTTGGGAAGACCCAGAAGGTTAGATTTTGTGAATTCAGCCTTGATTACCCTATATCCGATGATGCTCCATGTATGTTAGCGAAAGTGAGAAATGATAAAATCATAGCCAAAACTTGTCAAAATTACATGAAACTTGAATAGCAGCATATGTAAGTAACTTAGAATAAAATGCAAAAGAAAAATTAGGGAAATTTGCCATAGATTTCTAATCGCTCCATGGTGGGGTGATTAGAACTGCAGCAATGCGGGGGGCACCCGAGGGCAGGACGCCTGCTGTTTGGGACCTGGTTTCAGCACCAATCCACTTGCGAGGGGTCCAAAACATTTTATGGGGTTATATCGGCAAATTTGGGAGGGTATTGTGGCCAAATTTTTGGGTTTGGTTCTGGATTGCACTTCCAATAATCACCCAATAACCTCTCTTCCAAAAGAGAGATTAAGGATGTAAAAGCACAAATGATGGGTTAGGATGTAATTCGGTAGCACTTCGTTGCTCCAAATGCTCCTCTCTATTTCTTTTTGGGGTGAGAAGACTCACCAATTTATAGACCTAGGGTCTCTCTCTTTGAATGCACATGCGAGGGTGCCACTTGACTTGCTTGTCCTATTTTGGGATAAAATATTATTCCCTGATTTAGAGTCTCTTTGCATGAGGTATCCATAATCAAGGCATGCATGACTGAAGTCTCTCTCTCTGATTTGAATCCATTCCTCATAATTGCATGCCCTGAAGGCGCAGTTAAGTGGTGGACCTATCGAGGTTTGACTTTTTTCCAATCAAACCTACTAATCGTCCCACCCTGGGATGAATGTTGATAATCATCCCTAGGTGAGACGAATACCAGTTTGTAATCATCCCGAGATGGGATGAGTAGGGAGAAAAGTGCTGAAAAGGTGCCAAATTGACCCCTAACTTTCCAAACTATTGTGGGAGTTGTTAGGACCATTGTTTAACCTGTGGGGGCTTCCCTAGGGGCTATGTATGTCAATTCGATCAGTGCTTGTCATCACATAATCGAATTGGTGCTGTTTTGGTGTCTACAAAAGAGAATCAAATATTGTGGTAGAAAATATTTTACAAGTTAACATTGGGACAGAGGAAAACCCTCACATGGTCAAAATTGGAGCAAAATTAAGTGAAGAAAGACAAAAATAATATATAGCATTTCTCATACAGTATGTTGATGTTTTTGCTTGGACATATGCAGATATGCCAGGACTAGATCCTTCTGTGGTAATGCACCATCTAGTAGTGCGACTTGATGCAAAACATGTAAAACAAAAACTTAGGAAAATGCATCCTAAAGTAGCACTACTAGTTAAAAATGAGTTAGAAAAACTCTTGAATGTAACTTTTATCCAAGCTATTGATTATGCCAAGTGGATATCAAATGTTGTTCCAGTAGCTAAAAAAGAAGCCACTAAAGTTAGGGTTTGTACTGATTTCAGAGATATTAATGAGACATGCCCTAAGGATGATTTTCCTCTCTCTAAAATGGATAAAATCATAGATTTTATATCCGGGAGTAGGATTTTATCCCTCATGGATGGTTTTTTAGGATACAATAAAATTAGAATAGCTCCTAAAGATTAACGCAAAATAGCTTTTATTATACATTGGGGTATCTTTTGTTGGAAAGTAATGCCTTTTGGCTTAAATAATGCAGGATCCACATATCAAAGAGCTATGACAAACATATTTCATGATATGATGTATGATATTCTACATGATTATGTAGATGATATTATATCTTATTTAGCTAAAGAAGAAGAGCATATCAATGATTTGAGAAAAGTGTTTGATAGATTAAGAGAATATTTGATTCGCTTAAATCCTGACAAATGTGTATTTGGAGTTAAATAAATAAAATTTTTGGGGTTATTATTTCTATGTGTGGTATAGAAGTAGATCATCTCAAAATTAAAGCTATCCTTGATATACCACCACCTAAAAATATATCAAAATTAAGAATTTTACAAGGTAAATTACATTCTATACATCGTTTTATTAACAAATTGGCTGATAAAATAGGACCTTTTCTTAAATTACTTAAGAAAAATATCCCATTCCAATGGGATAAGGAATTTCAAGAAGCTTTTGAGAGTCTTAAATAGTATCTTCTTACCCCTCTAGTGCTTGTTCCTCCTAGACCTGATTGTCCATTTTCTTTATATATTTCTGCTTCGAAACTTGCACTTGGAGCTATGTTGGCTCAAATTAATGATGAAAATAAAGAACGAGTCACATATTATATAAGGAGAACATTAATAAGTTATGAAACCCGCTATACTCCACTAGAAAAACTTTGTTTAGAAATTGTGTTTTCTACACAAAATTTGCATCATTATATGCTTAGTCAGAAAACATTTGTCATAGCTAAGTATGATCCATTAAGGTACTTGATGAGTAGACCTTACTTGTCAGGGTACATAGCTAAGTCAGTTCTTTCTCTAAGTGAGTTTGACCTTATATTTATCGACAAAAAATCTATTTAAGGCCAATTTATAACTGATTAGTTAGTTGTTGCACCTTTAGAGTCTACTCACCCTATAACTATAGAATTTACTAATGAGTGCCTTAACTTAGAAGAAGATCTTTTTGATTCATGGTATTTGTATTTTTATGGATCTAGATGCATGAGTGGTGCAGGTGTCGGTATTATATTAATATCTCCACAAAAGCACCTTATCCCTTTGTCTTTCAAATTATAATTTGCTTGTACTAATAATACTGCAGAGTATGAAGCTTTAATCCTTGGGTTACAAACCACTTTAGCTTTAAAAATTAAAACATTATTATTCTTTGGAGATTCTCAACTTGTGATAAATAAAATCAATGAATTTTATCAGACGTGAGATGAGAAGCTCTGCCCTTATAAGGAGTATGTTATTAAACTTATTTCATTGTTTGAGAAATTAACTTTAGAAGCCATCCCTCGCACTAGCAACTGTGTCGTTGATGCCATGGCTACAACTGCTTCTCTGTTATCTTTGGATTTGGATGATGAGTATGCTACTATCATTATTCACCAACTCCAAGATCCCGCTTCCTCTAAATCATGTCTAGATCCATTATATGTGTTTCTAATTAATGAAACAACCCCATAAACTTGGTATACAGATGTATTTTATTTTCTCCAAAATTAAACATTCCCAGAAGGATTAGATAGGAACCAACATAGGTCATTACATAAGTGAGTTGGTTGCTTTGTAATTGTTGGTAATACCCTATACAAGATATCCTTTGAAGGTATCCTATTAAGATGTCTTAATTTAGAAGAATCTAAGAAAGCCTTAAGTGAAGCCCATGATGGATCCTGTGTAGGACACTTTAGTGGAAGTGCCATTGCTAAGAAACTCCTTCGAATGGGATATTTTTTGCCTTCCATGGAAAAATATGCTAATGATTATGTGTGTCATTGTGACAAGTGTCAAAGACATGCAAACATTGTTCACGCTCCTACTTAGGAACTTCAAGACATTTCATCTCCTTGGCATTTCTCTAAATGGGGTTTAGATATTATTGGAAAAATTAATCTTATCTCATCTAATGGTCATAAATTTATAATAATAGCAACAAAATATTTCACAAAGTGGGTAGAAGATATACCATTAGCTTCTTGCACACGAGTCCAAGTTTCTAAGTTTATCTTTAATCAAATCATATGTAGATTTATAATTCCATTAACTCTCATATCAGATAATGGAACATGTTTTAAGAACAAAGATGTTAATAAATTATGTTAAAAATATAAAATTTAGCATAGATGGTCTACTCTTTATTATCCACAAGGAAATGGCCAGGCTGAAGCATAAAATAAAACCTTAATAAAAAATATAAAAATATTGGTTGATAAATCATGCCGTGACTGGAACATGCAATTATATCCTGTCCTGTGGGCCTATCAAACTAGTGTTTGTACTCCTACAGGGGCCTCACCTTTTGTCTTGGTTTATGGTACTGAAGCAGTTTTTCCATTTGAGTTAGAAGTTCCTTCTCTAGCTCTCTTACTTTAGGATTTTGAAGTAGGGGATGAATATCATGCTGGAATATTAAGTCAGTTAGAACTTATAGATGAAAAATGTATTCATGCCCTAGAGCATCTTCGCTCCTACCAAGACAAACTCAAAAGATCATATGCCAAGAAAGTCCATTGTCGATCTTTTGAAATAGGTGATTTAGTACTCAAATAAAATCAAAAGAATACAAATGCTAGAAAATATTTAAAAGGTAAATTTCAACCTAATTGGCTTGGACCATTTGTCATCATTGCTAAATTTGGATCAGGTGCATATCGCTTGGCCACCTTAGAAGGAAAAGAACTTAAGGAGCTAATGAATATCATGCATCTCAAAATATATTATGTCTAGAACAAAAAGTTCAATTTATGTACATACTTGTAAATAATTTATTCATCATTTAGTTTGCAATTCTCATATTATCAAAATACAAAAAAAATCAAGAAAACATAAAATTTCCAAAAATATTTCAAATTGTTAAAATATTGTTCTTTGCATCAGTGTGTGTTGTTTTCCCAAAATTCAAGTTATATTTTATTTTATTTCAGATAAATTCAAAAGTTATCTTGAACCATGCACTTAATTTACATCTTTCATAATGTTGATTTTGTCGCTCTGATTATAAATCTCTCTTGTATCAAAAAACACTATTACTTCATTAAATAAATTTTGAGTTTTGGGAAATGATCTTGCTACTTATTGAACCAAGAACACATTCTCACATATTAAATATAATTTATTGCAAATTCAAAAAGGATACTACATAGTAGTCTTAGTTCCTTAAGCAAAAAGTTTCCCTTGCTATCCTATTATGCGCATGGTCTAGAATACTGAGAATTGGCAAAAGGACAAGGTATCCCCCTAACAAAATAAAATTCTTTGCTCTACGTCTAATCTAGGCAATTATCCCAAAAAATAAAAGAAAAGAGAAAAATAAAAAGAAAGAAAATAAAATATAAAAATAAAAATAAAAAGAAAGAGAAAGAAAAGCAAAGAAAAAATATTTCTACTATAGAAAGCAATAAAATCCTTTTGTTAAAAAATGGACAAGAATCCCTATTCCAAAAATTATAAGAAAAGAAGGGGTAGTGAGCTTGAATCCCTAGAATTCCTCAATTATTCGAAAGCCATGAGGTAAGCCCCATAACAAGTGGTTTGTGCCCAACCTACTTGACCTTGGGTAATCCCTTTTGCATGGCGATATGTCTATCACATTAGTGACCTTATTTTGTATAGACCAATGTCTGCTTGTGTATTAGATAGCTTTTGGCAACTTGATTTACATAGTAGTTCGGTAAAATGGCATGCACAAAATCATGGTTAATGAACATCTCATTTGCACACACATTGGTTCATAAAAGTTTGCTTGTATCACTACCTTACTCAAAATCGGTAAATTAATTTCACAAGCACACACATTTGATCCTTGAGAGATTTTGTATCATTGTGTCAAATCAAGATGGATAATGAAATCATTTATCACACACTGGTTCTTGATAAATTTAATTTTTTCTTAGAAATAAGTTAAAATATTTCTTTGAAATTTGTTAGACAACATTAGTTCATCATTTATATTTCAATTTTTTTTTTTCAAAATCTCCAAAAATAATTTATTTCAAAAATAACTCGTAGTACAAAATCATTTATCATGCATTATAGTTTTGATTTCACGATGATGGTATAATTCCTAGGAATTATTCTTCTCAAATTTTACACTAGGAATTCTATGCCTAGCGCAAGTCATCTTTCTCAATTTTTAGGTCTAAAACATTCCATATTTATTAATCTTCTTAAATATGTGATACAAATGATTTGTTGCATATCAACCTATATCTTAAAGAATAAAATGATTTCATATTATCATGCATTGCATTTTTGACTTCGCAATGATGGTATAATTCTTAGTTACTATTGTTCTAAAAAATTTCACACTAGGAATTCTATGCCTAGCGCAAGTCATCCTTCCCAAATTTTCATGCTTAAATCACATTATTTTCACAAACAATAACCTTTATCAAAATATTTCTTAAAAATCATTTTTTTTCAAAACCAAAATCAAACATCCTCTTTTATCATTATAAGCCTCAAGATTATACTTGAGCACCACAATTTTTTTTTTTTATTATTAGCAATACAAACTTCCTCACAAAAGGATCCGCTTCATGAACTAGCAAGCATTAATCTCCACCAACGGTCATATAACAACACAACATCCTCCAAGGAACATTGCTAATCCATTTATTTCATCATTTTACAAAAACATCTTTTCAAAAACACATTTACAAAAATTTAAATCATTTTAAGCATGATCAAAACACTTAAATCAAAAGCATGATTATAAGAAATTTAAACATCATAAAAATTCAATCAAATGCAATCAAATCATACAAAGTCACATAAGAAAAAATATCAATATATATATATATATATATATATATATATATATCTTGAAAGTCTATATACAAAATAGAGTTGGACTGGTATGCCACAATATCCAACATCGGTATACTCAATCACCAAAATATAGTACAAAAATAATCCCCACATATATAAACCCCTATCCTCTAGAAGCCCTAGAACTCTAGGCATCATCATCTCCACCAGGGGGTCGTGGTGCTTGGAATCCTCCCGCTCCTATAGTAGTGGTTGTCCTAGAAGTCGATCAAAATTTGAAGTGACTCGAAGTCTCAGGTATGTCAAGCATCGGAGGCTTTGGTTGCCTTTGATCCGTGAGCACTACTGCATGATATAAAACCTGATATAAACCTAGCAACTAAAGCACCCGATTCAATGTCCTTATTGAGTCACTCTTCCCTAACTGCACTAAATAAGAAGATGTAGGAGCTCGATCCCTAGCTCCCTATCCCACCTGTGCCTGAGCCCCTATGTGAGCTCTACCTCTAGAGCCTATATCCTACTCAAACCCGCATAATGTGCCTCTAGAGACTCAATATTAGTCTTTTGAGAGGCATTCTCCTCCCTCACACTAGTCACTTCTACCCGTAGAGCAACCATCTCATTGTTCTCCCTCTCCTCCATAATCCTCTTACCCTTATCGGGCATCTCAAGTACATCACCCTACTGAGGAGATGCTACATGCTCCTCCTCCACCCTGTCATCTACCATCTACTAAGAAGAGGCCCTCCTATCCTCCCTATCTCTCTCTCCTATCCTAGCAAATCTCTATGATCTAGATGCCCTCTCCCATCTCATATGGTATTGATATCCATCCCTAGTGCAAGGATCCTATCACCTAGAGGACACCTGTGTGTCAGACTGATGATGACTAGTTGTGCGATGTTGTCTAAAGAACTGCTCGACTACCTGTTGTACTGCATTCCTTCGTAATGTCAATCAGGTGGGCCTAATATCAATGTACCACTATCAATACCTGTCTGTAACCTCGACATCATCTCCATCCGCTATCTATACTGGATTATCATATAGTTGTAGATCCAAGAACTGTTCCATATTAGGAGCCCCACTAAGAGTAGTAGATTCTTGAGTAGATTTGGCAAAGTTGATATTCCTATACTGAGTAATATCCTACCATAGCCCAAACTATTGTTACACCCGATCCACGTGATGCAAATCCACCTCTCCCTAATCCATCTACAATGAAATTGTTCACCTGATGCAAGCTAGCTCAAAATCATCCTAACCCCAGCATGGTAGCTCTCTCTAGTATCTCCATCTAATATCCTCTGCCAATAACTCATCAAAGAGTCACCTCGCTACATCGAGGCTAACCCATCCCTGGTGACCCCTCTATATAGGCCAATAGAAGATCCTCGGTTAGTCCTCCTCTACTCCAGACTCGTTGTTTCCCACTCAAGCTAGAGGAAGTATTATAGGTCATCTGATGGCTTGGTTCTCCCAGCACCACACCTATAGAAAGGATGCTAAAATTAATCCCTTCCCCCCTTTTAGACCATCCTATGCAAAAATTTGTATAGCCTACCAAGAAATAATGATCCAAATTCTCTGATCACACATATCCCAGATCACATCTACTAAGGTCTATGGTCGGTGGCATCTATTGAGGTGGCATAGTATAAGGCCTCCCATGATGCCACTCAACAAAAATATCAAATAGGAGATTCCATCTATCTCCCCGAGCCTTTTAATAATAACCCCACCCTTCTTCAGTAAGAAATTAGGGTCCCCTGTTAGTCTCCTTAGTGCTAGACTTGGTTGCCAAATGCAACTATGTGAGTGCCCCTCACCGGTATCCTCAAAATCCTCCAAACATCCTTTAGTGTGGGAGTCATATCCCCTATCAACAACCTGAAGCATGAGGACTCTGGGTACCACCTGTCTACCAGAGTCATCAATAGTCTCATGTCCACTGGGATTTATGACATCTATGCCATATGCCTCAACCCCACTGTCTTCAAGCATATCCTCTCATCAACCGAGAGAGAAGCCAAATCTGCCTAGAGCATAGCATGTCTCCACTCCTGGTTCTTTAGTTAAGCCATTTGTCAATAAAAACAAAATAATAAAACTGTAATTAGTGATTGGATCAAAAGTATGAGATTGTATCGATCGGATGATATTGTATTGATTTTCGTGATATCGTACTCTACAATATCACCAAAATAATTCTAATATTGACCTCGATCGGATCAATTTTTTTTGATATCGTATGATAAGATATCATAAAATCGAATTGATTTCATCGATATCGTATCATACGATATCATGAAATTGCTATGATCTTACGAAATCATTATGATTTCACAATTAGGGTTGTGTAACGACAGTCGTGCCCTAAAAATCAAAAATTAAAAAAACAAAAATATGAAAAATCTAAACTAAAAGAGAAAAAAATGCTTACCCTGAGATCTCCATCTCCTGACCGAACCAAATCAGCGCGATGGGAAGTATTTACCATGTTTTCTCCAAATCTCCAGAGCAACAAAAGACAAATAACAAATGAATTGAGTTCTACCCCTTTTCTATTTTTAAGCTATTTACCCTTAATGTAGAAAAATTTTGATTTTTTATTCAAATGAAATATTTGACATAAAAACTCGAAGGGGGTATAACACCTAATGCAATTCACAAGAAAAATTCAAATTACAAACTTTTTTGTGCAATAATTTTTTGTTTTCTCGTAAAGCATGCTATTATTTTCTTTAACACATTTTTTTAAAATGTGCTAAAGATGGGGCAAAATGTAGCACCCTACAATTGATACATAACAATTTGCATTAAAGATAAAAATATCCAAAAATTAACTCAAACAACTTTGCAGCTTGTTACCTTGATTTTCGTGCCTTCTAGACGAGATCAAATGGATGTAACAAGATCGTATGTACGATCTTCGATATCGTATGTATGATCATGTGTACAATCTCTACGATCATACATACGATTTTACCCAAAACAAAAAAACTCAAAGTAGCAAAACGAAAAACAAGTTACAACCTATTTTGTCTTTACCTGTGCAACCGTACGGTAGTTACGAGATTGGATCCACCGATCAGTCCCAACTTGGAAGGAGTTGCAACCTATTCTATTTTTTAGCCTATTTTTCCCTGTTGGTTCATCCTATTTAATCAGGCATCCCTCCCCTCGAATCTCTTTGACTCTACGATATAATTTTGCACTTGAATCATTGTAATTTCTACATTAGTCCTAGTTATTTTTAGTTTTCTATAGGATCAAAGGGTACGATCAGTTATCAGATCATACGATCTTGCGACTCGAGCATAAAATATTGCTATTGTTGTATGATCTTGCTTGCAGATCACTTGGGGGCAACTCCAAGTGTTGGTTTGCATCTCTTAATCTCTCATTTGTATGTTTATCACTTAATTTATCATTTCCCATTATATACAATATTAGATTTAATCATTTGCATTCTTGGAGTTCACCAAACTGCATTCATTTACATATTTCATCTAACTTAAGGCACATACCTATTAAATATTTGTATTAATGCATTTAATAGTTCATACATAATCCAATTTATGTCTGATAAAGTTTGTAGCATATCCTAGTTTTCTATTTTGCACTCTATTCATGAAATTGCAGGTTTTTGTCAAGATCGGATCATCCGATCACTGATTGGACGATACGATTGCAATATCGTACGTAAGATATTGACCATAATCATATGATATCATCCTGTTGCATATGATCTTGTCTGCTACAAAAATTAAAATCTTCATCAGACTTCAAGATACAGGTCAAAGTTTCAATTACTTTATAAGCACTGCATAATTCATTAAAGTTCTATTTTTTATTTTTTGTTGTTTACATATGAATAAAAATTGCATATAGGTTAGCATAGTTGCATATTGGACATAAATAGGTGATTGTGAGCAATTATAAAAATAAAACATCAAACAAACTCCAAAACCTAGGTGTGGAAACTACCACAAAATGTATCCTGGTGAACCCTAAATAATTCATCGAAAAATCACCAAAAAAGACACGAACTCAAGTGTCTCTCTCCAAGGTGTAGACCTATCATTCTCTCATTCCCCTTCAAGGCATGGATCCATTAGCCTGGAGGAAAGGGGTACAAGAATTTTAGAGCTACAGTTATAAAATAAAGTAGACATTACCAATGGAAAACATTAAAGTAAATATTTATCATTATTTGATTTAGACATTCAACATTTTCTTGTTAGCTTCAACTAAACTTACTACTTCCTCTAACCATAGAAAGGATAATTTAATTTCACAATTCTCAACCAAAACCCCTCTATTGGCTAGCCTATATGTACATTTGTATGTGTAAACTTGATTTTTTTAACTCTTTAGCAAGATCTTGAATTTCCACAATTATCTCTTGTATGTCGCATGGAACCTTTACTTTCCTAAAAATTGTATTTATTACTATAAGAGAATCACCTTCCATCCATACTATGTTCCATTTCATTTGTTTACATATTTTTAACCCTTCTAAAGCCGCCCAAGCTTTAGCTTAATTATTTGTCTCAAATGCACTATTGAATGCATAATGACACAAAATATCTCCTCTATTATTTCTAATTATTCCTCCTCCTTATCCTAAATTTCCTTTACATGCTCTATTAAAATTCAATTTAACCAACTCCACATCTGGTGGTTTCCACTTTATATTCTTTACCTTCTTTTTGCTTCTTTTGTACCCAACATTATAATTCCATTTAATGACTTGAATCCATCTATCAAGACTCTCTACTTCTATATTAGGGATTGGGTGAGTTATAGGATTGATTTAGACTCCTCTATGGCTAAACATATCTTCCTTTTCATTACATCTAAACTGCTTTCCTTTCCTTTAAATATTTTTCTATTCTTTTCTACCCATACAATCCAAAGTATTGTATCTTTTGATATATCTCATATTTTCTGTAAAGCCTCACTTGTATAAGTGCTCTACCATTGCTTTAACCATTATTCAATTCTACTATTCATCACCATACATTTACCAAACATATTAAGAATCCATTGCCATAGTTTCCAAACTATTGAGCAATGTCCTAAGATATGGTCTATACTCTCCTCCTCCTTTTTACAAAGAACACATTGATAGGGGCTATGAAAACCCATTTTCATAAGGTTATCCTAGGATTAAAAAATTTATGACCTACTAGCCAAACAAACATTTTGACTTTAAGAATGCTCGGGCTATCTAAAATATCTCTTCATATTCTAGTGATATTACTATTTTGTTGGTGCTTTACATTATATCCACTTCTTTTTGTGTATTATCCTGATCTATTCAACTCCCAAATCAATTTATCCTTGGCTCCCCTCGGAATAATCACAGTTGTTATTTTTCTACTCAATTGCCTTGTAACATCAATATCCAGTATACTTGTAAAAAAAAATCTTCTTTCCATTTGTATCTTCCTTCATGATCCTTGTACAAAATATTTGAAACTCTATCACCATATTTATCTTGAAGAAATCTCATCCAAGGTTTCAAAATTGGATCTAAATTGAGTGGTTTTTTATCACACCAAGTATCCATCCAAATAGAATTTTTTCTCCAATTCCCACCACCCATATTAAACCTTTAATCATTAGATCAATGGAATTTTTTAAACCATTCCAAAGAGCAGAACCATTTGGTAGAGAGAATGCAGTAAATATTAAACCTGGGTCATTGGGCTCAACATACTTACTTAGAATAATTCTAGCCCATTATATTTGGCTCTTTTTGTACAATCTCCATATTACTTTTCCTCTAAGAGCTAAGTTTACATATGTAAGAACTCTTAAAATAAGACCTCCCCTAGTTTTATCATCACACACCTTGCCTCATTTCACCAAAGGAAATTTCCTTTTATCATGTAAACCTAACCATAAAAAGGATCACATAATATATATAATTATTTTCAATTGATTTTGGCATAGTATAAAATGACATATAATATGTTGGAATGGCTTGTAAGATTGACTTAATTAATTTCACTCTTCTTGCTAATGATATCCATCTACCTTACCAAGCTAGTAGTTTATTCTGAATGTTATTAATAACTAGAGTCCATAATTGTATCCTCATTATCCCCTCAAATAAAGGTATCCCTAGATAAGTTGTTGGTAAATTTGCCTCCTCCATTTGAAGTATCCTGTAAATTCTTACTTTGATATTAGTTGGAGTATTAAGAAAGTAAATTTTAGATTTTTTCCTATTAAATTTTTGCCCTAATGCTCTTTCCTATTCCTTTAAAAAATTATTCAAATCTTTGGCCTCATTTATCACCGTCCTTCCAAAAAAGGATCATATCATCTAAAAATTGTTGATGGGTAATATTTTGATGTTATTACTAACCTTAAGTCCACTTATAAGCCCATATTTGTAATCCTTGTTTAAGTTCCTACTCAAAACCTCTACCATAATAATGAATAAATAAGGAGTAAGAGGATCTCCTTGTCTAAGCCCTATCTTGGCTTTAAAATATTTTATTATTAACCCATTGACCAACATTGAATAAGAAATTGTAGAGACACAAAATTTAATCCACCTAACTCATTTCTTCTCAAATCCAAACTTTTCTAAAATTGCAAAAAAAAATCTTGTTTAATCCTATCATCGGTTTTAATCATATCAAGTTTTAAGATTGTTGCTTTCTCTTTTCTTGAAGTTATTGAATGTATAAATTCATGAGATACTATGATCTCATCCAAAATTTGTCTCCCTTTCACAAATTCTCCTTGCTCTTCTGTAATATTTTTTTCTAACAACGATCTTAATCGATTCGCCATCACTTTGGAGGTGATATTATATATCATATTACATAGGCTTATAGGTCTAAAAGAATCAAATAATTCAGCATCCTTATTTTTTGAAATTAGGATAAGATATGTTGCATTTATTTTATAAGGTATATATTGTTTTACCCTAGACTGTTCCACTACCACAAATAAAGAATCCTTCACTATATCCCAATTATGTTGGTAAAAATTTGTAGAGAGCCCATCTAGACCTAGGGATTTATCCTTATTAAAAGATAAAATAGCTAAATGAACTTCTTCTAGAGTAATAGGCTCCATCAATTTACTATTGCCTTCATTCATTATAATTGAAGGTACATATTAAAGACGTTTATCATTAAGAAATTTTGTCTCCTCTGATCCTACAATATCTTAATAAAAAGACTTTACCTCTTTTATAATTTCACTTTGATCTTCAATCCAAACCCCTTATATTGATTTAATTCTACTAATTTTGGATGTTGATCTTTGTACTATAACCATCGTATGAAAAAACTTTGTAATTTTATCTCCTTATTTTAACCAAAATTTTCTTGATTTTAATCTCCATAGTTTCTCTTCCTTACTCAAAATACTATGATATTCACTAAGAAACTCTCTTTCCTTTGACTTTGGATTATTATGATCACCTTTTTAAAAATTTGAAAGTTTATCTTTTAGTTCTTATTTCTTTTCAAAAATATTTTCAGAAGTATTTTTGTTCCATTCTTTTAATCTAGATGTCATATATTTAATTTATTTTGGAAAAACATACAACCCACCATTTCTTGAAGAATTCCATGTTTATGCTATCATATCAATAAATTGAGGATGGTCTTCCCACATCTGCTCATATTTAAAATATGATATTTTTTTAATTCACTTACCACCATTTTAACTCTTATTGGTCAGTGATATGAACCAATCCTTGTTAAGGTATTAATTTTAGCATAGGTTCTTTCATCTAGCCAATGATTTGAAAGTATGCATCTGTCTATTTTTTTTGTTATTAGGTTATGGCATCTCCTATTGTTAGCCCATGTATAGTTGTCTTCTTCAAAATCAACCTATCATATATTTATCTTGAATAAAAGTTGAGAAATATCTCATACTTTGGATTAATTTCTTAATTCCCCTAAATTTTTCATCTAGCTTGGTTATGGTATTAAAATATCCTATGATCATAAATTGGGTTTCTTGGTCTTTACTTCTCATAAAGGCTTCATTCCTATCCAAACTTCTAATCTACTTGATTGAGTTGTAGGTCCATAAACATTGATAAAGATGAAACAAATATCTATAAAGTAGCAAGTGACTAAAGAAGCTATCCAATGCCTAATTTTATGAATGGTTACATAGGAGGTTCTAGAATGATTCCAACAAGCTAGAATTCCCCCTGTCACTCCTTCAAAATCCATAGCATCCCATTCACATCTTGCCCATACCACTTTCATAGTTTTTGAAACATTTTTTTGTTTTGTTTTAGTGTCTTAGATACGAAGAATTTCAAGGTTATTATTTAAACAGAGGTCCCTAATACACCTTTGATTTGAGGGAGCATTAGCACCCCTTATAGTCCATGATATGATATTCATGTCTCATTAGGGGTTATTGGCCCCGCCTGTGTATTACCAATATTATTTTGTTGTTTGGTAAAGAGAAGTTTAACCAACTTATTTTGTGTTCTTTTCTCTATGTTTGCTTGTGCTTCATTGGATATTTCTTGAGGATTTTCCTTTTTTTGCTTACCTATATTAGGAGTAGGTCTTATTTTTCTATTCCTCAATTTTCTTTCACAATTTTGTTTTTCATCATATTTATTCTCTTCTAGATTTGCTACAGAAGCTTTTGACTTGTCCTATTCATTTTTTGGTATTTTCTTATTAATGGCAGAGGTATTAACATCTAAAACTATATTTTTCTATCATTTTTCTCTTAAATGGTGCATGGTACTTTAAGAGAGTCTTCAAAATTTGATGAGACACATTCCTTAGGTTCATTGCGAATGTTTTTCCTTAAATCAAGATCATATTGAATAGATGATTTCTTGTTAATATATTGGACCTATTGTACTATGTCCTCTAAGTTTTGATCTACATTCTCTTCATAGGACAAAGCCTCAAAAGAGTTGGTATTTCTTCCAATATCCTTCCTTATTGGTGTCCACTATTTATTTTCTTTCAAGTTTCTAGATCTAGTTTTTAGAAGTTGAAAACCATCTTCATCCATATCCATTTATAAGTTTCTCTTATGGTTTTCTACATATGATTCTACTAGGATATTCTTAGGGCATGATCTCTTAGTATGCCCCACCTCATGACATATTCTACATCTAAAAGATATGTTTTCATAATCTATGGTTTGGATCCACATCTTATCCCCATACTTAAGAATGATTGATTCTAGTAAAGCTTTACTTATATCAAAATGACCAATATTTGATGATTAATAGCTAAGAATCCATTTATTGTCTTATCTAAAATCTCAAGGAATTCCCCTAGAGTTTTTTCTATTGCCTTGAAGGTATCTATTTCTCAAAATTCAATGGCCAACCCAGACATCCTAACCCAGACTAGTACTAGGGATAGATTTATATTTTCAGGTGAAAAGCTTTCATACCAGCAGGTTAAGAAGAGTCATGCTCTTCCCATAAACTAAGGATCCCCTTTTAGGATTTTTTCTCTTTCTTTCCTAGAACAAAATATGACTAGGAAGTAACTTTTGGGAAGAACAGATAGAATCACTCTTGGAGACTTCCAATTCCTATCAATCCAATTTTTCAAGGTTGAAGCCCTTAGCCAATACCCATTAAATTTTCCAAAAACTACCGTATTTAGAGCAACGGGGATCTCTCTAAGGTGTGCTCTCTAACCTCTACCACTAGATATAATTCTAAGGATTTAACTATAAATTGATCCATGGAAAGGAAACTAAAACTCAAAATCTATTGAAATTTATCAGAATGTCCTATAGCAAATATAATATTTGATAAAAAAATTATAATAATTTGCATACAAAATTTCTAAGATAAAGAAGGAAAAAAAACCTAATTGAAAAATTTTGTCCAGATAAAATGTTTTGCCTCACTGAAGTCCTAGTCCTTCATTTTTCTTCCCATCATCTCAACCATAGTTGACAAATATTTGCAATTTTGTTTTTTGTGACTTGAAAATTTGTCAATGCCCTTGTTCTGGATGGTTGACTTCATGAGATCATATCTCCCTCAATATTTCTCATATTCTTTCATATAAAATCTATTCAATTTTTGCACAAGTTGGTCCAAGAATTAGCTAAATCTAATAACCCTTCACGAAGATATGGCTTATAAAAGATGAGACGTTTTTCCAAAAAAATGCTCTAATCCTTCGTGAAGCGAAAAATCAAATATATTATTATCAATTTTTTTATTCAAATCAATGCAAATCCTTAGCCACTTGAAGAGAGAAAAATCTCATATACTCAACAAATATAACTATCTTAAAACAATATTATTTATTTAAAAAATTTATAATTTTTTTTTTTTGGGAAAACATCCGGAAAGGATACCACTTTCAAGTAAGACAAAAAAAAACAAAGATATTTAAAATTTATAATATATATATATATATATATTGGTAATATTAAGAGATGGGGGTTTTGACCAAGAATCCCCCAACCTGCTACAACAACTCCACGAGGGAGACACACACCCACCCCCTCACACACTCACCCATGCCACGGTTTGAACCTTGGGTCTCCCGAAGAAGAGCCAAAACCCAAACCATTGCGATGCACCCCACGTGCAAAATTTATAATATTTTAATTATATCATAATATCAAATAATTTAAATTTTATAATTTTTTTGATAATATTATTATATATTTAATATGTTAAATTATAATACTATAAAAGCATTAATCATATGGATGCTACCAAATTCTTTAGGCCTTAGAGACAATAATTTTTTTGTTATTATTATTATAACAGACAATATTGTTTATTGAGCCACAACATTGTGACAGGTTGTGCCGTCTTCGCAAACAAATGTTAAGCTACCCAAATTCTATACCTCAATTAGATGAGACAGTATCTCAGTGTTGTTTATTAATATACCTTATTAAGTATTTTAATATTAAATAATAGTTAGAAAATTATTATAAATTATAAGGAACCATCAAAGTGCTTTTAATTTTAATTTTATTTTCAATTAAATTTAAATATTAAACTTTAATTTAAAAAATCAAAATCTATTGAATCAACTACAATCTTTTAAATTTTTGTTTTTTTACACAAATTTATTTTCACACAAACATACCCATAGGCCCTGTACATTTTTTATACAGGAGCAGTTCACCAAATATTCAATAAAACCGCATGTTCACCAAACAAAAATAAACCATTTGAGCAGTCGTTAATTTATTTTTTTAAAGACTAATTCAATGGTCCAAGAAATCAAAAGGAGCAGTACACACACGGTCTCTTTCGGTCAAAAATTTTAACATAAACCATGGTGTTTTCGAAAAGATTATCATCCTGAATTTAGGTCGAAAGATTATCATCCTGAATTTAGGTCGTTGAAAACTTACTAATTCTTTATTTGTTCCTATTTACAGGCTCCCACATTGGATATCCCCATGGTATGCAATCCCTCCTGTGAAACTTATTTATATAAACATTTCTACAGTGAGCCCAACTGCAATCTGACAGTCAATGTCTTCCGGTCCACTTAACCCGTGCTCATCTACGCAAATATCCACCTAACACTCGGAGCCGGTAGCATATCTCATCTTTATATAGCCACTAATGCGTTTCATGACTTAAGTAAAATTCCCGACAACTCCATCAAGTTGTCAGAGGATTGTTTTTTAAAATGGTGGTGAAGGTGCACGGAATCCCTACATACTCATGGACCAGGCGGGTGCTATTCTGCCTCGTTGAGAAGAACGTCGAGTTCGAGACCATCAACATCAACACTAAAGCTGGAGACCACAAAAAACCAGAATTCTTAGCTCTTCAGGTAATCTCAATACAATACCATAAAATTAGATTAAATTCAATCTTTTTCATCTCCTGTAATAATTGGCATTGATGATGAAACGTGAACAGCCCTTCGGGAAATTTCCTGTGATTCAAGATGGGGACTTCACTCTCTTCGGTAATGCACTGCAATAAGATTTTTTAAGAAGTTTCAAAGTTTAAACTATGACTTAAATAAATGTGTGAAAAAGTGGGTGTATATTGAGAGTAATGGATTTTTGCTTATAATATAAATTTGAGGCTGCAGAAACAAGGGCTATAATCAGGTACTATGCCATGAAATATGAGGGCCAGGGGACTCCATTGTTAGGTAAGACAGTGGAAGAGAGGGGGTTGGTGGAACAGTGGGTGGAAGTGGAAGGTCACAATTTCGATTCCCCTGCAACGCAATTGGTGGGTATCTTGTTGTTTGCTCCCGTTAAGGACGAGTCTCTGATTAACAGCAACGTGGAGCAGTTGGAGAAATTGTTGGACGTTTATGAGCAGAGGCTGTCCAAGTCCAAGTATTTGGCGGGGGATTTCTTCAGCCTTGCAGATCTCACTCACCTGCCAGTCCTTTACTTGATTGTGAAGGCCACTGATAAGAGTTTTCTGGTTACAGACAGAAAGCATGTCAATGCATGGTTTGAGGATATCTCTTCCAGACCTGCATGGAAGAAGGTTTTGGAGTTGCAATCTTAAATTAAATTGACTTGGGTTGCAGTCTATTAATAGTGTTAAACCAGCCTAGTTAGTTGGATGTATGTTACATTCCTTATAATAAAGATTGTGTGTGAAGTCTGAAGCATGTGGCCCTTGTTTCCAAAGGCTTATATGTCACCTTGTGAAGAGGAGGACAACTTCGGGTAAAGATGTCCTAATATAATTGTGTTAGCTCTATTCTGCTTCTTAAAGTATCTGGATATTGTGAATTAGTTTTTCATGCAGTAGTTTAAGCTTCATGAAACAAGATAGCTTTATTTCTTCTCTTGCGCGTATATATATATATATATACCTTTGATTAAATGTTATTTCTAGAATTTTAAAAAAATTATTAAAATTTTATTTTTTAGGTAATGTGATAATTCATAAAACAATATTTTAATTAAGAATTTTTTGTAATTAAGAATATAGAATATCATATAAAATATTAAATTTTTAACAGGTTTTTTTTTCAATTTAAATTAGAAAAACCTAAAATATAAAAAGTTAGTTTTTGAAGGAGACATCATCTTTAGATTTTGCATTATATTTAATAGTTACATCTCAATAATTCTTAGTTGTAACATATTATCAACATCAAACTTTTATTTAATTTCTTCCATATCTTCTCTATGTAGCAATTATTGATTTGCATATATAAACCAATAACAAAAAAAAAAATTCAGTGCTTCCTCTATGCCTCCTAGTTTAAGTGTGTCAGTGCTTTGAGATTTGTAGACATGGCATCTATTTGAAGATTGTTGTTAGAATAAATCTGGTGAATTTGAGTTTCTTCGACAAGGCTATCTTCATGAAAAATTTAGTAGTACATAGTAAACCATAAATGAACAAGTACAACTTGTATAAAATTTTCTTCCAACTTATCAAATTGATAAAATGACCCTAGTAAAGCCTCTTAAATTTAAGTTTCCTATAAAAATTGCAAGATAAACCTTTTAAAACTTATACCAAATTTGCTTGGCAACACAATAATTCCACAAGATATATTTAACAATCCTAGGTCTACCATAGGCAATACACTTGTTATTATTAAGACTTAACTTGACAGGTAGCATGTGAGGGGAAATTTGATTGTGCAGAATCCTCCAAGCTAACAACTTATTACTCATAGAGAAATCCAACTTCCAAATCCTTAAACATTCTTCAAGAACTCTTGATAAAGTTAACTCTTCATTTCTCATTAAGCTTAGTAAATAAAAAGAGGAGGAACTAAAACCCTATATAAGGACTTGACTCTTGGCCTAGAAATCATTTTGTCATTTGGTCAACACTAATTCTTCAAACACTTGCAGACAAGGGTATTCTTCAAACACTTGCAGACAAGGGTAATAGATAGCTTGCCCTATAACTCCCTAGACATCAAATTCTAAAAATACAAAATAGTAGCTTTATGTCACTCAACTAAACCAAATTGGAACTTTAAAATAGGATAGATTTTTCAACAAGACACTATAATATCCCATTAACCAATGAATTGAATAATCCCTTTCTTAGCTAAATCTTTCTTCTTCAATTGGGATCCAAAGCAAGTGTATTATCATTATAGAGCACAAGCCTACTCCACTAGATTGATAATATAGCAAAACTTAAGTCCTGGCTCAAATGTGATCCACCCTTCCCACTCTCTCCCACCCTACCCTCCCAAAAAAAAGAGGTAAGCTAATGCTTCCAAAGACTTTTAATTGATAAGAAACCCTTAATAAGAAAATATTTTGTATTTCTAACCTTATCCAAATTGAAAATAAATTATCATGCCTTCTAAAGACGAGCACCTTAAATCCAATGCCCTAATAATTGTTTCTAAGGATCATTTTTAAATAATAATTTTTAAACCCATTTGGATGTCAAATTAACCCTTTAAACCTAAGGGATCTAGCCAACCCCTCCATAATTTATTTTTTTGAGTACATTGAACCCAAGGTATATCAACCTATATTTTTTATTTATTTTATTTTCTCCAAAAAAAATATTACTAACTTAGTAAACAATTGGTGTTGACCTTACAGGGAAGCCAAAATAAGGAAAAAAAATATGAGACATAATACAAACCTTTTCTACAATTTGAATCCTACAACCAAGAGAGAGACAATGGATTACTCAATTGCCCAACTTATTTTGAAACTTAACCAAGAGCCATTTCCAAAATTTGAAGTAAAATTATCAAATCCAAATAAAACCTCCTAGTATGTAATAACCTACCATGCCCACTTCTATTATCCAAAAATTATCCATATTCTAAACTAGAAGAAACTCTATTTTAGATGAGAACATTTATCACTAAATATGAGACAAGAAAACATGAATAATAGTTAAGGCATTTCTAATTTATTCTTTATTATTACAAATAAGAAGTGTTGAATCATCAACAAAATGAGAATTTACAATACATCCTAGCCCAAGAAGAGAAAACCTTTAAAAAAGTTTATTTGAGTTGCATAATCAAAAAGATATCCAAGAACATTAGTTGTCATAACATAAACAAAGTGGGAAGTAGAACATGTTTTCTTAATGGAAAATTATACAAATAGAAGTAGATAAGAAGCCACTAAAAGTAACTATAGATGAAGCATCTATAAACAACAAAGTTATCTTATACCTAAAAACAATATTGAAACATAATAATTCAACATTTGAATAATGAAATATCATTTAACCATGTCATAATATTATCAAAATCTAGCTTGTACAAACATCTTAACTATATAAAAAATACCCAATTCAAAACCTCTAGGTAATAATGAGGTTATTTAAAATATATCAACCTCATAAAAACTAGTTTTGCTCAATTCAAACTATATATTGATCAATAGGTATAAGCCCACATATCATGGCCTTTACCATAATTTTATCCTCTATATTCAGGAGAGTAATAGGCCTCCAATATTACCCATGAGGGATACCTTAGTGGTAATTCCTTGGGTTTTCATTCATGAGACCCAAGTTCAAACCCCGGTATGGGGACGAAGGTCCCTCATAAAAACCCATGTAAACTTAAACTTTAAGCTTATTAAAAAAATAGGCCTCCAATCCAAAATCCTATACTAGTTACTTCCCTTCGAAATAATCCTAATCAGACCTTGGTTAAGGAAACTTTTGACAAAACCCATCCTACCAACCTCTTTATACACCATATAATAAAACTCCCACACAATCAAATACCATATTTCATAAAATAATTTGGCCAATAAACTATATAGTAGGATAATTATCATATAGGGATAATTTTATTATTTCTTAATATATTTGTTAAATGTTTTTCAAAATATTTGGTATTTATGCTTACCAACAAAATCATTATAGAATGTAACTGCTACGTATTTTGGAATATAAATATGAATATGTAGCCTATGTAAAAAAAACCATATGGTATTAGATATTAGCCCAATGACTAGCCCTATTTCTCAAACATATTTAACTAAATATAGGTGAGAGAGGATATTGGGATTGATTCTCTATAGATTTATCAATTGTATCAAGTGTCATATCAACAAGAGTCCCAAACATGTATATATTAGCATTCCTACAATTAATATCCTAATTATAGTATGTGTAGAAGTGAAATCTAGTTTTATTAGTAATTGGAGAGGGCCCCTCATTTATATCTATCTATATTTTGTGCCACTATTTGAGTTTTCCTAAATGTAAAAAATATGCCTTCACTAGGAATAAATTGACTCTCACACTAGTGAATGAAGGGATCATCATACCTCAATCCTACATAGGCCTCATTGAGTACCTCTACCTCATGTAATAGAACCAACATCAAAATTAACCTCTTGATATTCTTCACAACATTGCTAGACAGTTGATCAAGCTCTTCCTAGAGATCATTTTTCTAACAAAGTTGTTGCTAGTCATAAAATGATATCTCACTAGAAGGACCTTCATAGTTTGGGTAAATCACCTTCTTAAGAATCCCCTCAATTTTATTGTGCATACACTTCTATTTTGGGAACAAATAGGCCCTTCCATGGGTATGACAATCCCACTAGTGTAATAGATTAGAAACATCAGAACAATACCCCTTTCTTATATGCTACTAGATAGCCATGTCAACCTTAGTGACTAGACATATAGTTGCATGATTTTTGGAGTTTTGTGTGTATGTCATTATTGTTATATAAGCAAAAGCAACCATTTTTCCCATGCTTGATGTTGTCACACTAGTAGCATATTCTCATGATAAAAATGTAGATAGTTTGAATATTATTGGGTTTTTTGTTAGCATGGAATAAATGTTTTTATTTGAATGGTTAATATTAGTCAATAATCATTGGGGAGTACGGATGTCCTCCCCAATGATGGGTCTGAGTTGGCAAATCATGATAAAAATAGAATTTGTCGTGATGAATCTTGAAATATTTAAATTTTCTATTACCAAAAAGCTTCCTTTTTTGAGATTCATAGGGCCCATATTCAAAGTTCTAGAAAGTTCCAAAATAGAGATTTTGTTCATCATTCCTATTATTCTCCTTTGAAAAGGGGATCCATGTTGATAATGTCCAATTTTCTGCTGCCTCTTTTTATGCCACTTCAATGTTGATAACCATTTCCATGACGAATTCCAATGCCATGTCCATCCTAATTTTCAATTATTTCAATCTCATGTGGAATGATGCTTGTAATTTTACCTTTTCGAAAACCCTATCTAAACGCTTCACCTTTCGCAGCCTCCCAAGGCTTTCTTGAATGAATATCCCAATCCCTTTTGGGTCTTGTGCCTGCTTTTACCATTGGCCCTATCATGTGAGTATCACCAAAATATCCATCTTCATTGGGACGGTGTTTTGCCTTTTTATTCCCACCCATTTTCATCGACTTTTTTTGCATTGTGCCTAATGCTCTAACCATCCTTATCCTTTTTGTTGGTGGTTTCTTTTTTGGTCAAGCATTATTTAATATTTAGTCCTCCTGTGGTCTGCCCAGCAAATTCACCATTTCATCTCTGTTTCTTTCGTTTCGTGGCTTTTTTTACCCTATTGCCACCCTTCCTTATTTTCCTTTGTCACCATGAAGGAAGGAAAAGTTATTTTCATCGAGCCTGAAATTATTGATTTGGATTCTGTATCTACTGACATGTTCAAGGATAAGCATGGGATTATCAATTTCTTCAATCTGTTTAGCGGGGTGGACGACAAGATCACTAAGGCATTCATGACAACCTAGGATAATGGGTTGGTCTCCATCCATGATGTCCAGTTCCAAATTTCCTTTGAGCTGCTATGGAACCTGATAGGGCAAGAATTGTAAGGAAAGATCATTATAAAAAACAAGCACAACTAGGAGGCGAAATTGACACTCTTCAAGAAAAAATCACCCATCCACAAGAAGGTAAAGAAATATTTGTTTCGCCATGACTTGTCAACTCCCTGGAAAGAAATCCTTAAGCCAATAATGCAATATTTTACCTGTGATAATCCTGAGTCTCAATTATGTTGTTTTCATCTTGCATTTGTTAATCATTTTTAGGACTCAAAAATTATGAACATTCTCGTTGCTCTGTTTTGGTCCATGGACTATACCATCACCACCAACCATTCCAAGAAGGATGAGGCCAAACCTTGCCACCAGGGTCTTTTCAAGGTCCTTTACAAATACCTCCTTATGCAATTCCCTTCAGGTAATCTCCCTACCCCTAAATCTGATGAGGAGAATTCTTCCTCAACCTCGAGCCCTAAAACTTCCAAATCCAAAAGAAAAGAGAAAGGGGGCAAATCTATTTTCGAGTTCTCCGTTAGAAAGAAATCCAAACTTGAAAAGACCCCTGTCCATAGTTCCCAGAGGCTAAAGCATAAAGAAGCTATCAAAACTCCTTCGTTCGCTTTTGTAAAAAATCCAAAGGATAAGTCTTATTCTCCTAATCTTGTTGAAAGGTATCTTCACAAGCTGGCTATGCATGCTACTTATACCACCATTGAACATCTTGAAACTTCTCACTTGGTCATTGGAAAGGCTATTTCAACCCTCAAAGAGCAGCACCATGCACTTAGCCTTTTGTTCTTCTGTGAAAATTTCAAGAATATTTATGCCCTAGCTAGTGCTGAGGTGTCCTTCGACACCAAAATTGATTTCAAAGATACTGCAAATGATGAAGACATAATGGAGATTGGTAAGGAGGCTTGCATCACTTTTCCCAAATACAGAAAGGATATTTCTATGAAAGACACTAGTCCAGAAGGAGTTGCTTCATCCCTTATGCAACTGGACACTCCTCTTGACGACTAATGGTTCTTCCACTAGTTTTATAGGTCCTCTACAACATTGGATTGCATCTTCTTTGGTTCCTTTTTGGTTGAGGACCGTTTCTTTTTGAGCTCTATTATTTTTCTTAGTGCCAGGTTGTTCAAGGCTACTGAATATTTTTAGTTTGAGGTATTTTTTTGAGATTGTATGTTGTTTCATCTGGCAATTTTTAATGTCCTTCTCTTGTTCCTTTTTTATTCTTTTTGATCCTCTGTTGTACAAGGTGTTAGGGCGTCTTTCAAATGCCCTGGTTTCAATAAAATTATTAATCTACCAAAAAAAAATATTAGTCAATAATCATTGAGATTCTATTCAACCTATTTGTTGCTCTTGGAACAATGGTAGTAGTCCTTTGAAATCATGAGGTCATGAGATCGAGAATCACTAGTTATATTTCTAACATCAATATAAAAACCTTTTTTGTGTGTGGTAAATATTTGTTTTTTAAGGCAACATATCTTCCATGTTCAATAAAAGAATATGAAATTCCATACCATCCCCTTAGCACAACCATAAGTTTGTGTGCTTGCTACAATAAGGTGATAATTTAAAATCTTTTGAGCACCATCTAGCACAAGTTGGAGTTAAATTTTTGGATGTGTAGCATTGATCGCAGCTTTAAAATATAGATGCCTCACATATTTCATTCACCACCCTTTACACAATAATGTAGTCCTTCACTTGCACCAATGAAGCTACATGTTCCAACCCCATTCTTACTGGTAAATCTTTATGTTTTTGCAAGGTTAGTTTTTTCTTTCTTTAAGGGGTAAAGATCTCTTTATAAAAAGGAAATGTCTCACTTGTAAAGGAAATATTTTTTTACAAATTATAATTAATCCCTCTTTTAAGATATCTTTGTGTCATAATTTTTTGTTACAAATCACAATTAATGCCACTTTTTAGAGGTCTTTGTGTTATAACTTTTTTTGGTTATTTAGTTTTTTATGGTTTGTACTTCATATGAAAGTAGACATGTTATTATTTCCAAAAAGTGGTTACATGATAAGCTTTGTTAGGTTGAGGTCATTTATTTTAATGTTTTACTGTTAAAACAGCGAACTAAAATGTATTATTCAGCAGTGCAGTTTAAATAATACAGCAACAACAATATTGCCGGAGGTTGCCAAACCAACCAGCGTACAATAGCATGTTGTTATAACAAAATAAAAAATGCTCAAATAAAACAAATAATGAAATAACAACAATATAACTACGCTAACATCCCCCCCTTATTACATTATTTGGGTAATAGGATGACTACTAGCTATACTAACATCCCCCCTGATTACATCATTTTGCAATACAAAGAGAGCTACGAAACAACTCAAATTTGACACGTCCAAGTGCCTTAGTGAAAATGTTTGCAACTTGAGCATCGGTGGGAATGTGTCAAGCTGAATTCGGTGCTTTGGAACTTCATCTCGAATGAAATGACATTGTGTGTCAATGTGCTTTGTTCTTTCATGATGGATTGGATTCTTGACGAGGTTCGGAACACCCCGATTGTCGCAAAACAAGTGTATTGGAGATTTTGATGGATGGCCCATACTTGTCGAATGCGACGCAACCATATCACTTCGCACACAGCTTCATGTGCAGCGCGATACTCTGCCTCTGTTGATGAAATAGCAACCACCTGTTGCTTCTTACTGTGCCAAGAGACAGGACCGGATCCCAAATGAAAAATGTATCCAAAAGTTGACTTGCGATCATTAAATGATCCGGCATAGTCGGAGTCCGTGTATCCTTGCAAGAAGAATTTGTTGTTCCTCTTGTATTCTAGGACATATTCCATAGTACCACGGACATAGTGAAGAACACGTTTTGCTGCTTTCCAATGAGTGGTCTTAGGCTCCCGCATGAACCTCGAAAGATAGTTGACAAGAAATACAAGATCTAGCCTAGTATTGGTCAGATATATGAGACTCCCAATCAACTGTCGATAGAGAGTACCATCTACCTGAGGTGAATCATCATATCGTGATAACTGAAGTCCATTCTCCATCGGAGTTGCCATTGGCTTACAATCAGTCATGCGATATTTTTCCAAGCAATGTCTTGGCATATTTTTTCTGAGACACTTTGATGGAGTGCTCCTTCTGGCTGAATTCCAGACCAAGACAAGTAATGGAGAAGTCCGAGATCTATCATCTCAAAATATTTACACAAGTTTCTTTTGATAGTAGAGATCATAGTTTTTGAACTCCCTGTAATGAGCAGATCATCAACATAGAGTACAAGCAACACTATCTCAGAACCCTGTTTCTTGAAATAGAGGTTTGCATCTGACGGACATCTCTTAAATCCATGCTGCATAAGGTGATTGTCCATTTTTATATACCAAGCTCGAGGAGCTTGTTTCAGACCATATAAGGATTTGACCAATTTGCAAACCTTCTACTCTTGGCCTTCCACTTCAAATCCTTCTGGATGAGTCATGTAGACTTCTTCTTGGAGATCACCATTTAGAAAGGCACTTTTGACATCCATATGGTGAACTTTCCACCCATATTGTGCTGCCATAGCACACATAACTCGAATTGTGGTCATCCGAGCAGTAGGTGCAAAAGTTTCCTCGTAGTCAATGCCTTCCTTTTGAGCATAGCCCTTTGCAACAAGATGGGCCTTATGCTTATCAATTGTTCCATCTGCCTTGTACTTGACTTTATATACCCATTTGCAGCCAATGGGTTTCTTTCCATGCGGCAGATCAACAAGCTTCCAAGTTTTATTTTTCATCAAAGACTCATACTCTGTATCCATAGCGGCCTTCCACTGAGGCTCACTGAGAGCATCTTGCACTGATGCAGGTTCAAGATCGTCTATGGTAGACATGAACGCCCTGTCATCATCAATATCCATATCCTATACTTCTGTACATGGAGTTACAGAAATTTCCTCAAAAGATTGACAAAGATCATCAACCTCACCAGTTTCTTTGGCTTCTTTTTCCTTTTGAGCCATACTGCGTGTACGAGGTCTATCCAAGTTCAAATTGGGAGGAGTGGATAAATTTGCGTCTCTGATTGTATTTGTACACCATTTTGGGTTCTTCTTCGGTGGTGGTGAAGAAGATGTAGAAGGACCTCCTGTCTGTGTTGACGAAGGAATCTTCTCTTCCTTAGATTCCACAAGATCTAGGTGTACTTTAGATGTGCTCTGTGATGTGAAAGCTTCATCAAAGACAACATCTCTGCTGACATGAATTTTATTGGTCAAAGGATCTATCAAACGATATCCTTTAGAGTGCTCATCATAACCAAGAAAAATACATCTCAGTGTTTTCTCATCTAGCTTCTTCCTTTTCTCTTTTGGTATGTGCATGAAAGCGTGACATCCAAAAATACGTAGATGAGATATGGAGGGTTTTCGACCACTCCATGCTTCCTGTGGAGTCATTCCTTTTAGGGCCTTTGTGGGTGCCCTATTCAACAGATATACTGTAGTGGTGACAACTTCTGCCCAATATTTTTTCCCAAGAGTAGCTCCTGTGAGCATATAACGAACCATTTCCATGATAGAACGGTTCCTTCTCTCAACAACTCCATTTTGCTGAGGAGTATAGGTAGTTGTTAACTGTCTCTTGATTCCATGCTTATCTAAGAATGCAGAAAATTCATTAGAGGTAAACTCCTCCCCTCGATCTGAGCGGAGGGTTTTAATAGAAGCTCCTGACTCCTCAACGGATTTCTTGAACTGCTGGAAGAATGCGAAAGCTTAGGATTTTAGTTGGATAAAGAAAACCCACATCTTTCGTGAGTAGTCATCTACGAATAACTGAAAGTACCTCTTCCCTCCACAACTTTTGGGTGTGAAAGGACCGCACAGATCGGTGTGAATTAACTCCATAGGTTTTCGTGCTCTTGTTGAGCTCTTCTCAAATGGTACTCTATGCTGCTTCCCGCTAAGCGATCAAAGCACACCGGCAATGTGGCGGAAAGGGAAGGAAGACCCTTTACCATCTCATACTTACCGAGCTCAAGTAAGTAGCCGTAACTAAGATGCCCATATCTCTTGTGCCATAGGGAAGTTGCCTCCTTGGTAGAGACAGTCATGGCAACATGTGGAGTAGAGATAGCATCTAGGGAAAATAAGCCATGCTTATATGAAGCTGTTGCAATATGATTACCCTTCCTGGTAATAGTACAACACTTCTTGCCATTCTCAACATGAAAGTTGACAACCATATTTCTATCCAGGATTTGTGTGACTGACAACAAATTGTTAGCCAATCCCGAAACATAGAGGACTTTGTCAATCTGACACTTGCCATCAGGAAGAGTGACTGAAATTGTACCCTCTCCCTGAACCTTGTAGGTTTTATCATTAGCAATGGTGACAGGTTTGCCCTCTTTGGCCACGAATGATTCAAACCACGATCTATCACCAGTCATATGTTTGCTAGCTCCAGAATCGACATACCAAACAGGATCCCTCTGTGTGGAATCTGTGGTAGTCATGAGCACCTTGTGTGCCCATTCAGAATCTGAGTCAGATTCTTCAACAACAACATTCACCTGGGGTTGCTTGTTTTTATTTTGTGGTTTGTTTTGGCCTTTTCGCTTGTTCTTATGCCAACACCTGTTGGTGTCATGGTTGTCCTTCTCACAGATCTTGCACCACCTCTTCTTATGTTGAGGTTGTTTTCCTTTTCCTTTCGTATCCTATTGAGAATTTCCTCCTTTCTGAAAGTTGCCTCCTTTTTGCCCATTACCTTTCTTCCTTGAACCCTGCCTGTTGGTGTATAGGGTTGTATTGGAAGAATCATCCTTGTGAAGTTGGCGTGCCTCTTGTTGTTGAAGCAGATTGACCAACTCGATGTAGGTAATTTGTCGTTGAGACACCTGGATGGAGGTGATCAACATATCAAATGAAGAAGGTAAATCTCTCATCACTATTTAAACGAGAAGCTTTTCATCCATAGAATCTCCCAAAGAATTCAATCTCTCTTTCAATTCAGACACTCTGCACAGAAAGAGTTCAACTATTTCACCCCGTCTCAAACTCGGGTTATGAAGTTTTTGTTGAAGATGAAGAATGGTGGAATCATTATTTCCCTCATAGATGGTTTTAAGGGCATCCCATGCCTCTTTACCACTTGCTTTGTCAGCTATATGAGGTTGCACTTCATCTGAAACAGCAAACAAAATGAGCACCTTTGCTCGACTGTCTTTCTTGTCAAAAGCTATCTGATCAGCAGAAGGAGTTGTGGATCCTGATGCTGATGAAGGCCTAGATGTTACTCCAGTAACAATATCCCAAAAATCTTCCATTTGGAGAATTGCCTTCATCTTATGTTTCCATGGTGTATAATTTGGACCTTTCAATAACTGATGAGGATCAGTCATCAATTTTGCAACAACGGCCATAGTGAAGGTTCCTTATATCACCAATTGGTCCCCCTTTCGATATACCTTTTGCTAGGCCATTATACCGTACAAAATACCCACCCTTACGTGAGGGAAACTATAGGTATTTAGAAAAGATCAACAAAAATCACCCGCCCTTACGTGAGGGAGACTATAGGTGAGTTTTAGAGATCATACGATACGTGGAACATAAGCGATACTGAAATGGAATCGCCTTGTTGATGGCACCTACCATAGAAGATTCTTCTCATGCGTGGGGCGTAACTTCCCCTAAAAACTATGAAGAATACTTCGTCAGGATTTACGCCTAAACACAAGAGCGATTAAGGGTAGTGGATGGAGTAAAAAAATGCAAAAAATGGCAAACTTATCTCTCCCCGACGATTTATAGAGAACAAGCTCAGACGTCGTTGTAGCAGCTATATTAGGCGATGGATACAATAGCACAATCACGATAGCTTTACCTGTAAGTGCTGGCCAGAGGTATCACAAATACCGAGCGCTGCAAGTGCAATAAATTGCACGGATGGGTTTTAATTATTCCGGGGACTTAGGGAGTGTATTTGATTTTTTTTAACTTTTAATGAAGTAGTGCAAAAATGAAATATGCAACATACAACATAAAAAGTGCCCACAAGAATTAACCCACAAGGTGTCGGTCACAGACGAAAATGCACCTTTTACAATTCGCCAAATTGCTTTTTCAGAAAATTACTCACATTCCCCCTTTGATTTTTTGAAAAAAATATCCCCCCCCAAAAAAAATTCTCTTTAACAAAGCATTTTAATAATTATTATGTATTTAAAGTTAAAATAAATAATTTTAATTTATATAGTTTTAAAAACTTATGAAAAAATAAATTAAAAATAAATTTTAATTTATAAAGTTTTAAAACTATAAAAAAATAAATTAAAATTAAAAATTTTAACTAAAAAATAATAATTAAAAAAAACTTTGAAAAAAAAATTATACCTTTGAAAGGGGGGAAGTCGGCGGGATTTGAACCCCCGACCTGTAGGCTCCCAGAGCCTTACCGCACGGCTCACGACCACGTGAGCCAGCGGGCTGATCCGAAAGGATCAGTGGAGCCCCCTCATATATCCCTCCTCAGTCTGCCCGAGCCCTCTGTGGCTGCCTCTGCCACCTCCGCTCGTGCTTTCCCGTCCTCCTCTCTCGCTTCCCGAGCCCACTGTGGCTGCCTCCGCAGCAAATCTCCGCCCCGCTGCCTCTTCCTCAGTCGCGGCTTCCTCCTCCGCAGACGTTTGTTTTTTTTTTTTTACGTCGGCTTGGGGGGGGACGGTGGACGCGCAGTGCGTTCAACAGGGGGGGTGCTGGATGTTTGGATGCACAGCGCGTTCAACGGGGGGGGGTTACCCTACGCAGCCTCTGCTTGGAACGCGCAAAGCGCGTTCAATGGGGGGGGTTCCCCGTAGCCTCCGCTTGGAATGCTGCACGCTGGACGCACACGTTCCAGCGACGTCCGCTTGGAACGTTGCAGGCTGGACGCACGCGTTCCAGCGACGTCTGCGTAGCCTCCGCTTGGACGCGGCTGTAGGCTGGGCGCGCGTTCAAGCGACGTCGCCTCCCCTCCTTCCTGTCGCGTGTGGATGTGCGACGACTGTCACGCGTCTGCGCGCAATAAATTTTTTTTTTTTTTCTTTAGAAAAAAATTTGGCTGCGTTGTGGCGTAATCACGCCCAGCGAGGAAAAAAAAAATAATTTTCCTTCACTTTTTTTTTTCAGCATCAACTCCTTCCTCCGTCTGCGCACGCAAAAAAAAAAATTTCTCTGCCCAGAAGAAAAATTACAGAAGTGGCTCTGATGCCATGTTAAAACAGCGAACTAAAATGTATTATTCAGCAGTGCAGTTTAAATAATACAGCAACAACAATATTGCCGGAGGTTGCCAAACCAACCAGCGTACAATAGCATGTTGTTATAACAAAATAACAAATGCTCAAATAAAACAAATAATGAAATAACAGCAGTATAACTACGCTAACATTTACAACTTCGTCTATTTTTTTATTTTGATTTTGTAAAGGGCTAATATACCAATAACTTTTTCAAGGAACTTCAAAATCTTGTAACTTTGTTGCCTAGTATCCAATCATATAAATACCTTTTTTTATGGTATTAGGTTATTTTTGTTGTTGGCCATGTCATTTTTAGAATATAAAACCTCTATCACTGGTTATTGGTTATATTATTTTTACTTCATTCATATATTCTATTATATGCATGGTTGGTGCTACCCGATCCCTCTCATTTTGTAAATCTAGTTATATTTCTAGTTATATTTATCTACAACTATATCATAATGGGAAAAGGATTTAAGAGTTGAATTGCATTCATCTAGAAACAATTCTTCTATATTTGATAGAATACAAGAAGATAATAAATGATTAATATTTAAAATTGGATAATTTGAGAAGAGTGATGCTCAAAAATATAAGTTCATAAAGTCAATACCACATGATTTTCTTAAGAAAAATGATAATATCATCAAATACTCCTTGTGATAATAGTTATTTGCTTCAAAAATATAAAGTTACTTATGGTGCAATTTGTGTAATTAATATTATTGATGAATTTGTGGTGTTATTCATGAATATGCACATATAACTCATCATTATGATGACAAAATACTTGACAAATCCTCTACTGATATTCTTGATGATGGTAATGGCTAGGATGGTGACCATGATGATGCAAGTGTTTCTCATACTGATGGGTATGATGATGAGTTTGGGTTCTTTGAAAGGTATACCAAAGGTATTAATTCAAAGCCACTATAAAGAATGGGATATGAAGGTAAAATATTAGGAAATTATGGGCAAGGGATTATGAAACCCATAAAACCAACCATGAGGATAAAACATATAGGTCTTGAATATGTTGGTAAATCAAGTATTAAATAAATTGTTTTGTTAAATATGAATCTAGTTATATAGTCAAGCCATCCAGAATTGATATGAGTGTAGACCATTAAGTTCCAAAAAACACTTGGTTGTAGCTATTATAGCAGGAGATATTATGCACAAGAAATATATTGGGATTTAACCTTAAGGATTTTGTGGTTTAAAAAACAAATATTACCAAGTATGTTAGAAAAATAAAAGCTTAAAAAATTGTATTAAGCTATTTAATTCAATTTTAGTTGGATAAATGCACTTGCATGATGTCAATTTATATATATTGAGAAAATATTTTGTGGATAAATTTCCTAGGTGAAGAAAAATAAGCAAAAACATAATTAATGTGCACTTGTGGTTAAGGTAAAACCACAAAAAAAAAAAAACCATTTATTAACAAACCCTATGTTGATATGGTTGAGGATAAACCTATTGAAAAAACCTAAATTATTTCTAGTTAAGGGTAAAGTAGTTATTTAAAACCCCATATGATGTATAGTTAAAGGTAAACTAAGGAAAATTCTATAATAGTAATCCTAACGATTGGTTGAGATTACATCAATAAAAAATTTGTAACTAGTTGAATATTAACAAAAGAAAATAAAAACCTGCATATGTAACTTCATATACTCAAATAAGTGGTAGCAAGGAGACATAAATAACTCTATATATTCAATCTAGTGGTGTTAGGGAGACATAAATAGCTTTGTACACTCAAGATAATGGTGGAAAGGAGACTCATGCAATTATAAACAATAAAAAAAGTGGTGAAAGGGAGAACTAAAATAAGGTGCATAATGCACAATTAGAATGTGCTTTAATAAAATCCTATATTTAGCATAATTTCTTAGTATATTCAATGATTATAAAAGTTGATTACCCATGCAATTAGGCAAGATGGAATGATGGCCATAGGGATCTTTGAAGGTGCATCACTATCATAAGATGCACAAAGACATATGTTTAATAATAACACCCATACCAATAAGTATATATGGTTATAAATCTAATAGTTCCAAGAATTTAAAGTCATATAGAGATATACATTTAGAAATAAGATCTCCAAATGCATGCTTATTTATTTAGATTTAGATTTAGTGAATAAATCTCAGGTTGTATAGAAAAAGCTAATTACAATTTATTTTTTGAGCATCCAAAGGGATGTAGGGCCCAAGGCGAAAGTAGAGGCTTTGCAACCATTACCAACTTCCAAAACCTCCATGTTAAAATTCACCAAGTAGATATCTCCAAAGGGTGAAGATAGGTGTAAAAACCCTCATGTTATGTGACCATGACTATCATCAAATCATCACATGCAAAATTCATGATAGTCCTATTAAGCCCTTTTAGTGACATCTAAGATGAATCCCATGATGAATGGTGGTTGATCAACCTTTTTGATGATAACTAAACATATCACATCATTAGTGGAGTTATATCCCAAAGGAAAGACATGGATGAGTTAGCTATACTAACCCTCATTCATATTTTATTGGGAATACAATCTCTTGCACCCCATTACTATATCTCTACCAGACTCTTAGGGTGACATATAGGGGGAGGAATGATTTGGGGGAAGTCAAAAGTTGTAGAAATAGGATAAGGACTCATGGGATCTCTACATTAGGAGATCTCATGAGACCTATACTTCCTCATATTCATTAAAAAATGTACCAATATGAAAATTCTCTACACCAACCACCTATTCAACACAAGGGTCAGCCCAAGAGGATAGCAGAGTTGACATGGAAATATTCTAGGAAGTAGTCTCACAAACTAAAGCATCATCATTTTTTTTACACTATGCAAGATTCCAAAGACCTTTACCTTAAAATTATTTAAGGAGAATACTCGATCACAAAGGAAAAAATTGGTAATTTGTAAATATAAAAAGCACTCGCAAAGATTGATCACAAGTTTTTGGGGAAACTAATCAAAGTAAAAATAAAAGGTTTGATGAGACTGTCTATCAAGACTCATGAACACTTCAAGTATTGAAAGGGAGTACAATTCTTAGTTAGCAAATGTCATCAGGAAAAACATCCAAAAAGGAGGGAAGAAAAGCTTTGATAGGGCAGTCAATGGCTTCGACAAATAGAAACTCTTCTGGATGAAAATGGGAGATATGAGTAATGGCACACAAATTCCTAGAAATATACTTGATCTAGAATGACACATATTACTAAGAAAGAACATGATCATCTACAGAATACATTTCAACATTATAATGTAGGGATAGGTAAATAAAATATTAAAATGATAAGACAACATCTGCAAGAATGGCAGCTCAAGACTAACATGGATTATGGCAAAGGATGTATGCATTCAACTTTCAAAATCCCTAGAATAGGTAGCTAAGAGGGTCAAAGTCTTAGAAAATTTTGAAGGTAAATTTTCCCTATTGTAATTTATAAATAGCAATATCCTAGATTTTAAATTAATGGCCAAGTTTACAATATTATTCTTTTGCAGGCTTTCCCTTCATTTATTTTTGTATAGTAGTTGGCTCTTGAGAAAATCATGGGCATATTGAACCTCCGCTCCTAGAATAATATCTATAGTTGAACTATTTATATATATGTATGTGTGTGTGTGTGTGTGTGTGTATGTATGGAGGCCTACGTCAATTTTTGGATCAATCATTTATGGCTTCCTATGGACCCATTTCTATGTCTGTGTATGTGCTTGTAGTCTTTACTTGCTTTGGGTTTTATTTATGTATGTGTGTATGAGAAGCCTAGGTCAATTTTTTGACCATCCATTTGTGGCTTCCTATAAACCCACCTCATTATGCATGTTTATCTTGATGAATTTCATCTATGCTTAACTGTATTAGGAAGAGGAAGTGTTCATCATTGGCACATATTATTTAGGCATATTATGAAGAGGGATATTAGTAGATATTTTGGCACATCACTACCATTTTTATTTTTGTTGAGTTGTTTAATTTTTATCTCTCACATCCGTTTTCCCCCTTGAGTTCAAGTACACCATAAATATCACATCTTAACAAGGATCAAGACTTGTAAAAAACTCCTAGAGGCCTTCAATTGATCCAATTCCCACACTCTCAATTTTTGCCTTATTGTATCACTCATGAGGTGTGATTATTTTGGCTAGGACAATAAAAAATAATAAAATTTTAATGGCATACCCAATGGGAAACTAATGGTATATCATTGGTCCTATTATTGCAACAACAAGTTAGGCTAGACTTGGTGAGGGTCTTATCCTAGCCCTGCTTATTGAAGTATATCTCACTCACCTAGCAAATCCACTCTAGAATGAAGAACAAAAGAATCCACTATTGGAGATATTATATTGAGGTTCTAGTGAAGGCCTCAATCTACCTACTTTCAAGAAGTGAAAATTTTGGATTCACCTAGTGACTCCACTCAAGTGAAGAAATCAAAAACAGCCAAAAAAAGAACCTTTGGTTAGGTTTTGTGCTAACAAAATTTGATAAGAGTTGTTGCCACCACATATAACTATTCCATGAAGAAGAAGAGTTGCAGGCCATAATATGGCTACTCCACCACCACCCCTAGAACATCCCATACCTATAATGCTAGAGGTTTGTTGGTGCCACCAATGCCATATAATGTATGGGATGAGATCCACTAGTTTGCTTTGAATTCTCTCACCTATTTCATCGAAGAAGATCTCACTACTCCAATTGAGCATTTGAACCATGTGATAAGTCTATGCATAGTTCATAATATATTTGATCAAAACATGGAACTAAGTTTTGTGGAAACCTCTTTCAAATGAAGAGCTTTAGAATGGTACCTTACACTCTAGTTTGGATCAATAGCCAGTTGGGACCAGCTCCAGCAATGTTTTTGTTGAAATATTTAGAGAAAATATAGATAGGGTATCTCTCTTGGAACAATTATCAACTATCAAGAGATATCCCATGGAGGTAGTGGAAGATTTCAACCTTAGATTCCACAAGTCCTAGCATAGAATACTTGAGGAGCTACATCCCCCCTAGGTGTAGCACTCATATACTATTTGAAATCCTTGGATTCTGAAATCTTATTGATGGTTAAAGTTAGAGGTGGAAATTCTCTAGCATAATATTATGGAGTAGCTATTCAAGCCTAACATGATTTTATCCAGATTGAAAGGCTAACCCCTAGGATCCCTATGCATTTTTATCCCAATACACAATCCTCTTATTAGCCTACTTCAATTTTTTAATCAATTTAGACATCCTCAATCTCACCTACGGTTGTTATTGCCTTACATACTCCAACCCCACCTACTCTAAAGTACCCTAAAAAGGATGCATTCTATAAGTTGCTTACAATATTAGCCAATGAAATATTAGCCATGATAAGGTAACATAATACCCTAAGATACCCCTACCCAAATAATCCAAGACCTCCTTTCCCATAAGGGAACAAGGCTATAGAGTCCCATCTAGAGGGTATTCTAGACCTCAATTCCAAAGCAATTGAGAGAATGGTCAAACCTAGATCTAAAGTTAGCAAATAGTTATGATGGTAACCCCTATATAGATAGAGATCCCTAACTACTCTAGGAAATTGACCCTATATAGAACAACTATGTAGAAGAGTCTACCAATTGGTATTGCTCGTATTTAGATGCCAAATCTAGTCAAAATTAAATATCTCAACTTTTGGCCACTACAACGACTGAGATAATGTCATCCCAAACATCTATTTCATACTCAAGAGTCAAGGATTATATACAAGAGCAACATATCCCCATCCCTTCTATATTAAAGCCTAAATATGCTCCTCATGAGTTAGTCTTATTAAATTGGGATGAGAAATAAATTTATGTAGTATCTAAGAATATGGGCAATCTACTATCCAAGAGACCACATATCCAATTAGACTATTTGATGTTGTCTAAAAATTAGCAATAGAGAAAAGAGATAGAGGTAACCCAACAATCACTAGAAATTAGTACAAACTAGCCTAAGCAATGTGGTAATATCTAGCTACGATATCTCAACAATGAAGGGCATTTGTACCTCCTGCTATCACTCAGCAAAGTATCCAAAATACCCTAGGCAACCAGGTCAAAACAATTGATAATGGCTTAGGACTTCCAACAACCACATCTCAAAAAGTCCTAGTATTCATCAAACAAAGCATACCAAAATCTCCAACACATTAAACAAAATTATCAAAATTAGCTATAAATACTTGGTTGGTCAAAGAAAAGTCTCAATCCACCCCACCACAAACCACTCAAAAGGTTATATCTCGAGTATTTTAGCGTTGTTGACCATTTGGAGAGGTCTACAATACTAGTGCTAGTATGGGATATCCTATCCATATCAAGATAAAAGGAACATTTGAGAAGTGTTGTTGCTCTTACACAACATACCCCAATTTGCTTGAATTGGGGACCCACTTCTAAAATTTTGGTAAATTTTCTCTTGTTTTCCTTGGTTTTGTTTACTTTCAGTTGAAAGTTTTAAATCCAACCAATTTATTTGTCTACTTTGAACTTGTTGTGATGTTATTGCCATGTCGATGTCTATGGTTTTTCTTAAGTGGAAAATAAATTTTCCCATCAAATTGGTCTCGAAATAAGCTTTCCAACAAGTACTTGTGTTCCTGTGTTCCATAGCATGGTCCACATTTAATCTCAAAATGAAATGGATGGCTAGGATTGAATGATAGAAAAGTCAAAGTTTTAAAAGGTTTTAACCTCGAAATGACACAAATGGTCAATATTAAATAATAGAAAATGCAAGGTTTTAAAATATTTCAAATGAACAGTTCATGTTTAATCTCAAAATGATATAGATGGCCAAGATTGAATTATAGAAAATTTAAAGCTTTAAAAAGTTTTAAAAGATTTTAGATGAATGGCCCACATTTAATCTTGAAATGACACTGATGACCAGGATTGAATGATAGAAAAATAAAAGTTTTAAAGGGTTTTAAAATATTTTAGATGAATGACCCACGTTTAATATTGAAATAACATGGATGGCCAAGATTGAATGATAGATAAGATAAAGTTTTAAAATTACCTTCATTTAATCTCAAATTGATATGAATGCCCAAGATTAAAGAATAGAAAAAGTAAGGTTTTAAAAGCTTTAATATGAACGACCCACATTTAATCTCGAAATGACATAGATGTCCAATATTGAATGATAGAAAAGCAAGGTTGTAAAAGGTTTTAAAATATTTTAGATGAAAGGCCCTCATTTAATATCGAAATGACACGAACGGCCAGGATTAAATGTCTATTTAAATTTCATCTTAGGTATTATGAAATCATTTTTGACCAATTAAAATTTATTGTAGGTATTTAAAAATATTTTGTTAGAGCATGAGGATGACTGTTTTAACTTGGCGCAAGAGGGTTTTTAGCTGTAAAATTTTAATATAAATTAATTAATTAAATAAACAATATATATATAAATTAAAAATTAAAAAGTTTTAAATTTCTAATTACGAATTTCTTTCCTTTTTTATTTTGCAGAATCCTTGTTGGTTGTTATATTGAATATGGTAGACTTAGTGGTAAATATGAAATTTTAATGTAGGTTGAGAAAGTGCAAGCATACTAGACAAGGAATGAATGAAATTAATGGCCAACTTAGACTGTGTAGAAAAATTAAAATTTAATGAAGTATGGTTATTGCATAACTTCCAAGCATCATGTAAATAAAGAATTTATGAGGCATGGCTGAAATAGTGCAGACTTAATGAGGCATGGCCGCAATATGGTTGAGATGCAAATCTCAAGGAGCATGTCATATAATTAATTAGCAATTCATTGCAAAATGTAATGCTAGGTGAAGACCAAAATATTGTGTAAATAGTGGCTCACCAACCAGTTACAAAGGTCGAAAACCATCTATTAGCTAGTTTTTTAGTTTTTATCCTTTGCATTTTCTTTGATTGTAGTTGGATGGTCCTTTTGGACCAAGCCTCTATGATTTTGAGCTTTATTTTTGTAATCCACCTGATTGGAAAATTTTGAATTCGTGTACTCAATGAACATATTTATAATATAAGGCTTTGAAATTTATTGTGGTCAATCTACAAATGTTGATGGTGGTTGTACTCAGTTCATTTCACTATCTATTGATACATTGAATATTGCACCATCTTGAAACTTAGGTTTTGTGAATACTGGTTAGGTTGAGGTTGGTTTTAATCATATTTGTTGCTTTATCAGACTATAACTAGAGTTCAGAGTAGTATTGGCTTGTTTTTCTTTATTTCTCTTACCCGTGAACCTTTGATTTTTCTTTTAAACTTATTTAAACTAGGAATAGATTACTTTTCATTAAAAGCATTGAAGTTGATTTCTTGTAGTATATTTTAAAATTTCATACAACTTCAATAATCATTATTGTTATATATGTGTGATATATCTTAAATGCAATGAATGATATGAATTGGGCAATCACAATTTATTGTGCTTAAAATTTATCTTTTTTTTCTCGATTGTAATTCCACTTAGCTCATGTTTGTTAAAATATTAATGTAGTGGAATTATTTTATATAGTTAAGTGTTTGGTTTTAATTTTAAGCATTATACCAAGAAATTTATCTTTATACATAACCAACAAATTCGTCTTTAAAGGAACAATTATCAATGACCTTTGAGTCTATCCACACTAGCCCAAACTTGGCATACCCAAACCTTAGGTGAAATACTTCCCTTTAAGAGGGAAAAAAACTCTTTTCCAAGTACATTGTCATGCCTTTGATGATGTGTCATTTGCATCCTCAATAAGAAAAGCTCTTAAAGAGGAAGAATGGGAATAAATATAACAAGCAACTAATATTATCTTACAAACTGTAGCTCCTAAACCAAGCAAGCCAAAACCTTCCTAGTTTTATCTATCGCTCATATACAAAGATAAAATAATTCACAATTCCATGGTGGTTTCAAGGGCAAGTACAATTGTCATGCCCAAAAGCATTATGGATGCATTAGAAAATTATTATCAACCTACTAATAAGAGATTGGTATAATTGGATGGCAGTTCATGTTAGAGTATATTACATTATTAGGGTACATGTCAATGTACCAATTTGGGTACTGTTGGGCACTAAATTGCATCAATTTTTACTCAATACTACGGTTGTCTATCTTCCTACTTTCTGTCCAAGCATGCACCCGATAGCTACAACTCAACACTCAACATTGGATGGACCAAAACAGGGTTTCAAATCCAACCTCCAGAGTAGGTTGGTTCCTTGTCAACTTAAACAGGGTGTTGACACAATTATGCTCACTTAGGGTTTTGGAGATTAAGGTTAGAAAGATATTAGGGTTAGAAAATGTGAACAACAATGGATGGATAGGCTAACAACAATGTCACTACGGCAAAAATCTCCCATAAACTATCTCAAGGTACTCATTACTTTAGATCAACATTATCTCAAATCAAATGAACCTTCATATATTAAAGCACAACAGAGAAATATTGAAGACAACAATTTCAATATCCAAACAATGATAATCCAAATAACAGAATTAATCAACACTTATATTTTACAAAAATGCACTCTCTACCAATATAGATCTAATCAGAAGCAGATTTCAATTACCCTAGCAGTTAGTAATCCAATAAACTGGAAAAAACTAACCATTCAAATATTGACAAAAATGCAACTCCAGATTTTGAACCTCCGATACGAGATAATGAAGATACAAATTTGAGGTGAAGATCAATGTAATGCTCCTTTCATTAGCTCACAGGAAAATTTACAACAATGCAGGAAAACACACTAGAGCCAACCCCAAAAAATGAGGGTTTGACCTCTATTTATAGTTTGAAAATTAAAGAATAATAAGGAACATTACAAATATTTGCTTTTCAACAGCTCAGTAGAGAGTTTTTTCTAGCATTTTCTTACTGGTTCAGCCTCTGAGAAATTCGTTGCAAGTAGACCACCATGGCAGCTTAGAGCTTCTACAACTTGCTGGTTGGTTGATGTCAGTTGGAGTTCAGGATGTTAGAGACTACATCTTATCTATGAAATTTTCTTGGAAGCTCGCATCGTCGTTGATATGCAACTATTTCTGGTTCTTATTTCTTGAAACCCTCCGACGCTTCGGCTTCCAGTATCCCAACTGACTGTGTCTGAATCTGGCAAGAAAAAGCCTTTAAATACTTCAAAATCATCAGCAAGTTCTTGACCATTGATCTTCCCCATCGCACGACTACGATTTGATTTGGAACATATTCTATACAATGGTAGGGAAAGACCAAAGCACCATTCCGCTTCTTTAAGTTGATGATGTCACCCTTTTATCTTTGAATCTATGGAATGCCAATCCGGCATAAAATACACCAAGAATTAAGCGGGATGAAATCCGCTTGTCAATCTTCCTTTTTCTTCTTGGAACTTAGAAGCAACCAAAAATCTACATTACAAAAGTTGTTGACATCATATTTGCTAAAAACTTTTGCGAAATCGAGAATCCACACTTGGGAAAGCGTAAATATTCCCTTATCTCCAATCCGCATTTGCCATAGTGTAAAATAGCTTTTCCTCCATTCCGCACTAGAGTTAGTGTAAAATGCATCCTTGTCTCCAATCCAGAAAGAAGTCTGTTCAAAATGCTTCTTTGTTGCCAATCCGCACTTCTTCTATAAATTTCTGCCTCTTCATCACCATTCCGGAACAAAATACTCTATAAGCTCATCGAAATTGGTCTCTTCGACACTTAGCCGCTTGGAGGATATCAAAACAAACAAGCAATTGTTATTCCACACTTCTCTTTGTGCTGACGTCATCTTCGCCCAAAAATTTTGTGAAATCAAAATGCGTCACCAGTCCACTGCCAAATACATTATAAATTATGTGGAATTTCTCCAAGTGAAAAATACACTAAGTGTTTGGTGGATTAGAAACCCCTTGTTGCGGATCTGCTCCAAAATGCACTAAAAATTGTGTGGAATCAAAACTTCATACCTTAGATAAGATTTTCAATGTTTTCTAAGGATGTGGTCTTTTTGGGCCTACATTATGGCACCTCCTGGGTGGATTTGCTCACAAAGCCATCAAACTTAGAGTCTTATCCATTGGGCATCAGGAGTCAAAAATGCTTCTCTTCAAAAATGCTTTAAATAATAACATCCATATGAACACTACCCTCTAAAAATTTTATGGTCATCTTCGAGGATAAACGTTCATATCGAGACCATGCTTCATACATACTAGAGGATAACAGTTCATATGGAGAATATGCCATAAGCATTAATGTTTGTGCCATCCCAGCAAAATTGCCTCACTACTCTAGCAAAAAGAAACACAACCATGTTCTCCTTATAAAGCCCTTTTTACAATTCATGATAAAAATGCCTTCACACAAAAACTATTGTTTTTTTGTCTCTCTCTAGACTCATGCTTTTATTGTTTCTTTCTGACCATGTCAGAGTAAAAATGAACCAAGCAAAAATACAAAACTTATGACTATATATGTACAAAGAAAAAATGGCTAAGTTTGTGCCCCTTTAGGGCCTGTAGCGGTTCGGTCTGGTTCTTCTTCTTGTTGAGCCTCTTCTTCAGCTTCCTCTTCAGCTTCTGCCTTAGCTTCTTCTTTAGGAGAAGATTGCTCTTGATTTTTCTCTCCAACATCATCACCAAACAATTGCACCATTAACTTCAAAGTTTGTAAGGCCTATTTCTAGGTTACCTCTAAGGGATTGGAAGTCTCTCTTAACTACTTGAAAATATACTAGAGTTCACCAATATCTTCATAATTAGCAGCATTCCCTCTGTTTATCAGATCTTCCATGAGGTCTCTCAATCTAGTGAAATCAATGATCATTTGTGAAGCTTGCTCTTGGTCCAATGGCTCTTCCAAAGAGTCAATCTCAGATTCATCCTGTAAGGTCTCTCCAGTACTTTTATTAATCTCTTCGACTGATAGCAAGCTGTGATCTTCCATCCACAAACCTCTAAAACCAATTTGTATCATTTCCTTGTTCACATCCACTACATCCTTGATTATCCCTTCAATTTTATCATACAACAACCAAGCCCTCTAAAGTGCTATGTGCTTCTTTACTACAATATTGGTAGTAACTCTAGAAATATTCCATTCTTTATTAGGGATTGGCTTGGCAGACTCATTGAGTCTACTATCCACCAACCTATAAATTTGCTCTGTTGGAATTACCATAGGTTGTAGTTCTCTAGTGATTTTGTCCAAATCCTTCTGAATGCTCTGGAGTAAGTGGTTGGCATCATCTAGGTAATCAATAATAATTTGGAGCCCTGAGCATTTTTCCTAGACCTCAGAGAGCAATTCTTTTCTTACTTTCTTTAATCCATCTTTGGAAAAACCAAAAGATTTAGCTCTCTCAATCTAAAGCTGCTACTTCAAGCTTTGAATTTCTTTAGCCTGCTCATCATTTAATTTTTTTTTCTTTGTTAGCTACTCCTTGAGCTTATTGGCTTCTTGAAACTTTTCTTGCCAGCTCTTAGCTTCCTTTTTCAAAGCTTTCTCCACTTCTTTTTGATTGCTAACAGTTTTCTAAAGCTTTTCAATTTGTTTTTCTAGCTTGCCCACATTTTCTTTAAATATATCATTCTTCACATAAAAAGTATCCAAGTGGGCTCTGGCTACTACCAATTCATCTTCATCGGGTAGCTTCTCAATGTCTTTAGTATGCTCTTCAATACGATAATCTTGAATTGTCATCTCAGTTTCAAGCTTGCTTACCAGAGGAACCATGATCCTAGAAGTTCTTTGCCTTGAAACCGGATCAACAATCATGCTTCTTCTCCTGGTAGCCATCCTATTAGAAGGCTTAGATAGTTTTTCTGCCTAGAAATCATTGATTTTCTATGTAGCCCCTTGCTCCTTCTATAGAATTGCATGGGTAGGGTAACTTGTAGCAAGAGGAGAAGAAGATGCAAGTAATGAAAGAGTAGAAACAACCATTGATGCTAACTGTCCAAGAGTTTTTATAGCAGACTTTGTGACCACAATGGAAACTATGACCATCATTGTTGTTGCAATTGACACACCTATGGATAATGAAGGAAGACTCATAGATGGGTGAGGGGGTGAACTAGAAATAATTTTTTTCTCAGAGGATGGTGGTGGTAATGGTGAAGTTGAAACTATGGGGGATGATGAGAGTGGAACCTCATTTGATGAGTTTGGAACTTTGGATGATAAAGGTGGAACCTCAGATAATGAAATAGGGACTTGAGGTGACGAAGAAGGAATTTTTGATGACCTTGGGGGAGATGGATTAGCTTGCACCTCAGTAGGGACTGATGAAATAGGAGGTGAACTATGGGGTGGGGAAGATACCTTCGTTACAACCTCTTATTCAAAAAGGGAAGGAGATTTCCTTGGGGACTCTAGAGGAGGAAGAGGAGAAGAGAGATTAGAGACCATACCTTTGCCTACTGAAGTAGGGTTTTCTAGAGCTATCTCTATGATCTGCTACTATTCTTGTTGTATCGATTCTTCAATAGCTGAAATAATTATTTTCTCAATTACATCCTCTTTATCCAACCTTTGATTCTTTCAGATATCCTTCTCAAATATTTCTGAGGTCATTTTGGTATTTATTTGAAAAACCTAATAGGTAAGTTTCTCAGCTTCCATGTCATCCTAAAATAGTCCTTCCTGTATTGTTTCCTCCAATAATACCTACTAAGAAATGGGATTTATCTCTACTATCACTATGGTAGTGAAATTCAGAGGTGTAAACTTGAATCTCTCATATTTTTCCTTCCAGTTAACATCTATTTTTGGAGGTTGAGCACCCAGGGCTAGGTGTTTAGGCCTATTTTTTGTTTCTATAACTGGTGTGTTGACAGTCCTCTCCTCAGAATAGTGCATTTTACTCATCAACCGTGCTCCTATTGGAAATTGTTCTATCTGTTTGGTTGAAGGCTGAAAAGGCTTCAAGACTTCAGAAGAGGTTAATGGAGTATCAGACTCCTCTTCTTCTTGTGGGGATGGAGAGTAAGGCCCAGATTGTGACTTGCCATATATGAGCACTATATTCCTTGTGTCTTTGGGCCTCCAAGTTTGAAGATTATTGTCATATAATTTAGAAAATGCAACATCCATTTTAGTCCCAAATTTGGACTTTTTTTACCAGTCTCAACTCTCATCCTCCACCAATATGATATTTTGGCCTCATTCCATTTCCCTTTATGCTCTAGCTTTTCATCATCAGGCTCTTGAGATTGAGAGTCTTCTTTATTTTCTATTTTCTTCTCAATATCCTTAATTGTAGACTCTTTCAACTGATGTTTTACATTGTTGTCCGGGTCAAAATCCACAATTTGCTCATAAAAGTCCAACCATGGGGGAAGTTGATCCATTTTAGCAACATTCCATTCCAAAAGCTCAGTTTCTTTATTGTTTCTACCTTGCTCAAAATGGGGCCTAGACTTATTTTCAAATTTGTAGGCCTTTTCCCCATTTAAGTCAATATTTCTTTTGTGGAATATGTCATCTGGATCATAACTCCAATGCTAAGGAATATAGAATAGACCCAACCTATCTAGGTATTGGTCAATATGTTCACCCTACCATTTCTTTGTAATAGTTATATCACTAACATTCTAGTAGGTCAACATAGATTTCCTCTTCCTCCCAGAACCATAATTCAAATCAATCGATTCTACTTGTCTCAAATATTCTAAGGCAAATAGCCTTTTAGTGACAAAGTGAGGTAGTAGAAAAGGCTTGCCTTGGAAGCCATACAGTCTAATGACTATGTACCCTCTGTTAGGAGATATTAGTCTCCTTCCTCTGCACCCTCTGTTCTCAATATTTTCTTAGCCAGTAGTGGTATCCTAGGGCAAAATCCATACATTATTTTCAATGCTGGTTCTAAGAATTCCAAATTGAATCTATACATAGACTCAGTGCTTGTCAAATGAGAAGTCCAATAATAAACGAGAATGGGATCTCCTTGATCATTCTTGTATTTAATTAGAATCCAGGGCATCTTGTCTCTTATGGCAGCGAAGAACATCCAGATTAGACTTGAGCAATACCTAAATCTAGGTGCATCAAAGCTTCTTTTCATTCTCACTAATTGTTCGTGCATCCTCTAGGCAAGGAACATTGGCCAATCAAAATAGATAATGCTAACACCCTTTTCAACCACACCTTCCTCATACATATTCATGTTGGATATGCAATATGTGATGGCTATTTGCCAATCATTCACCATCCTATCAGAGTCCAAACCTTCCATACAGGCTAACATAGAATAGAGCTCTGGGTTAGCGAATTCATTGATAGGAATTGGGACCTTAGGAATTTCTTGATCCTTTCTTATTCTTCTAAATTGGAAATGAAGCCATCCTTCTAAAATTTTATGTTCTTCCAAAGCCATTAACGAAGCATAAACCCTAGCTTGTTCTGCTATGTCAAATTGTTTGGGTTCTGAGGGTGGGGTTACCCCTATGACAAACAAGTTAAGGTAGAGCTCTTTGGTAATAGTGAATAGTGTTGTGCCATCAGGAATTTTCATTGCTCTTTTCTCAGGATCATAATATTTAATTATCTCAAAAACCAATTCAGGGCAATGATGAACATAATCACAAATATAGGAGAATAGGAAGGATTTTATGGCAATGGTACCTTGAGGCTGATTTGGTCACCCCTCGAAATGTCTAAACTCAAAATTACTTCTCAAGAAGGTCCTTCTAACTTTAGTCATCACCATATCTGCCAACCATCTGGTTTGGTCCACATGATTGTCAAGCTCTACTCCTATTTTCTTCACCTTTGTAAGCGCCTTCTTCGAAGCCATCTTCGTTCGCAATGCCTTAGATTTTCTCTATTGAAGTTGCAAGTAATTCTTCTACTAACATTTTGCTCTCTTCCACTTAACAAATACTGCTCTTGTCAAATGAATAGGACTATGTGCTTCATTTTTCCAATGTAATGCTATATGCTCGTCTTCCGCCATTAATGCGGCTACTACGCGACCTGCCCATAGGCACACTTCTCAACTAGCACTTCATCCCTTTTGGTGGCTTAGAGGTGGTGTTCTAACTTTTGATTGGTCAAAATTCAAATGTGCTTTACCCTTGTGGCGTTGCTTTATCCTTTCCTTCAGGCATGGGAAAAATTTAGCATTTATTGTGGATCTTTTACCCTTCTTTGAGTGATAAGATGCAAAAATACTACCCCACTTAAAATGTAGACTTAAAAGAAAATGGTGGATTAGCGACACCTTATTTTTCACAACACTTAACTCTGGATTGCAGTGGATTAGGTGCCTTCCTCATTCTACGCCTTACAAGTCTAGAAACCCAGTGGATCAAAACCCGATCTTCACTCCACTGGCGTTGTAGTTCATTTGGGTGTGAATAAATAGTGCATATTACATTATGCTAAAATGTAGCTCATTTAAGTACGGATTGGAATCTACTCTTTACTCTACTAGTGTGATGATTCTTTTGCATGCGGATTGAATTATGGCAATATTTCACTTCTCACTTATAGATAATTTGAGTGTGGAATAGGAGCTACTGCATCCTGCAGGAACACTTAACCAAATTTTTTATTTCTTTTCTATTTTTTTTGTTTTTATACATTTTGCACAACATTCTATTAAAACAAAACTTGATACAAAGTGCAGAAAGAAAGGGGATATGATACAATGTATATACATATATTACAATGAGCTTAAAATTTCAATCAAAGTAGAGTTTGAGATGAAAACCATTAACCAAAATTGGTTGTATGTTTCCTTATAGATCTTCAAGATGGAAAAAATGTCTCCTTGACCTCTACTATCTTGAAAGGGCCATCCCATAAGGAGTCAAACTTCTTATGGTGACCTGGTTTTGCTCTTTCGACATTCCACCTTAGGACTGAATCTCCAACCTGGAATTTTTTGAATCTTGCCTTTTTATTGAACCATGCCTTAATGTCCACAAAATTCTTCTAAAAGTTCTCATATGCCTAATAGCTACTCTCTTCCAACTGTAGTAGGTGTATTAACCTTGTATCCACTGGATTTTCCTCTGATTATTCTTCTGACTTTATTATTTTGAGTGTTGGAATCTCTAAATGGATAGGTAGCATTGCCTCCTTGCCATATACCAGAGCATAGGGGGAAGTCTTGATGGAATTATTGATGGTAATCCTATTTGCCCATAGAGCTTATTCTAGCATTAGGTGCCAACTTATTTTATTTCCTTCTAGTGATCTCCTCAAAATCCTTAACAAATTTTTGTTGGTAGACTCTTCAAGTCCATTCCCTTGAGGGTAATAATTTGAAGTATTCTTAATGGTTATGCCATACTTTTGGAAAATTCAATATACTTGACTCCTATGAAAGTTGGCCCATTATCACTCACCAAGGCTTTCGGAACTCCAAACCTTGAAATCAAACTTTCCATAAAATTGATCACAACTTCCTGATCTGATTTCTTGGTAGGGATAGCTTCTACCCATCTGGTGAGGTATTCTATGGTAGTTAAAATATACTTGTGCTCAACTGAAGAATTTGGATTTATGACACCTATGAAATCTAACCCCCATTATTGAAATGGTTCTTCTACCTGTATTGGCCTGAGGGGAAATGATGCAATCCTTGTTCTCCCTACATGTCTCTAGCACTTGTCACAAGCTCTAGTGATTTTGAAAGTATCAACAAATATAGTGGGCTAGTAATAGCTTGCTTTTATGATTTTCAAAGTTATGACCCTGCCTAAAAAATATCCTCCAGATGGCCCTCCATGAAACTCCTCAACAACCCTATGTTATTGATCATCTTTAAATCCGAAAATGCACCTTTATAAGACTTCTTCCCTATTTACAAAAATGGTGAAGAAAAGAAATTTATATCCCCCCTCAATTGCAAAAAGTGTGCAATGCAAGAGTGTGGTGAAGGATTTTACAAATATTGCCTCCTAGACAATTTTACATCACAAAAAGTCTCTCCTCTTGTTACAAGTACTTCAAACACCTAGAATTTGCTATTTATGAAGCCTAAAAGAGGTACAAGCACCCCTTATTGCAAGGTCTTCAAAAAAAATACTTATGCTATTTATGAAGCCAAAAATAGGAGAGAGAGAAAATGGTGCTTTTGCCCAAGGTGACACATGTGTTTTCCCTCTACAATACTGTTTTAGCAATTAGCACTCTATGTGCTTTCTCTGAACCAGAATTAGAATCAAAATGAGACACTTCACTAGAAATATGGCTTATGTGATGTGCCTTTGCCATTTTAGTTTTTCTTGTTTGGAAACCAATACTGAATGGTGTCATGGTTTTCATTTTTACAATTTGTGTAAAACTACGCTTTCTAGGCAATTTGATCAAAAAAGTTCACCAATTTGTCCTTCCTTATTGGAAGTACTTCAAGCATGATTGCTATTATGAAGTCTAAAAGAAAAAGGTTTAATATTGATGACTTCTACTTTTCTGATTGTCGTTACAAGTTTTATTTCCTTCTTATCAAAATCTATGTTTGAAGGAAGAAAGGAATTATTCCCCCTTAGTGCAAAGGATTGCAACTTTCAAGGTTCCTTATTTTCAAAAACTTGTTCTTTCTTTTTGATTACCCTAAAAGAGTACCAAAAGATAATTCACTCAAACAGATATTTAATGTCACCTGCCTTAACACCCTTCAAGAAGGATGAAAAGTTTGAGGAAATTAAGCCAAACAAATAGGAGTGAATTAGGGGTTTTGTTGATTTAGGAGAGAATATCAAGTGTTATTGGCTTTAAATCTGTGCATGGATGTACAAAAAATTGTGAAATTTTGAGGTTTGGATGTTCTTGATTATATGACTTATAGTTGCAAAAAGAATGATGCAAAAATCAAACAAGAAATGGCCTCAAAATTATTATCACTTAGTTTTCCAATTAAGGTGTCGAGTAAAATCGATAATGCACATTTTTAAATTTTTGCAACAAAATGTGTGTTTTGTGTTGTGCAAAAAAGGATATTTTTGTCTCCTACTTTGTTTTCCAATTTTGTAAAAGATGTACAATGTTGTCTCCCCCCCTAAATTTTGCAAAATGAACAATTTGAGCACTCCTTCCAAGACAAGTCGACACACGACCCGCATTTGGAATTCTTCTATAACTAGTCGACACACGACTTAGTTTTTGTGGACCCAAGGTTACAAGTTCTTCTCAAGTTTGCAAAAAAAAATGTGCAATTTTATGTCTTATATCTCCTTGGAGAAAACAAATGCACTCTTCAATTTTGATGTTTTGCAAATTTTTGTGAGTCCTTGTGTTAAATTTTGCAATCAAATAGTGGATCCTTTTATGTTGCAAAATTAACAAGTTTTGAGAAGAAAGAAGGCTTTTCAAATTTGCAAAAAAAAAATATGCTTTTCTATGTCTTATATCTCCTTTGTGGTGAGAAAACAAAAAACAATATGTTGTTGTAATTTGCAAAATATGAGCCTTCTTTGTTTGAATTTTGAAGTTTATATAAAGAAATTTCTAAGTAATTTAAGTAAAAATTTATCAAGAAAAATAAAAACTATTTTAACTTTAAAATTACCTTAAAAAAAAAAATTCTAAGTAAAATAATTTTTAAAATTTTTAATAAATTAAAACTAAATTAATTAAAAAAAATAAACTTCAAAAAATAAAAAAAATGTACCTTGTTGTTTTTTTTTTTGAATGCCCGTCGAAGTAAAAAAAATACTTTGGCCCCGACGGGGCTTGAACTCCCGACCTCCCATCGGGCAGCGCCTTAGCGCTGGCCCTCTCTCCAGTCGGGCTAGCTAGCCCGATGGGAGGAGTAGCCCATGGCCTTCTCCTTGAAGGCTTCCCCACCGACTAGCGGGGAATTTAGTGGGATTTATCGCACATTGCCCCTGCAGGCGATCTGAAGTTGCTTAAAAGCAACAGAGTAGCTAGTTTTCTTTAATTGTCTGTAGACAATCAGGGTCCAGTCGAATCCCTTTTGTTGCTACCCATGTGGCACGGCCAGAGGGGTCCACGTGTTAGGTGGCACACATGGCTATTCGCCACATGGACACCACGTGTCCAATTCAAGTTCGGTCCATCATCCAGTGGCTGTCTGCCATGTTAGCTTAGTCAGGTCCATGTGTCAAAGTGCAGTTTGAGTTCGATGGCTATCCGCAATGTGTCGTGTTTTGTCTAGGTCACTGTCCACCACGCCAATGCCTTGAGATCTGTGCCCAATGTCACGTCTACCTGTCACGTGTTGCCAGATGATTAGGCTGAGTTAGTGCCTCAGGATCTGTGCCTAAGCGCATCTTGATTCATCTAGGTGGCCACTAGTTATTGGTCCAATTGGTGGTCTATGTGGTTGTGCCATGTTAGTTCCTGGTGATCTATGCATGAGGTCATGTGAGGTCATCGATGGTGAGTCGGTCTGGTCATCGAATAAGGAGGGCACACCTGCCCTCTCTTTTTGGTCGTCAGTGGTGGTCAGTTCAATCATTAGTGGTGGGTCGAAGGGCGTGCCTACCCTCGCAATTCCCAGCCACTAGATCTATGTCATCGATCGTCGGATCTAAGTCTGGTGCCCGCTCGTCGTCGATCATCAGATCTAAGTCCGATGCCTGCTAGTCATCGAATGGCTAGCTTCGGTGGTTGGTCGTCCTTCTGCTGTGGAGATCCCTCTTCGATCAAGGGACAACCCTCTGTCAGCATTCAAGCCTAATAGGTAGGACATCAAAATGTTTTCAAATCTGTTTGGGCCTATGGGCCATTTCCCATGGTTACCCAGTGACGTGGACCTACGGGCCTTCTCCCATAGCCGCTCGGTGACTTTGGTCTACAGGCCTTTGCCTGTGACCACTCAGTTACTTGGGCCAGTCAAGCTCCTGTGGGCTCTCCCTTGACACTGTCCTATGGGATAGGAAAAGAAATCCTAACCTGGGTAGGTGGGACCAGGGAAAAATCCCTTCATCTTGCCTCCCATTACGACTCTGATGCCAATGATGCAAGGTAAGTCTGAAGAAATAATTATCAAATTAATCTAACTAAACATTAGGTTTAAGACTAATGTTTATATAATACAATGAATAGTAAACCTAACTAATTCCCCACTAACCAAGCTAACAAATAGGCTAGGTAGAGAGTTGGGTTTAGGATTGGCTACCCTAGGATATTTAGGAACTAACCTAGGATAAGAATAATAATAAATATCTAAAGGATAAAAGTAAATAGTAAAGGTAATAACCTAGTGGAGTAAATGGTAATTATCCCAAGTAATAGAATATTACTCTAACATAATGTTTCACCTTTAACACTAAGCGAAAGGTCACTTTAAAAGACCTCATAGGGTTGAAGCAGTATGAAGATGAGTCAATAACAAACTATAGTAACAAGTGGCAAATGCTTCTTGCTAAGCTACCATACCTACTGCCAGTGTTTGAGTTGACTCGAATGTTTTCTAAGATTTTTTTAAAGCTAATTTCATTATTTCTAAAACTCCAATAGTATCAAACTCTTGAATATGATCTAGCATATGCTAGAACAATAGAAGAAATAAAAATTCAATAGGAGGAAATTACAAAACCCTATAAAAGGGAGTGGACCAAGAACCCAAAGGGTAATCTAACACAATCAAAGTTGATAATAGTTAACCAAGTTGCCATCAATGTTCCAAGTTACCATCAATGTTCCAAGTTGCCTCAGAAGGTAAATTATTAGGCCCAACCTCCTCCTACAAGTTACAACAACAACACTCAAGAAAATCATGGTAAAATCAGCAACGTCTTCCTAAGCAACAATTTACACCCTTCTCTATGTCTATAAAATCCCTATTCAATCATCTATGTGCGGCCAAAGTGATTATTCTACCTAAGATATAGCCTAGATCTGAGTACAGGTAAAAAAAGCCTATGGAACATCGTGAAGACCTATATTGTAGATAGCATAGGTATATTGGACATGACTTGCCAATGTGCTATGATTTCAAAAACCTAGTACAAGATATGATCGAGAGGAATGATATTCAAATGGATAACCCTCTCATGATAAAAAATAAATAAATGAATATTTTTAAAGACACATTGCCCACTCAAGAGGTGTAGGAAAATTGGGCCAAATAGGTAAATGAGGTCCATATGACACCCCCTCAACAAGTATTTGTTGGGATGGTTAGCATTGTGACAAGGAATAGTTTTTATCCAAATCAAGTTGCATCACCTACAACTTCAAACAATATTCCCTTAACATAACAGTCTCCACCACCTCCAGTGCAAAGCCTTCCACCTCGTCCAATGGTTACAATAAAGAGTAAGCTTGCTCAAAGTTTACGAACAACATCGGCTAGAATTTCTATATATGAGATTATTTAATAGTATCCACTTCATTGAGAAGCTCTTATGGATATCCTTAAGTTTATAGAACTACAGCCCTAGGAGTCTAACTCCTTTATCAATTTTGTGGGGTACGCTCAGTAGTGTAAGGAGTAAATAATCACATTTCATAAACATGAACTCAAACCGATATCAAATGATGCAATTGATCCTCCTTATACATCATTGCATGTTTAAATGGAACACCTTATAAAATAGTTCTAATTGACACTAGTTTGTCAAGTAACATCATCACCACCAATGCTCTCAGACATATAGGACTTCCAACATCCCATATTATTATGTCTACATATACCCTCATAGCATTCAATGATACTATATGCTCAATGATTGGCACTATAGTCTTACCTATTCAAGTGGGACACAAAACTATACCAATATTGTGTAATATTATAAAGGGTGCAATGGTGTATAATATATTAATAGGTAGACCCTGGATTAGGGATATGAAGTGTGTGCCATGCATAGCTCACTAATGTTTGAAGTATACTCATGAAGGGTAAGTACATGTATCCACATACCTTGAGCCATTAAAATACTGCAACTTGGTATAGCATACTCTTGAGTCAACCTTACCATTAACTCATATGGAATTTCAACTGAATACATCCATTCAAGGTCTGACTCCATCACCATAAAATTCCATTGACCCATTACCATTTTATTCCATACCATCATCATCAATGGCACCGTTAGATACACCTTCGTCATCGTTAAATCCTCTGTAGAGGAACATGTTGAAGAGGCCTATTGACGAGACCCATCAATCATCTCTTCCATTTCCATGAAAGATATTCCTAGTATAGTATATGAGAAAACATCTCATGAGGTAAGCATTGAGTCATATCAAGCCTCACTTCCATATACTCCATCCTCACCATCCAAGTCATAGTCCATTTGGCTACTATGGGTTTAGAAAAGTATTTAGTGAGGAATATCACAATATTTCCAACCATTGATACAATACAAAATATGGGATGCCCTCGTCTTCTCATAGGTACCATTGTACCTCTAGGCATACCTTCCAATCAAATGAATTTCATATATGGGGTATTGAATATGGCATAGAACCATATACATAACAAGAAGAGGATGAAGAACCCTTTTCTGAGGACTTCAATTATATGTCTAATCTTGACTATGCCTTGCAATATCTCCATCGCAGCCATTCACATGTCTATGGTTGGGGTTGTACGAATAAGGTACTCGTGTTCCTTTCCAACCAAAATATCAATTTCCTTATGATAAATTTGGCTTAGAATACAACAACCTTGTACCTTTTGATATCCTCACAGAGAGTTTAGAGCACTTAGGTTTGAACTATAGGGATGAGCTTGCATGCGATTCTTATGCTAATCCTAATCATATCCACTCTTTGCGGGATTATTTTCTCACAAATATGATAGGTCAAGGTATATCTAATGATTGCACTTAATCCTTTAAAGAAGGTGAAGGTTCACATACCATTCCATATGATAATGAGAAAGAGGATCAATGTCCCCATGAGAAATAGACAACTGATGATGAATCAGATTACAATGTAGCACCTATTAACTACCCTAGCTTAGATGAGGAATACGAGAAGGTCATCCCATTGAATTATGAAGAAGAATTCTATCTGTGTATGTTACTAGTGTAGCATCCCATATGGTGATAGCTTTTACCACTCGAGGAGAAAGCTCATCATCTTCCACATAGACCATCGCCGATCATTCCACCTCTATCGCAACTACCTCTTGAGTCTTGCAACAACCTCTTATCACTAGATCCAATCATCTATCCAATGGAGATCATCCATCCATTAATATAATTTCAATAGATATTACTGCACCCTTGCATGATCTGAATAACCCATTAAAGCCATTGCATCTCAACCATGAGGTAATTGAATTTGATCAAGGAGATTCTCTACCATATTCATTAGAGTATTGGCCATAGACATGGGGTCCATCAAAAGGTACCTATAAACCCTTTGGTCCCCTAAAAGCTCCAAATGTACCATAAATCCTTTGGTCACCCAAAAATCTCCAAAGGTACCTATAAACCCTTTGGTCACCCAAAAAACCCCAAAGGTACCTATAAATCCTTTGGTCACCCAAAAAGCCCCAAAGGTACCTATAAACCCTTTGGTCACCCAAAAACCCCAAAGGTATCTATAAACCCTTTGGTCACCCAAAAATATCCAAAGGCACCTATAAATCCTTTCGTCACCCAAATATCTATAAACCCTTTTGATGAGTGTCGTTAATCCCATCATTTAATCTCAATGATTTATCAATCCGGGGTGGTGTCCAAGGTTGTCTACGATAGAAGGTTAGGGCAGAGTACAATTCAGGAATTCATATTTCAAGCATTTATTGGGTGAGACAGATTTGGTTTAGCCTTTTGGTGTCACACTAAACCTAATCTGTAGAATGAAAACTTGCAAGAAATAAAAACTAATTCTAAGTTCATAAAATTAAAGTTAACTACAAGTGCAGGAATTGAAATTGCTGAATTGAAATCTAATCTACTTTGCAATTGAAATAATAGAATTGAAATTGCTAAATTGAAATGTTGCTAAAATGAAATCCTAAATTACACTTGCAGAATTGAAACCTAGTTTACTCTTGCAGAATTGAAATGATGCTTGGAAATGAAACTTATGCTAAAAACACCTGTCAATGTCCTGCCACAAAAGGTCATCAAGCTTATGCTACAGGAATTGACAACAAAATGAAATCTGCTAGAAATTGAAAGTTGTTGAAACATAAAAATAGAGAACATGGAAAGCAGAGGAAACATGGGAAATAAATGTCTAATCTAATTTGTCAGCTGACACACACATTGGTTGTACAAAAACATAATGAAGAAAACATAAATAACATCACACAAAATCTTAAAATAAGAAAATAAAATCTGACAAGCAATTTGTTAATTCTGTTGCAACAAAATTATAGATTAAAACCTGCCATAAAATCCCTCCTTCTAGATCTGAAAGTGGGCCCATACTTCCTGATCTAGAAGGAGGTGAAAAACACTCCTTAACTAATTAAAAATCAGAACAGAATATGACAAAAGAACTGCACTTTTATTACTCTGAAAATAACATTACAGTTCTGCTGCTGCAGACTGTTACAAAGCTGAAAACTGCACTTATTTTTCTACTACTTATTCTCTCCCTAAGCTCAACCGACATGGGAGCTATATTTTATAATCATCTAAAACCCATTTACACACAAAAATATTCTTGCAAATCAACTCCTATTATGCTGTAGTTATTTTTGGGTTTATTCTAGGAGAGGATTAACTGCTTCAATTGATCTTTTCCATGAGTTGTAGCTTTTGGTTGGCAAGGACGACAGGGACAGTTGTAGGATACTTTCCCTACATCCTCTCAACCTTCTTTCACCTTTTTCCACCGTTAGAAAACCATAAAAATTCAAATGGAGTAAATTCCCCTATCATTCCGAAGATAAGCAAATTCTACTCATTTCAAAGATAAGCAAATTCTGCTCATTTCGAAGATCTTCAAAATAACTAGTTATAGGTGCTCTTCAGGTTATTTTGGCTGCTTCCTTCAAGTAGATCATCTATTTCAGCTCTCAGGAAGTGGTTGCAATTGCCTTCAATATTCTCCATGTGTAAATTCCATGCCTTCCTTCATAGTGACAGGTGGCTGGAATTTGTATGGACTATCACCTATTTTTCCAACTGTCAAAACATGCCCAGTTGCCCTTTTGGAGTGCTCATAACTTGTGCCTCATAACTCCAATGTATACCAAATTGTATCCACATGTTCTTGGTTGTATGAACTACACTTGGTTCAATTTTCAGCTCTTAACTCTTCAGGAGTTGCTCCCAGCATCGCTGTCAAGTTGGCCTCTAACACAAATTTTCACCAGAATTTCTAGCTATCAAAAAGTGTGAAACTGCCATTTTGTAGGCCCCATAACTTCCATATTACTTGTCCATATGCCCTCAAATTTGGGTCATGTGTTCTCTCTACTATGAAGTACCACTGGTATGAATTTGGTACCTTAACTCACTTTGGATCATTCCCAGTAGATCCACCAATGTTCCCCTTAACGCAGATTTGCACCTGTTAACAGCTCTAAAAAAGACTAAGGCATGAACATGATGTAACCTTCATAACTTTTTATCTACAACTCGGATTGACTTGCTTCAAAAAGAAAAGTTGTAGTTCTTGATGAGAGGAATCTGTTCATGCCATCAGAATGTAATTTTACTATAGTATGACACCAGAATTGACATGATACTCACTTTTGACCTTTTACAAGTATACCTAGATTGTGTTGACAACAATGACAAAACATCATAGGGCCTCCTTTACTCAACATACAACATTTGGCTAATTGAAATACATATTTTATTTGCTATTTAATCAAGCAAAAATAGTCACAAAATGCTAAAAATAGTCAAAAATAGAGATATAGTGTTCCTAACATAAAATCATGCAAACACTTAACAAATATATATTCTAATCAACTATTTGGCAATTAACTTTGTCATGTTTAGTAATATGGCAGTTTTTATATGTCAAACATAGTGTAATAATGAGGCATTTCTAGGCCTCATCATTCCCCCCAACTTGAACTGATGCATGCCCTCATGCATCCTAGTAGGCCATAGTAATATGTAGGTTTTACCCTTGTGAACAACATCCTTTTCCACCTGCTACCTGAGAAATTTCTCCTTGTTGCACTATACCAAGCATTTTGTAATTTAAGCACATGTATTTCACTTTTCTACAACCTTGCAATTTTTTTCAATTTTTGTAGTTGCAATTTTTCTTTTCTTCCTCTTTTTTTTTTTATTCTGCATTTTTTTTTTTTATATATATATTTTTCATTTTCAACTTGCAACTCTTTGACTTCTACACTTTCATCCTTCAATATTGCAATTTCTACAATTCCTGCAGTTTTAACTCTTTTTCTGCCCTTCTACAAGTTTTAGTGTTGCAAGGTACCTCTTAAGGGCTTGGTATCATGTGATTCATCTTGCAATAGCCTTATTGTGGAACCATATTTGGCAGATGCACTACTACTGGTGGAATTTTCTGTTCTTAACAACATTTCAGCCTGAATGCCTATTTCTATTGTTTGCACCTTTTGAACAAAATTGATAAAATTTTGATTTTGAAATGCTTGAGGGATGTACTTACGTGTGGTAGAGCTTTAGGAACCTCAATATTTGATGTACCCTACTCTTTTTGCTATTCTACAACATTTTCAACAATTTTGGTATAGTTTCTACTTATTCCAAAGATATGCCTGTTTATTTCGAAGATGCATCAAAAAATGCAGAAATGACATATTTTTCAAAAGTTTGCTATAGATTATGTTGTGGAACCATCTCTAGGGTGTGTAAGCATTCCATAATATCAAAAATTCCTTCTCCATCCTTTTGTTTAGATGCTATTCTTCATTTTGTATATTGTTATTTTATTGCAGCAATAGTAAAACATAATCTTTAGGTGCATTTTCCAAATTATCTTCCTCAAATTTATGAGATAATTGTGAGACATAAACTTGCATTCTCCTTATGAAACCTGCCCTACTAATTGAGATAGAATTTTGCCATGTCTATCCCAAAATCAAGTTTTTGTACATTTTGAAGTTCTCATGCAACTAAGGGCAGAAGGGGTGTTTCTTGACATTTTGATCATGTTCCATTTTCAACTTGCCAATATTGTATGAATAGTTTATGCCAAATACCGATTATCATACACTAAATGCTAAATGCTTACTATGACTTAAATGCAAGAAACACATACCTTGTTGTCCTGAAAATTGATCATGCACCTTACAAGCTGCTTTTGATGATTGTTAGCAAGCTATCTGAAAACATAAATATACACATGTGCAGTGTGAGATTTGTACAATGGTGGAACAATGATGGGTGGATCAACAAGGCAATGCACGTCAAAAAACTGGTTTTCATGCACACCAACTCAGTAGCGCCTCAAGGAGGTTTTCACTACTGAATTATTCATTTTTTTCATTTTCTTTTTTTCATCTTTTTTCATCAGAAGAGGTTGCCATTTCTGGTTTTCAACCAACTTCTATCATTTTTTTTTCAAGTGCCTCAATAAAAGAGAATGTCTCTCATGAGGCTACAATGAGAGAGAATGTCTCTCACTCTTATTTGGATAAGAACAATCCTTATTCTACAAAAACATGTCAATCTTTGTATGAAAACACCATCTTTTTCTACTAAATCTGCAACAATGATGCAACCTTCCTTTCTAGATGAGCAGTAAGAATCTGCTTATGTCATCATTTAACTCCTTATTGCTAGAAATGAAGTACTGACTTCATTGTTCCTCCTCCATGCTGAAATTGATGCTTGTCCTCATGTATCCCCATTTTGTGGGACATGCCTTTTGCTGCAATTTTTTCTCTCCTCTTTTTCCTCTTTTTTTTCTCTCTTTTTCCTCTTTTCTTTCTTTTTTTTTCTTTTTTTCAAATTTTTCTCTTGTCTTGCTTGTGCCCATGAAGTTCACAAACAAGATTATTCTCTTTTGCTTTTCTTGTATTTTTTTTTCTTTTTGTCAAACTTTTTATCATCAATCTGAATCTGACATGGAAGAGAAATTCTCTTCCATCATGTGTACATCCAATTGTGGAATCTCCTTCAAGAACTCCTCCTTAGTTAATGGTGCATGGTATACCCAAAGGCAATGTCCATTCACCACTAACTTCCTTCGTGAATCACCAATGGGAGAAAGAAGCACTGCTCCATATCTAAAAACTTCTTCAATCAAGTGTTGTTCAGGCCTCCTAGTCTGCAAAATCTTGTCAATCTATACTTGAAACAATTCAATACCAATTCTCAAATATGTTAAGTGCATACATCAAGATGAAATCTTGACATACCCTTGTAATTCCATGCAAAGGGATTGAAATATTGTTTCAAAACAACAAACAATTTCAGCCAGCTAATAATGTTCAAGAATTTTCTTGGTTGTGCTTCAATTTGTTTCATTCCTAGGAGGACATAATTTACCCTTAATGGAAGTAAATTTTCTATGTGCAGATTTTCTAGTTTTTCTCCTTTATCCAAGGTTGATTTTTGTGTGTTTGGACTAAAGGGTTTTTGTGTATCTCCATTGATTTTTATCTCTTCAAGATCAGGTAAGGTCTTGTTTGAGCACAGTTGGATGTTACTACAGTCAATAACATTTCTTGCAGTCTTTTTATCAGATTCAGCTACATAGACAGGGGTTACCTATCCTGTATTATTCAGATTGGCCACAAGTTGGGCTGGAAGTGGTGGTTCTTCCTCTACTGGTGGTACTTATGAATCTACCTCCTATCATAAGGTATATTCATACATCTTGATCAAACTTCAAAAAGCAAAAAATACAATTTAACTAAACATGTTTTTGGTTTGCACAACAAGACAGGAAGTGTACAACTTAGCAGATCAACTACTTGTCAGGTAGGATCACCTCTAATGAGATCAACTATTGTCTTTGTAGGCTAAGAATTGCTAGGTTGTGGTTTAGCATGGTAAAACCCTAACAATATTTAAGCAATAATGGCAAAACTCTAGGATCACCGTTGAGTTGTAAACTTCTATTTTGATTGTGCAAAAGTTTTGTGATGATTTTTTTTTAACAGACTCAGCTTACATAGACAGGGGTTGCCTGTCCTGTATTATTCATATTGGCCACAGGTTGGGCTGGAGGTGGTGGTTGATTTACTTGCCCGATTTGTTGTTGTTGGGATCTCTCTTTGAGAAGAACTTAGACTAGGCAACAAATTTTACATTTCTGAGTTGTGGAAGTAAATGGCATTTATCAGTGATATGTCCCTATGAACAAATGCTACAAGTAGCTGATATGGTTATTTTTTTCAAGGGATAGTCTTGTATATCTATCATGTTCCCAACACATAATACAAATTTGTTTATACTACCCTGATGATATGGATATAAAAAGGGTAGTACTAGCAGATGGCTCCTCTAAATTTTTCAAGAGATCTTATGTTTCCTGATAATGAGTATGATGAGTTCTTTCAATTTTTATCAAGAATTTCAAACATAGGCAATTTAACCCCCAAGTGTGAAGATCACCTCCCTATGGTTGCTTGTTTTCTAAATGGACTGAAATGCAACTATCAATAATTATTATTTATACCAGCTATTACATTCAAATTTTACTCTGAACTTCATAACTTAGCACAATAATAATTATTTGATTGCTTTTACCCTCTAACAACACCATGATCCCTGACAATGATGCCAAAATGATGAGTGTCATTAATCCCATCATTTAATCTCAATGATTTATCAATCCGAGGTGGTGTCCAAGGTTATCTACGATAGAAGGTTAGGGCAGAGTACAATTTAGGCATTCATATTTCAAGCATTTATTGGGTGAGACAGATTTGGTTTAGCCTTTTGGTGTCACACTAAACCTAATCTACAGAATGGAAACTTGCAAGAAATAAAAACTAATTCTAAGTTGCAGAAAATTAAAGTTAACTACAAGTGCAGGAATTGAAATTGTTGAATTGAAATCTAATCTACTTTTGCAGAATTGAAATAACATAATTGAAATTGCTAAATTGAAATGTTGCTAAAATGAAATCCTAAATTACACTTGCAGAATTGAAACCTAGTTTACTCTTGCAAAATTGAAATGATGCTTGGAAATGAAACTTATGCTAAAAACACCTGTCAATGTCCTACCACAAAAGGTCGTCAAGCTTCTACTACAGGAATTGACAACAAAATGAAATCTACTTGAAATTGAAAGTTGCTGAAACATAAAAATAAAGAACATGGAAAGCAGAGGAAACAAGGGAAATAAATGTTTAATCTAATTTGTCAGCTGACACACACACAAATGTTGTACAAAAACATAATGGAAAATATAAATAACATCACACAAAAACTTAAAATAAGAAAATAAAATCTGACAAGCAATCTATTAATTCTGTTGTAACAAAATTATAGATTAAAACCTGCCATAAAATCCCTCCTTCTAGATCTGAAAGTGGGCCCATACTTCCTGATATAGAAGGAGGTGAAAAACACTCCTTAACTAATTAACAATCAGAACAGAATTTGACAAAATAACTGCACTTTTATTACTCTAAAAATAACATTACAGTTTTGCTACTGCAGACTATTACAAAGCTGAAAACTACACTTATTTTTCTACTGCTTATTCTCTCCCTAAGCTCAACCGACATGGGAGCTATATTTTATAATCATCTAAAATCCATTTACACATAAAAATATTCTTGCAAATCAACTCCTATTATGCTGCAATTATTTTTGGGTTTATTCTAGGAGAGGATTAACTGCTTCAATTGATCTTTTCCATGAGTTGTAGCTTTTGGTTGGCAAGGACGACAGGGACAGCTGTAGGATACTTTCCCTACATCCTCTCAACCTTATTTCACCTTTTTCCACCATTAGAAAACCGTAAAAATTCAAATGGATTAAATTCCCCTATCATTCCGAAGATAAGCAAATTCTACTCATTCTGAAGATAAGCAAATTCTGCTCATTCCGAAGATCTTCAGAATAACTAGTTGTAGGTGCTCTTCAGGTTATTTTGGTTGCTTCCTTCAGGTAGATCATCTATTTCAGCTCTCAGGAAGTGGTTACAATTGCCTTAAATCTTCTCCATGTGTAAATTCCATGCCTTCCTTCATAGTGACAGGTGGCTGGAATTTGTATGGACTGTCACCTGTTTTTCCAGCTATCAAAACATGCCCAGTTGCCCTTTTGGAGTGCTCATAACTTGTGCCTCATAACTCCAATGTATACCAAATTGTATCCACATGTTCTTGGTTGTATGAACTACACTTGGTTCAATTTTTAGCTCTTAACTCTTCAGGAGTTTCTCCCAGCATCGTTGTCAAGTTGGCCTCTAACACAAATTTTCACCAGAATTTCCAGCTATCAAAAAGTGTGAAACTGCCATTTTGCAGGCCCCATAACTTCCATATTACCTGTCCATATGCCCTAAAATTTGGGTCATGTGTTCTATCTACTATGAAGTACCACTGGTATGAATTTGGTACCTTAACTCACTTTGGATCATTCCTAGTAGATCCGCCAATGTTCCCCTTAACGCAGATTTGCACCTGTTAACAACTCCAGAAAAGACTAAGGCATGAACATGATGTAACCTTCATAACTTTTTATCTACAACTCGGATTGACTTGCTTCAAAAAGAAAAGTTGTAGTTCTTGATGAGAGGAATCTGTTCATACCATCAGAATGTAATTTTACTATAGTATGACACCATAATTGACATGATACTCACTTTTGACCTTTTACAAGTATACCTAGATTGTGTTGACAACAATGACAAAACATCATAGGGCCTCCTTTACTCAACATACAACATTTGGCTAATTGAAATACATATTTTATTTGCTATTTAATCAAGCAAAAATAGTCACAAAATGCTGAAAATAGTCAAAAACAGAGATATAGTGTTCCTAACATAAAATCATGCAAACACTTAACAAATATATATTCTAATCAACTATTTGGCAATTAACTTTGTCATGTTTAGTAATATGGCAGTTTTTATATGTCAAACATAGTGTAATAATGAGGTATTTCTAGGCCTCATCATTCCCCCCAGCTTGAACTGATGCATGTCCTCATGCATCCTAGTAGGCCATAGTAGTATGTAGGTTTTACCTTTGTGAACAACATCCTTTTCATTCCTTTGGGGCTTTACCTTACCTATCTATGTAGGTAAACCCTAACAATATTTAAGCTCCAAAGGTACCCATAAATCCTTTGGTCACCCAAAAATCCCCAAAGGTATCTATAAATTCTTTGGTCACCCAAAAATCTCCAAAGGTACCCATAAAACCTTTGGTCACCCAAAAATACCCAAAGATATCTATAAATCCTTTGGTTACCCAAAATGCCCCAATGGAATCTATTAAGCCCATTGGTCAAATATGTATATATAGTTATCAAAAAATAAAAACATCATGAAAATAATAAAAACATAATAATATTGCATTGCATTACATTTCATATCACTACATTATACATTCACTTGCATTAAACATACCCATAATTGTATTTTACATTATAGATTTGATCATACATGTCTAACACCGGGTCTGTATACTAGCCATACTTTAAAATCAACTTTGTCAAAATTTATTATTAATACTCATGCATTTCAATTATCATCCACATTCCCCACCTTTTGTATATGTGTCTATTTCCCTTCACCTAGTCATTTGTAATTAGGTGTCATTAGGGTTTTCGTTCACTCAATCATCTCTAGTTTTGTTTTCAGATTTTGTAGAAGGCTAGCTTGATTTTTAGAAGGTAGAGTCTTGTTTTTATTGTACTGGGTATATGTAATAATCCCAAAATATTTCACATTAATAAATCCAAGTTTTGCACAAGGAAATATGAAGCCTACAAAGTGGTCCTTATTACCTTAAGAAAAAAGTTTACCTTGCTCATCCCCCTATGCGCATGGTTCAAAAATACTAAGAATTGACAAAAGGACAAGTTCCTACCTATCCAAAGCAATCAAAATCCCTTGCCCCATGTCAAATCTGGGCAAGTATCAAAAGAAAAATAAACAGTGGTTTTTACCACTAAAAAAAGAAAAAATGGTTTTTACCACTAACAAAAGTAAAAAGCAAAATAAACAGTAGTTCTCACCACTACTAAAATACCTTGATCACAAAAATAGAAATGAGAAAATCCTTGGAGTAATTTAAAAATAAAATAAAATAAGGGAGTACTGAATTTGAATCCTTGGAATCCTCAACATTTCACAATCATAAGGTGATCTTCATTACAGGTTGGGTGGCATCAATCCTGCCTAGAAATGGTAGTATCCTTACACATCACAATATGTCTATTACATTAGTGACTTTATTTTTGTATATACCAATTTTTGCATGCAGATGAGCTAGATTTTGGTAGCCTGTATTACCTAATGGTCTAATCTAGTTATATACAAAACTTAGGATCCTGATACTCACAGGGTGATATTCAGTACATATGGGTTGCATAAATCCTGTTTGGAACTAAGGTAAATTTATGTGTTATTATAGCAATGATATCACATGCACACACATGGATATCAAATATCTTGGTCATCCTAGAAGATTTATACCTTTCCAAAAAGTCTTGCATGGTTAATATACAACTTTTGACTAGGTCACTAGAGTGTTTGAGTCTCATGAAAACCTCAAGGAAATTGTATAGCATCTTATTATTCATCCCATTACATACTATTTTATCACATGTTTTTTAGTTCATATTTTCATAATCCATTACATAATATTATGGCAAAATTAAAATCAAGCGATGAACTATATACAATCTTTGGTACTCGCATCTAATATATCAAATAGTATTCATAATTCATCATACAAATTAGTAAATCATCCATTTCATTATGCATACACACATGTACATATCATCAACTAACATTATATTACAATACATGCATAAATAATATTGCATCCATAAATACATCAACAAACCGATTAAAAGACATAAATGCACATATTTTCTCACCACAAGGAGCTTCATAAAGGACAATTAGGCATATCCACCGGTCCAAAATATTCAAAAATCATAAAATAAAAAAACAAAAATTAAATAAAGCAAAATTTCAAGTGTACCTCGTACCCATGTATTTACCCTATACACTTGGCAGTTTCAATAACTTGCATTCCATGCAATCCGGCCAGATGAGTAATTTACCATAAGGCTACTTGAACCAAATTATTCATCGATGAATTAAAATATTCTTAGTTAAACCCTGAAGAAGGCCATTGCAGTTGAACTACTCCATGGGAATGAGGTATTCATTTCCTTTCTTCCATGAAATATCATTAAAAAATACCACCAAAAATAGGTCAAAACTAATAAAATTCACAAAGGATCAATATGGAATCAAATTTGTTCATTGATTAATGTAAAAGTATTTACTTAAATCTCCAAGAAAGCCATTGTGGTCAGATTGCTTCATGGAAATGAGGTATTTAGTTCTTTTCTTCCATGAAATATAAATAAAACCATCAAAATCCTCATAAAATTGATAAATTTTACAATGGTTAAAATTGAAGGAACTCTAATCAAGTCATATTGGTCAAGTGACTCATCACTTTAATCACTTGTCATGCTATTATCAACTCATCACTTGAGAGGGTAGTCATAATAACAAATTCATAATCAAAATCAACACTCAAACACTCAAAAGTGCAACTTGCATACATTCAAAAGAATCATTACCAAAGATAAATTTTAAGCCTACGGTAGGAAAAATAATTCAGCACCAATTCAAAAAATCAAAGTCTTTGTATCCTTGGAAGCCTCGAGACATGTATCCCAAAATAGATCTATAATCCAAATAAGGAACCAAGACCAAATATACCCTAAGACTGCCATTGCAGAGTGGCTGAAAGGTATACCAAAATCAATCATTCAAATATGTCAAAAGTAAGGATTCCAATAATGTATGCTCTTTCCATGTTAGAGGCATCTAAAATTGGTTAGGTTACTTAATAACCTTAATAATTTGATATTTCAGTTATCTATTTTTGCTCAGTGTTTTGTTGCACATAATGCATCTCAAAAAGGGGCACCTATATACACTAAAATTACATAAATAAGATTATACTACAATAATGCACTCTTATCAACACCATATGACCCCATTGGATAACCCTTAGGGGTTAATTAAGGGTACTAACCACTTTTGGGAAGGTTTACCCCAATTTTGGGAAGTTTTGGGCCATGTAGCCATGGTCATCCCACCCATAGGATGGTTATAACTCATGGTCATCCCACCAAGGGACGACCACAAGCAACCATACTTGTGTGGCACAGACATGGCTTAGGCCCCTCAAAAAGGCAAGGGTAGAACAAATGATAATAAAATTCTACCATTTATCCCACCCAATGACTTATGATAGATTGAGGGCCTACCAAAGCCATCACAACTTGCAAATTGGAGGCCCAAATTGGAGGTCTCTTCCACCCAATGTATGGCAAGGGTTTTGAAAAGTGGTGGCACCTACCTTGCATGCCCCAAATTTCCCCTTTGGCCTTGTGGTCCTCTTGGTATATAAATTGGAGGTATTCCAACCAATTTCAGAGAGAGATCTTTGCAAGAATTTGCCATGAAATGCTACTAAGATTCACTCTCCCTTTTTACCCATGTATTTGCCCTTAGAATATTTATTAATAAAAGGAGTTTTTAAGACATCCTCAAATGCACACATACATTCTAAAAACCACCCATTTCTATGAGTTAGATTATCAAATTTGATGACAACACCCCTAGGAGTATTCTAGACCAGTTCCTAGAGGAATTGGTTACAAAAACCACCTGGTTTGGTGGATGTCCTCACTTGGGATGGTTAATAGTTCCAATTGACACACCTAGGGATGACAAATAATTGGTATACAATTTTGAGTTAATTTCAATGTAGATCACTTCTAAATTAGTTTACATACATCATACTAGCATTTGGTGAGATTTGGAGCAGTTTTGAACCTTTAATTAGGGTTTTTGTGATGATAGTCCCAATTGGAACACCTAGGGACGACCATGGGTTCTTGCTTGCAATTTCATTTCCATTTCTACATAAATCATTCCTAAAGTAGATAATATACATCATGCTAAGTTTTGGTACAATTTGGAATAGTTTTGTATCATCTATTGCACTTTTTGTATTCAATGTTGCATGCATCCTTATGATTTCATCTTAATCTACACATGCTATTAATAAATTTTAATTTCTTATTTTTATATCCAGGTATTTCAGTGCATGAGGAAGGAGCTAAATATTCAAACATGGATATATCATCGTAGCGATTGCAAAATCCCACTCTTCAATTGTGAGTGTGAGGAAGACACTAAAAGCGCACCTTGATTTTCTGAAAGGATTAGATCCTTTGGATATTGTAATGGATTATATCAATTGAGATCCCTCAAGCCTCAAGGGGAAATTTTGTAACCGTATATCTATAAAATGCATTAATATAAAGAGAACCACCCATTTATTTTACTTATTTATCATATTTATGCTTACTTGAATATATTTTTATAGTGCTTAAATAGATAGGTGCTTTTCATTTCCCTTTGCTAGGTGCACCATTTTTTTTTCTCTACACTTTTAATTGAATTATCTTGTTTTTATGAATGGTTTCAAAGACTATGGTAGGAGAAAATAACATAATACAAAAGATCTAGGTTCTCTATAGTTTTATATAAGCATAAATACACAAACCTAGGTTATTGAGAGCCTTGGTCACAGATTTGGTATACTAAACACTATATATAAGTTATGACTTTCAAATAAAAACAACTTGAAGAGTAATTAAGAATGTATTTTTTTTTGGTTGCAAAGGGGAACCTCTATAAACCCTAGCCTGCTAGGTAAATATGAAGTCAATGAGACCCTTGACCATATAGGTAATCGAACTAGGGTATCCCACCTATAAGCACTCTTCCGCTACCAATTGATCTATCCTTTTTGGGTCTTAAGAATGTAATTTTACTATAAATATACCAAAAAAAGTATAATAATTGCAATAAAAGTAACAAATAGTAAAATATTAGGACAAATATTCAAAAATAAAATCTAGCAATTCATTAAAAAATATTGAATAAACTATAATGTATATGATGAAACTATCTTCAATATATAATGAAAGAGCAAGAATACCTAAAATTAACAAAAATGTGTAGATTAGTTCTAATAGCTCCAATAAATTAAATACTAATAAATTAAATACTAGGTAATGTGAAATAGCTGATAAAGTGTCTCAACCTCCATTGTGTGGATTAGGTTGAAATGATATAGTTAAGATATTAAGCTAATATATTTAATTTTATTCAATAGTGGATCAAACAAATGAATCGAAGGATATTTAATGAAAAGCAATAAATTTTTATGAAATGATGGATCATTGAATAAATTTGACATGATTTGGCTCATAAGAGTGCAAAAAAAACTCATGTTTTAGTAATAATGAATATGACTTAATGTTGCTTCTTATAGATAAAGACAAGACAAAATGTTTTAATTTCTCAAATATAAAACCATAAAATAAAATCAACAAATTAAATTAATTGTCCTTAGAGGTGAAACTAACATCAATAATTAGATAGAAAAATCATCATCATTTCTTATATGCTTTCCATACTATAAATATAATATTACATTATCCTTATACATCACATATTAAAACCAATGGCTAAAAAGGATCAATAAGCTTTAAAAAAATCATAGTTAAAAGGTCAAATTTAATGACATATTACAACAAAGTAGAATACTCTGTATTACCTAAAACTAACATGCTTTTACAAAAAAAAAAAAAAAATCGACCATAACACATAAAAGAAATGAAAAAATAACCAAATCTTAGTATGTGTTCTACAAAGACACATCCTAATGACATCCTATCCAAGTACTAACAAATTAAGTTCACTCTTATACCATGTAACTACTTTAAATGGTAGAACTAGTGCAATAAAAAAAAAGTATTAGAACAAGTGATAGGGAAGGAGGAGAGGGAGTCCGAATAAATTAAATATAATAAATATGGCAAATAACTACATACAATACTAAGATATTAATTGTTCAATATAGAAAATATAAAAAATGAGATGTTCTAACAAACATTGTTCAATAACTACATAAATATAGTAAATTCTAACAAAAAAATGATAAATTGATGTTGTGGACCAAGCAACTATGGTGAAGAGAACTACCCTAATACAATAAACTTGTCAAAATATAAACTTACTACATGTAAAGAAAAATTATTTGAGAATGAAATAGATGATTTTCATGGCTTATAATTAAGCCAAGAATAAGGTAAATTATCCTAAGATTTCTAAGGATTGGAGAGGGTGGCATGAATCTTGAGTCCAATTCAAAGAAGATATAGGAAAATACCAAAGTTATAGAGAAAAATAAATCATCATAAGTGAGATAGAAGAGATGTTAATGTTATAAAACTTGTAAAAACATCTAGTACATTAAAGTATTCCCATCAAGATAAAAAAAAAAATTATTTTATATGATACAAAACTTACATGCAATTGTAAGCGATTTAGTGCACAAGATAAGAAAAGGTGAATCAAATAGATAAATATCACCAAAATAAATAGGAACCAAGGGCCAATTCATTACCACATTGGTGTTAATGATTAAAATTAAGAAGTATTAAATATTTCTATGCATGGATTTTATTTGTCATATATTAATGTATGTCATATTTAATTTTTGTTCAAGAATGAATGTGCTCCTTGAAAAGATATGAAAGGAGTTGGTTGTACTAACCTCACAGTTCCAAATTTAAAATTGTTAGAAGTAGAATAATATAATATCAAGATGAAGGATACACTACGTGGATGTAATGTTATTAATGTTGAATAAAATATATGTTTTATTTTGTGTTAGTCCATTTCTAAAAAATAACATACACCACATGAGTGGCTATGTAGGTCAAAGAATGACCAAATCTAGGAAAAAGACTATATTACGTTAAAAAAGAACAACATACATATGATTTTAATATATAAAACCAATTTATGATTAAGGAACTTACATTGTCTAATGAGTTAGATGTTACTATATCCAACAAAAATATAGGAAGATCAATATAAAAAAAAAATTATGATAGAATACTAAAGTTGGAAGATTGCATAGAGGATAAAGAGCACTTAGATTTTCATATTCTCTATTGATAGATGTAGGACTATGAAGTATTCTATAAGTCATGTATTTTTTTGAATATATATGAGGAAAAATGTGAGTTAGAAAAGAGGAATATGACATCAATAATCATTCATGAGGTGTGTGAATCTAGTCATGTGATAGAGGACATGCAAGTGACAAATGTTTGAATGGAAAAAGATGAGAAGATATATTTACCCTAAAATTTATAGAGTATTATATTAGTGACACACATAGATGAGAAGTTGACATATTCAATTGAAAATAAACAAATGTGGAGGAACCTAAAACTATCAAATATGAAGAATAAATATGGTGTGGGTGAATATTAAGGAGATGAACCAAGAAAATGATATGTTAGGGAGATTATTGAGATCTTGTGCTACATGTAGTAGTCCTCAAAATATTTTTAAATTACAAATAAGGTTTTACATGTGTTGGACATTTTGAGTCAAAGTTGTCATTGATGTCAAGGAACGAAGTTGTCATTGATGTCAAGGAATAAGCTACCATTGATGTAAAAAGGTCAAAAGGAACAATGCAAAGGTTAATGGCAAAAGAGCTTCATAATATTTTTAATATTATGTGGAAGCATAAGTAGGAGGGTTTTTATTAAAACCATGGGTGAGCAAAAATAAAAGGTTTTTCATAAAAGCCCAAGGAAGTTTTAATATTTATTTTTATAAAATATTTAAATTCAAATTGAATTTAAATTTTATAAATAAATATTATTTATACAAAGTGGTAAAATCAAAGAAGGCTTTAATAAAGCCAAAAGGATTTAAAAGTTAATTTATAATATTTAAATTCTAAAGAATTTAAATAATTTATAAATTAATTATTCAAATTTCGAAGGCACCGACGTTCAAGTTTAAAGGAGGTAATTGGTATATAAACTATATGCCTTAGTGGCATTTAAATCATCCTTCGTTCGAACAAATAAAAGAGGCAAGTGTTGTGTTGTGAGAATTCATACGAAGAAGAAGACAAGTTTCTTATATTAAGCGCCAACAAAAAAGGGATAAAGTTGTCGAGGACCAAAATTCAATAACCAACTAGGCAGCGTGGCCTAGTGGCAAGTGGTCACGAGTTAAGGCGCTTGGGTGCAGAGTGGTCCGCGTTCGATTCGTGGCAAGAGTGTTTTGGTAGTGTTAAGGTTGAAGCGTCGAGGAAGGATGCATGTTTTATTTTTTATTGGGTGCCAGCAAAGAGGATATAGAGCACGTGGTGCTCTTTGGTTTTCAAATGAGTGCCTAGCACTCATGGCAGTCGAGGCCATGGCTAGGATGCACGAGGAGGCGGCGTTGAGGGTTCGAGTCTCACCTAGGTGAAGGTAATAAATTTTGCATTAATTTTAATTGCCTAAGGTGTAAACATAAGGTTTAGGGAGCTATAAGGGGTTATGAAAAGGTGTTTATTTTAATTATTAATTTTTGACTAAATGAAGGTATAAGGTGTTAAACTTTATTTTAAATAAAGTTATTGTGACATTTTTGATTTATCAAAAGGTGAATTTGAAGAGTGATAAAATTTGAGAGGACTTCTTATTTGAAGGTGACATTGTTGACATTATTTTTAGTGGTAAATATTATTTTTAATTGGGAGATCATAAGGTGTATTTGGTCAATCATTTTTGTATATGTTGATGGATGCTTTCTTTAAGATGGAGTGATAAGGTGTATGTGTGTTTTGATATTTGCATTGTATCTTTGAGAGAGTTTAGTATCTTCTAACTCCTTTGAGCTTGGCAAAGAAGTGTTTGTGGTTGTGGCAGATATTTGAGGTTCCTTCATCATCAAGAAAAAGGTATGAGCACATTCTTCCATAGTTGAGTTGATTGGTTGGTTTTCTGGAAAATAAGTTTGGAGTGAAAAGGACTTGATTAAGGTTTCCTTATTGAGTGTGTTGAGTTAATGCTTCAAGGTTTTCTGGAATAAAGAGTTGTTGTTAAAACCTTGTTTTATAAGCATTGTTGTTGAAGCCATTGGTTGAGTGAAGAACTTGAACTAGGGTTTGAAAAGAACATGAGTATCATTGTTATGTGAAGATTGTCTTATAAGCATTGTTGTTGAAGTGAGTTGTTGAGTGAAGAACTTGAACTAGGGTTTGAAAAGAACATGAGTATCATTGTTATGTGAGATTGGTTGATAAGCATTGTTGGAAATATTTTGAGTGAAGTATCATATGCTTGGACTAGGGTTTGTAAGCAAGGATTATTTCATTGAGTGATTGGTTGAGTAGAGTTGGTTGAGCCTAGTCAAGTGGATGTGTGAAGTGATTGTTCAAGTTCTATAAAACAAACTATTCTATATTCTAAATTGATTTGAGAAAGTGATTGAGTATTGAGGTGAATTTGAAGCATATTGAGTCTCTAACAATTCTCTGTATGTTTCTAAAAGAGTGATTGAAAGTGATTGAGCATTGTGATGAGTATAGAGCATATTGAGTCTCTAACAATTCTCTTTATGTTTCTATGAGATTGGACAAGTTCTAGTGTGGACTTGTTGAGCAGATTTGAGGTAAGTCTTTGAGAAGACTTGTGGATAGATTTGGGTAAGCTTTTATGGAAGCTTACAATACAGATTGAGAGCAGATTTGGATAAGTTCTTGTGAGAACTTATTGAGCAGATTTGGACAAGTTCTAGAGAGGACTTGAGGATAGATTAGTGTGAGATTTTGTGGAAGCTTACAAGGTAGATTTGAGATAAGTCTTTGAGAAGACTTGAGAGCAGAGTTGATTGATTGATTTGTTCAAACCTTGAGTTAAGGTTTGGGGTAGATCTAGTAGAGTTGATTTGAGATTGAGTCAAGCTTTGAGTTAAGGCTTGAGGATAGATATTGAGGATAGATTTGTGCTAGACCGAAGGACTATGTTTAGTACATATTTGAGGATAGAGTTTGGTGCAGATTTGAGGATAGGTTTATGCTAGACCAAAGATAGATATTGAGGATAGATTTGTGCTAGACCGAAGGACTATGTTTAGTATATATTTGAGATAGATATTTGGAGGTGATAGAGTTGAGGATAGAGATCTCCAGCTAGAGTAGGGAGGATAGGTGTCTTCTATGGATAGAGTTCCATTTGCTAAGGGTAGTGGAGGAAGAGTTCTTCTAGAGGATCACCAGCCAGAGCAGAGTTAGGAGATTGGTGTCTCCTATGGATAGAGATCCATAAACTTGATTTAGGGGATTGGTGTCTCCTTTGGATAGAGGTCCATAAACATTGTAATAGGGAAAGGATTCCCAAGAGATTTATTGAGAAAATTTTAGTAAAATATTTTCTCCGTGGAGTAGCCCACATTGGGTGAACCATGTTAAATTGGTGTCTCTATTGTGTGTGATGATTTGTGCATTGCTTTGGTTATTGCTATTGATATTGCCATTTATTATATTGGATAATATTATTTGGGAAAGAAAAGTAAAAAGTGGTCTTATACTATTCACCCCCCTCTCAGTATAAGCTTGTGTTCTTCAATTGGTATCAGAGTTGGTTCCTTCGAAAAAGGTTTAACAACTTGAAGGAAGATCTTACAAGAACACAAATGGCAAAGAAAGGCAAAGGTAAAACCATGAGACACAAGAAGAAAATAACACACATGGTCATGAAAGAAAAGGAAGATGAGTTTGATATTGTTGTGTTGGGAGGAAAAATGGAAATAGATTCAAAAGATGAATCAAGTAGTGGAGAAAATATCAGATTGATAAAGTTTTGTACCAGATGTAGGAATATAGGTCACCATGCAGCTTATTGTCCACAAGAAGGTGAAGAATGCTTTGTTTGTGGTCAACTCGGTCATGATGCAAGATATTATCATGGGTTCAATAGTAGTGAAGATGAAATGGATCTAAATGATAACAAGGATAGTCAAAATAGGTATGAAGAAGAAACTCTACTTTCAATAATAGAAGAAAAAGGAGATGCTCCTATAGAAGATCAAAGAAAGAAAGAAGAGGAAGATTCAGAAAAAGAAAAAGAGGAAGCCACTCTTAAGGAACTTGTTGAATTGAAAAGAGAGAATTTAGAATTGAAGGCTCAAATACAAGAAGATGAGAAATGTAAGACAAAGCTTCTACAAGATCTCTCTGACTTGAGAGATAAGGTTGAAAAGGCAAGGAGAGTTGAAAAAGGAATGGTTGAACAATCAAAGGTAAAAGAGCAAGAATGTAAAAGACTTAGTGTTGATCTTGAAGAATTAAAAAGGGAGAACTCAGGATTAAGGGTTCAAGCTCAAGAAGATGAGAAAGCAAAAGCAAAGTTTCTACAAGAACTCACCAACTTCAAAATCAAGGTTGAAGAGGCAAGGAAAATTGAAGAAGGTATGAATGAAAAATTAAAGATAAAAGATCTAGAGTGTGAAAGATTAGAACATGAGATAGTTTCACTAAGGATGGAAGTAAAAGGTTCTAAGGACAAGCTACACAAGTTTGAGAAAAATTCAAAGCTTTGCAAGATTATCATGCAAAAATGATCATCAAAGAACAAAAGATCACAAAAAAAGACTTAGTTTGAGAAAAAAGAAAATAGAAAAAGGAGAGTCAAGCTCAAGCACCAAAGAAGAAGAAGCTTCAAAAGAAGAAAGTGAAAGAGAGAGTGAGACTTCTAAGGATAAGTTGGAAAATAGAAAGTTCAACAAGGAAAGGAACAATGCACAAGTAAGGAACAGATGGAACAGCAATCAGAATAGGTTAAGAGAGACTAAGAGACCAATGAGGTCAAGGCAAGGAAACTTCAATGGAAGATGTTTCTCATGTCACAGGTTTGGGCACATGGCTTCATAGTGCAGGACACATGAAAGACAAGAATATTGGAATATACAGCTTTTCCATGGGTATTGCTACTCATGTAATCAGTTTGGTCACAAGGCAATGAATTGTAGGGTTCATGATAGAAAAGGATATGGCTTCACTAGGAGAAATCCTAAGACATTTGCACCTCCAAGGAATAATAACATTAAGTGTTATAAGTGCAATAATGATGGACATACAACAAAGTGGTGTAGAGCAGACATTCCAGAATCAAGTATGAACATAAATAAAAATAGGAACAAGAAAAGGAACAGGAACATGGATATGAACAAGAATAGGAATAGGAACATGAATATGGACATGGAAAGGAACAAGAACATGGATATGAATAGGAACATGGACATGGAAAGGAACAGTCAGAGGAATCAGAAGGATCATATAAGAAGAAAAGAGGATAAAGGTAAAGACCAGTGCTTGTTGGGAGTAGAAATACTCCCACCCCAGAATTAACCACCTCAAGAGGAGGTGGGGGAGGGGCTAAGCTAAGAGACTCATTCTTAGCCCCGAGCCCCAAAGGTGACCCTTTGCCATTGATGTCAAAGGGGGAGAGATTTGAGTAAGGGGGAGAGATTTGGTATTTGAAAAGAGCATTGAGCCAGGGGGAGCAATGTCCCAGGGGGAGTAGAACAAAGAAAAGGTTAAGTTTTTGGTAAAAATAATTTGGGTTGCCATCAATGACAAAGGGGGAGATTGTTGGACATTTTGAGTCAAAGTTGTCATTGATGTCAAGGAATGAAGTTGTCATTGATGTCAAGGAATAAGCTACCATTGATGTAAAAAGGTCAAAAGGAACAATGCAAAGGTTAATGGCAAAAGAGCTTCATAATATTTTTAATATTATGTGGAAGCATAAGTAGGAGGGTTTTTATTAAAACCATGGGTGAGCAAAAATAAAAGGTTTTTCATAAAAGCCCAAGGAAGTTTTAATATTTATTTTATAAAATATTTAAATTCAAATTGAATTTAAATTTTATAAATAAATATTATTTATACAAAGTGGTAAAATCAAAGAAGGCTTTAATAAAGCCAAAAGGATTTAAAAGTTAATTTATAATATTTAAATTCTAAAGAATTTAAATAATTTATAAATTAATTATTCAAATTTTGAAGGCATCGATGTTCAAGTTTAAAGGAGGTAATTGGTATATAAACTATATGCCTTAGTGGCATTTAAATCATCCTTCGTTCGAAAAAATAAAAGAGGCAAGTGTTGTGTTGTGAGAATTCGTGCGAGGAAGAAGACAAGCTCCTTGTCTTAAGCGCCAGTGAAAGGGATAAAGTTGTTGAGGGCCAAAACTTCATATCCATCGAGGCAGCGTGGCCTAGTGGCAAGTGGTCATGAGTTAAGGTGCTTGGGTGCAGAGTGGTCCGTGTTCGATTCATGGCAAGAGTGTTTTGGTAGTGTTAAGGTTGAAGCATCGAGGAAGGACGCATGTTTTATTTTTGATTGGGTGCCAGTGAAGAGGATATAGAGCACATGGTGCTCTTTGGTTTTCAAATGAGCGCCTAGCACTCATGGTAGCTGAGGCCATGGCTAGGATGCATGAGGAGGTGGCATCGAGGGTTCGAGTCTCACCTAGGCAAAGGTAATAAATTTTGCATTAATTTTAATTGCCTAAGGTGTAAACATAAGGTTTAGGGAGCTATAAGGGGTTATGAAAAGGTGTTTATTTTGATTATTAATTTTTGACTAAATGAAGGTATAAGGTGTTAAAATTTATTTTAAATAAAGTTATTGTGACATTTTTGATTTATCAAAAGGTGAATTTGAAGAGTGATAAAATTTGAGAGGACTTCTTATTTGAAGGTGACATTGTTGACATTATTTTTAGTGGTAAATATTATTTTTAATTGGGAGATTATAAGGTGTATTTGGTCAATTATTTTTGTATATGTTGATGGATGCTTTCTTTAAGATGGAGTGATAAGGTGTATGTGTGTTTTGATATTTGCATTGTATCTTTGAGAGAGTTTAGTATCTTCTAACTCCTTTGAGCTTGGAAAAGAAGTGTTTGTGGTTGTGGTAGATATTTGAGGTTCCTTCATCATCAAGAAAAAGGTATGAGCACATTCTTCCATAGTTGAGTTGATTGGTTGGTTTTCTAGAAAATAAGTTTGGAGTGAAAAGGACTTGATTAGGGTTTCCTTATTGAGTGTGTTGAGTTAATGCTTCAAGGTTTTATGGAATAAAGAGTTGTTGTTAAAACCTTGTTTTATAAGCATTGTTGTTGAAGCCATTGGTTGAGTGAAGAACTTGAACTAGGGTTTGAAAAGAACATGAGTATCATTGTTATGTGAATATTGTCTTATAAGCATTGTTGTTGAAGTGAGTTGTTGAGTGAAGAACTTGAACTAGGGTTTGAAAAGAACATGAGTATCATTGTTATGTGAGATTGGTTGATAAGCATTATTGGAAACATTTTGAGTGAAGGTTCATATGCTTGGACTAGGGTTTGTAAGCAAGGATTGTTTCATTGAGTGATTGGTTGAGTAGAGTTGGTTGAGCCTAGTCAAGTGGATGTGTGAAGTGATTGTTCAAGTTCTATAAAACAAACTATTCTATATTCTGAATTGATTTGAGAAAGTGATTGAGTATTGAGGTGAATTTGAAGCATATTGAGTCTCTAACAATTCTCTGTATGTTTCTAAAAGAGTGATTGAAAGTGATTGAGCATTGTGATGAGTATAGAGCATATTGAGTCTCTAAAAATTCTCTTTATGTTTCTATGAGATTGGACAAGTTCTAGTGTGGACTTGTTGAGCAGATTTGAGGTAAGTCTTTGAGAAGACTTGTGGACAGATTTGGGTAAGATTTTATGGAAGCTTACAATACAGATTGAGAGCAGATTTGGATAAGTTCTTGTGAGAACTTATTGAGCAGATTTGGACAAGTTCTAGAGAGGACTTGAGGATAGATTGGTGTGAGATTTTGTGGAAGCTTACAAGGCAGATTTGAGATAAGTATTTGAGAAGACTTGAGAGCAGAGTTGATTGATTGATTTGTTCAAACCTTGAGTTAAGGTTTGGGGTAGATCTAGCAGAGTTGATTTGAGATTGAGTCAAGCTTTGAGTTAAGGCTTGAGGACAGATATTGAGGATAGATTTGTGCTAGACCGAAGGACTATGTTTAGTACAGATTCGAGGATAGATTTTGGTGCAGATTTGAGGACAGGTTTGTGCCAGACTAGAGACAAATATTGAGGATAGATTTGTGCTAGACCGAAGGACTATGTTTAGTACAAATTTGAGATAGAGCTTTGGAGGTGACAGAGTTGAGGACAAATATCTCCAGCCAGAGTAGGGAGGATAGGTGTCTTCTGTGGATAGAGTTCCATTTGCTAAGGGCAGTGGAGGTAGAGGTCTTCTAGAGGATCACCAACCAGAGCAAAGTTAGGAGATTGGTGTCTCCTATGGATAGAGATCCACGAACTTGATTAGGGGATTGGTGTCTCCTTTGGATAGAGGTCCATAAACATTGTAATAGGGAAAGGATTCCCAAGAGATTTATTGAGAAAATATTAGTAAAATATTTTCTCCGTGGAGTAGCCCACATTGGGTGAACCACGTTAAATTGGTGTCTCTATTGTGTGTGATGATTTGTGCATTGCTTTGGTTATTGCTATTGATATTGCCATTGATTATATTGGATAATATTGTTTGGGAAAGAAAAGTAAAAAGTGGTCTTATACTGTTCACCCCCCTCTCAGTATAAGCTTGTGTTCTTCAACATGGACATATAGTTACCTCCTATGAACTCTAATTGATTTGTACATTCATTAGATATCATTGGTGTCTAACATAAAACTAATGAGGAGGAGGCTATAATACATGAATCTAAAGTATGATTATAGATATGGAAATTGATAATATTTTAAATGTGGTTATCAGTGACAAGGTGTCCCCAATCATCATAATCTTGAAGAAAGAAAATATACATATTTAAATTTACTTTTGCTTTAGTATTTTGAAATATATCACCATTAATGACCATTTACCACTCCAATTCACCCACTAAATTTTGGAGGAAGTTGCTAGACATGAAATATATTCCTTTTTGGATGAATTATCTAGGTTTAACATAATTAACATCACTAATAAGAATAGGTTGAAGACCAATAGATGTTAAAAATAAAATTCTAATTCTTCCTTAATGAATGATTATTTTATGGAATTAGAGAGGAATATTTGAAGGCATTAGAGGATTGCATGAATATTTGCATGAGTGATTATATTTCCTTAAACTAAAGGAAGTGAAAGTTGGTTGTTTCACATGGAAATCTATTAGGCCATCTTGTTTGTTAAATTAAAATAAATATAAATGCAAATAATATCCACATCATAGCGAGAATCGATGAACCATAGGATATTAACTAATTAAAATCCTTTCTATGACATGTGGCATACAATGAGAGGTTCATCAAAAAATTATACAAAAGTACCATCTGATAAATTGCTTACAAAAATGTGATAGATTTAATCTAATGGAGGAACACTATTAAGATTCCAAGAAACTAAAATATAGGCTTGATAATGCACCCATTATAGTATTCTTAAGTTGAGATAAACAGTTTCATATAAACATAGATACGTAAAAATTTTCAACTAGGTATAAATTTGTGTAGGAGGGGATATGTGGGATGGACTAACCCATATATTTTATAAGTTGGTTATTTTTGTGTGTGGAGAATAACTATTACATGAAAACATACGAGTTGCTAATAATGTTATATTCAACATACATGTTCTATAACTATATGTTGATAACCAAACCCTTCTACATTTGATCAATAAGATAACTATACATGAGTGAGTTAACATATAGCTAATCATGTTGTGAAATTATTTTTTCATATAGTGGTGTGACGAAGAAATAATGTGTTCTCATTAACCAAACATTTGAATAAAACCAAAAAATCTTATAGAGGGGAAGTATTGGAAAAGTTTCTCAATGGCTAGTTTTTTGAATCACCATGTTGCCTTGATAGGAAATATTAGGACTTACTTGACTACAAGATATCTGCCAAGAAAATGTTTCAATTAACTAGTATTAAAGGATAAATATTAAAGCCAAAACCATTTCAATTGACTAGATAACTATTATACAAATGGGTTCTAACATGATACTATGGATGTGTATGATTGAATAGGAAGTACACAACACATTGCCAAGTATCTGAAGACCTATTATAAGTATGTATGATATCATATGTAATAAAATAAATTTCATTGTAGCTATATTGTCGTGGTCCATATTATTTTTTCATGTAAATGAGTTTATAAAACTGTGTGATACTTTTTAGAGGATGGGTAAGAATCTATAATAATACTTCATGTCCTTACATCCATCACAACAATAGGAACTAGTTGAGATGTTAGTATTAGACTTTATAAGAACCTTAGAAAAAAATAAGAGGAGGAAGTTGAAGTATATTATGGTCTTCATGGAATACCTAACGAAATGGGTCAAGGCAAGAAAATTACCTAGCAATTATACAAAGAGTAAAATAAGATTTATGTATGAATACATCATAACAAGGCTAGTATACCATTATATATTATTAATGATCATAAAGGATTCTTCATAAATGAAGTAAGCCAAAAATTGATAGCTAAATTTTAGGTTTTTTATTTATTTTCAAACCATATGACCCTTAGATTAATGGGTAGACAATAATGACCAATAAGATGTTGGTCTCTATTATATATAAAAACCTATAAAATAGAAGGTATATACTATACAAAGCAAATAAAAGTAGTCTCATGGGTATAAAAGATGATATACAAATAAATGTTGAATCATCACTAAATTTTATATGAGATAAAATACAATCATGCTAGCTTATTTTTTATTTCAATTTTGAGAGTGCCAGTGCAAAACTAGCCTAGAGGTCAAGAGAGCCTAAAGAAGAGGTTATTCACACTAGGAAATTTTGAATAAACATAAAATATGTAATAGTATAGCAAGATATAAACATAGGCCAACAAAGTGAAAACAATGGTATTACAAGTACATTCACATATGAAGCTAAAGCAAGCAGATATCATCTTTAGATTCAATAAAAAGTGGAATATTAAGCGTAGAAATTTTAAAACACATGGCTTGGATCTTTCTAGGTAGATGATTTTATGGGAAATGGATATATCTATATCAAGTTACTAAATGGAATATAATGTGTTGTCATAGTAAATGGATAGAAATTGAAACCATACAAAGTTTATCCTAATTGAACCTTGTTAATTATAATTGGATGTGGTCAAGTTTGGATGGACTACTTAACATATCAATTCAATCCTCATGTTCCTTTGATGGGATCACTATATGAGAATTAGAAGAGTATGTTTATTTCAAAGATACAAAATTTAGTAATGATAATAATGAGAAGTTCACAACAAAATAGTTGATTAGGTCTTTGACCAATAAGCCATAGCTAGAGAATCTGTTCTAACACCATAGTAGGATATGATTATCAAGTAGATTGAAATGGAACTAGAATTCACTTGGCATAGGATGTTATATGTACATGTATAATTACTAGATGATGAGATCAAGTAAAACCATATTTTTTGTGTGTGTTATGGTAAACAAAGTCATATGATGATGGAGTTAACAAAAAGAGTGATTGTCCAAAAAATTTAGAACTTACTATTGCAAATGGACAATATTTGCATGAAGGAAGGTGGAATGAATGAACCAATTTTATTGGTAATAATTAGTCTTATTTATCTAGACACACAAAAAAATTACAATGAACATGATGAGAGTGCAAATAACTAAATTTATGCATTTTTTATTGAGGATGTAGCATGCAAAAAAATAAGAGAACTTCACAATGATATAATGATGTGATATAGAGTAGTAATCACTTTGAAATAGATAGTTAAGATCAAACAAAGTATTTTTTTATTAGTAAAATTCTTAATGGATGTGTGATGGACTGTCATTTTGTAAGTATATTGTTCCTTCTTGAGTAAAGTTCTAGTGATACTTTGAGATTGAGTAAGATTGGGTGTGTTATTCACTTTGAGTGACAAAGCAAGGATGAAAAAATATCAAAGGCATAATGAGTGTAATTACTCAAATGATTGCTATAATATATGCATACAAGAATTCTATTAAAGTAAAAACCATCATATACAAAAGGTGAATGGTTGCAAATTTGAATAAAAAGAACAAACACTTCATATACAGGGATGATATGGTGATAGCTCAACTCAATTCAAGAAAATATGAATAATGATAATATTATAGAAATAAGAATATCTCAAAGGAGATGTTATCTATGGTTATTTGTATCTAATCTATTTTAGCATTGGTCCAATATATCTAGCCATTATACTGGTCATCTAGACCTTAGTCATCAAGTCGAAGGCACTCATCGTATAAATATAGACCATTTTTTAAAATTCCCAATTTATTTAATCCAAAATGCAGGTCATCTAGCCAAGTGAGATGGATATTTGTGCTAATAAGATGGCCATTTAGGCTAGCTAGGTGGCATTTTGGACTAGTTCGAAGGTCATATAGGCATGGAGGAAAATTATTTAAGATTAAGTAGAGGCCATTGAAGAGTAATGAGAAATTAAATAAAAATAATAATGATTCCTTTGGCCTATAATACAAAAAACATTAATCATCAATATGGAAGTCTAGTATATAACACACAAATCTCTTATTTGGATTTCTAAATTTTTAATCATTAGATCCAAAGTCTTAACTATTAGATTATTTTTTACTTTTACTAAATAATTGAAAAATAAAGTAATAATTTGTTGTTGAAAATCTACCTATAGTCTAACTTGACCTCCTACTCTTTATTTGTAGAATTTTGGATTCTCTCTAGATGTCAATCGTTGAAATATTGTAGGGGAAGTTAGTAGCTTGGAAGTGAGTCCTTATGATTAAATTGGGGAAGGTGGTTCTAGTGTAAAGCACTATTCAAAGAATTCTAAGTGTGGTATATCGATAAGGATACCACTTGTATTATCGATTATGTGACCTAGGTTCAATCCCCATGGTGGATGTGCATAAGAAGTATTACTAAAAAAAAGCATCCTGATATATTTCATGTCACTATTTAGGCTTCCTAGAAAGATCGTTGCTAAATTTAAAAGTATTTTCAAATCCTTCTTATGGGTTGGTCCAGTTATGAAAGGTAAATTTCACTTAACTTCCTAAGAGGAGGTTTATAATTAGCAGAAGTACGATGGTCTGGGTCTAAAAAGTGTAAAATAGATGAACAAGTCTCTTATAACCAACTTAGATTCAAAGGTCACATCTAATAATGTGGTTGAATGGGTGAATATCCTCAAGATAAAATATCACTTTAACAATTTCCTTTTAGATCCACTTCCTAAAGGTGGTTCTCCAGTTTGAAAAAGCTTGCTAAAATCTAGATCCTTCTTACAAAGTGGTATCAGATGGATAATTGACAATGGGAATTTTGTGGACTTTTAGAATGATCCTTGGATTATGGATAGGGTGGTAGGAATATTGAGTCCAATTCAAAGAAGATATAGAAAAATACCACAGTGAAAGAGAAACATAAATCATCATAAGTGATATAGAAGAGATGTTAATGTTATAAACCTTATAAACACATATAGTAGAGTAAAGTATTCCCATCAAGATAAAAGCAATTATTTTATATAATACAAAAACTACATGCAATTGTAAGGGAGTTAGTGCACAAGATAAGAAAAGGTGAATCATATAGATAAATATCTCTAAAATAAATAGGAACCAAGGGCAAATTCATTACCACAATGGTGTTAATGATTAAAATTAAGAAGGATTAAATATTTCTATGCATGGATTTTATTTGTCATATATTAATGTATGTCATATTTAATTGTTGTTCAAGAATGAATGCGCTCCTTGAAAATATATGAAAGGAGTTAGTTGTACTAACCTTGTAGTCCAAAATTTAAAATTGTTAGAAGTAGACTAATATAAGATAAATATGAAGGGTACACTAAGTGGATGTAATGTTATTAATTTTGAATAAATCCATGTTTTATTTTGTGTTAGAACATTTACAAAAAATAACATACACCACATGAGTGGCTATGTAGGTCAAAGAATGACCAAATCTAGGAAAAAGACTATATTACGTTAAAAAAGAACAACATACATATGCTGTTAATCTATAAAACCAATTGATGAGTAAGGAACTTACATTGTCTAACAAGTTAGATGTTACCAAATCCAACACAAATAATAGTAAGATCAATATAAAATAAAATTATGATAGAGTACTAAAGTTGGAAGATTGCATAGAGCATAAAGAGCACTTAGATTTTCATATTCTCTATTGATAGATGTAGGAATATGAAGTATTATATAAATAATGTATTTTATTGAATATATATGAGGAACAACGTGAATTAGAAAAGAGGAATATGACATCAATCATAATTCATGATGTGTGTGAATCTAGTCATGTGATAGAGGACATGCAAGTGATAGATGTTTGAATGGAAAAATATGAGAAGATATATTTACCCTAAACTTTATAGAGTATTAGATTAGTGACACACATAGATGAGAAGTTGACATATTCAATTGACAATAAAAAAATGTGGAGGAACCTAAAACTATCAAATATGAAGAATAAATATGGTGTGAGTGAATATTAAGGAGAGAAACCAAGAAAATGATATGTTAGGGAGATTATTGAGATCTTGTGCTACATGTAGTAGTCCTCAAAATATTTTTAAATTACAAATAAGGTTTTAAATGGACATATATTTACCTCCTATGAATACTACTTGATTTATACATTTGTTAGATATCATTGGTGTCTAACATAAAACTAATTAGGAGGCTATAATGCATTTATCTAAAGTATGATTACAGATATGGAAATCGATAAGATTTTAAATATGATATCAGTGACAAGGTGTCCCCAATCATCATAAGCTTGAAGAAAGAAAATATACATATTTGAATTTACTTTTTCTTTAGGATTTTGAAAGAGATCACAATTAATGACCATTTTCCACTCCAATTAACATCACTAAGAAGAATATGTTGAAGACTAATAGATGTTAAAAATAAAATTCTAATTCTTCCGTAATGAATAATTATTTTATGGAATGAGATAGGACTATTTGAAGGTATTAGAGGATTGCATGAAGATTTGCATGAGTTATTATATTTCCTTAAACTAAAGGAAGTGAAATTTGGTTGTTTCACATGGAAATATATTAGGCCATCTTTTTTGTTAAATTAAAATAAATATAAATTCAAATAAGATCCACATCATAGTGAGAATGGATGAACCATAGGCTATTAACTAATTAAAATCATTTCTATGCCATGTGGCATACAATGAGAGGTTCATCCAAAAACTTATACAAAAGTACCATATGATAGATTGCTTACAAAAAATGTGATCTATTTAATATAATGGAGGAATACTATTAATATTCCAAGAAACTAAAATATAGGCTTGATAATGCACCCATTATAGTATTATTAAGTTGAGATAAATAGTTTCATATAAACATAGATACATACAAATTTTCAACTAGGTGCAAATTTGTGTAGGAGAGGATATGTGGAATGGACTAACCCATATATTTTATAATTTGGTTATTTTTGTGTGTGGATAATAACTATTACATGAAAACATATGAGTTGCTAATAATGTTGTATTCAACATACATGTTCTATAACTATATGTTTATCATCAAACCCTTTTAGATTTGGTCAATAAGACAACTATACATGAGTGAGTTAACATATAGCTAATAATGTTGTGAAATTAATTTTTCATATAGTGGTGTGATGAAGAAATAATGTGTTCTCATTAACCAACTATTTGAATAAAACCAATAAATCTTATTGAGGGGAAGTATTGGAAAAGTTTCTCAATGACTAGTTTTTTGATTCACCATGTTGCCTAGACAGGAAATAGTAGAACTTACTTGACTATAAGATATATGCCAATAAAATGTTTCAATTAACTAGTGTTAAAGGATAAATATTAAAGCCAACACCATTTCAATTAACCGGATAACTATTATACAAATAGGTTCTAACATGATACTATGGATGTGTATGATTGAATAGGAAGTACACAACACATTACCAAGTATCTGAAGACTTATTATAAGTATGTATGATATCATATGTAATAAAAACAAGTTCATTCTAGATAGTGGTCCATATTATTTTTTTATGTAAATGATTTTATAAAATTATGTGATACTTTTAGAGGATGGGGAAGGAACTATAATAAGACTTCATGTCCTTACATCCATCACAACAATAGGAACTAGTTGAGATGTGAGTATTAAAATTTCTAAGAACATTAAAAATAAATAAGAGGAGGAAGTTCAAGTATATTATGGTCTTCATGGAATACATAATGAAATGGGTCAAGGGAAGAACATTACCTAGCAATTCTACAAAGTGTCAAATAAGATTTATGTATGAATACATCATAACAAGGCTAGTATATCATTGTATATTATTAATTATCATAAAGAATACTTCATAAATGAAGTAAGCCAAAAATTTATATCTAAATTTAAGGTTTTTTATTTATTTTCAAACCATATAACCCTTATATGAATGGGTAGACAATAATCACCAATAATATGTTGGTCTCTATTATATATACAAACCTATAAAATAGAAGGTATATACTATAAAAAGCAAATAAAAGTAGTCTCATGGGTATACAAGATTATATACAAATCAATGGTGATTCATCACTAAATTTTATATGAGATAAAATACAATCGTGCTAGATGATTTTTTATTTCAATTTTGAGAGTGCCAATGCAAAACTAGCCTAGAGGTCAAGAGAGCCTAAAGCAAAGGTTATTCACGCTATGAAATTTTGAATAAAAATAAAATATATAATAGTATATCAAGATACAAACATAAGCCAACAAAGTGAAAACAATGGCATTACAAGTAAATTCACATATGAAGCTAAAGCAAGCATATATCATCTTGAGATTCAATAAAAAGTGGAATATTAAGCGTAGAAATTTTAAAGCACATGGATTGGATCTTTCTAGGTAGATGATTTTATGGGAAATGGATATATCTATATCAGGTTTCTAAATGGAATATAATGTTTTGTCATAGTAAATGGATAGAAATTGAAACCATACAAAGTTTATCCTAATTGAGCCTTCTTAATTATAAGTGGATGTGGTCAAGTTTGTATGGACTACTTAACATATCAATTCAATCCTCATTTTACTTCGATAGGATCACCATATGAGAATTAATAGAGTATTTTTATTTCAAAGATACAAATTTTAGTAGTGAAAATAATTAGAAGTTCACAACAAAATAGTTGATTAGATATTTTACCAATAAGCCATAGCTAGAGAATCTATTCTAACACCATAGTCATGAGGCCTGAAAATGCCTCATTTTTACACTATGTTTGACATATAAAAACTGCCATATTATTAAGTTAAATGCCAAATAGTTGATTAGAATATATATTTGTTAAGTGTTTGCATGATTTTATGTTAGGAGCATTATATCTCTGTTTTTGACTATTTTCAGCATTTTGTGACTGCTTTTGCTTGATTAAGTAGCAAATAAAAATATGCATTTCAAATAGCCAAATGTGGTATGCTGATATCCATTAACTTCACAATGGTTTATGAATGTTTTCCTACCCTTCAACTTGTTTGAAGTCCACATTGAAGCCAAATTATTAGGACTGTTCTAAATCTGGAAATCTGTAGAAAACAACCATATAAAAATCAGCAAGTTGTCACTTTATAGGAGCACCTTGAATTTGTCAAGCAAAGCATGAGGAAATGGATGGAATAAGTTTAGAAGGACTACAGAAGACATCTGACCTATTTAGAAGCATTCCCACATGGTCTAAATAGGCAGCAATAGGGTATAATAGAGCAGGGATAATTGTGCAGCATTGTTGCACTATTTCAGCATGGTTACTTGGTGAATAAAGTGTATAAATTTGGTAGCAACTTGATGTACTTATTCATGTTGATATTTGAATTATTTTCCCATGTTCTAATTTGTTGAACTTGCAAGAAATGCCAACATTTTACAACTGTGCAGCAAATCTGGAAAATGCAGTAGTTTACCATGTAAATTCTAGCCAGCTACCAATGAATAGCAAGGCATGGAATTCACACATGGAGAAGGATAAAAGCTATTGCAATCAGTTCCTGAGAGATAACCCACCTGAGAAAAGTAGCTGAGATCACCTGAAGACCACACAGTTAGTCAATCCGAAGAGCTTCGGATTGAGCAGACATCTTCGGATTGACAGAATGCAGTTTCTTCGGATTGAGCCAGTTATCTTTGGATTGACAACAGAAAGTACTTTTTGAATTTTTGACTATTTTATGATGGTGGAAAAAGGGAAAGAAGGTTGAGAAGGTTAAGGGAAAATATCTCCCAGCTGTCTTTGTCGTCCTTGCCATCCAAAAGCCACCATTCATGGGAAAAGATCAATTGATCCTCTTCTAGGATAAAACCAGGAAATGTTGCAGCATAATAGGATTTGATCTGCAGGATAGGAATAGTATATTTTATATTTGTAAATAGATCTTATGCATCTATAAAAGGATAGCTCCCTTCTTGGTTGAGCTAGGTAGGAATTAGAATAGAGGAGAGTAGTAGCAGCAACAAATAGGACTGTACAACAATTATCTGTAATAGTTTTCAGCATGTTTTGACAGCAATAAAAGTGCAGTCTTTTTGTCAATTTCTGTTCTGAGTGTTAATTAGTTAAGGAGTGTTTTTACACCTCCTTCTAGATCAGGAAGTATGGGCCCACTTTCAGATCTAGAAGGAGGATTTTTATGGCAGGTTTTAATCTGTAATTTTGCTGCAACAGAATTAACAGATTGCTTGCCAGATTTCATTTTCTTGTTTTAATTTTGTATTCTGTTATTTATGTTTTCTTCATTATGTTTTTGTACAACTAATGTGTGTGTGTCAGCTGAAAAATTATATTAAATATTTGTTTCCATGTTCCCTTTGCTTTTCATGTTCTTTGCTTTTATGTTTCAACTACTTTCAATTTTAGTAGATTTCATTTTGTTGTCAATTCCTATAGCAGAAGATTGATGACCTTTTGTGGTAGGATATTGATAGGTGTTTTTAGCATAGGTTTTATTTTAGCATCATTTCAATTTAGCAATTTCACTTATGTTATTTCAATTCTGCAAAAGTAGATTAGATTTTAATTCAGCCATTTCCAATTCTTGCAATTGTAGTTAATTGTTAAATTCTACAATTTAGATTTAGTTTTCAATTCCTATAATTTATTTTAGTTTCCATTCTGCAGACTAGGTTTAGTGTGACACCAAAAGGCTAAACCAAAATCTGCTTCACCAATAAATGCTTGAAATCTGAATGCCTGAATTGCACTCTGCCCTAACTTTCTATCGTAGACAACCTTGGACACCACCCCGGATTGATAAATCATTGAGATTAAATGATGAGACTCAATGACACTCATCATTTTGGCATCATTGTTGGGGATCATGGTGTTGTTAGAAGGTAAAAGTAGTCAAATAATTATTATTGTGCTAAGTTATGAAGTTCAGAATAAAATCTGAATGTAATAGCTGGTATAAATAATAATTATTGATAGTTGCATTTCAGTCCATTTAGAAAACAAGCAACCACAGGGAGGTGATCTTCACACTTGGGGGTTAAATTGCCTATGTTTGAGATTCTTGATAAAAATTGAAAGAATTCATCATCCTCATTATCAGGAAACATAAGATCCCTTGAAAAATTTAGAGGAACCATCTGCTAGTACTACCCTTTTTATATCCATATCATCAAGGTAGTATAAACAAATTTGTACTAGGTGTTGGGAAGATATCATGGTAGATATACAAGACTATCCCTTGAACAAAATAGCCATATCAGCTACCTATAGCATTTTTTCATAGGGACATATCACTGATGAATGCCATTTACTTCCACAACTCAGAGATGCAAAATTTGTGGCCTAATCTGAATTCTTCTCAAAGAGAGATCCCAACAACAACAAACAGGGCAAGTAAATCAACCACCACCTTCAGCCCAACCTATGGCCAATATGAACAATACAGGACAGGAAACCCCTATCTATGTAAGCTGAATCTATTAAAAAATAAATAAAAAATCACAAAACTTTTGCACAATCAAAATAGAAGTTTATAGCTCAAACGGTGATCCTAAAGTTTTGCCATTATTGCTTAAATATTGTTAGGGTTTTACCATGCTAAACCACAACCTAGCAATTCTTAGCCTACAAAGACAATAGTTGATCTCATTAGAGGTGATCCTACCTGACAAGTAGTTGATCTGCTAAAGTTGTACACTTCTTGTCTTATTGTGCAAACCAAAAACATGTTTAGTTAAATTGTCTTTTTCAGCCCAACCTGTGATCAGTTTGAATAATACAAGATAGGCAGCCCCTGTTTATGTAGCTGAATCTGGTAAAAAAACCTGTAGGAAATGTTATTGACTACAACAACATCCAACTGTGCTCAAACAAGAACTTACCTGAGCTTGAAGAGATAAAAGTCAATGGAGATACACATAAACCCTTTAGTCCAGACACAGAAATCAGCTTTGGATAAAGGAGAAAAATTGGAAAAGTTGCACATAGAAAATTTACTTCCATTAAGGATAAATTTTGTCCTCCTAAGAATGAAACAAACTGAAGTACAACCAAGGAAATTCTTGAACATTATTGACCGGTTGACTTATGAACAAAAAACAAAATTGTTTGTTGTTTTGAAACAATATTTCAATCCCTTTGCATGAAATTACAAGGGTATGTCAAGATTTCATCTTGATGTATGCACTTAACATATTTGAGAATTGGTATTGAATTGTTTCAAGTACAGATTGACAAGATTTTGTAGATTAGGAGGCATGGACAAACACTTGATTGAAGAAATTTTTAGATATGAAGCAGTGTTTCTTTCTCCCATTGGTGATTCATAGAGGAAGTTAGTGGTGAATGGATATTGCCTTCGGGTATACCATGCACCATTAACTAAGGAGGAGTTCTTGAGGTGAACAATTGGATGTACACAGAATGGAGGAGAATTTCTCTTCCATGTCAGATTCAGAGTGATGATAAAAGTTTGAAAAAAAAAAAAAAAGAATAATCTTGCTTGTGAACTTCCTTCATGGGCACAAGCAAGACAAGAGAAAAGTCTGAAAAAGAGAAAAAAAAAAAGAAAAGAAGAAAAAGAGAAAAAATCAAAAAAAAACATGTCCCACAAAATGGGGATACATGAGGACAAGCATCAATTTCAGCATGGAGGAGGAACAATGAAGTCAACACTTCATTTCCAGCAATAAGGAGTTAAATGATGACATAAGAAGATTCTTACTACTCATCTAGAAAGGAAGGTTGCATCATTGTTACAGATTTCAGCAGAAAAAGATGGTGTTTTCATACAAATATTGACATGTTTTTGCAGAATAAGAATTGTTCTTATCCAAATAAGAGTGAGAGACATTCTCTCTCATTGTAGCCTCATGAGAGACACTCTTTTATTGAGGCACTTGAAAAAAAATGACAGAAGTTGGTTGAAAACCAGAAATGGCAGCCTCTTCTGATGAAAAAAGAGATGAAAAAAAAAGAAAAAAAATGAAAAAAAAAGAGAAAAAATGAATAATTCAATAGTGAAAACCTCCTTGAGGCGCTGCTGAGTTGGCTTGCATGAAAACCGGTTTTTTGGCGTGCATTGCCTTGTTGATCCACCCATCCTTGTTTCACCATTGTACAAATCTCACACTGCACATGTGTATATTTATGTTTTCAAATAGCTTGCTAACAATCATCAAAAGCAGCTTGTAAGGTGCATGATCAATTTTCAGGACAGTAAGGTATGTGTTTCTTGCATTTAAGTCATAGTAAGCATTTAGCATTTAATGTATGATAATCGGTATTTGGCATAAAACTATTCATACAATATTGGCAAGTTGAAAATGGAACATGTTTAAGATGTCAAGAAACACCCCCTTCTACCCTTAGTTGCATGGGAGCATCTAAAGATTCTGTTTTACTACTACTGCAATAAAATAGTAATGAATAACATCTAAAAAAAAGGATAGAGATGAGATTTTTGATGTTATGGAAGGCTTACATACCCTAGAGATGGGTCCAAAATAGAATCTGTAGCTAACTTTTGCATAGAAGGTCATTTTTGCATTTTTGGATGAATCTTCAGAATAAAACAAGCTATCTTCGGAATGAACAAGATATCTTCGAAATAAGCAAAAATTGTACCAAAATTGCTGAAAATGTTGTAGAATAGTAAAAAGAGTAGGGTACATCAAATATTGAGGTTCCTAAGGCTCTACCACATGTAAGTACATCCCTCAAGCATTTCAAAATCAAAATTTTATCAATTTTGTTCAAAAGGTGCAAACAATAGAAATAGGCATTCAGGCTGAAATGTTGTTAAGAATAGAAAATTTCACCAGTAGTAGTGCATCTGCCAAATATGGTTCCACAATAAGGCTATTGCAAGATGAATCACATGATACCAAGCCTTTAAGAGGTACCTTGCAGCACTAAAACTTGTAGAAGGGCAGAAAAAGAGTTAAAATTGTAGTAATTGTAGAAATTGCAATATTGAAGGATGAAAGTGCAGAAGTCAAAAAGTTGCAAGTTGCAAATGAAAAAAAAGATATGCAAGAAAAGGAAAGAAAAAAAGCCAAAAAAAATTGAAAAAAATTGATTGAAAATTTTTTGCAAGGTTGTAGAAAAGTGAAATACCTGTGCTTAAATTGAAAAATGCTTGGTGTAGTGCAACAAGGAGAAATTTCTCAGGTAGCAGGTGGCAAAGGATGTTTTTCACAAGGATAAAACCAACATATTACTATGGCCTACTAAGATGCATGAGGGCATGCATCAGTTCAAGCTGGGGGGATGATGAGGCCTGAAAATGCCTCATTTTTACACTATGTTTGACATATAAAAACTGCCATATTATTAAGTTAAATGCCAAATAGTTGATTAGAATATATATTTGTTAAGTGTTTGCATGATTTTATGTTAGGAGCATTATATCTCTGTTTTTGACTATTTTCAGCATTTTGTGACTGCTTTTGCTTGATTAAGTAGCAAATAAAAATATGCATTTCAAACAGCCAAATGTGGTATGTTGATATCCATTAACTTCACAATGGTTTATGAATGTTTTCCTACCCTTCAACTTGTTTGAAGTCCACATTGAAGCCAAATTATTAGGACTGTTCTAAATCTAGAAATCTACAGAAAACAACCATATAAAAATCAGCAAGTTGTCACTTTATAGGAGCACCTTGAATTTGTCAAGAAAAGCATGAGGAAATGGATGGAATAAGTTTAGAAGGACTACAGAAGACATCTGACCTATTTAGAAGCATTCCCACATGGTCTAAATAGGCAGCAACAGGGTATAACAGAGCAGGGATAATTGTGCAACACTATTGCACTATTTCAGCATGGTTACTTGGTGAATAAAGTGTATAAATTTGGTAGCAACTTGATGTACTTATTCATGTTGATATTTGAATTATTTTTCCATGTTCTAATTTTTTGAACTTGCAAGAAATGCCAACATTTTACAACTGTGCAGCAAATCTGGAAAATGCAGTAGTTTACCATGTAAATTCCAGCCAGCTACCAATGAATAGCAAGGCATGGAATTCACACATGGAGAAGGATAAAAGCTATTGCAATCAGTTCCTGAGAGATAACCCACCTGAGAAAAGTAGTTGAGATCACCTGAAGACCACACAGTTAGTCAATCCGAAGAGCTTTGGATTGAGCAGACATCTTCGGATTGATAGAATGCAGTTTCTTCGGATTGAGCCAGTTATCTTCGGATTGACAACAGAAAGTACTTTTTGACTTTTTGACTATTTTTTGATGGTGGAAAAAGGGAAAGAAGGTTGAGAAGGTTAAGGGAAAATATCCCCCAACTGTCTTTGTCATCCTTGCCATCCAAAAGCCACCATTCATGGGAAAATATCAATTGATCCTCTTCTAGGATAAAACCAGGAAATGTTGTAGCATAATAGGATTTGATCTGCAGGATAGGAATAGTATATTTTATATTTGTAAATAGATCTTATGCATCTATAAAAGGATAGCTCCCTTCTTGGTTGAGCTAGGTAGGAATTAGAATAGAGGAGAGTAGTAGCAACAACAAATAGGACTGTACAACAATTATCTGTAATAGTTTTTAGCATGTTTTGATAGCAATAAAAGTGCAGTATTTTTGTCAATTTCTGTTTTGAGTGTTAATTAGTTAAGGAGTATTTTTACACCTCCTTCTAGATCAGGAAGTATGGGCCCACTTTTAGATCTAGAAGGAGGATTTTTATGGCAGGTTTTAATCTGTAATTTTGCTGCAGTAGAATTAACAGATTGCTTGCCAGATTTCATTTTCTTGTTTTAATTTTGTATTCTGTTATTTATGTTTTCTTCATTATGTTTTTGTACAACTAATGTGTGTGTGTCAGCTGAAAAATTATATTAAATATTTGTTTCCATGTTCCCTTTGCTTTTCATGTTCTTTGCTTTTATGTTTCAACTACTTTCAATTTCAGTAGATTTCATTTTGTTGTCAATTCCTATAGCAGAAGATTGACGACCTTTTGTGGTAGGATATTGACAGGTGTTTTTAGCATAGGTTTTATTTCAGCATCATTTCAATTTAGCAATTTCACTTCTGTTATTTCAATTCTGCAAAAGTAGATTAGATTTTAATTCAGCCATTTCCAATTCTTGCAATTGTAGTTAATTGTTAAATTCTGCAATTTAGATTTAGTTTTCAATTCCTGTAATTTATTTTAGTTTCCATTCTGTAGACTAGGTTTAGTGTGACACCAAAAGGCTAAACCAAAATCTGCTTCACCAATAAATGCTTGAAATCTGAATGCCTGAATTGCACTCTGCCCTAACTTTCTATCGTAGACAGCCTTGGACACCACCCCGGATTGATAAATCATTGAGATTAAATGATGAGACTATAGCACCCTAAAATTGGCACGGTTAAAAACCTTAGTAAAATATAAAAGATAAAAATTTGAATTTTAACCCCAAAATCGCTCCAAAATTGCCTGCTACCCGTTTCCTCATTTTTCGTGCCATTTTTAGGATTTGTTTTGACCGTTGGACGATATCGTCGCAGATTAGACGAGATCATCCCAGATCTGACGAAATCGTCATGGACAGAACGTCCAGACGATTTTGTCCCAAAACCAAATTTTCATAATTAGCTTCTATTTCAATAGCCTCTCCAACTTGGGCAGAAGCGCGTCTGCGCAGTTGGAGATTGCCCTGTTGGAGATCTCCCATATTGGGATGATCCCCAACCTCTTAAACCTCTTCCTAAGCCTATATAAACTAGGATTTTCTAGTTTACCCCCCTGACTCTACATGACCCCTTGATTCTGATTTCCCTGAACCCCTTAGCTGATAGATTTAATTCCTTATTCCCTCGCACTACTGTCTGTGTTCTATATTTTGCATTTTCTTGCAGGAATTCTACTATTTTGCAGTCGAAGATAGCTCGGATCGTCGCAAATGATCTCGGACGATTACGGATGATCTCGTACGATTGGAGGCGATCCTGACTGTAGTCCAGATTGGGGGCAATCCGAGTCCAGAGTTTGCATTCCCTTAGCTTCCTCTGCATTTTTTTATATTGTATTTCTGCATTGTCTTGAATTATTATGTTTTTGCATCTTGGAGTTCACCTCATTTAGCATAATCGCATGGTAAGGTTAAAATCAATCATTAAATCTACTGCATTTCCTTATTTGTTATTGGAATCCATTATTTAGGCATGTTTGCTGTTATTTCTACCATTATATTTTGCTTCTGCACTTGCATATTTGGTATTTCGCATCTATTTCTGTGATTGCTGGTTTTGAAGAATTTGTTTGACGAATTCGTCAGATATCAGACGATCCTGTCTGATCTCGAGATGATTACGTATGAACTGAGGCGATCTGGACTGCTACAAAACTTAGAACCTTCATCAAACATCCGAAATCAGGTATGACACATTCTAATTAGCATATTCTCTGTTATTAGCACTCATTCCTATTTTTTGTATCCATTTAAATTATCATTGGTAGATAAAATAGTTTAGATTCATCTTGGCCAAACCTAGGAGTTGAATGATCGAGTATAAAAATGAACACATCAAACCCACTATCAACCTAGGCGTGGAAACTGCCACTCAAAAGTTTCCTGGTGAACCCACCATCCATCAAAAATTCACCTTTATACTCCTCCCCGAGAGGCGGGACCTTCAAAGGGCCTCTCAGTCCGAGGTATTGTCCCATCCTTCTCGCATCCTCCTTCCGGGCACGGATCCTATAGCCTGAGGGTAAGGATGCAAAAAATTTGGAGCGATACATTTTGGTGAACCCGACGTGAAAACTAAAAACCTTTTGAAAACAATTCAAAAAAACAAAAACAAAAACAAAACATAAATGCATTTAGAATCAAATATTGCATGTCATATTTAGATGGTAGATTATAACAAAAGACGAGTTGTCACCATTAATGTTGAAAATCAATTAGCAGCTATAGAGATTAATTTTGTACTTAGCGTACCTCAAACAAATAGGGTTCAACCTTTGTGGGACGAACTTAATAGGAGATTGAATCTTATTTCATCTAGAGCAACCGAACTTAGGCAAATCAAGAGGTTTGTCCTAGATAGAATCCTGGATCCCGATCAAGTGACTTTGTATCATGAGCTTCAGAGAGCTTGCCATAGGTGGTTAGCGAATAAAAGAGCCCTTGTGTCTTCCGAGTTGTATACCTTTGAGGAATACCTCGATAATGCAGTTGTAGTACATAAATTTTTGTCTCGTATAGAGGATCGGGAGGTCATTCTTACGGATAGACAAAGATGGTATAGAGTCCCCGAGCTGTGTTATATCGAGAGTATTGCCATGAAATCTATTTTTACAAATCAGAGTCAAAAGTAGATAATATCACTATAGCACACTTTATTAAGTTCCTGAAAAACCATTTCCAATTTGAAGAGGAGCATTTTATGACTCTTGATGAACTTGATCCTATCAATGACATTCATAAACTATTTTTAGAAAACTAAGCTATTATTCTATTATTGTTATTTCTTGCATTTAGTGTGCTATTTGTTGTCTTTATAAAGCATAAAAAAAAAAAAAAACAAAATCATAACAAAAAAAAAAATCAAAACATTTTATTTTTAAGCATCATAGTAGGTATATAATTAATATATACCTCCCAAATCTATTGCAAATATATCAATATATATATATTTGCTAAAATCTAAGATTTAGACATAATGACTAGACTCAGGAATGGAAAACAAATTGAGGTAGAAGAAGATTGGTTAAGGAAAACAGAGAATAACCCAGATGTCCTTCCTGAAGACCCAATTCAGGAAGAAGGAACTCTAGACCAACAAGAAGAAGATTATGTTGATGCAAATGAACAAAAGGAAAATGATAGAGAGGAAGGATCCTCATCTCCTAAAATAACTCCAGAAGGAACTGTTACTTTTGAAAACATGGAACATTTTTGGAAATTTCTCCATACCAATATTGGCACTCTTAATAGAGCAGTTCATATGGATAAAGATCAAATTAGTGACACTCAAGCAACCCTAGAAGACATATATCACACACGCACTAATCCTTTGTCCTTCGTTGATCAAGAGAGTGATCAAGCTGGACCGTCCAATTTGGACATGGCTACTATAATCCAAAACACCCGACAACAACAGGTTACCCAACTACCTAGAGTGCCTGTTACTAAACCAAGGGTTATTCCGACACAAAAGAAACCTTCATTCACTGCTCTACTTCACCAAGCTATCGACCAATATACCTCAAATCAACAAAAGCCTAAAACAAAACCAAATGTTAATTTCCAACAATTTGGGATACAACATAATGCTACCACAAATCTTCTTCATAATACTCTTCCTACCAATCATTTGCATAATAGCAACATAGCATCTAATCCTTATGTTCCACCTTCCTACGCTCACAAATCCCATGCTCATGTACCACCGAACCAATATGGTGGGCAAACTGGCAATCTGGAAGCCATGGTGAAACAGTTAACCTCCCGTATGGACCAAATAGATCCCTACCGTCCCTCGTACAATTATCGAGAGATGTGTAGTCAACCTCTAGATCCTATAGTTGTAGCACAACCATATCCTAAATGCTTTCCCATGCCTGTCCTACCTATATACAAAGGAACCGAAGATCCCATAGAGCATCTTCGTATGTTTAGGATAGCATGTCATGATATATCACATGATGACTTGTTATTACTAAAAATGTTCCCGAAAAGTTTAGGAGGGATGGCATTGGAGTGGTATTATCAATTGCCCACTCATTCTTTGAGAAATTTCGAAGAGACCGCTGAGTCTTTTGTGCACCAATTTAGTGCCTATATTGAAAGACATGTAACTATTAAAGATTTGTACAACCTAAAACAAGACAAAGATGAGTGTTTTGCTGACTTCTTAGCTCGATGGAGGCAGTTGATAGGAAAATTACACTTTGTGTTACCTTATCGAGAAATGTTGGATATTTTTATCAATAATTTACAAGAGCAACTATCCTATGAATTATCAACTGCTACCTTGACCACCTTCGATCAAGCTATAGATTTAGCCCGAAGAGTGGAAGATGCTCTCATTAGAAGAGGTCAGCTCAAAAAGAAAGATGATGAGAAAACATCCAGAAATCCATACAAAAATAAACAAGTTGTGGGTGACGGAGTCACTGACAGCAGAAACATTGCCAATGTTAATACTGCAAAAACAACAGAGAAGTTCATATTGAAACCTCCCGATAAACCACCTCGAGAATTTACTAGGTTAAATCAACCTTTATCAACCATTCTCCCGCAATTACTAGCACGAGGATTGATCCAATTACCGACTATCCGGGAACCTGATCCAACCATACCCGGATACAGAGCTGATTTACATTGTGATTTCCATAGAGGACCCGGACATGCTACCAACTCTTGTAAATGATTAAAACATAAAATACAAGATTTAATTGATAACAACGAGATGGAGGTACAAGCCTTTCAACCTAAACAAAATCCTACTAGTAATGTTCAAAAGAACACCCTTCAAAGTCAGAATCAGAATGCCAATCAATCATTGGACATATTTCAACATCCTTTACCAAAACATGGCAAAGAGGTGGCTAATCAAATTGAACATCATAATGTTCCCCCTCCTACCCGATATGTAGGAGCCATTAGTGGGCATTTACCTATCCACGATCTAGAAATATTTGACACAACTTTATCCATGGTTACGTCCAAACCCCTATATAATACTCAAACACCTGATCTTAGTGATGTAGAATCTGATACTGAAAGTGAAATAGACATCACCTCAAATCAATCGAATAGTTCTGAAAATGAATCAGATCCTATTCAACCTATCACAGATTCTATGGTTCCGAAAGAACCATTTCCTAGAAGAGTTACTACTCGACCCTCTTCTCATCAGTTCCTTTCTAATGAACAAGCCATAAACGCTAGACCGAGACCAATTCATCATCCTCAAAATAACATTGTAGGTACCATCGGAGTCGTTACCAGACAACAGGCTCAAAATTCTCAACAGGATCAAACTCAGAATGATGGATCAGCTCCATTTATTTTGAAAAATCCCAATAAAGGGAATCATATGTCTAATGTTCAACCTAAGCCTCCGTATAATATTAATGAACAATTATCCAACACTACAGCTAGAATTTCCCTTTTGGACCTTTTAAGATCTTCTCCTACCCATAGGGATGAATTAATGCTCACATTAAGCCAAATGATGGTACCACAAAATATTCAGCCTGAAGCCATGACCAATACTATCATCACTCGAGAAGTCGATTGTATTGACTTTCGAGATAGAGATATACCACAACATAGTTTACATAAGGATAATCCTTTATATATTACTGCCCTAATTGGGGACGTAGCCGTTAAACGCGTCTTGATTGATAATGGTTCATCTTTAAACATATGCACTTTTGACTTCTACCAAATATTTGGCTTTAGGAGTGACGAAATGAAAAGAATGGATATGATCATAAAAGCCTTCAATGACGAGACACAAGAAACGTGTGGAGTCATTACTATACCCTTGCAAGTTGGTCCTAGAACCCTAGATATGACCGTGTTTATTGTACATTGCCCTGCATCGTACAATATACTTTTGGGTCGCCCTTGGATCAACGCGATGCGAGCAGTTCCATCCACTTTACATCAATGTGTTAAATTCAAATTCAAAAACCAATTGGTTACCATTCATGGTGACCCCAGACCCTTTGATATGTGTGCTTTGGCAGAACCAGTTGGAGTTCAATTTTGCCCTGCTTTGTCATCCACACATCCTAATTCTCGTCAACTGCCCAAACGTGTGAAACACACACCCATAACATCATCTACCCCATCAACTACACCTCTACATATAGCTCAACCACTTTCTGAACAAACCTCATTAGGACCTCGAAAAGATCCCAGAACCACAACCAATGCTTCTTGTTTTACCCCTATAACTTCCACACCGATAGACTCATCCATCGATATCCCTATAACATCTCCTACAAGCATCCTTTCCACATCAGAAGATCTAAGAAATGTTCCTTATACCTCTTACACTCTTACTGATGAACTCCTACCCGATTTATCTAAAATTCTTATATCAGAAGAGATCAACCACTGTCGTGCAAGCTTCCCTTGTTTTAAATAAACTCCCACCTTCTCCTCGTACCTTGGGCCTCCCACAACCTATGGGAAGTATCTACCAAGTCGGAAGTTGTGCTTTTGTTTATAAGGGATATGATTGGGGAAGAATACCCCGAAACATCAAGACACATTGTGATGGATATGCTCGATGCTATTTTGCTAATGAATATATTAAAGCTAAACCCATAATGCTTAAATTGGGCTATAAAGGGAAAGGTTTGGGACCTTTCCAAAATGGTATGAAGGAACCTATTGAGGTAGAACCATGGCCTGCCCGATGCGGTGTGGGCCTATTTCCTAATAAAGGTCAACCCTTCCCATTTGAGGAGGATGACCATCTTACATGTTATCAAGATTATCTCGATAAACAAGATTCTTTGCTTTCAAAAAATAATCCCTTTACCTGTCATATGCTATCTCTCGCCTACCCTGAGATGATTGCTGAATCCGACGATGAGTTGGAAGGGGATATCTTCCATGATGTCTCCGTTGATGATTTATTACATAACGAATTTTATTTTGATGGCTCTATACCTAGTATAGCCCAGCTTGAGGCCTCGACTCCTCAAGACGAATTATCCAAGCTAACCTTGGAAGAATTACAAGAATTGGGTGTTTCACCCGCCCCACCTAATTTTGAGAGAGATTTACATATGGAAGTCGAAAACGGTATAAAAATTAACATTGGAACCGAACATAACCCTCACATAATCAATATTGGATCAGAATTAAGTCAAGAAAAACAAGATGAATACATTTCATTTCTTAAAGACTATGAGGATGTCTTTGCCTGGACATATGAAGACATGCCAGGTCTGGACCCTTATGTAGTCATGCATCATCTAGTAGTCCATCCAGATGCTAAACCTGTTAAACAGAAACTTAGAAAAATGCATCCTAAAGTGGCCTTACTAGTCAAAACAGAACTAGAAAAAGCTGTTGAAAGTTATTTTTATACAAGCCATTGATTATGCTGAATGGATCTCAAATGTAGTTCCGAGTAACTAAGAAAGAAGCCACTAAAGTTAGGGTTTGTACAGACTTCAGAGATATTAATGTTGCCTGTCCTAAAGATGATTTTCCTCTTCCTAACATGGATCAAATCATTGATTTTACTACTGGAAGTGGAATGATATCCCTAATGGATGGATTTTTCGGTTACAATCAGATCAGGATAGCTCCTGAAGATCAGGCTAAAACAGCCTTTATTACTCCTTGGGGAACCTTTTGTTGGAAAGTAATGCCATTTGGTTTAAAGAACGCAGGCGCAACCTATCAACGAGCTATGACTTATATCTTTCACGATATGATGCATGATATTCTACATGATTATGTAGATGATATTATAGCTCATTCCATCAAAGAAGATGATCATTTAAATGACTTGAGAAAAGTATTTGATCGGTTAAGGGAGTATCTTATCCGATTGAATCCCGCCAAATGTATCTTTGGAGTTAAGTCCGGTAAATTATTGGGGGTTATAGTTTCCTTACGTGGCATTGAAATTGATCCTCTCAAGATCATGGCTATCATTGATATGCCCGCACCCACCAATATATCTGAATTACGAAGTTTACAAGGTAAGCTTCAAGCTATTCATCGCTTTATTGATAAGTTGGTAGATAAAACTGGACCTTTTCTTAAACTTCTTAAGAAAGATGTCTCTTTCCATTGGGACGAAGAATGCCAAGAAGCATTTGAAATCCTCAAGCAATATCTCCTCCAACCACCGGTGCTTTCCCCACCTAGATCTGATCGTCCATTTATTCTGTACATTTTTGCTTCCGATTTTGCCTTAGGAGCTATGTTAGCTCAGCTTGACGATGAGAAGAAAGAGCGTGCTACTTATTACATCAGTAGAACCCTAATCAGTTATGAAACTCGCTATACCATATTAGAGAAGTTATGTCTTGCAGTCATATTTTCCACACAAAAACTATGACATTATATGCTCAGTCAAAAAACGTATGTTATTGCCAAATTCGACCCTTTGCGATATCTTATGAGTCGACCGTATTTATCTGGTCGCACAACCAAGTGGGTTCTTGCGCTAAGCGAGTTTGAACTCACGTTTATAGGACAGAAGTCTGTTAAGGGTCAAATCATAGCGGATCAATTAGTTGCTGCACCCTTAGAGTCTACCCATCCCCTCATCATTGAGCTTCTCGATGAATGCCTTAAATTAGAGGCAGACCATCCTGAACAATGGTCCCTATACTTTGACGGAGCCCGATGTATGAGTGGGGCTGGTGCGGGTATTATTTTAATATCTCCACAAAAACATCTTATACCTCTGTCCTTTAAACTAACGTTTGCTTGCACTAATAATACTGCTGAATATGAGGCTCTTATCCTTGGCTTACGAGCTGCTTTGGCCCTAAAAATTAAAAATTTATTGGTTTTTGGTGATTCCCAACTTGTCATAAATCAAATCAATGATGTTTATCAGACCAGAGATGATAAATTACGCCCATATAAAGCATATGTTTTGCAGTTATTATCCTTGTTTGATCAAGTTACTTTGGAAGCTATTCCTCGAACTAGCAATCGTGCGGTCGACGCTATGGCTGCAGCTGCATCTCTTTTACCCTTGGAGTTAGACGATGAATATGCTACCATCATTATTCGTCGACTCCAGGAACCCGCTTCAAGCAAATCATGCTTAGAACCTTTGGATGTGTTTCTAATCAACGAAACTACTCCCGAACCATGGTACACTGATATATTTAATTTTTTGCAAAATGGAACCTTCCCTGATGGTTATACTAGCAACCAGCGCCGATTATTACGTAGACGAGCAAGTCGCTTCGTAATTGTGGGTAATACCTTGTATAGGAGATCTTTTGAAGGCATATTATTAAGATGTTTAAATCTAGAAGAATCTAGATCAGCTTTGAGCGAAGCCCACGATGGATCTTGTGGAGGACACTTTAGTGGTAACGCCATTGCTAAGAAGCTCCTTCGGATAGGATATTTTTGGCCTACCATGGAGAATGATGCACATGATTATGTGCGCCATTGCGACAAGTGCCAGAAACATGTTGACCTTGTCCATGCGCCTGCACAAGAGCTACAGGCTATTTCATCTCCTTGGCCCTTTTCAAAATGGGGCTTAGACATCATTGGGAAAATCAACCCTGTGTCATCTGATGGACACAAATTTATCATCACCGCTACGGAGTATTTCACAAAATGGGTTGAAGCTATGCCTTTAGCTTCTTGTACTTGGAACGCAAGTTTCCAAATTTATTTTTAATCAAATTATTTGTAGGTTTGGCATTCCCTCCAATCTCATTTTCGATAATGGAACTTGTTTCAAAAATAAAGATGTCAAAAAATTATGTCAAAAGTATAAAATTCAACATCGTTGGTCCACTCCCTATTATCCTCAGGGTAATGGCCAAGCAGAAGCATCTAATAAAACATTACTTAAAATTCTCAAAATACTGGTCAATAAATCTGGTCGAGATTGGCACATCCAATTATATCCTACTTTATGGGCCTATCGAACTAGTGTTCGCACCCCCACTGGAACTTCACCTTTCGTTTTGGTTTATGGCGCTGAAGCTATTTTTCCATTTGAATTAGAAGTTCCTTCTTTGGCTCTACTACTTCAAGATACTGAAGTAGGGGATGAATATCGTCTTTGGCAGATTTAGTCAGCTGGAGCTCCTAGATGAAAAGCGCATCAATGCTTTGGAGCATCTTCGTGCCTACCAAAACAAGCTTAAGAGAGCATATCTCAAGAAAGTTCACCCTCGATCCTTTGAGATCGGCGACCTTGTCTTAAAAGAAAATAAAAAAATACTAATGCTACTAAAGACCTTAAAGGTAAATTCGAGCCCAACTGGCTTGGACCATATATCATCACTGCTAAATTTGGATCGGGAGCATACAAATTATCTACCTTCGATGGTAAAGAGCTTAAAGAACCTATGAACATTATGCATCTCAAACGCTACTATGCATAAAACATTGAGTCATTTCATCATTTGTATATACTGTATTTTGCATATTGTTTCATTTTTAGCCATTTCTATCAAAATATTTTTCAAGAACAGTAATAATATTTCTTCTTGCAATTCATCAATCAAAATCAAAATATAAAAATACAAAAACATCAAAATTGTCAAAATCTTCAAAAACATATTTTTTATATATACCTGTCAATTATTGGAATTTACAGTTATATTTTCAATTATTTTAGATAAATGAGCATTTATTTGGAATCCCACACTTTCACACTCACATGAATAAATATCTTGATTTTATTTTGTATGATTATTAATCTCTCTTATATCAAAGTCCACATTGGCATTAAATAACATTTTGAGCATAGAGAACTGATCTTGTTATTTACTTGAACCAAGTATATCTTTTCACATTAAAATGATTTCATTGCAAATTCAATATGATGCTACATAGCAGACGTGGTTTCTTGAGCGAAAAGTTTCCCCTGCTATCCTATCATGCACATGGTCTAGAATCTTTGAGAATTGACAAAAGGACAAGCTCACCCCTACCCAGAATAAAAATCCCTTGCTCTACAGCTAATCTGAGCAAGTATCCCTAGCATAGGAAGAAAAGAAAAATGCAAGAAAAAGAGAAAAAGGAAAATGTTATTTTGTATCATCACAGCAATATTTCAGCATTATCTCAAACATCAAGCAAAAATACAAAAAAAAAAGAAAAAAAAAAAGAGCAAAAGAGAAAAGCAAAAGCAAAATGCAATAAAATCCTTTCCCTACCCCTTGAAAAGAAAAGAAGGGTGAATGAGCTTGAATCCCTGGAATTCTCAATTATTCAAAAACTGTGAGGTAAGCCCCATAACAGGTGGTTTGTGCCCAACCCGCTTGGCCTTGGGTAATTCCTAGCGTGGTGATATGTCTGTCACATTAGCGACCTTCTTTTGTATAGACCTATGTCGGCTTATGGATTAGCTAGCTCTTGATAACCTAACTTGCACAGTAGTGTGGTACGGTTATATGCATATAAATCATGGTTAACGAACATTCATTTGGTTAAAGCAAATTGCTTGTATCAAATTATCTTGCTCAAAATTGGTAAATGAACAATACAATTGCACACACATTTGTATTTGAGAGATTTTGTATCATCATGATAAATCAAGATCGGTAATGAACTCACATTTGCACATGAGGATCCCTTATAAACCTACATTTGTTTTGAGATAATTTAAAATATTTCAGTAATTCTTTTTGGAATAATTTTATCCTCTTATTTCAGAATTTTGTTTTAAAAACAATTATATACATTGTGTCACAAAATTGCAAAACGATTTCAAACAACATGTTCATCATATTATTATTTTCTGTTTATCAAAAATCACAAATCAAAAAATCAATCATGCAATAAAACTAAAATATCTATTTTATCTTTGGATTTCGCGATGATGGTATAAGTCTATACCTATAATTCTATGCCTAGCGCAAACCATTGTTCTAATTTTATTTTTCCCATCCATTTTAAAAAACACATATGGCTTACATCATTATGTTACACAATTGTGCTTCAAAACGAATGAACACTTATTCTATTTCATGTCATTATGTCAAACATTCCATCTTGCAACCATGGTATAATTTCTAAGGAATTATTCAAAAATTTATCACACTTAGGAATTTATGCCTAGCAAAAATCACTTTTAAACATATTTCATGCATACTTTTGTGGAAAAAATCTGAAAACAAATTATCACCATCATCATTTTCATCATCACAACACAAAGTCTTAAGACAGTCTCTTAAGCACTCTTTTACTTTTAGCAATATTTCTATACTAGGATTAGCTTGACGACCTAGCGAGCGGCGACTCCATGAAACGGTCTATAACAACGACAATGTCCTTTGAAATTATTGTTAGAAGTCCCTTTTATTTTTCATCAAAATCACACCAAAACAACCAATTTATGCACATCAGATTATTTCATTTACAAATATATGGCATGACATAACATTATAATTTATTTCCAAACGACATAATTACATGAATCAACAATTAAAGCATCATAATACACCATATCCACAAGTCATATCATCAAAAATAATCTATATATATCATCAATCAATGATCTACATCATCTGGATTGGTATGCCACAATCAAAACCCTGGCATACTCAATCCCCTCAAAAACAAATATATATATACATATATCATAAATCTGCACTCTACAACAGCTAGCCTCGAGAAGCCCTCGAGCTCTCAGCCTCATCTCCTCCCCCACCCTGACGTGGAGGAGGTGGTCCCATAGAGGTCCGGGCCGTATCTCGGGTCCTCGTCATCGATCGTGAGGATGTCCTCGATGATCCCATCATGATCGGCTCTGCAATGGGGGCTGGCAATGATATCCTCTGTCCCTCTGGGACCACCTGATAGTACAACCCCTGGTAAAATGCGGTCTGAGCAATAGACCGTGCTAGATCTCGAGTGCTTACTCCTCCGCCTCGAGCTCTGAGCCATGTAGCCTCATCCTGTAGTGTCTGCACCTGAGCCCGGAGGTGGGCAACCTCAGCCCGGAGAGCCGCCGTCTCACTGCTCTCCCCTACCTCAACACCCTTGCCCTTATCAGGTGATGGTGGTCTCTCCCCCTATTGTGAAGGGAGTCTCTCCTCCCTCCGCCCTGTCTCCCATGGCCTCTGTGGAGCCTGACCCATCCGCTGGCGTCTCTCCTATGGGGACCACCGCTGCTCTCTCCCATCGTGACTCTATGTTGCCTCAATGGCCGCCTGGTGCCACCTCCCCATCCATCGCACAACCACGTGCATCGAACCCTATGCCCTCATCATTCGAGGAGGGCGGATGCCTACGTACCAGGCATCGTAGCCGTCTGCAACCCCAGCATCGTCACCATCCATTGGCTGGATGGGGGCATCGTCCACATCCTGACTCCAGAATCATTGCATGTCTGGAGCCCCGCTCAGCGTAGTACTATCCCAAATAGTTCGGGAGTACTCGTAATCCCTGAGAGAAGGGATCCCCTATTGTAGACCGAACTATCGTAGTACCCGATCGTAGCGGTGGAGCTCTACCTCTCCCCGCTCCATCCTCAGCCAACAGACTCACCTGATGCGAGCCAGCTCCTGCCCATCCTCTGCCCACCCGGGGTGCTCTCGCCATGGCCTCCAGGTGATCTGGTCTAGGATGAGGTCGTCTAGCAACCTCCGAGACATCGACAGATCTATCCGCCATTGTGAACCTCTCTGTAGCCACCAATAGAAAACCCGGGGTCTCTCCCGGTCAACCCCTATCAATGGGAGCCCTATCGGCCTTCGCACCGCAATGTGCTCCCAGCACCAAACCTGTAGCAGCGATGTCAAGACCAGACATCGACCTCCCTTGTATACGACCCCATGCAGGATCCTATACAAGCGGTAGAGTACAAAGCTGCCCCATGCAAATCTGTACCCGTGGTCTCTCATGTCGTAGACTATATCTGAGAGGAGCCATGGTAGCCTGCACCCGCTCTAGTGGCACAACAATAAGCCACCTACCACCCCTGCCAAAACTCGAGTCAGCCTAGATGCCCCAGGCATCTACCGTAGAGACTCGATGTTCACCCCGCCCTTCTCCAGGGTGAAGCTCGGGTCCCCAGTCAGCCTCATCATCGCCTGGCCTTGATTGGCCGTAGGCGTCATGAGCCATCCTTGTATGGGGATCCTCATGATCCTCCATACGTCCTCTAGTGTGGGAGCCATCTCCCCTGTCGGTAGCCAAAAATAGGATGACCCCGGATACCATCTCTCTGCTAGGGCTGTCAGTAGCCCCATGTCAGTCGGTACTTGTGGCATCTCTGCCACATGTTGTAGCCCGACCTGTCCTAGTCGGTCACGCTCTGCCTGGTCAAGCACGGCTATGTCGTCTCTTAGTCCATCGTATTTCCATTCTTGGCTCTTTAGTAATCCCCTCTGCAAAACAAATAATAACAACAAAATTTATTAATAACCAATCAGTAAAATCAAATTAAACACATTTTAAAATCAAGTTAAAGATGTTATCATCCACCATCGGATGATATCGTCCTAAATTTGGCAAAATCATCCTTTGTAGGATGAATTCGTCTCCGATTTCGCAAACTCGGGGATCGCCCCTTGTTGAACGGGATCGCCTCTAATTCGTTGACTTCGCCCTTGGACGAAATCGATGATCTAGGGACGATTCTGATGAAATAGGGACGATTTCGTCCGGACGTCGTCGACGGCCTAAAAACGGCCGCGATGTCCCAAATAATCAAAATTTAAATCCACAAATTGCACAAAGCAAAATCAAAACTAATCTACTAGGCTTAGATCCTTACCCGTAGCCCGCGTCGGACCTCTGTCGCTCTGTGCACTGTCTCCACCATTTTCTCTCTGCAGAACTTTGAAACAGTAAAAATGAACAGTCAAAATGAATTAGGGTTTTACCCTATTTTTCTTAATTTTATTCAACATTTTAATTTTTACCTTTCCGCGTTTTACCTCAAACGTTCGATTTGGGTAAAAACACGGAGGGGGCACCATAGTCAGCAGTTGTACGATTCGACCAAGAATCATCGTCTAAAAAATTGAGTACATTTTTGCTTTCTCGTAAAACGGGAAAAACTCGTCTTTAACGCATTTTCTTCAAAAATTCGCTAAAGAGGGGGCAAAATGTAGCACCCTAAAATTGGCACGGTTAAAAACCTTAGTAAAAGATAAAAGATAAAAATTTGAATTTTAGCCCCAAAACCGCTCCAAAACCACCTGCTACCCGTTTCCTCATTTTCTGTGCCATTTTTAGGATTTGTTTTGACCGTTGGACGATATCGTCGCAGATTAGACGAGATCGTCCCAGATCTGACGAAATCATCATGGATAGAACGTCCAGACGATTTTGTCCCAAAACCAAATTTTCATAATTAGCTTTTGTTTCAACAACCTCTCCAACTTGGGCAGAAGCGCATCTGCGTAGTTGGAGATTGCCCTGTTGGAGATCTCCCATATTGGGATGATCCCCAACCTCTTAAACCTCTTCCTAAGCCTATATAAACTAGGATTTTCTAGTTTACCCCCCCTGACTCTACATGACCCCTTGATTCTGATTTCCCTGAACCCCTTAGCTGACATATTTAATTCCTTATTCCCTCGCACTACTGTCTGTGTTCTATATTTTGCATTTTCTTGCAGGAATTCTATTGTTTTGCAGTCGAAGATAGCTCGGATCGTCGCAAACGATCTCGGACGATTACGGACGATCTCGTACGATTGGAGGCGATCCTGACTGTAGTCCATATTGGGGGCAATCCGAGTCCAGAGTTTGCATTCCCTTAGCTTCCTCTGCATTTTTTTATATTGTATTTCTGCATTGTCTTGAATTATTATGTTTTTGCATCTTGGAGTTCACCTCATTTAGCATAATCGCATGGTAAGGTTAAAATCAATCATTAAATCTACTGCATTTCCTTATTTGTTATTGGAATCCATTATTTAGGCATGTTTGCTGTTATTTCTACCATTATCTTTTGCTTCTGCACTTGCATATTTGGTATTTCGCATCTATTTCTGTGATTGCAGGTTTCTGATGAATTCGTTAGATATCAGATGATCCTGTCTGATCTCAGATGATTACGTACGAACTGAGGCGATCTGGACTGCTACAAAACTCAGAACCTTCATCAAACATCCGAAATCAGGTATGACACATTCTAATTAGCATATTCTCTGTTATTAGCACTCATTCCTATTTTTTGTATCCATTTAAATTATCATTGGTAGATAAAATAGTTTAGATTCATCTTGGCCAAACCTAGGAGTTGAATGATCGAGTATAAAAATGAACACATCAAACCCACTATCAACCTAGGCATGGAAGCTGCCACTCAAAAGTTTCCTGGTGAACCCACCATCCATCAAAAATTCACCTTTATACTCCTCCCCCGAGAGGCGGGACCTTCAAAGGGCCTCTCAGTCCGAGGTATTGTCCCATCCTTCTCGCATCCTCCTTCTGGGCACGGATCCTATAGCCTGAGGGTAAGGATGCAAAAAATTTGGAGCGATACAAGAGACTCAACGACACTCATCACATAGTAGGGTCTTATGATCAAGTAGATTGAAATAGAACTAGAATACACATGGCATAGGATGTTATATGTACATGTATAATTACTATACAATGAGATCAAGTAAAACCCTCTTTGTTGTGTGTGTTATGGTAAACAAAGTCATATGATGATGGAGTTAACAAAAAGAGTGATTCTCCAAAAAATTTAGAACTTACGATTGCAAATGGACAATATTTGCATGAAGGAAGGTGAAATGAATGAACCAATTTTATTAGTAATAATTAGTCTTATTTATCTAGACATACATAAAAAATTATAATGAACATGATGAGAGTTCAAATAACTAAATTTATACATTTTTTATTGAGTATGTAGCATGCACAAAATAAGAGAACTTCACAATGATATAATGATGTGATCTAGAGTAGTAATCACTTTGAAATAGATAGTTAAGTTCAAACAAAGTATTTTTTTATTGGTAAAATTCTTCATGGATGTGTGATGGGCTATCATTTTGTAATTGAATTGTTCCTTCATGAGTAAAGTTCTAGTGATAATTTGAGATTGAGCAATATTGGGTGTGTTATTGACTTTGAATGACAAAGCAAGAATGAAAAAATATCAAAGGCATAATGAGTGTAACTAGTCAAATTATTGCTATAATATATGCATACAAGACTTCTATTAAAGTTAAAACCATCAGATACAAAATGTGAATGGTTCCAAATTTGAATAAAAAGAAAAAAGTCTTCATATACAGGGATGATATGGTGATAGCTCAAATCAATTCAAGAAAATATGAATAATGATAATATTTTAGAAATAAGAATATCTCAAAGGAGATGTTATCTATGGTCATTTGTATCTAATATATTTTAGCATTGGTTCAAGATGTCTAGCCATTATATTGGTCATCTAGACCTTAGTGATCAAGTCCAAGGCACTCATCGTATAAACATAGACCATTTTGTAAAAGTCCCAATTTATTTAAGCCAAAATGTAGGTCATCTATCCAAGTGAGATGGATATTTGTGCTAATAATATGGTCATTTAGGCTAGCTAGGTGGCATTTTGGACTAGTTGGGAGGTCATATAGGCATGAAGGAAAACTATTTAAGATTAAGTAGAGGCCACTAAAGAATAATGAGAAATTAAATAAAAATTATAATGATTCCTTTGGCCTATAACACAAAAAACCTTAATCATCAATATGGAAGTCTAGTATATAACACACAAATCTCTTATTTGGATTTCTAAATTTTTAATCATTAGACCCAAAGTCTTAACTATTATATTATTTTTTACTTTTAATAAATCATTGAAAATAAAGTAATAATTTATTTTTGAACATATACTTATAGTCTAACTTGAAATCCTCTTTATTTGTAGAATTTTGGATTCTCTCTGGATGTCGATCGTTGAAATATTGTAGGGGAAGTTAGCATCTTGTAAGGGAGTTCTTTTGAGTAAAGAGGGGAAGGTGGTTCTAGTGTAAAGCACTATTAAAAGCATCTTGAGTGTGGTATACTAGTAAGGACACCACATGTATTATCTATGATGTGACCTAGGTTCAATCCCCATGGTGGATGTGTATAAGAAGTATTACTAAAAAAAAGCATCCTCATATATTTCATGTCACTATTTAGCCTTCCTAGACATATCGTTGCTAAATTTAAAATTATTTTCAAATTCTTCTTATGGGTTGGTCTTCCTAGGAGGAGGTTTATCGTTAGAAGAAGTACAATGGTCTGGGTCTAAAAAGTTTAAAATAGATGAACAAGTCTCTTGTCACCAAGCTAGATTCAAAGGTCACATCTAATAATGTGGTTGAATGGGTGAATATCATCAAAGAAAAATATCACTTTAACAATTTCCTTTTAGATCAACTTCCTAAAGGTGGTTCTCTAGATTGGAAAAGCTTGCGAAAATATAGATCCTTCTTACGAAGTGGTAGCATATGGATAATTGGCAATGGGAATTTTGTGGACTTTTAGAATGATCCTTGGCTTATGGAGAGGGTGGTAGGAATATTGAGTCCACTTAAAAGAAGAGACAGGAAAATACCAAAGTGATAGAGAAAAATAAATCATCATAAGTGATATAGAAGAGACGTTAATGTTATAAACCTTGTAAACAAATATAGTAGAGTAAATTATTACCATCAAGATAAAAAAAATTATTTTATATGATACAAAAATTACATGCAATTGTAAAGGAGTTAGTGCACAAGATAAGAAAACGTGAATCATATAGATAAATATTACCAAAATAAATAGGAACCAAGGGCCAATTCATTACCACAATGGTGTTAATGATTAAAATTAAGAAGGATTAAATATTTCTATGCATGGATTTTATTTGTCATATATTAATGTATGTCATATTTAATTGTTGTTCAAGAATGAATGTGCTCCTTGAAAATATATGAAAGGAGTTGGTTGTACTAACATTGTAGTCCAAAATTTAAAATTGTTAGAAGTAGACTAATATAAGATAAAGATGAAGGGTACACTAAGTGGATGTAATGTTATTAATTTTGAATAAAACCCATGTTTTATTTTGTGTTAGTCCATTTATAAAAAATAACATACACCACATGAGTGGCTATGTAGGTCAAAGAATGACCAAATCTAGGAAAAAGACTATATTACATTAAAAATAACAACATACATATGTTTTTAAACTATAAAACCAATTGATGAGTAAGGAACTTACATTGTCTAATGAGTTAGATGTTACTATATCCAACAAAAAATATAGGAAGATCAATATAAATCAAAATTATGATAGAGTACTAAAGTTGAAATATTGCATAGAGCATAAATAGCACTTAGATTTTCATATTCTCTATTGATAGATGTAGGACTATGAAGTTTTTTATAAATCATGTATTTTATTGAATATATATGAGGAACAACGTGAGTTAGAAAAGAGGAATATGACAACAATAATCATTCATGAGGTGTGTGAATCTAGTCATGTGATAGAGGACATGCAAGTGATAGATGTTTGGATGGAAAAAGATGAGAAGATATATTTACCCTAAACTTTATAGAGTATTCGATTAGTGACACACATATATGAGAAGTTGACATATGCAATTGACAATAAAAAAATGTGGAGGAACCTAAAACTATAAAATATGAAGAATAAATATGGTGTGGGTGAATATTAAGGAGATGGACCAATAAAATGATATGTTAAGGAGATTATTGAGATCTTGTGCTACATGTAGTAGTCATCAAAATATTTTTAAATTCTAAATAAGGTTTTAAATGGGCATATAGTTACCTACTATGAATACTACTTGATTTATACTTTCGTTAGATATCATTGGTGTCTAACATAAAACTAATTAGGAGGAGGCTATAATGCATTAAGCTAAAGAATGATTACAAATATGGAAAATGATAATATTTTAAATATGGTTGTCAGTGACAAGGTGTCCCCAATCATCATAAGCTTGAAGAAAGAAAATATACATATTTGAATATACTTTTGCTTTAGTATTTTAAAAGAGATCACCATTAATGACCATTTTCCACTCCAATTCACCCACTCAATTTTGGATGAAGTTGCTAGACATGAAATCTATTCCTTTTTGGAAAAATTCTCTAGGTTTAATGAAATTAACATCACTAAGAAGAATAGGTTGAATACCAATAGATGTTAACAATAAAATTATAATTCTTCCTTAATGAATGATTATTTTATGGAATTAGAGAGGACTATTTAAGGCATTAGAGGATTGCATGAAGATATGCATGAGTGATTATATTTCCTTAAACTAAAGGAAGTGAAAGTTGGTTGTTTCACATGGAAATCTATTAGGTCATCTTGTTTATTAAATTAAAATAAATATAAATGCAAATAAGATCCACATCATAGTTAGAATGGATGAACCATAGGATATTAAATAATTAAAATCCTTTCTATAGCATGTGGCATACAATGAGAGGTTCATCCAAAAACTTATACAAAAGTACCATATGATAGATTGCTTACAAAAAATGTGATCTATTTAATCTAATGGAGTAACACTATTAATATTCCAAGTAACTAAACTATAGGCTTGATAATGCACCCATTATAGTATTCTTAATTTGAGATAAATAGTTTCATATATACATAGATACATAAAAATTTTCAACTAGGTGCAAATTTGTGGAGGGGATATGTGGGATGGACTAACCCATATATTTTATAAGTTGGTTATTTTTGTGTGTGGAGAATAACTATTACACGAAAACATGTGAGTTTCTAATAATGTTGTATTCAACATACATTTTCTATAACTATATGTTGATCACCAAACCCTTTTACATTTGGTCAACAAGAAAACTATACATGAGTGAGTTAACATATAGCTAATCATGTTGTGAAATTAGTTTTTCATATAGTGGTGTGACAAATAAATAATGTGTTCTCATTAACCAACTATTTGAATAAAACCAATAAATATTATAGAGGGGAATTATTTGACAAGTTTCTCAATGACTAGTTTTTTGAATCACCATGTTGACTTGATAAAAAATATTAGGACTTACTTGACTATACGATATCTGCCAAGAAAATGTTTTAATTAACTAGTGTTAAAGGATAAATATTAAATCCAACACAATTTCAATTGACTGGATAACTATTATACAAATGGGTTCTAACATGATACTATGGATGTGTATGATTGAATAGGAAGTACACAACACATTGCCAAGTATCTGAAGACCTATTATAAGTATGTATGATATCATATGTAATAAAAACAAGTTCATTCTAGCTATATTGTAGTGGAACTAGTTGATATGTGAGTATTAAAATTTCTAAGAACCTTAAAAACAAATTAGAGGAGGAAGTTAAAGTATATTATGGTCTTCATGGAATACCTAATGAAATGGGTCAAGGGAAGAACATTACCTAGCAATTCTATAGAGTAAAATAAGATTTATGTATGAATACATCATAACAAGGCTAGTATATCATTATATATTATTAATGATCATAAAGGATACTTCATAAAATAAGTAAGCCAAGAATTCATAGCTAAATTTTAGGATTTTTATTTATTTTCAAACCATATGACCCTTATATGAATGGGTAGACAATAATTACCAATAAGATGTTGGTCTCTTTTATATATAAAAACCCATAAAATAGAAGGTATATACTATAAAAAGCAAATAAAAGTAGTATCATGGGTATACAAGATGATATACAAATCAATGGTGAATCATCACTAAATTTTACATGAGATAAAATACAATCGTGCTAGATGATTTTTTATTTCAATTTTTAGAGTTCCAGTGAAAAAATAACCTAGAGGTCAAAAGAGCCTAAAGCAGAGGTTATTCACACTAGGAAAGTTTGAATAAACATAAAATATCTAATAGTATATCAAGATACAAACATAGGCCAACAAAGTGGAAATATTGGCATTACAAGTACATTCACATATGAAGCTAAAGCAAGCAAAAATCATCTTGAGATTCAATAAAAAGTGGAATATTAAGCGTAGAAATTTTAAAACACATGGCTTGGATCTTTCTAGGTAGATAATTTTATGGGAAATGGATATATCTATATCAAGATACTAAATGGAATATAATGTGTTGTCATAGTAAATGTATAGAAATTGAAACCATACAAAGTTTATCCTAATTGAACGTTATTATTTATAAGTGGATGTGGTCATGTTTGGATGGACTACTTAACATATCAATTCAATCCTCATGTTCCTTTGATAGGATCACCATATGAGAATTAGTAGAGTATTGTTATTTCAAAGATACAAATTTTAGTAATGATAATAGTGAGAAGTTCACAACAAAATAGTTGATTAGGTATTTGACCAATAAGTCATAGCTAGAGAATGTATTCTAACACCATAGTAGGGTCTGATGATCAAGAATATTGAAATGGGACTAGAATACACTTGGCATAGGATGTTATATGTACATGTATAATTACTAGATAATGATATCAAGTAAAAATCTCTTTTTTGTGTGTGTTATGATAAACAAAGTCATATTATGATGGAGTTAACAAAAAAAGTGATTCTCCAAAAAATTTAGAACTTACGATTGCAAATGGACAATATTTGCATGAAGGAAGGTGGAATGAATGAGCCAATTTTATTGGTAATAATTAGTATTATTTATCTAGACACACAAAAAAATAGAATGACCATGATGAGAGTGCAAATAAATAAATTTATGCATTTTTTATTGAGGATGTAGCATGCACAAAAATAAGAGAACTTCAAAATGAGATAATGATGTGATCTAGAGCAGTAATCACTTTGAAATAGATGGTTAAGATCAAATAAAGAAATTTTTTATTAGTAAAATTCTTCATGGGTGTGTGATGGACTATAATTTTGTAATTGAATTGTTCCTTCATGACTAAAGTTCTAGTGATACTTTGTGATTGAGAAAGATTCAGTGTGTTATTGAATTTTGAATGACAAAGCAAGGATGAAAAAATATCAAAGGAATAATGAGTGTAACTACTCAAATGATTTCTATAATATATGCATACAAGACTTATATTAAAGTGAAACCATCAGATACAAAAGGTGAATGGTTCCAAATTTGAATAAAAAGAACAAAGTATTCATATACAAGGATGATATGGTGATAGCTCAACTCAATTCAAGAAAACATGAATAATGATAATATTGTAGAAATAAGAATATCTCAAAGGAGATGTTATCTATGGTTATTTGTATCTAATCTATTTTAGCATTGGTCTAATATGTCTAGCCATTATACTGGTCATCTAGACCTTAGTCATCAAGTCCAAGGCACTCATCATATAAACATAGACCATTTTGTAAAAGTCCCAATTTATTTAAGCCAAAATTCAGGTCATCTAGCCAAGTGAGATGGATATTTGTGATAATATGATGGTCATTTAGGCTAGCTAGGAGGTATTTTGGACTAGTTGGGAGGTCATATAGGCATGGAGGAAAATTATTTAAGATTAAGTAGAGGCCACTGAATAGTAATGAGAAATTAAATAAAAATTAATATGATTCCTTTGGCCTATAACACAAAAAACATTAGTCATCAATATGAGAGTCTAGTATATAACACACAAATATCTTATTTGGATTTCTAAATTTTTAATCATTACACCCAAAGTCTTAACTATTAGATTATTTTTTAATTTTAATAAATAATTGAAAAATAAAGTAATAATTTATTTTTGAACATCTACCTACAGTCTAACTTGGCCTCCTATTCTTTATTTGTAGGATTTTGGATTCTCTCTGAATTTCGATCATTGAAATATTGTAGGGGAACTTAAAAGCTTGGAAGGTAGTCCATTTGAGTAAAGCGACGAAGGAATTTATAGTGTAAAGAACTATTCAAAGTGTCTTGAGTGTGGTATACCGGTAAGGACACCACTTGTATTATGGATGATGTGACCCAGGTTCAATCCCCACGGTGGATGTGTATAAGAAGTATTACAAAAGAAGAAGTATCCTGATATATTTCATGTCACTAATTAGCCTTCCTAGAAAAAACGTTGCTAAATTTAATAGCATTTTCAAATATTTCTTATGGGTTGGTCCAGAGATGAAAGGTAAGTTTCACTTAGCTTCCTAGGATCAGGTTTATCGTTAGAAGAAGTACAATGGTCTGGGTCTAAAAAGTGTAAAATCTATGAACAAGTCTCTTGTCATCAAGCTATATTCAAAGGTCACATCTAATAATGCAGTTGAATGGGTGAATATCCTCAAAGAAAAATATCACTTTAAAATTTTCCTTTCAGACCCACTTCCTAAAGGTGGTTCTCTAGTTTGGCAAAGCTTGCTAAAATCTAGATCCTTCTTAGGAAGTGGTAGCAGATGGATAATTGGAAATGGGAATTTTGTGGACTTTTAGAATGATCCTTGGCTTACAGATAGGGTGGTAGGAATCTTGAGTCCAATTAAAAGAAGAGATAGAAAAATACCAAAGTGATAGAGAAAAATAAATCATCATAAGTGATATAGAAGAGATGTTAATGTTATAAACCTTGTAAACACATCTAGTAGAGTAAAGTATTCCCATAAAGATAAAAAAAAATTATTTTATATGATACAAAACTTACATGCAATTGTAAGGAAGTTACTGCACAAGATAAGAAAAGGTGAATCATATAGATAAATATCACCAAAATAAATAGGAACCAAGGGCCAATTCATTACCACAAGGGTGTTAATGATTAAAATTAAGAAGGATTTAATATTTCTATGCATGGATTTTATTTGTCATATATTAATCTATGTCATATTTAATTGTTGTTCAAGAATGAATGTGCTCCTTGAAAATATATGAAAGGAGTTGGTTGTACTAACCTCGCAGTCCAAAATTTAAAATTATTAGAAGTAGACTAATATAAGATAAAGATGAAGGGTACACTAAGTGGATGTAATGTTATTAATGTTGAATAAAATCCATGTTTTATTTTGTATTAGTCCACTTATAAAAAATAACATACACCACATGAGTGGCTATGTAGGTCAAAGAATGACCAAATCAAGGAAAAAGACTATATTGCATTAAAAAAGAACAAAATACATATGCTTTTAATCTATAAAACCAATTGATGAGTAAGGAACTTACATTGTCTAACGAGTTAGATGTTACTATATCAAAAAAATATATAGGAAGATCAATATAAAACAAAATTATGATAGATTACTAAAGTTGGAAGATTGCATAGAGCATAAAGAGCACTTCGATTTTTATATTCTCTATTGATAGATGTAGGACTATGAAGTATTCTATAAATCATGTATTTTATTGAATATGGATGAGGAACAAAATGAGTTAGAAAAGAGGAATATGACATCAATCATCATTCGTGAGGTGTGTGAATCTAGTCATGTGATAGAGGACATGCAAGTGATAGATGTTTGAATGGAAACAATATGAGAAGATATACTTACCCTAAAATTTATAGAGTATTAGATTAGTGACACACATATATGAGAATTTGACATATTCAATTGACAATAAACAAATGTGGAGGAACCTAAAACTATCAAATATTAAGAATAAATATGGTTTGGGTGAATATTAAGGAGATGAACCAAGATAACGATGTGTTAGGGAGATTATTGAGATCTTGTGCTACATGTAGTAGTCCTAAAAATATTTTTAATTTTACAAATAATGTTTTACATGGACATATAGTTACCTCCTATGAATACTACTTGATTTGTACATTCGTTAGATACCAGTGGTGTCTAACAAAAAACTAATGAGGAGGAGGTTATAATGAATTAATCTAAAGTATGATTACAAATATGGAAAATGATAAGATATTAAATGTGGTTATCAGTGACAAGGTGTCCCCAATCATCATAAGCTTGAAGAAAGAAAATATACAGATTTGAATTTACTTTTGCTTTAGGATTTTGAAAGAGATCACCATTAATGACCATTTTCCACTCCAATTCACCCACTCAATTTTGGAGTAAGTTGCTAGACATGAAATCTATATCTTTTTGGAAAAATTCTCTAGGTTTAACGAAATTAACATCACTAAGAGGAATAATTTTAAGACCAATAGATGTTAACAATAAAATTATAATTCTTCCTTAATGAATGATTATTTTATGGAATGAGAGAGGACTATTTGAAGGCATTAGAGGATTGCATGAAGATATGTATGAGTGATTATATTTCCTTAAACTAAAGGAAGTGAAAGTTGGTTGTTTCACATGGAAATCTATTAGGCCATCGTGTTTGTTAAATTAAAATAAATATAAATGCAAATAATATCTACATCATAGTAAGAATGGATAAACCATAGGATATTAAATAATTAAAATCCTTTCTATGGCATGTGGTATACAATGAGAGGTTCATCCAAAAAATTATACAAAAGTACCATATGATAGATTGCTTACAAAAAATATGATCTATTTAATCTAATGGAGGAACACTATTAAGATTCCAAGAAACTAAAATATAGGCTTGGTAATGCACCCATTATAGTATTCTTAAGTTGAGATAAATAGTTTCATATAAACATAGATACATCAAAATTTTCAACTAGTTGCAAATTTGTGTAGGAGGGGATATGTGGGATGGAATAACCCATATATTTTATAAGTTGTTTATTTTTGTGTGTGGAGAATAACTATTACATGAAAACATATGAGTTGCTAATAATGTTGTATTCAACATACATGTTCTATAACTATATTTTGATCACCAGACTCTTGTACATTTCATCAATAAGACAACTATACATGAGCGAGTTAACATATAGCTAATCATGTTGTGAAATTAATTTTTCATATAGTGGTGTGACGAATAGATAATGTGTTCTAAATAACCAACTATTTGAATAAAACCAATAAATCTTATAGAGGGGAAGTATTGGAGAAGTTTCTCAATGACTAGTTTTTTTAATCACCATGTTGCCTTTATAGGAAATATTAGGACTTACTTGACTACAAGAGATCTACGAAGAAAATGTTTCAATTAACTAGTGTTAAAGGATAAATATTAAAGCCAACACCATTTCAATTGATCATATAACTATTATACAAATGGGTTCTAACATGATACTATGGATGTGTATGATTGAATAGAAAGTACACAACACATTTCCAAGTATTTGAAGACCTATCATAAGTATGTAAGATATCATATGTAATAAAAAAAAGTTCATTCTAGCTACATTGTGGTGGTCCATATTATTTTTTTATTTAAATGAGTTTATAAAATTGTGTGATACTTTTTAGAGGATGGGGAAGGAGATATAATAAGACTTCATGTCCTTACATCCATCACAACGATAGGAAGTAGTGACAGTGCAAAACTAGCCTAGAGGTCAAGAGAGCCTAAAGCAGAGGTTATTCACGCTAGGAAAGTTTGAATAAACATTAAATATATAATAGTATATCAAGATACAAACATAGGCCAAAAATGTAAAAATATTGGTATTACAAGCACATTCACATATGAAGCTAAAGAAAGCAGATATCATCTTGAGATTCAATAAAAAGTGTAAGATTAAGCGTAGAAATTTTAGAACACATGGCTTGGATATTTCTAGGTAGATAATTTTATGGGAAATGGATATATCTATATCAAGTTACTAAATGGAATATAATGTGTTGTCATAGTAAATGGCTACAAATTGAAACCATACAAAGTTTATCCTAATTGAACCTTGTTAATTATAAGTGGATGTGGTCAAGTTTCGATGGACTACTTAACATATCAATTCAATCCTCATGTTCCTTTTATGGGATCACCATATGAGAATTAGTAGAGTATTTTTGTTTCAAAGATACAAATTTTAGTAATGATAAAAATGATAAGTTCACAATAAAATAGTTGATTAGGTCTTTGACCAATAATCCATAGATAGAGAATCTATTCTAACAACATAGTAGGGTATAATGATCAAGTAGATTGAAATGGAACTAGAATACACTTGGCATAGGATGTTATATGTACATGTATAATTAATAGATAATGATATCGAGTAAAAGCCTCTTTGTTGTGTGTGTTATGGTAATCAAAGTCATATGATGATGGAGTTAGCAAAAATAATTATTCTCCAAAAAAATTATCTTACGATTACAAATGGACAATATTTGCATGAAGGAAGGTGGAATGAATGAACCAATTTTATTGGTAATATTTAGTCTTATTTATATAGACATACACAAGAAAATTAGAATGAACATTATGAGAGTGCAAATAACTAAATTTATGCATTTTTGATTAAGGATGTAGCATGCACAAAAATAAGAAAAATTCACAATGATATAATGATGTGATCTAGAGCAATAATCACTTTGAAATAAATAGTTAAGATCAAACAAAGTATTTTTTTATTGGTAAAATTCTTCATGGAGATGGACTATCATTTTGTAAGTGAATTGTTTCTTCATGTGTAAAGTTCTAGTGATACTTTGAGATTGAGAAAGATTGGGCGTGTTATTGACTTTTAAGGACAAAGCAAGGATGAAAAATCTCAAAGGCATAATTAGTGTAACTACTCAAATGATTGCTATAATACATGCATACAAGACTTATATTAAAGTGAAAACCATCAGATACAAAAGGTGACTGGTTCCAACTTTGTATAAAAAGAAAAAAGTCTTCATATAAAGGGATGATATGGTGATAGCTCAAATCAATTCAAGAAAATATGAATAATGATAATATTGTCAAAATAAGAATATTTCAAAGGAGATGTTATATATGGTTATTTGTATCTAATCTATTTTAGCATTGGTATAATATGTGTAGCCATTATACTGATCAGCTAGACCTTAGTCATCAAATCCAAGGCACTCATCGTATTAACATAGACAATTTTTTAAAAGTCCCAATTTATTTAAGCCAAAGGCAAGTGAGATGGATATTTGTGCTAATAATATGGTCATTTAGGCTAGCTAGGTGGCATTTTGGACTAGTTGGGAGGTTATCTAGGCATGGAGAAAAATTATTTTTAGATTAAGTAGAGGCCACTAAATATTAATGAGAAATTAAATAAAAATAATAATGATTCATTTTGACTATAACACAAAAAGCATTAATCATCAATATGGAAGTCTAGTATATAACACACAAATCTCTTATTTGGATTTCTAAAATTTTAATCATTAGACCCAAAGTCTTAACTATTAGATTATTTTTTACTTTTAATAAATCATTGAAAAATAAGGTAATAATTTATTGTTGAACATCTACCTACAGTCTAACTTGAACTCCTACTCTTTATTTGTAGAATTTTGGATTCTCTCTAGATGTCGATCGTTGAAACATTGTAGGGGAAGTTAGCAGCTTGGAAGGGAGTCCTTTTGAGTAGAGGGAAAGGCGGTTCTAGTGTAAAGCACTATTCAAAGCATCCCGAGTGTGGTGTACCGGTAAGGAAACCACTTGTATTATTGATGATGTGACCTAGGTTCAATCCCCATGGTGGATGTGTATAAGAAGTATTACTAAAAAAAAGCATCCTGATATATTTCATGTCACTATTTAACCTTCCTAGAAAGATCATTGCTAAATTTAAAAGAATTTTCAAATCCTTCTTATGGGTTGGTCCGGAGATGAAAGGTAAGTTTCACTTAGCTTCCTAGGAGGAGGTTTATCATTAGAATAAGTACGATGGTCTAGGTCTAAAAAGTGTAAAATAGATTAACAAGTCTCTTGTCACCAAGCTAGATTCAAAGGTCACATCTAACAATGTGGTTGAATGGGTGAATATCCTCAAAGAAAAATATCACTTTAACAATTTCCTTTTAGACCCACTTCCTAAAGGTGGTTCTCCAAATTGGAAAAGCTTGCTAAAAGCTAGATCCTTCTTACGAAGTGGTAGCAGATGGATAATTAGAAATGGGAATTTTGTGGACTTTTAGAATGATCCTTGGCTTACGAAGAGGGTGGAAGGAATCTTGAGTCCAATTCAAACAAGAGATAGGAAAATATCAAAGTGATAGAGAAAAATAAATCATAATAAATGATATAGAAGAGATGTTAATGTTATAAACCCTATACACACATCTAGTAGAGTAAAGTATTCCCATCAAGATAAAAAAATTTATTTTGTATGATACAAAAATTACATGCAATTGTAAGGGAGTTAGTGCATAAGATAAGAAAAGGTGAATCATATAGAAAAATATCACCAAAATAGATAGTAACCAAGGGCCATTTAATTACCACAATGGTGTTAATGATTAAAATTAAGAAGGATTAAATATTTCTATGCATGGATTTTATTTGTCATATATTAATGTATGTCATATTAAATTGTTGTTCAAGAATGAATGTGCTCCTTGAAAAGATATGAAATTATTTGGTTGTACTAACCTCACAGTCCAAAATTTAAAATTGTTAGAAGTAGACTAATATAAGATAAATATAAAGGGTAGACAAAGTGGATGTAATATTATTAATTTTGAATAAAATCCATGTTTTATTTTGTGTTAGTCAATTTATAAAAAATAACATACACCACATGATTGGCTATGTAGGTCAAAGAATGACCAGAGCTAGGAAAAAGACTATATTACATTAAAAAAGAACAACATACATATGCTTTTAATCTATAAAACCAATTGATGAGTAAGGAAATTACATTGTCTAATGAGTTAGATGTTACTATATCCCAAAAAAAATATAGAAATATCAATATAAAACAAAATTATGATAGAGTACTAAAGTTGGAAGATTGCATAGTGCATAAAGAGCACTTACATTTTCATATTCTCAATTGATAGATGTATGACTATGAATTATTATATAAATAATGCATTTTATTGGATATATGAGGAATAACGTGAGTTATAAAAGAGGAATATGACATCAATCATCATTCATGAGGTGTGTGAATCTAGTCATGTGATAGAGGACATGCAAGTGATATATGTTTGAATGGAAAAATATGAGAAAATATATTTACCCTAAACTTTATAGAGTATTATATTAGTGACACACATAGATGAGAATTTGACATATTCAATTGACAATAAAAAAATGTGGAGGAACCTAAAACTATCAAATATGAAGAATAAATATGGTATGGGTGAATATTAAGGAGATGAACCAAGAAAATGATATGTTAGGGAGATTATTGAGATCTTGTGCTACATGTAGTAGTCATCAAAATATTTTCAAATTTCAAATAAGGTTTTAAATGGACATATAGTTACCTCCTATGAATACTACTTGATTTATACATTCGTTAGATATCATTGGTGTCTAACATAAAACTAATTAGGAGGAGGCTATAATTCATTAATCTAAAGTATGATTACAAATATGGAAATTGATAAGATTTTAAATATGGTTATCAGTGACAAGGTGTCCCCAATCATCATAAGCTTGAAGAAAGAAAATATACAGATTTGAATTTACTTTTTCTTTAGGATTTTGAAAGAGATCACCATTAATGACCATTTTCCACTCCAATTCACCCACTCAATTTTGGATGAAGTTGCTATACATGAAATCTATTTCTTTTTGGATAAATTCTCTAGGTTTAATGAAATTAACATCACTAAGAAGAATAGGTTGAAGACCAATAGATGTTAAGAATAAAATTCTAGTTCTTCCTTAATGAATGATTATTGTATGGAATGGGAGAGGACTATTTGAAGGCATTAGAGGATTGCATGAAGATATGCATGAGTGATTATATTTCATTAAACTAAAGGAAGTAAAATTTGGTTGTTTCACATTGAAATCTATAAGGCCATATTGTTTGTTAAATTAAAATAAATATAAATGCAAATAAGATCCACATCATAGTGAGAAGGGAGGATATTAACTAATTAAAATCCTTTTTATGGCATGTGGCATACAAAGAGAGGTTCATACAAAAACTTATACAAAAGTACCATACGATAGATTGCTTAAAAAAAATGTGATATATTTAATATAATGGAGAAACACTATCAATATTCCAAGCAACTAAAATTTTCAACTAGGTGCAAATTTGTGTAGGAGGGTATATGTGGGAAGGACTAACCCATATATTTTATTAGCTGGTTATTTTTGTGTGTGGAGAATAACTATTACATGAAAACATATGAGTTGCTAATAATGTTGTATTCAACATACATGTTCTATAACTATATGTTGATCACCAAACCCTTTTACATTTTATCAACAAGACAACTATCCATGAGTGAGTTAACATATAGCTAATCATGTTGTGAAATTAATTTTTCATATAGTGGTGTGACGAAGAAGTAATGTGTTTTCATTAACCAACTATTTGAATAAAACCAATAAATCTTATAGAGGAGAAGTATTGGACAAGTTTCTCAATGACTAATTTTTTGAATCACCATGTTGCCTTGATAGGAAATATTAGGACTTACTTGACTATAAGATATCTGCCAAGAAAATATTTCAATTAACTAGTGTTAAAGGATAAATATTAAATCCAACATAATTTCAATTGAATAGATAACTATTATACAAATGGGTTCTAACATGATACTATGGATGTGTATGATTGAATAGGAAGTACACAACACATTGCCAAGTATCTGAAGACCTATTATAAATATGTATGATATCATATGTAATAAAAACAAGTTCATTCTAGCTATATTGTGGTGGTCCATATTATTTTTTTATTTAAATGAGTTTATAAAATTGTGTGATACTTTTAGAATATGGGTAAGGAACTATAATAAGACTTCATGTCCTTACATCCATCACAACAATAGGAACTAGTTGAGATGTGAGTATTAAACTTTCTAAGAACCTTAAAAATAAATCAGATGAGGAAGTTCAAGTATATTATGGTCTTCATGGAATACCTAATGGAAGAACATTACCAAGCAATTATACAAAGAGTCAAATAAGATTTATGTATGAATACATCATAACAAGGCTAGTATATCATTATATATTATTAATGATCATAAAGGATACTTCATAAATGACCCTTATATGAATTTTAGGTTTTTTATTTATTTTAAAACCATATGACCCTTATATGAATGGGTAGACAATAATGACCAATAAGATGTTGTCCTCTATTATATATAAAAACCTATAAAATGGAAGGTATATACTATAAAAGGCATATAAAAGTAGTCTCATGGGTATACAATATGATATACAAATCAATGGTGAATCATCTCTAAATTTTATATGAGATAAAATACAATTGTTCTAGATGATTTTTTATTTCAATTTTGAGAGTGCAAGTGCAAAACTAGCCTAGAGGTCAAGAGAGCCTAAAGTAGAGGTTATTCACGCTAGGAAAGTTTGAATAAACATAAAATATCTAATAGTGTATCAAGATACAAACATAGGCCAACAAAGTAAAAATATTGGCATTACAAGTACATTCACATATGAAGCTAAAGCAAGCAGATATCATCTTGAGATTCAATAAAAAGTGGAATATTAAGCGTAGAAATTTTAAAACACATGGCTTGGATCTTTCTAGGTAGATGATTTTATGGGAAATGGATATATAGATCAAGTTACTAAATGGAATATAATGTGTTGTCATAGTAAATGGATAGAAATTGAAACCATACAAAGTTTATCCTAATTGAACCTTGTTAATTATAAGTGGATGTGGTCAAGTTTGGATGGACCACTTAACATATCAATTCAATCCTCATGTTCCTTTGATAGGATCACCATATGAAAATTAGTAGAGTATTTGTTTTTCAAAGATACAAATTTTAGTAATGATAATAATGAGAAGTTCACAAAAAAATAGTTGATTAGGTCTTTCACCAATAAGCCATAGCTAGAGAATCTATTCTAACACCATAGTAGGGTCTGATGATCAAGTAGATTGAAATGGAACTATAATACACTTGGCATAGGATTTTATATGTACATGTATAATTACTAGACAATGATATCAAGTAAAATCCTCTTTGGTGTCTGTGTTATGGTAAACAAAGTCATATGATGATGGAGTTAACAAAAAGAGTGATTCTCCAAAAAATTTAGAACTTACGATTGCAAATGGACAATATTTGCATGAAGGAAGGTGGAATGAATGAACCTATTTTATTGGTAATAATTAGTCTTATTTATCTAGACATACGCAAAAAATTAGAATGAACATGATGAGAGTTCAAATAACTAAATTTATGCATTTTTGATTGAGTATGTAGCATGAAAAAAAATAAGAGAACTTCACAATGATATAATGATGTGATCTAGAGCAGTAATCACTTTGAAATAGATAGTTAAGATCAAACAAAGTATTTTTTTATTGGTAAAATTCTTCATGGATGTGTGATGGACTATCATTTTTTAAGTGAATTGTTCTTTCATGATTAAATTTCTAGTGATACTTTGAGATTCAGCAAGATTGGGTGTGTTATTGAATTTGAATGACAAAGCAAGGATGAAAAAATATCAAAGGCATAATGAGTCTAACTACTCAAATGATTGCTATAATATATGTATACGAGACTTCTATTAAAGTGAAACCATCAGATACAAAAGGTGAATGGTTCCAAATTTGAATAAAAAGAACAAATTCTTCATATACATGGATGATATGGTGATAGCTCAACTCAATTCAAGAAAATATGTGTAATGATAATATTGTAGAAATAAGAATATCTCAAAGGAGATGCTATCTATGGTTATTTGTATCTAATCTATTTTAGCATTGGTCCAAGATGTCTATCCATTATACTGGTCATATAGACCTTATTCATCAAGTCCAAGGTGAAAGCACGAGGATACGGAAGCAAAATGGCGTACCGGGTGCGATGCAAACAAAAGCAAAACGTAACGCTAAGTCCTACGAACGAAGATGCATGAAAAAGGGGAAAACAAGCGAAATGAAATGAGATGTAAAGCAAATGTAAAGTGCAGCCCTTTATTTTATTAATTTTCTCGAGATCAGGTTACAATACGTCTCCTCCCTTTTCAGGGGCTAGGAGCGTTAAACATAGTTTTGTCACACCACGGATGGTACGCTTTCTTCCGCGTGCCCACATGTGAAATGGGTGGGCCAAACATCGTCACCGCTTGCATGAATGCATCTGTGCCTCCTTGCTGCCCCTCCGATGTCGAGATCCTACATTCAAAAAAATAGCAAATGATTAAAAGCACCTGCGGATGGAGGGAAACATGCGATCCCCAAGGCCTTCGGTTAATGCATGCATAAAATAATTAAAACTATAATCAAAACATATCAGAATGAGCTAAAATTTGGATAGAGGCATGGAAACATTACCAAGAACACACTGCAAAAGGAACAGTCGAGAAATCTACCACAGATTTCTAATCGCTCCGGGGTGGGACGATTAGGACTGTCACAAAATGTCAGAAAGTGACCTCCTAAATGTCCCATCCAGGGGCCTCCAAAACACCTGCAAAGTTGGGGTTAGGCAAAACGGGGCATTTTGAGACGACCCAGAAGGTTGGATTTTGCAAATTCTGCCTCGATCACCCTGTATCCGATGATGCTCCCTGTATGTTAATGAAAGCGAAAAACACTGAAAACACAGCCAATATTCATCAGAATGACATGAAATTTGAATGGCAGCCTATATGAGTGACCTAAAATGAAATGCAAATGAAATAGTAAAGAAATATGCTATAGATTTCTAATCACTCTGGGGTGGGGCGATTAGGACTACAGCAGTGCGGGGGGCGCCCGGGGGTAGGACGCCCGTCGTTTGGGGCTTGGTTTCGGCACCAATCCACTTGGGATGGGTCCAAAACCTCCTAGGGGGTTGTGTCAAAAAATTGGGTGGGGTATTGTGGCCAAATTTTTGGGTTTTGGGTCCGGATTGCGCTTCCAATGATCACCCAATAACCTCCCTTCCAAAAGAGAGATCAAGGATGTAAGAAGCACAAGCGATGGGTGAGGATGTAATTCAGCAGCACTCCGTTGCTCCAAATGCTCCTGCTCTATCCTTTTTTTGGGGTGAGAAGACTCACCATTTTATAGACCTGAGGGTCTCTTGTGAATGAGCATGCAGAGGCGCCACTTGGCCATCATGCCTTCCAGGGGAGAGAAGATTCCTCCCTGATTAAGGGCTCCATGACTGCCTCTTTGAGCTCAAAAATGCTCACTCGCACTCCATGCATTGAAGGTGGAGTTGAGTGGCGGATCTGAGCTGCCATTTGTCAAGGTTTGACCTTTTTCCCATCAAACCTGCTATTCGCCCCACCCTAGAGCGAATACTGCTAATCATCCCGAGGTGGGACGAATACCAGTTTGTAATCATCCTAAGGTGGAACGAGTAGGGAGCAGAGTGCCTGAAAGGTGCCAAATTGACCTCTGACCTTCCAAAACTACTATGGGAGTGGTTAGGACCACTTTTTAACCTCTGGGGGCTGCCCTAGGGGCTATGTATGTCAATTCGATCAGTGCTTGTCATCACATAATCGGATTGGTGCTATTTTGGTGTCTACAGATGCCCCTTTTTGGGATGCGTTGTGCGTGGCGCAGTGTTGAGAAAAAATAGATAACCAAAGCACTAATGATTAGGGTTTCTTAGTAACCTAACCAAATTTTGATGCCCCAAGTATGGAAAGGGCACGCATTCTTGAATCCTTGCTTCTGACGAGCTAAGGAGCTTAATTCAAGTGTTAACCTTTTTCGGTGAGGTGTTACTTGATCTTGGACATTGTTCAATCATGAATAGGCAAAGGGCGCAACCTTTTGTCTATGGGAACCTTGAGTTCATGATTCTAGAATGCCAAGTGTTTGATCAGCTTGTGATAATTGCTTGTTTGCTACCCCAAGCGGGAGCGTGATTGTCTTTGTCAATGATTCTTTGAATGCATGCCATTTCCTTGATTGGGTGTGTATTTGTTGATTGGTGACTAAGTGTGACTACCCCCTCAAGCGACGAATCGATGAGGGAATGACCGACATGAGAAAAGCGATGAGTCACTTGACCCAAGATGACTTTTGTAAGGGTGCCTTCAGTTGTTTTCCTTGAATGCTTATGCAGTTTCCCAACAATTTGACCTATTTTTGGTGGGTTTTAACCCTTTTTGTGACGCATTTTGGAGATGAAATTGTCAAAAATCCGTCCTCCCGTGGAGCGGTCCGGCTATGGTAGCCTTATTAGGGAGTAGGATAGTGATAATTTGTGACACAACATTGATTTTGTATGCCAATAATTTCAGGCGCAAAGGCACCTTTGTTCGGAAATTTTATTGCTATTTTTGGGTGGGTTTGGACCCTTTTTGTGACATCTTTTGGGGATGAAATTCTCAAAAATCCGTCCTCCCATGGAGCGGTCCGGCTATGGTAGCCTTCTTAGGGAGTAGGATAGTGAGAATTTGTGACCCCAACATCGGTTTTGGATGCCAAGAATGTCAAGCGCAAAGGTGCCTTTGTTCGGCAATTTTATTGCTATTTTTGGTGCATTTTGGATGCAATTTTTGTTGTTTTTGATTTTCTTGCTCTGTAATCGTCCTAGGGTGGGACGAATACCAGTTTAGTAATCATCCTAGGGTGGGACGAGTGCTAACTAGAGTGCTCATCCCAGGGTGGAATGATTACAGGCCTAAAAGCCTATTTAAGGGCCAAAACTAGGTTTTGGGCTCATTTGCACTTTGTTTTTTTGGCGATTTGGAGCTGTGAGGAGGAGGTCGAGTTCGCGTAGCGGAGCGCTATCGAATTTTCATGGACACAATGAGTTCATGGACTGGATCATCCAGTGGCAGAGCCGAGGCGAGACCCGTGAGTGCTCCTCTTTATTTTGCTTGTTTTATTTTACAGTTAAAAACCATAATTTATTGTGTGTTTGTATTCTGTTTTTGCATTTAAACTAAGATTAAACCCTAGTTTAAATTTTTGTTTGGTTTTTTGTATTATGCATTTTAAACTAATATTAAACCCTAGTTTAAAATTTTTATTTTTTTTTTTTTTTATTTATTTAAACTAAGATTAAAAACCCTAGTTTAAATTTTTTTTTTTTTTTTGTTTTAAAAACCCTAGTTAAATTTTTTTTTTTTTTTTTTTTTTTAAACTTAAAGTTAAAAACCCTAGTTTAAAAATTTGTTGTTATTTTGTTTTTTTTGTTTTTTTTTAAACTAAGGTTAAAAACCCTAGTTAAATTTTTATTTTTTTTTTTTTTTTTAAACTAAGGTTAAAAACCCTAGTGTTGTTTTTTTTTTTTTTTTTTAAACTAAGTTAAAAACCCTAGATGTAAATTCTATTTTTTTTTTTTTTGTTTAAACTAAGATTAAGAAACCCTAGTTTAAAAATTTGTGTATTTTGTTTTTTTTGTTTGTTTTGTTTAGCTGTACATTTGTTAAATGTTTTTGTTGTACATTTGTTAAATGTTTGTTGTACATTTTTTTTTTGTCATGTTTTTAATGTTTTTGTGTTGTTTTTGGATTTTTAGGTGGTGAAGAGCCGGTACCGTCAGCCGATGGTATTTTTGGATGCACGGGAGGCGCTGACTATGGTGGACTGGGAGTGGCTTGATGCCCTTGGGCTCAAGCAGGTGACTCGGTTAGAGCCTGTGGTGGGGGATCGAGCATATCTGACTGCCTTGATCAACTTGTGGGATCCCCGCACCAACACCTTTCATCTCCCAATAGGGGAGATGACAGTGACTCTAGAGGACGTCTATCAGATTCTATGGATTTCGATAGACGGATTGCCCATTCGGACTACTCCTCATGATCAATGGATGGTGGTGCTGACATGGTGCTTTGGGCATGGGGTGGAGATGGGGGTGGATAGTCCGGTGGAGAGGGCAGAGGGGGACTGCCTGATTGGCAAGATTTTGGTGTGGTGGTGGCTGGAGAAGGGCATGTTGGGGGTGAGGCATGCACTGCTCATGACCCTCATCTCCAACATGTTGCTGCCCGACTCATCTAGTGCGAGGTTCCCTTGGAACCTACTTGGAGGTAGTTTTTAGACTGGTTGAGTGTCCGACCTTAGAGCCACTGATTATGAGGTGGGGTCAGACACTACTAGCATAACTTTATGATGAGTTGTACGAGGTCCACTATCGGAGGTAGAAGGGGATTGGGTGTAGCTACCTGTTGCAGTGTTGGGGGTGGCAGCACATAGCTATGGAGCGGCCACAGGGTTTGTCGTGGACCACTCGGGTAGAGATGGTGGATAGGGAGATTGGGTATGCTGCTCTATGGCGGAGGTCAGAGGAGCAGGGGCAGAGTCGATGATGGGCAGGTGTCGTGGGGCACTATGTTGATGCCTTCTCATGCCTTGCTCTAGGGGAGGTGTTCTGGCATCCATATCGGGACTGTCCAGCCTGGCCTGAGGTAGGAGAGTGGCTTCGATGGGTGCGTAGGGGGAGATGGCTGATCGGGTGACATGGGACCGAGCAGGAGTACTTCCCGTATGTTTGGGTGACTCGAAAGTTTGGGGTGCACCAAGGATTTCCTAGTGAGCCTTTGATCTATCGACGTCGAGGCGATGAGAGGACTCTAGCCTGGCCGATCATTGAGCCATTGGGTGAGGAGTCGGATGTAGTGATTGATGTCCCCAATGTGGACAATGTCGGGGTGACTACAGAGTATGACCAGTGGTGGATGATGTGGTGATGGCGGGGTGAGGGGCCTCTAGGAGGTCCGGATGTGGCAGCAGTAGGTGGTGAGGATGCAGAGGCATCAGGGGAGGGTTGGGGGGCTCCACTCGATGATGCAGATATGGTGGAGGTTGATGACTTTATTGGGGATGACCTAGGGGTTCTGGAGCAGCCGGATATACAGGACGTTTCAGAGCAGTGGGTGCCGAAGCAGCCCACCATCCCAGAGATGCCCATGCCTCAGGCAGTCCTAGGGGACATGGAGGCTAGGTATCATGCTGAGATAGCATGATTGGAGGATCTACTATGGAGACGAGATGAGGAGCATGGGGAGGTTCTGTAGGAGAGGGATCTCCTACGGACTCAGTTGGTAGAGCGAGAGAATGCATTGGCTACGTACCACCGATGGGATGGGGACATAGATGCTTCACGAGAGAAGGATCTCCTATAGACTCAGTTGGCACAATGCGATGATGCATTGGCTACGTACCATCGATGGGAGGTGGATTGGGTCCGACATCGGTTGGATTTGGAGGCAGATATTATCCGCCTCGGTGGGCAGTTACCTGAGCTCACTGGAGGTGGATCTTCACATCGAACGAGAGACAGTGAGACTGAGTAGTCTGCTTCCTCTCATCATAGGTGGGTGGGTGAGGGCAGCGCTAGTGGGCATGATGTAAGGGCTGGAAGTAGCCGCCCTGAGAGGTCCCATAGGACCCACACCACTAGGGGTAGTTCCAGTCGCACCGATCCTACATGATCATGGTGGCCGACGCCCTAGGCTTGGGGTTTTTGAGTTTTTGATTTTGTTTGTGAGGTCAGAGGACCAATTTATTGTAGCTTGAGGGCATTTTGATGATATATATACATGACTTTCATTTGTGTTTATACACTTGTCATGATTTATTGTTAATTTTATGCACATTTATTTATGTTGATGTATGCATGTGTTATTATGAATGCAAATGTTTGTAGCTATATGATATGCATATGGAATGGAAAAAATGATTTGTTGATAACTTGGCGGTGGCACCATAGACTGTACAAGATTTATTGGCTTTTTGTACTATGTGATTGTTTTGTAAAATGACTTTGCATGTGTATATTTTTTTGTTTTGTATTTTTTGATGATGATGTAAGAATGGAATGTACCACAGTTGTGTTAAAATGTAGTTAAGGTTTTTTGAGACTCAGATGTTTTAGGTTAACTAGCCAAGACTGTACATTTATCTCACAAGACTTTTGAACAAGGTATGAATCAGACTTGAGTTTGACCAAGTTATTTCACATCCCTGTGTGTGCAATTGAGTTCGTTTATGTGGTATTTGTCAGGATACCGCCAGTGCTAGATAGGCTGTCAACCAAACCTGTATTGAGGATCACCTAATTAGCTCCACTAATTCCTTTGTTGTATTTAGTAAGATTAATCTATGGTGCTATCTAGGATACCATAAGCTAGCTCATCCACATGCAAACATTGATCTGCACACAATTTAATGCGATAGATATATCATCATGCGGGAGGTTTGCCACCAGTGACCGATAGGCTATCCACCAAACCGGTACTAAGGATCACCTCATGACCTTTCGAATGTTGAGAGTTCCAGGGATTCAAGTTCGACTCCCTTCTTTTCTTCAATTGTATTGGGATACTTGCTCTTATATGTAGTGATAAAAATCACTGTTTATTTTTATTATTATTTTTTTGAGCAAGGGATTGGAATTTTGAGTGATGAGAATCACTATTTCTTGTGCTTTTTGATGTGTGCACTTTGGGGGTTTTGATGTCAAATTTTGGAGTTTTGACTTTTGCAAATTTTTTGATGTTTGCAACCTTTTGAGAACTTGGGATTTTTGGGGAATTGGGTAGGGAAGATGCTTGTCCTTTTGCCAACTCTCAGCATTCTTGGGGTCATTCGCACAGGGGGATGAGCGAGATAACCTTTTCACTGTATGGTAACCTAGATTGCTTTGCAGGTTTCATCTTTCATTCACACAACTTGGGAATTTTTTTTTGTGTTTTAACTTGTGTTGGGATGCTACGTAACAAGGTGTGATCCAAGTAAAACTCTACCTTTGTAAAATATGTCTGACTTTGTACAGTTTTTGGCTAGAAATCTAATGACAGCTGAATGACGAAAACCCTAGATGCATTAGAAGACAACTGACTATGATATGGTGCAAAATGTGAATGGCGTTTATTTTTGATGGACTATTTACAAAGTGGAAAAATGTGGAAAATGATGGAGTTGCCGAGTAATTACAGTCTATGGTGCATTTGACCTGTATGACCAACAAATATGCAATGTATGTTTGCGATGCCTAATGCAACTTATTTTTTTGTGTTTTGATTTTTAAGAGTATGCATGGAAGTGAGATGCAGTTTTTTTGTTATTTTTGATTATTTTATTGTTTTGTTTGTTTTTGAATATTTGTTTTTGACCAAGTGATTGTGGGAACCCTTGGAGCTTTTGGTTTGACCAAAGAGTTTATGGATACCTTTGGGGCATTTTTAGGTTGACCAAAAGCGAGTTTTGTGGGAATACCTTTGAGCTTTTGGTTTGACCAAAGGGATTATAGAATACCTTTGGAGCATTTTTGGGTTGACCAAGCGATTATGGGAATCCTTGGAGATTTTGGTTTGACCAAAGGGTTTATGGATACCTTTGAGGGTTTTAGTTTGACCAAGTGATTATTGGAATCCTTGGAGCTTTTTGGGTTGACCAAGTGATTGTTGGAATCCTTGGAGCTTTTGGGGTTTGACCAAAGGGATTATGGGCACCTTTGGGGCATTTTAGGTTGACCAAGCGATGATGGGAATCCTTGGAGCTTTTGGGGTGGGCTATGGCTCTCTAAATGTGGAATGGCCTCAAATGACTGATGTTCAAGGGTTCTAGTTCCTTGATTCCTTCAAGAGAGGTGAGCCGGTATGTTCCAGGTCCTATTTTACTATCAATTACATAGGGACCTAACCAATTTGCCATGAACTTGTCCCTTAAATGGGGTGGCAAGTTAGAGTTTTGTTGGTTCTCTTTTAAGACCAAGTCACCAACCTGAAAGTCCCTCAGGTGAACTTTCATGTTGTATGCTTTCTTAAGTCGCTCTTGATAGATACGTAAATGCTCGAGAGCATTGATGCATCATTCATCGAGCAACGTAAGTTGGTCTAACCAGGCCTACCATGTAGTGTCATCATCGATGAACTCTTGCATTGATATGCATAGGGAAGGTATTTCCAACTCGAGAGGCATGACTGCCTCGGAGCCATACACCAACGAAAATGGAGTTGCCCTAGTGGGCGTCCGAATGCTAGTGCGATAAGCCCAAAGAGCAAGTGGGATTTGAATGTGCCAATCCTTATGACTATCTATGACTATATTTTTAAGGATGGCAACTAGCATTTTGTTTGATGCCTCTGCTTGCCCATTTGCCTACGGATAATAGGGTGTTGAAAAATTGTGCTGAATTTTGTACTTTGTTGTCAAAGCATGCACATCTTTGTTTTTAAATGACGTCCCATTATCCGAGATGATCTTGGATGGAATACCAAAATGACATATGATGTTATGTAAAATAAACTCCGCAATGCGGGTTCCAGTCGTAGAGGTAAGCGAAATTGCTTCCACCCACTTGGTGAAGTACTCTGTGGCCATTATGATAAACGTGTGATGACATGACGACATAGGGGAGATCTTTTTGATTAGATCTAAGCCCCACTATGAAAATGGCCAAGCCGATTGGATCGAATGCAAGGCCTGAGAAGGTACGTGTGTCAAATTGGCATGGTGTTGACACTTCACGCACTTCCTTACATACGTGCAACAATCTCACTCTAAATATGGCCAATAATAGCCCATGCGAAGAATGCACTTTGCGATGGCCATACCGCTGAAGTGGCCACCGCATGTACCATCGTGCGCTTGGGTGATCGCCCAAGTGGACTCCTGCTGGTCCAAGCAATGAAGGAGGATTCCTTCATAGCTTCGACGGTACAAAATGTCTCCTAGCAAGACATGTTTTGTCACTTTCTATTTGAATGATCTTTTTGCAGCATGTGACAATCCAAGTGGGAGGTTACCTAGCTTGAGGTAATCTCTTATGGGTGTGTACCAATCCTGCTGATCAGAAACCTTGATGGTATGAACAGCCAATCCCTCTTGAAGTTCATCCCTAGCAAAAGTTGAGCGGGAAAGGACCTGTAAGAATAGCATTGTGTTGCTATTAAGAGGGGATAGGGGAGAACAAGGACCCCTAGTTGGCGTGATTCAGACTATCATGGATTCGAGAGAACTTATCCTGAGATGGTTCAATCTGGATCAGGTGGATTCCTGGCGTTAGGTTAGAGCTTGCATGCTCCATCATGGATTGTGATAGTGTTTTGACTTGAATGGTTGTCATCTCACCGGAAGGGTCTTGCGAGATTAGTGACCCCAAGGAGGCCATAGTGTCCACAAAATGATTCGATGATCGAGGGAGTGCCTCGATGTCATACCATTCAAGATTTGCCAAGAATTTATCCATAAGGGCTTTGTAGGCCTGCAGAACTGGGCATTTGCATTGGAATACCCCTTTTACTTGGTTGACAATTAACAATGAATCACCAAAGATGTTCAAGCATTTGATGTTCATGGTGATTGTTGTCTGAAGACCTATGAGCAAGGCTTCGTATTCGGCATTGTTGTTGGTGCATGGGAAATCTAGTTTAAATGATAGAGGCATTGGAGCCCCTTGTGGTGTGAAGAATATGATTCCCATGCCACCCCCTTGCTCACATTTAGAACCATCAAAAAATAGGGTTATGTCGGCCTGTGACTCAGGCTCATCAGAATATGGTGATTCTGAGACATGGAAGACCCCATCATCGGGTAGCTCTATGGTCAGAGGCTGATCATCTTTGAGAGGAGCCTCTGCTAGTTGATCGATGATGACTTGACCTTTGATGGACTTCTGTCCAATGAATTCGATGTCAAACTCCATCAACAACATGATCCATTTCACCGTGCGGCTACTATGATAAGTATGACTCATCATGTACCATAATGGATTCTCCTTAGACACAACATACGTCATATTGCTCAGCATGTAATGGCATAGCTTTTTGGTAGCAAATACCACCGCTAAGCATAGCTTCTCAACGTATGCATAGTTAAGTTCATAACTGACCAGGGTGCGGCTAAGATAGTAATTAGCCTGTTCTTTATGTAGTTCATTTTTCTGGGCTAGCATGGCACCCAGTGCCACCTCAGTAGCTGAGATGTATAAATAGAATGGCACTCCTGGTCTAGGTGGTGCCAATACTGGCGGTGAAGCCAAGTATTGTTTAATGTCATCGAAGGCTGACTGGCACTCGTCATCCCAGTGAAATGCTACCCCCTTGTGTAATAATTTATTCATGGGTCGGCACTTGTCAGATAGCTATGCTATGAAGCGCTTGATTGACGTGACCTTTCCCTGTAGGCTTCTGAGCTGCTTGATGGTAGTTGGGGGAAGCATTTCAAGGATTGCCTTGAATTTATTTGGATCCACCTCGATGCCTCATTTTGAGACTATGAAACCCAAGAGTTTTCTAGATGTGATGCCAAATACGCACTTCTTGGGGTTTAGTCTGACTTTGTGTTCGATAAGGCGATCGAGGATCTTGCTTAAGTCATCGAGATGATCTGGGCGCAAAAGAGATTTGGCCAACAAATCATCCATATAATCTTCCAAAGTTTTATGCATGTGATCATGGAAGATGTATGTCATAGCGCGTTGGTAGGTGGCGCCAGCATTTTTAAGGCCAAAGGGCATGACCTTATAACAAAATGTCCCCCAAGGCATTGTGAATGTCATTTTTAGTTGATCATCAAGATTGATACGAATCTGATTGTATCCCAAGAAACCATCCATGAGGGAAAGCATTTCATGGCCTGCTGTAGCATCTACCAATGCATCGATGCTAGGCAAGGGGAAATCATCCTTGGGACTCGCTTTGTTTAGATCTCAAAAATTGGTGCATATGTGAATCCTCCCATCAAGCTTCTTGATGGGTACCATGTTGGACAACCATGGTGGGTAATCCATGCAGATGACAAACTGTGCATCCAACAACTTTTGTAGCTCATCTTTGACCATTAAGGCTACTGTTGGGTGCATCTTACATAGTTTTTGCTTGATTGGCTTGACTGTCGGATCAAGCGTTAGATTATGCGTGACTAGCTACGGGTCTAGCCCCGGCATGTCTTTGTAGGACCATGCAAAAACCTCCTTCTTCTCTTTGAGAAGGGCAATGTAATCGGCTTGCTCTTCGAGGGATAGACTTACCCCCAACTTGATGATTTGTGGATTCATTGGATCAGAGCCGATGTCTACGTCAGTCGTCTCCTCGATCGACATGTGGGACCCATCCTCCAACTGGTGTGGAGTTGGGATCAAGTGGATATCATTTGCTGAATTTAGATCTACGTTTGGAACCTCGGGTCCCTCTTCAGCATGGAAGATATCCTGAGTTGGTCCTAGGGTGAAATGAAGCATCTCACCGCAAGGCCAGTACTCTGATGGGGATGGTGGTGAGTCAGCATGATCCCAGTCTATAGCATCTAAGTCTAGATACAATGGTCATGTTGGATCGGCTGGATTGTGGATGGGGGTGGTTAAGTCAATGGAGATCATGTTGATGAAATGATTTTGGTCTCCATTACCACGGGTGTGGTGACTCGGACTTCCTTGGTGATCTTTGTGCTCCGGATCTGGCTCTGGGGGTATTGGCACAAATGGATCAGCCCTATGTGTGGATAGAAGGACAAGGTCTACCCTTGGCACTGATGGCTCTATAGGGTCTCTGGGTGGAAAGTGCTCTCTGTATGCCCAAAGTGGTGGATGCAGCACTTGGTCCAGCTGTGTGGGGTTTAGGTGCCACCTATGCCTTGGCCCCATGTTTAGTTGTTGAAACATGTCATCAATGTCCATGGGGTATTGTTGCTATCGCATATGATTGAGATATGCCATCTCAGTTTCATCTTCATAATCACTATCAGAGATCCATAGGCCTTCATTGGCTTCGACAACTATTTGTGACATGTGAGGCTCATCTTGCTCGAGCAAATTGATCTGGTCCCATCGGGGTTGTTTCGCTCTCTACGGGAGGACCTGATTTTCTTGAGGTGGCCCTTGCTCGATTGGAGCATTCAAGGGGAACATTGCCAATAAGCTTTCTTGATAGTCATCCATGGGGGTCACTTGCGAATGATTGCTATCAGATTCGAAAGGGTCCCACGGTGCTACCTCATATTCTGACTCATCTTCTGAAGATCCTTCTTGACCTTGTCTATATCCCTCATGGAGGCAAGTTCTTGAACTTTCCCCTTTCTCGATCAAAGGGGAGGAATTGTTGAGGCCCACAAGGTTGGTTGTTAACAATGGGAGATAATCCCCCAATGTGTATGTTGTGTTAGGATTGGCATATGGACCTTGTGCCAACCCATCCTTGTTGCCTAGCCCTAGGCCTTGCATGTTCTCTACCAAGATGTCAAGGGGTAGAGGGTGGTTGAACCCTACTCCTGATTTGTCGTATGGCATCTGATATCTTGGTTGACAAAGAACGTGCACTCCTTGTTCATACCTACCCAACCCATATCCATGCCAATTACATTGGCCAAGATATCTCAAAGTGAAGTCTGGGTTGGACAAATAGTTGACATCCTCAGCAAAGGGCTCTTCATCTTCTTCCTCTTGCAGGTAAGGTTCAATGCCATTATCGAGGCCCCCATATACAAAATTTGTCTGGTTTGGCGGGTAGCCTAGAGGAACAATAGTGTCGATGGGGAGGCGAGGTCTCCCCATGTCCTGCATGGACTCAAGTGTGGGTGTTGCTACAATGTTCCACACTAGGTACTCCCATAGGCCCGTATTGGCCATCTCAATGGTGATCATTGGTGGTTGAGGGGGAGGGAATGGGAGTTCTTCCTGAGTCCACTCCATGTCGGGTGAACTAGGCATCTCGACTTCCATTCGGCTAGGCATCTCCTCGGTAGAGATGGTTGAGACCGATGGCGGTGCCTCTTCCAGGGGTTTCTTCCCATTGTCCTTCGGTGTGGCCACCGTAGGTGGCATCGTTGGTGAAGGACCAGACGATGAAGATGGACCCGACTGGGGATTTGAGGGACTTAACAGTGGGGATGCATGCAGAATCGGACCCTATTTAGATGGATTCAACTAAAAATCCAAATGTGTCGATGGAAGGGTCGATTGCGGCATCAGCTGCACCGCATTGCAATACTTGAAGGGCTCTAAGTCTATCGGGACTACATGCACCTGCCCTTCGAATGTGTACTTTAGGCACTGATGAGCTATCGAAGGGACACACTTCATGTCCCTGATCCAAGGCCGGCCCAACAAGATATTATAGGCCATCTCACCTTCCAAGATGTGGCACAACGTAGGAATAGTCTTTTGCCCTACTTGGATGGGTAGGACAATTGTGCCAACCATCGAGCATATCGCATCATTGAATGCTCGAAGAGTATAGGTGGAGGCCACGATGTGAGATGTTGGCAACTTGAGGTGTTTCAAAGCCATTATTGTGATTATATTATTGGACGAGCCAGTGTCCACCAACACCCTCTTATATGGAATCTCATTGACCCGTGCAATGACGTGCAGGGGTGGATCTGCCATATCACCAGTCATCAATTTTAGCTCGTCTTCTCTAAAGGTGATGACTGGTTTTGTACATCATTTTACATGTCCCACAAAGTTGTTGAAAGAGTTTGCTTCATGGGGCTACAGCTCGATGGCTTTTAATATCTCCATTAGAGCCTCTCGATGGGGCGGTGATTGTTGGATGAGCTCATAGATGGAGAGCCTAGCCGACGTGGTCCTTAAACTTTGGGTAAGTTTAGTCTGAATCGTGGCCATTGGTCTAGGTGGAGGAGGTTGTGTAGGGTGTTGTTGAGGTTGTGACATTGATGGAACCTCTCCTGTAGCCATCGTGGGGGCAGCTGTGCTTGGGTACCTCTTGTTCCGAGTCACTATGCTTATCATCCCTACATACCCCTGCATGGGGCAGTTTTGTGTCACCTCATTGACTTGAAGGGTCTTTGCCTGCACATCATGGGCAGGTAGGGGGTCTTTGAAGACCTCCATCTATTGGTTGTTTGGTGCAATGGGATTATCCACCGCTAGCATCTTGTTGTCTATTAGGTCTTGCACTAAGCTTTTGAACTTCCAACATGCATAAAGGTCATGTCCTTTCTATCGATGAAATCTATAGTACAAGTCTTCCCTATAGCCCTTGGGTTTTGGCACGTTGGGGTCTACGGGTCGACTTTATGGTAGGTTTATCAAGTTTGCCATGGACAAGCGGTCAAACAAGGAGTCTTTAGACTCTGTGAAGGGTGTGAATTGTCGCCTAGGGTGACGCTACTGATTTTGCTCTTGCCTATGATTTTCCTTTTCATAGGTGTCAAGAGGAACTGCCTGATAATTAGCCTTTGGGGGTTGTATTGCTTGTGTAGGCTTAGGTATGTTTATAGCAACCTGATTGACCATGATGGGTTTCGGTTGCGTTGACCTAGTTTTGGTATTTTTAGGCCACTCTTTCTTGCATGGCTTGGCAATCTCGCCATCCTGTATCTTGATCTCCTCAATGATTCTAGCTTGTGCCAGGGCTTCCTCGAGAGTGGCATATTGCTATAGCTGCAATAGCATGGAGATCGACCTCAAACAACTCTTTGAGAACATTTGGGTCAAGTCGGCCATGGGAGGGAGGTAAGGTAGCTTTGAAAGCAACATCCTCCACCGATTTCCATAAGCCGCCATGGTCTCTTCCTCATACTGCCTGAGGCTAGCTAGGTCACTTAATGATGCCTTCTTCTTGGTGTTGAAGGTGAAGCATTCGAGGAATGCATCCACTAGCTGGTCCAGGTTACTGATGCTATGCTTTGGCAACTAAGTGAACCAATCCGAGGCAGGGCCTACGAACGTGGTTATAAATGTTCTTAGAAGCAAAGCATCATTGTCCTGAATGCCAAAGCATTGGCTCAAGAACCTTGTCACGTGCTCTTGGGCATCCTCATCCCCTCTAAATATTGCCAATTGAGGCATTTTAAAGTGTTCAGGGTATGGGGGTGCAAGCACTGAAGGATGCACAAGGTGACTATGGAGCTGGCATAAAGTGGGCTTTTGGGGCCCAGAAGTCTTGGTCTCCATAGACTCTAAGCGCTCTAGTAGCGCTTTGTATGCATCGGAAGATTTGATCTCTTCCTCCTTGGTTTGTTCCCATTGTAAATTATGGGGAACTTGAGGCCTATGGAGGGGTAGCCGGATAGCACCCCCCCTACCTTGGTAGGGCATTTCAGCCCGCTCTTCTTCTTGCTCAAACTCCTCATAGGCTTCTTGAGGAGTTCCTGGGTGTGACCTATAAACATGGGTGGGTGCCCGCGGAGGGTGCCCATCATTGGCTCTAGGGGTGGTCTCCCGCTCAGGTCTAGGAGGTCTTGGAGGTAACATTTGATAAGGTCATGGAGACCTGTCTCGCACCAAGGGGTTGTGCCTCTCATACAACTCTGTCCTATGCGTGTGAGGGGTTGGGACCCTCTCAGGCATAGTGTTCTAGAGCAACTCATCTATCTGACATTGAATGCGCTCTTTGCTAAGGTGATACAGGTGCTCTAACTATTGTTGATCTTGCTCAAGCTACGTGATTTGTGCTTGGTGGGTGGCATGTTTGGCAAATTCCAAGTCAATTTGTTCCATCGTCTTGAGTCTAGGAGGCCTAGATGCCTCCCCTACACATCTATCTCGGTCATGGTGATCCGAGATCTCTATAGGTCGCTTCCCTCTATCGAGGTTAGTGGCATTCACCCGAGGCTCTGGCCTCAGTAGGTGATCCTGATAAATAGCAGGTGTGGAAGTGCATTGTTCCCATGTTGTGTATTGCTCTTGAGGAATGTAGTGGTCTTCCTCATGCTCCCTTTCGTATATGTGAAAGGGGCGGGCAGAGTTGGCTCGCCCTGTCTGAAGAGCCTTGTGCTCTGGATTTGGCCTATTGTTTCTAACAGTAATAAGGGGTAGAGGAGGGATGATGTAATCATGTGGCCCCTCCTTATGGACCCTATGTTGTTCTAGCGCTTCATTGCATGGTGGCCACTCATAACGAGTGTCTAAGGGAGCCTTCCCATTTATGTTGAGTGCCACATGTAAGGACTCCTCCTGAAAGGGTCTATGTTGAATGGGAGTGCCCCTCGAAGGGGTGCCTCTATAGTCCCATTCCGTCATGGTATGATGTGGACTATTTTGTGGGTCAGGCCACCAAGGTGGTATGACCAAGTCCTTGGGGCTATAGCGGAGGCGACTTGTGCCCCCTTGTACACTTTTCATAGCTTCTGCCCATGATTGGGCTTGGCTACGGGTGTACACCATGGTGGTGTTTCTCTAAAAGATGCGTACGTTTTTATCTTCTTTACGATTTTTTATGCTACACTAAACAAACAAGAGCCACACAAACAAAGAAGTGATTATCTCATTTATAGATTAAAGGTGTGCCCTAGATCTGGTTTAGTGTGTTTTGATTTTTGTTTGAAAACCTTGTAAAGAAAATTTTGTTGTATATGCAATATGAGGGCTCTTATATCTCCCAAAATGGTCGCCCCTTCGATATACCACTGCCAGGCCTTTATACCGAACCTCTCAATATACCCGCCCTTACGTGAGGGAAACTATTGGTACGCGAGAGCAGAACAATACGTGGAACATAGGCGGTACGGAAGGGGAATCACTCTATTTTTGACACCTACCATAGAAGACTTATCCTCATGCACTGGGAATCACCCCAGCTACACTTGGTCAGCTTTCATCAGGATTTACGTCTAGCAACAGTAGCGATCGGGGTTATGTATGCAAAAATTCAAGCCAAGGTGGTGATGAAATCCACCATTGGTCTTGATCAAGTGTTGGGGTTTTACGACCAACGCCTTGATGTTTAGATTATCTCATGGTGTGTGGGGTTCTTTTTACTTGCGAAAAGAAAGAAATCATGCAGTAAAATTTCCTATGCAAGCAAAGAAATAGAAAAATCATAGAAACAAAGACAGAAAATTACAGAGAGTGTTCAGAAAACCTACCTCTTCTCTGCCCACACCAGATGCCCCTGAGTTTCTGCTCAAAAGTGCATAGAGAGCTAATCATCCCGGGGTGGGATGAATAGCAGATCTATATTCATCACAGGGTGGGATGAATGCCTTATTCATCCCTGGGTGGCACGAATTCCAGTCTGTATTCATCACAGGGTGGCACGAGCAACAGTCCAACGCTTGAAGGATTAACACCTGAAAGCAAAAACACACAATTTTGATCAAAAATTTGATCTCAAAATCAAGGGATATGGTCCCACCATGATCGCCACTGAAATCACGAGGATACGGAAGCAAAATGGCGTACCAGGTGCGATGCAAACAAAAGCAAAATGTAACGCTAAGTCCTACGAACGAAAATGCATGAAAAGGGGAAAACAAGCGAAATGAAATGAGATGTAAAGAAAATGTAAAGTGCAGCCCTTTATTTTATTAATTTTCTCGAGATCAGGTTACAATACGTCTCCTCCATTTTTAGGGGCTAGGAGCGTTAAACATAGTTTTGTCACACCACGGATGGTACGCTTTCTTCCGCGTGCCCACATGTGAAATGGGTGGGCCAAACATCACCGCCGCTTGCGTGAATGTATCTATGCCTCCTTGCTGCCCCTCCGATGTCGAGATCCTACATTCAAAAAAATAGCAAATGATTAAAAGCACCTACGGATGGAGGGAAACATGCGATCCCCAAGGCCTCCGGTTAATGCATGCATAAAATAATTAAAACTATAATAAAAACATATCAGAATGAGCTAAAATTTGGATAGAGGCATGGAAACATTACCAAGAACACACTACAAAAGGAATAGTCAAGAAATCTACCACATATTTCTAATCGCTCTGGGGTGGGACGATTAGGACTATCACAAAATGTCAGAAAGTGACCTCCTAAATGTCCCATCCAGGGGCCTCCAAAACACCTAAAAAGTTGGGGTTAGGCAAAATGGGGCATTTTGAGATGACCCAGAAGGTTGGATTTTGCAAATTCTACCTCGATCGCCTTGTATCCGATGATGCTCCCTGTATGTTAATGAAAGCGAAAAACACTGAAAACATAACCAATATTCATCAGAATGACATGAAATTTGAATGGCAGCCTATATGAGTGACCTAAAATGAAATGCAAGTAAAGAAATATACTACATATTTCTAATCACTCCGGGGTGGGGCGATTAGGACTGCAATAGTGCGAGGGGCGCCCGAGGGCAGGACGCCCATCGTTTGGGGCTTGGTTTCAGCACCAATCCACTTGGGATGGGTCCAAAACCTCCTAGGGGGTTGTGTCAAAAAATTGGGTGGGGTATTATGGCCAAATGTTTGGGTTTTGGGTCCGGATTGTGCTTCCAATGATCACCCAATAACCTCCCTTCCAAAAGAGAGATCAAGGATGTAAGAAGCACAAGCGATGGGTGAGGATGTAATTCGGCAGCACTCCATTGCTCCAAATGCTCCTGCTCTATCCTTTTTTGGGGTGAGAAGACTCACCATTTTATAGACCTGAGGGTCTCTTGTGAATGAGCATGTAGAGGTGCCACTTGGCCATCATGCCTTCCCAGGGGAGAGAAGATTCCTCCCTGATTAAGGGCTCCATGAATGCCTCTATGACTACCTCTTTGAGCTCAAAAATGCTCACTCGCACTCCCATGCATTGAAGGTGGAGTTAAGTGGTGGATCTGAGCTACCATTTGTCAAGGTTTGACCTTTTTCCCATCAAACCTGCTATTCGCCCCACCCTGGAGCGAATACTGCTAATCATCCCAGGGTGGGATGAATACCAGTTTGTAATCATCCCGGGGTGGAACGAGTAGGGAGCAGAGTGCCTGAAAGGTGCCAAATTGACCTCTGACCTTCCAAAACTATTGTGGGAGTGGTTAGGACCACTGTTTAACCTCTGGGGGCTGCCCTAGGGGCTATGTATGTCAATTCGATCGGTGCTTGTCGTCACATAATCGGATTGGTGTTGTTTTGGTGTCTACACAAGGCACTCATCATATAAACATAGACCATTTTGTAAAAGTCCCAATTTATTTAAGATAAAATGCAGGTCATCTAGCCAAATGAGATGGATATTTGTGATAATAAGATAGTCATTTAGGCTATCTAGGAGGTATTTTTGACTAGTTGGGAGGTCATCTAGGCATGGAGGAAAATTATTTAAGATTAAGTAGAGGCCACTGAAGAGTAATGAGAAATTTAATAAAAATTATTATGATTCCTTTAGCCTATAACACAAAAAATATTAGTCATCAATATGAAAGTATAGTATATAACACACAAATATCTTATTTGGATTTCTAAATTTTTAATCATTAGACCCAAAGTATTAACTATTAGATTATTTTTTACTTTTTAAAAATCATTTAAAAATAAAGCAATAATTTATTGTTGAACATCTATCTACAATATAACTTGGCATCCTACTCTTTATTTGTAGAATTTTAGATTCTCTCTAGATGCAGATCGTTGAAATATTGTAGGGGAAGTTAGCAGCTTGGAAGGGAGTCCATTTGAGTAAAGCGGGGAAGGTGTTTATAGTGTAAAGAACTATTAAACGCATCTTGAGTGTGGTATACCGATAAGGACACCACTTGTATTATCGATGATGTGACCCAAGTTCAATCCCCATGGTGGATGTGTATAAGAAGTATTACTAAAAAAAAGCATTCCGATATATTTCATGTCACTATTTAGCCTTCCTAGAAATATCGTTGCTAAATTTAAAAGCATTTTCAAATCCTTCTTATGTGTTGGTCCAGATATGAAAGGTAAGTTTCACTTAGCTTCTTAGGAGCAGGTTTATCATTAGAAGAAGTACGATGGTTTGGGTCTAAAAAGTGTAAAATATATGAACAAGTCTCTTGTCATCAAGCTAGATTCAAAGGTCACATATAATAATGCAGTTGAATGGGTGAAGATCCTCAAAGTAAAATATCACTTTAAATTTTTTTTTAAGACCCACTTCCTAAAGGTGGTTCTCCAGTTTGGCAAAGCTTTCTAAAATCTAGATCCTTCTTAGGAAGTGGTAGCATATGGATAATTGGCAATGGGAATTTTGTGTACTTTTAGAATGATCCTTGGATTACAGAGAGGGTGGTATGAATCTTGAGTCCAATTCAAAGAAGAGATAGAAAAATACCAAAATGATAGAGAAAAATAAATCATCATAATTGATATAGAAGAGATGTTAATGTTATAAACCTTGTAAACACATCTAGTAGAGTAAAGTATTCCTATCAAGATTAAAAAATATATTTTATATGATACAAAAATTACATGCAATTGTAAGGGAGTTAGTGCACAAGATAAGAAAAGGTGAATCATATAGATAAATATCACCAAAATGAATAGGAACCAAGGGCCAACTCATTACCACAATGGTGTTAATGATTAAAATTAAGAAGGATTAAATATTTCTATGCATGGATTTTATTTGTCATATATTAATGTATGTCATATTTAATGGTTGTTCAAGAATGAATGTGCTCCTTGAAAAGATATGAAAGGAGTTGGTTGTACTAACCTCGGAGTCCAAAATTTAAAATTGTTACAAGTAGACTAATATAAAATAAATATGAAGGGTACACTAAGTTGATGTAATGTTATTAATGTTGAATAAAATCCATGTTTTATTTTTTATTAGTCCATTTATAAAAAATAAAATACACCACATGAGTGGCTATGTAGGTCAAATAATGACCAAATATAGGAAAAAGACTATATTACGTTAAAAAAGAACAACACACATATGATTTTAATCTATAAAACCAAATGATGAGTAAGGAACTTACATTGTCTAATGAGTTAGATGTTACTATATCCAACAAAAAATATAGGAAGATCAATATAAAACAAAATTATGATAGAGTACTAAAGTTGGAAGATTGCATAGAGCATAAAGAGCCGTTAGAATTTCATATTCTCTATTGATATATGTAGGACTATGAAGTATTCTATAAATCATGTATTTTATTGAATATGGATGAGGAACAACATGAGTTAGAAAAGAGTAATATGACATCAATCATAATTCATGAGGTGTGTGAATCTATCCATGTGATAGAGGACATGCAAGTGATATATGTTTGAATGGAAAAAAATGAGAAGATATACTTACCCTAAACTTTATAGAGTATTATATTAGTGACACACATAGATGAGAATTTGACATATTCAATTGACAATAAAAAATGTGGAGGAACCTAAAACTATCAAATATGAAGAATAAATATGGTGTGGGTGAATATTAAGGATATGAACCAAGAAAATGATATGTTAAGGAGATTATTGAGATCTTGTGCTATATGTAGTAGTCCTAAAAATATTTTTAAATTACAAATAATTTTTTACATGGACATATAGTTACCTCCTATGAATACTACTTGATGTGTACATTCGTTAGATATCAGTGGTTTTAACAAAAAACTAATGAAGATGAGGTTATAATGCATTAATCTAAAGTATAATTACAAATTAGGAAATTGATAAGATTTTAAATGTGGTTATCAGTGACAAGGTGTCCCCAACCATCATAAGCTTGAAGAAAGAAAATATACAAATTTCAATTTACTTTTGATTTAGGATATTGAAAGAGATCGCCATTAATGATATTTTTCCACTCCAATTCACCCACTAAATTTTGGAGGAAGTTGCTAGACATGAAATATATTTCTTTTTGGAAAAATTATCTAGGTTTAATGAAATTAACATCACTAAGAAGAATAGGTTGAATACCAATAGATGTTAACAATAAAATTCTAATTCTTCCTTAATGAATGATTATTTTATGGAATGAGAGAGGACTATTTGAATGCATTAGAGGATTGCATGAATATCTGCATAAGTGATTATATTTCCTTAAACTAAAGGAAGTGAAAGTTGTTTGTTTCAAATGAATATCTATTAGGCCATCTTGTTTGTTAAATTAAAATAAATATAAATGAAAATAATATCTACATCATAGTGAGAATTCATGAACCATAGTATATTAACTAATTAAAATCTTTTCTATGGCATGCGGCATACAATGAGAGGTTCATCCAAAAACTTATACAAAAGTACCATATGATAGATTGCTTACAAAAAAAATGATCTATTTAATCTAATGGAAGAACACTATTAAGATTCCAAGCAACTAAAATATAGGCTTGATAATGCACCCATTATAGTATTCTTAAGTTGACATAAATAGTTTCATATAAACATAGATACATAAAATTTTTTAACTAGGTGCAAATTTATGTAGGAGGGGATATGTGGGATGGACTAACCCATATATTATATAATTTTGTTATATTTGTGTGTGGATAATAACTATTACATGAAAACATATGAGTTTCTAATAATGTTGTATTCAACATACATGTTCTATAACTATATTTTGATCATCAAACTCTTCTACACTTTATCAACAAGACAACTCTACATGAGTGAGTTAACATATAGCTAATCATGTTGTGAAATTTTGGCCTATAATAATTCATTTGGCATCCTATTTATTTGTAGAATTTTGGATTCTCTCTAGATTTCGATTGTTGAAATATTGTAGGGGAAGTTAGAAGCTTGGAAGGGAGTCCTTTTGAGTAAAGTTGGGAAGGAGGTTCTAGTGTAAATAACTATTCAAAGCATCCTGAGTGTGGTATACCGGTAAGAACACCACTTGTATTATCGATGATGTGACCCAAGTTCAATCCCCATGGTGGATGTGTATAAGAAGTATTACTAAAAAAAAGCATCCTGAAATATTTCATGTCACTATTTAGCCTTTCTAGAAAGATCATTGCTAAATTTAAAAGCATTTTCAAATCCTTCTTATGGGTTGGTCCGGATATGAAAGGTAAGTTTCACTTAGATTCCTACGAGCAGGTTTATCATTAGAAGAAGTACGATGGTCTGGGTCTAAAAAGTGTAAAATAGATGAACAAATCTCTTGTCACCAAGCTACTTTCAAATGTCACATCTAATTATGCGGTTGAATGGGTGAAGATCCTCAAAGAAAAATATCACTTCAAAAATTTCCTTTTAGATCCACTTCCTAAAGGTGGTTCTCTAGTTTGGCAAAGCTTGCTAAAATCTAGATCCTTCTTACGAAGTGGTAGCAGATGGATAATTGGCAGTGGGAATTTTATGGACTTTTAGAATGATCCTTGGCTTACGGAGAGGGTGGTAGGAATATTGAGTCTAATTCAAATAAGATATAGGAAAATACCAAAGTGATAGAGAAAAATAAATCATCATAAGTGATATAGAAGAGATGTTAATGTTATAAACCTTGTAAACACATCTAGTAGAGTAAAGTATTCCCATAAAGATAAAAAAAATTATTTTATATGATACAAAACTTAAATACAATTGTAAGGGAGTTAGTGAACATGATAAGAAAAGGTGAATCATATAGATAAATATGACCAAAATAAGTAGGAACCAAGGGCCAATTCATTACCACAATGATGTTAACGATTAAAATTAATAAGGATTAAATATTTCTATGCATGGATTTTATTTGTCATATATTAATGTATGTCATATTTAATTTTTGTTCAAGAATGAATGTGCTCCTTGAAAAGATATGAAAGGAGTTGGTTGTACTAACCTCACAGTCCAAAATTTAAAATTGTTAGAAGTAGACTAATATAAGATAAATATGAAGGGTACACTAAGTGGATGTAATGTTATTAATTTTGAACAAAATCCATGTTTTATTTTGTGTTAGTCCATTTATAAAAAATAACATACACCACATGAGTGGCTATGTAGGTCAAAGAATGACCAAAGCTAGGAAAAAGACTATATTACGTTAAAAAATAACAACATACATATGCTTTTAATCTATAAAACCAATTTATGAGTAAGGAAATTACATTGTCTAATGAGTTAGATGTTACTATATTCAAAAAACATATAGTAATATCAATATAAAACAAAATTATGATAGAGTACTAAAGTTTGAAGATTGCATAGAGCATAAAGAACACCTAGATTTTCATATTCTCTATTGATAGATGTAGGAATTTGAAGTATTCTATAAATCATGTATTTTATTGAATATAGATGAGGAACAACGTGAGTTACAAAAGAGGAATATGACATCAATCATCATTCATGAGGTGTGTGAATCTAGTCTTGTGATAGATGTTTGAATGGAAAAATATGAGAAGATATATTTACCCTAAAATTTATGGAGTATTAGATTAGTGACACACATAGATGAGAAGTTGACATATTCAATTGACAATAAACAAATGTGGAGGAACCTAAAACTATCAAATATAAAGAATAAATATGGTGTGGGAGAATATTAAGGAGATGAACCAAGAAAATGATATGTTAGGGAGATTATTGAGATCTTGTGCTACATGTAGAAGTCCTCAAAATATTTTTAAATTACAATTAAGGTTTTACATGGATATATAGTTACCTCCTATGAATACTACTTGATTTGTACATTCGTTAGGTATCATTGGTGTCTAACATAAAAGTAATGAGTAGGATACTATAATGCATTAATATAAAGTATTATTACAGATATGGAAGTTGATAAGATTTTAAATGTGGTTATCAGTGACAAGGTGTCCCCAATCATCATAAGCTTGAAGAAAGAAAATATATAGATTTGAATTTACTTTTGCTTTAGGATTTTGAAAGAGATCACCATTAATGACCATTTTCCACTCCAATTCACCCACTCAATTTTGGAGGAATTTGCTAGACATGAAATCTATTCCTTTTTGGACAATTCTCTAGGTTTAATGAAATTAAAATCACTAAGAAGAATAGGTTGAAGACCAATATATGTTAACAATAAAATTCTAGTTCTTCCTTAGTGAATTATTATTTTATGGAATGAGAGAGGACTATTTGAAGGTATTAGAGGATTGAATGAAAATCTGCATGAGTGATTATATTTCCTTAAACTAAAGGAAGTGAAATTTGGTTGTTTCACATGGAAATCTATTAGGCCATCTTGTTTGTTAAATTAAAATAAATATAAGTGCAAATAAGATCAACATCATAGTGAGAATGTATGAACTAGAGGATATTAACTAATTAAAATCCTTTCTATGGCATGTGGCATACAATGAGAGGTTCACCCAAAAACTTATACAAAAGTACCATATGATAGATTGCTTACAAAAAATGTGATCTATTTATTCTAATTGAGGAACACTATTAATATTCCAAGCAACTAAAATATAGGCTTGATAATGCACCCATTATAGTATTCTTAAGTTGAGATAAATAGTTTATATAAACATAGATACATCAAAATTTTCAACTAGGTGCAAATTTGTATAGGAGGGGATATGTGGGATGGACTAACCCATTTATTTTATAAGTTGGTTAAATTTGTGTGTGGATAATAACTATTACATGAAAACATATGAGTTTCTAATAATTTTGTATTCAACATACATGTTCTATAACTATATTTTTATCACCAAACCCTTTTAGATTTGATAAACAAGACAACTATACATGACTGAGTTAACACATAGCCAATAATTTTGTGAAATTAATTTTTCATATAGTGGTGTGACGAAGAAATAATGTGTTCTCATTAACCAAATATTTAAATAAAACCAATAAATCTTATAGAGGGGAAGTTTTGGACAAGTTTCTCAATGACTAGTTTTTTGAATCACCATGTTGCCTTGATAGGAAATATTAGGACTTACTTGACTACAAGATATATACCAAGAAAATGTTTCAATTAACTAGTGTTAAAGGATAAATATTAAAGCCAACACCATTACAATTGACTGGATAACTATTATACAAATGTGTTCTAACATGATACTATGGATGTGTATGATTGAATAGGAAGTACACAACACATTGCCAAGCATATGAAGACCTATTATAAGTATGTATGATATCATATGTAATAAAAACAAGTTCATTATAGCTACATTGTGGTGGTCCATATTATTTTTTTATGTAAATGAGCTTATTAGATTGTGTGATACTTATTAGAGGATAGGGAAGGAACTATAATAAGAATTCATATCCTTACATCCATCACAACAATAGGAACTAGTTGAGATGCGAGTATTAGAATTTATAAGAACCTTAAAAATAAATAAGATGAGGAATTTCAAATATATTATGGTCTTCATGGAATACCTAAAGTAATGGGTCAAGGCAAGAACATTACCTAGGAATTATACAAAGAGTAAAATACAATTTATGTATGAATATATCATAATAAGGCTAGTATATCATTATATATTATTAATAATCATAAATGATACTTAATAAATGAAGTAAGCTAAAAAAATTTAGCTATAATTTAGGTTTTTTAATTATTTTTAAACCATATGACCCTTAGATGAATGGGTAAAGAATAATGACAAATAAGATGTTGGTATCTATTATATATAAAAAACTATAACATAGAAGGTATATACTATAAAAATAAAATAAAAGTAGTCTCATGGGTATACAAGATGATATACAAATCAATGGTGAATCATCACTAAATTTTATATGAGATAAAATACAATCGTGCTAGATGTTTTTTTATTTCAATTTTGAGAGTGCCAGTGCAAAACTAGCCTAGAGGTCAAGAGAGCCTAAAGAAGAGGTTATTCACGCTAGGAAATTTTAAATAAACATAAAATATCTAATAGTATATCAAGATACAAACATAGGCCAACAAAGTGAAAACAATGGCACTACAAGTACATTCACATATGAAGCTAAAGCAAGTAGATATCATCTTGAGATTCAATAAAAAGTGGAAGATTAAGCATAGAAATTTTAAAACACATGGCTTGGATATTTCTAGGTAGATGATTTTATCGAAAATGGATCTATCTATATCAAGTTACTAAATGGAATATAATGTGTTGTCATAGTAAATGGATAGAAATTGAAACCATACAAAGTTTATCCTAATTGAATCTTGTTAATTATAAGTTGATGTGGTCAAGTTTGGATGGACTACTTAACATATCAATTCAATCCTCATGTTCCTTTGATGGGATCACCATATGAGAATTAGTAGGGTATTTTTATTTCAAAGATACAAATTTTAGTAATGATAATAATGAGAAGTTGACAAAAAAATAGTTGATTAGGTCTTTGACCAATAAGCCATAGCTAGAGAATCTATTCTAACAACATAGTAGGGTCTGATGATCAAGTAGATTGAAATGGAACTAGAATACACTTGCCATAGGATGTTATATGTACATGTATAATTACTAGACAATGAGATCAAGTAAAACCATCTTTGTTGTGTGTGTTATGGTAAAGAAAGTCATATGATGATGGAGTTAACAAAAAGAGTGATTCTCCAAAAAAATTAGAACTTACGATTGCAAATGGATAATATTTGCATGAAGGAAGGTGAAGGAAGGTGGAATGAATGAACCAATTTTATTGGTAATAATTAGTCTTATTTATATACACATACACAAAAAATTAGAATGACCATGATGAGAGTGCAAATAAATAAATTTATGCATTTTTGATTAAGGATGTAGCATGCACAAAAATAAGAGAACTTCAAAATGAGATAATAATGTGATCTAGAGCAGTAATCACTTTGAAATAGATAGTTAAGATCAAATAAAGTAATTTTTTATTTGTAGAATTCTTCATGGGTGTGTGATGGACTATCATTTTGTAATTGAATTGTTCCTTCATGACTAAAGTTCTAGTGATACTTTGTAATTGAGCAAGATTGGGTGTGTTATTGACTTTGAATGACAAAGCAAGGATGAAAAATCTCAAAGGCATAATCAGTGTAACTACTCAAATGATTGTTATAATATATGCATACAAGACTTCTATTAAAGTGAAAACCATCAGATACAAAGGGTGTATGGTTCCAACTTTGAATAAAAAGAACAAAGTCTTCATATACAAGGATGATATGATGATAGCTCAACTCAATTTAATAATATATGAATAATGATAATATTGTAGATATTAGAACATCTCAAAGGAGATGTTATCTATGGTTATTTTAATCTAATCTATTTTAGCATTGGTCCAAGATGTCTAGCCATTATACTGGTCATATAGACCTTAGTCATCAAGTCCAAGGCACTCATCATATAAACGTAGACCATTTTGTAAAAGTCCTAATTTATTTAATACAAAATGTAGGTCATATAGCCAAGTGATATGGATATTTGTGCTAATAAAATGGTTATTTAGGCTAGTTAGGTAGCATTTTTAACTAGTTGGAAGGTCATCTAGGCATGGAGGAAAATTATTTAATATTAAGTAAAGGCCACTGAAGAGTAATGAGAAATTAAATAAAAATAATAATGATTCCTTTGGCATATAACACAAAAAATATTATTCATCAATATGAAAGTCTAGTATATAACACAAAGATCTCTTATTTGGATTTCTAAATTTTTAATCATTAGACCTAAAGTCTTAACTATTAGAATATTTTTACTTTTAATAAATCATTGAAAAATAAAATAATAATTTATTTTTGAACATATACCTACATTCTAACTTGGCCTCCTACTCTTTATTTGCAGAATTTTGGATTCTCTCTCGATGTCCTTCGTTGAAATATTGTAGGGGAAGTTAGCAGCTTGGAAGGGAGCCCTTTTGAGTAAAGCGGGGAAGGTATTTCTAGTGTAAAGCACTATTTAAAGCATCCTAAGTGTGGTATACCGGTAAGTACACCACTTGCATTATCGATGATGTGACCCGAGTTCAATCCCCATGGTGGATGTGTATAAGAAGTAGTACTAAAAAAAAGCATCCTGATATATTTCATGTCACTATTTAGCCTTTCTAGAAAGATCATTGCTAAATTTGAAAATATTTTCAAATCCTTATTATGGGTTGGTCTGTAGATGAAAGCTAAGTTTCACTTAGATTCCTAAGAGTAGGTTTATCATTAGAATAAGTACGATGGTTTGGGTCTAAAAAGTGTAAAATAGATGAACAAGTCTCTTGTCACCAAGCTAGATTCAAAGGCCACATCTAATAATGCGGTTGAATGGGTGAATATCATCAAATAAAAATATCACTTTAACAATTTCCTTTCAGACCCACTTCCTAAAGGTGGTTCTCAAGTTTGGCAAATATTGCTAAAATCTAGATCCTTCTTACAAAGTGGTAGCAGATGGATAATTGGCAATGGGAATTTTGTGGACTTTTAGAATGATCCTTAGCTTACGAAGAAGCCCATTTACTTTGATCTAAGATTTTATGGTCTTGATCTTACCCGTGCTTTGGGCCATGTTAAATTTGTTGATTTTATTATCCTAAGGAATGGGTAAAAATATTGGTTTCAGCTTCTTGTGATGGTGGGTGGTGTGGAAATCCAATAGGTTTGGTATCTCATTCCTAAAGAGCTACAATTTTAGGTGTTGCGGTCTAAAGACATCAAAGACATGATCATTTGCGGCAGTGACAATGAGGGAGGATATTTTGTTAAATGAGTATATATTTTCCTTCAGCCTTCTATTCCTTATCTCTTTCCAGTCAGGAGAATTTGGTTGAAAATTTAAACTCCTAAAATCAACATCTTCTTCTGGTTAGCCATCCATAATAATATTATTTCCATTAAAAATTTAATTAAGAGAGGTATGCAAATTGTTAATAGGTGTTATTTATGTGAAACTAAATGGGATTATACTAATTAGTTGTTGCTTTTTTATCCTTTATTTCATAAATTTATTTTTCCTATTTTGGATAAGTTGGGGGTTTAGTGGGTGAAGCCAAATTGCTTGGAAAATTTGATTTTTTAATGGACCTCCCATTTTATCGCCCCTTGTTTTAGGTGCCTTTGGAATTTCAATATGCCTCATATTTTTTTGGGAACATGGAAGGAAAGATATGATAGAGCATTTAAGAATTGCAAGAGATATTCCAATAGAATTAGTAACAAAATTATTTGGAGTTTGATAAAAAATATTTCCAATGTGTTTTCCAATTTTGGAAAAAACTGTCAAAGGAGTCCTCCTACGATAGTCCTTTTGGAATCAAAGTTGGGTTTTCCTCGTATTAATCTTAGACCTCCTATTTAAAATTCAAAGAGAAATTTTAGGTGGTGTCCCTCCAATGGGTGGATCAAATTGAATTTTGACGGAGCCTCAAAAGGTAATCTTGGGGTCACTGGGGCAGGTGGTGTTATAACAAATAGTAAAGGAGAAATTATTGCAGCCTATTTTGAGCATTTATTATATCAAACATCCCACTTTATGGAGGTAAGAGGCATCTTCAAAGGTATTAAACATTTGGTTGAATTGGGGATGATGAATAATTAAAATTTTGGCCTTACCGTGTGGAGAAATAATTTCCAATTTTCAATGGATCTTCTAAATCTTCTTAACACAAAATCCTCTTAATGTTTATGAGGGATCCATTCAATTGTAAATCAAAATTTTACAATGTGATTAATATCGGTAGTTGAATTTGCTTGCAGTATTTAGTGATGGTGCTTATTTGTGTTTGAATTGGAATAATGGTGCTCATTTTGTGGTTGAAGTCCAACTCACCTGTTGGTGGCCTAAGATCTACTTGTGGGAGGTTTGCTTAGGTGGTGCTTTGAGTAGATACAAATATTTTCAATTCATAATGTTACATCATATTTATTCTTGGAAGTTGGCATAGTTTATATCCTTCAACAATTGCTCAATTTCAAATTCAAATTGGTAAAATGGCCCTCATTTTGGATGTGATGCCCATCTTGTCCATCGAGTTCCCAAGGTCCTTTTGTAGGGGGACTTAGGTGGTTATCTAATTTGGCATTTGGCCCACATCTAGGTTGGTGAAGTTTTTGAATATCTATTCCATTATGGGAAGATTACTTTTTCCATATCGGGCATCCCTCCCAATGTTCTCTTCTTGTTTATTTATAATATTAGAACAAGGGCAAGGTGGTCCGAGAACATATCCAATGCTAAAAATAAAATCAAATTTCTTAAGGTGGTTCACATATCTATCCTAGTGATGGGGGTCATTACAATGTTACTAAAAAACTCAAGATGGTGGAAATTAAACAATGTTTTATTTTAGGATCGATGAAGATCGTTGTGGATTACTCTAAGGAGGTGAATCATCTTGTGGGAGAGATTTTGCATGAAATGGTGAAGGGTAAGGATTTATAAAACTATCTTAGTTTTGAATTTACCATTGTATTGTTGACCATCTGGTCTGTGGTACCACCTTCGAGTAGTTGGTGATGTAAGTTGTTTTATGCTTTGTTTTGTTGACCTTTTGGAGTTACCTTTATGGGTTGGTTTAGCTGTCCTATTCAGTTATGTTTTTATGCATTTTATCCTCTATGAGAGTTGATGTAAGAGGTTGAGGAATGCCTTTCAAAATTCTCCTTTTGTAATATAACAAAAAAAGTGATTTTTAAACATCATTCTCTTGGAGATTACTTGAAACCATAAATATATTTCTTTAATTTATAAATTATTTATGTTCGTTCTATTTTTAAATAAAATAATCAAGTTGAGCATATATATTTATTTATGTAAATCACTATTTAAAAATACATTTTTAACATGCATTTGGTGTACTTTCCATTTAAATTTTGTACCTAAAGCTAAAATTAATTTAACAATGAGCATTTCAGCTATAGGATTAAAATTGTCACTATAACATATTCATTTTATTTACAAAACCTCTTGCAAGTGACTTAGATTTATTGTTGATAATTTTATTATGGGTAAAACTTAGTTTTGAGCAAGTATTTTCGAAAAATAAATTGTTGTCCTTGGATAATGAAACTAGATCCCATATTGGATTATATTCTTCAAGCATGGCTTTTTTCCACTAAGGATTTTTTTTTGCTTCAGAATATTCTTTAGGTCACATTTTTCTCTTACTTGTATATCAAAAATATAATTGTCATATTTCTACTCCTAGCTTGAATTGGAACATATCTATCCAAATATTCATCACTTTATTTGATAAGTATTTTCAGCCACTTATCATTTTTCTTATATGGGTCATTAGAAGAAAAATAATTATAAGAAGAATAAATATGAAAACTAGAAAGCTTATCATTCAAATATTCCACTAAAAATTTCATCTTCATTGTCAACATCATTCATATCATCAATTTTATTTTATTCATTTTCAACATTTTGATTTTAATTTTTAAGTTTAATATCTTCAGCTTTAGAATAATCATGAACTTTAAGTTTAGCAATGCATATGTTTCTAGTAATTTAACATTACTAGTTTCAATATTGTAAATTATATGCGCTTTTGATTATTCATCATAACCAAAAAATATATGAGGAATAGTTTATATTCTAAATTCGTTCTTCTTGTCATGTCCATATCAAAAATAAAAATTAAAATCAAAATTACACGTGTTTAAATTTGACCTCTTCCCACTCCAATATTATTTAGTATTCACATTTATTATAGATTTCATTGAGGTATAATTTATTAAATACATTGCATATTACATGTTATAAACCTTGTAGTAAAATAAAAACACATACACATAACTTTGCAATAGTAATAGAAAAATGAACTTGAAATTAACAATATTACAAGATCAAAAGGAAAAGAATTAGATTATATTACAAAAGTAAGAACACAATACAAAAGTGTGGGCCTCTTCAAGGGGGTAACCTCCTTAGAAGCAGATATTTGATACAAAATATGAGATATGCCTTTATAAATGCCTCCTTGTCTTTTTAAATACTCTTCATAATTCTAACTATAATGCTCAAGGGTTAGCTTCACATACAAGTGGTCACTCAAGCTAGAATATTCTACCAAACAAGTGGTTAAATTATTTATAATGGTTACATGAAATGGACCCACTTATCTAGGTGCATCAAATACCACATACATATTACAAAATATTATTAAGATGGGGTTCCAACTTTAGAAAAGGATTAATTATAGAATAAGGTTAGGATGGGTTCCTAACATTCCCTTATTCTTCAAAAAGCTTTATCCTCAAAGTTAGAGATGAGGAAAATTCTACAGTAGTTTTTTATCCTCAAAGCTAGAGACGAGGAAAATTCTACTATAACTACTGGAAAGACTCCCAAATATCATTTTTTAGCTATTAATCGTACCATTGGACTAAAAATTTAATGATGGTATAGTTATGGATAGTGTGGCTTGTAATATCCAGAATAGTATTAGGCACCAAGATGGTTAAAGCGTTTTTTGACACGTCATGAATATGAAAGCTAATAGCAATAAAATATTATAGTTGTATCTTACTGATATACATGATATCAACACTATTATATGAGGAATTTATGGATGTGTCTTCCATGATATATTTTGAAGTTTTCGAAAAAGAAATAGAAGTAATCAAATCTTGAACTTGCTCTTCTAATGCCTTAAAAGAAATAAAAATATCAAATCCTTAAATTGCTTCATTATTAATTACCTTCTTTTCAAATTTAATATTTTAGTTTCTTAAATATTTAATTTTAAGTCCTTATTAAAATAATTTTATTTTTTATTTTTTAGTTCCTTATAAAATTAGTTTTATGTCCTTATTAGGGTTTTTATTTTTTTTAGGATTCCATAAGAGTGTTTGGTTTTAGTTTTTTTTAATATCACGATATAACATTGCAATAAAATAATTTTTAATATTTATTATAAGATCATTTTTATAAAAATATTATTCATTTAAAACAATTTTATATTTAAATTAATTTTATTTTATTTTATTTTATTTTGTATTTGGATAGTGTAAGAAACTCCTATGACCAATTCTTAAGGTTGAACATTTTCATCCTAGTCATAACCCCTCGCCAAGAGCTAACCCACACAACACACAGGCACATCGGGCTTAAACCTTAGACCTCCCAAAAATAACCAAGACCCAAACCTTTAAGCCATCCCCAAAATATTCAACCAATGACTTTAGATTTAATGGCTAAACCTTTATTTATTCATTCATAATACATAATTTATGCATTGGGACATAAGTTAGGAGACACTATTTTCCTTCACTTCCACTTCGACGGATGGTGATGGTTGACCTGAACACTCAAGCATGGAGTCCTTGGGATATTACTTGAAATCTAGGAAGTAGTCATAGACCATGTAATGTCTTCTTACATACTGGATAACTACCATCTACTGTGCATTGAGAGTGGGAGATACCAGGCATTCATCCAATAACACCCCTAAACAGAAGCTCTTCCTTGCTGGTAAATTTCAAATCTGCACTAAATTCCTTGCGACAACCCATGTTTATTATTCTTTCTGATGGGTACCATTCAAAAATTGCTATAAGAAGATTTATAAGATTCTGTGAGACTTTTTATGGTCCTATCCCAATAATACTTTGGTATTCCACCGTGTTTCTTGAGAGTATTTATTGTCTTCTTAGAAGCCATGGTGAGCTTGGCATTCTCAATACCCAATGTCAAGGTTGGACCCTTTGTGTTACGTGGATCATCAGAGCCCTCATGGAAAATGAGTCCTGGAATATTCTCATCCAACACTATATTAGTGAAGGTTCTCTTTTGGACGTAATATTTGTAATGGCATGGGGTTCTATTCCCTCCTTGTTGCCCCTATGTCTATCAAAGTGTCATGATCCTTTGTCTTTAGGAGCATTTGGAAATCCTGGGAGAGTGTTAAACCTTGGCTTAGATGGAATACCCAGAGCTTTTGGAATGGCCTCTCCGTCAACAAAATGAATGTTTGGTGGTCACCTATTATCACCTACCAAGATTTCACACTTGTGCAAGTTCCTTGGGTTCATGCATTGAGATTATTTTGCAAAGGTGTGTGACGTATTACTAATTTATTTCCTCATCCTACTAGGTATTGGCTCCCTTGGGATGTTTTCAGAACTAAATTTGGGTTTAGTCACTCTAAAAAGGATAATTTTGAGGTTGTCAAGGCTACTCTCCCTGACTCCATGTTACACAAATTTTTTGTTCTTTTGCAATGACCTTGGTGGATGGACTAGAAGTGGTATCCGTACAATCTGCTATAAAATTATAAGGCCCAATTAGGGTATGGATGGCTCTATCCTTGCTTCCCCATGATTGATAAGCTCAATCAAATGTGGAAGGTCTCCTCCCCTTGACCTATTTGGATACGTAGGTTTGAGACCGCTTGGGCTCCTTTCTTAGAACCCAAACTTTCTTGTTTTGCTTGGAGTCTTTTGCATCAAAGGCTTACATTTAAGCATCCCTAACCCTTCTTGCTCTTTTTGTCTTTAATCTGAAGACTTTGTATATTTTTTCGGGTTTGTGCTTGTGCTCATTTCTTTTTGGAGTGTTTTTTTCCTTTTTTAGACCATATTCCTTCACCATGTTTGAGTGGAAGCACATCATTTTAGGAGACCCCCTTCCATTATCGACTATTTTTTTGAAGTGTGGCACTTGTTTCGTATGACAATCAAATCCAAAATGTATGGAATTAATTAGATAAGATTATTCAGTAGGTTAAATATTTTTTGACACATTGGAAAGCTAATAGCAACAAAAAAATTATAGTTGTATCTTATTGATATACACAATATCAACACTATTATATGGAGAAATTATGGATGTGTCTTCCATACTTCTTTTCAAATTTAATATTCTAGTTTCTTAACTATTTGATTTATTTTAAGCAAAAAACCCCTTGTGGGGCTGCCTTGGTCTGAGAGACCATGAACAGGGGGTTCTACACCGTCAAAGTCACCCGGGGGTCGCACCCGGCCCTGCTCGCACCAACATTATCAATTGGATTTTGGTTACCCAATTCAACTTTTTGGTAGGATGGAGATTTGAACCTGGGACCTCCCTTGGAGGATTGCCCTCTCCTCCCCAATTCACCTACAACACCTGGGTTTTAACTATTTGATTTTAAGTCCTTATTAAAATAAATATTTTTAATTTTTTAGTTTCTTATATAATTAGTTTTATGTCCTTATAGGGTTTTTATTTTTTAGGTTTCCATTATTTATTTATTTATTTTTAATATATCACCATATAATTTTGCAATAAAATAATTTTTATAAAAATGCTAGTTATTTAATATATATTATATACATATTTAATAATCACCTAGGTGTTGTCGGTGAGTTGGAGAGGAGAGGGCAATCCTCCAAGGGAGGTCCCAGGTTCAAATCTCCACCCTACCAAAAAGCTGAATTGGGTATCCAAAATCCAATTGATAATGTTGATGCAGGCGGGGTCGGGTGCGACTCCCGGGTGACTTTCAAAGGGTTTTTCGCTTTTATATATATATATATATAATCATTTATTTAATATATTTTGGTTGGTTGGTTACCATATTTTAATAGTTGTCCCCAAAATTTTCAACCAATGAATTTAGATTTAATATCTAAATCTAAACCTTTATTTATTCATTCATACTACATAATTTGTGCATTGGGACATAAGTTAGGAGACACGATTGTCCTTCACTTCCACTTCCACGGATGGTGCCGGTTGAGCTGAACATTCAGGCATGGAGCCCTTGGGATATCGCTTGAAATCCTGGCAGTAGTCGTAGACCATGTAATGCTTCCGCACATATTGGAGCGCCGCCATCTGCTGTGCGTTGAGCGTGGGAGATACCAGGCATTCATCCAACAACACCCCCGAACAGTACTCGTCCTTTTCCTCACACCCTATTGTTATGAAATTAGTGTACCTTCCCAGAAACGGCGCGTATCTAAAATCCACTGGGTGTCCGGGTGTAGCCCAAGTAACATTCCAAATGGACGCATAAATCGACATCGGCTTTGATGGATACACCACTCCCAGGCTTTTCACCTTCGGAAACGTTCGTATCGGAATTCCGTCCACCAGAAACCTAATCAACATAATATTAGCTGATAAATTGATCGGCAAACAATCGGGTATTTATTTTATAAGTTGAAGGAGTGCATTGCATAACAATACATACAGGATTTGGCGAGGCGTCCAGAGGATGGAGTAGTCGTGGAAGTCGCCCGTCGGGTCGAACCAGAGATGAAACTGCTGCTCTCTGCCGATGATATGGGGTCCATCTCCGGTGCCGTTTCCATAAATATTGGTCTGCAATTTGTAAGGCTCTCCCGGTATTGTTCCCAGGAATTCTATGTCTATCTCGTCGTGCCATCCCTCATATACTTGGTTATTCGACGTCTGGTTTCATAACCATCCAGCCATATTTACTAAATCATCACGATGAAAAGAAGAGATAATTATGAATAGAAGGATACATACATAGAATGTAGTGATGACTCCCGCAGTGTAGCCCGCCTGGAGCTTAACAGCAGCATTGAAGAATCCATACATATACGCCTCCTTCGACCTGAACCCGCTGCCTGCAATCACCATACTCCGTTTTCATTAATATAAAAGCAGGTATTAAACTGGAACGAAATACCATCAAAGGATTATATCAGTCAAAACAACAGGAACATCACGATTAACAGGTTAAAGTACGAGGCCAATTACTCATATTGTATGGCACGACTTCAGGAAACCTACATAACTAGGATGAGGACTTCTAAAAGTTTATGAAGCAGTAAGACTCGTAAACTACTCAACTCCTACAAGCGATCAATACATAAACACAACATAAATACATGATAATTACTAGTCAAGGAATACCAAAATAGGAAGTGATATGATTGATTTTTGTTGCCGTGCCTTTAGTTAGGCCTTTTTTAAGCACTAACTTGATAACATTGTCTAACATTATAGATAGTTTAATAAGGGATTAATTTAAACAAACCTTGTTTATAATGAAGGAATCGTTGGATGCATCATGTTATGTTACACAACAAATAAACTATCACATTAGTACAAGAGTACCAATAAAACAAAATAGATATCATTATTTTGATAGTTATGCCCTTGAAAGGTCCTGGTTTAGCATCAACTTCAAAATATATTTGAACATTTTAGAAAAAAATTTATAATCCAATACTTCTCAACAAATAATTAGGGCATCTTATAACCACATGTTTTATATTTTAATATTTGTAGTTAAAATTTAAATACAACTTGAAACTTGATTTCACAAGTATTTTTTCAATAGAAAAATCAACAAATATAGCTCATTATACATAAAGCTATTATTATGGCCCATTAATGACAAATATGTTTTTTTTATCACCCCTCGAAATATCAATGGTCATGTATTAGTTGGAATTAATTCCACTATATAACACAAGACCGATACATCATCCCACTAGCAACTATAATACGCATGCAGTTTATATTGCACATGCTAAGTCACTCTTATATACAATGACCTTTATAATTGATGTCATTTTTGAACAAAGATGTAACATGTCCTTGTGTTACCTATCCATGTCTTTCTTTCATGAGTTAATATTATCATTTTTTTTTCTTGCATGAGTTAATATTATAATTTTTTAATATAATGGGTGATCTTTATAAAAAAACATATTTTCAATAAAAAATTTTGAATAAGAATATTAATAATACACTTATGTTGAATTGGTCTTGTTAATGATGATACTTAAATTGGGGATTTTTTTTTAGATCTATCTGGAGGGCTCTGCGGGGATGGCAACAGTTTCTGGAGGAGGTATGAACAACTGGAGGAATGTAGTGATGGCATCAAGTCCGTCACAGAGGATGCATGCTAGGGCTGGTATTTCTTTTAAAAATGATTGGAAGGAACAAGATTTCCCATTGCATGCCAGGAATCGCTTGTTAAATAATAATGGATGTTTGGAACGATGTGAATCCAGGCCGGTTCTAGTGGTTCAACCAGACTCGGTGGCGGAAGATGTGGAGTATTTAACCAAACATGTGCTTATTGGTAAATTTATGGGCATCCAAATTTCTCTTCCCTTTGTGGAGGCTTGGGTTAGGAAGACTTGGAACCCTGAAGGTGATGTGGAGGTGATGTTGAGTGCAAACAACTATTTTATGGTGGTTTTTTCTTGTCTTGCGGATCGTAACAAAGCATTTGAAGGAGGTCCCTATTTCTATAACCAAGCGAGACTCTTTATTAAACCCTGGCATGTGGGTTTAAACCCATCAGAGCGGTCGTCACGGGTTCCGGTGTGGGTTCGGCTTCCATGGCTCCCCTTGGAATTTTGGAGAAATGACATCTTGCATATGATTGCCCTTCTACTTGGGAAGCCGATTGAGCCGTCACGAAAGACGCTGGATAAAAAAGTAATCTTTGTTGCCCGTATCTGTGTTGAAATTGATTTAAACAATCCAATTCCAGATTCTATTGAAATACAGTTCGGATCAACAACATGGATTCAAAAACTTGACTATGAAGCTCTTCCATTTCGTTGTCGGATTTGCCATGAATATGGTCACTTACAAAGAAAATGCCCTAAGTTTGTCCTTCCTGTGGCTTCAAATCCTGGGCTCTCTCAAGTTGTACAAAATATGGATAAAGGAAAAGCCCCGATAAAGGAGGGGGATCAGGATAAGGAAGGCTTTGTTACGGTAAAACCTTGAAACAAATGAAGAAAGGCAAAAAGAGACATTAAGGATAACCAGCCAGATGCTCAGCTCAATCGTTTTGAAATGCTAGAAAATATTGATTAGTGCGTGGAGATACCTGAAACATCGCTACCTGTTATAGATATAACAGTACCAAATCAGTTGTCTCTTCATGAGGTGGAACCAAGGGAACCGGATACAGGGGGTTTAAATGAAGAACAAAGGGCTTTGGTTCCGAGTATAGGTGATATGGTTGGCCCTAGCCCTGGAAGTGATGTTATCTTAGAAAATGGCACATATTTAGATATGCCCTCTCCTACCCAGGCACTGATGCAGTCATCCATGGACTATAAAACTCCTACGGTGCTGGGATTGCAGCATAAAATAATTAAAAAAATGCTTCAGATAAGAATATGAAGGTGGGTCGGAAGAAAGACCAGGATAAAATTAAGTTAATGGGGGAGACTTTGGTAGAGTCAAGTTTGGTGAGAACATTGGACTCCCATTTTTATAACCCCCAAAAATGATTATACTTTCATGGAATGTAAGGGGGTTGAACAACATCCCCAGATAAAAAGTTGTTCGTGATTTGATTCGTGTTCATTCTCTGGATGTGGTTTTTATTCAGTACAGAGCATTGATAACTGGGAGAGTCTCCTGTCTGGGGATTTTCAACACCTACGGGAGTTGATCTATAAGGATGTTCAGACTTAATGTGGTTTGTTTTTTTTTTTTTTCTTTGGGAGTTGACCTTGTCTGGTGATTTAGCCTGTCTTGTTGCTTATTTGAGTCCTGGGTGGGGGCTTAGTCGTACTTTGTAATCCAGGCTTTTTATCAATAAATTTTTACCCCTTTATTTAAAAAAAAAAAATACACCTATGTTGAATTTTAATTTAATAAAATGTCTTTTATAATCCACTAAGTTTTAATTCACATGAATAATTAATTAGACAATCAATTGTAATATTTTTATTAAAAAAATAAAAAATAAGTATTTTATTTTATTTTATTTTTTGGTTTCAGGGGACAATGTAACTGTTTGAGCTTTGGATCTTCTTCGAGAGATCCAATATTCAAAAATAAAAAATAAATATTTTGAAAGGGTTTTCCTTTCCTTTTACATAGTTCACATGGATACTTAATAAGACAATTAATTATAATATATATATATATATATATATATATATTTTTTAAAATACTTTTTTTTTTTTATATTAACTTTGTCACATTAAGCTATATAACTTATTTGGTGTGGATATTTCCTAGGATTTGAACCTTAGTATGGGCTATATCATTTCTTTGTTCCAACCATTGAACCAAAATCCTATGGCATAATTAATTGTAATACTATAACAATATAATTAATTAAATTTTTATACAAGATGATATAATATAATGTTATTTTTGATTTTATATAATAAATTAAAAATGTTCTTCAAAGATTCAAACCACAACATGGGGAGTGTGTGAGGGGATGGGTGTGTGGTGACTGTGTTAAATTACCTATTGATAAGCATAGCTCTCAACTTTATAGGGGTCATGGTTGGGAGGAGACCGCCCAACCCTGGTCATGATTGGGAGGAGACTTTCCAACCTGTGTGTTGGTTGTAGGGTTTCTCACACTAACAAAAAAAATATATATATATCTTCAAAGATACAATAAATAGATTCAATTTAATAAACTTAATAATAAAAAATAGTATCAAAATTTAAATTAATTGAAACATTTTTTCTTGAATTTTTGAAAAATTAATTTGTATTATCCTAACATATTTGAAGCTAATAAATTTTTTTGATGTAAAAAGATATTATATTAAAAATTTATTAGAATACTTTTTTATAAACAAAAGTCCATCAACCAAAAAACTACCATCATCAAAATAAAGTAGAAATATAAATAAAAAAATAATATCTAATCAAAGTAGCCTTATAGAACTAACAAACAACAAAATAAAATGATTACATAATGATAAGAGCAATAAAAGAAAGAATCCCCACAATTATGACGATCCATTATGTAGGTTTAGACATCATTGAGATAAATTTCCACCCAAAATTAACATTAGGAGACTTTGGTATTGATTCTCTTTCCTATCCAAAAGAAGTGTGAGGAACATTGTCCCAGCCATGAGCAATTGACTCTTCATTGGCAGCAAACATCAAAGCTCTAAACTTGTCTTGGAAAAGAGAAATAGTTAGGTAGCTAGTGCCATGTCCATAAATAAGGTAATCTTGAGCTAGGATAAGATTATGGTTTAGGGGTGAGAAAAAATACTATATAGACCTAGAATAGCTTCGAAGAGTATCATACTTAGAAGGAACATGATTGACTATGTACAATGTATTTCACTAATGATCAATAATCTCTTGAAGATGAGTGAGCTTCATGGCCACCTTTTGGTTTCAACTACAATCTAAAATACATATATGAAATAATATTAGACTTCTCAAAAGAAAAGATATGTAGAGAGGGCTGAACATATAATACATGACCAAAGATGCTAAACATGTCCTGAATCCTTACCAAAGATACAATCATTTATAGATTTCCATATACTAAACATGGCCACCATATGAAACAAGTGCCACACTTCAAAGAAAATAGCCGATAAGGGTGGGGGTTCTCCTAAAATGATATGCTTCCACTCAAATGTGGTGTAGGAATATGGTCTAAAAAGGGAAAAAAATACTTTCAAAGGGAATGAGCATGAGCAGAGACATAAAAAATATAAATAAATTCTTCATATTGAATATGGAAAGAGCAAGAAGTGTTGGGAATGCCTAAATGCCAAATATTCTTCCCAATAAGAAGCCCTTGGTGGAGAAGTCTCCAAGAAAATTAGGAAAGTTTGAGCTCCAAGAAAGGATCCCAAGTATTATAGAATATGCACATCCAAATAGGCCAAGGGGTAGAGACATTCCACCATTGATTGATCTTATACATATTGGGGGTGCAAGGATAGAGTCATCCATACCCCAATTGAGCCTTGTAATTTCATAGCAAAGTCTGTGGATACCACTTCAAGTACTTCCACCAAGATCACTTTGAAGGCACACATTTTTATGTAACATGATGTTAGGAAGAGTAGCCTTGATGACCTCAAAAGCATTGATATCAAAGTGACTAAGCATAAATTTGGTCCTGAAGTCATCCCAAGGGAGCCTATCCCTAGTAGGATGAGAAAATAAATTTATGATGTATCACACACATTTTCAAAAGAATCTAAGTGCATGAACCCAAGAGACCTGCACAAGCACAAAATCCTAGAAGGTGATGACAGGTGACCACTAGATGTTAATTTGGTTGATGGAGATACCATGCTAGAAGTTCTGGCTATTTCATCTCAGCCAATGCTTAACACTCTCCTAGTATTTCCAAATTCTCTTGATGATGAAGGATCTTAACAATTTGATAGACATAGGAGCAACAAGGAGGGAAGGAAACCCCGTGCTCCTTCATATATTATGACCAAAATGGGAATATTTATTGATACAATGTTGGATGAGAATATTTCAGGACTCATTACCCACAAGGGCTATGATGACCCACTTGACATAGAGGGCCCAACCTTGACATTAGTTATTAAGAATTTGAAGTCCACCATGGCTTATGGGAAGACAAAAATACTCCTAGGCAACACAATAGAATCCCAAACTATTATAGGAAGAGGATCATAAAAAATATTGTAGAAGCTTATCAAGCTTCTTATAGTAGTTCTTGGATGGGACCCAACAAGAAAAGTAATAGACATGGGTGGCCACAAGGACTTTTGAGCAAATTTAAAATTTACCAACAAGGGAGAGCTTCTTGGTGGACCATTAGGTAAGTTTCTATTCCACCTTATTAATGACATACTTCCAAAACTTTGGCATCAAACTATTAAAAAAAATAGGAATACCTTAAAAATAAAATATTTTTCCCTCTTGGATGATCTTCCATTGATATTGACTAAGCCAGTGGGACATCGAGTTGAGAGATTACCTGTAACATTAAGTCTTTATCCATTGAATGGAGGATCTAAAAACTAAATAAAAAGTATCTAGGTAGACAAGTATTTGTTGAATGGTATATTCTTCCTCAGTAAGAGTGAGAAAAGAGTCATCAACAAAATGATCTTTGATCAACTAAGTCCGACCTCTAGGGAGAGAAATTCCTCAAATAGATCCCTAAGTGATATGGTAAGATAGTAAATAGCCAAAATACTCTACAATGAGGACATACATGGACGATGCCAGTGGGAAACCGTGTCTAATAGATCGAAATAGACTAATGGTCAAGGACTTGTGTCTGTTAATGAACAAAATAGTTGAAGTCTTAGTGAACAACATCTCCATAGAACTAATGAAGGAGGACCTAAAACCAAGAGCTTTAAGCATAGCTAGAATGAACGACCAATTGATCCTAATATAGGCTTTCTCAAAATTTATTTTGATGAACAAGGCTCATTGGTTAGAATTGCAAGCCCACTCCATGCCTTCATAGACAACAATAATATTGTCAAGGATGAAACTACTCCAAATAATGCCAATTTGCTCTCGGTACAAGATAATAGAAAGGAGATAGTGGATGTTTAAAGTTAGGGATTTGGGGATGATCTTATAGGAAACATTAAGGAGATTAATAAGCCTTCAATTGGTGATGATTATTGGATCATAATACTTGGGGATAAGTTTAATAATCTCCAGATTAATAATAGGGTCTAGAGAATCCCTAGAGAAGGCCTCTTGATAGAGGGTCTTGATTGTGTCCCAAAGGGACTTGTAGAGCTCACAAGAGAATCCATCAAGACTAGGGGACTTATTGCCATCCATATTAGAAAGAACTTCCTTCATATCCTTAAAAAATAGGGCCTTTTCACATGTAGCTCTTTGAGACTCAAAAAGCTTCTCCATGACAACAAAAAAATAGGAGTTAAGAGCCTAGTCACATTGAGGGAAGCATACCTAAGCCACAAATATGATCTAGTGGTGCTCTTCAAAAGTAGAGAGAATACTATGAAGCTCTAAACATGCTCTCCATTAATGTTAAGGGCTTTAATTATTGAAAATTGATTGCGAGGATGCAAGTGCTGAAAGAACTCCTTGATCACCTTGTCTCAAATTTTGAGAAAATACAACCTCTCCTTGATCTACACCCTTTTAACATCATAAACTAATAATTTTATAACCATCATATTTGAACTTGGTTGTAGAAAATGACTATGAATATAACCAACTCCCCTATGAATATAATAAAATAATTATAAAAAAGTAATAGACTTGCTTGCCTGCACAAGGGAGGTCTGTACATTATTTTTAAATTAAAAATTAATAAAATTTTAGATATAATTTTATTAAAATTTTAGTTTTAAATATGTTCATTTACATTAAATTTAAAAATAATAATTTAATGTAAACGACACTCTATCTGGAATCCCGGTGCGATCTAGTCCATCTTTAGGTAAATCGACCTCTAAACCTTCGTTTGATGTTATTTCAGCTACTTAACAAGTTTGCCGTTTCTAAGCTTCAGGTGAAGATTTTATTTAAAAAAAAAAATCAAATACTTTCTTCACAACTAATATACAAATTATATTTAGATTACCATTAACTGGAATGGCTTCCAAGGAGATATTGATAGAGGGGCATTTAGTTTGCAATCTGTAAACATGGGTGGACAATCATCGATGTTAAAATATGTGCAGCGGAACGTCGTGTGGGTACATAAACACCGATACGGAAGGGTAGATATGTGTATAAAATGCCTATAATATGTCCAATCACTTTTCCCATCAATATTTGTTTAACCTGTTTTCCAATGTTAAAGTTTGAAAGTATGAGAACATGCTATAAAGACCATGCACAGAAGACAAAGTTATGAAGTTCAATATATACGCATTGAAATTTTTTAGCAACAGCAATATCGTGAGCTGATAAAAATTAGCTGGGAAAATGCCCATCTCTTTAAATATCAAAGTTTTAGGTTGGATCGTGTTGTCAATTATCTCATTAGTGCTACTATGCATTCTTGGGTATTATCAAATAATCGATGTCCATAAGAGTGGAACAAAATGTAATTTATTTTCTGAGGGAAAATGGGTACAAGATGCTACTTATCCTCTCTATATTGCCGGTCAGTGCCCTTACGTTGCAACTCATTCTAATTGTAGACACAACGGTAGACCGGATTCAGATTACGAAAGATGGAAATGGCAACCAGATGGCTGTACCATTCCTAGGTCAAAGTTCAAACTATATATTGCAGGATTTAGTTTGCTCTTAACAATTTTTATAGTTCCAATTATGATAAGTGATTGACATTGTTATTTCAGGTTCAATGCCGAAGATATGCTGGAGAAGTTGAGAGGAAAAACATCGATGTTTGTTGGGGACTCCCTAAGTCAAACCGCGTTTGAGTCCTTGACGTGCCTTCTTCAGGCAGTGATTCCCAGCAATAAGAAAACTATGGTTGAAGCATCTCCATTCTCCCCTATTGTAAAATTCAAAGCTCTGGTACATTAAAATTATTTAAAATTCCTTAAACTGATACAAAGTTCAGATGAAAAAAAGGGTCCAGCCAAGTCTTTGGTATCCAGTTTCAGTAGAAAAAGGGCGTTAGCCCTAATATTTGATTTAATCTGATGCAGGATTACAATGCCTCTATAGAATTCTTCTGGGATCCTTTCTTGGTTGAGCTCGAGACCACTCAGCAGGGTAAAAAGATTCTTCACCTGGACTCCATCGAAAAGAATGGAGAGCACTACAAGGAAGTCGATATCCTGGTCTTTGAGTCATCACATTGGTGGCTCGTCTCTCCTGGCGCACAACAAAGGTGCTTTTGTGGGAGCGATTTTTTTTTTTTCAATCGCCGAAGTCTGCACGGCGCTGTTCGTAAAGCGCAGTGCGCAAGTCGGGGGCGCCGACGGACTTCGCCCGAGAATGGGCGAAGTGCGAACGTCGGGGGCGCCGACGGACTTCGCCCAAAACTGGGCGAAGTTCGCACTTCGGGGCCGCCGACGGACTTCGCCCGAAACTGGGCGAAGTTCGCACTTCGGGGCCACAGCCGGACTTCGCCCGAAACTGGGCGAAGTTCGCACTTCGGTGCCGGTGACGGACTTCGCCCGAAACTGGGCGAAGTTCGCACTTCGGTGCCGGTGACGGACTTCGCCCGAAACTGGGCGAAGTTCGTACTTCGGGGCTGCCAACAGACTTCGCCCGAAACTGGGCGAAGTTTGTACTTCGGTCAGCCGACGGACTGCGCTGGGCGAAGTGCGGACTGCGGCCGACTTCAGACTTCTCTCGCGCACTCGAGCTGCTTCAGACTTGGCCACGAACTTCGGCAGCGAACTTGGAAAGGCCGCTTCAGACTTGGCCACTCTGGCCTTCGACTTCTTCTTCTTCCGCGGCTGCCGCTGGGTTTGCCTCGGCTTGGCAAGACCCGTATGAGAGGAGAGAATAACGTCGAAACAGAGAACAACAAACTACAAACCCTAAAGATGCCTAAAACAAACAACAAACTTTATTCATATGAACAACTAGGGTTACAAAAATTCCTCAACCGAGGAAATAACAACATCTGCAGGCTACGCTGCAAGATAAACTAAACAAGGAGAAATGTCGAGTCTGTTGCTCGGACATTAATCAGCTGAGCCACACTGCTCACTGAATCGCTCTGCTTTCTTTCTCTGCTCTATTCTCTGCTTCTTCTTTCACGAACTTCTCTCACACACGCTCTGCTTTCTCCTTTTTGTCTGAAGACACGAACTGCCCTTTTATAGCCGCGGGGAGAGGAGGATAAGGTTTATCCTCTGACAGCTTCGGATAAGGGTTATCCTCTGACCGACCCTCATCTAGGGTTTCTGACAAACGCTGACTTGGCATTAACTCCTCGCGGAGATCGGATCCGTCGAGTGTCAAGTCTGTCAGAAGGTAGGTGTGACGTCATGTCACACTTTTGTCGGGATCCCGGACTGCGGCAGCGTAGTCTGACTTCGCCCATGTCTGGAGCGCAATCCGGTTTCGCCCAAGGTTCGGAGCGCAGTTGGGCACAAGCGTGAAATCTGGGTTAATTTTTCTAACACCCTCCTTTAAACCTGATTTCACAATCACTTTGACTCCAAGCTGCTCTCGCAATCCGTTGAAGTCTTCCTCCTTCAAAGGCTTCGTGAAAATATCTCGCCAACCGCTCCTTGGATCTCGCAAAACTGCAGATGAATTTCTCCGGACTTCACCAACTCTCTGATGAAGTGATAACGAATATCAATGTGCTTCGTCCGGCCATGGAACACGGGATCCTTTGACAAGTGCAATGGCCGAATTGTTATCACAAAAAATTGTTGTCGCGCCTTCCGGAGGATTGTACAGTTCAATCGAAACTCTTCGCAGCCATACTGCCTGGCATGCGGATGTCGTGGCGGCGACATATTCTGCTTCGGCTGTGGACAACGCAACAATGGGTTGCTTCTTGGACGCCCATGAGATTGCCCCTAATCCGAGATGGAAAGCATACCCGGAGGTGCTCTTTCGATCATCGGTACTGCCAGCCCAGTCACTGTTCGTGTAGCCGACCAGTTCCAACTGGTCCCGTCTGGCGTAAAATAGGCCATGGTTCTAAGTCCCGCTGACATAGCGCAAGATCCTCTTGCCTCCTTGCCAGTGCGTGTCCTTCGGAGTCTCCATGAAATGACCGATCGATCGACTTCGAACATCAGATCCGGCCGAGTTGCGCTCAAATACATCGACCGCCAACTAGCCTCTTGAACAAGGTTGGATCTACATGACCTCCCCGTATCCAACTTGCTCAGCCTTCAAACCCGTGGCTACAGTGTGATGGCAGGTTTGTTGTCCTCCATCTTGAAGCGCTTCAGACATCCTTCGCATACTTGCCCCGAGAAATGAAGATGCCATCTGCTGATTGGTCAACTTCAATGCCGAGAAAATATTTCATCAGCCCCATGTCCGTCATTTCAAACTCGGACTTCATGGCTGTTCTAAACTGCGCAAATAGGCTGCTGCTATTGCCAGTAAATATCGATCGTCTACGTACAGTGCACGATGATGAGCTCACCTGCTGCATTTGTCTTCATGTACAGGGAGTGCTCATATGGGCATTTCTGAAACCCATTCTCCTAAAAATAGCCGTCAATACGGCTGTACCATGCCCTGGGTGCTTGCTTCAACCCATACAAGGCCTTCTTCAGTTTCAGGACTTTGCCTTCTTGCCCTTGTATTTCATAACCGGGCGGCTGGTCTATGTAGACCTCTTCTTCCAACACTCCGTTGAGGAAGGCAGACTTGACATCCATCTGGTACACGCTCCATCCTTTCTGAGCTGCTAGTGCCGTAATCATTCTGACCGTGTCAAGTCGGGCTACAGTGCATACACCTCATGATAGTCAACTCCTGACTTCTGCTTGTAGCCTTTCGCCACTAATCTGGCCTTATGCCTATCAACTTCTCCTTGGGCATTAAACTTCGTTTTATATACCCACTTGACCCCAATGGTCTTCTTTCGTGCTGGAAGATCTGTTAGCTGCCATGTCTCATTCTTCTCAATGGCTGCTATCTCCTCATCCATCGCATTCACCCATTTGCGATTCTCGACTTGCCTCTTCAAACTCCACCGGATCACATTCAAGAAAGAGAGCAAAATCAGAATAATCTTCATCTAACTGATTACGGGTTACCTCATAAATGTCTTGCAAGCTCCGAGTCTTCGCAGGAGTCCTCAGGTTTTGAATTCTGCTTGCAAGTGGAGGTGACCGGGATGATGAGGGTGTGCTACTACTGGCACCACTGTTGCTGCTTGAAGGCACAGGTGGTTGGACACTGTCTTCCTCCAAGTCTACAGATTCAACAGTTTCTGGTTCAGACTGACCAGTCTTTGACTTCCCGTTCCAGGCTTCATCCTCCAGGAACTTCACATCTCGACTGATGACAAGTTTCTTTGTCACAGGATTGTACAGCCTGTATGCCTTTGCTGGTTCGCTGTATCCTGTGAAGATGCACTTTTCAGCTTTGTCATCCAACTTCTGCCTTTTCTCATTCTGGAACATGTGCATATCCTATGCACCCGAAAACTCGCAAATGAGCCACACTTGGCTTCAACTTGCTCCAGGCTTCCTCTGGAATTTTGTCCCTCACACTCTTGGTGGGACATCGGTTCAGCAGATAAACTGCACAACTTACAGCTTCTGCCCAGAACTCATGTGGCAAACTTTTTGCCTTCAAAGATGCTCCGTGCCATCTCCATGATTGTTCTCGTTCTTCCTCTCGCCTACGCCATTCTCGTCGTGGCGTGTATCTGGTAGTGAACTGCCTTCGAATTCCATGTTGTTTGCAAAAGTTGTGGAATTCGTTGGAGATGTACTCTCCACCTCCATCAGTTCCGAGAGTCTTCACATAATGACCGCTCCGTTTCTCAACCAGAGCCTTGAACTCCTTAAACCTTGCAAACGCCTCTCGACTTCAACTTGATTGGATAAATCCAAGTCTTTCGGCTGAAGTCATCAATGAAGGTCAGGAAATACTTATTGTCGGCATATGAGGTGGTCTGCATGGGACCACAGATGTCTGAGTGCACCAGCTCCAAAGGCCGTGATGCTCTCCAAGACTGTCCTACAGGGAATGCATCCCTATGCTGCTTGCCGACCAGGCAACCTTCACAAACTTGATTTGGTTGCTCTATAAGGGGTAAACCCTTCACCATCTGCTTCTTGTGCAGCAGATTCAGGCCACTGAAACTCAGGTGACCGAATCTGAGATGCCACAGCCAGGTAGCATCCTTCTCAACTGCACTCGAAGACATCAAAGATTCATTCTGAATCTGCAATGAAAACATTTTGTTTTTCGTCATGGACACAGTTGCGATTTGTCCATGGACTTTATCTCTAATGGAACAGACACCATCTTTGAATAGTATAGTGTGCCCCTTCTCGCACAAGTCGTCCAACACTTAGCAGATTGTGCTTCAACCTGTGCACATAAAAAACATCTTGAATTGTTTTTCTATCACCGTGCCGGTGCGGATGAGGATCTTTCCTTTCCCCATCACAGGAACTTTGATGTTGTTCCCCATCTTGACTTCGGACTCGGACCGTTTCATCCAGCTTGTGAGAACATCTCCCTGTTCCCAGTCATATGGTTGCCGCAACCACCGTCAAGATACCGGATGTTTTTCTTGCTCTCCTCTTCAATACCGCAAGTCAGCAAGACATTTCCTCCTACCGCATTTTTGGGTTCCTCCGTATAATGGGCTTGTTGCCGATTCTCGTTCGCCATCTTCTTTCTACACTATGTGGCATAATGGCCGAACTTGTTGCAGTAGTAGCATTGGACCTTTGACATGTCCTTCTTCTGCTGAGAGCCACCTTGCTGATTTCTGCCAGTGCCTCTTCCTCCTTGCTGATGAAAGTTGCAACTTGGCTCAGCGTCCTGAGGGTTTGATCTCCCTCCTTGCTTGTTCCTTCTCCCACGCCTGCTTCTGCCTCTTCCTCCTTGAGAACTAGAAGCGTCATTGTGGGAGTCTTGTCTACCGCTGTCTCGGACTGAGACTTGCGCTTTGAAGGCTTGCTCCAAAGAAGACTGAGTTGAGCGGCTCAACCTCTGTTCATGGGTCTGCAGGGAACCCATGAGTTCGTCTGTCGAGAGGGTTGTCAAATCCCTCGACTCTTCGATTGCTATCACAACCGAGTCAAACTTGGCAGGCAGACTTCTGAGAATCTTCTCCATGATTCTCTGGCTCTACACGATTTCACCATTCAACCGCATCTGGTTGATGATATCTGTTGTCCGGGTGAAGAAGTCGCTCATCGACTCGGACTCGCTCATCTGTAGATTTTCAAACTCTCTCCTGAGCATCTGCAGCTTCACCAACTTCACTTTGTCGGTGCCCTGATACGAACTTGCCAGGGTTTCCTAGGCCTTCTTGGCCTTGGTGGCTGATGCAATCCACGGGAAGATGGTCTCCTCAACCGCTTGCATGATGTAGAAGAGGGCCTTCCGGTCCTTCTTCTTGTGCTCTTTCAACAGATCCTTGTCTGCTTGAGAGAGGGCGGCCGTTGCCACCGCATCTTCCGGCTCTGGGTAGCCGTTCTCGACTAACTCCCATAGCTCTTGAGATCCGAACAGGATCTTCATCTGGATGCTCCAGTAATCGTAGTTCTTACCGTTAAATCGCGGGATCTGCAACTGCAGCGAGTTTCTCTCGGAAGCCATGCTTCTATCTCCGTGTCACGGCACTATCAGCTCTGATACCAATTTGAAGGAGCAATTTTTATTTCAATCGCCGAAGTCCGCATGGCACTGTTCGTAAATTGCAGTGCGCAAGTCGGGGGCGACGACGGACTTCGCCCGAGAATGGGCGAAGTGCGAACGTCGGGGCACCGACGGACTTCGCCCAAAACTGGGCGAAGTTCGCACTTCGGGGCCGCCGACGGACTTCGCCCGAAACTGGGCGAAGTTCGCACTTCGGGGCCATCGACGGACTTCGCCCGAAACTGGGCGAAGTTCGCACTTCGGGCCGCAGTCGGACTTCGCCCGAAACTGGGCGAAGTTCGCACTTCGGTGCCGGTGATGGACTTCGCCCGAAACAGGGCGAAGTTCGTACTTTGGGGCTGCCAACAGAATTCGCCCGAAACTGGGTGAAGTTTGTACTTCGGTCAGCCGACGGACTACGCTGGGCAAAGTGTGGACTGCGGCCGACTTCAGACTTCTCTCGCACACTCGAGCTGCTTCAGACTTGGCCACGAACTTCGGCAGCGAACTTGGAAAGGCTACTCCAGACTTGGCCACTCTGGCCTTTGACTTCTTCTTCTTCCGCGGCTGCCGCTGGGTTTTCCTGGCTTGGCAACACCCGTATGAGAGGAGAGAATCACCGGAATAGAGAACAACAAACTGCAAACCCTAAAGATGCCTAAAACAAACAACAAACTTTATTCATATGAACAACTAGGGTTACAGAAATTCCTCAACCGAGGAAATAACAACATCTGCAGGCTACGCTGCAGGATAAACTAAACAGGGAGAAATGTCGAGTCTGCTGCTCGGACATTAATCAGCTGAGCCACACTGCTCACTGAATCGCTCTACTTTCTTTCTCTGCTCTATTCTCCGCTTCTTCTTTCACGAACTTCTCTCACACACGCTCTCTTTCTCCTTTTGTCTGAAGACCCGAACTGCCCTTTTATAGCCGCGGGGAGAGGAGGATAAGGTTTATCCTCTGACAGCTTCGGATAAGGGTTATCCTCTGACCGACCCTCATCTAGGGTTTCTGACAAACGCCGACTTGGCATTAACTCCTGCGGAGATCGGATCTGTCAGATGTCAAGTCTGTCACATCCGAAGGTAGGTGTGACGTCATGTCACACTTTTGCCGGGATCCCGGACTACGGCAGCGCAGTCCGACTTCGCCCATGTCTGGAGCGCAATCCGGTTTCGCCCAAGGTTCGGAGCGCAGTTGGGCACAGGCGTGAAATCTGGGTTAATTTTTCTAACAGCTTTCAGTTCAATATAATTTCGGATATTGTCAATGAAATTATTTGTGCAATTCAAACGAAAATTAAATGGTTGACGTGTGGTTATCAGATGGGACTTAATCATGGAAGGCAACAAGACGTACACAACTATGGATCCAATGGTGGCTTACAGAATGGCACTCAATACGTGGGCAAACTGGACATACTCCAATATAAATTTTCGATCAACGCTAGTGTTCTTTCGTAGCATGTCGCTTTCCCATTCAATGTTCGTTACATTCTATACTCTGTGTATTGCTTGATCATTCATATACATATAACATCAGAAAAAAAATTAACTTCATTAAAACCTTGATGGCATGGACGTGGCGCATGTGCGAGAACGAACAAGAGCCAGTGGAGAATCCCGCGGCATATCATCCTACGTTGCCTCCGCAGGTGTCGGTAGTCGATCAAGTTTTGAAGACATTGAAATTTCCGGTTGTTTTCATTAACATAACGCGCATGACAGAGCTTCGAAATGACGGGCATCCTTCAGTGTACGGATGCCAAGATGGGAAAGCAGATTGTAGTCATTGGTGTTTGCCCGGTGTCGCAGACGAATGGAATCATCTTTTGTATGCCTATTTGGCTTTGGCCAAAGCTTAATATGTTTCCTCTTCTAAAATTAAATAGTAATGGAAAACTCAGGTTTAAATATAAAAATTGGACTTATACATATTTCCTTTTAATGTTGTAATTAAAAGTTAGTTCTTAAGACATTGAATTTTAGAGTTATTTAAATTTATTGCAAAGTTAAAAGGAAGAATGCTCTTGCACATCACGTGATAAGCCTTAGGCATCTTCATGTAGTGTTTCTTGCACAACACAACAACACAATATGAGCATAGTATATATCCATCATCATTCAACCATTAGGGTTACCAGAAGCATACACTCATTCAACATCTCATCCATAAAGCATGCACCAATGTACACAGGCTCAAAGCCATTGCTTTATATTGCTCAAAGGATCTATTGTCCATCATTACATCTTGCTTGTAAGCATATCATGGCATACTCAAATGATATGACAAATTTGGTGCTCTATAGGCTCACAGGTGACTTATTGGTACATCCTACATCCTACTTTGACTAATGGCACGGTGTGTGGTTACTGGGTGGCCCTAGAGTGGCTACTTCATGGTACATTAGGGCCACAATAGGAATTAGATCACTTGAATATTTTGGAGAGAGGCCATCTATGATGGAGCTCTCAAGATTCGTTTGCCCATAGGCACTTTATTCTAATACAATGGGAGGTTAACTAGGTCAAAAGCTAACAAAAATTTAATAATATTGAAAGGTTGTAGGTATTGAAGGAATTAGATTTTTATATTTTCACATTTTGAAAGAAGGGGCTCGTTAAACATGAATATATGAGATCCACAAAGATATTCATTAGTCAAAATCCCTCCTAAACCATAAGAAACAAGCCTCAATTCTATGAGGCTTACATCATAGTAAAATCAGCCATGATAAGACATACAACCTCCACCTCCCATATCATCCATGGTTGATCCATAGAAACATAGGTAGGTTCTACTTGTCTACATCATTGAAACAAATGATATAATTGACTATGGTAATATTTGAATATTCTCATGAAAAATACTTGATTAATTCCACAAAGTTATCCTTTAAATTTTGTGATATTTTCTTTTGAGGATCTAATTTTTTTATACATAGGTATATATGAAATAAAAAATCTTTATAGATGTTTGTGTGCATTATGATGCTCTCTTCTGTAAAGACTAGTTAGCACTAAAACTCTTAGGTGATCCTTGCTATGAATATTGTATGGTATAAGGGAGATATTTAATTGCTGTGTGATACCTTATGACACTAGAATAACCTTGAAAATGTTTTTACAACTCAATATTTAAGCACAAAAACCTTTCAGTGTTTGATATTTTCATCCTATGGTGGTGCCTTTTGTTTTTGGAGCATATAGCACCAAACTATTTTTAGCTTTAAATTCTAGTGAGTCTGGCATCATTGCATAAGTATAGTTCAAAAACAAAAAGTGAAGAAATAAAAATAAAAAGAGAACATGGTTGTGAAAATACCTTGTGGATGCAACCATGGAAGAAGAGGATTGAAAAACATAAATGGTAGTACCTTCTATTAAAAAAGAAGATGTATTTGATGCATGATCATTTTTAGTTTTGGTGTAATACTAACTTTTCTGCCTTGATGTTATTTTAGGTTCTTATCTCCTTTGGAGCATAATACATCCTCTCTTTCAATAATGTATTTATTTATTTCTTTTTAAATATTCTGTAATCTAAATATTTTGCAAAATTATAGTTAGTCCATTCGTTATAGTGTATAAAAAAGATATTCTTGTATCATGGATGTAAGTTGTTTTTATGATCTAGTGCATTTTCACTATAAATTATAGCACTAAAACCCTTCAGTGAAGTGAGTCATGTATGTATCACTAGAACATACTTTGTATTAAGCATTAGAACTCTCTAGTATCCAAAAACATGAAATATGGTTGTAACCCAAGAACAATTATTATTATAGGCTTGGGAAATTTGATAAGCCTTATTTGGTGGTCTCCATGCCATCTATTATGCCATGAAAAAAATATCAAAAAAAGAAAAATGAGATAAAAAATAAAGAGAGACATAAAACTGAAGGCTACGAATAACAATATTTTGAATGTATCTAGAAAGAGAATTTTATATCAATGTAAAACTAGAGGAAAATAATGCATGAGGTATGCATTATGTTAGGCTTTGGGGAGAGATGAGGCTCTAAAATAACTCATTTAATGTTGTATTTAACCCTTATTTTGTGTCACTTCAGTATGGATCAGACTATAGTTTACATATATTAAAGCATAGTAGGAGGAATATAGTACTAAATTGAACAGGTTGCATTTATGTGTTTCTAGAGATAAAAAATACAAGTTTTAACATGTAATTAATGGATATTATGAAATGGAAGGGAGGATTGACATTTTACAGGTTTGAAGCAGCATAAAAAAACACTAGATAACACCGAATGTAAACTCTAAAACAACATAGAACACCTAGCTCTTAAAACAACATAAAATATACCTTGAACATAACTTCACATAGTCAACACCAAACAATTCTATATAGTGGATTACGATAATACCGAATAGTGGATGATGTCAATTCTAGATAATGGATGATATCAACACCAAACATGATGATGTTAACACCAAACAAGATGATGATATCAACACTAGAAATGATGATATCCACACCATGACAGCAAGAAATATAAATTTTGGGTTAAATCTAAATTAGTTGGATTTGTTGAAATTAGTTTCTAACTAATTTGGATAAATCCAAATTAGTTAGATTCCTTAACAACTAATTTGGTTGTTATATTCTCTAAATAAAATTGGTTGAATTTATTTCCAACTAATTTGGTTGTTATCCTCTCTAGATATAATTAATTGGATTTATTTGCAACCAATCTAGTTGTCATATTCTTTGTATGAAGTTGCTTGGATTTGTTTCCAACCAACTTGGTTATCACCTTTATTGTATAGAGTTGGTTGAATTTGTTTCAAACCCACTTAGTTGTCATCTTATTTGTATGGAGTTGTCTAGATATTTTTTCAACCAACTTAGTTATCACATTCTTTGTATAGGGTTGTTTGGATTTATTTCCAACCAACTTGGTTATTATATTCTCTAGATAGAATTGGTTGGATTTATTTCCAACCAATTCATATTGGGAATATTTTATATTAGTAAGTTGTTAGTAGTTTATTTCATAAGACCTCTCTATAAAAGAGGAGGCATAATATATTGTAGAGGTTAGAACATGATGGGAGCTGAAAATGAAGAGGAGAAAGAGGATGGATGTAGGAATTGAATATTATTGTACAAAATTAATTTCATCCCTTTATTTATAAAAGATGTTTACATCCTTTTCTCACTTGTATACATGTTTAATGTTATTTTGAATTAGAATTTTATTTGTATATATATATATATATATATATATATATATATATATATATATTACTTTGAATTAAGATTTACTTTGCATTGGGATAAAGAGTAAGGGCCCACTTCATTAGCCCAATGGAAAGTATTATCTTTGTAGATATGTTCATAAACTAATTAACAAATTTATATTTTATTTATTTTAATGTATTTTGTATATTGTTGTATATTTGTAATTAATATTTTTGTAATTGATGTCAATGATGGCAAGTCGATGGTGACAACTCTTGTAATCTCTCTATTTTATATGTAATAAGAATATTGAATGATTTATCTTTGGTTTTTCTTTTTAAATTATTTTTCATATTAAACAATTATGTTATTATTTGTTGTATGTATTTTCTATCTAGAAATTAAGTCGTTTTAGTTGGGTTATATCCATTGTAGAGGATGTTAGTAAGTTTACATGCTTTCAAGGATTGTAAATAAGCTAGTTTGACATGTAATAAGATGTAGTCTGGTGCAACAATAAATTGATGGTTCTTAGTAAATTTTGGCTTTATGGATACTGAATTTGAACATTCATAAACTATCCATAGTCTCTTATTGTAAATGTATGTATTTAGGGCATGCAAGTGTAGTTTTATTGTAATTTTAAGGATTTCACTAGTGACTAGTTTCTTAAAAGCCTAAGTGAAACTAAGTCAAAAAGTACTACAATCCTTTGGAAATAATTTTTTTAAGGTCAAATTTATTGGAAATATAGATTTTTCTGGTTTTAAAACAAGATATTTTAATGTTGTGGTGACTTAAGCATATCTAGAAAATATGTAATTAAATTTCCAAGAAGAAAAAGTTAGGTCCACTAAGCTCATGTAGTTTATATAGTTATTTTCACCATATAAGAAATGGATACTCATTGAAATTTTGTTAGAATGAACATCCTTAAAAGTAATTGGAAAGAAAAAAGTTCCATAATATGAGGGAAGCAAAATATCAAGAATGTGATGAAGACCTTTAATGTGAGTGCAATTTAAAAAAGAGAATAATTCCAAACCAAAACTTATGGATCATATTTAAAATTTTCTTAAAGAGGAAATTAACATACAAATTTCTCCATAGTAGTATGATATAGAGCCAAGAAATCAAAAAGTGAAGGATCCAATTCATATTAGCAACATGGAGAAACTTCATTTGGGAAAATAGAACTTCATAAGTTGAGAAAATATAAAAGATTCAATTGAGGAAGGTATAATAAATAAAATTTTGGGGGCCAAAACACTTCTTTTTATGAAGGTATACTCCATGTATTTATAGTATGTCACTTGATAGTACAAAATGTTTATGTGAAGAGAGAGGTCAAGTGAAGTTAACTCATACAAATGTAGTGTAATATTATATTTTATCCATCACTTGTTCAAAAGAAGTTGTATTCTAATGAAACTTTAAAGGAGGTTCTAAAGATCAATAAGAATGCTTACAATTAATTTAAGCTCAAGTGCATCATCTAACTCTAAAATTTAAGAAATAGTGGTTGATACTAGAGAGTAACATTTTGGCATTAGTTAAAAAAATTAATTCCAAATTGAGTTATTACTTTTTTAAGTGAGAGAGGACTCATAATGGACACACATGATATAACTTTTATGCCCATTTTGAGAGCTCCAATTAACAAATTTTTTATTGAATATTTTTGAATATTATTACGTACATCCCTATTATTTTTTTATCTTAAACCTTATATGTGTGGAACATCAAAAGTACAAAAATAGCCTAAAAAAATATAGTAATAGATGGATTTATTTAGAAAGTGCATATCGACCTAAAATTGATTTGGGCATATGCTTAGAGGGATATTTTAGTGAAAAGCATGAAACATTGTCTCCATTATGTTTTCCACTTTAAAGTACCTAAGTAATTAATAAATATTTTTTTCATTCCTATATTTGGAAGATAAGAGGCAAGAAGACTTATTTACACCAAGACAAGGATGGAGAAGAGGAATTCAAAAGTCCAAGAATGGGGTAATGCATTTTTGGCATTAAAAGAATAAGGATGCTGATAAGAAGTACTATTCGAAGCTACAATCAATGACATGGTTTATATAAATATTAGTTATAGCCAAGTTGATGGTGACAACTCTTGTAATATTTATATTTTACATGACATATGAAGTTCAAATGATTCATTTGTGAGTTTTCTTCCAAAAGAGTTATTCACATTAAATTAATTTACTATTTATTATTGTATTTATGTTATTTATAAGAACTTTTATATTTTTTTGTTTTCATTGTATGGATGTTAGAAAGTTTATTATTTTGAATGCTTGACAACTTGTTAGTTTGAGCTAGTAATCATAGTAATTTCATGTAGTAAATAATTGATTGTTACATAGTATTAGTTTTGAATTTATGAAAAATGGATAATTTTTTTTTTTGAATTTTTTATACTCTTTTATTATTGTACATGAGTATTTTGGGCATGAAATAATGGTGTTTTATAAGTCTAAGGGCATCACCAGTGACCAATGACTAATTTCAAAAAATGCTTAGTTAAAATAATACAAATAGAACTATAAAAATTTGAAAATGATCTATTTAAGGTTATATTTATGATAAGTACAAATTATATTCATGTCACAGTAGGATTTCTTGGTTCTATGATGACTCAGTGATATCTTAATCATAACAATTTAATTTCCAAGAAGTGAAAGTTAGACCCAAGAAGCTAATGCAATTTTCATAAAAAATTTCATCATAGAAAATGGGATATTAATTTCAATTTATTTGTATAAGCATCATTAATTTATTTAAAAATAAGAATAAGAGCTCTTTAGTATGTTGGAATAAAATTTCCACTACGGTGTTATCAAGACCTTTACCATGAGTGTAGGTTGGAATATAAAAGAGTGCCAAAACAAAAAATTATGGATTTGAGCTGGAAAGTACACTAAAGAGAACTATAGGTATAAATTTATGCATAGTGATATAAGGTATGGCCAAGACACCAAAAAGTGTAGGATCCAATTCATGTTAGTGAAATGGAAGAACTTTGTTTGGCCAAAGATAACTTCATAGGTTCAAAAAGTCTAAAATATTCAATTAAGAAAGGTATAATAAATAAGATTATGTGGACCAAAACCCTTATTATTGGGTAGGTATGGTCTATATGAGTTTATAGAACATCACTTGAGAGAATAAAAATTTTACATTAAGGAAGAAGGTCAAGTGATATTGATCCAAAAGCATCAAGGCAACATCATATTTTAGCCATAAATCCTTGAAAAAAATGTATATTTTATTGAAAATTTAGACAATTTTTTTTTAAAATCAAGAATAATTCTAAGATTTAATTTAACCTAAAAACACATCATTAAACCCTAAAAAATAGAAAATAATATTCCATACCAGTGAGTAGCACTTTTAGAATAAGGGAATAAAATCAAGTTAAAATTTAGTTATTCATTTTAAATGTAAAATTCAACATGGAGCTATGTATGAAATAAATTTTATTGCATTATATATTTATTAGTGATAAAACATAGTCTATTATATAGTCTTATTTTATATCTCCTGATATATCCAAAAAAGATATAATTTTTATTAAAATAATCATTCTTTTAGATCTATGAAGGTCCAAAAAATAATCTAACCAAAATACTAGGAGGGAATGGGCTAATTTTTCATTTATAGCATGGATTTCCCACACCAGATCTCTCCCCATTAAGTTTTATCATGAGAATCATTATTAAAGGTGGCTCTATAAGTCTAACTTCATATGCATCCACAATGGCTTTCGCATGTCCATGTAGTGCAATACATTCATAGTATTACTCATAGTATTGTGTGCTTACAGGTAATTTTCTTCTTCAACCATCAATCGCAAAATGAATTATTTTCCAAGGTGGGACTTGTCTCGTTGTAGTAGACCCCCCCTCTCATTGTGGCTACTCCCTGAGCGGTATTCAATTCTCAATGGCCCATCCCATATTAGCAATATTGAGGTGACCATTCCTATGTGCATTAAAATTATGCAAATGGATCAATAACTTTATTTCATCGATAGCATGTATCACGGGGTGAGTGCTAGATTTCCATCCTGGATGGCCATATATTCCCATACCATTTTTGGTCCATGGCCTCCTAAGTCGGTTTTTGTTTGCACTAGGTTCAATAGCTTTCTTTATGAGAGGGGTATTTAGGAGGTTCTAATCCAACCAGTTTGCTCTACAATGGTGTTGATCAAGCTCAATTCCCTCCATGTTGACATGTTGGTCGAAGAGTTCTTGACTCTTTTCGAGTTGATGCCTTTTATTCAAAAGTTTTAGGGCAATGATTCGATTGTGTTTGATCACTTTATTGCTACCTTGGATAAGATGAGGGTTATCATCAAGGGACTAAAATTTAGAGTCAGTGTTCATATGATTGCTAAAGTCTCAAATCTCCCCATTGATGGAGATAACGTTCACAAAGATAAGCATACATTGGCTGGGGAGCTTGTCCACAAGCACCTTGACAAAGGAAAAGAAGGAATTGTAAGGAAAGCACTTCATATGCCCTAGAACAAGGTAATGTTTTCAATCATGGAATACATTATGGTGGATGAAATCAATAGCCCCCTGAGAATTTTTCATATGGCCTTCTTGAACCATATGCGGTCAGTGAAGGACATAAATATTCTAAAGTACCTCTTCAAATCCATTGAGATTTTAATTGACAATATTTGTGAAGGGTCGTCCACTCACTCAAAATATCTGTAGACACCAAAACAGCACCAATCCGATTATGTGACTCCAAACACTGATCGCTTTGACAAACACAGCCCCCAGGGCAGCCCTCAGAGGTCAAACAGTGGTCCTAACCACTTTCATAGCAATTTTGTAAGGTCAAGAGGCAATTTGGTACATTCAGACACTTTGCTCAGTATTCATCTCACCTAGGGACGAATTCAAAATGGAATCCGTCTCACCCAGAGACAAATTCTGAATTCGTCTCTGGTAGGGATGAATTCTGAGTTTAACGGAAAAAAAGAAGAATGGCGCCAAGTGGCAGCCCAGGACAGTCAGTTGATGACTCCTGCCTCGCACGCATGTGTGGGTGGACAGATAGGCCATTAGAGGACTGTCACAAGGGCGATTATGAAAGCCCAAGTCATGGAGGACTCCCCTCCCTCATGGGAAGACTTGACTGCCACATGGCACCTATGACCAACACATGGCGCTTATGCTTCCCTCTCAAAATAGACCCCATGGGTCTATAAAATGTGGGACTTTTCTCACCCAAAAGGACAGATTGGAGGCAATTTCAAGCAACGAAGTGCTGTCCGATTGATTACCCACTTGCATCTTTTTGATTCACCTTCTCACATCCACTAATCTCTTTCGCAAGGGAGGTTATTGGGTGGCTTTTGGAAGTGTGGATCCAACCCAAATCCAACATTTGACCACATTACACCACCAATTTGCAGACATCCCAATCCTAAGAGGTTTTGGGCCCATCCCTAGTGGATTGGCATCAGAATAAAGTGCCAACGGTGGGAGGCCCACTTGGGCACCCCCACACTCTCTAAGTTTTATTCTAAAGCATTCTAGATTATTGGTTCATATTGCATCTTATGTTATTCTATTTGGTTAACTCATAGCTTCAATTTCATAACATTTGGATCAGATTTTATCATGCCTTTTGTCGCTTTGTTGTCCTACTAACTTGCAGGTGGCGATATCAAATTCCTGAGGATAGAGGCCAAATTGGGAGAATTCGACCATCTGGGTTGTCCCAAAATGGCCCCAATTACATAACCCCTCTGTTTGCAGGTGTTTTGGAGGTCTCAGGAGTCGACATTGGAGCAGCATCACTTCGGCTTTTCCAACACAGTAGAATTCATCCCACCCATGGATGAATTGCAGTCAAAATTCGTCCTTCCCAGGGATGAATTCCAGGTGAAGGTAGATTTGCCAACTGTCTCAGTGGAAATGGCCTTCTGGTAATATCTTTTGTCTTCTGTCAGGTTTTCAGGTCATTTGGACTCACTTTACTCACTGTTTCAGACAAATTTTTGTATGCATATTTTGGCAATTTTAGAGAACAAACACTTCTTACGTGCAGCAGGTGCTACTGACATCTTCGCTGTTTCTTTGTTCGCAGGAGGAGCAGCAGAGGTCAAGGACTCATCAACATCAGCGGTGGCATCGTCTTGGCCTGCCCATCTCAAGTGTGGGCACGCAAAAAAAGGGACACTGAGTCTTGATTGTAATCAAATTCTTCTAACACTCCTAGCCCTTGAAAAGGGAGGAGGCATCTTTGTAACATATATCAAGAGAGTTTAATGAAAGGGCTGTGTTTTCTCCATTTGCTTGTATCTCATTTCAATGCGTCTCTTTCATTTCATGCATTCTACATTTTTAGGACTTAAGCGTATTTGATTTTGAATGCATCGCAAGTAGTGTTTCCTTCGCCCGAAATCTCATGCTTTCAGTGGCGATCACGGTGGGACCCTGTTCCCTGGTTTTTAAAATCACAGAAACTGATTAAATTTTTGTGTTTTGTGCTTGAAAGGTACTTTTTTTGTTGCAGACTGCTATTCGTCTCTGACTGTGATGAATTCTTTACTGTAATTTGTCTGACCCTGAGACGAATTCAAATTTGTCTCTGGTAGGGACGAATTCTGTTCTGAAATTTGTCTAACAGAGGGACGAATTCCTGCCTGTAGATTTTCAGAGCAGAAATTCAGAAGCAACCGATCCAGGCAGAGAAGAAGAGGTAGGGATTTTTATAATTTCTGTTAAATTTTTCTGTTTCTGTTTTTGGTCCTTTGATTGATTTCATTTTATCCTGCATGCTTAGGGAAAGTCATTTATGCTTGTTTCATTTTCGCTAAATAAAATGAATCCCACACACATCACGTGGTAAATTAAACCAAGGAGCTGGTCGTAAGACCCCAGCCCTTGAGCAAGACCAACGGTGGGTTCATCACCACCTTGGCTTAGCTTTGCATCCATTTCCTCGATTGTCACTGTTGTTAGGCATAAATCCTGACGAAAGCTGACCGAGTGTCACCGGGGTGATTCCCATGCGCGCGAGGATAAGTCTTCTATGGTAGGTGTCATTAACAGGACAATCCCCCTTTCATACCGCCTACGTACCACGTACCATCCGCTCTCACGTACCTATAGTCTCCCTCTCGTAAGGGCAGGTATATAGAGTGGTTGGTATATCGGCTTGGTTGGTATATTGAAGGGGCGACCATTTTGGGAGTTATATGAGCCTTCATTATGCATTTAAACGTTCTTCAAAAACATTCAAAAACAAAACAAAACATCAAAATGCACTAAACCAGTTTAGGACACACTATTAATCCTTAAAATAGATAATCACCGTTTGTGTATGCGTGTGTTCATTTCTGCTTAGTGTAAACAAAAAGAAAAATCATCATAAACAAAAGATAAAAATCTACGCATTTTGTCATTTTCTCCAAAAGCTCCAAGGATTCCCGTAATCACTTGGTCACTCCAAAATGCCCCAAAGGTGTCCATGAACCCTTTGGTCAACCCAAAAGCACCCCAAATGTGCCCATAAGTGATGTGGGAGCATCAAACGAAATTTAGGAAATTTTACTTTTTTTCCTAAATTTTAGTGCATCTTGCCGGGGCCATAACTTCTCAACCGTAGCTCCGATTGACTTGAAATTTTACAGGGAGTTAGTTGGGATAATTTTAAAAAAATATGATTCCCTAGAATCTTATTTTTCCAGAAAAGTCAGTTTTTGGGGCCAAATTCCATCATCTAGTGCCTCAAAATTAGGTTCTAAAATTACGTGCCCAATTTTTTACACTTTTTGAGCTGTTCGGATGTCAATATCTCCTAATGTATTTAGAGTTAGGACTTGAGACTTCATTTTTGTCTTATCTACTATAAGAGGGATGCGCACGCCAATTTTGGGCCCCATCTGACTCATTTTCAATTTTAGGTTTTTTTAGTGAGACATCACAATGGTGTTCACCCGTAGTCAAGCCCACTCACGGGCAGATGCTACGAAGAATATCCAAGGAGGCACGAGTCACCTTCACTTCAGTCCTGAGGACTTGGTCATACCGCCTTATCGGTCTGGCCTACAAAATAATCCATGTCAGAATCCTCGATGGGGTATGCCCATTCAAAATAGCCCCTTTCGGGAAGACGCTTTACATGTAGACCTTGATGTAAACAGAGAATCGCCTTCTAAGGTTAGACATGAGTGGCCACAGCGTGATGAAGCGCTAGAGAGGCACACTATCCATTTGGAGGGACAACGTGGATATGGCGTCCCTTCTTTACCTCCCATCAGGATAGAAAGACAAAATCTAGAGCGCAGGGCTCCTTACACAGGGCGAGCTAACTCTGCCCACCCCTTCCAAACCCGTGAAAGGGAGTACGAGGAAAGCCATCGCATTCCTCGAGGACAACAAACAACATGGGAACCTTGTGTTTCCGCACTTGCTAGGTATCATGATCATACATCGAGGCCAGAGCCTCGAGTAAATGTCGCCTACCTTGACAGAGAGAAGCGACCCATTGAAATTTTAGATCATCAAGATCGAGGCAAACACATAGGAGAAAAATTCAAACCTCCTGAGCAAAATAGGGTAGACCAAATTGACCCGATAATCACCAGAAATGCCACCCGTCAAGCCCAAATCATGCGGCTTAAACAAAGTCATCAGGAGATAGAGTATCGACACCGCTTGGATAGAGAGCGCATGCAACACGAATCGAATGAGTTACGCTATGAACTACCTGAGAGGGGGCCAACCCATCACACCCAAAGAGCCAAACAATATGAGAGGCATAATCCGTTGGTGCAGGACAGGTCTCCACGACCTCGTCAAGCTTTGCCTCCAAGACCTTATAGACCCGAGAGGGAAGCCACTCCCCGAAACAATGATGGGTACCTTCAGCAAGGACCCAATCAGGGTTATAGGTCTCACCCAGAGACCCCTCAAGAATTTTATGAGGAGTATGAACCAGAAATAGAACATGCTGAAACTCCCCATCAAGGTAGGAGGGCTGCCATTCGGCCACCCCTCCATAGGTCTCCAGTCTCCCATAACTTACAACGGGAGCAAACAAGAGAGGAAGAAATAAAATCTTTCGATGCATACAAAGCGCTATTAGAGCGTTTAGAGTCTATGGATACAAAAGCTTCTGGGCATCAAAAACCCACATTACGTCAACTCCGCAGTCATCCGGTGCATCCCTCAATGCCCACACCTCTTTACCCCAAACATTTCAAGTTGCCTCAATTGGCAGTATTTAAAGGTGAAGAGGACGCACAAGAACATGTAACAAGATTTCTAAGCCAATGCTTCGGCATCCAAGATAACGATGCATTGTTGCTTAGAACTTTCATAACCATATTCGCAGGCCCTGCCTCGGATTGGTTCACACAATTACCAAAACACAGCATAAGCAACCTAGATCAATTAGTAGATGCATTTCTTGAATGCTTTGCCTTCAACACAAGGAAGAAGGCATCACTGAGTGATCTGGCTAGCCTCAGGAAATTTGAGGAAGAAAAAATGGTAGCATACGGGAATCGATGGAGACCTTTGCTTTCTAAGTTATCCTACCGTCCCCCTATGTCTGATCTCACACAGATGTTCACAAAAAGTTGCTTGAAATCGATCTCTGGGCTATTGCAGCTACAGCAATACGCCAGCCTAGAAGAAGCTTTGGCGCAAGCCAGAGTTATAGAAGAGATCAAAATAGGCGAAGGCGCAATCGCCAAGCCTAAAAAGAAAGAGTGGAATAAAACCACTAAAATCGGGACAATGCAATCACAACACGCTGTGGTTAACCAAGTTGCGATAAATGTTCCTGCGCCTGTGCAATAAATGCAGCCCCAAAAGGCTAATTACCAGGCAGTGCCTCATGGTTATGAAAGAGATAATAGAAGACAGGAGCAGAATCAGCAGCGTCGCCCTAGGCGACAATTCACCCCTTACACGGAGTCCAGGGACTCCCTATTTGACTTCTTGTCAGCAAGGGCTCCATTTGTGATGGTCCTATAGAAAGAAGAGGACGAAGCTACTCTCACGGTGATCCATGTCTAGGAAGTTAAAATTGAGGCCCCTGGTGAAGACAATGATTTAAACTTTGAAGTTGAAGTCAAAGGTGAGGCTTCTCTAGCCTACACTCCTTTCCCTATGAAAAAAGACCCATGTCAGTGCTCATCCTACAGGAGCACTTTTAGGCAGATTAAAATAGAGATGGACTTGTCAAATTTTGGTGCACTGGTGACCCTAGCTTTGACAAAGAATATTAAGGTAGAAGGTGTCTCCTCCCGCACTCGGGGTACTATGACTGGTAAGGTGCTGAAGAAGAAGAAACCCTGAGCATGCATGGTAAAGATTTTGAGCTCTACATCTTCCACCCTTCTCCAAGTGGGTAATATCATTGAAGATATGAATGAATAAGCTGACCCTGAAACAACTATAAAAGCGTTGGAGTAAGACAACCTCGATGATTGATTTTCCAATGGGATTTCTATTTTTATCAAGATTTATGTAAGTTTGTGGGCTTTCTATTTTTTCTAATTTACGTAAGGTTATTCTGTTACGTAAATACTATTCTATTTTTTACTTGGTCACTTAGTTGCTATAGTGTCATTCATTGTTTATGTCTGGTTTGATTTCAACTGTTGGGTCATCTCCTTGGGTCTATTCTTCAAATTCCTCCATGGCCCTCTATTGCATGGTTGATTTCCTTTTATTTTCAGTTTGGTGAACTAGTTTCCCCTTCTATTCTAACTAGTCTAGCCACCTTCTTATCCTCTTTGATGTAAAAGGTATAGCATCCTTTCAAAACCCTCTTATCAATTAAAAACAAAAAAAAATAGATTTGGACAAGTGTTAGAAATATTATTTATAGTTGAAGGTATGATACATTTTATCCATGCATGTTTATACTTGAAAGGACATCAATATTAATAGTAAAAAAAAGGATTATTTAGACTTTGATATGCGAAAGCGAAAAAGATAAAAGGAGGCTTATTTGGGCCAAGACAAGGAGGAATAATGAGGATTTAGAAATTCAATAATAATGACAATGGATTTCTAGAAATAAGAGAGAAATGATACTTCTAAGAGAAACTTTATCAAGATAAAAAAGTTATATGGTGGCTATACAATATACATCTTAGATATGACAGAGTTAATGGTCAAAATTTTTGTACTTGCTTCATCTTGCATGGAAAAAATATTAAATAATTTATTTATAAATTTTCTTCCCAAAGGGTTTATCACAATAAATCGCTATGTTATTTTCTATTGTATGTGATATATTTTGATTATTTATGTATATTTACTTATATTTTATTCATTCTATGGGATGCCATCAAGTATATATTTTGTAATGCTTCAAAACTAACTACTTTGAGCTAGTAATAGATGATAGTTTTGTGTAGCAATAAAGTAGTGGCTCTTTAGTACATTTTGTTAGAATTATGAAATAACTTGATTGATTATTCTATGAGATCAGCTATGCATAAATAACAAAGTTGATCTCTAGTGAGTCGTTGGATTACAACAACCTAATAGATATGATCTAATCATAATTAGGAGTTTATCAATCTCAACAAGAGTGATAACTCAAACAAAATATCCTAGTAGAACTTAAAATATACTCTAACATCCCCCTTAAGTGATATTAAGGGTAAGTGAAAAAAAGAATACAAAAAATGAGTCCCGAAAACAAGACCTGATAAGGTACTCATGTACAATAGAGATTGTATAGCCACATAAATGAGTCTTGGTAGCAAGGCCTGATAAGGTACTCATGTACAATATGTGATCAAAAGGAAGAAAGATCACTAAAGAGAACTCTCGTAAAACCAAAGTGTCTCACAAAAAGGAGTGTGAAGATAGGATGGAGAAAGAACCACAAAAATTGCAAGGGTAGTCCAAAATGACTCCACAAGAATGAGTATGTGGTTTCCACCTATATGAACACAATGGGTTGAAATAAGGTCCAAAAATCGTGGATAAACAACAAAACAAGGGAATGATGAAAAACCCCAAGGGAAAAAACCACTTGCCAAAATAGAAGAAGAAGAAGAAATATGTGCATGGAGGATGGAGAGGAAGGAAGATGTCCTCTTCAACCCCCCTAGGACAACTTCCATCAAGAAATCTACAAAGGACCCATCAAATGTCTCAAAAAATTAGAGACTCATCAAAAAAAGGTGTGAAGATAGTGTGAAAAGAACCACAAGAATCGTTAGGGAAGTCCAAATCGACTTCACAAGCATGAGTATGTGGTTACCACCTATATGGACACAATGGGCTGATAAATGTCCAAAAAAATGGACAAACAACAAAACAAGGGCACCAAATGATATTGGAGTGTCGGGTTCAACCGAGAATGCACTCCATGATACAATAGTATTCGATCCACAAAAAAGTGTGGAAAACAATTTCAAAACTAAAAATGATCACCTCCATTGTGTCTATCTCGGAAAAACCTTTTCGACGACTATAAATACCCCTATGTTCCAGTTTCAATGGAGCCTTCATTTTGTGAAAAAATATCGGCATACCTATCTAAACAACAAATAATCCTCAGCAATATTCTCCTAGCATCGCCCGGTGGAAAAAAATTCATCTACTCTTAATATTAAAATTTGCCCTTATGAAAATGACCATTTTTCTATAAATGTCCCCACATTATTTTTTAATAGAATGCCCCCAAGCTAGTATTGAAAGCAATGCATCTATTAGCAAAGAAAGTAATGCATTTTGTTATCAAATGGGGAGCGGAGTGTAGAAAGTTGAAACTTAAACAAAAACACATTAAATGCAGATCTTTGAAGAAATGCCCTGTTACAGGAAAACACACACAGGCGGAGGCACAAATCAGAAACAGGGTTTATATTATTAAACAGGGGAGGGCACCCAAAATAGGGAAATGGCTCTACGGAGCCTACATCTACGGACATTGCCACCTACAGAATAAATTGCCCAAATCCCAACTGGATTACATAGGGGGTTTTGTGCTAAGGAGCAGCAGGAACCCCCGAAGCTCACACTGAGCAATCAACTACGGCAAGGCCTACCACCGAATCCTCTGCACTGCTGGTGTGCAGGGAATAGCCTGCACAACTGGTGTGCAGGGAAACTAGGGCTGCTACCTAGAATATAGAATGCGTGGCCGAAGCTTCCATTTATAGTTGTAGAGGTCTCAGTCTAGCTTGGCAGGAATCTTGAGGTCAGCTGGAGGCTTACGGAGTTCACCTACTCCCTTAACTCACCCATGCTTCCTCTGCCATACGGACAGTTGACGGGATGTTTCAGCGACAAAATTTAGATTAGTTTATAATTCCAACATCCCCCCTTAATCTAAATTCTCGCTAATACAAACAATTGTTATGCCTCTGTGATTTCAAATTTTTGGATCACCCTGAGTGCACAAGCGAAGCGCGAGTCATGCCCACTCCCCACTTGGTTGTGCGCCATCCGAAGTTCGGCAAACCTTCGCTATGGCACTTCGCCAAAGTTTCATCCTTTGATCTACATCGTCTGCAGTTCGTACTGCGCCCCCAAAGTTGGACTTCGGCAAATCACCCAGTGCCTTCCGCACTTCGCTCCGTCACTGCTCTTCGGGCATCTTCCCTCCTTTGCCTTGCGCCCTGTACACTCTGATCTTCGCTTTCGAAGTCGGACTTCGACAAAACACTGTGCACCGTTCGCACTTCACCCATATAGAATTCGGCATCTACCTCGCCCTATCCTTGAAGCTGGAACCCTTGTGACTAAAATTTATGTCCGACATTTGGGTCTGCTTCAGCTGCGTTCTCTTCCTGCCAGACACTTTTTTGGCCATTCACCCGACAATATCTCCTCCGACATCTCCATCGTCACCTCTACGCCATTTTCGGAGGCGAACACGACGCTGCCTTTCATTTCCTTCTTCGACCCCTTGCCAAAAAAACTGCTCTGTCGATTTTCACGACCAACTTCCACAGCGCCCGGGCGACCTCCATCTTCCACTCGAATTTGATGGCCAGATTCTCCTCCTTGCGCTCCCGCTGGAGCTCCGTCGCTGCATCTCAAAGAAAAACTTGAGATTCGCAAACTAGGGTTTGAATCCATCACGAAAAAGCTCTGCTGTCCCTTTCTGCCGAACAAAGCAAACACCAAACCCTTGCAGTTCTCCATCAGCACCTCAAGGCTACTCTCCACGCAACTTCTCCATGACATGCCTGCAGACTCCCTTAACTCGCCCATGCTTCCTCTGCCATACAGATAGTTGACGGGATGTTTCAGCGATGGAATTTAGATTAGTTTATAATTCCAACATCCCCCCTTAATCTAAATTCTCGCTAATACAAACAATTGTTATGCCTCTACGATTTCAAATTTTTGGATCACCCCGAGTGCACAAGCAAAGCGCGAGTCGGGCCCACTCCCCACTTGGCTGTGCGCCATCCGGAGTTCGAAAAACCTCCGCTATGGCACTTCGGCAAAGTTTCATCCTTCGCTCTACATCATCTGAAGTCCGCACTACGCCCCCAAAGTCGGACTTCGGCAAATCACCCAGCGCCTTTCGCACTTCGCTCCGTCGCTGCTCTTCGGGCATCTTCCCTCCTTCGCCCTACGCCCTATGCACTCTGATCTTCGCTTCCGAAGTTGGACTTCAGCAAAACACTGTGCATCGTTCGCACTTCGCCCGTCTATAATTCGACGTCTGCCTCGCCCTATCCTCGAAGCTGGAGCCCTTGTGACTAAAATTTATGTCCGACCTCTGGGTCTGCTTCGGCTGCGTTCTCTTCCTGCTAGACACTTTTTTGGCCATTCACCCAAAAATATCTCCTCCAGCATCTCCACCGTCATCTCTACGCCGTTTTCAAAGGCAAACACGACGTTGCCTTTCATTTCCTTCTCCGACCCCCTACCGAAAAAACTGCTCTGTCGATTTTCACGGCCAACTTCCACAGTGCCCAGGCGACCTCCGTCTTCCACTTGATTTTGATGGCCATATTCTCCTCCTTACGCTCCCGCTGGAGCACCACCGCTGCATCTCAAAGAAAAACTTGAGATTCGCAAACTAGGGTTTGAATCCATCACGAAAAATCTCTGTTGTCCCTTTCTGCTGAACAGAGCAAACACCAAACCCTTGCAGTTCTCCATCAGCACCTCAAGGCTGCTCTCCACGCAGCTTCTCCACGACACGCTTGCAGACTTTGTCTCCTCGCTCTGATACCATGTATAAAAGCTCTGCCGTCCCTTTCTGCTGAACAAAGCAAACACCAAACCCTTGCAGTTCTCCATCAACACCTCAAGGGCACTCCATGCAACTTCTCCACGACACGCCTGCAGACTCTGTCTCCTCGCTCTCCCTTTCTACCGAGCAGAGCAAACACCAAACCCTTGCAGTTCTCCATCAGCACCTCAAGGCTGCTCTCCACGCAGCTTCTCCACGACATGCCTACAGACTCTGTCTCCTCACTCTGATACCATGTAGAAAGTTGAAACTTAAATAAAAACACATTAAATGCGGATCTTTGAAGACATGCCCTGTTACAGGCAAACACACGCAGGCGGAGGCACAAATCAGAAACAGGGTTTATATTATTAAACAGTGGAGGGCACCCAAAACAGGGAAATGGCTCTACGGAGCCTACATCTGCGGACATTGCCGCCTGCGGAATAAACCGCCCAAATCCCAACTGGATTACACAGGGGGTTCTGCGCTAAGGAGCAGCAGGAACCCCCGAAGCTCACACTGAGCAATCAACTGCGGCAAGGCTTGCTGCCGAATCCTCTGCACTACTGGTGTGCAGGGAAACTAGGGCTGCTGCCCAGAATACCGAATGAGTGCCCGAAGCTTCCATTTATAGTTGCAGAGGTCTCAGGCTGGCTTGGCGGGAATCTCGAGGCCAGCTGGAGGCTTACGGAGTTCACCTACTCCCTTAACTCGCCCATGCTTCCTCTGCCAGACGGACAGTTGACGGGACGTTTCAGCGGCAGAATTTAGATTAGTTTATAATTCCAACACGGAGCGGGATGTCCTTTAAGCACAGTGATAGCTATCAGCGAGATTCGTCTCCTTGTGCCAGCGTCGCCAGGTTCCCTCATCAACGCACGCACTGTGCAAATGGACGTGGCCGTGTTCGTCCAGTTTCTCCGCTCCATATCCGGTGCTGCCTGCGTGCTCAAACTTTTATTCACACCAGCAAAAAAAACTTTGGCAATAGTTTTCCCTTTGTTGGGAGCCTTCGTTGCCTTGCACACCCATTTGTCACCAATGACGATGATAATGCCATAGCAGTTGACGTCGGCTATTGTGAGTCAATGGATCTTGCGCTGCTGTCTTGAGAAGTGTACTTGTGGCGATTCTGACAACGCCGCTCAGAGGAAGCAATGTGCTGGGGAGAACCGAAAAAAAAGCTTACGCCACCACCACCTACGCCATCACCATCACAAGGAGCAACAGCAAGCAATATTCGACCGGATTGGTACCTCCATCTGCGCCGATTGGAAATCATCGGTCAAGCTATGCGGAAAGTAAGTCAGTGCCCGAGTGGGCTGGGGCGACGCCTGGTGGAAAACAACAGCACCTCTGAAATAGGCGCATACAGGAACATGCCCGCTGCCTGTAGGCGAGCGCGAAAGCATCGGCCACATCAGCAAAACACGCAGTCCATCTGAAACTTCCTGAAATCATCGCACAACTCCAAACATTATCACCACCTGCTGGATTTGAGTGGATCACGATAGTGCTGCGTCGCGTCAACAAATTGATCACCATCAAACTAAAAAACTGCACAACATCAAGACAAATAACGATTGGGAAAAAACTCTCGCTCCGTCTGTTGCAAATCACGCGTGGGAAATGCGGTGTGGCAGCGCTCGGCAGGATTATTCGACATCTCGGGAGGATACGCCAGCAAAGAGCGACTGCACTCCGAACAGACTCCAAAAGCTCGAACTGCGCACTGGTTACCCTGCTTCGAACGCAGTGACGCCTCAACCAAGTTAGCTTCGCCCGAAGCAATGTGAGGCCTTGTGTCGCTGAATCTTAGCAATCTTTCCATTTTTTATGTAATATCGAACTCCTGACCAGTCAATGTAGTGAGTAAAATGTTCAAGGTCAGCAATATTTGGATAAAGAAAAGCAAGACTGTTACCATTCTTTTCTTCGTCCTTAATCCGCTTCAACTCTTTTGTCCTGACATTAGCTGCTAAAGCCCAAACGAGTGTCAGAATCAAGCAAATAATGCAACTCTGGATCTGTAACGTAATGGAGTGTACTGCAAGAGGCCTCGCAGGCATAGGCCAAACTGAGTCCAACATCTCCATTCCAACCAAGGCTTTTGGCTCTTAACTCACAGGGGTAACCTTGGCACTAACAGTCGTCTCCCCCTCGAGTGAGTTTCCAAGGGATGTCAAGTGATTTTAAACCTCTTTCAACTGGTTTGATATGCCTGTACTCCTCCTCTGAATGATTGGTGCCCTCTGAAAGTCTATGAACGCGGAATTATTTCACGGCTACTCCAGGAAGGGAATCCTTCCTGACATGGATATTAACTTCACGCAAACAGCTTGATGGGCCAGCGCGAGTAACATATTCTGCCTCTCTCCGCAGTAAATTTTGACGGTGGACGCTGCTCTGGAGGAAACGCGGCTTTCACCCTAGCGGCAGCATTGAAAAAATTAAATATAAATTCAGAAAAGCGCGAAACAGTCACACTGTTCCTAAATTCATTCTTCCTAAATAGTCATACAGCTCCTTGAATGCAAGCTTGTCAGCTTCACTTCATATCTCTCACACCGAATCTGGCGGAGATCTTTCCTCATTTCAAAAAACATCAGCAATCAGCAACTTGCAATCTGGCGATCTCGCTCGCTGAATTTCCGCGATCTCCCACTTTTAACATCCCGTCAGGAATTGTGAGTATTGATCGTAACATTTGGAATGTGGCTTTGCAACGGTCATTGTTGTCTTTCCACGACACTTCGCATGTGTCAATCACTATAGCCTCGGTTGTAAAACAGCGACCGCCTACTAAGCTTCACGACCGCTTCATGTTGAACGTTCTGGAGTTGCTCTTTCTCTTGCTAGATCAAAACGTCGTTGTATCTCCTGTGTGATATGCCGCGAGCACCGCCAAATCTTTGACAACAAAATAATTGGAGGACGTCACAGGGATTTTGGAAAAAGACGCAGCTCAGATGGCTGCACGGACGTTGCACGTAGATGAAAGTGCAGGGAGCGACGGCGAGACATTTTACCACGGGCAGCTTCATAAAATATAGAAGCATTGAATATTACAATCAACGGTGACAACTTCAACAAATTTTATCTCTGTCTGCATTCCCGATCAGGTGCCGCGTTCGTTTCATCTGCGGCTCAAAATCCACGGCATCCACTTTCTGATCACAATCCCAGATTGCGATTTAAAAATCCAATTCTCAATGGCCATTGTGTTCTGCCTGAGGAAGTAAAAAATTGCATTCCTTCCTCATTGCTCACTTCTGCAGTAGATGGCACAGTCCTTGAATAAATCCATTTATCCGCAATACCTGAAAGGGACAGTCATTCATTTAAAGGGTAATGAATGCGAATACCGACACAGCGAAAGTGCCAGGGTTAATCCTAGGGACTGCTGGTTCTGGCTGAGTGGAAATTGCCTCAGTCCAACTTGTGCCTTTCGATATCCACCTCTAGAGGGCCTATCTGGCACACCCTCATCAACACCATCACAACCACTGGCATCAGCATCGGCATCGGTGTCATAACCGGCATCTGGCAATATAAACAAATCTAAAGCTGCCTGCTATTATTTTTTATCTTGAGATTCTCCTCCACAGGCACGTCCTCTCCTTCACCGCAGTACAATCTCACTTAGCATGTGCCAATCACTATCACACCAGGCGTCCTTTTCCCATCCAATGCATGAGTTATAGTAGAGGTACTTAAAAAAACGTTCGTAACCATTGTCAAGGATTTTTTATCTGAGCACCACCCGCAATTCCTGGAAAATGGCAACTGCAAATGCTTACACTCCACATATCAAATTGATGCACTAGACTTCCCACGATGTTGACTATCTTTGCACAGCCTGTTAGGAATGGAGCCTAATTATGAGGAGGCTAAATAGAGAATGTTTCTGGAGGACGGGCAGGGAAAGTTTCCAGATTTACAGTTTGTTAGTCTACCAGAGAAAGTTTTCGGATTTACAACAGGACAAGGAAAGTTTTTTTTTGTTTTTATCAGTGTTAATCTTGGAATGTATTAAGAAAAGCAGTTTTTTTTCTGTTTTTTTCTTCTATATAGTTGTGAGGAAAAACAGAGTATACAATGAAAATTACTGTGTTGATTCCTTGAAAATATAGAGAGGAAATTACAGCAGATGTTTGTTGTAGGTTGTAACCCTCTATTGCTTTGTTGTAGGTTGTAACCCTCTCTTGCTTGGATTGAGAAAGAAAGGACTGAAAATTCTTAGTGGATGTAACCCACATTGGCTGAACCACGTTAAAATCGTTGTCTCTGCTGTGTGTTAAAGTTTGAAACACTATAACTGCTTTTCTGTGATTTACTCTAACACAGCCTGCATCCTGATAGGTGAAAATCTGTCGCAAATAGAATGCTCCACAGCAACAAAGACGCAGAACGCGTGGCTGTTTCATGGGACAAACTCTGGTGCGGGGATCTTCAAGGCGGTGAATCTTAGTGTCTCGTGGAGTGTTGTACAAATCTGGCACGATTAGAACACATTCACCAGAGCAGGAACGATGTGGCAGAAAAAATTAACGACCCATCTATTGCGCGCGTCCTCCGAAGCAGCGCCCTTATCTTTTCGGGCATCGGCAAATTCGTAGAAACGGGGCGACCGAGTTCAACATCTGATGTCGCATGCGATGCACCCACTTCTCTCCTCTAACTGGCAGCTAATCCCATCACTGTGCTTGCAGGTAGAAAACACAACAACGCCTTCTGCAGGTAGAGATTATAATGGGGAGAATCGAGTCCGCTCTGCGACAAGTTCGCATCAGCACTGGGCCGCGTCCGGCCGTAGCAGTAGAAAACATCAATTCTGAAACGGCAAGCACAACAGTCAGGCACCAACTAAAATCTATACACCTTTACAAGCATCCGCCTCCATGATAATGTTATCACTGAAACTTCTCAGAAGAAGGAGAAAAACACAGATCGAAAATAAAAAATGCACAGCGTGATTTACTTCTCGATCATTACAATGTGTTAATGCACAGCGTGATTTACTTCTCGATCATTATAGACATCATTCACGCGTCTCTAGGAGAATAGAGAACCATGTGTTGTGCACCAGATAATCGAGGCCTTCTTTCCAATGACAAAAAGATCGTCATCTTGCAGCAAAAGAAACAGACTGCAGAAGACTGCGTCGAGAAACAGTCGATCACTACACATCTCCTTTATTAATTTAGTCATTATCGAACTGCACCTCCAGACTGCACCTCCGGACTGCATTGTAACCGTCGCCGGCCGGATCACACATTTACACAAGCTTTGAAATCCGCTTTCTTCGCCCAGAAATTACGCAGTACACGTGACAAACAGGAGGGTACTCCAGTGCCGATCACGCAGATACTGAAGGAGCGATTGGATTTTTTTTTTTTTTCAATCGCCGCCGTACACGGACGGTTCGTGCTACGTAGGGAAAGGGCGAGCAGTCGTCGAAGTCCGACTGCTCCAGGCTGCGCAAGGTGCACCGTCAGCTCCCGAATTCGGGAGCGAAGTGCGGATGACGCCCACTCCTTGGGCGAAGTCCGTCACTTATGCGCAGTGCGGACTGCGCAAGGCCGTGCACAGTGCGGACTGCGCAAGGCAAAAGTGCCGAAGTGCGCACTTCGCGCGCAGTGCGGATTGCGCAAGGCCGAAGTGTGCACTTCGCGCGCAGTGCATACTGCGCGCGGCAAAGCTGCCGAAGTGCGAACTTCGCAGTTTTGACTGCCAAAGTGCGACAGTCGTGCGAAGTGCGAACTTCGCAGCTAAAAACTGCCGAAGTGCGACAGTCGCGCGGACTTCGCTCGGCAACAAACTTCGCCGGGCTCGACGACCAACTTCGCACGGCAACGACTTGCAAGTTTCAGACTTGGCCAACTCTGGCCTTCAAGTTCTTCGTCTTCCGCGGATGCCGCTAGGTTTGCCTGGCTTGGCAAGACCCGAATGAGAGGAGAGAAACGCCGGAACAGAGAACAACAAACTGCAAACCCTAAAGGTGCCTAAAACAAACAACAAACTTTATTTATATTAAACGGGGGTTACAGAGTTCCTCAACCGAGGAAATTACAACATCTGCAGGTTGCGCTGCAGGATAAACTAAAACAGACAAAATGTCGAGTCGGCTGCTCAGACATTAATCAGCTGAGTCAAACTGCTCGCTGAGATACTCTTCTTTGCCTCTGCTCCTCTTGCTCTGCTCTTTCTCCTGCCTTTTCTGAAATACCCAAGACGCCTTATATAGTCGCAGAAGAGGAGGATTAGGGTTTGTCCTCTGACAGGTTCTGACAGGCCCTCAATTAGGGTTTCTGACCAATCGCCGCACAAGCGTCACATCTGTCAGAGGGTAGGTGCGGCGTCATGTCAGTCCTTTTTGCCGGATCCCCAACTACGCGAGCGCAATCCGGCTTCGCCCAAATTCGGAGCGTAGTCTGGTGGAGGCGTGAAATATGGGTTAATTTTTCTAACACCCTCCTTTAAGCTCGATTTCACGAGCGCTTTGACTCCAAGCTGGTCTCGCAATCTGCCGAAGTCTTCCTCCTTCAAAGGCTTCGTGAAGATGTCGACCGACTACTCCTTGGACCTGCAAAACTGCAGTTGTACTTCACCAAATTTCACCAGCTCTCTGATGAAACGATATCGGATGTCTATGTGCTTCGTCCGGCCGTGGAAGACGGGATCCTTTGACAGTGCAATGGCCGAATTGTTATCACATAAAATTGTGGTCGCGCCTACCGGAGGAAAATTCAGTTCACTCAAAACTCTTCGCAGCCAAACTGCCTGGCATGCGGCTGACGTGGCGGCGACATATTCTGCTTCGGCTGTGGACAACGCAACAATGGGTTGTTTCTTGGACGCCCATGATATTGCCCCTGATCCGAGATGGAAAGCATACCCGGAGGTGCTCTTCCGATCGTCGGTACTGCCAGCCCAGTCACTGTCCGTGAAGCCCACTAGCTCCAACTGGTCTTGTCTGGCATAAAATAGGCCATGGTTTCGTGTCCCGTTGACATAGCACAAGATTCTCTTGCCTGCTTGCCAGTGCGTGTCCTTCGGAGTCTCCATGAAACGGCTGATCAGACTGACTCCGAACATCAGATCTGGCCGAGTTGCAGTAAAATACATTAGACTTCCAACTAGCCTTTTGAACAAGGTTGGATCAACATTCCTTCCTGTATCCAACTTGCTCAGCTTCAAACCTGTGGTCGCAGGTGTGATGGCAGGTTTGTTGTCCTCCATCTTGAAGCGCTTCAGGACATCCTTCGCATACTTGCACTAAGAAATGAAGATGCCATCTCGCCGATTGGTCAACTTCAATGCCGAGAAAATACTTCATCAACCCTAAGTCCGTCATCTCGAACTCCTTCTTCATGGTTGTTCTGAACTGGTCAAACAGGACATTGCTATTGCCAGTATAAATCAGATCGTCCACATACAGGCAGACGATAATGAGCTCACCTGCTGCATTTGTCTTCATGTACAAGGTGGGCTCATATGGGCATTTCTGAAACCCATTCTCCTAAATATAGCTGTCAATCCGGCTGTACCAAGCTCGGGGCGCCTGCTTCAAACCGTACAGGGCCTTCTTCAGCTTCAGGAATTTGCCCTCCTGGCCTTCAATTTCGTAACCCGGTGGCTGGTCTATGTAGACCTCTTCCTCCAACACTCCGTTGAGGAAGGTTGACTTGACATCCATTTGGTACATCTTCCAACCTTGTTGGGCTGCCAATGCCAGGATCATCTCCGACCGTGTCAAGTCGGGCTACGGGCACATATACATCATGGTAATCGATGCCTGACTTCTGCTTGTAACCCTTCGCCACCAGTCTGGCCTTATGCTTGTCAACATCTCCTTGGGCGTTGAACTTCGTCTTATACACCCACTTGACCCCAATGGTCTTCTTCCCTGCTGGAAGATCTATCAGCTGCCATGTTTCATTTTTTTCAATGGCTGCTATCTCTTCATCCATCGCCTGCACCCACTTTTGATTCTGACTTGCATCTTCGAACTCTACTGGATCAACTTCAGTAAAGAATGCAAAGTCATATTGTTCTTCATTTATGTGGGTTCGGGTTGCCTCATAAATGTCTTGCAAGCTCCGAGTCTTTGCAGGTGTCCTCAGGTTCTGGATTCTACTTGCAAGTGGAGGCGACCGTGATGGAGTGGCTGTGCTACTGCTGGCACCGCTGTTGCTGCTGGAAGTTGCAGGTGGCTACAAACTTCCTTCTTCCAAGTCAACAGACTGAACTTCTGCTGGCTCTAGCTAGCCAGTCTCTGACTTCTCGTTCCAGGCTTGATCTTCAAGAAATTTCACATCACGGCTGATGATGAGCTTCTTTGTCACAGGGTTTTACTGACCTATATGCCTTCGCCTGCTCACTGTACCCTATGAAAATGCACTTCTCCGCTCGATCATCCAACTTCTGTCGCTTCTCTTCTAGAACATGTGCATATGCTATGCACCCGAACACACGCAAGTGAGCCACACTTGGCTTCACTCCGCTCTAGGCCTCCTGAGGGATTTTGTCCTTCACGCTTTTGGTGGGACATCTGTTCAGCAAGTAGACTGCACATGTTACAGCCTCTGCCCAGAATTCATGCGACAATCTCTTCGCCTTCATCATGCTTCGCGCCATTTCCATGATGGTTCGGTTCTTCCTCTAAGCTACGCCATTCTGCTGTGGCGTGTATCTGGCAGTGAACTGCCTTCGAATTCCGTGCTGCTTGCAAAAGTTGTGGAATTCGTTGGAGATGTACTCTCCACCTCCATCAGTTCTGAGAGTCTTCACATAATAACCGCTCTGTTTCTCCACAGAGCCTTGAACTCCTTGAATCTGGAAAATGCCTCTGACTTCAGCTTGATGGCATAAATCCAAGTCTTCCGGCTGAAGTCATCAATGAACGTCAAGAAGTATTTGTTGCCGGCAAACGTGGTGGTCTGCATCGGACCGCAAATGTCTGAGTGCACCAGCTCCAATGGCCGTGATGCTCTCCAAGACTATCCTACAGGGAATGCATCCTTGTGCTGCTTGCCGACTAGGCAACCTTCACACACTTGGTTCGGTTGCTCTATCAGGGGTAGACCCTTCACCATTCACATTCTGTGCAGTTGATTCAGGCCACTAAAGCTCAGGTGACCGAATATGAGATGCCACAGCCAGGTAGCATCTTTCTCAACTGCACTCAGAGACATCAATGATTCATTTTGAATCTGCAACGGAAACATTTTGTTTTTCGTCATGGACACAGTCGCAATTTGTCCATGGACTTTGTCTCTGATGGAGCAGACACCATATTTGAACAGTACAGTGTGCCCCTTCTGTACAAGCTGTCCAACACTTAGCAGATTATGCTTCAACCCAGGCACATAAAAAACATCTTGAATTGTTTTTCTATCACCGTGCCGGGTGCGGATGAGGATCTTGCCTTTCCCCATCACAGAAAATTTGTTGTTGTTCCTCATCTTGACTTCGGACCGGACTGTTTCATCCAGTTGTGAGAACATCTCCATGTTCCCAGTCATGTGGTTGCTGCAACCACTGTCAAGATACCAAATATTTTTCTTTCTCTCCTCTTCAATACTGCAAGTCAGCAGTACATTTCCTCCTGCCGCATTTTCGGGTTCCTCCGTATAATGGGCTTGTTGCTGATTCTCGTTCGCCATCTTCTTCTTGCACTGTGATGCATAATGGCCGAACTTGCTGTAGTAGTAGCATTGGACCTTTGACATGTCCTTCTTCTGCTGAGAGCTTCCTTGCTGATTTTTGCCAGTGCCTCTTCCTCCTTGCTGATGAAAGTTGCAACTTGGCTCAGCGTCATGAGGGTTTGATCTCCCTCATTGCTTGTTACTTCTCCCACGCCTGCTTCTACCTCTTCCTCCTTGAGAACTAGAGGCGCTATGGTGGGAGTCTTGTCTGCCGCTGTCTCGGACTGAGGCCTGAGCTCGAAATGCTTGCTCTAGAGAGGTCTGAGATGAACGGCTCAGCCTCTGTTCATGGGTCTGCAATGAACCCATGAGTTCGTCTGTCGAGAGGGTTGTCAGATCCCTCAACTCTTCGATTGCAATCACAACCGAGTCAAACTTCGCAGGTAGACTTCTGAGAATATTCTCCACGATTCTCTGGCTCTGGACATTTTCTCCATTCAACCGCATCTGGTTGATAATGTCAGTCGTCCAGGTGAAGAAGTCGCTCATCGACTCGGACTCGCTCATCTGCAGGTTCTCAAACTGTCTTCTAAGCATCTGCAGTTTCACCAACTTCACTTTGTCGGTGCCCTGATATGAACTTGCTAGGGTTTCCCAGGCCTACTTGGCCTTGGTGGCTGATACAATCCACGGGAATATGGTCTCCTCAACCGCTTGCATGATGTAGAAGAGGGCCTTCTGGTCCTTCTTCTTGTGCTCTTTCAACAGATCCTTGTCTGCTCGAGAGAGGGCGGCCAGTGTTGTTGTATCTGCCGGTTCTGGGTAGCCGTTCTCGACTAACTCCCACAGCTCCTGAGATCCGAACAGGATCTTCATCTGGATGCTCCAGTAATCGTAGTTCTTTTCGTTAAATCGCGGGATCTGCAACTGCAGCGAGTTTCTCTCGGAAGCCATGCTTTTATCTCTGTGTCACGGCACAATCAGCTCTGATACCAATTTGAAGGAGCGATTCGATTTTTTTTTTTTCAATCACCGTCGTACACGGACGGTTCATGCTGCGCAGGGAAAGGGCGACCAGTCGTCGAAGTCCGACTACTCCAGGCTGCGCAAGGTGCACCGTTAGCTCCCGACTTCGGGAGCAAAGTGCGGATGACGCCCACTCCTTGGGCAAAGTCTGTCACTTATGCGTAGTGCGGACTGCGCAAGGCCGAAGTGTGCACTTCGCGCGCAGTGCGGACTGCGCAAGGCAGAAGTGCCGAAGTGCACACTTCGCACGCAGTGCGGACTGCGCAAGGCCGAAGTGTGCACTTCGTGCGCAGTGCGTACTGTGCGGGGCAAAGCTGCCGAAGTGCGAACTTCGCAGTTTTGACTGCCGAAGTGCGAACTTCGCAGTTTTGACTGCCAAAGTGCGACAGTCGCGCGAAGTGCGAACTTCGCAGCTCAGAACTACCGAAGTGCGATAGTCGCGCGGACTTCGCTCGGCAACAAACTTCGTCGGGCTCGACGACCAACTTCGCACGACAACGAATTGCAAGCTTCAGACTTGGCCAACTCTGGCCTTAAACTTCTTCGTCTTCCATGGATGCCGCTAGGTTTGCCTGGCTTGGCAAGACCCGAAAGAGAGGAGAGAAACGCCGGAATAGAGAACAACAAACTGCAAACCCTAAAGGTGCCTAAAACAAACAGCAAACTTTATTTATATTTAAACGGGGGTTACAGAGTTCCTCAACCGAGGAAATTACAACATCTGCAGGTTGCGCTGCAGGATAAACTAAAACAGACAAAATGTCGATTCGGTCGCTCAGACATTAATCACTCGAGTCAAACTGCTCACTGAGATACTCTTCTTTGCCTCTGCTCCTCTTGCTCTGCTCTTTCTCCTGCCTTTTCTGAAATACCCGAGACGCCTTATATAGCCGCAGAAGAGGAGGATTAGGGTTTTTCCTCTGACAGGTTCTGACAGGCCCTCAACTAGGGTTTCTGACCAATCGCCGCACAAGCGTCACATCTGTCAGAGGGTAGGTGCGGCGTCATGTCAGTCCTTTTTGCCGGGATCCCCAACTACGCGAGCGCAGTCCGGCTTCGCCCAAATTCGAAGCGCAGTCTGGCGGAGGCGTGAAATCTGGGTTAATTTTTCTAACAAATACCACTGCATGGCTACTTTTAGCCCGCATTCTCAGGTTTTACACCATCTTCTCCAACGGATCTAGTGACAAACTCGAGAAAACAAACAATAAATATCTCTCCAAGCATCGATTTGGGTTGGAGTCTTTCAGCAAATCCCAGCAACGGTTGGAAAATCAAAACTGAAGCTCTAACAGAAGTCTGCTGCGCGTAGGAGAGTTTTGAAAACTCAGCGTATGACTTCAAACATCTGGCTTCAAACTTTATTAACGCGGTTAAGAGGCAATCACGCTGCTCAAGGAAGCTTGGTACATCACACACATCATCAGCAGAAAAAATAAAAACGCCGCTTCGTCCACGGCTTTCAATGCCGCTAAACAATATCATGCGGTTGCAGCAGAAAAAAAAATATCCGCACCCTCACTCAAACTCGGAGATATGAAATGCCATTAAAGCCCAGCTTGGAAAAAAGAACAGGCCATAAAAAAAATCATATGCCACACTACTCGCCGAATATATAACTGCCCCTATTGCCGGATTTTGGCTAAGGAAATACTGTCTTGCTGTTATACAACCGGAACTTATTCTTTATTTTAGGGAGCAGTAAAAATACACGCGAGGTTCAGGTTGCTCGCGTCATCTCCGTAACCGCCATCAGATACAATAGACGCAGATTCATAACAGCAACATAGAAGCCTGTGGCACAGCTTCACAAACGACCAGATCTGCAACATCATGGATCGTGAAAAAAACTGCTCTATGACTTCCCGTTGAACAATGCCTGGTGCTGCCTTGCTTCCGCGATCTCATAGTGCACTAAAAAAGGATTCAAACCTGCTCCACGTTGACGTCACAACAAAAATATACAGCAAAAAGAACTTCTCCATTCAAAACTTGGCCCTCGGGTGTCCTTTACTCGCCACTGCAAAACCGGCACGAACAAAGGGATACAGGCATCATTCAATTTCAGGGGTTGGCAGGGCCAGGGAGTCGGTTGGCAAAAAGTTGAGCTCCTCCACAAAAAGCCATGATGGCACGGAAGATCTCAGAAATGCCGGGTGGGAATCGAGGTCGGACTGCGATCATTGAGTAGATAGAGGCCACAAAAAGCTGTAAAAGGCTGCAGTAAGCCCCTCAAACTAGTCAGCAAGGCACCAAAAATCAACAACATGCCCATTACCGTCCGTCAGTCCCAAACCAGGAAACATAATTCTCCATTAAAAAATCACTTAAAAAACTCAAAATAAAAGTAGAACTTAAAAGATACTCTTAACACAATTTTTAGCTTTTTCAATAATTCATTGGTCTTTTATGAATTGTTCATACTATAATATTATTTTAAATTATAGTTAGAGCATGAGAGAGTAGTTTTGATGAAAGTTTAAGGTTTCATTAGTGACATATTTCACAATATCCTAATTTTAACTAAGAAAAAAACACTACGAAAAGGATATTTTTAAAATTCAATTTGTGGAAATTACATGTATTAGTAACATATGCTTATGTTCACTTATTAATATATTTGTTTTCAAATCAAAAGTAAAAATTGTTCAAACACTACTAAAGACCATTAAAATCTTATCCCTACTTAACTACTAGTTCTTTACTTTGATGATCAATGTGTTTGAATGTGAAAAACAATACCTTCCTTGGTCCTTTTCATGAAACTATTACAATCTCAATAGTATAAACAATGTTACTAGATTTGATAAATTTTATCAAAAATGATTGAATCTTGACAATTTTCTACCTTAAAAATTTTTGGTGAATATAATGGGACAAACAAAAATTAATGAAAATAATGTATATATATCTTAAAATTTATCCCATTTATATCTTAATGGACATAATTATGGAGACTTTAGACTTTGGATAGAGGTCCAATGTTCAAAGCATGTGGGCAAGAGGGTTGTACACCATAATTTAGTAACTAGTGTATGGTTGGATAATCATATATTGGGTAAGCAACATCCTCTATAAGGGTCACTTCATATGTATTAAGGCTCCATGGACATTAAAAGCTACTTTATCTTCATTGCATGCCTACTTGAATTCATTCTAAATAACCAAAAAATAATAATTAAAAAAAAACAACTTAACATTATCTCAATTAGAATCAAACACATAACCTTGCACTTATGGATATGGAATCTTACAAAAAATTTAAACAACATAGCAATACTAAGAATAAAGGTAATCAAGTACATATGTACTTCTGAACATAAGTCCCTAACAAAAAGCCCAAACTGTGCGAAAATAGAGATAATTTATCACATAATCTTGCACCTATGGCTCTAGGTCCTTAACAAAAATCCCAAACTAGGATCCATGGTAAGGTATGATGAAAATAGAGTGAATAAAACACATAACTTTTTACTTGTGGGTACCTTAACAAAAAAACTCAAACCAACAGAGAATAGAGTGAATTGAACACATAACCTTGTACCTCTAAATTTGGGTCCTTAGCAAAAAGCCCAACTTAGGGATCATGGAAATGCATCCATTTTATAATTTATTTATAATAACTTTCTAATAGACTTGTAACAATAAAATAATTTTTTTTTTTAAATGAACAAAACACACAACCTTATACTTATGGATAGGGATAACCAAAAGCCCAAATTGAGGATTATGACAAGGTGCTCATCCATAAAAGGATTATCACAAAAATCCCATTGTTAAAATTAATTTAAATTTATTTATAAATATTCATTTACATAAATAAAAATATTTATTTCATTTTAAAATTTATGATAATTTTTTATAAATAAATTTTTAATAATGCTTGATTTGATTCTTAATAAACTAAAAATAAATAAAATAATATCCAAACATATTTTTTATTTTTATGTTTTTTAACTCAAGCCTAATATAGTAATCAATTATTGTATGAATAAAATTCAAAGAACAATAGTGACAAATAACATACTATGTAAAACAATAAACCCTCAAAAATCAATACTTATAGACAACAAACAATATAAAATAATATTGCTACATAGGTGGAGATCTTAGTTTATATTTTATTTTAGTTTGTATCATATTGAAAGTATCAATTTGTAAATTTAAATAGACCGACAAAAGAAAAAAATAAGAAAAAAAATGGCCAAAAATATGAAAGCCAGACCAAGAACTAAAACTTCACTAGAACCATCATAGACAAGAACCAGATGAAAGGATGAGACTCATTCTAGGATGCATTTCTCCTTAAGGTCCATCTCAATAGCCTCCATATCTTACTCAACTTCTAGGAGATCTCACTGGTGAAGAACACATACATTTTAATAGAGCTTTTTAAATTCCTTACCAGATCCAACATAGAGTCCACTAGATTGCGTTGGTAACCATCTAAATTAGGAAGGGTAGAGCAATGAACCTAAGATGAAGCATTATATTTTAGGCTCTTATTAGAATCTGGAATCAATAGATGAGATCTTAAAATCTTGGATAATCATAGATGTATTTAATATTATTTTGTTTTTATTTTAAACAAGTAGATCTCCTTGCACCTCTCTACTTAGTTTTTATAGTCTTAGCATGTGTTTTTTTTAGGTAAATTAGAGAGCTTACTTTTATAGGGAGAAGAGTCCTTTGAAATTAGAGAACTGAAAAGAGCCTTGAGAGTTGGCTTAGGGGTTAATTCATTCAAGCTCTTACCTTGGTCATTAGGACCAATCAAATTAAAATTAACACCGTATCTAGATTTGAGGCCTTGAATAACACTTAATACAATGTTCTCTAGATTATTATCTGCATCCATCCTCCCATACTTAGGCACAAAAGGTTGAGGAGTACCCATATATTTGTTAACAGGAGTAACAAAAATGGTCACTAAATATAAATTTTGGGTCTTTGCATCTAAAACCATGACATATAGGGAGGATCGCATGTTTTCACTCTAAGGCTTAGTGTCACCATTAGTAGAACTAGACATAACCAGAGGTATAAGGATTATGAGTAAGGTAATAGAATAGATATCCTAGGGAAAATATGTACAAATACCATACTTACCATTAAAAATGACCCTCCTTCTTAAAGAAAACATAAATTAAAATGACTTTGAAGAGACCTTGGTGATTAATGAAGGAAAAATTACATTGTTGGGTATTGAGATTAGTCTTTTCTAGCTCTTTGAAGAGAAATCTTGGGATGTTCATATTATTTACATGAAAATTGTTTACCAAAGAAATATGGAAGATTCTAACAATGTCTCTCTTATAGTCAAGGATGAAAAAATCCATAATGGTAAGGATAATTTTATTCCAAGGTTCTTGAAAGGAGGACCTTTGAAAAACATTTTGATATCTAGCTGGTTAACCTACCCTACAATTGAATAAGTCAATTTCCTTTGCTAAATATTGCTTCTCTCTAAGCACATATTTCCCATCAACCAGTAAAAAGTGATATTGGATAGAATTTGAGAAGTAATCACAAATTTGATACCCCCAACCGATATTAAACCTCTATTCGATTTATTTATAAAGTTAATCTTAAATAATTATACAAAATTAAATCATAAAAGTACTCTTAACCAATAAATAATTATATTATTTGTATTCTTAGTAAAAAAGGATTAATAAATTTATATAGTTGAAAATCATATTACATCACCTACCTCTCTAGGATTGAAGGATTTTAAACCAAGTTTTTACAAAGGATGTGGGGCTATTTTCCATAATATTTGGTCTACTTCAACTATTTACAGAAAAATGTAAGTATGTAAAGCAAGGACATATAAATCTATATACAAAAGAGGTCCCATAGAAGTAGAAAAAAATAGACTTGGAAAAAGTCACATTAAAGGTATATTAAGAGACCCAAGAAAAAGGTCATATTGAAAATTTTGATAGAGAAAGTAAACTTGAAGTTATAAGAAGACTTCAAGAGATTTCAAGACAAAAGAAAATATTGAGGATAGTCCTAGTTAAAGGACAACATATAACACATCATAGAAATTATTTTGGTAATCCACATTGGACAACAAAGTTAAAATATTAAGAATAGTTAAAGAGAAAGGTAGTATTTGAAGTGAATGCCACAAGGACAATATTGAAAATAAGTGAAGCATTACAATAACATTAAATAAATAAGAATAGAAACTAGAGAAGGTAACATATTCAATCAAGATAAATATTGAAATCTAGAAGAATGATATTGAAGACAAGAAGAGATCTTCAAGAGAGAAAGAAGAAAAGACAAAATAATTCTAGCAAAGGTGTTTACATAAGGTTTGGTACAATCATTGCCATGCAATAACAAACCCATAAAAGTAAGAAACAAAAAAGTAATGCTCAAAATTAAATTGAGCATAGGGGAAAAATTAAGGCTCAAAGAAACTATAAGAAGCAAAGAAGTCTAAAACCATATACAAGGTAAATAACACTTCATTTTAAAGTTGATTAAGTACATTATTAATAATTTTAAATTATTAACAGTTTTAGATATTCAAAAGGATAGTACAATGAAAGTTTAATCTTAAAGAGCACCCTCCACCAGTGATCCAATGATTGAGTTTCTTGCACATACATCTGCAAGAGAATAACAAAGTGAAATAAAAAAAGAAGAAAGTATTAGCAAAGTAAAAAGTAAGGAGTATAACATAATATCCATTAGAACTATGAAGTATCTAAGAATGCTAAAGTAGAATAACAAGCAAAGAAAATCTAGGTAGAACTAAAAATGCTAAGAAGTTGAAGGTTCAAGAATCAAAGAAGAAGATTTCAAGCTCTAAAGAAAAAAGTAAATAAGTCGGAAGAGAATATAGACAAGGACAACATAAGAAAGATAAATATATTTGATCATTTACAATGAGAACAATATTAGAAGGGCCATCATAGAAGCGCATGTTAAGCTTTAAAATACATGCGTAGAGAAGCACAAGAACATGTAGTGAAGGTAGCACTTAGAGAAGTGCTTGAATAGACAACAAAGATACCTCAAGAGAAGCATTAGAATAGAGAAGACAACAAGGTAGTATATTTTAATATTTAAGGTAACATCATATAAGGAAGAGAATAAAATACTTTAGTTAAACAAGTGTCATTTAGGAGAAGTGCTCTAGTTTAAGAAAGCCATTGTAAACAATAATAGCACCATAGACAAAATCAAGGACAATCAACATAATAGAGATAACATAAAGCATAGAAGTAGTAAATAAAAAGTATTAAAAATATAATAAGTTGCAAGGAAATCATGTTATTAGAGATAAAGTTAAAATACATTAGATAAATATATTTCTAAGAGCAAGCATTGAATAAAGGGCAATGTATGGATAAAGTACATTTGATATCTTCTCCATGAATTTGCAAAAATAGTAAGAAAAAAATATTAGTATTAAAATAGAGAGAACCATTGTTAAAAGGAGTAGCAATGAATTTAGTAAATATGTGTAGCATAAGAACGATTTCCAAGGAATTATCATTGACAAACATCATAAGATAACAAAGGTTAAATAAAAATAGATCCAAGAATGAATATTAGACAATTCAAAAGAAAGGGAATAGAACATCACCTTAAAGTTAGATATCAAGCATCATTCAAGAGAAGGTGGGGTATCAAATAGTACTAAGCAAGGCACCATATATCAAGAAAATATCAAGAAGAAAGCAAAGCATCAAATATCAAGTAGGGAAGGAACGAGAACCAACTAATAAAATCATAGTGTTTAAGTATTAATCAAGAAAAACTAAAGCAGACGTCAAACAAATATTGGAATCCACATCAAGGAGGAGTTTCAAGGCTAGGTGATGTCACTTAGAAGGGAAGCCAAATGACTAAGAGATAAAGGTTGGTTGAAAGTGCCATTCATTGAAGTGAAAAGCTAAATGTTGCAACTGTATGTGAATCCTTCTAAGAGCAAATAGAATGAAGCATTAAGGAATAGAAGCACCAAATATTTGAATTAGATGCCACATGATGAAGATATAATGTCTTCTTGAGAAACGAAATATTAAAGAGTCTCCATTACCACTTAAACCATGGAAATGAGTGCTAATTAAAATTCTCAGGCAACAAAATGTCTCAATAAGGAACCTTGGTTTCATGGTGTCACATAGGCAGGGGAGAAGAGTCATTGAGAGCTAAGGTTGAGCATGGCTAAAGGCAACTACGTGCACAGGAAAAATAATTTTTCTTGTCAGGCCAAATGAGGAGCACAAAAAGAAATACACCAAAGGAAGGTATTTTATTCGAGTTTGAATTTGATTTTAAAATGGTTTAAGGAGACATAAGGGGAAATTTTGATTATTCTAAGGTTTAAGTTTAATTAATCTATTACATTAGATATTAATTGGATTAATGGAGGGATAAGGTAGATAATTAGAAAGTTATGCAATTTAGAGTTTTTGGAGTGATAAGTGCAATTTAATATTAAGTTTTTTGAAGTATTTTATATTATTTGAATTTAAAATTACATAGGAATATTGCATATAAATTTATGTATGCAGAGATTATTATTTTGATAGGAAAATTAATGCCTTAACTACTTGGTCTTATTTTCAAAGTCTTATTTTTTCAAAGGATTCAACAAATAACCTTAGTGATTTATTGAAATTCTAAAACCATATAATACTTAATCATGGAGAGACAAGGAATTCTACTTAAAATTTAGAAATTTATAAGTTTGCAAATATTCTAGTTTATACTTAATTAGGGAGATATAAGGTAGACTACATAAAAGGATATTCATGGATGAAATTGTTAAAGATACATTTAACGAAGATAGTGAAGGAATGTTGCATGCACTTAGGTTTGAATCACACAAGTTAATAAATAATTTAGATGGAGATCAAATATTTGAAGTTCTAAAATATAATTTGACTTTGTTTTTTAAAGAAGCAAAATTTAAAGAAGCAAAAGAGGGGAAATTTACAACTCTTATAGAGTATCTTATTGAAAAAAAATTAGGTCATGGTTGGATTCTCAAAACACCATTATATTTACTTCAGAAGAATATCTAATAACATATCTTTCATTAATTATTTTTAAACTTTATCAAGGAAATATACAAGTTGAAATAAATGATTCATATAATTGTCTCAAAGAAGAATCATTGAAAACAAAGTCAAAGAATTGTGATGATTTACTAATTCAATTATTGGAATGAATACCTTCAGATATATCAAAAATGAATCTAAAAAAAAGAAAAGAAGAAACATAAAGAGAAGGAATCAAATCAAGAACAATAGAAAACCTAAATTGAAAGACAAGATCAAGCTAGGAGGAGGTTAGAAAGGAAAAAAAATGGTAAATTGAGAACAAGGAAAATATAATAGCCAAGAACATATAAATGATGAAGGTTGTGTTAAAGACTCTTACAAAAATAATATAGATATTAATCTACTAAAGGTAGATTGAAGTTTGAAGGATAAATATTTGTATTAAAGACTAATGTCTTCAATAACCAAGTAATGTAATATAAGAGGATTTTGGAGAATATTATATTATCTGGTATATAGCAATGTACCATATTGATACAATATTAGATTAGGTGTGTGTCGTAGATTAGAGTGTCAGATTATATTTTATGTAATGTAATAATGTGTAAGAAATGTAAAAGTTTCATGTAATTAAGTGTGCAATAAATGTACAAGTGTCATGTAATTAAGAGTGCAAGTGTTATGAGTATGGATATAGCGTCCATTATGTAAGTGTGCACATGTATCCTTAGAATATGAAATTAAATAATAAATGAAGAGTCACATACTATTATATACTTGTGACAAAGCATTGTAATTGTTATCGAAAATGCATTGCACATAGCATGCATTAGTAGACCTTTATTCTATATCATTTTCAGTATTTTCATGAGCATTTTCAAGTGATTATTTTATGAGTATTTCTGAAGTTATTTCTAAGTTATACTTGTGTGAGTTATTATCATTGTTGAGTATTTTATATTGCAACTTTATATTTGATTTGTGGTTATTTGCTTTGAGCATCAAAAGCTAACAAAAAATTTAGCTACTTTGTAGAAATTGACCATACTAAAAAAAATGCTAAACTATGCTGCTAAAATTGAAATGGGAGAAAAATAAAGTGCTAAAATTGAAAAGAAAAAAAATAAATGCTAAGAGTAAAGTTGCTAATTGAAATGTTGGAACAAAATTCAAAGCAAAAAAATAGATTGCTAACTAAAATGCTGAAGCAGAATTCAAAGTAAATATATAAATTACTAATTGAAACTGTAATGCTATGACAAAAATAAAAATGGGATTAAAAAAAAAGAAAAACATAGAAGAAAGCAGCAATTTATACTACTATAAATAATAACAGAAAATAAATTAGTGATAAAAACATGCATTTATAGTCTAAAGTCTTTCCACTAGAGAGTGGATCCTTGCTCTAAAGTTTGTTGAAGGTGTGAACTCATAAGATCTTAAACTAGCTTTGAGAGTGGATCCTTACTCTGAAGTTAATAGAAGGTGTAAACTCATAAGATCTTAAACTAGCTTATGAAGTCAAAATATCATGCAAGAAACTAAAAAGAACTAAATCTGAAACTACTTCAATTTATTAACTAATTCAACTGTTACAATGGCTCTGACTAATTTATACACTATTAACTCTCAAACTGCAAAAACAAAGAGTATTTATAATCAAATCTCAACTCGTCTTGTATTACCTACATTTAGGGTAGAAAATAAAAATAATCTACTCTCTCCTTACTTCCAACAATTCTGCAATCAACAACTATTGTGTCTAAAATTAAGACAAAGAACTGGTTTGGATAAGTCTTTGTATATTGACGCCTCCAAATAATAAAAAAATCCTTAAAATAATTCTTAGGGATATTCATGTTCACTGGCATCCTACCATATTAATTTTCCTCATTGGAACTTGGTTAATAACCATTTTTATTAACATGGTCATCCTACCATATTTATTTTCCTCAGTGGAACTTCGTTAATTTTCTCAACTCACGCTGTTGCTGTGTTGCTAACTTTTTTCCGTGACTATACAGTGGACTTCATAACCCTAATTTTGTGAATACATACTGTAGTGACGATAGGCTGATGCTCTTACATATTGAAAAACAGGCTAGGGAAGTATGGGTGGAAGAACGTGACTGGACATTTTATAATCATCTTGTGCACACCTCTAGCCTTTCATATCGGTCGTTTTCTAGCCATATATGCAGATTTTAGGGAAGACAAAAAGGAAAAGTTTACGTTGCCCTGCACATTTTAATCTTGGTGATTCTCGATTCTCTACCCATATTTACAGACTGCAAACTAAAGGAGCTTGTATGATTAACTCCTTGGTTGTCGTAAATCTGTCTTATTATAGGCAACATACTCTTTATTGTTTTTCGAAAAGCTATTTCGGTATATGCTGTTTAAATTTAAGTAAATATAAGCACCAATAAAAAATTGTGTTCTTTAGTTAGTTGGTTGGCGGTAAGAATGTTACTTGCATTGTGGGTGATGTGATCTGAATTCAATCCCTACAATAAATGTTTATAATATATATTATTAAAAAAATGTATTATATATAATTTTTAAAACCAAAACTCTTATAATAAATATTATTAAAAAAATGTATTATATATAATTCTTAGAACCAAAAATCTTGCACTTTGAACAGTGGCTTATAAAATTATTTTTAAATGTGAAACTTTTAATAATGTTTTTCTGTAAGTTTACCATATTTCATTCAATTTATAATTTAGATTTGAACAATGGCTTATAGGATCAATTGCAAACTTGAAATTTGAATTATATTTTTAAGTATGCTTAAGCGATAACTATATTTCATTCAATTTATAATTTAGATTATATGTCTTATCTTGGTTTTCATTATTATAATTTAAATAAAAATGTAAATTTTTGTTTACATAGATTTTTTATTTTAGTTGTTTACACTTATTTTAAAATTAGTAACATAAAGTTTTTTTATTTTTTTTAATAGAGTTTTTTATGTTATAATGGATTATTTTACTCTTGATTCTTCTAATGATGTTGATTTTTCTAATTTTGCTTTTTTGGATGCCACATGACCTCAAAACACTTTCTAAAGGTGGAAAACATATTCAAAACCTTAGCACTTTAGATTTTTAAGTTTACAACTAAGACCTCCATCTACTAATACCTTTTTATTATGATTTATTTATGCTTAATAATGATTGAAATCATGCAGAATTATCACAAAAATTAAAAAAAATGCATCTTAATAATAGAATAGTATTTTTTACAAATTTACCATATTAACATTAACATTATCATATATAACAATCAAAATACTTGCCATTTTTACTAGTGGAATAGATTGTTTTGGCTTGGTTTTGTAGATATTGGCATTAAGCAGGATTATTGCTTATATTTGGGTATTTTTCATGACTTCTTTTTCCTCATGTTGGATTTCATTTCCCTTTGTTGAGTGTTGGGGGTCCTTATTTCTTATTACATTTTATTGTGAGATTGCTTGATCCGAGAATACATGTAGCTTGTTGAAATCTGAATATTTTGATGTTGGCGTCATTATCTTCTTCAGTCTGACATCTTTAGAAGTTTTCAAAGTTATAGTGTCAAATATTGGGTGCTAGGCTCAATGCCTTAAGATATTCTTTGCTTAGCATTGTTCGACACCATGTTAGATATTTTATACCGTCTTGTTTACATCGACATTATGGTCCATCCAATAAGCTTTACTTGTTTATCTTCATTATCGGATGTTGGGTGATGGTTGTTGGATCTTTTTTTTTGCTCTTTTCGAAAGAATATTGGGCACCAATTTTTTTTTGTCTTTTTGTTGATATCAACATTTTATATACCTGATAAGCTTTTAATGCATAGCCAATTTCTACTTTAGTTCTACTAGTTTCTAGGTTTGATGCCTTAGAATAAAATATTATTCAATAACCATTTTTTTGGTACCCTTTTATCCACCCTAGCCTATTTTACATCCAACCACACCTATCTACAACCTACTTATTTTGGTAATATTTTGACCCACTTTATCTATTTTAATAACTTCTTCTATTGCTCTTATGGATTATTTCATGCTCATTCCTATACTATTTTTTATTAAAAGACCTATATGGTGTAAACTATACCACATAATGGATGTAGGTGAGAAAATTCACCTCCAATCGCTCAAGAGGAGGTTTTCAATTTCTAGTTTTTATTACTTGAGCATGATTTGAGGTTACCCTTTTTGATCTAACCGCCATTGGAGACACTTGTAATCTATAAAATATTTAAATACACTCTTTATTAGGATTCTAAGGCGCTTTTAATAGGTATCAGATTTATTTCCTCAAACTAGCTATGATCCTTTACCAAAAAATTAGGTGTATCGGTATACCTAGTTGAATATATAATTATTTCTCTCAATCCATAAATTCCATAGGAAATTCATTTCCATCCAAAAAATCTACTTAGTGGGTTGATTCATTTCCTCCCATTTAGACCATTCCCTCCAAAGTTGTTCTATAGAAGATATCTCATACCAATAGATGCCCACAAAGGTTTCCATCCATTTCCATAGTTTAATCATGATGGGATATTATATAAAAAGGTGAGATATCATTTCCTCATTCTCCCAACACATCTCACATCTGAAAGATCCATGCATTGATATTTTCATCAATTATTTCCCTATTAGCACCCTTCTATGAAGTAGAATTCAAATAAAAATCTAACTTTGGGTTAAAGGTTATACACCCATAGTTGCATGAATATATCAATTAATGGACTTAGGGTACTTTGATAGAGGGCTAAGTATCTAGAGGTAATTGTATAATCACTCTACTTTTCCCTACCCCAACTAAGAGCATCCTCATCTTGAGAACACAAGAGTGATCTCATTTGGATGACTCTATAGATTTCTTCTGTATGATTTGGATTGACCACTCCTTTATTAGTATCCATTGCCTCCCTACCTACCACCTACTATGTCAAGGCTTAAATTATTTGGCTACCTTAACCTAATTATTTCTATGAATATTCTCTACCAATGGTCTCCATGTAAGGAATTGAGTTCTAAGAGGAGGATGATCATCCAACTTTTTTTTCCAAAAGTTAGACTTCTATTGATTATGGATAATATAGAACAATCATTCCTTGATCATATCATCTCCTATTCTAAGTCCCATTAATATGGGATATCCTCTACTAGGAAGCAAAAAATGAATAAGCTTTGTCAGGGTTTTATTCCATGTATATTTGGCCATCAAAATTTGAGCCCATAATTCCTCAGGGGATTTTAGCAATCTCTAATATAACTTAGCTACCAGTGCCTTGTTATTTTTGACAACTAATATCACTCCTAGTTCACCCTCATTTTTTTGTAAACATAAAGTATCTTGTTTCACTAGTGCCCATTTTTATTCTTCCTTGACTCCATTCTAGAGGAATCTATAACTTATATAATTCAATTCTTTAAGAAATTCCTTGGGGATATCTAGAAATAAGGAGATATAAGTAGGTATATTTTTTAGGACTATTTTATGAGGTTCATCCATTCTCTTAGTCCATTTTAAAAATTGTTCTTTCACTCTTTCTAATAACTAGGTACATTTCTCATTTTTTGATATCCTAACTATAAGTGGAATTCATAGGTAGGTGATTGAAAGAGATGTATTCTTGTATCTTAATTTACCCAAAAACATTATCTCCTACCCTGGTAAGTAATGGAAAAAATAACCTTAGACTTTTCTTCATTTATAAGTTGTCCAGTCGCTTTTGTAAATCATCCTAGAATAATTTGAAACTTGGAGTCCTCACTTATTACTTTTTGTAATAATTCAGAGTCATCAAACAATTATAGATGAGTAATTGTCTTAGATCTTGTTGATATTATTGTTCCATCAAAATCTCTAGTGTCCCTATCCTTAGCTAATGTTCTCCCAAAACATTTAGCCAATATGATGAACAAGTATGGGGATAAGGGGTCTCCCTACCTAATAGCTATGGAAGTTGTAAATATTTAGGTAGAAGCTTCATTTACTAGAACCAAATAAGATATCAAGGAAATACATATCTTGATCCATTCTACCTAATCAACTAGGATTTCAAACTGTCTCATCACCTTTAGAAGAAGTGTGAGTCAGTTCTACCATATGCTTTAGATAGGTCTAGCATAATAAACATGGAGGGTATTTTTGTACCTACATAGAGTGGATGGCCTCTTGAGCTAAGACTATCTCATCCAAGATCTATCTTACTTCCACAAAACCATCCTATTTTAGAAAAATAATTTTGTAAATAGAAGGTTTGATCTTTTTTGCCATGATATCAGTGATAATTTTATATAGGACATTACATAGGGTAATTGGTCAATAGCCAAAGATGTGTTCAGAATTTCAAGTTTTCATAAACAATATTATGTATGTTCTGTTCACCTCTTTAAGAACCACTTTGGCTATCCTAGCCTATTCTACCACTTCCAATAATTATTCCTTAAGGATATCCAAAAATTCTTGGTAGAATTTTATGGAAAATCCATATAGGCCTGGAATTATACCTTTATCCATCTTGAAAACTATTTGTCGTAGTTATTTTGCAATAATTAAGGCAACCACAATTACATTATTTTCCTCTAGGATGATAGAAGGAATCTCTTTGAGCACTTCCTATTATACCTCTTGATTCAATGGATTTGCCTTAAAGAGTTTAGCAAAGTATTCACATGCTATATTTTTCATCCCATCCCATGTTTGTATTGAATCACTTGCAATTATTTTTAAGGAAGTGATGAAATTGCATGACAACCTTCCTAGGAGATATTTATGGAAGAAGCTAATGTTCCTATCTCCCTCCTAGAACCATTGGATCCTAGATTTCTATTTCCATAGGATCTCTTCTCTTTTATCCCATTCCTCTAGCTGAGCAATAAGCCTAGCTTCCTCCTTGATTTAGATCTCAGTAGTATCATTGGTTTGTATTTTCTCACTAAGGTCCTCAATTTTAGTTAATATATATCATCAAAGTCGCCTAGTTATATATTTTCAATTTGGACTTGAGGTACTAAAGCCTCCTATCAAAATTGTATATCTTCATACCATGTCTAGGTTTACCCTCCTACCACCATTGCTGAACCATATCTTAGAAACTACTATCTCGAAATAACATTAGCTAGAATCTAAGAAGATGTTTGGGTGTCATTTCCACTATTTATTTCTTTATGAGTTCCTTTATTTACCTAGTTAAAATCATTTATTAAATCTAAAAAAATATTTAATTACTTCCTTCGGTGGTGGTTAGATCATAATAACCTGTTAATTTTATAAATTTGTTTAATAATTATTTATTTTTAAGTCATAAAGTTAAAACTTAACCCCATTATGTTCTTGTAATAAAAAGGATTTTATGGGCTTTTATGGGCAACTATTCAGCCGAGTTGATAGATTGCGTGAGCAAAATCACAATCGCTATGAAAGAGAAATACGCTACTGCACACGCCAAAAGCACATGCGGATTTCGAGGTGGAATCGTTACCACAATTTCTTAATAAAAGACAACACGTCAAGACACTATCACACATATGCGAATATATTTATATCCTTAGAATTTTATTTCATCACTTAACTGTTTTTCTGGTCACACATTTATTAAAAAGGTCACATATTTATTAAAAAGATATTGAGGTTCAAATTTTGGTAGTCTGTTTGTAAAGGTAGTAGTCTGATATGAATCTTCTAATTGTGTGTCAGACCAGGTATGAATGTCAAACGAATGCTAATTGTGGTGCCTTCACTAATGTTCAAAAATAACAATTGATTTGGTGGGAGAAATCCATGTGATTTAAACCCTACCCATCAGTTAGTAAAAATAGTGTGGTTATATCCAACCCATATGATTTAAACCCTACCCATCAATTACTAAAAATAATATGGTTATACCCATTACACATTTTATTAATTATTAAAATAAATCATTATTATTTATGTTTGATAATATTTTTCTCTTTTAAAATATATTATACAACTTTCATTTCAATAATTATTATTTTTTAAATACATTATATCTCTTTCATTTTAATTGATTCTCCCTTAAAATACATTATATAATTTTCAAATTTTTATCATTTGTTTCTCCTTCTAAATGTATTATACAACTTTTATATATTTGAAAGACTTTAACATCATTTGTTTCTCCTTCTAAATGCATTATACAAATTTTATATTTTTCTTTCCAAATACATCATGAAACATTCACTTCTATTGTTTCTCCTTCCAATTATATTATACAACTTCATATATCTCCTTCAAACTAACTTATAAAAAGTACACTTCAATTTCTTTTTTTAATTACTTGTAAAAAGAACTTTCATTTTAATAATTTCTTGTCCTTTATAATACATTATAAAACTTTTACTCCAAATTCTTCTCCTTTCAAATACATTATACAACCCTAATTTTTTTAATAGACAAAGTTTAATTTAAACTTCTTACAAATTTGTATTTTTATTTATAAATAGATTAGAGAAAACCCTTATCTTCTCCGGCTACCATTTTATTATCACCTTTGATCACGTCAAAGAAAATTAATTGACAACTACGATGACACCAATATTACTCATGGCACATGTCTGCCGGCATTGTTTTTTTTCAATGCTTAGCTTTATTTTTTATTTTGGATAAATATAACAATCCATTTTTCATGATTACTCTTAAGTTAGGTCTGGCTTTTCTTTCTCCCACTTGGCTTTAGCAGACGAAGACTATTAAGCTTTGGCCAAATAGGCATACAAAAGATGATTCCATTCGTCTGCAACACCAGGCAAACACCAATGACTACAATCTGCCTTGTTGTCCTCTTCGCCGGGATCTTTCCCATCTTCCGTACCGTACACTGAAGGATGCCCGTCCTTGCGAAGCTCTGTCATGCGCGTTATGTTCATGAAAACAACCGGAAATTTCAATGTCTTCAGAACTTGATCAAGTACCGACACCTGTGGAGGCAGCGGTGGATGATATGTCGATGGATTCTCCACGGGCTCTGTTTCATTCTCGCATCTGCGCTAAGTCCATGCCATCGATATTGATCTTATTTTCTTATCTCATATTATGAACCTAAGTCCTTTACTTCATCAAAATATAATGTTATTAATGTTGAACAATACAAACAATACATAAAGCGTAACATAACGAACCTTGAATGGCGAAATGACATGCTACGAAAGAACACTAGCGTTGATTGGAAATTTATGTTGGAGTATGTCCAGTTTGACCACGTATTGAGTGCCTTTCTGTAAGCCACCATTGGATCCATCTTTGTGTACGTCTTGTTGCCTTCCATGATTATGTCCCATCTGATTAACTCGCTTCAATCATTTAGTTCTTGTTTGATTTATACAAATAATTTCAGTGACAGTATCTAAAATTACAATGAGGTGAAGGTACCTTTGTTGAGCACCAGGATGATCAGGCCACCAATGTGATGACTCAAAGACCAAGATATCAACTCCCTTCCAGTGCGCTCCATTCATTCCGATGGAGTCCAGGTGAAGAATTTTTTTACCCTGTTTATTGGTCTCGAGCTCAACCAAGAAAGCAGCCCAGAAAAATTCCACAGAAGCATTATAATCCTACATCAGGTAGCCAAATTTTGAAATGACAATAATGTCAATGAAAAAAAAAAATAACACTCAACATCAGATTAAACAAAAGATTTTGATTAGACCCTTTTTTAATACTTCAAATTCAACTTGGAATAGTAGGTCCAACTTGGAATAGACCCCTTTTTCTACTGAAACTCGATGCCAAAACTCAACATCAGGTTAAATCAAAGACTGGTAAACCCTTTCTTCAGCTGAATCTGAAATTTAACATACCAGAGCTTTGAATATTACAAGAGGAGAAGATGGAGATGCTTCAACAATGGTTTTCTTATTGCTGGGAATCACTGCCTGAAGAAGGCACGTCAAGGACTCAAACGCAGTTTTACTTAGGGAGTCCCCCACAAACATCAATCTTTTTCCTCTCAACTTCTGCAGCATATCTGTGGCATTGAACCTGAAATAACCATGTCAATCACTTATCCTAATTCGAACTGTAAAAATTGTTAAAGCAAACTAGTGCTCCAATAAGGAATAAAAAATAAAAAAAAATTGCAATATATATTTTTACCTAGGAATGGTACAACCATCTGGTTGCCATCTCCATCTTTCGTAGTCTGAATCCGGTCTACCGTTGTGTCTACAATTAAATTGAGTTTTAACGTAAGGGCATTGCCCTGCATTATAAAGAGGATAGGAGGCATCTTGTACCCATTTTCCGTCAGAGAATAAGCTACATTGCGTTCCCATCTTATGGACATAATTTTGCTTCCCAATGTCGCTTCGACATAGCTGAAAGTCCTTGCTTTCTTGGGAAGAAAAGTGGGCTTGAGCATAAAACTTGCTATGCACAAGGAAGCAAAACAACATTAATGGGATAAATGACACCATGATTAAACCTGAAACTTGATCTCTATAGAGTTGGGAGTTTTCCTAGCTATTTTTCTCAACTCACGCTGTTGCTGTTGCTAATATTTTTCAGTGACTATACAGCGGACTTCATAACCCAAATATTGTGAATACATACTGCAGTCACGATGGGCTGATGCTCTCACACATTGGAGGTTTATCATTGAAAAACAATTGAAAAACAGGTGAGGGAAGTATGGATGGAAGAACGTGACTGGACATTTCATAATTATCTTGTGCACACCTCTAGTCTAACCTTTAAAATCGGTTGTTATAATCATCTTGTGCACACCTCTCGCCTTTCATATCGGTGGTTTTCTGGCCACATACAGATTTTACGGAAGACAAAAATGGAAAAAATTACGTTCCCATCTTGGTGATTCTCGATTCTCTACCCATATTTACAGACTGCAAACTAAAGGAGATTGTATGATTAACTCCTTGTTTGTCGTTACTGCTAATGTAAATATGTGGCTTATTATAGGCAACATACTTTTTATTGTTTTCAAAAAGCTAGTTCGCTATATGCTGCTTAGATTTAAGTAAATACGGGCAGTAGTTGTTAGGAACTAAAACTCTTGCACTTTGAACGTTGGCTTATAGAACTATGTTTCATTTTAAAGCTTTTGATTATGTTTTTCGGTAATCTTACCGTATTTCATTTAATTTATAATTTAGATTTTTTTGTTTGTGGAAAATATCTTATAAGGATGTTATTTTAGGTAAGATTCAAGTAGGCAGAGTATCTTTTTTACCAAAATTTTTTAGGTGGGCTTGCACCTGGCCTATTTTCCTTGACACAATCAAGGAGCATCTTTGAAACAACAAATCCAAAAAAAACAAGAACACACAAACTTAAACACAGAATAATTTAAAACAAAATAAAACATACTCTTTTAGTATGTGGATAAAAAAAATACAATAAAACGCACACAATAAGATATTAAAAAAATATTACACGAACTACACACAATATAAATAATAATAATAAAAAAAACAAATATAAATAACACCCAAACACGAAACACACAAAAAAACCACAAACACAATATAACAAAACACTACCATAACAAATACAACAAAAAAATACAAATACACCACAAACAAAAACCATATAACACGAAACACATAGAAAAACCACAAAAACAACATAACAAAAAAGAACAAATTAGATACAACAAAACTACACAAATACATCACAAACAAAAACATGAAAAATAAATACAACAAAAACTAATCCAAAGAAACTATTGACAAATCAAACAATATAAGGTAACACTAAAAGTAAATCAAAACTTAACAAAATACCAAAAAATATAAAAAATTGCTGACTAAATTAGTCAAAACTTCCAACATTACCATCAAGGATACTATAAACCCTTAGGATTATGGCATCCTTATCCTTTTATTGTATCTTGCTTCATTCCAGTGGGATTATTGCTTCGAACCATGACACTACTATTGGAATTTGTATGATCTTTTTGAAGACCCATTTTGATTGTAGTTTGAATATACCCTTTGGTTTTGCACTGGGTTGGTTTTCTACATTGTACTTTTTCTTATATTTTAAAGTTGGGTGAGATGACTCTCTTTTATCGTGTCAAGGTAAGCTCAAGCTCTTTTAAATATTTTTTATCAGGCAATCCTTCATGCTCCATCTCTTTATTAAACTGTGTTTTCATAATAACTATTTCTATTTGACCACCCTCATCATCTACTTGATCATCTTTCAAAAATTACTATTTTTTTAATGTTTTTTTGTTTAGAGATTTGAAACCCTGTCTAAGTCTCATCCTCTTTTTCGTTAATAAATTTATATAAACAATCCTTAGCTAAACGATCATATTATTTACAATTTTTAAATCTAAATAAAATATTTTTTATTTGAACAATAACTTATAAAACCATTTATAAACTTGAAACTTTGAATATATTTTTAAGTAAGCTTAAGTGATAACTATATTTCATTTAATTTATAATTTAAATTATGGGTCTTATGTTGGTTTTCACTATAATTTAAATTAAATATTTTTCCTTTTGTTTACATGGATTTTTTATTCTATTAATATACATATTAATATAATTGTTCACATTTATTCTTTTTAGTGTAGAGTTATGTTATTAACCAAATCATTTCATAAGAAGATAGTTAGCCCTCGTGGCATTTATTCTTTTTAATGTAGAGTTATGTTATTAACCAAATCATTTCATAAGAAAATAGTTAGACCTCGTGATGTTTATTTTGAATGTCAAGATGAAATTTCAATTCGCATTAGTGTCTCTACTACTCGACATTTTACCTTAGTTTAGTAAATAAATTCTTTATTAATAGCATAAAACATATATTGTTTCCGCATTTTACCTTGGTTTAATAATTAAATTCTTCATTATAGGATAAAACATTTAAAGGTGTAATTGATAGTTTGTTTTGTTATTTTTAAAATATTTTTTTTGGGATGATCTTTTTTTAAACAAGTTGTTTTGAATTTATATAAGATAAAATTTTATTTTGTTTTAATAACTATTTTTTATTATAAAAAATAAATTTTAATTATATATAATAAGTTATGTGTAGTTTTTATTAAGGTTTATTTTTATTTAGAAAACAAAACATTACAATGTTTTTTATTTTATTATTATGTTAATTAAATTATATTTAACATTTTTTAATATTAAAGATATTTTTTATTTTTCTTGGAACTATTAAATTTCGATAATCAAATCCTTTATATATTTTTTATTAAGTGATAAAATCTCAATTATACAAATGTTTTGTTGAGATGGAATTCAAAATTGTGAATGGTTTCCATATCTATAAATATCTTGTCTATAACACCCCCAAGGGCTAGGTGGATTGGTAATTGCTAGTTTGGTTGGACACTTACCAGTTCAAACTTTGGGGGGAAACTTGTTGCAAATATAGTATTTTTATTCGAATCCTCTGAGTGTGCATCATATTGATGATGATGGTATGAATTCCAAGCACCCGATGGTCCACTTCATGCTAGGCTATAAAATAATGAGGTAGAATAGATTTGGTGGATGCAACCCCTCCCTTGTGGTTTGAACCCTGCACTTGCCAACTACTAAAAATATTGTGGTTGTAATCAACTCTTCTATCAAGCATATATATATATATATATATACCTCACAATTTCTTAACACTTTTTTTAAATATTTGTTGTCTTTACTATTCTAAGATATTAGTTTCATTGTTAATATTTTGTTTTTATTCTTGGGTTTAGCCCCACTTCTTTTCATTTATGTTGTGAATATTTTTCTATTTATTTTTATTATTTTTATTTTATTTTTATTTGTGGATATTTCTTTCTTTTTTCACTCCCACCAATAATTTCATCTTTATCAATCTCTTCAATCTTCTCACTATTAGAATAAGTAATTATTCTCTTAAGTTCTACTAGGATAGACTTACTTGAGTTTCCACTCCTTCATGAGTCAGGTAAACTCTCAGTTATAGTCTAGATCATATTTGATGAGTTGTTGTAATCCAACGGCTCTCAATGATCAACTTTGTTATTTATACAAAGTTGATCCATGGAATAATCAATCAGTTCTACTCTTTCCTTCATATTTTGTGTAATGCTTTGCATGTCTATTTTTGGAAATTCTAACATGGTACCAAAGCAGGATAGATTTTGCTAGCATTCTCTCTTGAAGGTTCTAGGAGCTGGTTCATTGTATCCTTTGTTGACTTTTTTTTTTTGAAGTTCAAAGTCTACAAAAAAGCTTTTATATATAGTTTTTTAGCTATATTTTTGAGATATATGTAAATGGGTTATTCTGAATAATATTTGTCTTATTCTCAAGAAAAGAATATACATTGTTTTTGTTGGTGTAATTTTTTATTCAGAAAAATAGCCATTTTTCCATAGATCTTTTTTTTGGGATATCTCTTTGACTAACTCTCTTATATGAAATTGGTCATATTATATATCCTCTATTAGAAAGGAACACGTTTTTTTTCAAGCAAATATAAGTTTTTTTAAAAAAACAAAAGCTTAATCTCTTAGCATGAAAATATAGGTTTTGTTTCCTTTCTCTCATGTTTCCCTTTGCAGAAAATCACTGGTTTTTTTGTTGCCTTCAGAGGATCCCTATTGCCATTTGAATATCATGCAACGAGCACCCAAATATGGGTACTATCGTGAATATTGCACCTCTTGCTCTCAACTCATGTTCAAAAAATCTCCATTATTGGAGATGCAAGCTGTGCGCTCTCCGATATCCACTCTTGGCGTAATTCAAATTTTGGGCGCTCTCCGAACACCCTATTCCAACATCATTTTCAGATTGCTCTACTCATATTTTTTTAAATAAATATCTAATGCATGTGTTGTAATCTAACGTTGGTTTCATCGATGTTCTTTGAAATACCCATTGTGCTCTACCAGTTTATCATCAGTTCCATTGATCTTGAATCTTCCCGAGTGGTGCTATCGATAACGGCTATCAAAGAGTCTCTATTTTATTGTTTTGGGCCCTCCTCCTTTGCCATTCAAAACTCAAGAGCTTGTTGATTCTTCTTCTGATCTCTCCAAAGTTCTCATCAGACGATCAGCTCTTCAATTATTTTTTTATAATTCTTTTTTGAATGATTTCATTAAAGCATTCTTTCTAGATAATCGTGATTATTTTTTATTTCTCTATTACTCCCCTTCTGTCCTTTTGTTATCTACAAGTTTAAAATATTTCCAGAACATTCGTGCGTCTACGATAACTTAGCGACCATTGAAGCTACGACATGAAGATTTCATCCAAGAAGACCTCACCTTCGCCTCCTTTGTTATCATATTCTACAACATCTCTGGGGTCAATTGCATAGTTTGTGTCTTGCAAGAGGAAAATATTATTTTTGCCCATCACAAAGCACTTCCATCGATGTAAATCCATTCCAAGCTTCAATATCTATTTCGTGGCATGCAAACCTATACTAATTTTTTCATTGCAGGAACCCCATTTTGTGTGGCAAAGCCATATTTTTTTTGGCAATTTTCTTCCATGCTGTAAAACCTTCTTATGCAGGTGTCTCAACGTCGTAATGTAGGTGAAAGCTTCTTCCCAGTCTTCTTTGAATTCGTGGTGCATCTCAGTTCTTGTCTTTCGGGACAAAAGCTGACTTTGAGCGCCTTGCTTTGGATGAGCATTTTAAAATTTTATTTTTTCATTTCCGAAGTTAAAGCTTAAAATTATACCTCTTCATATTTGTAATTTTCTTATATTATCTGACTTTTTTCACTCCTTTTACAAGGGTTATCTTGAAAAGTGGAAAAAGTCAATTGTATTGAAAGTAAATACAAATATCCATTTTTGGGGGGGTTCTATAGATGCCTTTTTTGCACCTACCATAGAGAGGGGGGGTTGTTATTGCGTCAATTTTTTGCCTCTTTTATTTTTGCCTCATTACCTTTGTTATAAGTCTTTTCATTTATATATCTTGGTAATGAATCATAAGTGAGGATAGTTGATTTCAACTATAAACAAATAAAATATTAATAAAATAACTCTATTTTATTCTCTTTTTCTTTCCAAAGTTCTTTATATTATATAGATATTTTCATTATTTCCTTTTTTGCAATATGACTCTATATTAATGAACTTACTTTGATTAATTTTTTTCAAAGAAATCTTAATGAACTTATTTAAGTGAGGTTATCTCTTTAAAAAACAACCCTTGTTAATATATTTTATTCTCCATTCATCATTCCTTTCTTAAAAAAATTCTAAAGAGCAAATATATTAATCACCTATGCACCTATATTGGACATTCTAAATAACTTATAGTTTCCCTCACGTAAGGGCGGGTTATTGGATAACCAATATAGGAGTCTGGCTGATTAGCCTATGTTCCAAGTATCAAATCTACTCAATACTTATAGTTTCCCTCTCGTTAGGGTGGGTATTTGAGGAGAAAATATATATAGGCCTGGCATTTTGTTCTCATAAACCTAAAACTAATATCAAATCTCCTCTATATACTTATAGTTTCCCTCTCATTAGGGTGGGTATTTTGAGATATTTGGTGTTTCTTAAAAGGTTCTATTCCCTAATATCCATTGCATTCTCCAAATTAAAGTTAAAGGGGGGAAGTTTGGGTTCACTTCAATTTTCTTTGGCAAAATGAATTCAATGAATACAATTGATCCTCTCACTCCTCATAACTACCATACATGGAAACCCAAAATATTAAATCTCATTTCTCAAAAAGGGCTCACACACCTATTAGAAGAAGAGCAACCTGAGTTTGATAAAGAATATGAAAAATTTGTTCATAAAGGGAAGTTGTATGAAACAATGGGTATTATAAGCACTAATGTAAATGAAAGCTTATGGTTTCACATTATGGATTGTAAAAATCCTTATGAAAGTTGGGAGAAACTAAAGAACTTATTTGGAAAAGTAGATCAAATGAGGTCAATGCAGCTTGAGGCAGAATTAACAGCTTTATCTCCTGACGACTTCAGCAATATTGTTGACTTTATCACAAAATTCAAAGAAGTCCTTACTCAATTTAAAGGCAGTGGCAAGGATAAAAAAGATGAAGAATGCATCTATCTAATTCTTTCTAAATTAAATGGTGTATTTTAGATATTCGCAACCACCTTTCTATCTACAAAAGATGCTCTTGGTGCAAGTTTCAAAATGCCCTCCTTAGAAGAATTTTGTGAGAGACTAACTAGAGAAGAAACAAAACTTGCAAAGTATGAGATCTCTTCCTCTTCCTCTAAAGCCTTAGTAGCATCCACCTCCACTAAAGAAAAATTCAAAAAGAAAGAAAGAAGTCCCATAACTTGTACTCACTACAAAAAGAATGGTCATTCTACAAACAAATGCTGGAAAATATTACAACAACTAGAGGCAGCTATGAAGGATCAAAATATAGATAATAAAAAGCAAATAGGAAAAGCCCTAAATATCCAAGGGAAGACCACCAATACTTCATCTAATTACTGGGTCCTAGATTCTGGAGCAACTCATCACATGACTGCTTCAGATGAGTCATTCTCTTCTATCTCCTCAAGTTCAACATGTAGCATAGAAGTTGGTGACTCCTCCTTTATCCCAGTCAAAGGAAAGGGTGACATATCCATTGATGGTGGCTCTATTAATAATGTTCTCTATGTTCCAAACATTGCAACAAATCTCCTCTCTATTTATCAGATTTGTACTTTTGGAAAGGGGAAAATTGTTCTCTTCTCTCCAATAAGAGTTGAGATAAGAGACTTTCAAGACCCCCACTCTCTTGTAGCCAAAGGAGATATTGATCACAACACTCACCTATTTCACTTCAAAGGATTCAAAAATACAGAAGGGGCCTCTTGTTTTGTGGCTCATGGAGATCTTGAAAGCAAAATTTGGCATGAAAGGTTTGGTCATCTCAATTATAACTACCTAAAGGAATTGAACACCCATGAAATGGTAACAGGTTTACCTCAAGTCTCTTCTATTGATGGAGTATGTCCTGGATGTGCTCTTGGAAAGCAACATCAAGATCCTTTCCACCCAAGTGGTTCTCTAAAAGCCTCATCCCCTCTAGAGTTAATCCATAGTGACTTGATGTTTTTCCAGAGCCTTCTTTCAAAGGAGCAAAATATGCTCTAACCTTCATTGATGACTTTTCTAGAAGAACTTGGGTCTACTTCCTAAAATACAAAAGTGATGTTCTATCCCACTTCAAAATCTTCAAAGCCTTAGTTGAAAATCAGGCCTCTTGCAACATCAAGCAAATTTGCATAGATAATGGGGGGAATACTGCAATAATGAGTTCTCAATATTTCTATCAAGTCACGACATCATTCATCAACATTCTATCTCCCATAATCCATAGAAAAATGGCATTGCAGAGAGGAAAAACCGAACATTAAAGGAAATGGCAAACTGCATGCTCCATTCAAGAGATCTTCCAAAAGTTTTTTGGGTAGAAGCTATTAAATGTGCAAACTATATTCAAAACCGCACACCTCATAAAGCTCTTGACCATTTAACTCCTGAAGAAGCATGGAATGGCTCAAAACCAGATGTCTCCTTCTTTAAGATTTTTGGGTGTACTACTTGGGAGCACATCCCAAAGAAGAAAAGGAACACTCTAGATAAGAAAAGCAAAAAGCTCATCTTTTTTGGTTATTGTGAGGAAATGAAAGCATACAGACTCCTTGATCCCACAACTCATGAGGTCTTTTTCATAGGAATTTCCAATTTGATGAAACATTCCCTCAAAAATATCCTCAACCATCCTCTTCTCCTATTGAGCCTTCTCATATAGTAGAACCTCAATATAATGAAGAACCAACTTTAGAGATTAATTTAGAGATTGATGATCAATATGAGGAACCTATAACTCCAACTCAAAGTCTTTCCACTCCTTCTACTCCTTCCACTATGCCAAAATGGGCCCGCACCATTGTTAAAGAAGCTACTCCTTACATTCAAAATCTTCCATCATCCATATTAACCAACCCCATAGGCATTGGTCTTGTCTGTCAGTCTATTTCCTTTGATCCTCAATCCTTCAAAGAAGCCATTGGTATTAAAGAATGGGATGATGCCATGGAAAACAAATTCTCTTCCTTAATCAAAAATGAAACTTGGGATTTAGTTCCCCTACCTAAAGGAAGGAAATTAGTTCATTGTAAATGGATTTATAGAACAAAATATGGACCTAATGGAGAAATTGACAAACACAAAGCTCACCTAGTAGCCAAAGGTTTCTCTCAAATTGAAGGAATTGATTATGCTAAAACCTTTGCACCAGTTGCCAAAATGGATTCTATTAGACTGGTTCTTGCTCTAGCTGCTTCCCAAAAGTGGCATGTCTTTCAAATGGATGTAAAAAGTGCTTTCTTACATGGGGACTTAAAGGAAGAGATATTCATGGAACAACCTTCTATTTTCACTCAAGACTCCTCTCTTGTTTGTAGGCTAAAGAAATATCTCTATGGCCTCAAACAAGCTCCTAGAGCTTGGTATGAAAAAATGGACTCTTTCCTTCTTTCCTCAAGTTTTTCTCATTGTGAGTCTAATAACACAGTCTACATTTGGAGAGATAAAGGAAAAATCACCATACTTGTTCTATATGTTGATGATCTACTACTCATTGGTAGTGACTTCACTCACATTCAGACTATAAAAGACTCCCTCTCTAAAAAATTTGATATGGCTGATCTGGGTCTAGCTCATTACTTCCTTGGAATCCAAATAAATCAAACAGATGCAGGAATTTCATTGTGTCAACAAAAATACACTCTAGATCTTCTTCAAAGGTTTAAAATTGATAGATTGCAAACCTTCTCCTACACCTTTTTAGTCTGGTGTCAATCTAAGTACTTCCTACACATCCCCTCTATGTGATGCAACTCTATACCATCAGCTTGTAGGGATTCTATTATACCTTACTCATACTCATCCAGATATCTCATATGTTGTTGGCTTAATATCCAGATTCTCACATCAACCTCATTTCAGTCACTGGCAAGCAACAAAAAGAATCCTCCACTACTTGCAAGGAACTACTCACCTTGGGCTTTTATACGAAGAAAAATTTATGAATATCATTGGCTACATGGATTCACTTCATTCGACAACATATTCCCAATAGAGACATATACTTGGAATTTATTCCAACTTAAAATAAAGTTGTAAACATATTCACCAAATCATTTCCTAGAGAAACTTGGAGTATTACAACTACAGTGAAACATAGATCTTTTCACCTCTCCTTTTATTATTGTATTCTTCGGAGGATGGTTTTTACCCATGTAGTTTTTTTATCATCTCTACCTTACATATTGTACATGAGCACCTCATTAGGCCATGTTGCCAGGACTCATATTTTTTTTATGTTATTAAGGACAATCTTCGCCATCTGAATACATGCCTATTTATTTCATTGCAGATGGTTTTTCCCATGTGGTTTTTTCACCATCTCTCATAAATATTATAAATACCTCATTAGGCCATGTTTTAGGGACTCATATTTATTTTATTTAGAGGACAATATTCATAAACCGAAGACATGCCTCTTCCTTTTTTTCTTTTGATAGATGGTTTTTCCCATGGGGTTTTTACCATCTACTCAAAATGAAACCATTGTACATAAGTACCTCATAAGGCTCTATTACCGAGACTCATTTATATAATACACCCTTAGTATCACTTAAGGGGGGATTTTAGAATAAGTAATTATTCTCTTAAGTTCTACTAGGATAGACTTACTTGAGTTTCCACTCCTTCATGAGTCAGGTAAACTCTTAGTTATAGTCTAGATTAAATTTTAGGAGTTGTAATCCAATGGCTCTCAATGATCAACTTTGTTATTTATACAAAGTTGATTCATGGAATAATCAATCATTTCTACTCTTTCCTTCATATTTTATGTAATGCTTTGCATGTCTATATTTTGAAATTCTAACACTCACCATGCTCATAGTAATACTTATCATATTTAGGTTTGCCTTACTTTGAAGAATCTAAAGTGCAAGGAATAACCTCAAAAATATATTTTTTGTACGTTGCAATGTTGCATTGGAAATCCTAAAGTCCAAATTATTTGTATGTTGCATTGGAAACCCTCAAGTGCAAGGATGCACTTTCATTATAATTACCTTCTTATTGTTCCCTAAGAACCTAAATTGTTTTGGATTTCATCCATCCTTATTTCTTTATTATGCTTCTATATTACTTGAAGAAAATAAATATGATTTAGTTGGAATAAACTTGACCTCTTACACCATATTTATTTTAGAATTTTCCTCTACATCTTCCTTTGTACCTTTAATTCCTTCTAAACTTGAACTTACAGATTGTACTTTCTCATCTCATATATCCTTTTTTATTTCTTGTAATGGTTGATCCAAGTGAGCTATAGTACCCTCTTCCAAATGATGTTGTAGATAGATTTTATTTTCTTCTTATTTTAGAGTGGAACATCTTCATATAATCTAGCTCCTATTGCTATATTATTTCCTTGATTTGTATTGAATTTTATCTCATGACTAAAATTTTATGTCTCTTTGTTCATAGTTTTCACTTTGTAAATTATTATCATATTTTTGATCTCATAACAATTATGAAATCAAAATGTAATAATTTATAATCTACTTGTTGATCCTATTTTTTTATTTATATTTAATATTAATGGATTGTGGAAAAGGTTTTAAAATATTCATAGCAATACATATTTAGGGATACATAACATATTTTTGCTTCTCAATAGTTAGTCCTTCCCTAATGAATTATCCTAGGGTATTTTGGATATTCTTCAAAACATCCTTAATGATAAGCTAATACGAAAGTCCAAAAATCCTAATCCACATAGGAAACTTCTTAATATTGTTTATCTTAAGAGAAAAAATGTATTCCATGGTCTCAAATAAAAGGAAATCCTTTCCCCTCAGCCATGGGCTACCACACATTATTTTATTCCTAATTTTTAAACTAGAAAAGATGACAAAAAAATATTTAGAAAGAAAAGTTACATAGTAGTTTAAATTTAATTTCCACTTCCACTTGATCCAATTTTGAATTTCCAAAAACCTTGACAAGGATCTATGGAACATACATATTAACACTCTATATGTAAGAACCATTATATCATGCTCAGTCATCTCATACTTGATAGTCACTTATGGTGTAACATCTACTACATGGATTAAACATTCCATGTATTCACTCTTCTACTTATCTCTAATTTGAGACTTCATACTTCTATCTAATACATCTTGAAATCCCATTACGGATTTCAAATATGAATTTCCTTTCATACTATATAATAGGGTTTACTCCTAGCTTGCACTCCCTCTCTACTCACTCCTTCCAGTCCTCCTTCCTTGCACTCACTCTTGGTTTGGACTCACTCCTCTATCTTTTGTCTCTTGGCATCCATTCACTTTGATGATTTTCTAGAAATAAGACACATTCATGGTAGGGATTTGAAGTATTGATACTCCTCAAATAAACTATGTGCTCTTCCTCCATAATTGAATTCCTTGCACTTACTTTCACCTTGTACTTATCCTTGTTTGCACTTTCTATTGACTAACACTTGCTCGTGCCTCTTCTTTATTATATATTTATTTGCTTCAATGCTCGTACCTCTTCTTTCTTCTACATTTTTCTGCTTTGACTATATATATAGTAAGAGCATTAATTTTAATTAATATAATAATTTTTAAGTAATGACATATTAAAATTTTTAAATTTAGTAAAATTTAAATTTTTGAGTTTTTAAAACTCTTGAGTAATCATATAAAATTGGTACTTTGAATACAACATAAAGAAGCTTTCTCCATTTATATTGCAAGTCAAGAAATCAAGTTATTTATCGAACATGAGAATTGAGGAACCATACATATGTAAAGTTATTCCACATCAACTAAAAGGTTTAAATTTAAATTATCTTTGGGGTATTAGTATGTTTAGATAAAAATGTTTAAATTAAAAAATTTAATCATAATTACATATTTTAATATTTAAATTGTAAATTTTTATTTATTTTTTAATTTAACATAGTTAATAATAAATTTAAATATATATTTTTAAAAATTAAAAATTAATTATTTGGATGATGTCAATTATAATATAAATAGACTCTTCCTTTACAGATAAGCAAGTTCTACTCATTTTGCTACATTGTCCATAAATATACTAAACAAAAACAAAGATAAGGTAATTTTTTTGTCATAACAGCTTGGAGAAGGTATTAGACATGTCTTTGTTAAACATAAATCGTGAAAGGTGAGTTCCAAGTCATTTGAAGAACATGTCTGAATAAGTATAACTTTAAAATTTTAATCCCAAAAAATTATTTTTTAGTTAATTTTAGGGCAATACAAACCAATTAATAAAACCCTTTTTAGGAAAAGAAAAATGTTGATTTTTGTTTTTAAATTTTATATATGTATTATGTTATTACATTATTATTTTTTTGGTATTAATATTAAAACAAGGTTTTTAAAGGAATCCCACAACCTTCTAAAACAAGTAAGCTCGGAGGCCGATTAAATCACAAGATGAACTCCATAAGGAGGCCCACCCAAAAGGATAGAAATGTATTACAAACTGAGGCAAGCACCCCCCCGGTGAATGGGAACCGAGGGAGTTCACACAATCCCCATGAAGGTAAGCCAGGGAGAAAAACCAAAACAACTCGGCCCTAAAGAAAATTAGGACAACACAAGGGGCCAGAAACCACCAACCTGAATAAATGCATCATTTGAAATTTGAAAGTCACAATAGGCTGTAATGTTCAACAAACCCGGGCTTAAGAAGGGGTGATTTCACCAAGGGCTAGAAGGGACAATCAAGGAAGGTAGGAATGTATTGAAGATATAGCATAATAAAGGCTAGTACACAACATAAAGCGCTTAAACTTGTAAGCACCAACCATATTACCTAGATCTCCAAAAGGAACTAAAATATGATAAGAGTTAAGGATCTTCCTCCCTGATGTGAAGTACAATATCATTGGGAAAATCCCACTATCATAAATATAAGCCTTGATAATGAACTCCCAAGTTTTTAAAGAGATCAACCACTAAATTGCCTTCTCTAAAAATGTAGAAGAACTCTATGCTAGAAAAGGAGTGAGCAATCCAAGTTGCTTCATCAATTAAATTAGCTATTTTCCATCCCAGATGGGAAACTCCATGAAGCATGTTGATGATGGATAGGGAATCCCCTTCAATAATTACATTTTTTATGCCAAGGTTCTTAAGCTACTCCAAGCCAATGAAGGTCGCTCTAGCTTCAACCACTATGGAATATTGGACTCCAAGGCAGTCCACATAAGCCAAAATAAAATCACCATTGCTATCCCTTATTGTACCACCTATGCCAACTAAGTCAAGGTTACCTTTAGAGGCACCATCAAAGTTAAGTTTGAACCATCCAACAGGTGGTGGAGGCCAACAAACCTTCCTCCTTGGGTTAGGAGCAGGAGGGGGGTGGGCTAACGGCACAAAACCAATCCATTCTTCTAGAAACCACTCACTTGGGGAGATTTCCAGAATTAAATTCGAAAGATTCAAATTGTTGAGAGTCAAAGACACATTTTTTGACACCTTCTACAGTATCTTGAGGCTGATTTGGGCAATATTGTTTTCCACTTATTTGAATGCCCTTGAGTTACTTTCCTTCCACACTCCCCAGAAGGATTGAGGGAGGAGAAATTTTCAAAAAAATTTAATCCAGGAATAAATAAAATGTTACTTCCATTGGATGACACAGTCTATTAAATAATTAGGAAACACCCATGCAACATCCAACCAAGAGAGAATGGAAACCAAAATCTTATGCACACTATGACAGCTAAGCAAAATATAAGCCATCGATTCCCAATCATTCTTGCATAAATAACACCTGTTGACCAGGCACATCCCACTCTTGAGAAGATTCTCAATCGGGAGAATTTTGTTTTGCATAGCCAACCAATAGAAAATGTTAATCTTTGGTGTTAGTTTTTAACCAAATTTTATTTGCAAGAAAAAAAGTCTTCCTCCATTGAGCTAAGAGCAACATAAGCATATTTAACTGAATAGGACCCATCCGGGTTCCCCATCCACACCAATTTTTAGATAGCTTTATTAAATTTATTATAATATGTTATGATTATGTTATAATAATAAATTATATAATTAATAATTCATGTGAATTGAATATTAGTAAAATTTACATGAAAGATATTTTAATTACTTAAGATTTAATATGATAAATGTGAAGTAATATTAATAGTGTTCTTATGAAAAGAAATTCCATTAAAAACATGATTTTTTTAAAGATCATTCATCACTTATAATATTGACTAGTCAAACAAATGTGTTAAATGGTAATATAAGGATGTCATAGACATTTTTTTATGAATGAAACCAATTATATATATATATATATATATATATATATATATATATATATATATATATATATAAAGGATATTTAACATGTACAACACAAGTTGTCATAAACATCATAATTACTAGTCTTAACAAGAAGAAAAAACATTATAACTATGACGAGGATGTGTCTAGTTTTTATATTATTTGTAATAGGACTAATTCCAACTAAAATTTAAAATAAATAACTATTAATATTCTAAGAAATAGTACAATAAAATCTTTATCAATGGTTGATCACTACAATATTTCTATAGCAACGTGAAAAATATACAAGGTATTGTATAATGAGTTAAAATTATATTTTCAACATCATAATAGTTGTTTATATTCTTCATTAATCCATTATTTCTAAGATTCAAATGTTATTATTTTTAGAGTTATACTTGAAATTTAGTTATATATATTAAAAAGTAAGTCGTATAGCCATAAAAATGATCTATGAATTTTCTAGGGAGCATAGGACCATGAAATACACATAGACATGAATATTAATATTGCAAGGGATAGTAAAACTAAATCGTTGTCATTGGTTGATCATAATAGTAGTTTGTATAGTTATAATGTATTAAATAATGAGTTGAATTTTTTTGGCAACATTAAGAAATGAGGTTTTTGAAAGGAATCCCCCAACCTGATACAACAAATCCACCATGAAGAAAAATCAAGAAAAAACAAACCGACAAGCTCCAAAAGGAGATTTCGAACCAGCTACACCAAAGGTGTAACCAACCAAGGGCATAACCCAAGAAGAGAATAAAAATTACATCAAATGCACAACCAAAAATTAAATCCAAGAGGAGGAAGCCCACATCGAACCTGAAAATACCCATAGGACAAGAGGGCCCCAGGGTCGAAAACACCCAGTTAAACTGGGAAACAGTGCCATCACTGCCTAGCATGAGTGAACAAGATAAAAATAAATTTGAAAATGCCAGCCAAGCTAGGGAACAATACCAGCTAAGGAGTATGGGAAAATAGGATAAAAATTTAAATTTTAGAAGCTCGCTTAGCAGCTATCGAAAACCATCAAAACCTAGGATCTTGAAGCGAAAACCGTGCATCTCCATCGGTAACCAACTAGTATCTAGAAAATTAGAAGCTAAGAATATAGGAAAGCCTACCACACTAGGAAGCATAGTGAAAGTCACAAAAGGTGAGTGCTGAAAACCAATAAAAACATGAATCCAACATCGAATACCACTCCACACCATTGTGGACCAAAGCATCACCTTTGAAAACCACCCAGTTGTTAAAAAACCAAAAACTAAGAAAATATTTTTCACACCAAGAAGCACAGATGAAACACCTTGTCCATCGGGGAACCATAGATAACTATCCTACAAAAATATAGGAAGCCACAAAAGAAAACATGCAAAAACCAACACCAAAAAACACCTAGGTCCCCTAAAATCCAACTTCACCTCTACATAAGTAATGATAAACAAAGACTCCAACAGGAGCCAAAAACTGCCCAAAAAACTGTTCACTCAAACATGGAAGGAATAAACATCATCATGCAAAATAAAGGAAATAAACGGGGACCCCTGCAACTCATCCTCATCTTTAGCATTCAATCCCAAGTGTAGGTGATACCGATAACAAAATAAACCTTAACAAAAAAACTCTTTCACAAAAAAATGGAGGTATGGAACCTTCACCTCCATGGAACTAGAGGCCATGAAATAGAGTTTTAAGGAAGATCTAGAACCTAAAAAACCTGTCAGACTAAACCCCACAGGCAACCGAAGGCCTAGAAATCCCAACTCCTATGCGTTTAAGTCCCAAAACCATGTAAAAAAATAAAAATCCAACCAGGAAAGAGGTTGAACAATAGAAAAATGACCAACTAGAACCCTCGGAAGAAACATATACAAGCCACCTGTTGCTCACCAAAGAAACAAGGGCTCGATGCAGGATACCACCCAATAGCCAGTTCACCATCAAAACTAGAACAAGGGATTCACCAAATCCCAACCCATGGCAAGCACTTACAAAAGGACCACCATCCATAATGCATAGGGTAAAAGCACCACCAAATACAACACCAAGCACCACATGAGAAAGGGGGGCCAAAAACTAAGGAATCCCATTTGCACAAACTGGAAAAACACTAAGCTTAAAATCTAGGAGCAAACCTAGCTCCTCTGCCTCACACTCGATAACAGGTCATAATGCTCCTCCACTCCTTCTAGTAAAATAAAACTTTGCTACTACAGGAACAATAGAAGTAATATTAGGGTCCAAAAATAGCTCTAGCTCCTCCATTGTGCTCTCACCTACGTACCACATCGTGCTTTCATTCACTTCTTGTTAGTTAACCGTTTCCATTAAGTGTAGAGTGCATAAATATTTTTTCTTGAAGTAGGAACAAAATACATATGAAGCTATGGACATCAAATAAATAATATTTTTACTATTACAAATATTATAGTTTTTCATTTAATATGATAGGTTTTAACTAATATACAAAGATATGACCATTGATAATCCAAGCAATAGTAAAACTATATATTTTCATTGGTTGACTTGTTAATGCTTGATGTTTTGATGATTTACACTATGACATGAAGAATATTTAAATATAATGGATGCACACTTTTAGCATAATAAACATTAATTAATATTACAATTATCCTCAAAATTTATTAAACCTTATGGTGAGTAGAAAATATGTTTATGAAAATAGTTAATTATGCCTCCACTTAATTTTATCAATCTGAAAATTCGTAAACTTGTTGAGTACCAGTGCAAAGTATATGCTTCTAGTAAACTAGATATGAGTCCTATGTGTCACTTTATTTTAAGGGGATCGTTGTTTGTGTGATTGGAGTTCAACCAAACTGGCAAAATTAAATTGTAGAAAAACTAATAAACTATCAAACATGTGACTAAAAGAAAATTTATAGGAAAGTAAATTGGAGGAAAATAAATACACTTGCAGAATTAAATAAATAAGGAAAATGTAGAAATTAAACATAGTGTGCATAAATAAATAAAATAAGAAAACACACTTGTGGAAAAAATAATAATTAATGACAATAGAAAAATAGGGGAGGAATACTTCCTGAAGTGGATCCAAGATCCTACAGACATCCTTTTGGCTAATTCACGTGATCACTCTTTGAACATATAAAAATAACCAAAACACTCAATCTTTTATTTATTTATGCAGTACCAAATTATAGAACAAGTTTGGGATCTCCTTTTTTAGGGGTGGACTGTGTTTTTATATAGAACACGACATAGATAGATTATGATTAAAAAACATTCTCCCCCAATTAAATAGTTGTGTATTCCAATTAATCTTGGTAACCAAAAAGCAAGAGATTTAGAACTAGGTTACTAGATAAAGTGAAGAACATAATAGGTAGTTGGACCAACAGATGGATTTCCTCAGGAGGAAAGATAAATCTTGTCAAATTATTGATTCAGTCTATCCCAATATTTGTTTAAATAATGTTGAACATCCCAAAGTTGGTGCATAAATAATTGGATAAAATCATTCATAGATTCCTCTAGACAGGATAAAAAATGGGCCATGGTAAGGTGGGAGACCCTATTCCTTCCTACTCATGAAGGGGTTTAATATCTCCAATTCACAGTGAAGAATAGCAAGGCTTTGGTAGAAAATTTATACTGGGGATTGATTATCCATACCAATGATTTAAGGGCTAAAAATCTAAGATCCAAGTGCACAAAAAACAAAGACCCCTCTAACATAATTTTGCATCAATTGCCTTCTAGGAGGTCCCTTATTTTAGTGGTCCTATGAAGTAAAGAGGATTTGATAAAGAATAAGCTCTTTTTGATAGTACACAATGGGTAAGAGAAAAAATTTGGACAAACTCCTAGGATGGACACCTTTCGCTATTTATCCAACATCTAGAATTGAGGCTCGTAATGGAGGAAATTCATAGGATGAATTGGATAAAAGTAGATAAATATTATAAATATCAGACAATAAATGCAAATGTGGGAAAATGTTGAATACAAGTAGAATATTTTCTAGTCCAACTCTTTGAAGTTCAAAAAAATGATGTTCATAGACTTATTCAAATGTGATCACTCATCACCTTCATGGTCACAAGGTAAGGACTGCATTGCATAGGATAGCTCAAGATAGGGTGTGTACAATATAGCTTAGGGTTACTTAGCCTTAAGCCATATTAACCCCCTTCTTCAATCATTTATGGGCTTAGAAATTATGGCCAAAATTTAGGTTCTTCAATTGGTTGCTACTTCATAAAAATATGTTCATAGGGGGCAACTTATGAAGAAATGATTTAATGGACCATTCCAATGTGTGATAACAAAGAAAATCTAAACCATTTTCTCATAGAATGCCCCATATCTTCCAAGTTGTGGAAGATGATGGCTTCCCTTCTAAATTTAAGATGGTCCAATGAACAATCCATAGAATAGATATGGAGATATTGGAGCAAACAGGAAGGAAAAGACTGGTTTTGTAGACCAAATAGTTTGGATATGAATGACTATTCTTCCCTATAATATTTAGAATGAGTGAAACAATTAAATATTTAAACAAGAGAGTAGGGACATCCACTATGTCTAGCTAAAGACCATACAAAATGTGATAGAGAATGTCCAACATTTATTAACTCATCCTCACAATTCAAATCAACTATGGAACAAATGATGGCTTGATTAATGATTAGTCATGGATTAGTCCAACACAAAAGGAAGAAGGTGATTGGCCAAAGGGTAGATAGAAAAAATCAATGATAGCATTACCTAAATAACTTTGGAAAAGTCAATATGGATGGAGTCTCAAGGGAAAATATTGGAAGAGCTAGTATAGGAGGGATAAGTAGATTAGAGGATGATACTTCAATTTTCACTTTTGTGGAAAATTTAGGAATTCTCTCCAATAACTTAGCAGAAGGGTAAGTAATTTTGATAGGTTTATAGAGGAACTAAATGTAGGTTGGAGAAGGGTGATAGTAGAATCAGACTCTCACATTATGATCAATTACCTAAAATCAACTTCGAGGCCTAACAAGGTGGAATGGAGAATTCATAGGATCATACATAATATTAGGATAATAGAAATCAATTTTTAGAAGGTTCTTTTTAATCATGTGCCTAGAGAAAAAAAACAAGTAGTGGATTCTATGGCAAACTAGGCTCTTAAAAAATATTAGTTACTATAGTTACCCTCCCAAGTGGTGGTTAGACCAAACTAGGATTGATATTATCCTTGTTCAATATCTTGATGGAAATGTATGGGGCTATGCTTAAATTGATAAGCAATGTAGGACTTTAGTCATGACATGACCAAGTAGTTCCTGCTAGCAAAAGACCTGGTGTCCAAATATCCCTTTTTATGATATTAAAAATCCTTGTTGTGGATGTGCAATTTCAGTAAAACCTATTGAAAGTTGTGATTTTGAGTCAGATTTTATTTTATCTCTTTATCTTATTGTTAGTGTAGTTATAGGCATGTCTTGTGTTGTAGAAGGATTCCTAGAAAATAAATCAAGTAAGACTCTTGATTCTTTCTGACTTGATCCAAGGTATATTTAGTTATCTATAACTAAGATGATCAAAATCAGAATGGTGGACCTATGTTGGGATGATGCTAGATTCTTATGGGATGATGCTAGATTCTTATATTTTGTTTTTCACCATTAATACATCTGGTTTTAGGATATTGGATCAACAAAGTGCTCAACATATTATCTGGAAATTAATAGAGGTCTCAATGTAGACTAATCTATTTTGTTCTATTGTAGTTCTATCTTAGAAGGGGTGTCACTTTTGGGTAAGACTCAAGGAGGTACGAGTATCTCTTCCACCAAAAATGTCTAGGTGGACTTGCACCTGGCCTACCATCTTTGACACAATCAAATAATATGTTTGAAACAACAAAAAAAAGAGCACACAATAAGATAAAATAAACTAAAACATATCCTAGGTGGGCTTGCACTATGCCTACCATATTTGACACAATCAAGGAGCATGTTTGAAACAACAAAAAACAATAACACACAAACACAAACACACAATAAGATAAAACAAAATAAAACATACCCCTTGAGTGTGTCAAGAAGATAAAGCACAACTAAACACACACACAATAAGATATATATAAAAACTACACAAACCACATAGAACAAACATAAGAACAACATAAAAAAAAAATACAAACATAAACAACACCAAAACGTGAAGCACATAGAAGAAAACTAGAAACGCAACATAACAAAACACTACTATAAAAAAAAAACAAAAAGATACAAATACCCCACAAAAAAAGCACAACATGAAACACAAAAAACCACAAAAACAACATAATAAAACTAAATAAAAATAGAAATAAGAAAATGATATAAATGCACCACAAAAAAAATCATGAAAAAAAAATACAACAAAAACTAAGGCAAAGGAACTATTAACAAATCAAACAATATAAGGTAACACTAAAAATAAATCAAAGCTTAACAAATTATCAACAATATCAGAAATTGCTTAGCAAATTAGTCAAAGCTTCCAACATTACCATCAAGGATAACACCCATCCTATAAACCCTTAGGATTATGGCATCCTCATTCTTTTATTTGTATCTTGATTCATTCCATTTAGGACTAAAGGCTGGTTACGTAGAACCACGACACTACTATTGGAATTTTTATGGTCTTTTTTAAGATCCACTTTGATTGTAGTTTGAATCTTCCCTTTGGTTTTGCACTTGGGTTGGTTTTCTACATTGTACTTTTTATTATAGTTTAAAGTTGAGTGAGATGGCTCTCCTCTACTGTGCATCAATTTAAGCTCAAGATCTTTTAGATATTTATTATCATGCAATCCTTCCTATTCCGTATCTTCATTAAACTGTGTTTCCATAATAATTGTTTCTATTTGACCATCCTCATCATATGCTTGCTCATATGTGGAGAAAATTTCAAAGGTATTAGGTGAAATTACTATTTTCTCTTTTGTTATTATTTTTTCTTTATATTTTTTTGTTTAAGGATTTGAAACCCTATCAAGTATTATTCTCTGTTTTTTTAGTTAGGGACTTTATACGAACAATCCTTAGCTAGATGACCATATTCATGACATATTCTAGATCTAAATGAAATATTGTGGATTTGAACAATAGCTTATAGAATTATTTATAAACTTGAAACTTTGAATATATTTTTGTTAGAATTCCCAAGAGTAGAACTACAAAGCATTACAATAGTTTGAAGAAATAAAATAGAACTGATTGATTATTCCATGGATCAACTTTATATAAATAAAAAAATTGATCATTGAGAGCCATTGGACTACAACAACTCATTAAATCTGATCTAGACTATAACTAAGAGTTAACCTGACTCATGAAGGAGTGGAAAATCAAGTAAGTCTATCCTAGAAGAACTTAATACAATAATTACTTATTCTAACACCCCCCCTTAAGTGATACTAGGGGTGTATTTTACAAATGAGTCTCAAAAACATGGCATGATGAGGTACTCATGTACAATGTTTTCTTTTCTAGAGAGATGGTAAAAACCCCATGGGAAAAACCATCAATCAAAAAAGAAATAGGGAAGAGGCTTGTCTTCGGATGGCAAATATTGTCCTCTTAATACAAAAAAAGGATGAGTCCTAGAAACATGGCCTGATGAGATACTCATTTACAATATATAGATGGTGAAAAAATCCCTTGGGGAAAAACCATGTCATAAGAAAATACCAAGATAGAGGCATGTCTTGGAATGACGAAGATTGTCCTCATACAAATAATGAGTCGTAAAATCTTCGCCTAATTAGATACTCATGAACAATATATATGTTGTTGGAGTGATGATAGAAAACCACAAGGGAAAAAACCATCCTCCAACCTCTATTTTAATACAGTTGTATTACTCCAAGTTTTCTTCGCAAATGTATGTAATTCAGAGAAGGAAATGACTTGGTAAAGATGTCTGTAACTTTATTTTTAGTTGGAATATATTCCAACAATATGTCTTCATTCTGAATATGTTGTAAAATTAAGTGCATATGTATCTCAATATGCTTGGTGCGTTGATGCTCAACTGGGTTGCGTGTAATATGAATTATGCTCTGATTGTCACACCAAAGAGTAATAGGTTTATCATTGGAAAACCTAAATTATTTTAGAATCTGATGAATCCAAAGAGATTCCTAACTTGCTAAAATGATTGCTCTGTATTCTGCCTCTGTAGATGATAAGTACACTGCTTGTTATTTTTTGCATAACCAAGAAATGGGTGAAGAACCAAGACAAAAGACATAGCCAGAAGTTGAACATCTGTCTTCTAATAAACCTACCCAATCTGAATCAATGTAGCCAATGATATCCATGGATTTTCCCTCATATAATAGCCCAAAGTGAGAAGTTCCTTGCAAGTAGCGGAGGATCCTTTTTACTGCTTGCCAGTGACTGAAATGAGGTTTATGTGAGAATATGGATATTAAGCCAACAACATATGAGATATCTGGATGAGTATGAGTAAGGTATAGCCGACTCCCTACAAGTTGATGGTATAGAGTTGTATCACAAATAGGGGATGTGTAGGAAGTACTAATATTGACTCCAAACTGAAAAGGTGTAGGATATGGTTTGCAACCTGTCATTTTAAATCTTTGAAGAATATCTAGAGTGTATTTTTTTTGAAATAATGAAATTCTTGCATTTATTTGATTTATTTGGATCCCAAGGAAGTAATGTGCTAGATCCAGATCAACCATATCAATTTTTTTAGAGAGAGAGTCTTTTATAGTCTGAATGTTAGCGAAGTCACTACCAATGAGTAGCATGTCATCAACATATAGAAAAAGTATGGTGATTTTCCTTCATCTCTCCAAATGTAGACTGTGTTATCAGACTCACAATGAGAAAAACCTAAGGAAAGAAGGAAGGAGTCCATTTTTTCATACCAAGCTCTAGGAGATTGTTTGAGGCCATAGAGAGACTTCTTTAGCCTAAAAACAAGAGAGGAGTCTTGAGTGAAACCAGCAGGTTGTTCCATGTATATTTCTTCCTTTAAATACCCATGTAAGAAAGCACTTTTTACATCCATTTGAAAGACATACCACTTTTGTAAAATAGCTAGAGCAAGAACCAGACTTACATAATCCATTTTTGCAATCGAAGCAAAGGTTTCAGCATAATTAATTCCTTAAATTTGAGAGAAACCTTTGGCTACTAGGCGAGCTTTGTGTTTGTCAATTTCTCCATTAGGACCATATTTTGTTCTGTAAATCCATTTAAAATGGACTAATTTCCTTCCTTTAGGTAGGGGAACTAAATACCAAGTATTTTTTTTTATTAAGGAATATAATTTGTTTTCCAAGTCATCATCCCATTATTTAATATGAGTTGCTTATTTGAAGGACTAAGGATCATAGGAAATAGACTAATAGACTCGACCAGTGTCTATGGGGTTGGTAGATCTAGATGAAGGAATATTTTGAATGTAAGGATTAGCTTCTTTAACAATGGTGTGGGTCAATTTTGGCATAGTGGAAGGAGTAGAAGGAGTGGAAAGACTTTGAGTTGGAATTACAAGTTTCTCATCTTGATTATCAATCTCTAAGTTAATATCTAGAGTTGGTTCTTCATAATATTGAGGTTCGATTATAGGAGAAGGATCAATAGAGGAAGAGGAAGGATGATGATCTTTCTGAGGGAGTGTTTCATTAAGTTTGACATTCCTATGAAAAATACTTCATGAGTTGAGGGATTAAGGAACATGTATGCTTTCATTTCCTCACAATAACCAACAAAGATGAGCTTTTCACTTTTCTTATCTAGAGCCTTCCTTTTCTTCTTTGGAATGCGTGCCCAAGCAGTACACCCAAATATCTTGAAGAAGGAAACATCCAATTTTGGTCCATTCCATGCTTCTTCAAGAGTTAAATGGTCAATAACTTTATGAGGTGTGCGGTTTTGAATCTAATTGGTAAATTTAATAACCTCTACGCAATTTTTTTTTGGAAGATCTTTTTAATGGAGAATACAATTTGCCATTTCCTTCAATGTTTGATTTTTACTTTCTACAATGCCATTTTATTGTGGATTATGGGAGATATAATGTTGATGAATTATACCATGACTTGATAGAAATATGAATAACTCATTACTGTAGTATTTCCCCCATTATCTATGCGAATTTTATTTATGTTACAAGAGGCCTGATTTTCTACTAAGGCTTTGAAGACTTTGAAGTGGGATAGAACATAACTTTTATATTTCAGGAAGTAGACCTAAGTTCTTCTAGAAAAGTCATCAATAAAAATTAGAGCATATTTTCTCCTTTGAAAGAAGGTTCTGGAAAGGACATCAAGTCACTATGGATTAATTCTAGAGGGGATGAGACTTTTAGAGAACTACATGGGTGGAAAGGATCTTGATTTTGATTTATAATAGCACATCCATGACAAACTCCATCAATAAAAGAGACTTGAGGTAAACCTATTACCATTTCATGGGTGTTCAATTCCTTTAGGTAGTTGTAACTGAGATGACCAAACCTTTCATGCCAAATTTTACTTTCAAGATCTCCATGAGCCACAAAGTAGGAGGCTCCTTCTAGATTTTTTAATCCTTTGAAGTGGAATAGGTGAGTGTTGTGATCAATATCTCCTTTGGCTATGAGATAATGGGGATCTTGAAAGTCTCTTATCTCAACTCTTGTTGGAGAGAAGAGAATTGTTTCCCCCTTTCTAGAAGTACAAATCTGAATGATGGAGAGGATATTTGTGGTAATTTTTGGAAAATAGAGAACATTATTTATAGAGCCACCATCAATGGGTATGTCACCCTTTCCTTTGACTTGGATAAATGAGGAGTCACCAACTTCTACGCTACATGTTGAACTTGAGGAGATAGAAGAGAATGACTCATTTGAAGCAATCATGTGATGAGTTGCTCTAGAATATAGGACCCAATAATTAGATGAAGTATTGGTGGTATTTCCTTGGACATTTAGGGCTTTTCCTATTTGGTTTTTATTGTCTATTTTTTTATCCTTTATAGCTGCCTCTAGTTGTAATATTTTCCAGCATTTATTTGCAGAATGACCATTATTTTTGTAGTGAGTACAAGTTATGGGACTTCTTTCTTTCTTTTTGAATTTTTATTTAGTGGAGGTGGATGCTACTAAGGCTTTAGAGGAAGAGGAAGAGATCTCATACTTTACAAGTTTTATTTCTTCTCTAGTTAGTCTCTCATAGATTTCTTCTAAGGAAGGCATTTTAAAACTTGCACCAAGAGCATATTTGGTAGATAGAAAGGTGGTTGTGAATATCTGAAATACACCATTTAATTTAGAAAGAATTAGATATATGCATTGTTTGTATTTTTTATCCTTTCCACTACCTTTAAATTGAGTAAGGACTTATTTGAATTTTGTGAGAAAGTCAACAATATTGTTGAAGTCGTCAGGAGATAAAGTTCTTAATTATGCCTTAAGCTGCATTGACCTCATTTGATCTACTTTTCCAAACAAGTTCTTTAGTTTCTCCCAACTTTCATGAGGATTTTTACAATCTGTAATATGAAACCACAATATTTCATTTACATTAGAGCTTATAATAACTATTATTTCATACATCTTTCCTTTATGAACAAATATTTCATATTTTTTTCAAACTCAGGTTGCTTTTCTTCTAATAGGTGTGTGAGCCCTTTTTGAGAAATGAGATTTAAAATTTTGGGTTTCCATGTATGGTAGTTATGAGGAGTAAGAGGATAAATTGTATTCATTGAATTCATTTTTAATTTAACCCAAAGTTCTCCCCTTTAAGTTTAATTTAGAGAATGCAATGGATATTATTTGAGGAATGCCTGAAGATACACCAAATATCTCAAAATACCCGCCCTAACGAGAGGGAAACTATAAGTAATTTGAGGAGATTTGATATTAAATTGAGGCCTAAAGAGAACAAATATGCCAGGCCTATATATATTTTCTCTTCAAATACCCGCCCTGACGAGAGGGAAACTATAAGTATTGATTTTATTAGATACTTGGAACATAGGCTTTATATCATCCAGGCCTATAATGGATATCGTAATAACTCGCCCTTACTTGAGGGAAACTATAAGTTATATAGGATTTCCAATATGGGTGAGAGGTGATAAAATATTTGTGCTTTTTAGAAAGAAAAAGAAACGACAAATGCTTTACTTAGAGTAGATTAATAAGTTTAAGAAAGAGATATCATTACTATTTTTTAAAATATTAAGTAATAAGATATTCTTTGCCAAAATAGTAAATAAATTTAACATATGTTTATAAAAAGTTTGCTTAATGAGATGATAAATAAGAATAAAATAGATATATTTTATTAGTTTTAAAGTTTTTAATTAAGCAAGATATATAAACAAAAATATAATAAGTTCTTTTAATGTAGAGTTTTTTTGAAGAAAGTTTAAAAGAAATGCTTACTTTATCCAATAAAACTTTAAATTTATATATTAAAGAACTTATGAGAAAAAATTAAATTTAGAATTTTGGATGTATAATATAAAGCATTGCTTAATGAAAATATTAAAGAAAAAATATTGATATTTTAATTTTCTTTAATGTTTTAAGCAAAAATTACTTATACCAAATATAAAGGCAATATAAAGGAGGCAAAAAATGACGCATTGACAAACCCCCACCGATTTTGAGATAGGTGCATAAAAGGCACCTAAACAAACCCCCCAAAAAAATAATTATATTAAAATTTTACAACTCCTCTTTGATCTTCGAGCCAAGGAGAGGCCGGAAGAAAAAGGTAATGAAACACTCCTTTTTCGGATGGCTGCAATATTGAACAGATTGACTAAAAGGAACAGAGAACATATATTTTAGCCTAATCAATGTAGAGAAAAGGAGATACGATAGATGGAGGATAGGAGGCTACGAACAAAAGGGTGGCATCGATTAATGAATATATGTTGGCAAAGGTAGCAATGGTGGGGCAGTGAAGATGAAAAATATTTTGAAAAAACTTGACGCTCACTTTAAAACTCCACCTACATGGGAAATACAGAAGTTATCTTAAAAAGTAAATATTACTGCATCATTACCAGTGAATTCGACAAAGAGGATGCGTTGAGATGAAGGTGCTAGTAAATATGCTCTTCGAATTCAATGGCGCCACACACCAGTGAACAGATGACGCTGCAAAGGCACTGAGAGGAAGGCACAAAGGACCTTCATGATGCAGTGAAGGCGAAAACAAAATAGATGTATAGAAAAGAGATATCACTTGCAGAAATATAGAACAAAATGTAAGGGGTCAAAAAAAAAATTACTTAATGCCCTTCGAAGAGACTCATTATAAAAAAAAGAGTTATACTTTCAAGCTTATGTAATATGTTTATATAAAAAAAAAAAATTGATGATCTTCCAGAGCATCGAATGACATCAAAAAGGGAAGAATATTGAGTTTGTAAAATCGCAAGATCTTCAAAAAATATAAATTAAGGGAATTGCTCATTATGAGGTGTAGTCTCTAGCGTGCCAATTAAAATGGTGGTCAAAATGCCACATTTTTAAAAGTAATAGAACTCTGGTCTATTTTAGTTAGACCAAGAGTTTCTTTATGTTGACGCGAAGAGCGATCCTTCCATTAATAAATATATGAAGAAGATTAAATGATTTTTGAATAAAAAATTTTTTACATATATTTTGCCCACAAAAAATTAAAAGCTACGAATATTTATCTCCACGTTAGATGATTCGCAATGAAGGCTAAGGAAGTTGAACAATCTGCGATTAGATGGAGAGAAAAAAATTAAAGTAAATGTAGGCAAATTTGGAGGGAAAAAAATTATGGCCTCTAAATAAATGTGATTAATTTATATTAGTCTCTGTTTAGAGCACATGCAAGGATGGTTATGGAGTCATATGAGCTGCGTGTGAGGAGATAAAAAATATAAATATATGCATATGAGGAGGGCATAAAAATTATAAAAAATCACCTAGAACGGGATGCAGTGTGGCTTTAATTATTTTAAAGCAAGTTGCATTCGTTTAGAAGGGGATTTTTATAGAGGCAAGGATCGAAGAAAACAAAATTTTCAGAAAATATTCAAGTTGCATATAAAGAGCAGTGAATACTATGAAAGAAAATTTTGAAATTTTGCATCAATGGTAAAAAAAAAATTAGATAAACTGAGAAGGTATTACCATAAGCAAATATCTCCAAAAAAAATTGCATATAAGATCAATCTACAATATGTAAAAACCTCTTTCCTTTTAAAATAACAAAGAATAAGAGATTAAGAACCAGTTCTTGAAACCTTCTTCAAGAGAGAATGCTAGTAGAATCTATCCTGCTCTGGTACCATGTTAGAATTCCCAAGAGTAGAACTACAAAGCATTACAAGAGTTTGAAGAAATAAAATAGAAATGATTGATTATTCCATGGATAAACTTTGTATAAATAACAAAGTTGATCATTGATAGTCATTGTATTACAACAACTCATCAAATATGATCTAGACTATAACTGAGAGTTTACCTAACTCATGAAGGAGTGGAAACTCAAGTAAGTCTATCCTAGTATAAGTTAAGAGAATAATTACTTATTCTAACAATTTTTAACTAAGCTTAAGTGATAACTATATTTCATTCAATTTATAATTTAGATTATGGGCCTCCAAGGGTTAGGTGGATTGGTAAAGGCATGATTGACCAAGTACTTGCCAAGAAGAGACCTAGGTTCAAACCTCGGGGGCATGCTGCCAACCTTAGCAAAGGTAGTAGTCCATTCTAAATAATTTGAGTGTATGCCAGATCGACGACTATGGTAAAAACCCCAAGCGACCGATGATCTCCAATTCACGCTTGGTCAACAAAAAGGATATGAATAGACTGTTGAGAGTAGTCCTTGTGGTTTGAACCTTGCGCTTTCCAGTTACTAAAAATGGTGGTTGTAACCAACTTCCCTATGTAATAAAAAATAATAATTTAAATTATAAGTTTTATTTTGGTTTTCTTTATAATTTAAATTAAAGATGTAAGTTTTTTTTTTTGCTTTTTTAATATAGGTTTTTCATTCTATTAATATAGTTGTTCACACTTTTTTTTTTAGTGTAAAGTTATGTTATTAACCAAATAATTTCATGTGAATATAGTTAGCCCTCTACTTTCAATTTTTTTATTTTGAATGTCAAGATGAAGTTTCGATTCACATTAATGTCTCTCCTACTCCTTACTTTTTTTTTTTTTGAACATTTTACCTTAGTTTGGTAATTAAATTCTTCATTAATAGGATAAAACATATATTGTTTGGGTATTTTACCTTAGTTTAATAATTCAATTCTTCATTAATAGGATAAATATTTAAAGGTCCAAAATATATATATATATATATATATATATATATATATATATATATATATATATATATATATATTTAAAGGTGTAATTGATAGTTTGTTTTGTTATTTTTTAAATAATTTATTTGGATGTTCTTTTCTTAAACAAGTTTTTATTTTATATAAGATAAAATTTTATTTTATTAATTTTAAGTTATGTGTAGCTTTTGGGGCCTCTCATAATTTAATTATATATTTTATAAAAAAAAATTAATTATAAAAAATTAATTTTTAATTATATATTAAGTTATGTGTAGCTTTTGGGGCCTCTCAAAATAAAAAATAAATTTATAATTATATATTAAGTAATGTGTAGCTTTTGGGGCCTCTCGCTTTGCTTCTTCATGCTATTCTTTCTGAGTGAGAGGTCCCTACACTCCTATGTTTTCCATTTGGTTGTTCTTCATGGATAAAACACTCTACTTTGGTGGTGGTAGGTGGTGTTTATTGTTGGTCGGGGACCTTGCTAGTTTTGTCTGGATCTCTTATGGGTGCGGTAAGACATTGTAGATCTGGCTAGTTCCCTATGGGAGAAAGAGCTACATGTCGGCCCAACCTATGGGGGTGATTTGGGGCTTTGGTTGTAGTGTATATGGTTCTAGTTGGTGGTCCCCTATTTGGTTCTAGACCTGCTTGGCTTGGTGAGCATCGGTTCCTTTTGAGTTGGTCTTGTTGGGGGTATTGATCAATCGGCTCTGCTTTTATTTTTGGTTTTGGCATGACACTAAATATTTGGTAGGGGTCCCTAGGGGAGGGATTGGACCAATGGCTGAACCAAACCTGTTGGGGTGAATGTGGGGTGTTGTTGTTGTAGTAGCCATTGGCTATTTTTCTTGGTTGGTACCAAGTCAGGGTTTTGTTGCTCGGGTGGTTGGTTGGTGTATGGTTGCAGAGTTCCTTTCTCCAGATCCTTTTGTGGGAGTGTTGTCGTTGTGGTGGTCTAGTTTGTCTTAGTTTTTTTGATGCAGGTCCCGCTTATATTTTGGGTCTTTCTTCCTCAACTTTATATGTTTTCATGAGTTTCACTCTTACTTGGCCTTGGGTGGTGCCCCGTTTTGTTGGGGATTTAGGGTTCCTTCTATCGCTTATCAGATTTGGTGCAGTTAGTGATATCTAGTTGGAGCAGGGTTCTTATCCTTATAGTTATTTGCTCCTCTTTTACATTTTTTGAATTCATCAGTGTGTGAGTTGTAGATTTAGCTTTTTGGTGGATTGTTTGTTCATTTTAATGCACACGGACCCTATTTTATGTGGTGTTGTAGGGAGACTCGATGTCGCTGGTTGGTTTTTACTACAGGGAATATCCCGGTCTCTAGTTCTGGTACTACAAGATCTAGTTTCTTTCTTGGTTTTGGGTTTTGATGGCCGATTTTGGATCCCAATTTTATTCTCAATTGAATCTTATTGGAGTGAGATTTTTTGGTTTTCTGCCTATGATTTTAATTGTTATAACTCTCTTTGTTTCCATTTGGATGGTGTGAGGTCCATTGTGCTAGTTGTTTGGATGGTGTTTTTAATGCTTCAGCATTTTATTGATATCCGCCTATGGCTTTGTACCTGTTGATTGGATATTGCATCGTAGTTGTCGTTGATGGAGTCCGCATTTTTTTTTCAGGGGCAAGCAGGATTTTTAAAATTTGAATTTTATTTATTTCAACTTTATCATGGAGGAAAGACCTATGTAGGTCTTTTAAATTTTGCATTTTCTATTTTTTTGCCTCCTCCTTATGTCTCTTTAGTATTTGTTGGTGCCTTGGATGTGTGTGCTGTATTTTTCTTGGGTTGTGTTGTTGGCTGATTTTCCCCTTTGGGGTGGTCGGTTGTTTGTCTCCTTTTGGAGATTGTATGTTCTTTTTGCTCGACTTTTTCTCCATTCTAGAGTTGCTGTATAAGGTTTTGGGATTCCTTTCAAAACCCTCTTTCCTTAATATTATCAAAAAGTTATGTGTAGCTTTTATTAAGGTTAATTTTTATTTGAAAAACAAAATATTATATTGTTTTAATTTTTTTTATCATATTAATTAAAAATATTGAATGTATTTTTATATTAAAGATATTTTTCATTAGTCTTTTTATCAAAGATATTTTTTATTTTCTTAGAAATATTAAATTTCGATAGTCAGCTCCTTTATATAATTTTTATTAAGAGATAAAACCTCAATTATATAAATGTTTTACTGAGATGAAATTAAACATTGTGAATGTCTAAATATTTTTTGTCAAGTTTCCATATCTATAAATATCTTATCTATAACACCCCTAAGGGCTAGGTGGATTGGTAAGTGCTAGTCTGGTTGGGTACTTACCAATAAGAGACCCAGGTTCAAACTTTGTGGGGAAGCCTATTACAAAGGTAGTAGTCTGATCCAAATCCTCTATTGCAAAGGTAGTAGTTTGATCCAAATCCTCTGGGTGTGTGCAATATTGATGATGATGGTATGAATCCCAAGCACCCAATGGTCCATTTCATGCTAGGCTATAAAACAATGAGGTGGAATAGGTTTGGTGGATGCAACCCCTCTCTTGTGGTTTGAACCCTGCACTTGCTAGCTACTAAAAATAGTGTGGTTGTAACTAACTCTCCTATCAAACAAATATATATATATATATATATATATATATATATATATATATATATATATATATATATATATATATACACCTCACAATTTATTAACACTTTTTTTTAATATTTGGTGTCTTTACTATTCTAAGATAACAATTACATTTTTAATATGTGGTTCCTCATTACTATTTTATTTTTTCTCCATCAACAAGTTTAGCCCAGGTTTGTTTGTTTTACTAAGATATGGCTATACTGCATTTGTATGGTCTTCTCTTGTTTTTTTCTTGTACATATTTTGAGCTCTGTGTAAAGGGTCGGGACCCTTCAACCCTTTTTTATCAATACCTAAAAAAAAAAAAAAAAATTCATTATTAATATTTTATTTTTATTTGTGGGTTTAGTCCCACTTCTTTTCATTTATGTTGTGAATATTTTCTATTTATTTTCATTTTTTTTATTTGTGGGTCTTTCTCTCTTTTTCATTCCCACCAATACTTTCATCTTCATCAATCTCTTCAATATTCTCAATATACTCATAGTAAAACTTATCATCTTTAGGTTTCCCTTGTCTTGAAGAAGCTAAAGTGCAAGGAATAAGCTCAAAAGAGCATTCTTTATATGTTGCATTAGAAACCCTAAAGTGCAAATTCTTTGTATGTTGTATTGGAAACCCTAAAGTTCAAGGATGCACTTTCATTACAATTACCTTCTTATTGTGCCCTAAGAACCTAAATTGTTATGAATTTCCTCCATCCTTATTTCTTTAATATGCTTCTATATTACTGGAAGAAAATGAATATGATTTAGTTAGAATAAACTTGACCTCTTCTACCATATTTATTTTAGGATTTTCCTCTACATCTTCCTATGTACCTTTAATTCCTTCTAAACTTGAACTTACACATTGTACTTTCTCATCTCTTATATCCTTCTTTATTTCTTGTAATGGTTGATCAAAGTGAGCTATAGTACCCTCTTCCAAATGATGGTGTAGATAACTTTTATTTTTGTCTTCTTTTAGAGTGGAACATCTTCATCTAATCTAGCTTCTATTGCTATATTATTTCCTTGATTTGTATTGAAGTTTATCTCATGGCTAAAATTGTATGTCTCTTTGTTCATATTTTTCACTTTGCAAAATCTTGTCATGTTTTTGATTTCATAACAATTATGAAATCAAAATGTAATATTTTTATAATCTACTTGTTGGTCGTATTTTTTTATTATTTAGATTTAATCTTAATGGATTGTGGAAAAGGTTTTGAAATATTCATAGAAACACATATTCAGGTATACATAGTATATTTTTACTTCTTAATAGTTACTCCTTCCTTGATGAATTATCCTAGAGTATTTTGGATATTCTTCAATATATCCTTAATGATAAGCTAATATGAAAGTCCAAAAATCCTAATCCGCATAGGAAAATTCTTAATAGTGTTTGTGTTAAGAGAAAAAATTATTTCATGGTCTCAAATAAAAGGGAATCACTTCCCCTCAACCATGGGCTACCACACATTATTTTATTCCTAATTTTTAAATTAGAAAAGATGATAAAAAAAAATTAGAAAGAAAGGTCACATAGTAGTTTAAATTCAATTTCCACCTCCACTTATCCAATTTTGAATATTCAAAAAGCCTAACAAGGATCTTTGAAACATACATATTAAACTTCTACATTTAAGAACCATTATATCATGCTTAGTCATCTCATCCTTGATATTCACTTCTGGTGTAACATCTACTATATGGATCAAGCATTCCATGTATTCACTCTTCTACTTATCTCTAATTTGAGACTTCATACTTTTGGGTAAGGCATATTGACATCCCATTAGGAATTTCAAATATGAATTTCCTTCCATACTATATAATGGAGATTTCTCCTAGCTTGCACTCCTTCCAATCCATATCTCCTTACACTCAGTCTTGGCTTGCACTCCAGCTTAGATTGCACTCACTTCTCTCTCTTTTGTCTCTTGACATCCATTCACTTTGATGATTTTCTAGAAATATGACACATTCATGGTAGGGATTTGAAGCATTGATACTCTTCAAATTAACTTGGTGCTCTTCTTCCATAATTGAATCCCTTGCACTCCATATCACCTTGTACTTATCCTTGTTTATACTTCCTATTGACTAGCGCTTGCTCGTGTCTCTTATTTGACTATATATAGCAAGAATATTATTTTTAATTAATCTAATAATTTTTAAGTAATGACATTAAAAATTTTACTTTAATAAAATTTAAATTTTTGAATTTTTAAAACTCTTGAGCAATCATATAAAATTGGTACTTTAAATATAACATAAATAAGATTTCTCCATTTATGTTGCAAGGCAAGAAATCAAGTTATTTATCGAACATGAGAATCAAGGAACCATACATATGCTAAGTTACGCCAAATCAACTAAGAGGTTTAAAATTTAAATTATATTTGGGGTATTAGTATGTTTAGATAAAAATGTTTAAATTAAAAAATTTAATCATAAAATGTATAACTTTAATTAAAATTACATATTTTAATATTTAAATTATAATTATTAATAATTTTTTTAATTTAACATAGTTAATGATAAATTAAAATATATTTTTTTAAAAATAAAAAATTAATTATATGGATGATGTCAATTATAATATAAATAGACTCTTCCTTTAAATATAAGCAAGTTCTACTCATTTTGTTACATTGTCTATAAATATACTAAACAAAGATAAGGTAAATTTTTGGCCATAACAGCTTGGAGAAGGTATTAGACATGTCTTTGTTAAACATAAACCATGAAAGGTGAGTTCTGAGTCATTTGAAGAATATGTCTCAATAAGTATGATTTTAAAATTTTAATCCCAAAAAATTATTTGTTAGTTAATTTTAGGGCAATACAAATCACTTAATAAAAAAAAATTAGGAAAAGAAAAAATGTTGATTTTTATTTTTAATTTTATATATGTATTATGTTATTAAATTAAATTCTTTGCACACGGTTGAAGCTCTTGCTTCCTTTTTTGGAATTCAAATGCTCAAAGATATTGGTATCTACAGAACAATTATTGAGGAGAATTCGTTGAACATCATAAAAATGCTCAATGGGGATTGTCGTCCTAGTTGGTGTATCTCTAATTTAATTGATGAATCCAGAGCTCATTTGAGGTATTTGGATGAGGTTTGAATTAAGCACATGTATAGATAATGGAACGTTGTGGTTGACTCCCTAGAAAATTTGGGCGTATCTCGTATGAGTTTGGTGATTTGGCATACAAATTTTTCACCCAAAATTTTTCACCTTGCTAATGAAGATAAATTGTAATGTCTATCAGATGGCACCTTACCATCAGATGTTTTTCCTTGATTTCGATTGGTGTTCGAGTTTAATGTTTGTTGTCCTGAAGACGAAGAGCCTTTACTCCTAGATCTTGCAATGTTCTCCTATGTTCTCTCAGTTCAATGTTTACTCAAGATGGTGTCCGAAAGGTCTTTCCCCACTCTGGCCTATTAAATTTCAAATTTCAAAATTCTCTTTTCCAACATTACTTCTTGAATTCTTTTGGTGGGTCATCCTGGTTGTTTTCTGGTTTCCCGAACCTTCTCTGAGTATGCCTGTTTCAGAATCCATTTACCTTTATGCTTCCTTTTTGTCCTACCTTGGGAAGTTGATTGTTCTTCTTTTCTATTGCTGGAAGCATTCTGATATTTTTTACCCCGAGGATTTTTAGATCCCTCGTGTCCTCCCCTTTTAAAAAAGATAGCACCTTCATGGTAGTATTTTGGTCCATTTTTTTCATTATGTCATTACACCTGTTGGTGACACTTAGACTCAGTGGGGGCAACCCTTCCCTAGTATCTTATGCAGTTTTTTGGTTCTCCCCCATGCTTCCTAGGATTAATCTCATATTTTTTCGTTGTCTATTTCTGTTGTAGGTTTCATCCTTCCTCATGAGTGGGATTTTTGTTCTTCCTCTTGGGTTGGTTTCTGCTTTCTTTCTCTAGTATGGCTTGTTTTTCTTCTAGTTGATTTCGAGGATCTATTGGTTTCCATTTTTGGTGAGTCCCAACTCCTTCTATGATTTTTGGCTTTTGACTTTGGTGGTGGGATTCATGTATTTTGATCTTGGTTCATCATGGGGTCTCCTATGTCTATGTATTATTGTTGGCTCAAGCTTGTTTGGTCAGGTTTCTTCTCTCCTATTTGGGTCTAAAAGAAATTGGTTTCTAGTTTTGATGTGGAAGGCAACGATTTTTCTCCTAAACATAAGATGATTAAGTCCAAGTTAGAACCTACATCCATCACCTTAGATAATGAAGTTAAATCTATTCTAGTGGAAGGGGATCTTCTGGAGTGTATCCAGAAGTTTCATGGGCACAATCCAGTGCTCACCAATTAGATGGTGGCCACTTGGAATAACGGTTGAATCGGTATTATATCATGGTCATTTGAGGTCACAATAGAGTTGATTAGAAGGACCACTAGTTTGATTTTAAATGGTGCATATCACAATCATGATAGACACTCTCTGCTCCAAGAAATTAGTATTTTTCTAGATAAGGAGGAATTTCTTCCTAGAATCCAAAATGGTTTTAGTGCTATGGCACTGTCCCCTCCCTGGGATCATGTGGCTAGGTTTATTATGGATTATTTCACTTTAAACTTTTCATATGAAATAATTAGGAGTTTTCATGCTATGTTCTTAAATCACTTACGTCATTATGTTCGCATGAATATTGCTTTGTTTTTGTTTCTGTTTTCAAAGAAGTATTTTTTAAATATGCAAGGTGGTCATGGTCAGGCCCCTCTCCATCAAGGCTTAGATTTGCTTATTTTTGAATATGTAGATCTGGAACATGGTTTAGTTGTTGATGATATCCTTAATCCATTTGTATATTTATCTGGCCCTATGGTCGGTGGTTCTAAGGTGGATTCAAAGGTAGCTTATGATTACAATGATCATATCTATTCATTCACTTTTGGCTTGGGTCTTGAGAAAATTTTGAGAAAGATCCAGGTTTCTAATAAAAGGGTTCATGGTAAAGCTTCTGATTGTTGTATTCATGCTCCCTTGTTTGTCCCCTCTATTAGGTTTGATATGTATTCTAAGGTGGTTGATTAAGAGCTTGTGGATGTGGACATGTTGCCCAATTGTGTGGCTGGGGGTAGTGGCATTCGTAAATCTAAACATATGTGTTACAAATTTCACGAGGACGATGGCTCCTCCCCTCTCTCTCCTCCTCTTTAATTTGATGTTTTTCCATGTGACCATCATTAGGAGAAGTCGTCGATGAGGTTCTTTTCCCGAAGGTCTCCATAGAGATAAAACATTCGGTCTTTCATAATTTGAAACTCATTGATATCAATCAAAGGAAAATGTAGAGTTTTCTAAATTCGACAATGGATTACTCTTAGGACATTATTCGTCTGGATACTTATGTTTCTCAAGAGATGGGTAGGTTGGGGTAAAACTATCTTAGTTCTCCTCTTCAAATGTGTCTTTGGATTTTTGTTTGGTGTAGTTTTTTCTGGTCTGTCCCATGGGGTTTGGTGGGGATTAGCTCTGGTCTTTCTCGCCCAAGTGATGTTTTATTTTTAATGGTTGTGGGATCCTTTTAAAACCCTCTCCTTTATTAATAGTACCAAAAAAAATTAAATTTATTTATTTTTATTTATATAGGTTTATTAAATTGATTAAAATATGTTATAACAACAAACCATTGAATATTAATGAAATTTACATGAAAGAAATTTTATTAATTAAGATTCAATATAATAAATGTGAAGGGATATTAATAGTGTTCTTATGAAAATAAACTCCATTAAAAACATGATTTTTTAAAGATCATCCATCATATTAAAAACTTATAATATTGACTAGTGAAACAAATATGTTAAATGATAGTATAAGGATGGGATAGATATTAGTTTATGAATGAAATCAATTATATAAATAAATAGATAAGGGATATTTAACATGTACAATACAAGTCTCAAAAAAATCCTAATTACTAGTCTTAACACGAAGAAAAAATATCATAACTATGACGATGATGAGTCTAGTTTTTATATTATTTATAATGGGACTAATTCCAACTAAAATTTAAAATAAATAACTATTAATATTCCAAGAAATAGCAAAACCAAATCTTTATCAATGGTTGATTATTACAATATTTCTATAACAACATGAAAAACATACAAGGTATTGTATAATGAGTTAAAATGACATTTTCAACATCATAATATTTGTTAATATTCTTCATTAATGCATTATTTCTGAGATCAATTTTTAATTATTTTTTAGATTTATACTTGAAATTTAGCTATATATATTAAAAAGCAAGGCATATGACCATCAAAATGATCTATGAATATACTAGGGAGCATAGGACCATGAAATACACATAGACATGAACATTAATATTGAAAGGGATAGTAAAACTAAATCATTGTCATTGGTTGATCATGATAGAATTTTGTATAGTTATAATGTATTAAATAATGAGCTGAAATAATATTTTCACTATTACAAATATTATAGTTTTTCAAATAATATGAAAGGTTTCAACTAATACACGAAGATATGACCATTGATAATCCAAGCAATAGTAAAACTAAATCTTTATCATTGGTTGACTTGTTAATGCTTGATGATTTCACGATTTACATTATGAGATGAATAATATTTAAATACAATGGATGCACAATTTTAGCATAATAAACCTTAATTAATCTTACAACTATACTCGAAATTTATTAAATCTTACGGTGAGTAGAAAATATGTTTATGAAAATAGTTAATTATACCTACACCTAATTTTATCAATTTGGAAGTTCGTAAACTTGTTGAGTACCAGTGCAAAGTATATGCCTGCAATAAACTAGATATGAGTCCTATGTGTCATTTTAGTTTGGGGGGATGGTTGTTTGTGTGATTGGAGTTCAACCAAACCAAGTGAATTAAATTGCAAGAAAACTAATATAAACTATCAAACATGTGACTAAAAGGAAATTTATAGGAAAGTAAATTGCAGGAAAATAAACACACTTGCAGAATTAAATAAAGAAGAAAAATGCATAAATTAAACACATTGTGCAGAAATAAATAAAACAGGAAATCACACTTGTAGCAAAAAAAATAATGACAGTAGAAAAATAGGGGATAAAAACTACCTGGAGTGGTCCTAGGATCCTGCAAACATCCGCTTGGCTAATTCACACGATCACTCTCTGAACATAGAAAAATAACCAAAACACTTGAGATTTTATTTATTTATGCAATACCAATTTACATAACAAGTTAGAGATCTCCTTCTTTAGGGGTGGCCTTCTTTTTTGTATAGAACATGACATAGATAGATTAGGATTCAAAAAAACTTCTCTTCCAATTAAATACTTGGGCATTGCAATTATTATTGGTAACCAAAAGCAAGAGATTTGGAACTAAGTTACTAGAGAAAGTGAAGAACATAATACGTAATTGGACCAACATATGGCTTTCCCCAAGAGGAAAGATAAATATTTTTAAATTAGTTATCAGTCTATCCCAATATTTATTTAAATAGTGTTGAACATCCCCAAGTTGATTCTTGAAGAACTAGATAAAATCAGTCATATATTTCTCTAGAGAGAATAAAAAATAGGCCATGGTAAGGTGGGATACCCTATACCTTCCTACTCATGAAGGGGTTTAATATATCCAATTTGCAGTGAAGAATGGAATGTTTTTTGTAGCAAAGTTATACAGGGGATTGACTAGCCATCATAATGATTTATGGGCTAAAAATCTAAGAGCCAAGTGTGAAAAAACAAAGATCTCTCTAACTTTATTTTGTATCAATTATCTTCTAGGAGGTCCTTGATTTTAATGGTCCTAAGAATTGGATAGGATTTGATAAAGAATAAGCTCTTTTGTATAGTACACAATGGGCAAAAGAAAATAATTTGGATAGACTCCTAGGATGGACACCTTTCGCTATTGATCCAACATCTAGAATTGAGGCTCGTAATGGAGGAAATGCATAGGATGAATATGATAAAAGTAGATAAATATTATAAATATTGGATAAGAAATACAAAGGTGGGAATATTTTAGATTCGAGTAGAATATTGGTCAGTCCAACTCTTTGAAGTTCAAAAAAAATATGTGCACAGACTCCTTCAAATGTGATCGCTCATTGTCTTCATGGTCACAAGCCAAGGACTACATTAGATGGAATAGCTCAAGGTAGGGTGTATGCACTATAGCTTAGGGTTAGTTAGCCTTAATCCATATTAACCCCATTCAATATTAAGATCTATTTAATAATTTATGGGCTTAGAAATTATGGCCAAAATTTAGGTTATTCAATTGGTTGCAACTTCATAAAAAGGTGCTCATAGGGGGGCAGCTTATGAAGAAAGGATTTAATGGACCATTCCAATGTGTTATAAAAATGAAACTCTAAACCATTTGCTCATAGAATTTCCCATAGCTTCCAAGTTGTGGAATATGATGGCATCCCTTCTAAATTTAAGATGGTATAATGAACAATCCATAGAATAGAGATTGAGATATTGGAGCAAACAGGAAGAAAAAGATTGTTTTGTGAACCAAATAGTTTGGATATGAATGACTCTTCTTCCCTAGAATATTTGGAATGATTGAAACAAATAAATATCGTAAAAAGAGAGTAGGGACATACACTATACCTAGCTAAAGATAAAAAGAATGTGATAGAGATTATCCAATATTTATTAACTCATCCTCACAATTCAAACCAACTATGGGAACAAATGATGGTTTGATTAAAGATTATCCATGGATTAGCCCATCACAAAAGGAAGAAGGTGATTGGACAAAAGTTAGATAGAACAAAGCAATGATATCCTTACCCAAATAATGTTGTAAAATTAAATATGGATGGAGCCTTGAGGGGAAATATTGGAAGAGCTAGTATAGGAGGTATTATTAGATTGGAGGATGGTACTTCAACTTTCACTTTTGTAAAAAAATTAGGAATTATCTCCAATAACTTAGCAGAAGGGTAAGTCATTTTGATAGGTTTGGAAAGGCCCTAAAGGATGATTGGAGAAGGGTGATAGTAGAATCAACCACTCACATTATGATCAATTACCTAAAATCAATTTTGAGGTCTAACAAGGTGGAATGGAGAATTTAGAGGATCATAGATAATAAAATAGCAACTAATTTTCAAGAGGTTTTTTTCAATAATTTGCCTAGATAATAAAAAAGAGTAGTGGATGTTATGGAAAACTAGGCTCTTAACAAATATTAGCTACTATGGTTACCCTCCCAAGTGGTGGTTAGACCAAACTAGGACCGATCTTCTCCTTGTTCAATATCTTGATGGTAATGTAGGAAGCTATGTTTAAATTGATAAGCAATGTAGGAATTTAGTCATGACATGATCTCAATATTCCAAAAAGATAAGTTCTCACTAGCATAATATTTGATGCATCCAAATCCCCCTTTTTATGACATTAAAAATCCTTGTTGTGGATGTGTAGTTTCAGCAAAACCTATTGCAAGTTGTGATTTTGAGTCAATTTTTATTATATATATTTATCTATTGGTTAGTGTGGTTATATGTGTGTCTTGTTTTCTAGAAGGATCCCTAGAAAATAAATCAAGTAAGACTCTTGAATATTTCTAGCTTGAGCCAAGGCAGATTTAGTTATCTATCACTAAGGTGATCAAAATCAAAATGGGTTGGACGTATGTTGGGATGATGCTAGGTTACTATATTGTGTCTTTCACCATTAATCCCTCTAGTTTTAGGAGATTGGATTAACAGAGTACTGGACATATTATCTAAAAATTAATGAAGGTCTTAATGTAGAGTAAGCTATTTTATTCTATTATAGTTCATCAATACTGACCATTTTAGAGTTTGTTAGAGGACCTCATCTCAATAGTCTTCCTCGAATGCACTAGGATTGGTCTATGAAGGATAAATATTTTTGCAAGGGAGGTCCCTCCCTATATTGTCTCTCAATTATTATAATATATTTTTAGTTTTTGCACATTGGTGAGGATGGGTTTTAGCATTTTTTACTCCCATGTTCAACCTTCTCCTCCTGCTATCCTTGGTCCATAATGTGATCAACAGGACTGGAAGTGTGCACAATGAATTTGTTGATTATACTTTGGATGGAAAAGCTCCAGTGGTAGGATGGATGGTTTACTGGGTAGGTAGAAGAATTTGAAGTTGTATTTATAGTTGGATTGCAATTTGGCTAGCAACCTAAGGGCATGATCCTATTATATTTGTAATATATTTCTAAGTTTCTCTTAATATATTCCTTTTTTTACCAATAAAAAATAAAATAAATAAAAAAGTAGTTTTGCATCTTAGGTTAACTTTGTTTATGCATTCTCTTAAACCCTTGTTGAAATTAAAAAATTTTACTTATTTACAAAATTAGGGTTTTAGTCCTCATTGAAATTAAAAATAATTCTAGGGATAGTCTTTGTTTGCTTGCATTATTGTTTGCCTTGCAGTCGTTTAATTCTTATAGCTTAGATCTAGTGGATATCAAACGTAGGTGATTGTTCAAATAAAAAAATAAAACATTTCCACCCTAGACTTGGAGTGAGTATTTAAACCATTCTTGGTTAACCCTTCGATCCCCCAAGCCCTGTAGTGTAGAGGTAACAATGTACCCCTACAGTCACCTTGACTCCCAAGGAATTGTTTTATGTGTTTTAATATGTGTTGGGATGTTACGTAACAAGGTGTATTTCAAGTGTAACTCTACCTTCGTAAAATCTGTTTGACTTGATACATTACATGGCTAAAGAGCAAAATGATGACTGAATCACGAAAAAATCTTGATACATTAAAAGACCACTGACTCTAGTGTGGTAAAAGCAATGCATGGTGTTTTTGTTATTTTTGTAAAATTGAACAGTGTGGAACAAGATGGGTTAGCAGAGCAATTACAGCCTATGGTGCCTTTGACCTGTACGACCACAAATATGCAATGTATGGATTCAATGCTTTAATGCAGCTATGTATTTTTGTATTTTTGATGGATTGATTTTTTTTTTAATATGAAGATGAGGTGCGAGAAGAGCTTCTCTATTGTTGAATTTGAGTATGCCTAGAAATGAGATGCAAAATTTTGTTGTTTTTGATGATTTTTGTTGTTTTTGAATTTTCTTGATTTTTGACCAAGCGATTATGGAAATCCTTGGAGCATTTTGGGATTGACCAAGTGATTGCAAGAATCCTTGGAGCCTTTTGGGGTGACCAAGTGATTGCGATAATCCTTGGAGCATTTTGGGGTGACCAAGTGATTGTGATAATCCTTGGAGCTTTTGGGGCGACCAAGTGATTGCGATAATCCTTGGAGCTTTTTGGGTGATCAAGTGATTGCGATAATCCTTGGAGCTTTTTGGGGTGACCAAGTGATTGCGATAATCCTTGGAGCTTTTTGGGTTGACCAAGTGATTGCGATAATCCTTGGAGCTTTTTAGGGTGACCAAGTGATTGTGATAATCCTTGGAGCTTTTTGGGGTGACCAAGTGATTGAGATAATTCTTGGAGCTTTTTGGGGTGACCAAGTGATTGCGATAATCCTTGGAGATTTTTGGGTGACCAAGAGATTGCGATAATACTTGGAGATTTTTGGGTGACCAAGAGATTGCAAAAATCCTTGGAGCTTTTGGGGTGACCAAGAGATTGCGATAATCCTTGGAGCTTTTTGGGTGACCAAGAGATTGTGATAATCCTTGGAGTTTTTGGGTGACCAAGAGATTGCGATAATCCTTGGAGCTTTTGGGGTGACCAAGTGATTGCGATAATCCTTGGAGATTTTGGGGTGACCAAGTGATTGCGATAATCCTTGGAGCTTTTGGTTTGGATTATGGTACTTCAAGGGATAGAGGTACCCCCAGCTTGATGGTCTTTGCACTCTGGATCTGGCTCTGTAGGTATGGGCATGAACGGATCGGCCCTATGTGTTGATAGGAAGACGAGGTCTTCCCTTGGTACTGATGTCATGATGGGATCTTAGGGTGGATGGTGCTTGTTGGTCCGGCTTTCATGCACACCCCGGGAAGGATGAAGCAAGGAAGCTCCGGAGACATCCACGGGACGAATCCCACTCACTTTAGGATCTGGCTGGTTATCCAAGGTGCGAGTTACAGAGTTGGGTCGAATGGCTATTCACTCTTTTCCGCTTCTGGAATAGATTTCAATATGGACTGCTCTGTTACCTTACAGGGGGTTCCTGAACTTGTTCAGTAGTTGCTCAGTTCTTGATCATCAGATTTGAAAATGATTCTTGATCTAGCTCTCATGGGTCAGTAGATTCAAATAAAAGACAAATAAAGAAAGTAAAAATGGATCATTCACGGTAAGCAAAGAGAGGGTAGGGTAGGGCAGAAAAGAGAAGCTTATCAAACATTAACTGTAAAACCCTAAACTATCAATCTTATCTATGCTATCAGCTTCACAACAGAACAAATCAAAGAAGAAAGTGTCCAGTCAGTCTAAGATCACTTTCAACTAAGAGCACAAGGCAGAGTGGAACAGGTCTAGCAGAAAATTATAAACTGAAGGGAAGTCAGTAAAAATTGGTATCTTTCACCGGCAGCCTAGCTCACACAGTGAAGACAGAGCAATTAGAACAAACTTACACCTGAAATCTGTAATTTCCCCTAACACAAGATAGAACAACTGAAGCCTAACAGCATATTTAAACTTGATAATGGCAGATTCACAGCATATATCTAACAAACTTTAAATGGAACGGAAAACAAAAGAAGATACACTTATCACACTCTGCAAAAGATTAGGCTCCTGGCCATGCTATCACAGAAAAGCTAAAGCACATCAACTCCAAGTCGAGAAATAAAGGATTTCACAAAATTTGCAAGAAATTGCTTATAAGCCTTTTATTTCTAAGTCTCCGCCTCCCGCAATTACATTGAGAAGAAGTATTTATAGATTCAGGACAGACCCTGATCTTTTCAGAAATATCTTCTTCTCATAACTGCAAATCTTATCTTTCTAAACCCTAGGACCCGGGTTTTACAATAAAAATCCATCTTAAAATCAAAGTCCGGATAGAACTTAACCCTTCTGCAAATCTGTGCAGTCAATTGCCATAAATGGAGAAGATAAAATCTAAAGCCACTTGCATTCATCCGCAGCTGCAAATAAATGCCTCCATTAATTCTGCTGGTGAGCCGGATGAGTCACCACTTCTCCATCAATTCGATCTCCGCAAATGAAATTATCTCCATGCTATTAATTCTGTAATAAATCTCCATTGAATGCATTTACTGGTCTTTTCTCCTCTAGCATGGCGGTCCTTGATCAAATCTGCACTTTAACTTTGTCTTTATGGCCTTTCTCGGTTGTCCCGTAAGTGCCAGATGGAATCCTGCATGAAAGACAAAAAGATGCATTAGCACTTTAATAAACATTAAATCAAAGCTTAAAGCATTAAAACAGATTAAAATCAGCAAAATAAGCTTGCATGCCAGCCTTGCTCTGCCTGATACGCGCTTTGACACGTGTCGCTACCCCAGGATGCCTTCTGTTTCAGCTGAAATGCACTTCTGGTCAACTGAGGACTTTCTCTCTCCTACCGCGAAAATGAGACATGTCGCGATTTCGCGACATGTCACGAAATCGTGACGTCTCCTGGCGACCGCGCTGCTTCTTCCCTGTCGGCCGCGAAAATGTGACATGTCATGAAATCGCGCCTCCCACTGGCAGCCGTACAATCTTCTTTCACAAGCCGCGAAACTGCGACATGTCGCGATTTCGCGACATGTCACAAAATCGCGATGATTCTTGCTCTCTTCTTCGAAACGTGCAGCGCGTCGCTACCATTCTCATCCTTGATCTTTGAAACATGTAGCGCATCGCTGCAAGCTCCGGCCCACGATTTTGAGACACGCAGCGCATCACTGCAACCTTTTCCCTGTACCTTCGAAACGTGCAGCACGTCGCTGCAAGCTCCGGCCCATGATTTTGAGACACGCAGCGCATCGCTGCAACTTTTCTCTCCTCTCATTTCTAACACGTCCATTCCCATCTTTCCTTGCTTGGCCTTCTTCCCTTTCCATTCTCCTTCCATCTTTCTCCCTTTCTCTCTCCTCATCTCGGCGATTTCTGACACTTTCCAAAAATGGAAATGTCGCGATATCGCGACACTTCCAAAAATGGAAAGTGTCGCGATTTCCCAAATTTCATTACATGATTTTCATGCATTTTCTCTCTCCTATCGCGAAAATGCGACATGTCGCGATTTCGCTCTTCCGTACTTGCTTCTCTCTCCTCCGGCGGTAGCGATTTCGCGACGGTTCCAAAAATGGAAATGTCGCGATATCGCGACACTTCCAAAAATGGAAAGTGTCGCGATTTCGCTACGTTTTTCCGACTTAGCTGCATTTGTATTTTCCTGTCGCGATATCGCGACATTTCCGAAAATGGAAGTGTCGCGATATCGCGACACTACCAAAAATGGAAAGTTTGATTTTTCATGAATTTATGCAACTGTTTTCTGGATTTTTCTCGGTACCGGTGCAAGATTTTCTTTGTGCATGAATGATTTCTAGCATGTAGAAAGTTAAGCTTGAAATAACAATGCTAGAATGACTTGAAAAAAGGCACAACTTAACAAGGGGGCAAGCAAAACTGGATTTAAAACTGAAAATGATCAAGAGGGTCCCTGCTGCAAAATGGTATTTCAGGGCTTTCAAGAGGATTGGAATCTCATTTTTCAGTGGGGGTGTGTTGCTTCTCAACAAATGGCGATATCTGCGGGTAAAATAGTAGCACTATTTTAGAACCCAAGACTCTGGTTTCAAAACAAAAAGACCATGCATCATGCCTTGCCACAGACATTCTTCACAATAAATTGACTGCTAACTGCCAGCTGTTAAAATTTCCCAAGGACATACTAGGCTGGATTACTTCAAGGAAGATTTTGATGTGCAATTTCAAAGGGTATAAAACTTTCTTCAAGGATGACTGGATTGAATGATAAACTTGGATTAATCAACTTTTCTAGATTGTAAAAGGGGAAACCGAGTAGAGCTCTGTTTACTAGTTTAGCCTTTTACAGCCTAGACAGAGTTACCCTTTAGATTTACACGACCCAATTTACAACTGCAGGGCAGAATCTATAACTTAGAAGAAAATATTTTTGGAAGTATTGGCTGCCTCTTTTAATTATTCAACTCTTTTTCTCTTTTTTTCTTCTTATCTCTCTCTTTTTTTTTTTTTTTTTATCATTTGATCAATCTGGAACTGTTTCAGTCTAGGCATTGATAGCCTCTGGTGACACCCAAATAATTGCATGAACCATAGTCCCCTCTTATAACCAGCTTTTCTTGGATTCCCAGGAGTTCCTCCAACTAAACAGCATAGCAGTTTTTCTATCATTAAAACAACTGTGGCAAGTAAGACACAAGATCCAATCATCTCTCTACCTTTGTCCTGGATAACAAAATAGTTCTACAGTTCAGTGCAAGCAGACTATCTCAATTAGAATGGTGAACAACATGGGCATTGGATGGAAACTGGATTGATCAGCTTAGAATAAACAATTTTTAGCAGGCTGACTTTTCATTGATTGCTCAGGCAAAGGTTAAAAGACAGATTTCAAAAGCTGAAGGACTTTGTACAGGCATCCAAGGACAGGCACAGGCTTCTAAAGCAAAACAGAATCAAAACTGCACAGACTGCAAATAAAACTGCACAAGCAACTAAGACTAAAACTAAAACTGAAGACTGTACAGACAACAAAGAAAAAGAAATGCAGGGAAGAAAATAAAAACTGTACAGGCAATAAAAGAAACAAACTAAAAGAACTGAAGCAAAGCAACTAAAACTGCTGAACTGCAGCAAAGCTAAACTGCAACAGCACTGAAATAAACTAAAGCAACTGAAATAAACTAAACTGCAACTGTACAGACATTTAAAAATAAAACTGCACTGAAAGCAAGGATTAATCTAACAAACAAACACAGAAAGCACACAATTAAAACTAAAAAGAAGCAACTAAAGCAACTAAAGCAACTACAGAGCTATTAAAAGAACTAAACTAGAACAAAATAAAACTGGGAGAGCTATTCACAATATGTACACATGTTACAACTTCTTCATAGCTCACTCAAATGATACATTGGATGGAACAACGGAGAAATAATGTTTCAAGTGCTGGCCATTAACGGGGAGGTCCAGAAAATTACCATCCAGGTCTTGCAAGCGGAAAGCATTGTTACCCAATATTTCAGCAATTTGGTAGGGGCCTATCCACAGTGGCTGCAACTTTGTGTGCTTACCCTTCTTCTCATGGGCCTTGTCCCACAGAAGCACTAAGTCTGCCAGCCTGAAAGCCTTCACCTTGGCTCTCTTGTCAAACCACCGCTTGACAGTTTCTTGGTGTCTGCTGAAGTGCTCCAGGGCTTGGAGTCTTTCATCCTGCAAGTTAGTCAAATCTAAAACTCGAGCTTCTGCATCATCATGATCTTCAAAATAATCTAAGGCAAATTGGTAGGTGGGCAACTTCAAGGAGATGGGAACAATTGGCCGGGTACCATACAACAAAACAAAAGGAGAGGTCTTAAGAGCCACTTTGTGTGTTATCCGATCAGCCCACAGTGCATATTTCAACAATGTATGCCACTGCACGGGTTTATCTGCTGCAGAATTTTTGATGGCATTCATTAAGTTCTTGTTTGTTGACTCAGCCAATCCATTGCCTTGGGGATAATAGTTGGATGAGAATCTGATAACTATCCCCATCTGGTATGCCCAATCTGCAAACTCCAATGACTGAAAGGCTGGCCCATTATCACAGACCAAATTCAGGGGAACCCCAAATCTAGTTATGACATTTGATTCAAGAAAATCAATCACTTCTGGGCTGTACTTCTTGTGGTGGCTCTTGCTTCAACCCACCTTGTGCAATAGTCAGTAGCTGTCAGCACATATTTATGTCTTGCTGAGGAATTTGGATTGATCACCCCCACAAAATCAAGTCCCCACTGCATGAAAGGTTTGTTTATCACAACTGGTTGCAATGGCAGAGCTCGGTTTGCCTCTTTGGCTGCAAATGTCGACACTGATGGCAGGTTCTGACATGTTGATGTGCATCCTTAAAAAGTGTAGGCCAGTAATAACCTGCTCTTAATATTTTATGTGCTGTAGCAGATCCTGATGAATGTCCTGCCCCTAGTTTTTCATGAAAGCTAGCCATGACTTCACTGACTTCACTGGGAGAAATGCACCTTAGGAAGATGCCAGCATAATTCTCCCTGTACAGAGTACCTGCCTTGAGGAGATAGTGAGCAGCTTTTAACTTTAATGCTCTCCTTTGAGTTCTGTTCAAATGGGATGGGCAAACTCCAAACTGTAGTAGATGAATGATATCCCCATACCAATCATCAGATTCAGAGTTTAATTGATTAACTTCTGCTGTAGAGGTATTTCAGCAATGTGCCTGGACAAGCCAAGTCCTCTGATCAGTTTAGCAGGCCTAATCTCCAAGTCATACTCTTGCAACCTGGTGACCCAATTGCCCCTCAGTTCCCCCAACTCATTCTGACTTAGAAGGTACTTCACAGCTGGGTCCGGCACTATGGCATGAGTTTTGCTCTCGAGTATATAATGTCTAAACTGTTTCACTGCCCTTACCAAAGCATAAGCTCTGTTTGTCTAATCCGGAATATTTCGGTTCAGCTCCCTTCAAATTAGTGCTCTTAAAAGCAATTGGATGTTCTCCTGTATCTCTCCGTTGAGTCAGCACTGCGGCAAGTGTATGTTCAGAAGAGAAAGTGTACAAATAGAAATCTGCACTGAAATCTGGGCTTACTAAGACTGGTGCTTGTTTAATGGCTGTCTTGATTTCTTGAAAAGCAGTCTTAGCTTCGATGGTCCAGGAAATGCGGGCGGTTTGCTTTAACATATCATTCATTGGTTTAACTATCTCTGCAAATCCTGAGATAAACTTTACGACAAAGTTAATCTTTCCAAAGAATGATCTCAACTCTTTCTTGGAGTTGGGAAATGGTATGCCAGATATGGCCTCAACTCTGCCTGGATCCATAGAAATGCCATCCTTTGTGACCAAATGCCCAAGCAGTTTGCCTTTTGTTACACCAAATATGCATTTCTTTGGATTCAAAGAGATGCCAAACTCTCTGCACTTGTTAAACACAGACTCTAAGTGCTTGACATGGTCAAATCTAGATTTGGAAAAGACTGTTAGATCATCCATGTAAACTACAATACATTTGCCCATAAGCCCCTTGAAGGCATGGTCCATTGCTCTATGAAATGTTGCTCCTGCATTTATCAAACCAAATGGCATCCTCTTGTAAGCAAAAGTCCCCCACTTAGTTGTAAAAGCAGTCTTCATTCTATCTTCCTTCTCCACCAATATCTGGTTATAGCCTGAGAAGCCATCCAAGAAAGACATCATCTCTGAGCCATTAACAATCTGCAGTACTTCATCCATAGAAGGCAGGGGATAGTTGTCCTTTTCTGATGCCTTGTTTAAATTCCTAAAATCCACACAAAGGCGGATCTCTCCATTCTTCTTCCTGGCGGCACCGGATTGGCCACCCGGGTTGAATGCACGATAGGAAAAATAATTGCTTGCACTCAAGAGCTTCTCCACTTCTTTCTGAATAAGGGGTTCTAACAGAGCATTAACATGCCTCTGTTTTTGTATGAAAGGCTTGCAAGATTCTTTCAAAGGTATGATGTGAGTGTAAACCTTTGGGTCAAATACCTTTAAATCTTTGTATGACCAGGCCATTACATCCTTGGACTTGTGCAGGAAATCAATCATATTTCTCTTTATTTTCGGATCACAATCCTTTGCCAACTTGATGTTCTTTGGATCCTCCTCAGTGCCTACATTCAAGTTTTCAGTATCATTGTCTGTGGTGCCCACATAATCTTCAGGATTCACCCTCTGCCTGATCTTGTCAACATCAAATAGCCTCTCCAGCTCTACCATTCCTTTTGGGATTCTGTTGTCCTTCAATCTCATGATTCCCCTGTCATCATCTAACTGTTCCATCAGGGTGTCCCTTTGGCCTTCATCAATTATAGCATTCTCAAAGGTATTAGTACTCCGTAAGAAGTGCACAATCTGCTGATCATCCGAGAAAACTTGAAAGCTATCTATATTGTTAGGAAGCGAAGGGCGGGGGACTAACTCAATTGAAAACTTATCCCACTTAAAATCTTCCAATGGCTTTAAACTTGCAGCTGAAGATGCCAAGACATCTGCATGTGAATTTTGTTCCCTGGGTATATGTGTTAAGTTAAATGCATCAAAGCCTTCCACAAGATCCCAAGCTCTGTGCTTGTATCCCTTCAGATAAGAGGCTTTACACTGAAACTTACCCCTGACCTGGCTTGCCACTAATTCTGAATCAGTGAAAACTTGAATGTTTTTCACATTTCTATCCAATGCAAATTTTAAACCTAAAATCAGAGCTTCATACTCTGCTAAATTATTAGTACATGGGAACTGCAGGCGGTAAGACATAAAAAATGTCTGACTTTGAGGCCCTTTGAGGACTGCCCCTGATCCAGAACCCTGCTTACATCTGGCTCCATCTACATGAAGTGTCCAAACTTCATTAGTATGTACAGGATGAGTTTTATTAAACTGGTTACTCTGCCCAATTGTTAAATTGTAGACTCCAATGTCTACCTCTGCAATATTGACAGTTTCATTTGCAGCATTGTACTCTGTAATGGTGTGCTTGTACCTGGGTTCTCTGTCAACCCGCAATTGATTTGCCACTCCCTTCCATGGCAACCACATGTGTGAAAAGTCTATTGCCAGATATCCATTTAGAGACTTAGACCAATCCCTACTCAACAACATTCCATACCCCACTGGGATATCCACAACTTGGATTTCGATCTTATGTTGAGCCCTTGGCTCGGATGCCAATTGAATGTGAATGTTTTGCAGCTCTCCAACAACCTTAACTTCTGACTTGTCCAATTGGACAACTCTCCTCTCGGACTTCATTGGGGTCAGCCCCAAGCTGTCGACAAATTGCCGGTGGCATGACATTAGCGAGATGCACTGAATCTACCAAACAATTATGTAAGTTCTTCCCAAAAATTCTGACAGTCAGTAAAAATGGGGGAACTTCAGTCTTTTCCTTGTACATGGCCAGATTGGCATTGGCTATTTTCTTCCCTTTATCCACAGGTTTAGCAGCAGGGCCAGAGTATGTCTTTATCAGATTATCTCTCTGCTCTGAAATCTGTGCCAACTCATGCAAAGTAATGTTAGCCTTAATATTTTTCATATCCTCCACTATGTTATATCCTTTGTTAAGTGGAGGAATAGCAACATCTGGTACTCTTTGAGCTCCTCCCTTTGGTGGAGGTGGATTATTGCTTGGAGAGGGGTCAGGAGGAATATTGTGAGAATTATCCGGAGGAGTTGATGTGGTATTAGGCTCAGGATTCCTGTTTCTCAGGTTGTAATTATCTCTTACATGCTTGCTGGAAAGCCTGTACTTCATCCATGGGCATTTCAACTACATTCTCAGATTCATCCGGGAAAGAAAAAGAATCCAAGACCATAGCTGCATTGTGTCCAGATGAACTTGGGCCCTCAGCAGTTCTTTGATTTTTAGGGGAGATCAAATCTCCTGACAAGGCTTCAAATGCATTGCAAAATTCCACACAATCTAACTCCCCATGCTGAGAAGTGGCATGAATTCTGCACCAGTTGGGCAGAGCCAAATCACAGATGTTCACATCATGAGCTTTACCCTTGTAATATTTATTAGGCTCATATGGGGGCCTGTTAAATCTGTTTGGTTGGTATGAATATCTGTTGGGATTGTCTCCAGTAGAAGTTTGCCTTTTAAAGCTCAAAAAATCATTGGCCAGCTTCTGAACAATCTTTGAGACTTCTTCAATCCTAGCATTGTCGGCTTCTTTCACAGGGTTCTGTACATTCTCAACGGGTGCGGCGACCACTGGTGCTTGTTGATGGTAAAGTACGACAAGCTGGCGGCATCATTCGATGTGGAATGGGATTGAACACGGGAGCGACTTGAGTGATCGAGAGGAGTTTGTTGAATATTTAAAGGTTGGGGTCCCAAGCTGTCTTTCCGGGATTAAAGCTTCTTTATAAGCTTCGTCAAGTTAGTAGCGGTGGCATCCCTCTTCAAGAAGACGGAGGTCATTGGGTCTAGAGAGTTCCTGAAAATCTCTAATGCCGAGTCGGCATTCGGTACATAATAGCCAGTGAGTCTACCATAAGCTTTCTGGAATCGACATTATAGGATCTGATAGACTCATTCAGTTCTCTTTTGATGCTAGAAAGCTGCTGATATAAAATGCTGGGATCTATCACTTCACCGAACTGTGACACAAAGACTTTTTCTAAGTCATTCCAAGCTGGTGATGGAATCATTGGTAAGATTTAGAAACCAATCATAGGCTCCCTCCTGGAGAGTGAAAGGGAAGAGTCTGCGGGGCAACATCCTCATGCTTGTACATTTAATAACTTCGAGTGCATTCTTGAATGCAATTAAGTGTTCCTCTGCGAGTTCTTGTCCCATCATGTTTATACCTAAGGTATCTTTCCGGATTTTTGGGCAAGTCATGGGCTATACCCGGAATGTTCAAAGCTGTGGAGCCCAACCAATTTGCCATAGTTAATGGATTGACAGGGATATTATGAGCTCTGGTTGGAGTGACTATCAATGGTGATAAAACTGTCTGTGATAGAGATGTGGCCCTTATGTGGCTACTTCTTCTCGGAGTTTCTAATTCGGGGGACAAGGAGCTCTCCGGCTACGGGGTGGGACCTTGTTACCTCGTATGTAGAATCCCAGCTTTCACAAGCACTGACAAACTCTGCAGTCCTGAATAGGTTCTGTATTTGGCAAGTTGAAATCTTCGACAACTCTCGACACATTCCTACAACCTTGCGACAATTTACAAAAGCATGTGCGACAATTTACAAAACTGTCCGGAGTTCACTGTGGGTCCTTCAAAATGTTGTTGTTAGGTCCTTACAATACTTGAACTGAGTTCATAGCCCTCCTTCTAGCGCCAATTAGATGTTGGTCCGGCTTTCATGCACACCCTGGGAAGGATGAAGCAAGGAAGCTCCGGAGACATCCACGGGACGAATCCCACTCACTTTAGGATCTAGCTGGTTATCCAAGGTGCGAGTTACAGAGTTGGGTCGAATGGCTATTCACTCTTTTCCACTTTTGGAATAGATTTCAATATGGACTGCTCTGTTACCTTACAGGGGGTTCCTGAACTTGTTCAGTAGTTGCTCAGTTCTTGATCATCAGATTTAACTTGATTCTTGATCTAGCTCTCATGGGTCAGCAGATTTAAATAAAAGACAAATAAAGAAAGTAAAAATGGATCATTCATCGAAAGCAAAGAGAGGGTAGGGTAGGGCAGAAAAGAGAAGCTTATCAAACATTAAGCTGTAAAACCCTAAACTATCAATCTTATCTATGCTATCAACTTCACAACAGAACAAATCAAAGAAGAAAGTGTCCAGTCAGTCTAAGATCACTTTCAACTAAGAGCACAAGGCAGAGTGGAACAGATCTAGCAGAAAATTATAAATCGAAGGGAAGTCAGTAAAAGCTGGTATCTTTCACCGGCGACCTAGCTCACACAGTGAAGACAGAGCAATTAGAACAAACTTACACCTCAAATCTGTAATTTTCCCTAACACAAGATAGAACAACTGAAGCCTAACAACATATTTAAACTTGATAATGGCAGATTCACAGCATATATCTAACAAAATTTAAATGGAACGGATAACAAAAGAAGATACACTTATCACACTCTGCAAAATATTAGGCTCCTGGCCATGCTATCACAGAAAAGCTAAAGCACATCAACTCCAAGTCCAGAAACAAAGGATTTCACAAAATTTGCAAGAAATTGCTTATAAGCCTTTTATTTCTAAGTCTCCGCCTCCCGCAATTACATTGAGAAGAAGTATTTATAGATTCAGGACGAGACCACGATCTTTTCAGAAATATCTTCTTCTCATAACTGCAAATATATTATCACATCTAAACCCTAGGACCCGGGTTTTACAATAAAAATCCATCTTAAAATCAAAGTCCGGATAGAACTTAACCCTTACGCAAATCGTGCGAGTCAACTACCATAAATGGAGAAGATAAAATCTAAAGCCACTTGCATTCATCCGCTGCTGCAAATAAATGCCTCCATTAATTCTCGTTGGTGAGCCGGATGAGTCACCACTTCTCCATCAATTCCATCCCGCAAATGAAATTATCTCCATGCTATTAATTCTGCAATAAATCTCCATTGAATGCATTTACTGGTCTTTTCTCCTCTAGCATGGCGGTCCTTGATCAAATCTGCACTTTAACTTTGTCTTTATGGCCTTTCTCGGTTGTCCCGTAAGTGCCAGATGGAATCCTGCATGAAAGACAAAAGATGCATTAGCACTTTAATAAACATTAAATTAAAGCATTTAAACATTAAAACAGATTAAAATCAGCAAAATAAGCTTGCATGTCGGCCTTGCTCTGCCTGTTACACGCTTTGACACGTGTCGCTACCCCAGGATGCCTTCTGTTTCAGCTGAAATGCACTTCTGGTCAACTTTGAGGACTTTCTCTCTCCTATCGCGAAAATGAGACATGTCGCGATTTCGCGACATGTCGCGAAATCGCGACGTCTCCAGCGCTGCGCTGCTTCTTCCCTGTCGGCCGCGAAAATGTGACATGTCACGATTTCGTGACATGTCGCGAAATCGCGCCTCCCGCTGGCGGCCGTACAATCTTCTTTCACAAGCCGCGAAAATGCGACATGTCGCGATTTCGCGACATGTCGCGAAATCGCGACGATTCTTGCTCTCTTCCTCAAAACGTGCAGCGCGTCGCTACCATTCTCATCCTTGATCTTCGAAACATGCAGCGCATCGCTGCAAGCTCCGGCCCATGATTTTGAGACATGCAGCGCATCGCTGCAACCTTCTCCCTTCACCTTCGAAACATGCAGCGCGTCGCTGCAAGCTCCGACCATCGATTTTGAGACATGCAGCGCATCGCTGCAACTTTCTCCCCGACCCGCCTCCTCCCCCCAACTCGCGATTCGCATCTTTCTCCCGACTTTCTCTCTCCTCATCCTACAGCGATTTCGCGACACTTTCCAAAAATGGAAATGTCGCGATATCGTGACACTTCCAAAAATGGAAAGTGTCACGATTTCGCTACACAAAATGACTTGCATTCCCTTTTTGATTTTCATGCATTTTCTCTCTCCTATCGCGAAAATGCGACATGTCGCGATTCGCGACATGTTGCAAATTCCTACGACTTGCTTCTCTCTCCTCCGCGGTAGCGATTTCGCGCGACGTTTCCAAAAATGGAAATGTCGCGATATCGCGACACTTCCAAAAATGGAAAGTGTCGCGATTTCGCTACGTTTTTCGACTTAGCTGCATTTGTATTTTCTTGTCGCGATATCGCGACATTTCCGAAAATGGAAGTGTCGCGATATCGCGACACTACCAAAAATGGAAAGTTTGATTTTTCATGAATTTATGCAACTGTTTTCTGGATTTTTCTCGGTACCGGTGCAAGATTTTCTTTGTGCATGAATGATTCTAGCATGTAGAAAGTTAAGCTTGGAATAACAATGCTAGAATGACTTGAAAAAAGGCACAACTTAAAAAGGAGGCAAGCAAAACTGGATTTAAAACTGAAAATGATCAAGAGGGTCCCTGCTGCAAAATGGTATTTCAGGGCTTTCAAGAGGATGGAATCTCATTTTTTAGTGGGGGTGTGTTGCTTCTCAACAGTGCTCATCGTGGATTTGGAGCCATGGATCCAATACTTGGTCCCACCTTGCAGGGTCTACCCACCATTCATGCCCTAGTAGTATGCCCATCTGTCCCATTAGATCTTCATGAGTTACAGGGCGGTGAAGCCGTCGCGCATGTCTGAGATAGTCCATCTCAGTCTCATCTTCTGAATCACTTTCGGAGACCCAAAAATGTTCATTCTCTTCAGAAACTGTTGCTTGCGACGTTGAGGGCTCTCCTTGTTCCAGCAAGTTAATCTAGTCCCATTGTGGTTGTTCCACTCTTGGTGGAGGGACCTGATTCTCTTGACACTGTGTTGATTTAACTGGAACTTCTAAGGGGAATAGCTTCAAAAAGATGTTTGAAATTCATTGATGTTCTCTTTGAGGATTAATCTCCGAACTCTCGCCTCTCTCTAGCAAAGGAGAGGGATTACTACTGTTTCCAAGGGTGTTTGTTGACCATGGGAGGTAATCTCCCAATGTATATTCTGTATTCAAGTTGGCATAAAGATCTGGTGCCAATCCCCCCTTGTTGCCTATTTCTAGGCCTTGCATATTTTCGACCAAGATGTCTAAGGGTATGGGGTGGTTGAACCCTACTCCTGACTTATCATATGGCATTTGATATCTTGGTTGGCAAATGACCCGCATCCCTTGCTCATATCTGCCTAGCCCGTATCCATGCCAATTGCATTGGTCAAGATATTTTAGGGCAACGTCTGGGTTTGACAGATAGTTGATGTTTTCAACAAAAGGCTCTTCATCTGCTTCCTTTTGTTTACATGGTTCAAGACCATGATCAAGGCCCCCATACACAAAATTTGTCTGGTTTGGTGGGTAGCCTAGAGGAACAACTGTCCCTATGGGAAGGCAAGGTCTCCCCATGTCTTGTACTAACTCCAATGCGGGGGTTGCCACAACATTTTGCACTAAATACTCCCCCAGGCCCGTATTGGCCATTTCGATAGTGATTGTTGATGATTGGGTGGGAGGAAACGGGAGTCCTTCCTGAGTCCATTCCATTTTCGGCATTTTAGGAGTCTTCGCTTCTGCTGTGTGAGGTGTTTCTTCTGTTGATACCGTTGAAATTGTGGGCAACCCCTCTTCTAGGGGCTTAGCCTCTTCCATGATCTGTTTTCCCTTGTCCTTCTGTTTGGCCATGGCAAGTGGCATTGATAATGAAGGAGCAGATGATGAAGACTCACTTGGCTGGGATTTTGTTGATTTGGTCACCAGTGGTGCCTGCGGTATTGGACCCTGTTTAGATGGATTTAACTGGAAATCCAAATGCGTTGAAGGGAGGGTCGATTGAGGCATGAATTGTACCGCATTGCAATACTTGAAGGGTTCTAAGTCCATTGGGACTACATGTATTTCTCCTTCAAAAGCATACTTTAAGCACTGGTGAGCGATTGAAGGGACACACTTCATGTCCCTGATCCAAGGCCGCCCTAGCAGTATATTATAAGTCATCTCGCCTTCCAATACATGGCACAATGTAGGTATTGTCTTTTGTCCTACATGGACGAGCGAGAACAAGCTGTGCCGACTGTCGAGCATATTGCATCGTTGAAAGCTCGCAGTGTGTACGTGGAGGTTGTGATGTGAGAGGTCGGCGATTTCAAATTTTTTAAGGCTACAGTGGTAATGATGTTACTTGGATGATCCAGTATCTACCAACACTCTCTTGTACGGGATCCCGTTGACCCGCACGATAACGTGCAGGGGTGGATCTACCATGTCATTCGATATTGTTTTGACTTCATCTTCTCTGAAGGTGATGACCGGCTCCGTACATCGTTTCACATGTCCCACGAAGTTGTTGAAAGAATTTGCTTCGTGAGGCTGTAATTCGATGGCTTTTAAAATTTCCATAAGAGCTTCCCTATGGGGTGCTGACTGTTGAATAAGATCATAAATGGATAGCCTAACCGATGTGGTCCGCAAACTCTGCGTGAGTTTGGTCAGTATCGTGACCTCGGGTCTAGGCAAAGGCAACTGCGTTGGGCGTTGTTGAGGCTGCGATGTTGTCGGAACTTCCCTCGTAGCTACCTCGGGGGCAACTACTGGGTACTTTTTGTTCCTTGTCACTATACTAATCATTCCCACAAATCCTTGCATGGGAAGATTCTATCACACCTCGTTAATCTGGAGAGGTTTTTCCTGTGCTTCGTGGGCAGGAAAAGGGTCCTTGAATACCCCCATTTGTTGATTATTTGGCGCTATGGGGTTGTCCACGGCCAATGTTCTATTGTCGATCAAATCTTGGATTAATTCTTTGAATTTCTAGCATCCATTCAAGTCGTGTCCTCTGTGCCTATGGAATCTACAATACAATTCCTCTCTGTATCCCCTAGGCTTAGGAGCGTTAGGGTCTATAGTTTGGATTTATGGCAGAGTGACTAAATTTTCCGCTAACAAGCGGTCAAATAGGGAGTCCTTGGACTCCGTGTAAGGGGTGAATTGTCGCCTAGGGTGACGCTGCTGATTCTGCTCCTGCCTTCTATTATCTCTTTCATAACCAGGAGGCACTGCCTGGTAATTAGCCTTTTGGGGCTACATTTCTTGCACAGGCAAGGGAACATTTATCGCAACTTGGTTAACCGCAGTGTGCTATGATTGCATTGTCCCGATCTTAGTGGTTTTATTCCACTCTTTATTTTTAGGCTTGGCGATTACGCCTTCGCCTATTTTGATCTCTTCTATAACTCTGAATTGTGCCAAAGCTTCTTCTAAGCTGGCGTATTTCTGCAGCTGCAATAGCCCAGAGATTGATTTCAAGCAACTTTTTGCGAACATCTATGTGAGATCAGACATAGGGGGATGGTAAGGTAACTTAGAAAGCAAAGCTCTCCATCGATTCCTGTATGCTGCCATTGTTTCTTCCTCAAATTTCCTGAGGCTAGCCAGATCACTCAGTGATACCTTCTTCCTTGTGTTGAAGGCAAAGCGTTCAAGAAATGCATCAACTAATTGATCTATGTTGCTTATGTTGTGTTTGGGTAATCGTGTGAACCAATATGAGGCAGGGCCTGCGAATGTGGTTATGAAAGTTCTAAGCAACAATGCATCATTATCTTGGATGCCGAAGCATTGGCTTAGAAATCTTGTTACATGTTCTTGTGCATCCTCTTCACCTTTAAAGACTGCCAATTGAGGCAACTTGAAATGTTTGGGATAAAGAGGTGTGGGCACTAAGGGATGCACCAGATGACTGTGGATTTGATGTAATGTGGGTTTTTTATGCCCAGTAGCTTTTGTCTCTATAGACTCTAAATGCTCCAATAGCGCTTTGTATGCATCGGAAGATTTTATTTCTTCCTCTCTTGTTTGCTCCCATTGTAAGTTATGGGAGACTGGAGGCCTATGGAGGGGTGGCCGAATGGCAGCCCTCCTGCCTTGATGGGGAGTTTTAGCATGTTCTATTTCTGGTTCATACTCCTCATAAAATTCTTGAGGAGTCTTTGGGCGAGACCTATAACCCTGATTGGGTCCTTGCTGAAGGTACCCATCATTGTTTCGGGGAGTGGCTTCCCTCTTGGGTCTATAAGGTCTCGGAGGCAAAGCTTGACGAGGTCATGGAGACCTGTCTTGCACCAACGGATTATGCCTCTCATATTGTTCTGCTCTTTGGGTGCGAGGGGTTGGCCCCCTCTCAGGTAGTTCATAGCGTAACTCATCCGATTCGCGTTGCATGTGCTCTCTATCCAAGCGGTGTCGATACTCTATCTCTTGATGACTTTGTTTAAGCCACGTGATTTGGGCTTGATGGGTGGCATGTCTGGCGACTATCGGGTCAATTTGGTCTACCCTATTTTGCTCAGGAGGTTGGAATGTTTCTCCTATGTGTTTGCCTCGATCTTGATGATCTAAAATTTCAATGGGTCTCTTCCCTCTATCGAGGTAGGTGACATTTACTCAAGGCTCTGGCCTCAATGTATGATCATGATACCTCGATGTATTTGTTTAAAATTATCCCAACTAACTCTCTGTAAAATTTCAAGTCAATCGGAGCTACGGTTGAGAAGTTATGGCCTCGGCAAGATGCACTAAAATTTAGGAAAAAAAGTAAAATTTCCTAAATTTCGTTGGATGCTCCCACATCACTTATGGGCACATTTGGGGTGATTTTGGGTTTACCAAAGGGTTCATGGACACTTTTGGGGCATTTTGGAGTGACCAAGCGATTACGGGAATCCTTGGAGATTTTGGAGAAAATGACAAAATGCGTAGATTTTTATCTTTTGTTTATGATGATTTTTCTTTTTGTTACACTAAGCAGAAATGAACACACACATACACAAATAGTGATTATCTCTTTTAAAGATTTAATGGTGTGTCCTAGACTGGTTTAGTGCATTTTGATGTTTTGTTTTTTTTTTGAATGTTTTTGAAGAACGTTTAAATGCATAATGAAGGCTCATATAACTCCCAAAATGGTCGCCCCTTCAATATACCAACCAGGCCGATATACCAACCTCTCTATATACCCACCCTTACGAGAGGGAGACTATAGGTACGTGAGAGCAGAAGGTACATGGTATGTAGGTGGTACAAATGGGGGATTGTCCTGTTAATGACACCTACCATAGAATACTTATCCTCGTGCGCATGGGAATCACCTCAGCGACACTCGGTCAGCTTTCGTCAGGATTTACACCTAACAACAGTGACAATCGGGGAAATGGATGCAAAGCTAATCCAAGGTGGTGATGAACCCACCATTGGTCTTGCTCAAGGGCTGGGGTCTTACGACCAGCTCCTTGGTTTAAAGTTATTGCGTGAAGTGTGTGGGATTCATTTTATTTAGAGAAAATGAAACAAGCATAAATGACTTTCCCTAAGCATGCAGGATAAAATGAAAACAATCAAAGGAATAGGAACAGAAACAGAAAAATTTAACAGATATTATAAAAATCCCTACCTCTTCTCTTCCTAGACCGGTTGCTTTTGAATTTCTTCTCTGAAAATCCACATGCAGGAATTCGTCCCTCTGTGAGACAAATTTCAGAACAGAATTCGTCCCTGCCAGAGACGAATTTGAATTCGTCCCTGCCAGAGACGAATTTGAATTCGTCTCGGGGTCGGACGAATTACAAGTAAAGAATTCGTCACGATCGAGAGATGAATAACGATCGCAACAAAAAAATGTACCTTTCAAGCACAAAACACAAAAATTTAATCAGTTTCTGTGATTTTAAAAACCAGGGAACAGCGTCCCACCGTGATCGCCACTGAAAGCACGAGATTCCGGGCGAAGGAAACCCTATTTGCGATGCATTCAAAATCAAATACTCTTAAGTCCTAAAAATGTAACATGCATGAAATGAAAGAGACGCATTAAAATGAGATACAAGAAAAATGGAGAAAACACAGCCCTTTCATTAAACTCTCTTGATCTCTGTTACAAAGACGCCTCCTCCCTCTTCAGGGGCTAGGAGCGTTAAAAGAATTTGATTACAATCAAGACTCAGTGTCCCTTTTTCCGCGTGCCCACACTTGAGATGGGTGGGCCAAGATGATGCCACCGCTGATGTTGATGAGTCCTTGACCTCTGCTGCTCCTCCTGCGAACAAAGAAACACGAATATGTCAGTAGCACCTGCTGCACATAAGAAGTGTTTTTTCTCTAAAATCGCCAAAAGATGCATACAAACATTTGTCTGAAACAGTGAATAAAGTGAGTCCAAATGACCTGAAAACCTGACAGAAGACATAATATATTACTAGAATGCCATTGCCATCGAGACAGTCGACCAATCTGCCTTCACCTGGAATTCGTCCCTGGGCAAGACGAATTCTGACTGCAATTCGTCCCTGGGTGGGACGAATTCTACTGTGTTGGAAAATCCGAACTGACACCGCTCCAATGTCAACTCTCGAGACCTCCAAAACACCTGCAAATAGGGGGGTTATGTAATTGGGGCCATTTTGGGACGACCCAGATGGTCGGATTCTCCCAATTTGGCCTCTATCCTTGGGAATTCGATATCGCCACCTGCAAGTTAGTAGGACAACAAAGCGACAAAAGGCATGATAAAATCTGATCAAAATGTTATGAAATTGAAGCTATGAGTTAACCAAATAGAATAACATGAGATGCAACCTGAAACAATAATCTAGAATTCTTTTAAAACAAAACTTGGAAAATGCGGGGTGCCCAAGTGGGCCTCCCACCGTTGGCACTTGATTTCGGAGCCAATCCACTAGGGATGGGTCCAAAACCTCTTAGGATTGGGATGTCTACAAATTGGTGGTGTGAGGTGGTCAAATTTTGGGTTTGGGTTGGATCCACACTTCCAAAAGCCACCCAATAACCTCCCTTGTGAAAGAGATTAGTGGATGTGAGAAGGTGAATCAAAAGGATGCAAGTGGGTAATCAATCGGACAACACTTCGTTGCTTGAAATCGCCTCCAATCTGTCCATGTTTGGGTGAGAAAAGTCCTACCTTTTATAGACCCATGGGGTCTCTTTTGAGAGGGAAGCATAAGTGCCATGTGTTGGTCATAGGTGCCATGTGGCAGTTATGTCTTCCCATGAGGGAGGGGAGTCCTCCATGACTTGGGCTTTCATAACTGCCCTTGTGACAGTCCTCTAATGGCCTATTTGCCCACCCACACATGCGTGCGAGGCAGGAGTCATCAACTGACTGTCTTTGGCTGCCACTTGGCACCATTCTTCTTTTTGCCCGTTAAACCTAGAATTCGTCCTACCCAGGGACGAATTCAGAATTTGTCCCTTGGTGAGATGGATTCCAATTTGAATTCGTCCCAGGGTGGGACGAATTTGGAGTAGGTTGTCCGAAGGTGCCAAATTGCCTTCTGACCTTCCAAAATTGCTGTAAAAGTGGTTAGGAACACTTTTTAACCTCTGAGGGATGCCCTGGGGGCTATGTGTGTCAAAGCAATCAGTGTTTGTAGTCACATAATCGAATTGGTGCTGTTTTGGTGTCTACAGGATCCAACTGAGAATTGTACATGTATCTCTCCCCTAGAACCATTGGATTCTACATTTCTATTTCCATAGTATCTCTTTTCTTTTATTCCATTCCTCTACCTGAGTAGTAAGACTAACCTCCTCCTTAATTTGGATCTTAATAGGGCCATCAATTCATATTTTCATATTAAGGTCCTCAAGTTTGGTTGATATATGTCATTTTTTTTCCTTTATGTCACTTATCTCCTCCTAGTTCTATAATTTAAATTTGGACTTCAGGTACTAAAACCTCCTAAAAAAATTGTACATCTCTATCCCATGCCTCAGTTTACCCTCCTACAACCATTGTTGAACCATATATTAGAAACTACTATCTCAAAATCAAATTAGCTAGAATTTAAAAGGAGTGTGACTAGGTTTGGTCTTCCATACGTCCACCAACACTGGCCAAGGATCTTAGTCCTATATTATTCAATATGTGTGCTCTTGGAATATATCCATTGCTCAAAAAATTCTTTGATAATAGAAACATATGCAATATTTCTAGAATACATCTTGGGCCCTCCCTTTTATTAGACTAGGTCATCATACCATTGTCTAGTTTGATGTCTACAAGATAAAGAGATCTAATATGCTCCATCATGAGGTCAATACTACTATATAGAGTTTGATTTCCCTTATATTATCTTCTAATTAGAGGATTATGTTGAAATAACCACCTACAAGTGGTCAAGCTCTGGGAAAATGACTGATAATATAAGCTACATTCCTCCATTGTTTTGTTTTTCATCTAGGTTGGTAGGGCAATATACATTGAGATATAACTAATGCTAAAAATAATACCTACTCTAGGCTAGTAAAGCTAGAATACACTAACTTCCCATTGTTTAATTAGCACTATCTCTTTCAGATCCCAAGGACAAGCCACTCCTCTAGGAGCTACTTGGGATCTTAGGGATTCAACCCTACACGTAAGCCAAATATTTTTTGGAAAAAATATACATCTCTTTTTTTGACACTTTTATTTCTTGAATGAAAACCATTTATGGACGATGTTGTTGAATAATTATTTTTACTTCATTATGCTTTATTGAGATACCCTTAAACCCTCAAATATTCCAAGTGATGCTCTTCATCAAACATGGAGACTAAAAAATGGGTAAGAACCTTGATCTTAGTCATTGCTATTAGCTTTGAACTTCTTTCCCTATTTGATGTTGAGTAGTCTTCCTATCTACTCTTTGGTATGTACTTAGCTTCATGTTTTTAGTAGAATCCTATTGGTTCTAAAATGGACTCCAAACATTGTGTAGGTGAAAATACCACTATAGTCTTATCAAAATATTCTTAGGTATCACCTTCACTATCTATTCCTTTATGAATTCATCCAACTAATATCATTTATTAAATCTAAAATTTTATTGAATAATCTATTAAAATTTATAGTTTTATTTTATTATTTTCTATTTATTTTTAGATCATAAAGTTAAAACTTAACCCATTATATTTTTCTAATAAAATGAATTTGATGGAAAAATAGATTATTCAGCCAAGTTGACCGATTGCATTAGAAAAATCACAATCATTATGAGAGAGAAATACGTCACCGCACACGTGAAAAGAACATGCGGATTTCAAGGTAGAGTTGTAACCACAAATTTTTGAATAAAAAAAAAAACACGTCAAGATGCTATTAAACATATGTGAATATATTTATATAATTTTTAAGAATTAAAATTTTATAAATATAAAAAAAAATATATATATATATATATATATATATATATATATTTGAACATATTTTTTATTTGGTTAGTGTGAGAAACTTTTACAACTAACTTTGTGAAGTCTTCTCTCAAACATGATCCATGATCCATTACAAATCCATGCTCATTAACCGTTACAAAACCATTCTCATCACCATGAACATGCCTATTCCTTGATCCCACTATTTGTGATAACTCCTGGTCATCGTAATCACCTTCAGAAGAGAGGATCAATGCATATTGCATCACAATATTTGCTTCATTGCTCTCAGCTCTTCCTTCTTTACGTAACCAACAATTTTTCTTTACATGGCCTTTCTTCCCATAGTGCCAACACTTCACCTTTCCCTTTCCTTTGGCTCAGGAACTACCTTCTTCATTTGTTCTTTGCTTCTATTTGGTGATCAGGGTAGCTTCAGATGTCTATGAGGACTTTGTATTCTTCCTTTGCATTTCATGTCTTAGGACGATACTCACAACATCATCAAATCTAAGGATACCACTAACAGAATAATTGCTAATTGCCATAGCCAGGATCTCCCAAATTTGTGGTAATGAGCATAGGAACAAAACCGCTTTCATATCCTCTTCAATATTCATCTTGATAGAAGCCAATTGATTCACAAGAGAATTGAAATCATTTAGGTGGGTAGTCATAGACCCATTCTTTGGTATTTTGGGATTATACAGTCGCTTCATGAGAAAGACCTTGTTGGAAGCTGAAGGATTCTTGTAAAGCTTCTTCAATGCATTCATGAGGCCCTTAGTGGTCTTCTCTTCAGATATGTTGAAGGCAATAGTGCTTTTCAAACACAACCACACTGTTCCAAGTGCTTTTCGATCAAGGAGATCCCATTTTTCATTTGACATGTCATTTGGCTTCTTGGCTTTTCCTTCAAGTGGCAATTGCAGATCCTTTTGGTAGAGGTAATACTCCACCTGCATCTTCCATAACTGGAAATTGGTGCCATCAAATTTTTCCACTCTTATTTTGCTTTCCACCGCCATAGCTCCTACTTAAACTTAAGTTTGCAATCAGGAATGTCAAGTACCCAACAAAAAAAAAATGGCTCTGATACGAATTGTTGGGTTCTTGTGTATTTTAATACACCCTTAAAAATCCTAATTACTATTGCAATCAAATGAGAACTTGCATAAATAAGAAACACACAAGAAAAACACAAATTGAGATAATATAATTTTAACAAGGTTCACCAAATTCTTCTGGGCTACGTCCCTGGAGAAGCCTTTCAATATTACTTTATTCTCTTCCAAGCCAAGAGATACAAATAAAAACAACACCTTGCTATCTCCTTCTCTTCTTTACAACCTCCTCAAACAATCATTACATCTCCAAACATCATATCAATACAATCAAATAGTGATTTCTCTGTATGAACTCTCACTATCTTGCCTATCACACACTCTCTATCTTTCCCCAATATCATATACATGTTTATATAGTATTTATACATCCCAAATTAACCCAAAACATGACAAACAACTTATGTGCAGGTTCCACATGGAATGAAATGGACTTGGAATGCATTCCCTCAGTTTGGAAGTGGTTTTTGACCATCAAAGTCAGTTGTAACGCTCTATGTTTCATAGTTGTTCACTACCAGAATAATTCCTCTTTACTAGATATGTAACAGACTAGCAATCCACATCCTGGTCACCACAAGCTTGAGAATAGGACATATCCAATATGGCACCAAACAACTCCAACTCACGAATAGCTTCGTTTATTTCTAGCTAGAGACAATTGTAACCAAAAAATAGTCAAAACAAGTTAAAGGAGGAAACAGGCTCCACACCTAACAATTTTTGGGTTCTTATGTATTTTAATACACCCTTAACAATCCTAATTACTATGGCAATCAAATGAGAACTTGCAAAAATAAGAAACACATAATCAAACCACAAATTGAGACAAGAGAATTTTAACAAGTTTCACCCAATTCTTCTGGGCTACATTCTCTGAGAAGCCTTTCAATATTACTTTATTCTAATCCAATCCAATAGATACAAACAATAGCAACACCTTGCTATCTCCTTCTCTTCTTTACAACCTCCTCAAAAAATCATTGCCTCTCAAAACATCAGTTCAATACAATCACAGATTGATTTCTCTATATGAACTCTCACTATCTTACCTATCACACACTATCTCTCTTTCCCCAATATCATATACATGTTTATATAGTATTTATATATCCCAAATTAACCCAAAACATGATAAACAACTTATGTGCAGGTTCCACATAGAATGAAAAAGACTTTGAATGCATTCACTTCAGTTTGGAAGTGGTTTTTGACTATCAAAGTCAGTTGTAATACTTTATGTTTCACAGTTGTTCACTACCATAATAATTCCTCTTTGTCAGATGTTCAACAGACTAGCAATCTGCATCTTGGTCACCACAAGCTTGAGCATAGTACATATACAATGTGGAACCAAACAACTCCAACTCATAAACAGCTTCGCTTATTTTTTCCTAGAGATAGTTGCAACCAAAAAATAGTCAAAATATATTAAAGGATAAAATAAGCTCCACACCTAACAATTTTTTGGTTCTTGTGTATTTAAATACACCCTTAACAATCCTAATTACTATGGAAATCAAATGAGAACTTGCATAAATAAGAAACACACAAGAAAACCACAAATTGAGACAAGAAAATTTTAACGAGGTTCACCCAATTCTTCTAGGCTACGTCCCCAAATAAGCCTTTCAATATTACTTTATTCTCCTCGAAGCAAAGAGATACAAAAAATAGCAACACCTTGCTATCTCATTATCTTCTTTACAACCTCCTCAAAAAATCATTGCCTCTCCAAACATCAGATCAATACAATCATTGAGTGATTTCTTCATATAAACTCTCACTATCTTGCCTATCACACACTCCCTCTCTTTCCCCAATATCATATACACGTTTATATGGTGTTTAAACATGCCAAGTTAAACCAAAACATGACAAAAACTTATGTGTGAGTTCCACATGGAATGAAATAGACTTGTAATGCATTCAAATCAGTTTGAAAGTGGTTTTTGATCATCAAAGTCAGTTGTAATGATCTCTCTTTCACAATTGTTCATTACTAGAATAATTCCTCTTTACCAGATGTTCAACAGACCAGAAATCCGCATCTTGGTCACCACAAGCTTGAGCATAGGATGTATCCAATGTGGCATCAAACAACTCCAACTCATGAATAGCTTCACTTATTTTTAGCTAGAGATAATTCCAACCAAAAAATAGTCAAAATAGGTTCCACTCCTAACAATCTCCCACTAGGAGACTATTTCACATCAGCTACACCACTGCTGCACCCATGAACAATATTTTCATGGTAAAACACAAGGATTTAGACCTCCTTTAGATTTTTTTATGCAAATTCTTTAAACCATCACTGTGTCTCCTTCACACTTCATGTGATCAACGAGCAACCAAAAAATCTCTAGCAATAAAATGGTCATGATGGTTGCACCACCATCATCCATGATAATATTCACACACTATGAAATTCACATAGCATACAATATGCACACAATGTGGTTTGTCACACCCACATAATGTGTTCTTCCTTCTTAACTACGCATATTGGACAAAACCATGCTCATCACTGTGAACATGCCTATTCCTTGCTCCCACTGTTTGTGATAACTCTTGGTCATCTTAATCACCTTCAGAAGAGAGGATCAATGCATATTGCATCATAATGTTTGATTCATTGCTCTCACCTCTTCCTTCTTTACGTAACCAACAATTTTTCTTTACATTTTCCTTCTTTCCACAGTGCCAACACTCCGCCTTTCCCTTTTCTTTGGCTCTGGAACCACCTTCTTAATTTTTTCTCTACTTCCATTTGATGATCAAGGCAGCTTCAGATGTATGTGAGGGCTCTGCATTCTTCCTTTGCATTTAATGGCTCAGTATAACACTCACAACATCATCAAATCTAAGGATACCACTAACATAAGAATTGCTAATTGCCATAGCTAGGATCTCCTAGCTTTGTGGCAATGAGCACAGGAATAAAACTGCTTTCATCTCCTCTTCAATATTCATATTGATAGAATCCAATTGATTCACAAGAGAATTGAAATCATTTAGGTGGGTAGTCATATACCCATTCTCCGGCATTTGGATATTATACAACCGCTTCATGAGAAATACCTTGTTGGAAGCTGAAGGATTCTCATAAAGCTTCTTCAATGCATCCATGAGGCCCTTAGTGGTCTTCTCTTCAGAGATGTTGAAGGCAACAATGCTTGTCAAACACAACCGCACTGTTCCAAGTGCTTTTCAATCAAGGAGATCCCATTTTTCTTCTGCCATGTCATTTAGCTTCTTGGATTTTATTTCAAGTGGTAAATACAGGTCCCTCTAGTAGAGTTAATCCCCCACCTGCATCTTCCAAAACTAGAAATTAGTGCCATAAAATTTATCAACTGTGATTTTTCTTTCCTTCGCCATAGCTCCCACTCAAACTTAAGTCTGCAATAAGGAATGTCAACTACCCAGAAAAAAAAATAAATTGGCTCTGATACCAATTGTTGGATTCTTGTGTATTTCAATACGACCTTAGCAATACTAATTACTATGGAAATCAAATGAGAACTTACAAAAATAAGAAACACACAAGTAAAATAGAATTTTAACAAGGTTCACCCAATTCTTCTGGGCTACGTCCCCAGAGAAGCCTTTCAATATTACTTTATTCTCCTCCAAGCCAAGAGATACAAACAATAGCAACACCTTGCTATCTCCTTCTCTTCTTTACAACCTACTCAAACAATCATTGCCTCTCCAAACATCAGATCAATACAATCACAGAGTGATTTCTCCATATGAACTCTCACTATCTTGCCTATCACACACTCTCTCTTTCCCCAATATCATATACATGTTTATATAGTATTTATACATCCCAAATTAACCCAAAACACGACAAACAACTTATGTGCAGGTTCCACATGGAATGAAACAGACTTGGAATGCATTCACTTTAGTTTGGAAGAGGTTTTTGGCCATCAAAGTCAGTTGTAATGCTCTCTGTTTCAGAGTTGTTCACTATCAAAATAATTCCTCTTTGCTAAGTTTTCAATAGACCAGCAATATGCATCTTGGTCACCATAAGCTTGAGCATAGGATGCATCCAATGTGGTACCAAATAGCTCCAACTCACGAATAGTTTCGCTTATTTTTACCTAGACATAGTTGCAACCAAAAAATAGTCAAAATAGGTTAAAGGGGTAAACATGCTCCACACCTAACAATCTCTCGCTTGGAGAATATTCTGCATCAGCTACACCATTTTTGCACCCATGAACAACATTTTCATGGTAAAACACAAGGATTTAGACATCCTTTAGATTGTTTTACATAAATTCTCTGAACCATCACTATGTCTCCTTCGCACTTCATGTTATCAATGAGCAACCAAAAAATATCCAGCAATAAAATGGTCATGATGGTTGCACCACCATGATTCGTGATAAAATTCACACACTATGCAATTCACATAGCATGCAATATGCACACAATATGGCTTGTCACACACACATCATGTGTTCTTCCATATTAACTATGCATACTGGACAAAACCATGCTCATCACCGTGAACATGCCTATTCCTTGATCTCACTATTTGTGATAAATCTTGGTCATCGTATTCACCTTAAGAAGAGAGGATCAATGCATCTTGAACGATAATTTTTACTTCATTGTTCTCACCTCTTCCTTCTTTACGTAACCAACAATTTTTATTTACATTCTCCTTCTTCCCATAGTGCTAACACTCAGCCTTTCCCTTTCCTTTGGATCTAGAACTACCTTCTTCATTTGTTCTCTACTTCCATTTGGTGATCAAGGTAGCTTCAGATGTCTATGAGGACTTTGCATTTTATGGCTTAGGACGACACTCACAACATCATCAAAGCTAAGGATCCCAGTAATAGAATAATTGCTAATTGCCATAGCAAGGCTCTCCCAGCTTTGTGGCAATGAGCACAAGAACAAAACCGCTTTCATCTCCTCTTCAATATTCATATTGAGAGAATCCAATTGATTCACAAGATAAAGGTGGGTAGTCACAGACCCATTCTATGTTATTTGGAGATTATACAACTGCTTAATGAGAATGACCTTGTTGGAAGCTGAAATATTCTCGTAAAGCTTCTTTAATGCATCCATGAGGCCCTTAGTGGTCTTCTCTTTAGATATGTTGAAGGCAACAGTGCTTGTCAAACACAACCGCACTGTTCCAAGTGCTTTTCGGTCAAGGAGATCCCATTTTTCATCTGACATGTCATTTGGCTTCTTGGATTTTCTTTCAAGTGGCAAATACAGGTCCCTTTGGTAGAGGTAATCCTCCACCTGCATCTTCCAGAACTAGAAATTGGTGCCATCAAATTTATCCACTCTGATTTTGCTTTCCTCTACCATAGCTCCCACTCAAACTTAAGTCTATAGTTAGGAATTTCAAGTACCCAGAAAAAAAAATTGGCTTTAATACCAATTGTTGGGTTTGTGTATATTTCAATACACCCTTAACAATTCTAATTACTATGGCAATCAAATGAGAACTTGCAGAAATAAGAAACACACAAGCAAACCACAAATTGAAACAAGAGAATTTTAATGAGTTTCACCCAATTCTTCTGGGCTATGTCCCTAGAGAAGCCTTTCAATATTACTTTATTCTCCTCCAAGCCAAGAGATACAAACAATAACAACACCTTGATATCTCCTTCTCTTCTTTACAACCTCCTCAAATAATTATTACCTATCCAAAAATCAGATCAATACAATCATTGAGTGATTTCTCCGTATAAACTCTCACTATATTGCCTATCACACACACTCTCTCTTTCCCCAATATCATATACATGTTTATATAGTATTTATACATCCCAAATTAACCCAAAACATGACAAAAAACTTATGTGTAGGTTCCACATGAAATGAAACAGACTTGGAATGCATTCACTTCATTTTGGAAGTGGTTTTTGACCATCAAATTCATTTGTAACTCTCTATGTTTCACAGTTGTTCACTACTAGAATAATTTCTCTTTTTGAGATGTTTAATAGACTAGCAATCTGCATCCTGGTCACCACAATCTTGAGCATAATACGTATCCAATGTGGCACCAAATAGCTCAAACTCATGAACAACTTCACTTATTTTTAGCTAGAGATAGTTGCAACCAAAAAACCATCAAAATAGGTTAGAGGAAGAAACATGATCCACACCTAAAAATATCCCACTTGGAGACTGTTCTGCATCAACTACACTGCTACTGCACCCATGAACAACATTTTCTTGGCAAAACACAAGGATTTAGACATTCTTCATATTTTTTACTCAAATGCTCTGAACCATCACTATCTCCTTCGCATTTCATCTCATAAATGACCAACCAAAAAATCTCTAGCAATAAAATGGTCATGATGGCTACACCACCATCATTCATGGCAAGATTCACATACTATGCAATTCACATAGCATGCAATATGCAAACAATGTGGCTTATCACACCCACATCATGTGTTCTTCCTTCTTAACTATGCATATTGGAAAAAACCATGCTTATCACCGTGAACATGCCTATTCCTTGCTCCCAGTGTTTGTGATAAATCCTAGTCATCATAATCACCTTGAAAAGAGAGGATCAATGCATCTTGAATCACAATGTTTGCTTCATTGCTCTCACCTCTTCCTTCTTTATGTAACCAGCAATTTTTATTTACATTGCCCTTTTTCTCATAGTGCCAAAACTCAACCTTCAATTTCCTTTGGATCTGGAACTACCTTCTTCATTTGTTATCTGCTTTCACCTGAATGATCTCAATTCACAAGAGAATTGAAATCATAAGTTTGGTAGTCACAGACCCATTCTACGATATTTGGAGATTATATAACTGCTTCATGAGAAAGACCTTGTTGGAAGTTGAAGGATTCTCCTAAATATTTTTTAATGCATCCATGAGGCCCTTAGTGGTCTTATCTTTAGATATGTTGAAGGCAATATTACTTTTCAAACACAACTGCACTGTTCCAAGTGCTTTTCAATCAAGGAGATCCCATTTTTCATCTGACATGTCATTTGGCTTCTTGGATTTTCCTTCAAGTGGCAAATACAGGTCCCTTTGGTAGAGGTAATCCTCCACCTGCATCTTCCAGAACTGGAAATTGGTGCCATCAAATTTGTCCACTCTAATTTTGCTTTCCTCTACCATAGCTCCCACTCAAACTTAAGTCTATAGTTAGGAATGTCAAGTACCCAAAAAAAAAAACAAATTGGCTCTAATACCAATTTTTGGGTTCTTGTGTATTTCAATACACCCTTAACAATTCTAATTACTATGGAAATCAAATGAGAAATTGTAGAAATAAGAAACACACAAGCAAACCACAAATTGAGATAAGAGAATTTTTACAAGGTTCACCCAATTATTCTGGGCTACGGCCCTGGAGAAGCCTTTCAATCTTACTTTATTCTCCTCCAAGACAAGAGATATAAACAATAGCAACACCTTGCTATCTCCTTATCTTATTTACAATCTCCTCAAAAAATCATTGCCTCTTCAAACATTTGATAAATACAATCATTGAGTGATTTCTTCGTATGAACACTCACTATATTGCCTATCACACACACTATCTCTTTCACCAATATCATATACATGTTTATATAGTTTTTATACATCCCAAATTAACCCAAAACATAACAAACAATTTATGTGCAGGTTCCACATGGAATGAAATGGACATGGAATGCATTCACTTCAGTTTTAAAGTGGTTTTTGACCATCAAATTCAGTTATAACGCTCTCTATTTCATAGTTGTTCATTACTAGAATAATTTCTCTTTTCCAGCTATTCAATAGACTAGCAATATACATCTTGGTCACCACAAGCTCGAGCATAGGATGTATCCAATGTGGCACCAAATAGCTCAAACTCATAAACAACTTTGCTTATTTTTATCTAGAGACAGTTGCAACCAAAAAACCATCAAAACAGGTTAAAGGAAGCAACATGCTCCACATCTAACAATCTCCTACTTGGAGACTATTTCGCATCAGCTACACTACTCTTGCACCCATGAAAAATATTTTCATGGCAAAAAACAAGGATTTAGACCTCCTTCAGATTTTTTTACTCAAATTCTCTAGACCATCACTATCTCCTTCGCACTTCATCTGATAAATGAGCAACCAAAAAATCCCTAGCAAGAAAATGGTCATTATGGCTACACCACCATCATCCGTGACAAGATTCACACACTATGCAATTCACATAGCATGCAATATGCACACAATGTGGCTTGTCACACCCACATCATGTGTTCTTCCTTCTTAACTACGCATATTAGACAAAACCATGCTCATCACTATGAACATGCCTATTCCTTACTCTCACTGTTTGTGATAACTCCTGGTCATTGTAATCACCTTCAAAAGATAGGATCAATGCATCTTGCATCACAATGTTTGCTTCATTGCTCTCACCTCTTCCTTATTTACGTAACCAAAAAAATTTCTTTACATGGCCCTTATTCCCACAGTGCCAAAACTCTGTCTTTCCCTTTCCTTTGGCTCTGGAACTACCCTCTTCATTTGTTCTCTACTTCCATTTGGTGATAAAGGCAACTTCAGATGTTTGTGAGGACTTTACATTCTTCCTTCATATTTCATGGCTTAGGACAACACTCAAAACATCATCAAAGCTAAGGATCCCACTAACATAATAATTGCTAATTGCCATATCCAAGCTCTACCAGCTTTGTGGCAATGAGCACAGGAATAAAACCACTTCCATCTCCTCTTTAATATTCATATTTATAGAAGCCAATTGATTCAAAAGAGATTTGAAATCATTTAGGTGGGTAGTCACAGACCCATTCTCTGACATTTGGAGATTATATAGCCACTTCATGAGAAAGACCTTGTTGGAAGCTAAAGGATTCTCATAAATCTTCTTCAATGCATCCATGAGGCCCTTAGTGGTCTTCTATTTAGAGATGTTGAAGGCAACAGTGCTTGTCAAACATAATTGCACTATTCTAAGTGTTTTTCGATCAAGGAGATCCCTTTTTTCATCTGACATGTCCTTTGACTTTTTGGATTTTCCTTCAAGTGGCAAATACAGGTCCCTTTGGTAGAGGTAATCCTCCACCTACATCTTCCAGAACTAGAAATTGGTACCATTAAATTTATCCACTCTGATTTTGTATTCCTCTGCCATAGCTCCCACTCAAAATTAAGTTTGTAGTTAGGAATGTCAAGTACCCTGCAAAAAAATGAAATTGGCTCTGATACCAAATGTTGGGTTCTTGTGTATTTCAATACACCCTTAACAATCCTAATTACTATGGCAATCAAATGAGAACTTGTAGAAATAAGAAACACACAAGAAAACCACAAATTGAGACAAGATAATTTTAACGAGGTTCACCCAATTCTTCTGGGCTATGTCCCCAGAGAAGCCTTTCAATATTACATTATTCTCCTCCAAGCGAAGAGATACAAACAATAACAACACCTTGATATCTCCTTCTCTTCTTTACAACCTCGTCAAAAAATTATTGCCTATCCAAACATCAGATCAATACAATCATTGAGTGATTTCTCCATATGAACTCTCACTAACTTTCCTATCAAACACTCTCTCTCTTTCCCCAATATCATATACATGTTTGTATAGTATTTATACATCCCAAAATAACACAAAACATGACAAAAAACTTATGTGTATGTTCCACACAGAATGAAACGGATATGGAATGCATTCACTTCAGTTGGGAAGTGGTTTTTGACCATCAAATTCAATTGTAATGCTCTTTGTTTCACAGTTGTTCACTACCAAAATAATTCCTCTTTACCATATGTTCAACAGACCAACAATCTGCATCCTAGTCACCATAAGCTCGAGCATAGGATGTATCCAATGTGGCACCAAACAACTCCAACTCATGAACAACTTTGGTTATTTTTATCTAGAGATAGTTACAACCAAAAAATAGTCAAAATAGGTTAAAGGAGGAAACAGACTCCACACCTAACAATCTTCAACTTGGAGACTGTTCTGCATCAGCTACATCGTTGTTGCACCCATGAACAACAATTTCATGGTAAAACACAAGGATTTAGACCTCCTTTAGATTGTTTTATGCAAATTCTTTGAACCATCATTGTGTCTCCTTCGCACTTCATGTGATCAATAAGCAACCAAAAAATCTCCAACAAGAAAATTGTCATGATGGCTACACCACCATAATCCGTGATAAGATTGACACACTATGAAATTCACATAGCATGCAATATGTAAACAATGTGGCTTGTCACACCCACATCATGTGTTCTTCCTTCTTAACTATGCATATTGGACAAAACCATGCTCATCACTGTGAACATGCCTATTCCTATATCCCATTGTTTGTGATAACTCCTAGTCATCATAATCACCTTCAAAAGAGAGGATCAATGCATCTTGAATCTTAATGTTGCTTCATTGCTCTCACCTCTTCCTTCTTTACATAACCAACAATTTTTCTTTACATGGCCCTTCTTCCCATAGTGCCAACACTCTGCCTTTCCCTTTCCTTTGGCTCTGTAACTACCTTCTTCATTTGTTCTCTGCTTCCATTTGGTGATCAAGGCAGTTTCAGATGTCTATGAAGACTCTACAATCTTCGTTCACATTTCATGGCTTAGGAAGGCACTCACAATATCATCAAAGCTAAGGATCCTACTAACAGAAGAATTGCTAATTGCCATAGCTAGGCTCTCCCATATTTGTGGTAATGAGCACAGGAACAAAACCAATTTCATATCCTCTTCAATATTCATCTTGACATAAGCCAGTTGATTCATAAGAGAATTGAAATCATTTAGGTGGGTAGTCACAGACCCATTCTCAGACATTTGGAGATTATATAGATGCTTCATTAGAAATACCTTCTTGGAAGCTGAAGGATTCTCATATAGCTTCTTCAATGCATCCATGAGGCCCTTAGTGGTCTTCCCTTTATATATGTTGAAGGCAGCAGTGTTTGTCAAACAAAACCGCACTATTCCATGTGCTTTTCAATCAAGCAGATCCCATTTTTCATAATACATGTCATTTGGCTTCTTGGATTTTCTTTCAAGTGGAAAATGTAGGTCCCTTTGGTAGAGTTAATCCCCCAATTGCATATTCTAGAACTAAATATTTATACCATTAAATTTGTCCACTCTGATTTTGATTTCCTCTATCATAGCTCTCACTCAAACTCAAATCTACAGTTAGGAATTTCAAGTACCCAATAAAAATAAATAAATTGGCTCTGATACCAATTTTTGGGTTCTTGTGCATTTCAATACACCCTTAATAATCCAAATTACTATGGCAATCAAATGAGAATTTGTAGAAATAAGAAACACATAATCAAACCACAAATTGAGATGAGAATTTTAACGAGTTTCACCCAATTATTTGGGGCTACGTCCCAAGAGAAGCCTTTCAATATTACTTTATTCTCCTCCAAGCCAAGAGATACAAACAATAGCAACACCTTACTATCTCCTTCTCTTCTTTACAACCTCATCAAACAATCATTACCTCTTAAAACATCATATCAATACAATCACATATTGATTTCTCCGTATGAACTCTCACTATCTGGCCTATAACACACTATCTCTCTTTCCCCAATATCATATACATGTTTATATAGTATTTATACATCCCAAATTAATCCAAAACATGACAAACAACTTATGTGCAGGTTCCACACAGATTGAAATGGACATGGAATGCATTCAATTCAATTTGGAAGTAGTTTTTGACCATAAAAGTCAGTTGTAATGCTCTCTATTTCACAGTTATAAACTACCAGAAGAATTCCTCTTTTCCAGATGTTCAATAGACTAGCAATCTACATCCTTGTCACCACAAGCTTGAGCATAATACATATCCAATGTGGCACCAAAGAGCTCCAACTCACGAATAGCTTCGCTTATTTTTAGCTAAAGACAATTGCAACCAAAAAACTGTCAAAATAGGTTAAAGGAGGAAACAAGCTCCACACCTAACAATTTTTGGGTTCTTATGTATTTAAATACACCCTTAACAATCCTAATTACTATGGCAATCAAATGAGAACTTGCAAAAATAAGAAACACACAAGCAAACCACAAATTGAAATAAAATAATTTTAATGAGGCTCACCCAATACTTCTGGGCTGCGTCCCTAGAGAAGCCTTTAAATATTACTTTATTCTCCTCCAATCCAAGAGATACAAACAATAGCAACACCTTGCTATCTCCTTCTCTTCTTTACAACCTCCTCAAACAATCATTGGCTCTCCAAACATCAGATCAATATAATCATAGAGTTATTTCTTCGTATGAACTCTCACTATATTGCCTATACCACACTCTCTCTCTTTCCCCAATATCATATACATGTGTATATAGTTTTTATACATCACAAATTAACCCAAAATATGAGAAAAAAACTTATGTGCATGTTCCAAACAAAATGAAATGGACTTGGAATGCATTCACTTCAATTTGGAAGTGGTTTTTGACCGTCAAAGTCAATTGCAATGCTCTTTGTTTCACAATTGTTCACTACCATAATAATTCATCTTTTCCAGATGTTAAATAGACCATAAATCCACATTCTGGTCACCACAAGCTTGAGCATAGTACGTATCCAATGTGGCACTAAACAGCTCCAACTCACGAATAGTTTTGCTTATTTTTATCTAGAGACAGTTGCAACCAAAAACCAGTCAAAATAGGTTTAAGGAGGAAACAGGATCCACACCTAACAATCTCCCACTTGGAGACTTTTTTGCATCAGCTACACCGATGGTTCACCCATGAACAATATTTTCATTTAAAAACACAAGAATTTAGACCTCTTTCAGAATGTTTTACGTAAATACTCTGAACCATCAGTGTGTCTCCTTCACACTTCATGTGATCAACAAGAAAAAAAAAAATCTCCAGTAATAAAATGGTAATGATGGTTGCACCACCATCATCCGTGACAATATTCACACACTATGCAATTCACATAGCATGCAATAAGCACACAATGTGGCTTGTCACATCCACATCATGTGTTCTTCCTTCTTAACTACGCATATTGGATAAAACCATGCTCATCACCATGAACATGCTTATTCCTTGATCCTGTTTGTGATAACTCCTAGTCATCATAGTCATATTCAGAAGAGAGGATCTATGCATCTTGCATCACAATGTTTGCTTCATTGACCTCACCTCTTCCTTCTATATGTAACTAAATTTTTTTCTTTACATGGCCCTTCTTCCCATAGTGCCAACGCTCTACCTTTCTCTTTCCTTCGAATCTGTAACTACCTTCTTCATTTGTTCTTTGCTTCCATTTTGTGATATAGGTAGCTTCAGTTGTCTATTATGAATATGCATTCTTCCATCGCATTTCATGGCTTAGGATGACACTCACTACATCATCAAATCTAAGGATCCCACTAACATAAGAATTGCTAATTGCCATAGCCAGGCTCTCTTAGATTTGTGGTAATGAGCACCTTAACAAAATTTCTTTCATCTCCTCTTCAATATTCATATTGACAAAAGCCAATTGATTGACAAGAGAATTGAAATCATTCAGGTGGGTAGTCACAGACCCATTCTCTGACATTTGGATATTATACAGCCGCATCATGAGAATGACATTGTTGGAAGCTGAAGGATTCTCGTAAAGATTATTTAATGCATCCATGAGGCCCTTAGTGGTCTTATATTCAAATATGTTGAAGGAAATAGTGCTTTACAAACACAACTGCACCGTTCCATGTACTTTCTGGTCAAAGAGATCCAATTTTTCATCTGACATGTCATTTGGCTTCTTGGCTTTTCCTTCAAGTGGCAAATACAGGTCCCTTTGGTAGAGGTAATCCTCCACCTGCATCTTTCAAAATTGGAAATTTCTACCATCAAATTTGTCCACTCTGTGAAGAACACAAGCTTATACCGAGAGGGGGGGTGAACATTATAAGACCTTTTTTTACTTTCTCTATTTAACTACAACTTCGCAAAGCAATGAACCAATAGCAATATCAAAGCAATGCATAAAGCAACACACAATGAGACATCAATTTTAACGTGGTTCACCCAACATGGGCTACATCCACAAAACTTTTCTCTAAAAAGCTTTCTCAAAGTTCTTTGGGAATCCTTCCCAATTACAATATTTATGAGCCTCAGCCAAAAGGAGAAACCTTCCCCTACTCAAGTATTTATGAGCCTCTACCCAAAGGAGAATCCTTCCTCTCCTCACGAATTTATGAGCCTCCTGACCAAAGGAGAATCCTTACCCTCATGAATTTATGAGCCTCTTGCCCAAAGGAGCATCCTTCCCCTCAGCTCTGGAAATGATACTTCAGAAGATCACCTGCCTCTTATTCCACTAGCATGTGGAACTCCTTTCCACAGAATATCTCCTGTCCTTAATGCTCAGCCTCAAGAGACCTCTATCCTCACTAATCACCTCCACAGCAACTCATCAACCTATACTAAACACAGTCAATCGTTCCAGCACAAGTCTTCCTCACTCTGTCAGATCTGTCCCAAGCTCAACTCATAAAGCTTGAACAAATCAATCTCTACTGCACACAAGCCTTCTCAAAGACTTGTCAAAACTATCCTCGGGTTCTTCTCAAAGAACCACTTCAACTCTGTCCTCAAGTCCTCTGCTAGGACCTATCCAAATCAGCTCACAAGTCCTCCCTAGAACTTGTCCAAATCAGCTCACAAGTCCTCACTAGAACCTGTCCAAATCAGCTCACAAGTCTTCACTAGAACCTGTCCAAATCAGCTCACAAGTCCTCACTAGAACCTGTCCAATTTAGCTCACAAGTCCTCACTAGAACCTATCCAAATCAGCTCACAAGTCTTCACTAGAACCTGTCCAAGTTAGCTCACAAGTTCATCAAGAAAAACTTGCTTAGCATGAACCCACAAAGAGAATTGTTAGAGACCCAAAGTGATTCATCAACCTCATAGAAGCATAAAGAGAATTGTTAGAGACTCAATATGTTCTATACTTAACTCCCAATATCAATCTCAAATCTCATAGAAACATAAAGAGAATTGTTAGAGACTCAATATGTTCTATACTTGACTCCCAATCTCAATCTCAACTCAATATCAATCTCAAAAGAATAAGATAGATGTAGTATGCTTTTTCAAGAACATGAAACACAACCCAACAATTGCCAACCATGCAATATCTCATATAACAATGATACTCATGTTCTTTCCACAACCAATATATTTTCTCAACCAATTAGGGCTTTAACAACAATGCTTATAGACAAGGTTTAACCAACGTCATTCAACTCAACATTAACCTTGAAGCATTCAACCAATCACTACATAAAAAGGAAACTAGTAGACATCCTTTTCCCTCCAAAGATATTTGAACAAAACAAACACCAACATAAATCACCAATGCAAAGAATAACTTGCTCAAATCAATCTCAATGGAGTAAGCCCAAATCATGTATCAAGTAAAGCATTAACTTGATCAAAACAACCTCTATGGAAGCAACTCAACCATCAATCTCAAAACAACCAACTAAGGGTTTCACCAACTCAATGCAAGTAGAAAGACTTACTAACATAAACCCTAGTGTAGAAATGCTTTCTCTTCCTCAACCAAAATTATGCATTCACCCAAAAAACTCATCAATGATTTTAATGCATAAACAATCTTCAATATCCAGTAAATGGGATTTACACCAACAAGAATACCTAGTAGACAACCTTTTCACTCCAAACTCAATTTCAGAAAATACACCATCAACAATATACATGGAAGAAATTGCCCATACCTTTGTTTGAGGAAGAAGAGAATAGTTCTTCAACCTATTACCAACACCACCCTCAACTTTGCCACCAAGTTAGGGTTAGATAATAAAAGTAACCACAAAAATATTTATTCCATAAAACACCTTATGACTCCAATCCTTAGAAGTCAACTACCAAAAATATAAAGCATGCAAACAATATATCCTTTTACACCTTATTTCTCCAAATTAATTAAACCATGCTCAAGGAATAATAGCTTCTAAGCAAATCTCACTCAACAATCAAGCCAAAAATCTCAACCACACACTATCAACCTTATATCTCCAAAAAAGCATTTAACCTTAAAAATAATTTTAAATAAATCTTCCCAACCACTTCTTCTTTAACAAAATGCAGATTTTATTTAAAAAACCTTACCAAAAAATGCTTTCAAAAATCGTAGGTCAACAGTGCCTCCAAAAAATCGGAGTGCAAAAACTCTTCTCACACTCCACAACGAGAGTCGAACGCTTGACCTCCCTTCAAGTGCCTTCGCAGAACAGTCGATGCCACTAGGCCAACGGTGCTAGCTTGAAGCCTAGCAAGAATCTCCTTCTCCTTAACCCTTTGGGGCTGGATAAACATGGTAAAAAAACAATAGCCGTAGCTTTTACTTCCCAAATTTTGTGCAATTCGAATTTCTTTCACACCATTGCTTTGGACTATAGGTAATGGCTTATATAGCCAAACTTCCATGCTATGCACAACGTCGACGGTAGGATAATTCGAACTTTTCAAATTAATATTATTTTGGCACCTTCAAAACAACTTTAGGGTTTATAAAACCCTTTTGATTATTTAAAAAATAATCAAAGGTCTTTTAGACCTTAGACCTTAGGTGGAGAACCCATTAAATTATTAAAATAATTTAATCACTAAATCAAATAAATAATTAATTAAAAAACCTTAAAAAGGTTTTATTAATTAAGTTATTTAATTAATAAGTGTCTCCAGCCTTTGCATTAAGCTAAGAGTGGTTTTGAGAAAAACCCTTAATGCATCCACCTAGTTTTAATAAAAACCCTTAAACCTGCCATGGTTTTGATAAAAGCCTTTTCATCTGCCACATGGAATCTCTTTGGAATCTTCTAAAAAATATTCTTTGGAATCTTCAACCTTTGAAGCCAATAAATCCTCTTGACATTAATGCCAATTCCTTTTGATATCAATGACAACTCATAGACAAGAAGCTAGGATCTCAAACCCAAAATTACCAATAATCTCCCCCTTTGTCATTGATGGCAAACCATGCTTCTCAACAACACTGAAACTCAAAACTGTTGTATAGAAATCAGCTCCCCCTAACTTGAGGCTCTCCCCCTTACTCATATCTCTCTCCCTTTGTCATAAATGGCAAAGGGTCACATTTGGGGCTTGGGACTAAGAATGAGCCTCTTAGCTTAGTCCCTCTCCCACCTCCTATTGAGGTGATTAATTTTGGGGTGGGAGTAAAACTCCCATTAGGCACTGATCTTCATCAGTGTCTATATCTGCCTTACCATGTCTTCTCTTGTTCTCCTTGTCCATATTCCTATTCATGTTCATGTCACTGTTGGTGTTCTTGTTATCATTCATGTTCTTATCCATGTCTTGATTCTTGTGCCTATTCATACCCATGTTCCTGTTCCTATACCTTGGAATTTCAGCTCTACACTGTCTAGCTATGTGACCTTCATTGTTGCACTTATAACAACTAACAATGTTATTTCTTTGAGGCATACCTGATCTTTGACTCCATCTGTTCTGACCAACCCTATTCCTATTATTAGCCTTGCAATAAACAGCCTTGTGCCCAAACTGTTTACAAGAGTAGCAATACCCTTGAAAGAAATTACCACCTCTGAATCTGTCATTTACCTTCCTCACTTGAGTAATTCAATGTGAAGCCATGTGACCAAACTTGTGACAAGCAAAACATCTGCCATTAAACTTTCCTTGATTTGACCTCTTAGGTCCTGTAAACTTTCTCCCCTTTTTTTATTCTTATTTTCTGATTATATGCATCTATCACTCAAGGACTCTTTTTCTGAAGTACTTTCCTCATCAGAACTCTCTTCCTTTTGAAATCTCTTGCTATATTCCCCAGCAGAGTTGCCAACCTATTCCATGTGTTTCTTACCAAAACCAAGACTTGTTTTATCTGTTGTCCTTCTTTGATCTTTGATGATTGACTTTACCTTTTTGGTGCTATCTTCAAACCTGTAAAGCTTCTCCTTGTACTCTTTAGTTTCCTCTTTCAAGGAAGCCACTTTCTATTCCAACTCTCTACACTCAAGAACCTTAGACTCTAACTTATCCTTAAGTTTTTGTGTCATAGCTATAGAGAAGTCAAGACTTTCTATAATCTCATCTCTCTCAATACAACATTCATCCAATTTATCATTGAGTCTAGCATTCTTCTTTCTTTCCTTTTTCAAAGCACTAAGAGCACTAACAAGTTCAGCTTAAATATCTACTTCACCATCCTCTATAACTTCCTCTATTTGTTTGAATTTTGAAACATTAATGACTTTTTCAGATTTCTTATCACTAGAGGTGCTACCCTTTTCTAAAGCCATACAAAGTTCTTCCTTACAATTTTTCGAAGCATCCTCATACATAGTATAACTAGAAATCAATCCATCATTTGTGCAATCATCCTCAATATGTCAAAAATTTCCACATCTAAAACATTTCATAAGGACAAATCTATGTTTCTTTTCTTCTTCTTTTCCTGTTAGGAACAACATCTCATTTCCAACATCACTTGAAGAACTTTCACTATCACTACTAGAACACTTACTTGCCTTGTCTAGGTAGAAACTTTTCTTGTGTTTGTGAGAGTACCTCTTTCCTTGATTGCTTTGCTCATATTTATTCTTCCTTTGATGCCTATGCCTTTTAGAATCCTTGCTCTTATAATCCTATTTATCTTCATCACTTTCATCCTTGGTAGCAATACAGTTAGTAGCATAATGACCAAACTTTCCACAATTGAAACACTTGACATATTTCATACCTTTGTGCTTTCTTGAGAACTTGCCCTTCTTGCTGTAATATGCCTCTTCATCACTAGAATACTCATCACTATCTTGAAGCTCTTTACCCTTGGATTTCTTGGTAGCCTTGAAAGCTTCCTCCTTCTTAACATCAACCTTCACTTGAGTTCTCAACTCAAATGCTGCAAGTATACTATGAAGCTCATCCTTTTTCAACTTATCCAAATCCTTAGCTTCCTCAATAGCAGAAATATTTTCACTAAATCTATTTGGAAGAGACCTCAAAATCTTATCACAAATATCATTTTTAGCAAGCTCAAGACCTAGTTCCTTCATAGAGTTAACAATCTCATCCATACGAAGCATATAGTCACTAATATTTTCTTCATCATTCATATTTAGTTGTTCAAACATACCTTTGAAGTGTCTCAACTTGACCTTTCGTAAATTTGCATCACCTATATGAACCACCTTCAATTGTTTCCACATTTCACTAGCTGTCTTGCAGTGAATCACCTTGGTAATATCTACCTTCTGTAAACCCTTCAAGATTGTATTCATTGCCTTTGAATTGCTATTATGTAGGAGCCTCTCTTCCTTAGTAGAATGACCATGCTCAGGAATGGTATACTTATCCTCAATTACTTCCCAAACTTCATTTCCAAGAGCCATAAGATGAATCTTCATCCTAGCACTCCAAATCCCAAAATCTTCCCCATCAAGAATAGGTGTTGCATTACCACTTGTAGATTCCATTGTGTTCTTTACAATATTTTTCTTCAAGCTGTTAAACTTTTCGAAGGAACCCGCTTTGATACCAATTGAAGAACACAAGATTATACTGAGAGGGGGGGAGTGAACAGTATAAGACCTATTTTTACTTTCTCTATTTAACTTCAACTTTGCAAAGCAATGAACCAATAGCAATATCAAAGCAATGCATAAAGAAAAAAATAATGAGACATCAATTTTAACGTGGTTCACCCAACATGGGCTACATCCACAAAACTTTTCTCTAAAAAGCTTTCTCAAAGTTCTTTGGGAATATTTCCCAATTACAATGTTTATGAGCCTCATCCCAAAGGAGAAACCTTCCACTACTCAAGTATTTATGAGCCTCTACCCAAAGAAGAATCCTTCCCCTCCTCATGAATTTATGAGCCTCCTACCTAAAGGAGAATCCTTCCCCTCCTCACGAATTTATGAGCCTCCTGCCCAAAGGAGAATCCTTCCCCTCAGCTCTGGAAATGATACTTTAGAAGATCACCTGCCTCTTATTTCACTAGCACATGGAACTCCTTTCCATAGAAGACCTCCTATCCTCAATGCTTAGCCTCAAGAGACATCTATCCTCACTGATCACCTCCATAGCAACTCATCAACCTGTACTAAACACAGTCAGTCGGTCCAACACAAGTCTTCCTCACTCTATCAGATCTGTCCCAAGCTCAACTCATAAAGCTTGAACAAATCAATCTCTACCGCACACAAGCCTTCTCAAAGACTTGTCAAAACGGTCCTCAGGTTCTTCTCAAAGAACCACTTCAAATCTGTCCTCAAGTCCTCTGCTAGGACCTGTCCAAATCAGCTCACAAGTCCTCCCTAGAACTTGTCCAAATCAGCTCACAAGTCCTCACTAGAACCTGTCCAAATCAGCTCACAAGTCCTCAGTATAACCTGTCAAAATCAGCTCACAAGTCTTCACTAGAACCTATCCAAATCAGCTCACAAGTCCTCACTAGAACCTGTCCAATTCAGCTCACAAGTCCTCACTAGAACCTGTCCAAATCATCTCACAAGTCTTCACTAGAACCTGTCCAAGTCAGCTCACAAGTTCATCAAGAAAAACTTGCTTAGCATGAACCCACAAAGAGAATTTTTAGAGACCCAATGTGATTCATCAACCTCATAGAAGCATAAAGAGAATTGTTAGAGAATCAATATGTTCTATACTTAACTCCCATTATCAATCTCAAATCTCATAGAAACGTAAAGAGAATTGTTAGAGATTCAATATGTTCTATACTTAACTCCCAATATTAATCTCAACTCAATCTCAATCTCAAAATAATAATATAGATGTAGTATTATTTTCTCAAGAACATGAAACACAACCCAACAATTTCCAACCATGCAATATCTCATATAACAATGATACTCATGTTTTTTCCACAACCAATATCTTTTCTCAACCAATTAGGGCTTTAACAACAATGCTTATAGACAAGGTTTAACCAACATCATTCAACTCAACATTAACCTTGAAGCATTCAACCAATCACTACATGAAAAGGAAACTAGTAGACATCCTTTTCCCTCAAAATATATTTGAACAAAACAGCCACCAACATAAATCACCAATGCAAATAATAACTTGCTCAAATCAATCTCAATGGAGTAATCCCAAATCATGTATCAAGTAAAACATTAACTTGATCAAAACAACCTCTATGCAAGCAACTCAACCATCAATCTCAAAACAACCAACTAAGGGTTTCACCAACTCAATGCAAGTAGAAAAACTTACTAACATAAACCCTAGTGCAAAAATGCTTCCTGTTCCTCAACCAGAATTATGCATTCACCCAAAAAACTCATCAATGATTTTAATGCATAAACAATCTTCAATATCCAGTAAATGGGATTTACACCAACAAGAATACCTAGTAGACAACATTTTCACTCCAAACTCAATTTCATAAAATACACCATCAACAATATACATGGAAGAAGTTGCCCATACCTTTGTTTGAGGAAGAAGAGAATAGTTCTTCAACCTGTTACCAACACCACCCTCAACTTTGCCACCAAGTTAGGGTTAGATCATAAAAGTAACCACAAAAATATTTATTCCATAAAACACCTTATGACTCCAATCCTTAGAAGTCAACTACCAAAAATATAAAGCATGCAAACAATATATCCTTTTACACCTTATTTCTCCAAATTAATTAAACCATGCTCAAGGAATAATAGCTTCTAAGCAAATCTCACTCAACAATCAAGCCAAAAATCTCAACCACACACTATCAACCTTATATCTCCAAAAAAGCATTTAACCTTAAAAATAATTTTAAATAAATCTGCCCAACCACTTCTTCTTTAACAAAATGCAGATTTTATTTAAAAAACCTTACCAAAAAATGCTTCCAAAAATCGCAGGTCAACAGTGCCTCCAAAAAATCAAAGTGCAAAAACTCTTCTCACACTCCATGACGGGAGTCAAACGCTTGACCTCCCTTCAAGTGCCTTCGCAGAACAGTCGATGCCACTAGGCCAACGGCGCTAGCTTGAAGGCTAGCAAGAGTCTCCTTCTCCTTAACCCTTTGGGGCCGGATAAACGTGGTAAAAAAACAATAGTCGTAGCTTTTACTTCCCAACTTTTGCGCAATTCAAATTTCTTTCACACCATTGCTTTGGACTATAGGTAATGGCTTATATAGCCAAACTTCCATGCTATGCACAACGTCGATGGGAGGATAATTCAAACTTTTCAAATTAATATTATTTTGGCACCTTCAAAACAACTTTAGGGTTTATGAAACCCTTTTGATTATTTAAAAAATAATCAAAGGTCTTTTAGACCTTAGACCTTAGGTGGAGAACCCATTAAATTATTAAAATAATTTAATCACAACATCAAATAAATAATTAACTAAAAAACCTTAAAAAGGTTTTATTAATTAAGTTATTTAATTAATAAGTGTCTCCGGCCTTTGCATTAAGCTGAGAGTGGTTTTGAGAAAAACCCTTAATGCATCCACCTAGTTTTAATAAAAACCCTTAAACCTGCCATGGTTTTGATAAAAACCTTTTCATCTGCCACATGGAATCTCTTTGGAATCTTCTAGAAAAGATTCTTTGGAATCTTCAACCTTTGAAGCCAATAAATCCTCTTGACATTAATGCCAGTTCCTTTTGATATCAATGACAACTCATAGACAAGAAGCTAGGATCTCAAACCCAAAATTACCAACACTCTGATTTTGCTTTCCTCTGCCATAGCTCCAACTCAAACTTAAGTCTGCAGTTAGGAATGTCAAGTACCCAGAAAAAAAAAAAAATTGGCTCTGATACCAATTTTTGGGTTCTTATGTATCTCAATACACCCTTAACAGTCCTAATTACTATGGCAATCAAATGAGAACTTGCAAAAATAAGAAACACATAAGCAAACCACAAATTGAGACAAAATAATATTAACGAGGTTCACCCAATTCTTTTGGGCTACATCCCCGAAGAAGCCTTTCAATCTTACTTTATTCTCTTCCAAGCCAAGAGATACAAACAATAGCAACACCTTGCTATATCCGTATCTTCTTTACAACCTCCTCGAACAATCATTGCCTCTCCAAACATCAGATCAATATAATCATAGAGTGATTTCTCCGTATGAACTCTCACTATATTGCCTATCACACACTCTCTCTCTTTCCCCAATATCATATACATGTTTATATAGTATTTATACATCCCAAATTAACCTATAATATGACAAACAACTTATGTTCAGGTTCCACACATAATGAAACGAATATGGAATGCATTCACTTATGTTTGGAAGTGGTTTTTGACCATCAAAGTTAGTTGTAACACTCTATTTCACAGTTCTTCACTACCATAATAATTCATCTTTTCCAGATGTTCAACAGAATAGCAATCCACATCCTGGTCACCATAATCTTGAGCATATGATGTATCCAATGTGGCACCAAAAAACTCCAACTCACGAATAGCTTCGCTTATTTTTAGCTAGATATTTTTACAACCAAAAAAAAGTCAAAACAGGTTAAAGGAGGAAACAGGCTCCACACCTAACAATCTCCCACTTGGATACAGTTTCGCATCAGCTACACCATTGCTGCACCCACGAACAACATTTTCATGGCAAAGCACAAGGATTTAGATCTCCTTCAGAATATTTTATGCAAATTCTCTGAACCATCACTATCTCTCCTTCACACTTCATGTGATCAATGAGCAACCAAACAATATCTAGCAATAAAATGGTCATGATGGCTGCACCACCATCATCTATGATAAGATTCACACACTATGCAATTCACATAGCATGCAGTATGCACACAATGTGGCTTATCACATGCACATCATGTGTTCTTCCTTGTTAATTATGCATATGGGACAAAACCATGCTCATCACCATGAACATGTTGGAAATTTGAGTTATTTTATGTTGTCATTGATGTCACATGGATCACATTGAGTTTTGGTGGAAACTAGGGCAAGCAAAATAAAAGGTTTTATTTAAAACTATGGATGGCAGATTTGAAATGGATTTTTATTAAAACCCATATTGGATTTTTGTTTCGTCAAAAAGGGTACCCCGGTGATGGAGATATTTATTTTTAAATATTTAGTTTAAATTTTTAATTTATTTAAAATTTAAATTTAAATATATTAATTTTAGCGCCAACTAAAAAAAGTAGGAAAGGCTATATTAATTTATAGGATCGACGTCTCAAGAAAGAGGAAATATATATATGCCAAAAAAAGCTTATACTTTATGACCCCCAGTGCTTATTTTTCGAATGCCTTCAATTAGGGAACAAATTGCGAAAAGAGAGAGAAGTGTGACTTTGGTCTATTGAAAAATCATTCGTGGAGTTTAATAAGACACATAGGCATCTTTGGCCTAGTGTTTTTTGCGTTGTGTGTTACACAGGAGGTCCTGTGATTGAGTCCCACCATGGTTATTTTCTTTGTTGAAGCGCTCGAAGCGCTGTTAAGTTTTTCGAAGGGTGCAGAAGTTTATGGTATAATTTTTTTTCCGTGTCCCTTTGGACACATGAGGGCATGTGGCCCAACGACAAGTTGTTTGTGGTTAAATCACTGAGCAAGGAGACATCACAAGATTGAATGCCATCAGGGATAGAGGCAAGTTAATAATTTTTTAATATATTTTATTTTTCTAAATTTGCCCTAGGAGGAATAAGGGTTGTGATGCACTTTTAGAAAAAGAGAGATTTCTGGTGTTTTTCCTTTTGGGAAGTATATCATATTATATATCGTTGGAAAGCTTATTTCGAGGGCTATTTGATTAACTTGATTAGAGGGAGAAATAAGGTGTATGTAAAGAGATATTTCTATTTTTGTAAAGGGGTTCAAAAGTGAAGGTTGTTTTGTTCTTTTTCAAAGGTGATTAATTTTTATAAGGGGAATGATGATTTTGTTGAGTAGGAGTGATAAGGTGTTATTTGGATATTGTTGTTGTGATATTAATATGATATCTAACTTGTTGAAAGTTGAAAAAAAAATTTGTTGAGTGTGGCAGATTTCCAAAGGGGGCTTCCATCAATTCATCAAAAGGTATGGGCAACATTCTCCTATTGATTTGTTTATGGTGGTTGATTTCTGAAATATCATTGGAGAGAAAAGGATTGATTGTGGTTTCCTTTTCGAAAGTGGTTGGTTGAATGCTTCAAGGTTTTCTGGTTTGAGAGTTGTGTTTAAACCTTGTTTTATAAGCATAGTTGTTGAAGCCCATTGGTTATGCAAAGAACTTGAACTTGAGAAGAACATGAGTATCATTGTTATGTGAGATTTGTGGTTGAGCATTGTTGGAAACATTTGAGTTGGTTGATACATGCTTGGACTAGGGTTTTGTGAGAAAGAGTTGTCCCTTGTGGTGATTGGTTGAGTTGAGTTGATTGAGCCTAGTCAAGTGATTGTGTGAAGTGATTGTTCAAGTTCCATGAAACAAACTATTCTATAATTCTGATTTGAGTTGAGATTGAGCTTTGAGATTAGAACATATTGAGTCTCTAACAATTCTCTTTATGCTTCTATAAGATCTTGAGTTGAGTTAAGATTAAATTGATTTGAGTTGAGATCATTGTGGATCATAGTTGTCATCCATTGTAGAGTGCATTACCATTCATTATTGAGTTCATCATTGAGCCTTGCCTTCATAGATTTGTGGATGAGATTTGAGTACTACTTGAGTATGATTGATTGAGCCTTTGAGAAGGCTTTTGGGATAGATTTCTATAAAATTTTTTTGACATTTTGACAATTTGGGAAATTTGACAAGTTCTTAGTGAGCTTGTTGAGCATATTTTGACAAGTTCTTAGTGAGCTTGTTGAGCATATTTGGACAAGTTCTTAGTGAGCTTGTTGAGCAGATTTGGACAAGTTCTGTGTGAGCTTGTTGAGCAGATTTGGACAAGTTCTTGGTGAGCTTGTTGAGCAGATTTGGACAAGTTCTTGTGTGAGCTTGTTGAGCATATTTGGACAAGTTCTTGGTGAGCTTGTTGAGAAGATTTTGACAAGTTCTTAGTGAGCTTGTTGAGCAAATTTGAACAAGTTCTATGTGAGCTTGTTGAGCATATTTTGACAAGTTCTTGGTGAGCTTTCTAGAATATTTATTTTCTCTTTAGCAGATCGGGATCCTACTGTGTTACCTAGTAAGTAGATCAGTGGATTGCCTACCTGAGTAGATCAATATTGCCTTGCTGAGCAGATCAGTGGATTGCCTACCTAAGAGATCAGTGTATTGCCTAGCTGAGTAGATCAATGGATTGCCTACTTGAGCAGATCAGTGTATTGCCTAGCTTTGAGCAGATCAAAGTAATCATTGTATTGGATAAGGATCCTTATTTCTATGTGAAATATTATAAGGAGATTATCTTGTGGAGTACCCCACATTGGGGGAACCATGTTAAATCTTGTGTCTCAATTGTGTGTGGTGACTTGTGCTCTTGCTTACTATTGCTATCTAAGTTATTAATGCACATTGCTATATTTAGTTATTGCAATTAAGGACATTAATTGATATTGGTTTGGAAAGAAAGTAAAAAGTGGGCGCTATACTATTCACCCCCCTCTCAGTATAAGCTTGTGTTCTTCAATTGGTATCAGAGCGGGTTCCTTCGAAAAGGCTAACAACTTGAGGGTAGATTCTAATGGGTTATAGGATGGACAAATGGTATATTGATAGTGGGTGCTCTAGTCATATGATTGGGTATAAGGATAAGTTCATTTCTTTAAAAGGGAACAACAACGGATCTGTGAGATTTGGTGATAATGCTTCAACTAAAATCAAAGGGAGAGGAACTTTAAGTTTGGATGATGGAAAGACTACTACACAAGGTGTACTCTATGTTGAGGGTCTAAAACACAATCTACTGAGTGTAAGTCAGCTTTGTGATCGAGGGTACATAATTACTTTTTCCTCTACAGGATGCAAAATCAGGGAAACAAAAATAGGGAAGCTTGTTGCAAATGCAGAAAGAACCAATAACAATCTCTACATGCTCAGTGAAATAAAAAGGGAAAAATGTCTTCTATCTCAAGAAGAAGAAAGTTGGTTATGGCATAAAAGGTTGTGTCACTTGAACTTCGATAACATAGTAAGGATAAGCAACAAACAAATTGTCAGAGATCTACCAAAGATAAAAAGACCTTCAAATACAATTTGTGCACAGTGTCAGTATGGAAAGTAGACAAGATCAAGTTTCAAGGCAAAAGAATATTCCTCTTCCAAGGTATTAGAATTGATTCATACTGATTTATGTGGTCCTATGAGAACCAAAAGTCTACAAGGTGAAAGTTACTTCATGTTGTTCATAGATGATTATTCTAGAATGACTTGGGTTGTTTTTTTGAAAGAGAAATCAGAGGCATTTGAGCATTTCAAAGTGTTCAAAGAAATGGTAGAAAATGAAACAGGAAAGAAGATCAAGTGTTTGCGATCAGATAGAGGAGGGGAATTCATCTCTACAGAATTCATTGAGTTTTGTGCAGAACATGGAATCAGAAAAGAATATTCAACAGCCAGGACTCCTCAACAAAATGGAGTAGTAGAAAGAAAGAATAGAACTCTTGAGAATATGGCCAGAGCAATGCTAAATGAATCAAGAATCTCATATGGGTTTTGGAAGGAAGCAATCAGTACAACAGTCTATGTTATGAATAGAGCTCAAGTTAGAACAAAGCAACATAAGACTCCATATGAGTTTTGGAAAGGAAGATCTCCCACGGTAAACTACTTCAAAATTTTTGGAAGTAAGTGTTATATCAGAAGAGAGGATAAGGACTTGGGCAAGTTTGATCCTAGATGCGATGAAGGTATTTTTCTTGGATACTCTACAAAGAGTAAGGCCTACAGATGCTACAATAAAAGAACACATACCATGGTGGAAAGTATAAATGTCAGAGTTGATGAAAGAACAAGAATAAATGAGCCATCTCAGGAAGATATTCTTGAAGAAGAAGAAAGTTGTCAGGAAGAAATGGGTGAAGATTCAGATGAAGAAGATTTGCAGAATATACCTTCCAAAACTACATCAAGATATATTCAAAAAAATCATCCAGAGGACTTGATCATTGGCAGCCCTGATGTAAGATGAACAAGAAGAGGAATCATAGGCTCAATAGAACAAGCAAATGTTTCACTACTATCCAAGATAGAACCAAAGGATTTCAGAGAGGCAGAAAATGATGAATGTTGGATTAAAGCAATGAAGGAAGAACTAGATCAGATTGAAAAAAGTAAGACTTGGGAATTAGTTCCAAGACCAAAAGGAAAAAATGTAATTGGTACTAAATGGGTCTACAGGAACAAACTAAATGAAGATGGTCAAGTCATCAGAAACAAGGCAAGATTGGTGTGTAAAGGGTATGCACAAGTAGAAGGAATTGATTTTGATGAGACCTTTGCACCAGTTGCAATATTGGAAGCTATACGGATGTTTTTGGCACTTTCAAGCTACAAGAATTTCAAAGTATATCAGATGGATGTCAAATCAACTTTTCTGAATGGTCATTTAGAAGAAGAAGTTTACATTGAACAACCAGATGGGTTTAATCAAGCAGATAAGCCAGATTATGTGTGTAGATTGAAAAAGGCTCTTTATGGCTTAAAGCAAGCTCCTAGAGCATGGTATTCAAGACTGGATAAATATCTTCGAGAGCAAGGTTTCAGAAAGGGAACAGTTGATAGCAATATGTATATTAAAAATAAGGGAAATGATTTGATGATTGTGGAAGTTTATGTGGATGATATTATTTTTGGGGGTAGCTAATGACAGAATGTGTCAAGAATTTGCAAGAAACATGACTAATGAGTTTGAAATGTCTATGCTTGGTGAATTAACCTTTTTCCTCGGATTACAGATTTCACAATTAGAAAAAGGGATATTTCTTTCACAAACAAAGTATATAAAGGAGATGTTGAAGAAATTCAAAATGGAAGATAGTAAGCCAGTTAGTACTCCAATGGTTACAGGGTGTAAATTAAGCAAAGATGATGAATCTCCTGATGCAAATCAAACACTATACAGATCTATGATTGGTAGCTTGTTATATGTTACAGCTACAAGACCAGATATAATACAGGTAGTTGGTTTAGTGGGAAGATTTCAAGCAGCTCCAAAAGAATCACATGTGACAACAGTGAAAAGAATACTCAGATATCTCAAAGGAACAATGGAGTATGGTCTATGGTATCCTAGAAGCAGTAAGTTTACTCTCACAACATACACAGATGCAGATTGGGCAGGAAACATTGATGATAGAAAAAGCACAAGTGGAGGAGCATTCTTTCTTGGTGATTGCTTAGTTTCTTGGCTAAGTAAGAAACAACCATCAGTGTCACTTTCCACAACAGAGGCAGAATATATTGCAGTAGCAGCATGTTGTTCATAGGTATTATGGATGAAACAGACTCTCAAATATTTTAGCATAGAACATGATCATCCCATTCCTATTCTATGTGATAATACTAGTGCTATAAGTATCTCGAAGAATCCAGTAATGCATGCTAGAACAAAGCACATTCCAATCAAGTATCACTTTTTAAGAGAACAGGTTACAGAGCAACAAGTAAGATTGGAATATGTTCCTACAAAAGATCAGATTGCAGACATATTTACAAAACCATTACCAAGAGAAACGTTTGAGCATTTGAGAGAACAATTGGGAGTAAAAGTACTCCCACCCCAAAATTAATCACCTCAAGAGAGAAGGTGGTGAGGGGGCTAAGCTTAAGAGTCATATCTTTTAGCCCCATAGGTGTCCCTTTTTGCCATTGATGTCAAAGGGGGAGATATTTGAGTAAGGGGGAGAGAATTGAGTTAGGGGGAGCAGCCTCCAAAGAGAGCATTGAGTTAGGGGGAGCAACCTCCAAAGAGAGTATTGAGTCAGGGGGAGCAGCTTTGATTCTCAGAAATGGTTTTTGCGGTGATTGTGGTGATTTGCATTAGAGGTGTTGCCATCAATGACAAAGGGGGAGATTGTTGGAAATTTGAGGTATTTTATGTTGTCATTGATGTCACATGGATCATTGATGTCACATGGATCACATTGAGTTTTGGTGGCCAAAGTATTTCATAAATAAGCATTTATGATATTTTGGAAAGCATGGATATATATAGGGTTTTTGTGAAAACCAAGGTAGGCAAAATAAAAGGTTTTATTTAAAACCATGGATGGCATATTTGAAATGGGTTTTTCTTAAAACCCAGGTTGGATTTTCGTTTCATCGAAAAAGGTGCCCCGGTGATGGAGATATTTAATTTTAAATATTTAAGTTTAAATTTTAATTATTTAAAATTTAAATTTTAATTTTAAAATTAAAATATATTAATTTTAGCGTCAACTAAAGAAAGGAGGAAAGACTATATTAATTTATAGTGCCGACATCTCAAGAAAGAGGAAAGGCATATATATATATATATATATATATATATATATATGTGTGTGTGTGTGTGTGTGTGTGTGTGTGTGTGTGTGTAGCACCCTAAAATTGGTGCAGTCAAATTGGAATAATTACATTCACCTTAGTAAATAATTTTAAATTCAAATTTAACCTCCCAAATTTCCCGTTAACCGCCGAGAAACCCGTTTCCCCTTTTTCCGTGCCATTTTTAGAGGTTGTTTCGACCGTTTGACGATATCATCGCCGATCAGAAGATATTGCCCCAGATTTGACGATTTCGTCTGGACTAGGACGTCCAGACCATCTTGTCGCAAAACTGAATTTGCATAGATAGACTCTGTTCCAACGGGTCTCCAATTCGGGCAGAAGCGTGTCTGCGCCATTGGGACCCTTCCCTCGTTGGAGATCTCCCAAATTGGGATGATCTCCAACCTCCCAAAAACTCCCCTATGCCTATTTAAACTCTAGGACATTCCCTCCCCAACCCCTGGCTGAATTTTATCTGCAAGTTGAATCCCTTTGCACTAAAACACCTTGATATTATTTTTGCACTAGTCCTATAGCAGTTTTTATGCAGGTACACCACTGATTTTCAATCGGAGCCAGCACCCATCACCGTCGACAAACCTGTCAAGATCGGAGGCGATCCTGTCAAATTCGAGACGATTTCGTACTGATGCGAGATGATCTCGACCGCAGTCCACATCGAGGCAATCAGTGCCTAGAGTTTGCTTTTCTTAACTTTGCCTCAGTTATTTTTTTTTACAAATTAGATAATCTATTTATTTTTTATCCTATTTTGCATCTGGAGTTCACCCATCTAGTCTAGATTGCATGTTAAGCTCATAATATGCCATTAAAGTACAACAATTTACTTTAATTTATATTTTTAAACTTTGTTCAATATTTAGTTTATTATTTGGCATATTTTGCCTCTGTTTGCACAGTAGGAATTCTTGTATTTTGCATCTATTCTCTGTTTTGCAGGTCTCTGACGAATTCGTCAGATTTCAGACAATTCTGTCAGTCTCAGACGAATCTGTCAGATTCGGACGATTCTGTCAGATTATAGGCAATTACGTCGAATTCCAGACGATCCAGACTGCTTCAAGCATCAGAAACTTCTTCAAACTTTCGGATCAGGTAATCTCCATTGGCCTCCTGCAAATTCTCTATTTTTTGCTTTCTACTCTGTTTGTTGTATTCATTTAAATTGCATTTTCATATAGATTAAGTTAGATTCATTCGGCCAAACCTAGGATGAATGCTTAAGGATAAAATGAACTCATCAAAACACATTCCAAAAACCTAGGCGTGGAAACTGCCGCCAAATGTTTCCTGGTGAACCCACCATCCGTCGAAAAATCACCAAAACACACCTCCCTTGAGAGGCGGGACCTTCGTAAAGTCCTCTCGTCCGAGGTACCGCACCATCCTTTTCCCATCCTCCTTTCGGGCGCGGATCCAATAGCCTAAAGGTAGGGATGCGAAAAATTTGGAGCGATACAATATGCCAACAAAAGCTTAGACTTTATGACCCCCAGCGCTTATTTTTTGAATGCCTTCAATTGAGGAATGAATTGTGAAAAGAGAGAGAAGTGTGACTTTGGTCTATTGAAAAATCGTTCATGAAGTTTAATAATATGCATAGTCATCTTTGGCCTAGATTTTTGTGCACTGTGTGTTACACAGGAGGTCCTACGATCGAGTCCCACCATGGTTATTTGCTTTGTTGAAGCGCTCGAAGCGTTGTTAAGTTTTTCGAAGGGTGCAAAATTTTATGGTATAAGATTTATTTTGTGTCCATTTGGACATGTGAGGGCATGTGGCCCAATGACAGGTTGGATATGGTTAAATTACTGAGCAAGGAGATGTCACGAGATCGAATCCCATTAGGGACACATGCAAGTTAATAACTTTTTAATATATTTTATTTTTCCAAAGTTGCCCTAGGAGGAATAAGGGTTATGATGCATGTTTAGAAAAAGAGATATTTCTGGTGTTTCTCCTTTTGAAAGTATATCATACTATATATCGTTGGAAATCTTATTTAGAGGGATATTTGATTAAATTGCTTAGAGGGATAAATAACATGTACGCAAAGAGATATTTCTATTTTTGTAAAAGGGTTCAAAAGTGAAGGTTGTTTTGTTCTTTTTCAAAGGTGATTAATTCTTTCATGAGGGGACATGTTGTATTTTATTGAGTAGGAGTGATAAGGTGTTATTTGGATATTATTGTTGTGATATTAATCATGATATATAACCCTTGTTAAAATTTGAAAAAGAAGTTTGTTGAGTGTGGCAAATTTAGTGGACATCCAATAAGGCATCAAAAGGTATGAGCAATATTCTCCATTGACTTTGTTTATGGTGGTTGATTTCTAAAATATCATTGGAGAGAAAAGGATTGATTGTGGTTTCCTTTTCGAAAGTGGTTGGTTGAATGCTTCAAGGTTTTATAGTTTGGGAGTTGTGTTTAAACCTTGTTTTATAAGCATAGTTGTTGAAGACCATTGGTTATGCAAAGAGCTTGAGTTATAAAAGAACGTGAGTATCATTGTTATGTGATATTTGTGGTTGAGCATTGTTGGAAATATTTGAGTTGGTTGATACACGCTTGGACTAGGGTTTTGTGAGAAATAGTTGTCCCTTGTGGTGATTGGTTGAGTTTAGTTGATTGAGCCTAGTCAAGTGATTGTGTGAGGTGATTGTTCAAGTCCCATGAAACAAACAATTCTATAATTCTGATTTGGGTTGAGATTGAGATTTGATATTAGAACATATTTAGTCTCTAACAATTCTCTTTATGCTTCTATAATATTTTATTTGAGTTAATATTGACTTGAGTTGAGTTGATATTGATTTGAGTTGAGATCATTGTGGATCATTTTTGTCATCCATTGTAGAGTGCATTGCCATTCATTATTGAATTTATAATTGAGCCATGCCTTCATATATTTGTGGATGATATTTAAGTGCTACTTGAGCATGATTGGTTGAGCATTTGAGAAGGCTTTTGGGATAAATTTGTGGTTAGGTTTGTGACATTTTTTGGGTATGATTGATTGAGCCTTTGAGAAGGATTTTGGGATAGATTTATGGATAGATTTGGGATGACATTTGAGCAAGTTCTTAGTGAGCTTTTTGATCATATCCAAGCACGTTCTTAGTGATATTGTTAAGAAAATTTTGAGCAAGTTCCTAGTGAGCTTGTTGAGTAGTTTTGAGCAAGTTCTTAGTGAGCTTGTTGAGCATATTTGAGCAAGTTCTTGGTGAGCTTATTGAGCATATTTTGAGCAAGTTCTTGGTGAGATTTTTGAACAGATTTTGAGCAAGTTCTTGGTGAGATTTTTGAAAAAATTTGATGAGGTTATGAGTGAGCCTATTGAGCATATTTGAACAAGTTCTGAGTGAGCTTGTTGGAGCAAATTTTGAGCAAGTTCTTGGTGAGCTTGCTAGAGCATATTGGGGCAAGTTCTTGGTGAGATTTTTAAAGCAAATCAGAAGATAGCCTACCTGAGTAGATCAGGATTACCTTACTAAGAATATCAGTGGATTGCCTACCTAAGTAGATCAAGATTGCCTAGTTGAGCAGATCAGTGGATTGCCTACCTGAGAAGATTAGTTTATTGCCTAGATTTGAGCAGATCAAAGTAATAATTTATATTGGGATAAGGATCCTTATTTCTATGTGAAATATTATAAGGATATTATCTTATGGAGTACCCTACATTGGGGTAACCACGTTAAATCTTGTGTCTTAGTTATGTGTGGTGATTTGTACACTTGTTTACTATTTCTATATATGTCATTAATGCACACTGCTATATTTGGTTATTGCAATTAAGTAAACTAATTGATATTGGTTTAGAAAGAAAGTAAAAAGTGGGTGTTATACTGTTCACCCCCCTCTCAGTATAAGCTTGTGTTCTTAAGAACATATCTATTCCTTGTTCCCACTATTTGTGATAACTCCTAGTCATCGTAATAACCATTAGAAGAGAGTATCAATGCATCTTGCATCACAATGTTTGCTTCATTTCTCTCACCTCTTCCTTATTTATGTAACCAAGAATTTTTCTTTACATGGCCCTTCTTCCCATAGTGCCAACACTCCACCTTTTCCTTTCCTTTGGCTCTGGAACTACCTTCTTCATTTATTCTCTTCTTCCATTTGGTGATCAAAGCAGCTTTAGATGTCTATTAGGACTCTGCATTCTTCCATCACATTTCATGGCTTAGGACGACACTCACTACATCATCAAATCTAAGGATCCCACTAAAAGAAGAATTGATAATTGCCATAGCCAGGCTCTCCTAGATTTGTGGTAATGAGCATAGGAACAAAACTACTTTCATCTTAACATAATCCAATTGATTCATAAGAGAATTAAAATCATTCTGGTTAGTAGTCACAGACCCATCCTCTGGTATTTGGAGATTATACAGTCGCTTCATGAGAAAAACCTTGTTGGCTTCTCATAAATCTTGTTAAATGCATCCATGAGGCCCTTACTGGTCTTCTCTTTAGATATATTAAAGAAAAAATTGCTTTTCAAACACAACTACATAGTTCAAAGTGCTTTCCAGTCAAGATGATCCCATTTTTCATCTAACATGTCATTTGTATTCTTGGCTTTTCCTTCAAGTGGAAAATACAGGTCCCTTTGGTAGAGGTAATCCTCCACTTGCATCTTCTAGAACTAGATATTGGTGCCATAAAATTTGTCCACTCTTATGTTGCTTTCATCCGCCATAGGTCCAACTTAAACTTAAGTCCACAGTTAGGAATGTTAAGTACCCAGCAAAAAAAAAAAATTGGCTCTGATACCAATTGTTGGGTTCTTGTGTACTTCTATACACCCTTAAAAATCCTAATTACTATGGCAATCAAATGAGAACTTGCAGAAATAAGAAACACATAAGAAAACAACAAATTAGTACAAGAGAATTTTAACAAGGTTCACCCAATTCCTCTGGGCTATTTTTTCGAATAAGCCTTTCAATATTACTTTATTCTCCTCCAAGCCAAGAGATACAAACAATAGAAACACCTTGCTATATTCTTCTCTTCTTTGCAACTTCCTCAAACAAACATTGCCTCTCTAAACATCAGATCAATACAATCACAAAGTGATTTCTCCATATGAACTCTCACTATCTTACCTATCACACACTTTATCTATTTCCCCAATATCCTATACATGTTTATATAGTATTTATACATACCAAATTAACCCAAAACATGACAAATAACTTATGTGCAGGTTCCGCACAAATTTAAATGGACTTGGAATGCATTCACTTCAGTTTAGAAATGGTATTTGACTGTCAAAGTTAGTTGTAACACTCTCTATTTCACAGATGTTCAATACTAGAATATTTTCTCTTTGCCAAATGTTCAACAGACCAAAAATATGCATCCTGGTCACCACAATATCGAGCATAGAATGTATCCAATGTGGTACCAAATAGCTCCAATTCATGAACAACTTTGCTTATTTTTAGCTAGAGACAGTTACAACCAAAAAATAGTCAAAACAGGTTAAAGGAGGAAACAGGATCCACACAACAATTGTTGGGTTATTGCGTATTTCAATACACCCTTAACAAACCTAATTACTATGGCAATCAAATGAGAACTTGCAAAAATAAAAAACACACAAGCAAACCACAAATTAAGACAAGATAATTTTAACGGGGTTCACCCAATTATTCTAGGCTATGTCCCTAGAAAAGCCTTTCAATATTACTTTATTCTACTCCAATCCAAGAGATACAAACAATAACAACACCTTGCTATCTTCTTCTCTTATTTATAAACTCCTCAAACAATCATTGCGTCTCCACACATCAGATCAATACAATCACAGAGTGATTTCTCCATATGAACTCTCACTATCTTGTGTATCACACACTCTCTCTCTTTCCCCAATATCATATACATGTTTATATAGTATTATGCATCCCAAATTAACCCAAAATATGAAAAAAAACTTATGTGTAGGTTCCACATGGAATGAAATGGACTTGGAATGCATTCACTTCAGTTTGGAAGTGGTTTTTGATAGTCAAAGTCAGTTGTAACACTCTTTGTTTCATAGTTGTTCACTACCTGAATAATTCCTCTTTTCTAGATGTTCAACATACTAGCAATCCGTATCCTGGTCACCACAAGCTCGAGCATAGAACATATACAATGCAGAACCAAACAACTACAACTCACGAAAAACTTTGTTTATTTTTAACTAGAGATAATTGCAACCAAAAAATAGTTAAAATAGGTTAAAGGAGGAAATGGGCTCCACACCTAATAATATCCCACTTGGAGACTGTTTCGCATTAGCTACACCTCTGTTGCACCTATGAACAACATTTTCATAGCAAAACACAAGGATTTAGAGTCATTTTAGATTTTTTTATGCAAATGCTCTAAACCATCATTGTGTCTCCTTCACACTTCATATGATCAATGAGAAACAAAACAATCACTAGCAATAAAATGGTCACGATGGTTGCACCACCATGATCCATGAGAATATTCACACACTATGCAATTCACATAGCATGCAATATGCACACAATGTGGCTTGTCACACCCACATCATGTGTTCTTCCTTCTTAACTACGCATATTGGACAAAACCATGCTCATCACCATGAACATGCCTATTCCTTTCTCCTACTACTTGTGATAACTCCTGGTCATCGTAATCACCTTCAAAAGAGAGGATCCATGCATATTATATCACAATGTTTGCTTCATTGCTCTCACCTCTTCCTTCTTTACATAACCAACAATTTTTCTTTATAGGGCCCTTCTTCCCATAGTGCAAATACTTCACCTTTCCCTTTTCTTTGGATCTGGAACTACCTTCTTCATTTGTTCTCTACTTCCATTTGGCGATCAAGGTAGCTTCAGATGACTGTGAGGATTCTTCATTCTTCCTTCGCATTTCATGGCTCAGGACGGCACTCACAACATCATCAAAGCTAAGGATCCCAGTAATAGAAGAATTGTTAATTGCCATAGCTAGGCCCTCATGGCTTTGTGGCAATGAGCACAGGAACAAAACCACTTTTATATCCTCTTCAATCTTCATGTTGACATAAGCCAATTGATTCACAAGAGAATTGAAATCATTCAGGTGGGTAGTCACAGACCCATTCTCCGATATTTGGATATTATACAGCTACTTCATGAGAAAGACCTTGTTGGAAGCTGAAGGATTCTTGTAAAGCTTCTTCAATGCATCCATGAGGCCCTTAGTGGTCTTCTCTTTAGAGATGTTGAAGGCAACAGTGCTTTTCAAACACAACCACACTGTTCCAAGTGCTTTCCAATCAAGGAGATCCCATTTTTCATGTGACATGTCATTTCACTTCTTGGATTTCCCTTCAAGTGGAAAATATAGGTCCCTTTGGTAGAGGTAATACTCCACCTACATATTCCAAAAATGGAAATTTGTGCCATCAAATTTTTCTACTTTGATTTTTCTTTCATCAGCCATAGCTCCAACTCAAACTTAAGTTTGCAGTTAGTAATGTCAAGTACCTAGCAAAAAAAATAAATTGGCTCTGATGCCAATTGTTGGTTTCTTGTGTATTTCAATACACCCTTAACAATCCTAATTACTATGGCAATCAAATGAGAACTTGCAAAAATAATAAACACACAAGCAAACCAAAAATTGAGACAAGATAATTTTAATGAGGTTCACCTAATTCTTCTGGGCTACGTCCTTAGAGAAGCCTTTCAATATTTACTTTATTATCCTCCAAGCCAAGAGATACAAAAAATAGCACCACCTTGCTATCTCCTTATCTTCTTTACAACCTCCTCAAACAATAATTTCCTCTCCAAACATCAAATGAATACAATCATAAAGTGATTTTTTCGTATGAACTCTCACTATCTTACCTATCACACACTCTCTTTTCCCAATATCATATACATGTTTATATAGTATTTATACATCCCAGATTAACCCAAAACATGATAAATAACTTATGTGCAGGTTCCACATGGAATGAAATAGACTTGGAATGCATTCAATTCAATTTGAAAGTGGTTTTTGACCATCAAATTCAATTGTAATGCTCTCTATTTCACATTTGTTCACTAACAGAATAATTCCTCTTTGCCAGATGTTCAATAGACCAACAATCTACATCCTAGTCACCACAAGGTCGAGCATAGGATGTATCCAATGTGGCACCAAACAGCTCCAACTCATGAACAACTTCACTTATTTTTAGCTAGAGATAGTTAGTCAGATTTTGGGAAGACCCAGAAGGTCAGATTTTCCCAATTTGGCCTCTATCACCCAGAATCTGATGGTGCTATCTACATGTTAGTGAAGGCAGGAAATGATAAAAGCATGATCAAAACTTGTCAGAATAACCTAAAATTTAAATGACAGTTTATGTAAACAACCTAGAATTAGATGCAAAATAAAAATCAAAGAAATCTGCCATAGATTTCTAATCGCTTCGATGTGGGGCATTTAGAACTGCGATAGTTTGGGGGGCACCCGGGGGCAGGACGCTTGCCATTTGGGACTCTGTTTTGGCACCAATCCACTTGGGATGGGTCCAAAACCTCTTATGGGGTGTTTTCAGAAAATTTGGTGGGATATTGTGGCCAAATTTTCAGGTTTGGGTCCATATTTGTGCTTCCAATAACCACCCTATGACCTCCCTTCCAAAAGAGATCAAGGATGTGAAAGGCACAAATCAAAAGGTATGTGTGTGGATGTAAAATGGCAGTACTTCGTTGCTCAAAATGCTAATTCTCTCTCTATATTATTGGGTGAGAAGACTCACCAATTTATAGACCTATTTTTTCTCTATTTGAATGTGCATGCGAGGACGCCATTGGAGTTGCATGTCCTATTTTGGGAAAAATATTATTCCCTGATTTAGAGTCTCCTTGCATGAGGCCTCCAAAATCAAAGACATGCATGACTGAAGTCTTTCTCCTTGATTTGAAGTTGTTCCTCACAATTGCATGGCCTGAAGCTACAGTTAACTGGCAGACCTATCGAGGTTTGACTTTTTTCCAGTCAAACCTTCTATTCACTTCACCCAGGGGCGAATGGTAATAATAATCCCTGGGTGGGACAAATACCAGTTTGTAATCATCTCGGGGTGGGACGAGTATGAATAAAAGTGCTAAAAAGGTTCCAAATTGACCTTTGACCTTCCAAACTACTTTTGGGAGTGGTTAGGACCATTTTTTAACATCTGGGGGCTGCCCTAGGGGCTGTGTGTGTCAATGCAATCGATGTTTGTTGTCACATAATCGGACTGATGTTTTTTTGTCTACAGATGCCTCTTTTTGGGATGCGTTGTGCAAGGCGTAGCATCGAGCAAAAATAGATAACCAAAGCACTAATGATTAGGGTTTCTCAGTAACCTAACCAAATCTTGATACCCTAAGTATGGAAAGGGCACATATTCTTGAATCCTTGCTTCTAACGAGCTAAGGAGCTTAGTTCAAGTGTTAACCTTGTTCGGTGAGGTGTTACTTGAGCTTGGACATTGATCAGTCATGAATAGGCAAAGGGCACAACCTTTTGTCTGTGGGAACCTTGAGTTCATGATTCATGAATGCCAAGTGTTTGATCAGCTTGTGATTATTGCTTGTTTTCTGCCCCAAGCAAGAGCGTGATTGTCTTTGTCAATGATCCTTTGAATGCATGCCATTTCCTTGGTTGGGTGTGTATTTGTTGACTGGTGACTAAGTGTGACTACCCCCTCAAGTGATGAATCGATGAGAGAATGACCAACATGAGAAAATCAATGAGTCACTTGACCCAAGATGACTTAGGGAAGGGTTCCCGTAGTTGTTTACCGTTGAATGCATAAGCAATTTCTGAACATTCTGACCTATTTTTTGTGGGTGTGAACCCTTTTTGCGATGCTTTTTGGAGCTAAAATTGGCAAAAATCCATCCTCCCGTGGAGCAGTCCGGCTATGGTAGCCTTCTTAGGGAGTAGGATAGGGACAATTTGTGACCCCAACATCTATTTTTTATGCCAAGAATGTCAGGCACAAATGCGCCTTCGTTCGGCAATTTTATTGCTATTTTTGGTTGGGTGTTGACCCGTTTTGTGATGCCGTTTGGGGATGAAATTCTCAAAAATATGTCCTCCCATGGAGTGGTCCAGATATGGTAGCCTTCTTAGGGAGTGGGATAGTGATGATTTGTGACCCCGACATCTATTTTGCATGCCAATAATGTTAGGCGCAAAGGCGCCTTCGTTCGGCAATGTTATGGCTATTTTTGGTTGGGTTGTGACCCATTTTTGTGACGTTGTTTGGGGATGAAATTCATGAAAATCCGTCCTCCCATGGAGTGGTCCGGCTATGGTAGCCTTATTAGGGAGTAGGATAGTGAGGATTTGTGACCTCGACGTCTATTTTGCATGCCCCGAATGTCAATGGCAAAAGCACTCTCATTGGACAATTTTTTTTGCTTGTTTTTGTGCATTTTGTGCAGTTTTTGCTATTTTTGAAATTTTTGCTCTGTAATTGTCCCTGGGTGGGACGAATACCAGTTGAGGTTGTATGCACATTTATTTACGTTGATGTATGCATGTGGTATTATGAATGCGATGTTTCTAATTATATGATGTATGCATATGGAATGAATGAAATGAGATGTTGATAACTTGTCGATGGCACCATAGACTGTACAAGATTGACTGGCTTGTTGTACTTATGGGGTGGCTTTGTGGAATGAATTTGCATGTGAGAACTTTGTTTATGCATTTTTCATAGTATATGATGGTGATTTACGTAATTAAATGTACCAGTGGTTTTTTAAAATGTAGTTAAGCTTTTTTGAGATTCAGATACTTTAACTAACTAGCCAAAACTGTACATTTATCTCGCAAGACTTTTGAATAAAGTATAAATCAGACTTGAGTTTGGCCAAGTTATTTCACATCCCTGTGTGTGCAATTGAGTTCGTTTATGTGGTATTTTTTAGGATACCACCAGTTCCAGATAGGCTATCAACCAAACCTATACTGAGGATCACCTAATTAGCTCCACTAACTCCATTGTTGTATTTAGTAAGATTAATCTATGGGACAATCTAAGGTACCATAAGCTAGCTCATCCACATGCAAACATTGGTTTTCTCACATGCAAAGCTAATGTGATAGACATATCGTCATGTGTTTAGGATACCGCCATTGCTAGGTAAGTTGTCCACCAAACCCGTAATGAGGATCACCTAGATGGTTTTCGAATGTTGAGAATTCTAGGGATTCAAACTCAGGCGTCTATTATTTGCTCAATGTGTTAGGATACTTGCTCCTATACATAATGATGAAAATAACTGTTTATTTTTCTCTTTTGTTTTTCTGTTTGAGCAAGGATTTTGAATAGTGGTGATAACCACTATTATTTGATTTTGGATTTTGAGCCTCGTAAGGTTGAGCTTGTAGGTTTTTGGCTTATGAATGACCTTGATCCTTTTGGCCTTGGGGATGACTACCCATCTTGTTCAAGGATGTGTAGTATGAATCCTTACAACTTTGGGAACCAAAGGGGATTAGGGATATTATGAAGTAAGGGCATTGATATTTTAGGCCTTGGGGATGACTACCCATCCTTGTCAGGGGCATGTAGTACGAATCCTTACGACTTTGGAGACCAAAGGTGATTGGAGATGATCATGATGATGGCTTGTTGGGATTTTGATTTTGAATGGCATTGATCCTTTTAGACCTTGGGGATGACTACCCATCCTTTTCAGGGGTGTGTAGTATGAATCCTTACAAATTTGGGGACCAACGGTGATTGGGATTTTTGGTAGTGGTGAAAACCATTGTTTATTTATGGGAATTGATGGGGAATAACTTGTCCTTTTGTCAATTCTCAGCACTCTTGAACCATTCACACAGGGGGATGAATAGGCTAATCGTTCACCTATGGTACCCTAGATTGCTTTGTAGTTTGCATCTTGCCTTCACACAACTTGGGAATTATTTTATGTGTTTTAACTTGTGTAGGGATGTTACATAGTGAGGTGTGACCCAAGTAAAAATTTCCCTTGTAAAATCCATTTAACTGTGTACAATTTTTGGCTAGAGATTTAAAGACAACTAAATGATGAAAACCCTACATACATTAGGATGCAACTGACTATGCTAGCAATGGGGATGGTGTTATTCTAGATGTATGTGTTTATAAAATGGATTTGATGTGGAAAATGAAGGAATTGCCTAGCAATTACAGTCTATGGTGCTTGTGACATGTATGATCAGCAAATATGCAATGTACGGACGCGATGCCTAATGCAACTTATATTTTTGTATTTTGATTTTTACGAGTATGCATGGAATTGAGATGAAATTTTTTTGTTATTTTTGATGATTTTATTTTTTTTGTTTGTTTTTGAATATTTATTTTGACCAAGCGGTTATTGTAATTCTTGGAGCTTTTGGTTTGACCAAAGAGTTTATGGATACCTTTGGGGCATTTTTTGGGGTTGACCAAGTGATCATGGAAATCCTTGGAGCTTTTTTTTTTACCAAAGGGTTTATGGACACCTTTGGAGCATTTTGGGTTTCACCAAGAGATTGTGGGAATCCTTGGAGCTTTTGGTTTGACCAAAGGGTTTATGGACACCTTTGGAGCATTTTTGGGTTGACCAAGCGATTGTGGGAATCCTTGGAGCTTTTGGGTTGACCAAAGGGTTTATGGACACCTTTGGGGCATTTTGGGTTTGACCAAGAGATTATGGGAATCCTTGGAGCTTTTGGGTTGACCAAAGGGTTTATGGACACCTTTGGGGAATTTTGGGTTGACCAAGTGATTGTGGGAATCCTTGGAGCTTTTGGGTTGACCAAAGGGTTTATGGACACCTTTGGGGCATTTTGGGTTGACCAAGCAATTGTGGGAATCCTTGGAGCTTTTGGGGTGGTTTATGGCTCTCTAAATGTGGAATGGCCTAAAATGACTGATGTTCAAGGGTTCTAGTTCCTTGATTCCTTCAAGAGAGGCGAGCTGGTATGTTCCAGGTCCTATTTTACTATCAATCACATAAGGACCTAACCAGTTTTTCGTGAACTTGTCCCTTAGATGGGATGGAAAATTAGAATTATGTTGGTTCTCTTTTAAGACCAAGTCACCAACCTGAAAGTCCCTTAGGTGGACCTTCATGTTGTATGCTTTCTTAAGTCGCTCTTGATAGATACGCAAATGCTCGAGAGCATTAATGCGTCATTCATCGAGCAACATAATTTGGTCTAACTGGGCCTACCATGCAGTTTCATCATCGATGACCTCTTGCATTGAAATATGTAGGGAAGGGATTTCCAACTCGAGAGGCATGACTGCCTCGAAGCCATACACTAGCAAAAATGGAGTTGCCCCAGTGGGCATCCTAATGCTGGTGCAATAAGCCCATAGGGCAAGAGGGATTTGAATGTGCCAATATTTATGACTATCTATGATGGTGTTTTTGAGGATGGCGACTAGCCATTTTTTTTACGCCTTTGCTTGCCCATTTGCCTGCGGATAATAGGGTGTTGAAAAACTGTGCTGAATTTTGTACTTTGTTGTCAAAGCACGCACATCTTTATTCTTTAATGACGTCCCATTATCCGAGATGATCTTGGATGGAATACCAAAATGACATATGATGTTATGTAAAATAATCTTCGCAATGCAGGTTCCAATCATAGAGGTTAGCAGAATTGCTTCCACCCACTTGGTGATAAACGTGTTATGATAAACGTGTGACGACCCGACGATGCAAGGGAGATCTTTTCGATTAGATCGAAGCCCCATTGTGAAAAAGGCCAAGTTGATTGAATTGGTTGCAAGGCCTGAGAAGGTACATGTGTCAAATTGGCATGGTGTTGACACTTTATGTACTTCTTTACATATGCGCAACAATCTCGCTCTAAAGATGGCCAATAATAGCCCATGTAGAGAATGCGCTTTGTGATGGCCATACCGCTAAAGTGACCACCGCATGTACCATCATGCACTTGGGTAATTACCCAAGTGGACTCCTACTGGTCCAAGCAATGAAGGAGGATTCCTTCATAGCTGCGATGGTACAAAATGTCTCCTAACAAGACATGCTTTGCCTCTTTCTATTTGAATGATCATTTTGCGGCATGCGTCAATCCAAGTGGGAGGTTACCTAACTTGAGGTAGTCCCTTATGGGTGTATACCAATCCTGTTGATCAGAAACCTCGATGGTATGAATAGCCAATCCCTCTTGAAGTTCATCCCTAGCAAAAGCTGAGCGAGAAATAACTTGTAAAAATAGCGTTGTGTTGCTATTAAGAGGGGTCAGGGAGAACAAGGACCCCTAGTTGGCTTGAGTCAAACAATCATGGATTCGAGAGAACCTATCTTGAGATGGTTCAATCTAGATTAGGTGGATTCCTGGTGTTAGGTTAGAGTTTGCTCGCTCCATCATATATTGTGATAATTTTTTGACCTGAATGGTCATGATTTCATCGGAAGGGTCTTGCGGGATTAGTAACCCCAAGGAGGCCATAGTATCCGCAAAATGATTCGATGATCGAGGGAGTGCCTCGATGTCATACCATTCAAGCTGTGCCAAGAATTTTTCCACAAGGGCTTTGTAGGCCTACAGAATTGGGCATTTACAATGGAATACCCCCTTTACTTGATTGACAATTAACAACAAATCACCAAAGATATTTAAACGTTTAATGTTCATGGTGACTGCTATTTGAAGACCTATGAGCAAGGCTTCGTATTTTGCATTGTTGTTGGTGCACGAGAAGTCTAATTTAAATGATAGAGGCATTGGAGCCCCTTGCGGTGTGAAGAATACAATTCTCGTGCCACCTCCTTGCTCACATTTAAAACCATCAGAGAAAAACGTCATGTCGGCCTATGACTCAGGCTCATTAGAATCTGGCAATTCTAAAACATGGAAGACCCCATAATTAGGTAGTTCTATGGTCAGAGGCTGATCGTCTTCAAGAGGAGCCTCTGCTAGTTGATCGGTGATGACTTGACCTTTTATGGATTTATGTCCAATGAATTCTATGTCAAACTCCGTCAACAACATGATCCATTTCGTCATGCGGCTACTATGATAAGTATGACTCATCATGTATTGCAATGGATTCTCCTTATACACAACATATGTCGTATTGTTGAGCATGTAGTGGCATGGCTTTTTGGTAGCAAACACCACTGCCAAGCAGAGCTTCTCAATGTATGCATAGTTAAGTTCATAACTAACCAGGGTGTGGCTAAGATAGTAATTAGCCTGTTCTTTGTGTAGTTTATTTTTTTGGGACAACATGGCACCTAGTGCCACCTCAGTAGCTGAGATGTATAAGTAGAATGACACTCCTGGTCTAGGTGGTGCCAATAATGGTAGCAAATCCAAGTATTATTTAATATCATCAAATGCTGATTGGCACTCGTCATTCCAGTGAAATGCTACCCCCATGTGCAATAATTTATTCATGGGTCGGCACTTGTCAGATAGCTGCGCTATGAAGCACTTGATTGACGTGACCTTTCCCTGTAGGCTTCTGAGCTGCTTGATGGTAGTTGGGGGAAGCATTTCAAGGATTGCCTTGACTTTGTGTGGGTCCACCTCAATTCCTCATTTGGAGACTATGTAACCCAAGATATTTCCAGATGTGACGCCAAATACGCACTTCTTGGGGTTTAGTCTAACTTTATGTTCAATGAGGCGATCGAGGATCTTACTCAAGTCATCGAGATGATCTAGGCGCAAAAGAGATTTGGCCAAAAAATCATCCATGTAATCTTCCAAAGTTTTGTGCATGTGATCATGGAAGATGTACGTCATGGCACGTTGGTAGGTGGCGCTAGCATTTTTAAGGCCAAAAGGCATGACCTTATAACAAAATGTCCCCCAAGGCATTGTGAACGTCGTTTTTAGTTGGTCCTCGGGATTGATACGAATCTGATTGTATCCTAAGAAACCATCCATGAGGGAAAGCATTTCATGGCCCACTATAGCATCTACCAATGCATCAATGCTAGGCAAGGGGAAATCATCCTTAGGACTCACTTTGTTTAGATCTCGAAAATCGGTGCATATGCAAATCCTCCCGTTGAGATTTTTGATGGGCACCATGTTAGACAACCATGGTGGGTAATCCATGCAGATGATAAACTATGCATCCAATAGCTTTTGTAGCTCATCTTTGACCATTAAGGATACTTTTGGATGCATCTTACGTAGTTTTTGCTTTACTAGCTTGACTTTCGGATCAAGCGTTATATTATGCATGACTAGCTGTGGGTCTAGCATCGGCATGTCTTTGTAGGACCATGCAAAAAACTCCTTCTTCTCTTTGAGAAGGGCAATGTAGTCGACTTGCTCTTCGGGGGATAGACTTACCCCAAGCTTGATGATTTGTAAATTTAGTGGATCTGAGCCGATGTCTACATCAGTCGTCTCCTCGATCGACATGTGGGACCCGTCCTCCAATTTGTGTGGAGTTGGGATCAGGTGGATATCGTTTGCTAAATTTAGATCATCATTCGAAACTTCAGGTTCCTGTTTAGCATGGAAAACATCCTGAGTCTGTCCTGGGGTGAAATGGAACATCCCATCGCAAGGCCAATACTTTGATGGGGATGGCAGTGTTTCAGCATGATCCCAGTCTATAACATCTAGGTCTAGATGCAATTATCGTGTTGGGTCAGCTAGATTATGAATGGGGGCGGTTAAATCAATGGAGATCATGTTGATGAAATGATTTTGGTCTCCATTACCACGGGTGTGGTTACTCGGACATCCTAGGTGATCTTTGTGCTCTAGATCTGACTCTATGGGTACTGGCACAAATGGATTGGCCCTATGTGCGGATAAGAGGATAGGGTCCGCCCTAGGCACTAATGGCTCTATAGGGTCTCTAGGCGAAAGATGTTCTCTGTATACCTGGAGTGGCGGGTGCAGTAATTGCTATAACTGTGCCTGGTTGAGGTGCCACCTATGCCTTGGCCCTATGTGTAGTTGTTAAAACATGGCATTTATGTCCAAGGGATATTGCTGCTGTCACATATGATTGAGATAGGCCATATCAGTTTCATATTCATAGTCACTGTCAGAGATTCAAAGGCCTTCATTGGCTCCAAAAATTGTTTGCGACATATGAGGCTCATATTGCTCGAGAAAATTAAAGTGGTCCCATCGGGGTTGTTCCGCTCTTTGCGGGGGGACCTGATACTCTTGAGGTGGCATATGCTCAATTGGAGCATTCATAGGGAACATTGTCAGGAATCCCTCCTGATAATCATCTATGGGAGTCATTTGTGAATGATTGCTATCAGATTCGAAAGGATCCCAATGCGTTACCTCGTATTCTGAATTGTCTTCTGAAGACCCTTCTTGGTCTTGTCCATAGCCCTCTTTTAGGTGAGTCCTCAAACTTTCTCCCTTTTTGATCGAAGGGAAAGGGTTGTTAAGGTCAACAAGGTTGGTTGTTAGCAATGGGAGATAATCCCCCAATGTATATGTTGTGTTAGGATTGGTATATGGATCTAATGCCAACCCATCCTTGTTGCCTATCCCTAGGCCTTGCATGTTCTCTAGCAAGATGTCTAGGTGCAATGGGTGGTTGAACCCTACTCCTGACTTGTCATACGACATTTGATATCTCGGTTGGCACAAAACATGCACTCCTTGCTCATACCTATCCAACCCATATCCATGCCAATTGCATTGGCCTAGATATCTCAAAGTGAAATCTAGGTTGGACAAATAGTTGACGTCCTCGAAAAAGGGTTATTCATCTTCGTCTTCTTATATGTAAGGTTCAATGCCATTATCCAGGCCCCCATAAACAAATTTTGTCTGATTGGGTGGGTAGCCTAGAGGAACCATAGTGCCGATGGGGATGCGAGGTCTCCCCATGTCCTGCATGGACTCAAGTGCGGGTGTTGCTACAATGTTTTGCACTATATACTCCCCCAGGCCCATGTTAGCCATCTCAATAGTGATCGTTGGTGATTGAGGGGGAGTGAATGGGAGTTATTTCGGAGTCCACTCCATGTAGGGTGAACCAAGCATCTCAAATTCCATTCTGTTAGGCATATCTTCGATAGAGATGGTTGAGACTAGGGGTGGTTCCTCTTCTAAGGGTTTCTTTCCATTGTCCTTCGATGTGGCCATCGTAGATGGCATTGTTGGTAAAGGACCAGATGAGGAAGATGGACCCAGCTGGGGATTTGATGGACTTGTCAACGAGGATGCATGCAAAATCGGACCCTGGTTAGATGGATTCAACTAAAAATCCAAATGTGTTGATGGAAGGGTCGATTGTGGCATGAATTGCATTGTATTGTAGTACTTGAAGGGATCTAAGTTTGCTGGGACTACATGCACGTGTCATTCAAATGTATACTTTAGGCACTGATGAGCTATTGAAGGGACACACTTCATGTCCCTAATCCAAGGCCAGCCCAGTAAGATATTATAGGCCATCTCACCTTCCAAGATGTGGCACAATGTATGAATAGTCTTTTGTCCCACTTGGATGGGTAGGACAATTGTGCCAACCGTCGAGCATATTGCATCATTGAATGCTTGAAGAGTATAGGTGGAGGTCACGATGTGAGATGCTAGCAACTTCAGATGTTTCAATTCTGCTATTGTAATTATATTACTAGACGAGCCAGTGTCCACCATCACTCTCTTATATGAAATCCCATTGACCCGTGCAATGATGTGCAGGGGTGGATCCACCACATCACTAGTCACTGATTTCAATTCATCTTCTCTAAAGGTGATGACTGGTTCTATACATTGTTTTACATGTCCCACAAAGTTGTTGAAAGAGTTTGCTTCGTGGAGCTACAGCTCGATGGCTTTTAATATCTCCATTAGAGCCTCCCGATGGGGCGCTGATTGTTGAATGATCTCGTATATGGAGAGCCTAGTTGATATGGTCCTTATACTTTGGGTGAGTCTAGTCCGAATCGTGGCCACTAGTCTAGGTGGGGGAGGTTGCGTAGGGTGTTGTTGAGGTTGTGACATCGATGGAACCTCTCTTGTGGCCGTCGTGGGCCAGCTCCTGGGTACCTCTTGTTCCTAGTCACTATGCTTATCATCCCTACATACCCCTACATGGGGAAATTCTGTTGCACCTCATTGACTTGAAGGGGTTTTTCCTGCACATCATGGGTAAGCATGGGGTCTCTGAAGACTTCCATATGTTGGTTGTTTGGCACTACGGGGTTGTCCACCGCAAACATCTTATTATCGATTAGGTCTTGCACAAGCCTTTAAACTTCCAACATGCATTAAGGTCATGTCCCTTCCATCTATGGAACCTATAGTACAAGTCTTCCTTGTACCCCTTAGGTTTTGGTGCATTGGGATCTATGGTTTGAATCTCGGGTAGGTTGATCAATTTTATTGCTGACAAGCGGTCAAACAGGGAGTCCATGGACTCTGTGTAAGGTGTGAACTGTCCCCTAGGGTGACGCTGCTGATTTTGTTCTTGCCTCTGGTTTTCTCTGTCATAATTGTTAGGAGGCACTGCCTGATAGTTAACCTTTTGATGTTGTGTTGCTTGTGCAGGCTTAGGGACGTTTATAGCAACCTGATTGACCGTAGCGGGTTTCTGTTGCATGTTCCCTATTTTGGTGTTCTTAGACCATTCTTTCTTCTTTGGCTTGGCTATATCGCCATCCTATATCTTGATATCCTCAATGATTCTGGCTTATGCCAGAGCTTCCTCAAGAGTGGCATATTGCTGTAGCTGCAATAGCACGAAGATCAATCTCAAATAGCTCTTTGAGAACATTTGGGTCAGGTCAGACATGGGAGGGAGGTAGGGCAGCTTTGAAAGCAACGTCATCCATTAGTTTCCATATTCCGCCATGGTTTCTTCCTCATATTTCCTGAGGCTAGCTACGTCGCTTAGTGATGCCTTCTTCTTGGTGTTTAAGGTGAAGCATTCAAGGAACACATCCACTAGCTGATCCAAGTTACTGATGCTATGTTTTGGCAACTGAGTGAACCAATTCGAGGCAGGGCCTACGGATGTGGTTATAAATGTTCTTAGCAACAAAGCATCGTTATCCTAAATTCCAAAGAATTGGCTTAGGAATTTAGTCATGTGCTCTTGGGCATCCTCCTCTCATCTAAAGAGTGCCAACTAGGGCAATTTAAAGTGTTCAGGGTATGGAGGTGTCAGCACTGACAGATGCACAGGATGACTATGGAGTTGGCGTAAAGTGGGCTTTTGGGGCCCAAAAGTCTTGGTATCCATAGAATCTAAGTGCTCTAGCAGCACTTTATATGCATCGAAAGATTTAATTTCTTCCTCCTTAGTTTGCTCCCGTTGTGGGTTGCGGGGAACTTGAGGCCTATGGAGGGGTGGCTGGATAGCAGCCCCTCTGCCTTGGTAGGGCATTTTGGCCTGCTCTTCTTCTTGATCATACTCCTCATAGGCTTCTTGAGGAGTGCCTGGGTGAGACATATAACCATGGGTGGGTCCTCGCAGGGGACGCCCATCATTTTTCTTGGAAGTGGCCTCCCGCTCAGGTCTAGGAGGTCTCAGAGGCAGCACTTGGTAAGGTCACGAGGACCTGTATCACACCAAGGGGTTGCGCCTCTCATACACTTCTACTTTATGCATGCGAGGGGTTGAGACCTTCTCAAGCATAGTGTTATGAAGCAATTTAGCTATCTGACATTAAATGCGCTCTTTGCTAAGGTGGTATAGATGATTTAACTATTGTTGATCCTGCCTGAGTTGCATGATTTGCACTTGGCAGGTGGCATGTCTAGAAAATTCCAAGTCAATTTGTTCCACCGTCTCATGTTTAGGAAGCCTAGATGCCTCTCCTACATGTCTATCTCGGTCGTGGTGATCCGAGACCCCTATGGGTTGCTTTCCTCTATCGAGGTTAGCGACATTCACCCGAGGCTCTGGCCTCAATGGGTGATTATGATACATAGTAGGTGTGGAGGTGCATCACTCCTATGCTGTGTACCACTCTTGAGGAACATGGTGGTCTTCCTCGTACTCACTTTCGTATGTGTGAAGGGTGCAGGCATAATTGTCTTGCCCTGTCTGGAGAGCCTTGTGCTCTAGATTTTGTCTAGTGTTTCTAACAGTAATAAGGGGTAAATACGGGATGATGAAATCATGTGGCCCCTCCTTATGGACCTTACATTGCTCTAGCACTTCATCGCTAGGCCACTCATAACGAGCGTCTAAGGGAGGCCTTCTATCTATTTTGAGTTCCATGTGTAGGTTCTCCTCTTGAAAGGATCTATGCTGACCAAGTCGGGATTATGATGGCATTATGTGGACTATGATGTGCCTCTACAGTCCTATTCTATGATGGCATTATGTGGACTATCTTGTGTGTCAGGCCACCAAGGCGGGATGACCAAGTCCTCAGGACTATATCGGAGATGACTTGTCCCCCTTTGTGCACTCTCTGTAGCTCCTGCCCATGATTGGGCTCGGCTACGGGTGTACACCATGGTGATGTTTTCCTACAAGATGCGTAGATTTTTATCTCTTTTTTATGATTTTTATGCTACACTAAATAGAAAGTATCACGCACACAAAGTAGTGATTATCTCATTTAAATATTAAAAGTGTGCCCTAAATCTGGTTTAGTGTGTTTCAATTTTTTTTTTTTTTTGAAAGCTTTTGTAAAGAACGTTTAAATGCAATATGATGGCTCTTATGACTCCCAAAAATTATCGCCCCTTCGATATACCATTGCCAGGCCAATATACCAACCTATTTATATACCCGCCCTTACGTGAGGGAAACTATTAGTATGTGAGAGCAGATGGTACATGGAACATAGGGGAATCACTCTGTTTATGACACCTACCATAGAAGACTTATCCTCATGCACTGGGAATCACCCCCGCTACACTTGGTCATCTTTTGTCAGGATTTACGTCTAGCAACAGTCGCGATCGGGGTTATGTATGCAGTATCTCAAGCCAAGGTGGTGATGAAATCCACTATTGGTATTGCTCAAGGGTTGGGGTTTTACAACAAAATCCTTGTTGTTTCAATTACCACATTGTGTGTGGGGTTCTTTTTAAGTTGCATAAATGAAGAAAAAAAGCATTCAAACTCTCCTTTGCAAGAAAATAACCAAAGAACAGAAAGCAAAAATTGACAGAAGGTGTTTAGGACCCCTACCTCTTCTCTACCCAAATCGTATGTCTCTAAATTTCTACCCTAAAACTGCACAGAGAGCTATTCATACTTGGGTGAAACAAATAATAGAACAGTATTTGTCACAAGGTGGGGCAACTACTCATTCTTCCCTAGGTAAGACGAATTCCAGATCTATACTCGACAGATACTGAAACGAACAACAGTCCAGCATTTGAAAACTTGGTACTTGTAAGCAAAAACAAGCAACTTTTGATCAGAAATTTAATCTTAAAATCAAGGGATAGAGGTCCCACTGTGATCACCACTGAAATCATGAGAATACAGAAACAAAAATGAAAAACCCGGATGCGATGTAAATGAACAAAAGATAACGCTAAATCCTATGAATTGAAAGTGCATGAAAGAAAAGAGGCATGAACGAATCGAAACCAAATAAAAATCCAATATGGAAGACAACCCTTTTTATTAATATACTTCAGAATTCAGTTACAATTTGCCTCCTCCATTTTCAGGGGCTAGGAGCGTTAAATGTGTTCTTGTTACACCCATGGATGCTATTCCTTCTTCTGCGTGCCCACATGTAAAATGGGCGGACAAAACATCACCGCCACTTGTGTTGATGAGTCTTGAATCCTTTTTTCTCCTCTAATGTCTATATCCTACATTCAAAGAAATAGAAAATAGTCAGTACCACCTGTAGATAAAATAAAACATGCAATCCCCATGCCTTCAACTAGCATATGCAAAATATAAATAAAACGATAACTAAAATAGATCCAAATAAATTGAAAAATTTATAGGGGCATCAAAACATCACCATGAAGACACTGCAAATGGAACAGTCAGAAAATTCATCACAAATTTGTATTCGCTCTGGGGTGGGACGAATATACCTACAACAAAGTGTTAAAAAACATAGCCCAAATGTCACATCTGGGAAGCTCCAAATCACATGCAAATTTGGGGTTAGCTAATTGGAGGTATTTTGGGAAGACCCAGAAGGTCAGATTTTTCCAATTTGGCATCTATCACCCATAATATGATGGTGCTATCTGCATATTAGTGAAGGCAGGAAATGATAAAAGCATGATCAAAACTTGTCAGAATAACCTGAAATTTAAATGAAAGAATATGTAAAAAACCTAGAATAATATGCAAAAGAAAAATTAAATAAATCTACCATATATTTCTAATCACTCCGGGGTGGGGCGTTTAGAACTACGACAGTTTGGGGGGCACCCGGGGGCAAGACGCCCACCGTTTGGGACTCTGTTTTGACACCAATCCACTTGGGATGGGTCCAAAACCTCTTATGGGATATTTTAAGAAAATTTGGTGGGATATTGTGGCCAAATATTCAGGTTTGGGTCCAGATTTGTGCTTCCAATAACCACCTTATGACCTTCCTTCCAAAATATATCAAGGATGTGAAAGGCACAAATCAAAATGTTTTTGTGTGGATATAAAATGGCAGCACTTCGTTGCTCAAAATGCTACTTCTCTCTCTATATTTTTGGGTGAGAAGACTCACCAATTTATAGACCTAACCCTAAACCCTAAACCCTAAACCCTAAACCCTAAACCCTAAACCCTAAACCCTAAACCCTAAACCCTAAACCCTAAACCCTAAACCCTAAACCCTAAACCCTAAACCCTAAACACTATTTTGAATGCGCATGCGAGGGCGCCACTAGAGTTGCATGTCCTATTTTGGGAAAAATATTATTCCTTGATTTAGAGTCTCCTTGCATGAGGCCTCCAAAATCAAAGACATGCATGACTGAAGTCTTTCTCCTTGATTTGAAGTCGTTCATCGTAATTGCGTGGCTTGAAGTTGTAGTTAACTGGCAGACCTATCGAGGTTTGACTTTTTTCTAGTCAAACCTTCTATTCACCTCACCCAGGGGCAAATGGTAATAATAATCCCTGGGTGGGATGAATACCAGTTTGTAATCATCCCGAGGTGGGACGAGTAGGGATCAAAGTGCCAAAAAGGTGCCAAATTGACCTTTGACCTTTCAAAATGCTTTTGGGAGTGGTTAGGACCACTGTTTAATCTCTAGGGGCTGCCTTAGGGGCTATGTGTGTCAATGCGATCAGTGCTTGTTGTCACATAACCAAATTGGTGTTATTTTGGTGTCTACAGTTTCATAATTTTTTACTACCAGAATAATTTCTCTTTGCCATATTTTCAATAGACCAACAATCCACATCCTGGTCACCACAAGCTCAAGAATAGGACGTATCCAATGTGGCACCAAACAACTCCAACTCATGAACAACTTCACTTATTTTTAGCTAGAAACAGTTGCAACCAAAAAATAGTCAAAAAAGGTTAAAGTATGAAACATGCTCCACACCTAACAATATCCCACCTGGAGACTGTTTCGCATCAGCTACACCGTTGATGCACCCATGAACAACATTTTCATGGCAAAACACAAGGATTTAGACCTCCTTCAGATTGTTTTACGCAAATGCTCTGAACCATCACTGTATCTCCTTCGCACTTCATGTGATCAATGAGCAACCAAACAATATCAAACAAAAAAATTGTCATGATGGCTGCACCACCATCATCCGTGACAAGATTCATACACTATGCAATTCACATAGCATACAATATGCACACAATATGGTTTGTAACACCCACATCATGTGTTCTTCCTTCTTAACTATGCATATTGGACAAAACCATGCTCATCACCATGAACATGCCTATTCCTTGCTCCCACTATTTGTGATAACTCCTAGTCATCGTAATCACCTTCAGAAGAGAGGATTAATGCATCTTGCATCACAATGTTTACTTCATTGCTCTGACCTAGCATCTTGGATCCCACTAATAGAAGAATTGCTAACTGCCATAGCTAGGCTCTCCCAGATTTGTGACAATGAGCACAGGAACAAAACTAATTTCATATACTCTTAAATATTCATATTGACAAAAGCCAATTGATTCACAAAACTACTTTCATCTCCTCTTCAATATTCATCTTGACAGAAGCCAATTGAATCACAAGAGAATTGAAATCATTTAGATGGGTAGTCACATAACCATTCTTAGGTATTTGAAGATTATACAACTGCTTCATGAGAAATACCTTGTTGGAAGCTTAAGGATTCTCGTATAGCTTCTTCAATGCATCCATGAGGTCCTTAGTGGTCTTCCCTTTAGAGATGTTGAAGGCAAAAATGATTTTCAAACACAACCATACTGTTCCAAGTGATTTCTAGTCAAGGAGATCCCATTTTTCATGTGACATGTCATTTGGCTTCTTGGCTTTTCCTTCAAGTGGAAAATATAGGTCCCTTTGGTAGAAGTAATCCTCCACCTGCATCTTCCTAAACTAGAAATTGGTGCCATCAAATTTTTCTACTCTGATTTTGCTTTCATCTGCCATAGCTCCAACTCAAACTTAAGTTTGCAGTTAGGAATTAAAAAAAATTTAGAGTTAAAAAAAAATTTAGAGTTAAAAAAAAAAATTGAGTTAAAAAAAAATTTTAGAGTTAAAATTTTTTTTTGAGTTAAAAAAAGTTTTTGAGTTAAAAAAAAATTTAGAGTTAAAAAAATTTTTAGAGTTAAAAAAATTTTTAGAGTTAAAAAAAAAAATTTAGAGTTAAAATTTTTTTTAGAGTTAAAAAAAAAAATTAGAGTTAAAAAAAAAAAAAATTTAGAGTTAAAAAAAATTTTAGAGTTAAAATTTTTTTTTGAGTTAAAAAAAAATTTAGAGTTAAAAAAAATTTTAGAGTTAAATTTTTTTTTTTAGAGTTAAAAATTTTTTTAGAGTTACAAAAAAAATTTAGAGTTAAAAAAAAAATTTAGAGTTAAAAAAAAAAAATTTAGAGTTAAAAAAATTTTTAGAGTTAAATTTTTTTTTTGAATTAAATTTTTTTTTTTAGTTAAAAAATTTTTTAGAGTTAAAATTTTTTTTTAGAGTTTAAAAAAAAATTAGAGTTAAATTTTTTTTGAAAGCATCACTAGCAGCTTCTGAAAATAAACCAAACCATAGCGAATAGGAGCATATGGTCTACCAATAGGACGGGGAAGAGAATGGAGTGAAGCATTTTGGATGTAGGTTCAAGCATGTAACCCAAATAGGAGCAGATTGGTCTACCAACAACCACAGGCTTATGAAGCTTAGGTAAGAGGTAAAAAGCACAAGCTCTAGAACGGGAAACATGATACTGTAGAAGAAAACACTTTATTGACTTCAAAACAAAGAATTTATTAGTCAAAAAAGAAAGCTTACTCCAAAGCAACTTCCATGGAATTTCAGAGACTTCTTCATAAATAGCAGAATCAAAAAGTTGTCGAAGACCCTCATTAGCATACCAGGAACGGTTGAGAATGACGAGTCCAATATTTTTATCCACAGGCTTGATGGTGATGGAGTCATATTTTTTCAGGTCATGATGGTCATGATGGCTGCACCACCATCATCTATGACAAGATTCACACACTGTGCAATTCACATAGCATGCAATATGCACACAATGTGGCTTATCAAACCCACATCATGTGTTCTTCCTTCTTAACTATGCATATTGGACAAAACAATGCTCATCACCTTGAACATACCTATTCCTTGCTCCCACTATTTGTGATAAATCTCGGTCATTTTAATCACCTTCAGAAGAGAGGATTAATGCATCTTGCATCACAATACTTACTTCATTGCTCTCACCTCTTCCTTATTTACATAACCAGCAATTTTTCTTTACATGGCCCTTCTTCCCACAGTGCCAACACTCTGCATTTCCCTTTCCTTTGGCTCTAGAACTACCTTCTTCATTTTTTCTCTACTTCAATTTGGTGATCAAGGCAGCTTCACATGTTTGTGAGGACTCTGTATTCTTTAACCTCTGGGGGCTATGTGTGTCAATGTGATCGGTGCTTGTTGTCACATAATTGAATTGGTGCTATTTTGGTGTCTACAGTTTCATAATTTTTTACTACCAGAATAATTCCTCTTTGCCATATTTTCAACAGACCAACAATCCACATCCTGATCACCACAAGCTCAAGAATAGGATGTATCCAATGTGGCACCAAACAACTCCAACTCATGAACAACTTCGCTTATATTTAGCTAGAGACAGTTGCAACCAAAAAATAGTCAAAAAAGGTTAAAGTATGAAACAGGCTCCACACCTAACAATATCCCACTTGGAGACTGTTCCGCATCAGCTACACCATTGTTGCACGCATGAACAACCTTTTCATGGCAAAACATAAAGATTTAGACCTCCTTTAGATTGTTTTACACAAATACTCTGAACCATCACTGTGTCTCCTTTGCACTTCATGTGATCAACGAGCAACCAAACAATCTCCAACAAGAAAATGGTCATGATGGCTACACCACCATCATCCGTGACAAGATTCACACACTATGCAATTCAAATAGCATACAATATGCACACAATATGGTTTGTAGCACCCACATCATGTGTTCTTCCTTCTTAACTATGCATATTGGACAAAACCATGCTCATCATCGTGAACATGCCTGTTCCTTGCTTCCACTATTTGTGATAACTCCTGGTAATCGTAATCACCTTCAGAAGAGAGGATTAATGCATCTTGCATCACAATGTTTACTTCATTGCTCTCACCTCTTCCTTATTTACATAACCAATATTTTTTCTTTACATGGCCCTTCTTCCCATAGTGCCAACACTCTGCATTTCCCTTTCCTTTGGCTCTAGAACTACCTTATTCATTTGTTATCTACTTCCATTTGGTGATCAAGGCATCTTCAGATGTCTGTTAGGACTCTGCATTCTTCCTTCATATTTTATGGCTCAATATGAAACTCATAACATCATCAAAGCTAAGGATCCCAGTAATAGAAGAATTGCTAATTGCCATAGCAAGGCTCTCCCATATTTGTGGCAATGAGCATAGGAACAAAACTACTTTCATCTCCTCTTCAATATTCATCTTGACAGAAGCCAATTGATTCACAAGAGAATTGAAATCATTCAGGTGGGTAGTCACAAACCCATTCTCTGACATTTGGAGATTATACAACCGCTTCATGAGAAAGACCTTGTTGGAAGCTGAAGGATTCTTGTAAAGCTTCTTAAATGCATCCATGATGCCCTTAGTGGTCTTCCTTTCATAGATGTTGAAGGCAACATTGCTTGTCAAACACAACTGCACCATTCCAAGTGATTTTCGATCAAGGAGATCCCATTTTTCATGTGACATATCATTTGGCTTCTTGGCTTTTCCTTCAAGTGGCAAATACAGGTCCCTTTGGTAGAGGTAATCCTCCACCTGCATCTTCCAGAACTGGAAATTGGTGCCATCAAATTTGTCCACTCTGATTATGCTTTCCTCCGCCATAGCTCCCACTCAAACTTAAGTCTGCAGTTAGGAATGTCAAGTACCCAATAGAAAATAGAAATTGGCTTTGATACAAATTGTTGGGTTCTTGTGTATTTCAATACACCCTTAACAATCCTAATTACTATGGCAATCAAATGAGAACTTGCAAAAATAAGAAACACACAAGCAAACCATAAATTTAGACAAGAGAATTTTGATGAGGTTCACCCAATTCTTCTTGGCTACGTCCCTAGAGAAGCCTTTTAGTATTACTTTATTCTCCTCTAAGCCAAGAGATACAAACAATAACAAAACCTTGCTATCTCCTTCTCTTCTTTACAACCTCCTCAAACAATTATTGCCTCTCTAAACATCAGATCAATATAATCACAAAGTGATTTCTCCATATGAACTCTCACTATCTTGCCTATCACACACCTTCTCTCTTTATCCAATATCATATACATGTTTATATAGTATTTATACATCCCAAATTAACCCAAAACATGACAGACAACTTATGTGTAGGTTCCAAATAGAATGAAATGGACTTGGAATGCATTCACTTTAGTTTGGAAGTGGTTTTTGACCATCAATGTCAGTTGTAACGCTCTCTGTTTCATAGTTGTTCACTACCAGAATAATTCCTCTTTGCTAGATGTTCAACAAACCAACAATCCACATCCTAGTCACCATAAGCTTGAGCATAGGACGTATCCAATGTGGCACCAAACAACTCCAAATCATGAACAGCTTCACTTATTTTTAGCTAGAGACAGTTCCAACCAAAAAATAGTCAAACAGGTTAAAGGAGGAAACATAATCTAAACCTAACACTCAACATCAGATTAAATAAAATATTTTGATTAGACCCTTTTTCGATACTTAAAATTTAACTTGGAATAGTAGGTCCAACTTGGAATAGACCCCTTTTTCTACTTGATGCCAAAACTCAAAATCAGGTTAAATCAATGACTGGTAAACCCTTTCTTCAGTTGAATCTGAAATTTGACATACCAGATGTTTGAATTTTACAAGAGGAGAAGATGGATATGCTTCAAAAATGGTTTTCTTATTGCTAGAAATCACTGCCTCAACAAGGTACGTCAAGAACTCAAACGCAGTTTTACTTAGGAGTCCCCCACAAACATCAATCTCTTTCCTCTCAACTTCTGCAACATATATTTGGTATTAAACCTGAAATAACAATGCCAATCACTAATCTTAATTCGAAGTGTAAAAATTGTTAAAGCAAACTAATGTTCAAATAACAAATAAAAAATAAAAAAATTAATATATATATTTACCTAGGAATGGTGCAACCATCTGGTTTCCATCTTGATCTTTCATAGTCTAAATACGATCTACCATTATATCTACAATTAAATTGACTTCTAACATAAGGGTATTGCTCGAAATTATAGAGAGGATAGGAGGCATCTTGTACCCATTTTCCGTTAGAGAATAAACTACATTGCGTTCCCCTATTACGGACATAATTTTCCTTACCAATGTCCTTTTGATATAGTTGAAAGTCCTTGCTTTCTTGGGAAGTAAACTGGGCTAGAGCATAAAACTTGCCATGCACAAGGAAGCAAAACAACATTAATGGGATAAATGACACCATGATTAAACCTGAAACTTGATCTCTAAAGAGTTGGGCATTTTCCTAGCTAATTTTCTTAACTCATGCTATTGCTATTGCTAATTTTTTTCAATGACTATACAACGGACTTCATAACCCAAATTTTGTGAATACATATTGTAGTTACGATGGGTTGATTCTCTTACACATTGAAAGTTTATCATTGAATAATAGGTTAGGAAGTTTGATAAGGAAGTCTAAATGACTCTTGACTCCTATTCAGTGTGGGAGGAAGTTCGAGAAGGAAGTATAAACGACTCTTAGCTCCTATTCAGTGTGGGAGGAAGTTTGAGAAGGAAGTATAAATGACTCTTAGTTCGAGAAGGAAGTATAAACGACTCTTAGTTTGAGAAGGAAGTCTAAACGACTCTTAGTTTGAGAAGGAAGTCTAAACGACTCTCGGGTTTGAGAAGGATTTCTAAACAACTCTCGGTTAAGTTGGTCAATAAAGATAATTCTCAATTCTTGGTGAATATTGGATTTTGAATTTTTGCACATAGATTTTCATAAATAAAAAATGATTAATGAGATTTATTTGCCTGGTGTTGATGATGAGGGTTCATATAAAGTTGTTCATAATTTTTAGATGATGCAAATCAAACAACGTCTCATCATGAAGTCTTTCAAAATTTTAAAATTGTTATACATTATACTGAGGAATGTTAGAAAATTAAATGATATTTGATGCCTAATAGATTGGATCGTTGCAAAGCTGATCACTGTAATTTTTAAGCATGCATAGTTAATATCGGTAGTTGTAGTTCGGTGATTGGTCATAAATCATAGTTTTTTTCAGTGCATATCAGAGGATAAGCATGTCAGATGATAAGCCTTATCCTCCCTTTGCCCGACTATATAAGGCGGACTGGTCTTTTAGAAAATTATCGAAGCATATCAGGTAGCAGAGCAGAGCAGGGAACACAGAGCAACAACCTCCTGGAAACTCCTTGGGTGTTTATCCTACAACTAGTTTGCAGATGTCTAAAAATATTTGAAAAGAAGCATTGCAATATGTTTTATTTTGATAAATAAAATTCTATGTTTGTGTGTTAAGTTTCACTCCTTATCTCTCTCGAATCCGAACTTTGGATTTTTTTCTCCGAACGTGAGCATCACGTCTCTTTTTGCCCGAAAGGAAGCTTCGCTTTTATTTCTACACTTCACGTCGCTTCACTTTTATCTCTCTGCTTTAGGGCCCTTTTGCCCTGAAGACAAGTTTCAGGGCTTTCTCACCCAAAGACAGGCTTCGGGGAGCTTTCGCCCTGAAGACAAGCTTCAAGGGTTTCTCGCTCAAATATGAGCTTCAAGGAGCTTTTGCCTCGAAGACAAGCTTTGAGAGTTTCTCAACTGAAGACAAGTTTTGAGGATTTTTTCCCCCAAAGACAAGCTTCGAGGGTTTCTTGCCCGAATACAATATTTGGGCTCCTGCTATCCCCAAACCCAGTCTCGGGCTCCCACTACACGAAGCAAATATTTGGTGTGTTTTAAATATTTCAAATTGGTATCAGATCTAGATCCTAACCATGGATGATAAGAAGCAATGGCTTCTGGTAACAACTCATTGTAGTTGTAGATCCCACGGTTCAATGATAAAAATTATGATTACTAAAGCATTCATATGAGGATACTGTTTGGGTCATAGGAGCTATGAGACCTTGTCTATAATTACTATGTAGAGCCAGTAGATGCAACAACATTGATCACACTCTCCTAGGAAAATTTAGATTTGTTGAAGGAGAACCAAAATAAGGATCAGAAAGCATTATTCTACATAATGTAGGCAATCGAGGAGACAATATTCCTGTAGATCATAGCAACAACCACATCAAAGGTGGTATGGAAAATCTTAGCTAGCTCCTTCCATGGTACCGATAAGGTGAAGTTGGTGTGGTTGTAGATGTTGAGAATGGAATTTGAGAACTTGCAAATGAGCGAGTCAAAGTCCATAAGTGATTTCCTCACCTAGACAATGGATACCATCAACAGATGCAGTTGAATGGGGAGAACATTGAAAATTAGAGGATTGTGGAGAAGATACTAAGGAGCCTACTTGAAAGCATGAGATTCCAGAAATAAAAAGAAACACTAATTGCTGCAATGTAAACTAACTAGCTTGATGCACGAAATAAAGTGGATATAATCGAATCAAAACCAAACGTAAATGGAGAAAGCAGGAGCATGGCCCTTTTTTTTTAATGTGATTCCAACTCGGTTACAATACATCTCCTCCCTTTTAGGGGCTAGGAGAGTTAGCATGTTTCCATTACAAAAAGTGAATAGTGATCTTCTTTTCGCATGCCCACATTTGAAACGGGCGGGCCAAAGTGTTGTCGTCGCTTATGCTGATGAATCCTTGCTTCTCGCTGCTTATCCTGCGTTCAGAGACACAATGACGTTGTTAGTAGCACCTGTTGCAAAGAAGAAGAACTTGTTCTCTAAAAACGATAAAAGATACATGTAAAATATTAGCTAAATCGGTGAGTAAAATGATTTTAAACGACCTGCACGTTTGACAAAAACCAAAAAACTTTACCAGAGGGCCATTGCTATTGAAACAATCAGCCGATCTGCATTCCAATTAGACGTCGCTACCTGCAAGTTAGTGGGATAGCAAAAGCCGTGAGAGCATGATAATATTCGATAAAGGTCTTCTGAAATCTAGATTATGAGCTATCTAAACAGCGTAGAACGTAATGCAGGATATATTCGATAAATGTCTTCTGAAATCTAGATTGTGAACTATTTAAACAACATAAAGCGTAATGCAGGATATATTCGATAAATGTCTTCTAAAATCCAGATTGTGAACTATTTAAACAACATAGAACGTAATGCAGGATAAACACGCAATGACAGAATAGACTAACATGCAACTAACAAAAGGTGTGGGGTGCCCAAGCGGGCTGCCCCCGTTAGAACTTGACTTTGACGCCAATCCACTAGGGATGGGCCCAAAATCTCAGAGAATGTGGTGTCATCGAATTGATGGATCAAATGTGGTAAAATATCGGGTTTAGGTCCGGATCCACACTTTTAAAAGCCACCCACCTACTCTCTTGCGAAAGATATTAAGGGTGTAGAAGAAATGAATTGAAAAGGGGTAAAGGCATGTTCAATTTGGCAGCACTTTGTTGCTTGAAAATGTCTACCAACTTGTCCTTTTTTTGGGTGGGAAAAGTCCACCATTTTATAGACCCATGGGGTCTCTTTGGAGGGGCACACAGGGATGCCACATGGCGGCCATGCCTTCCCAAGAGGGAGGAGACTCCTCCCTGACTTGGGCTTACATGACTGCCCTTGTGACAGTGCTCTAACTGCCAATCTGCCCACCTACGCGCGCATGCATGACAAGAGGCAATAATTGACTGTCCTTGGCTGTCACTCATTTAATGTCCGCTTTTAATGGTTTAATGTTTGCTTTCAAATGTTTTAATGTTTGCTTTTGATTGGTTAAAATCTTCCCAAGCATAAATGCAAAGTTTTTGTTGCGATATCATGACGTCATGATATCGTGATGTTGCAATATCGCGACACCAAAATGGAAATAGGGCGTAGTGGTAGGAGCTATCGTGACAGTCACGATATCGTGACAGTCATGACATCACGATAGCGTGACGTCGTGATTGTCGTGACAATGCGACCATCACGATATCGCGATAGCACGACGTCACGACAGTCATGATATCACGACCGTCATGATATCGTGACAGTGTGATGTCGCGACCGTCGTGATATCGTGACAGTGCGATGTCGCAAGTGTTGTGATAGCGTGACGTCGCGATAGCGCGACGTCGCAACTGTCGCGATATTGCGACCGTCACGATATCGTGATAGGTAGCATTTGCCTAAGTGTAGCATTTGCTTAAGTGCAACATTTGCTTAAGTGTTAAATGCAGCATTTGCCTAAGTTCTAAAAGCAGCATTTGCCTAAGATCAAAACCTGAGCCGAACTTGGAGGATACATTCGATAGTTGGGCCTTCTCACCAGGGAAGGCAAAACGGTCGAAGAAAGAAAATGGGAAATAACCAAAGTACTGTCATGTAACTGGATTGGTACCTTCCAAAACTGCTGTGTAAGTGGCTAGGACCACTGTTTGACCTCTGAGGGCTGCCCTGAAGGTTGTGTGTGTCAATGCGATTAGTGTTTGTAGTCACATAATCAGATTGGTGTTGTTTTGGTGTCTACACTACCAACAAGGTTAAACTCAGTCGTGATAGTGATTGAAGAATCAAGAGATTTGATAAACATATTTGTATATGATCTCATGGATTCTCTACAAACACATGAGCAGAGGCTGAGTTGCTCAACTCAGTCCTCATTAGAGCATAAATTTAAAGTATAGGCCTCATTTTGAGATAGTAGCAGAGGATAATCCCACTAAGGAACCTCTAGTTCCCAATGAGGAAGAGGTAGAGGCAAGCGTGGAAAAGGACACAAGCAAGGAGGAAGGTCAAACTCTAATGACAGAGAAACCAGTTGCAACTTCCATCAGCAAGGAGAAAGAGGCAATGACAAAAATCAGCAAGGAGGATCTAATTAGAGGATGGATAAATTGAAGATCCAATGTTATTACTACAAGAAGTTCGATCACTATATATCTGATTATAGAAAGAAGATGGTCAAGGACAAAAAATAGCAAGCGTACTACAAAATGAATCTAAAAATAGAGTGTATATATGATAGTGGAAATGTGTTGTTGACTTGCAGTATTGAGGAGGAGAGCTAGAAGAATATCTGATATCTCAATAGTGGGTGCAGCAACCACATGACTGGGAACAGAGAGATGTTCTCACAATTGGATGAAATAGTCCAATATGAGGTGAAAATTGGAAACAACATCCCTGTAATGGGTAAAGGAAAAATCCTTATTTGCACCACACACGGTGAAAGGAAGTAGATCACGAATGTGTATTATGCATCTGGTTTGAAGAACAATTTGTTGAGTGTTGGACAACTTGTGCAGAAGGGGCACACTGTTCAATTCAAGGATGGAGTTTGTACCATTAGAGACAAAGAGCATGGGAAAATTGCAACTGATGTCATTAAGTGCAGTTGTGAAAGATGCTACATGGTTGTGGTATCTCATATATGGTCACCTAAGCTTCAATGGCCTAAAATTGCTACACAAGAAGCATATGGTGAAGGGATTACACCTTATTGAGCAACCAAATTAGGTTTGTAAAGGTTGTTTGGTCGATAAGAAGCACAAGGATGCATTCCTTGCAATACATTCTTGGAGAGATTCACAACCATTGGAGCTCGTGCACTCAAAAATTTGTTGTCCAATGTAGACCATCACGTTTTTTGACAAGTACTTCCTAACTTTCATAGATGATTTCAGTCAGAGGATATGGGTATATCCCATCAAGAAAAATTTGGAGGCTTTTGGTAAATTTATAGAGTTCAAGGCTCTAGTTGAGAAATAGAGTGGCTATCAAGTGAAGAATCTCATGACAGATGATGGATGAGAGTATATATCCAAAAAATTCTAGAACTTCTACAAACAAAATGGAATTTAGAGATAACTCACTACCAGATACACACCATAGTAGAATGGTGTTGCAGATAGGAAGAACATAACCATTATGGATATGGCACGCAACATGCTGAAGGTAAAGAATTTTCCACATGAGTTTTGGGTAGAAGTCGTATGTTGTGAAGTCTATATGCTAAATCGGTGTCCCACAAAGAGTGTCAAAGACAAGATTCCTTTGGAAGATTGGAGCCATCAGAAGTCCAGTGTGGCTCATTTGAGTTTTTGTGTGCATAGCATATGCACATGTTCTAGACAAGAAGAGGAAGAAGTTGGATGATATGGCAGAAAAGTGCATCTTCAGTGGGTATTATGAATAATCGAAGGCATATAGGCTATATAATCCTATGACGAAGAATATTATTATCAGTCGAGATGTGAAGTTCCTAGAGGATGAAGCCTGGAACTAAAAATCAAAGACTAGCTAGCCTGAGCCAACAATCATTGAGTCTGAAGACTTGGAAGAAGACAAAGTGCATCAGCCTACAACTTCAAGAAACAACACTGGAGCTGGTAGTAGCATTGCCTCATCATCACAATCACCTCCACTTGCAAGTAGGATCTCCATCTTGAGGACTTTGGCAAATATGAGGAGCTTGTAAGACATCTATAAGGTAATTCAAAATCAGATAGATGAAGAATATTTTGACTTTGCTTTAATTTTTTTAGTGTGATCCAATTTTTTTTGAAAAAGCAATTCAGAATCAGAAATGGGTGAAGGCAATGGATGAGGAAATAGAGGCCATAAATAAAAATCAGACATGGAAGTCGATAGATATCTCAATAGGGAAGAAGACCATTGGAGCTAAGTGGGTGTACAAAATGAAGTTTAATGCCCAATATGAGGTTGATCGGCATAAAGCCATATTGGTGGTGAAATGCTACAAGTAGAAGTCAGGGACTGACTATCATGAGGTGTATGCACCTATAGCAAGACTTGACACAGTCAGGATGATCCTAGCATTGGTAGCCTAGAAAGGTTAGAATGTGTACCAGATGGATGTCAAATCTGCCTCCCTCAACAAAGTGTTGGAATAAGAGGTCTACATAGACCAGCCACTAGGCTATGAGTTGTAAGGATAAGAAGGTAAAGTACTAAATTTGAAGAAGGTCATGTATGGGTTGAAGTAAGCACCTAGGGCATGGTACAATCAGATTGATGGCTATTTTTAGGAGAATGGTTTTGTAAAATGCCCATATGAGCACACCCTATACCTAAAGATAAATCTAGAAGGGGATATGATAATAATTTCCTTGTATGTAAATGATCTGATTTACACTGGTAATAGCAATGTGCTATTTGACTAGTTCAGAACAACCATGAAGAAGGAGTTCAAGATGACGGACTTAGGGCTGATGAAATACTTTCTAGGTATTGAAGTTGTACAATCTCCATATAGCATCTTCATTTCTTAGGGTAAGTATGTGAGGGATGTCCTAAAGATTTTTAATATGGAGGACAACAAACCTACCATCACACCTATTACCACAGGTCTAAAGCTAAGCAAGATGGATTCCAACAGAAATATTGATCCAACTCTCTACAAGAGGTTAGTTGGTAGTCTCATGTATTTGATAGCAACTTGGCCATATTTTATGTTTGGAGTGAGCTTGATTAGCAATTTTATGGAGACTCTGAATGATACGCACTAGCAAGTAGGAAAAATGATTTTGGGCTATGTCAATGGGACGCAGAACCATGGAATTTTCTATGCTAGAAGAGACCAGTTGTATTTGGTTGGCTACACATTTAACAATTGGGCTGGTAGCACTAATGATCGAAAGAGTACTTCCAGCTATGTTTTCCATCTCTAATCAGGAGCAGTTTCATGGTCATCTACGAAGAAATTGATATTTATGTTGTCCACTACTGAGGTAGAGTATGTTGTTGCCACGTTAGTCGCATGCCAAGAAATATGGTTGCAAAGAATCTTGGATGAGCTGAATCATCCATCGAAAGGGGCAACAACAATTTTCTATGATAATAATTTCACCATAGTACTGTCAAAGGATCTAGTGTTTCATGGCAGGACAAAGCACATTGACATCTGGTATCATTTCATAAGAGAGCTGGTGAAATTTAATGAAATTGAGTTACTATTTTGTAGGTCCAAGCAAAAGTTAGTAGATATATTCCCAAAAACTTTGAAGGAGGAAGACTTCAACAGGATTTGAAAAATATTGGGCATCAAAGTCTTTGTGAAATATGGTATAAAGGAGGGTGTTGGAAAATTAAACCATATTTGACGTTTGACAGATCGGATCACTGCAAGTCCGATCACCGTAATGATCAAGCGTGCGCAGTTGATACCGATAGTTGTAGTTCAGTGATTGGTCATAAACCCTAGTTTTTTTTAGTGCATGTTAGAGGATAAGTATGTTAGAGGGTAAGCCTTATCCTCCCTTTGCCTAACTAAATAAGGCAAAGTGATCTTTCAAAAAATTATCAAAGCATATCGGATAGCAGAGCAGAGTAGAGGAGATGGAGCAGTAGCTTCCCAAAAATTCCTCTAGTGTTTATCCTGCAATTGGTTTGCATATGTATGAAAAGGTTCAAAAAGAAGCATTGTAATCTGTTTTATTTTGATAAATAAAATTCTATGTTTTTGTGTTAAGATTTGCTCCTTATCTCTCCCAAATCTGAGCTTCGGCTTTATTTTCTATGAACGCAAGTATCACATATATTTTCCCTGAAATGGAGCTTTGCTTTTATTTCTCCACTTTGTGTCGCTTCACTTTTATCTCTCTGTCTCAAGGCCCTTTTTCCCCGAAGACAAGTTTCAGGGTTTTCTCACTTGAAGACATGCTTCGGGGAGCTTTTTCCCTAAATACAAGATTCAGGGGTTTCTTTCCTGAAGACAAGCTTCAAGGAGCTTTTTCCCCCAAGACAAGCTTCAAGAGTTTCTCGCCCGAAGACAAGCTTCAGGGGTTTCTCACTTGAAGACGAGCTTAGGGGAGTTTTTTTCCCAAAGACAAGCTTTAGGGGTTTCTTGCTCGAAGTCGAGCTTCAGGCTCCCACTGTCCCAAAACCTAGTCTCGGGATCCCGTTACGTGAAACAAAGATTCAACGTGCTTTAAATATTTCAAGGAAGTGACTCAGATGGTGAAAGAAACTATTCAAAATTTGGATTCAATTGCAAAATTTGGTAATTAGTTCATTTCTGAATTTTTTTTGGGTTTGAGAGTTTCACTTTATTTCTATATGTTTTTCTTGTTCGGTGTATTTGGGTTCCTTTTGTTTGTTCCCGTTGTGTCGGGTGGTTAGCTTCGGCACCAATTTAGGTCTTGTTTTTTTCTTAGAGTTGATGTTCAAGGCTAAGGGGTTTTTTCAAAACTTTTTTAATATTAAAAAAAATTATATTTGTTAGTTTTCATTATAAATTTAATAAAAATGTAAGTTTTTATTTTTGTTTACATGGATTTTTATGGTGTAAAATTATTAACATAAAAATATAATTAGTCTTCCTACTTTCAAGCTCGTATAATGTGATGTTAGAAAGCTCGTATATTGTGACTACCCTTAAGCCTTGAGATATTCTAGGTTATGGAATTCATCAAGCATAAGGATTGAAAATATGGGTAAGATTTTTGACCTTATCCATTGCTAATAGCTTTGCATCTTCTTTTCCTATTTGATGTTGAGTAGTTTTCCTACCTAGTATTTGGTATCATGTTTTTAGTAGACTCATGACTCACTCTTATTGGTTCTAGGATAAATTATAAACATAATATAGGTAATAATACCACCATGATTCTACAAAAATATTTTTGGATGTCACTTCTATTATTTATTTCTTTATGAGTTCCTTTATTTGACTCATTAAAATCATTTATTAAATCTAAAAAATTATTTAATTACTTCCTTAAGTGGTTAGATCATAATAATATGTTAAATTTATAAACTTATTTTATTACTGTTTATTTTTATTTAAGTCATAACGTTAAAAATTCACCCCATTATGTTTTTGTAATAAAAAGGATTTTATGGGCAACTATTCAACCGACAGCAAAATATTTTGTAGTTAATATACTTGGAGAGAGTAAGAAGCAAAGTTAGGGGGAATATTTTTTGAGAGTTTTCTGATGATCATGACGAGTAGTGAAAGAATTGGCGGTCACATGGAGGATGATTCACCTGGAGGGAGAACCACGTTCGTTCAAGGATATTCTAACTGCAGGAGATACCAAAGCGGTTTCACATGATGCATCTTTCTCTGTCACAGGTAAGAATATTTCTGATTCTTCCTGTAGGGTTACCTTGTCTCCTAGCCGTGAGATGTGTGATGCGTTAAACCATGAACAAGAAAGGCTTAAAAATGTTGTTATTTTCTTTGTAGCGTTAAATGTTGAAAATTTACCTTCCAGAAGGTTTTTTGATGAATGGTTGTTAAATGTATGGGGGAAAAAGCTGGATATACAGTTGTCATTTTTGAATGCTTCAAAAAGGGATTTTCTTGTTTATTTTTAAATCTGGACAAATGCAAAACAAGGTGTTAAATAAGCAGTTCTGGAATGTTGGAAGGTCGGTTTTTAGGGCTTTTGCATGGTCATCGGAAATATTATGTGAGGAATTATTTGTTGTTTCTTACCCTAGGTGGGTAGTGGTTAAAAATGTTTCACTGGTTCTTTGGCCCTTTCTGCCGTAATTTCTAGCTTCATTTGGCAAAACCCTTAAAATAGAAGACTCAAAAACTGTTCTTCCACATATGGACGCTAGGGTTTTGATTTCTATCTCTCCTAGGATTGATTTTTTGGATGAAGTGGAGTTAAAATGTGGAAATAATAGCTTTGTTTGTAAACAGGAACTATTGGGTGGCATTAATGCTTGCTTTATCTGTAAAAAAGGTCGTGTTCACAAAAATTTTCCTCTTCTTCATAAGAAAAGTGGGTGTTTCTTTTTTTTAGTTGATAATAATATTTCTCCTAATAACATACAGCCGGTTGGTTCTCCTGTGAAATCAGTAAATGATGTGAGGATGAGTGTAAACCCTAACCTTAATCAGGAAGCTTGTATGGTTAAAATATTTGATGGGGTTTCTTCTTCTTCTATGGAAAATGGTTTTGTTGGTCAAAATAATAATGTTGATGTTGGAAATATGAATATTACTGGTTCTGTGATGAATAATATTTTAGAGTCGTCATTTGTTATAAATATGAATGCGACCTCTTGCTTAAACTCTTCGAATGCTAGAAATGAAAATGTTGGTTCTAATAGTAGGGTTGTTGTTGAAAATATGAATACTATGAAAGAGAATAATATTATTTCTTCTGATAATATGGAAAATAATGTCTCGACTGGTTTACATCTAGATTTTTTCATGGCTGTTAACAATGGTGTTGTTACTTGTGAAGTTGCTCCCAATCACTATAAACATAATGTTGATTTTGAAGTCGTAGAACCTGTTAATGGTTGTATTAATATTGATTCAGTTAATCTTCAAGATACTTATGCCCAAGGTTGTGGGGTTATTGTTAATAATACTGATGCGCATGTGATGTCTTCAGTTTGTAATGACAATGAAGTTAATGATGTTCATTTGGTTAATGATATTAATTTTGGTTTTGGGCATAAAAGGAATGCTCAGGAGCTTGCTCTTGCTACTATTAATCAAAGAGCATTAGATTATAAGAAAAATAACTCTTTTAAAATATTTGAGTCATCAGCAATAATTGAAAATATAACTGAGGAGGATATTTTTGATGTGCTTGCTCTTCCCAGCATGGAAATAATTAAGTCTATTGATAATCATATGGTAAGGGATATTGATGCTATTTAGAATATTGGTTGGTCTGTTGTGGAAAAGAATAAAAGAAGATGGGATTGGATCCTGTTACTAATAATAAATCTGTTAAGGCTGCCAAGGATTTGGATAGAGGTAGATCTAAATAACATAATTTTGAAAATGACATTTAAATATTTTAGTTGGAATGTAAGGGGTTTAGAATCCCCTGAAAGGAAGTATTTTGTTAAGAATTTCTTATAGTCTGTTGGTGAAATCGATTTATTTTCCTTGCAAGAAGTTAAAGCTTCCAGTTTGTTATTTCACTTTACTCTTAAAGTGATTTGGAAAGATACCGATTATTTTTATACCAATCATTCACCTGGTAAAGGTGGTGCTGTGATTTTATTATCACCATATTGATCATATAAGGTTATTGATCATTGGTTGCTCTCCTTTTAATCGATTTGTTTGGGTAATTTTAGAAAATAATAATAATAAGTTTAGAATTTGATCCATTTATGCATCTAATGATCATCGAGAATGATGTGATCTATGGAAATGGGGTCTTAATTTTTAGAAAATACCATGGATTTTTTGTGGTTATTTTAATATGGTGGAATCACAGGAAGATAAATGTGGAGGTTTAAGTGTATAATGGAAGGGTGAGGAATATTTTCACTGGTCAAATATGAAGTCTTATTTTAATCTAATGGATCCTTTGGAGGGAAAAAAAAATAGTCATAAGGGGTTATGGTTTACCTGGTATAATATGCAAAAGGATATCAATAGGATTTATTGCAGATTGGATAGGTTTTATGTTTCAAGTTCCTTTTTTTTGGTTGATCAAATGTCAGATGGAAGCAGGGTTCTTGTATCACCTAATGTGTTCTCAGATCATTATCCTATTACTGTTTAGTTGAAATTTTATGATGAAATACTGCATAATGTGAATACATCTTGGAAATTTCATCTTAATACTTCATTATTAAAATCTTCAGATTGTTCAGATGCTATTTTTACTCTACGAGAGATTAATAAATGGTTACTTAGTAAGTCCAGTGCTATTGATAGATGGAATATGAATATTTGTAGCTGAAAGAAGATTTTTCAAACTATAGGAAAGCAACATGCATTAGATTCAAAGAAATATGAAATATCTCTTCAATCAAGACTATTTCAGCTTGAATCATGTCTTCAAAAATATCCTTCTAATATATATTATCAAGAAGAGATTATTTCCATCAAAAATGATCTTAGGAACCTACAAGCCAGTAGAGTTCATGGTCAAAGAATTCAGGCAAGGCTTAGTTGGCTTCATGATGGAGATAAAGGTTCAAAATTTTTCTTCATGTTTTTGAAAGAAAGAGGTTTGATTGAAAAAATAGCTGGTATATGGAATGGTCATGAGTTGATTGCTGATCCGAGTATTATTAAGAATATATTTTTTCAGTATTATAAATATATTCATAAATATATCAGGAAATTTTTCTTCATGTTTTTGAAAGAAAGAGGTTTGATTGAAAAAATAGCTGGTATATGGAATGGTCATGAGTTCATATCAAGTTAATGATATTCATAAATATATCAGGAACTTTTTGTATATAGGCATTAATACTTGTAACAAAAGGCATGTTTTCAAATGGATATGGTGTACAACCAAAAAAATAAAATGTGGTTTAGGTTTGAAAATTTAAGAGTGCAAGGAATGACATTAGCTATTAAGTGGATTGTTAAGAGTATCGAAGGTGATGAACCTTGGAAAGTTTTAATTAGACATAATATTATCAATTATATCCCAAAAAAAGCTCATACTTGGAAATGCCTGCATATGATCGATATCCTATTTGGTAATTTTCCAGTTACTCCTACTGGTTCAGCTATTTTTAAGAGTTTTTGGAAAGCTTGGGATTTGGTGAAAGATAAAATTATTATTGATAATCATCACATTGTGGATAATAATGTATTTTTTGCTCACAACTCTATATGGTTGTCTTTATCTAATAATAATAAGCTTCTTGCCTTAACGCAAGGTTGTCTAGCTAAGAAGTGGGTTTATAAAGTTATTATTACTTTTGATGATATCATGGATAATGCTGCTCTAAAATAATGGCAGTCTCTTAGTTCTTAGTATGATATTCCTCTATCTCAGTGGGGAACATATTCTTTACTAAGATATTCTATTAGGAAATCTAATCCTGTTATTATATATGATGAGCATAATTTTTTTGACAAGGTTATGTGGTAAGATGGTACAAAATTTAGTAAAGTTAAACCTAAATTACTTTATAATTTGGTTATGGATAATAATGATACCATTCTTCATATCATAAAAAGTTGGCATATAGATGTTAGCGCTATGTTTGGGCAAAACTTGTTGAAGACTATCTGGTTCAGTATTTTATAGCCTAAAAAGAGTTATTTCGGTAGTTTTGTTTTACTTCAAAGACTTCCTATATCTAGAGATCCAAAGGATATTACATTATGTTCTATCTGCAAGGTTCATGAATCTGCTCACCATATATTTTTTGAAAGTTTTTTTGCTAAAGAAATATGGCATCTTTTTTTCTACGATATTTCAGGCTGGAATTATAATCTTGATATGGTTAAACAACATATTATTTTTAGTTTTATTCCACATATGGGTAATTTTTATAACATATTTTGGCTTTTACTTTCTACTGATATTCTATGGTTTTTATGGATAGCTAGAAACAAGGATATTTTCATTGCGAATCAGAGGTTTCTTACTGGGTCTCTTAGGAGACTCACAATTTTCAAAATTGCTATACAAGTTTCCAAGAGCATGCTATATTACAATGACAAGTTTAGGAAGCTTATCATGAGTTATCAGGTTCAGGATAATAGTAGGCATATTTCAGATTCTAGACAGTTTGGTTATAAGTACTTTATGTTATTCCAGCATTGTATAAATAGCTTTAAGTATAAGTTGTTTGAGTTATATTATTGTAATGATCAAAAACATATGATGTAGTCTTCTTTCCAACTAGTTCTAGTTTATATACTGTGCCTATATTATTGTAATGATCAAAAACATATGATGTAGTCTTAGTCTTTTAGGCAGTTATGGTTTCTTTCCAACTAGTTCTAGTTTATATGTTGTGTCTTTGGGCTAATTTTGTATCTTTCCTTTTATATTAATACAAGTTTATGATCTTCAATTCAAAAAACTATTCATCTGAGTTGATCGATTGCATGAGCAAAATCACAATCACTATGAAATAAAAATACGCTAGCACACACACAAAAAGCACATGCAGATTTCAAGGTGGAGTCGTTACCACAAATTTTTAATAAAAGACAACACGTAAAATATCATCCTCATAGGTTAGGTAGAGTGATGTATTTATATGGCTAGACACTTATTAATAAGATATCAAGGTTCAAACTTAGGGGTAATCCATTTGTAAAGTAGTATTCTGATCTGAATCTTCTAAGTGTGCACCGCCAACAATGGTGGTCCTTTTCATGACTGTTCAGTAATAATAATGCGAAATAGGTTTGGTGGGAGCAAGTCATATGATTTAAACCCTATCCATCAATTATTAAAAATAGTGTGGTTATACCCAATCCATATGATTAAAACTTAACCATCAATTATTAAAAATAATGTGATCCGCTCATGTAGACGAGTTGGAGAGCAAGTGGGTAGTTAAAATTCTCTCAGTTGAAATAGAGAGGCCCGGGTTCAAATCTTTCCCCTCAGATGTTGCGGATATGCTAATATTGTGACCACATAATAATATTTACTCCTTTTAAAAAATATAATAATAATAATAATAATGTTGTTATACCCAAATTATGATTAAACATTTTATTAATTATTAGAATAAATCATTGTTATTTGTGTTTGATAATTTTTTTCTCTTTTAAAATATATTATACAACTTTCATTTCAAATATTATTATTTTTTAAATACATAATATCTCTTTCATTTTAATTGATTCTCCCTTCAAATACATTATATAATTTTTATACTTTTCAAATAAATAAAAAAACTTTAACATCATTTGTTTCTCCTTCTAATTGCATTATACATCTTTTATATATATTTGAAAAGCTTTAACATCATTTGTTTCTCCTCAATGCATTATACAACTTTTATATTTTTCTTTCTAGATACACTATAAAACATTGACTTCGTTTCTCCTTCTCAATGCATTATACAACTTTTATATTTTTCCTTCCAAATACATTATAAAACATTGACTTCTATTTCCCCTTCCAATTATATTAAACTTCATACATCTCCTTCCAAATAAACTATAAAAAGTTCACTTAAATTTCCTTTTTAATTAACTTAAAAAACTTTCATTTTAAGTAGTTTCTTGTCCTTTCTAATACATTATAAAACTTTTACTCCAAATTCTTCTCCTTTCAAATACATTATACAACCCTAGTTTTTTTAATAGACAAAGTTTAATTTAAACTTCTAATTTTGTTTTTTTTTAAATGAAACTTTTAAAATAGATTAGAGGAAAACCTTATCTTATCAGGTTACCATTTTATTATCACCTTTGATTACCTTAAAGAAAATAAATTGAAACTACGATGACACCAATATTACTCATCGCCATAAACATATATCTGCCGGCATTGCGATATTTTTTTTTGGAATGCTTAGCTTTATTTTTTATTTTGCATAAATATAACAATCCATTATTCATGGTTACTAATTAGTTAGCTCTGGTTCTTCTTTCTCCCACTTGGCTTTAGCAGATAAAGCCTATTAAGCTTTGGCCAAATAGGCATACAAAAGATGATTCCATTCGTCTGGAACACCGGGCAAACACCAATGACTACAATCTGCCTTGTTGTCCTCTTCGCCGGGATCCTTCCCACCTCCCGTACCGTACACTGAAGGATGCCCGTCCTTGCGAAGCTCTGTCATGCGCGTTATGTTCATGAAAACAACCAGAAATTTCAATGTCTTCAGAACTTGATCGACTACCGACACCTGTGGAGGCAGCGGTAGATGATATGTCGATGGATTCTCCACGGGCTCTGTTTCATTCTCGCATCTGCGCTAAGTCCATGCCATCAATATTGATCTTATTTTCTTATCTAATATTATGAAGCTATGGGCACCTAAGTCCTTGACCTCTTCATCAAAATATAATGTTATTAATGTTGAACAATACAAACAATACATAAAGCGTAGCGTAACTAACCTTGAATGGTGAAATGACATGCTACGAAAGAACACTAGCGTTGATCGGAAATTTATGTTGGAGTATGTCCAGTTTGCCCACGTATTGAGTGCTTTTCTGTAAGCCACCATTGGATCCATCTTTGTGTACGTTTTGTTTCCTTCCATGATTATGTCCCATCTGATTACCTCGCCTCAATCATTTAGTTCTTGTTTGATTTATACAAATAATTTCAGTGACAGTATCTAAAATTACAATGAGGTGAAGGTACCTTTGTTGAGCACCAGGATGATCAGGCCACCAATGTGATGACTCAAAGACCAAGATATCAACTCCCTTCCAGTGGGCTCCATTCATTTCGATGGAGTCCAGGTGAAGAATCTTTTTACCCTGATTATTGGTCTCCAGCTCAACCAAGAAAGCAGCCCAGAAAAATTCCACAGAAGCATTATAATCCTGCATCAGGTAGCCAAATTTTGAAAAGACAATAATGTCAATAAAAAAAAAAAGACTAACACTCAACATCAGATTAAACAAAAGATTTTGATTAGACCCTTTTTTCGATACTTAAAATTCAACTTGGAATAGTAGGTCCAACTTGGAATAGACCCTTTTCTCTACTCGACGCCAAAACTCAACATCAGGTTAAATCAATGACTGGTAAACCCTTTCTTTAGCTGAATCTGAAATTTAACATACCAGAGCTTTGAATTTTACTAGAGGAGAAGATGGAGATGCTTCAACAATGGTTTTTTTATTGCTGGGAATCACTGCCTGAAGAAGGCACGTCAATGACTCAAACGCAGTTTTACCTAGGGAGTCCCCCACAAACATCAATCTCTTTCCTCTCAATTTCTGCAGCATATCTTTGGCATTGAACCTGAAATAACAATGTCAATCACTTATCCTAATTCGAACAGTAAAAATTGTTAAAGCAAACTAGTGCTCCAATAAGGAATAAAAAATAATAAAAATTGCAATATATACTTTTACCTAGGAATGGTACAGCCATCTGGTTGCCATCTCCATCTTTCGTAGTCTGAATCCGGTCTACCGTTGTGTCTACAATTAAATTGAGTTTTAACGTAAGGGCATTGCCCCGCATTATAGAGAGGATAGGAGGCATCTTGTACCCATTTTCCCTCAGAGAATAAACTACATTGCGCTCCCCTTTTATGGACATAATTTTGCTTACCAATGTGGCTTCGATATAGTTGAAAGTCCTTGCTTTCTTGGGAAGAAAAGTGGGCTTGAGCATAAAACTTGCCATGCACAAGGAAGCAAAACAACATTAATGGGATAAATGACACCATGATTAAACCTGAAACTTGATCTCTATAGAGTTGGGCGTTTTCCTAGCTATTTTTCTTAACTCACGCTGTTGCTGTTGCTAATTGTTTTTCAGTGACCATACAACGGACTTCATAACCCAAATTTTGTGAATACATACTGTAGTGACGATGGGCTGATGCTCTTACACATTGAAAGTTTATCATTTAATAACAGGTTAGGAAGTTCGAGAAGGAAGTCTAAAGGACTCTCCGGTCTGATTCAGTGCGGAAGGAAGTTCGAGAAGGAAGTCTAAACGACTCTCGGGTTCGAGAAGGATGTCTAAACGACTCTCGGGTAAGTTGGTCAAGATAATTCTCAATTCTTGGTGAATATTGGATTTTGAATTTCTGCCCAGAGAAAATTAAAAACGGTTAATGAGATTTATTCGCCCGATTTTGCTGATGAGGGTTCGTCTAACGCCGTTCATAATTTGAAGATGATGGAAATCAAACAACTTCTCAATCTGAGTTCTGAAAATTGCTATAAATTATACTGAGGAAGTGACTAAGATGGTCAAAGAAACTATTCAAAATTTGGAGCCGGTTGCAAAATTTCATAACTAGCTCATTTCTGAATTTTTGCCGGGGTTTGGGAGTTTTCTTTTTGTTTCTGTATGTTTTTCTTGTTCGGTGTACCTGGGTTCCTTTTGTTTGTCCCCGCTGTGTCGGGTGGTTAGCTTGGGCCTTCGGCCGACTTAGGTTTTGTTATTTTGTTTTTGTTTATATGCATTTATCACTCTATTTATTTAATTATTCACATTTATAATATAAATATTAATATAAAAATGAAAATAATTAGCTCTCTTACTTTTAAGCTCGTATATTGTGATGTTCCTCTTACATCAGTTGTTTATTTTGAGTGTTAACATGGAATTCCCATTCACATTAATATCTCTCCTTTTACTCAAACTTTATTTATGACTTGTGGCATTTTACATTGTTTGATAGGTTTAATAATTAAATTCTTAAAAATGTACTTATAGTTTGATTTATTATTTTTTAAATAATTTATTGGGATGTTCTTTCAATTATTTTTTATTATATAATATAAAATTTTATTTTATTTTAATAATTATTTTTATGTTATAAAAAAATAAATTTTAATTATATATAACAAGTTATGTGTATTTTTGGTTATGAAAAAATAAATTTACATTAAATTAAGATAAAAGTCTTAAAAAAAATGGGTGGGTTAACACATTTTATGGGGAATTAAATTAATCTTCATTGACAAGGGTTAGGAAACAAAACCATTAACAAAACACAAGTTTATTAATCATGATTATTGATGATCATTACATTGAAGGAAGCATATCATATGGAGTTTTTTGCCTTGGTGTGTTGTCCTACATAAACTACTAGTGATTATGTGATGAGAATCCATCCCACTGCATTGTGATTATTGATTTTACATGGAGCATTGATATTTATTATAATTTAAATAAAAATGTAAGTTTTTGTTTTTGTTTATATGCATTTATCACTCTATTTATTTAATTATTCACATTTACAATATAAATATTAATATAAAAATAAAAATAATTAGCTCTCTTACTTAACCTAGGTGTTATAGGCGAGTTGGAGAGGAGAGGGAAATCCTCCAAGGGAGGTCCCAGGTTCAAATCTCCACCCTACCAAAAAGCTGAATTGGGTGTTCAAAATCCAATTGATAATGTTGGTGTGGGCAAGGTCGGGTGTGACTCCCAAGTGAATTTGATAGTGTAGAACTCCCTGTTCATGGTCTCTTAGACCAAGGCGGCCCCGTAAGGGGTTTTTTGCTTAAAAAAATATATATATTAGCCCCCTTACTAGCTTGTATATTGTGATGTTAGAAATATCGTATATTGTGATGTTCTTCTTACATCAGTTGTTTATTTTGAGTGTTAAGATGGAATTCCAATTCACATTAATATCTCTCCTTTTACTCAAAATTTATTTATGACTTGTGGTATTTTACATTGTTTGATAGGTTTAATAATTAAATTCTTAAAAATGTACTTATAGTTTGATTTATTATTTTTTAAATAATTTATTGGGATGTTCTTTCAATTATTTTTTATTATATACTATAAAATTTTATTTTATTTTAATAATTTTTTTTATATTATAAAATAATAAATTTTAATTATATATAACAAGTTATGTGTATTTTTTTTATGAAAAAAATAAATTTACATTAAATTAAGATAAAAGTCTTTAAAAAATAGGTGGGTTAACACACTCTATGGGGAATAAAATTAATCTTTATTGACAAGGGTTAGGAAACAAAACCACTAGCAAAACACAAGTTTATCAATCATGATTATTGATGATCATTACATTGAAGAAAGCATATCATATGGAGTTTTTTGCCTTAGTGTGTTGTCCTACATAAACTACTAGTGATTATGTGATGGGAATCCATACCACTATATTGTGATTAAGCCCTTTAGTACCCGTTTCACTCCAACCAATAAACAACATAGGTGAAACTGGTTGAACATCATCCCACCCACTAACTTGGTGGGATGAACAAGTAATGTCAACATTAGGCTGCTTCCTTATTGAAAAGGGCTAGGACCAATGCCTATCTATAGGAGAAATTATTGAATATGATGGATACTGGTTGTGAGAACGAGATTGAAAATGCTCCTAAGAAGAGAATTCTAGGGGGATCTAATTGATTTTACATGGACCATTGGCCTAGTACGCTAGAAGAACTTGCAACTGATCCAAATCCATAGCAACATTTTTGGCTTGAGTACATATCTATAGCCACATTTCATTAAAAACTTCTAATTTGTCAGCATAAGTAAATGTGATAAAAGGTGTAACTATTTAAAAATAATTCTATTGCAGGAGTTCCAAATATGAAAGAGTAGGCTAATCCTAAAAACCTATCACACTTCAAAAAGTAATAGAGATAAAGTAAAAGAGTCCCCAAGAAGATCTTGGGGTAAAGAAAATCTTGTATCTATAAATGGGGAATAAAAGGAAATAATCCATTGCTAAGCTTACCTAGATATTTTACAATTTCAAAAGAGGTGAGTATAAGACTCGGGTGCACCACAAGAAGGACATTTAGGATTAGTAATTCAATGTGCTTCAAATGTTCCCCAAAGGGAAGGACTTGATATAGCAAGCTCTACGTAAAAAAATATTGCTTGGGCTTGACTGAAGTAGCCCAAACATTTTAAAATATAGAATTCCATCTAGTTCTTATAGAAAATAATTCCCAATGTTGATTGATCTTAGACACTATATGAAGGTGAGGAGAAAATAATTATACCATAAATGAGCCTTATTTCCATATGATCTCTTCTCTTTTATCCCACTCCTCTAGCTGAGTACTAAACTTAGCCTCCTCCTTGCTTTGAATATTAGTAGTTTTATTAGTTTGTATTTGATCATTGAGGTCCTCATGTTTGGTTAATATAGGTCATTTATTTTTCTTTATATCACCTAACTCCTCCAAATTTTGTGTTTTGAATTTAGGTGTGAGGTAGTAAATCCTCTTAAAAAAATTATACATCCTTGTACCATGCCTGGCTTTACCTATCTACCACCATTATTGAACCATATCCTGGAAGCTACTATCTCAAAACCACATTGGCTAAAATCTAGAAGGAGCATGTCTAGGTATGGTCTTCCACACTTCCACCAATATTGGCCAATATTCCAATCCTACATTATTCAACATTTGTGCTCTTAGAATATATCCATTGCTTAAAAAATTCTTTAATAATAGAATACTATAAACATCTCTTCTCAACAATTTGTATTAATATCAACATGCATCCATAAATAAATTACTCATAGTAAAATAAATATTGACTATACCATTGATATACATGAATACCACACAATACTCCATTAGAAATGAATCCACTCTACAATATCTCAAGCTCCATAAGCTAGGACTTATCCAATAGTACATCATAAATACCTTCTATAATGGGGATACCTTGCTCTTTTTATAAGAGTGTGATGGTTCACTTTCCATGAGTTACAATATCACCCATGTGGTGATTCACCTTACAAGATGCACAATAATAATAATCCTTGTAGTTACATATGACAATATACACCAACGATTATATATATGATTCTATGACATACCTATTTATAAATTGATATTTGGCTTCCTTACTCAATAATTAATTTATGACTCATACCATTATACAATATAATATTAAATTATTAAGTACCTATCTTGGGTACCTAACATTCCATCCCCCTTACAAATGTTTCATCCTCAAAATATTAGAAGAGGCTAAATAATAAGATCTTTGGAGCCATGCTAAATACTGGTACCAATATCGATCATCAATCCATCCTAGTGAAACTATGAATGGCGATGGTATTCATTTATGTTAATACCATGTTTTCAAAGCTTTAATTTTACATTTTCATCTAAACTTGCTTGTATTCTTGACCAAGGTGTGGACTCCTTTGATTTCTTGTATGTCCCTCATAACTTCTATATTGTCCTATGGCATATATCTATTAATGGTAGCTCTCATGGTGGTGTGGATGGTAATAGACTCCAACCTTAGCCTATTATTCTACCTATTTTGTCCCTTATCTCTTTCTCCCTTCAATTGATTATTCCTTTACTTTAGTTTCCTTGATTTCTACTACTACCTCCATATCAAATTATATTTTAGGTTTTTTTGATTATTGATCACTTTGTTCCTCTACAAAACTACCTATTTTTTCCTTATCTTAAGAAATATTCTATAATTTTTATCTTCTTATTTCGATACCATAAATTCATAAATTTATTTTGTAGATTAATGCTAATAGTACCCAAAGAATGCAATCAAAGATAATCAAGAATAATATCTACATCCTCCATCTCAATAGCATGAAATTTTGAATACAAAATATATTTATCCATGGTGATTTCAAATCTTCAAAAGTTTAAACATTTTGACCCTTAAGTTGTATGTCTTTGGTTTTATTTGCTTGGACTTGTGAACTCTTGGTCAAAGACATATTTATAATTATATTTGCTACTAGGGTTAATGGAAACAATATATTTTTTTATATATATTTTGAATACACCCATGAACCTCCAAAATAGAATTTTTATATTCAAATAAATATTTGTAACCACTATTTGGCTCTAACACAAAAGATGTAGTTTTATTAGCCTACACATTATTATCCTTTTCTTTTTATCCCCATTTATTTAAAAATACAACTTCAAATTCTTCCCATGTGTGTATATAATCATGAGAACCAACAAAGTTAGAATACCAAGATGAAGCTTCCCCTTGCGAGGAAATGTAAATTTGAAATATCCAAAAACATTAAAAAGAATATAAAGACTTAAAATTTTCCACCATTCCTTAGCATGAATATCATCTTCTCCAAACAATTTGGCAACTCCATATTTTTTATCAAGTATCTAGGGTTTAAAATAACCAAAATTTCTTGAAAAATAAAATTTTGATATCTCATCTATTTATTTCTTCAAACAATTAAATCAACATATCTTATTAAAATCAAAATAATTGACAATTGATTTACATACCCGAATTGAAGGATATGAATTTTTTTACCTTTTCTATGTAGCCCCAAAAAACAATACCAAAAGATGAACTTGCAATAGTTGTAACTCCCTCAATACTTATTCAAATTTAACAAATGAATAATCATTTTTGTAGTACTCAAAATAAATTATATATTTGTGTGAACAAATTATGAAAATGATTGTTAAAACATTTAAGTTGAACTTTTTCTTATTAAAAAAATTAGTGTCGCCAAAAAACAACACAAATAACCCAACTTCAAACAACCATAAATTTCTTAATACTCATCAAAATTTAATAAATAAGTAGTCATTTTTTTAGTACTCAAAAATATCTAAACAATGGTACCAACACCCTCTAAAAATGACTACTGATGTAAAAAATATGGCCTCTACAAAATGTGTTGTTTTTTGAAAAACATGTTCTGGCTCTATATAAACAAATCCACTTTGTGCAAATTGCTGCTCTAATATCAAATATTGTGAAACTCTCTTCTCATACCATAAATATTTCAATAATTTGCATAAATATCAACATGCATCCATAAATAAATTGTTTACAATAAAATAAATTGATTATACCCTTGAGGTAGGGCAACATCATACAATAGTCCTTTAGGAAGGAAGCCACTCCACAAGATCTCTAGCTCCACGAGCCAAGACTTATCCAAGAATACATCATAGATACCTTCTCCAATTGGGGTACATCTCTCTTTATACAAGAGTGTGATGGTTCACCTTTTATGAGTTACAAGATCACCCATGTGGTAATTCATCTTACAAGGTGCATAATAACAATATTTCTTGTGCTTAAATATGACAATATTTTCCCAATAGTTACATATATGATTCTATGATATACCTATTTATAAATTGATATGTGACCTTCCTTAATAATTAATTAATAGCTCATATCATTATACAATATAATATTAAATTATTAAGTACCTATCTTGGGTATCTAACATAGAAACATGTCTAGTCTTTCTAGAATGCATCTTGGGCCCTGCATTTTATTAGATTAGTTCATCATACCATTGTCTAGTTTGATGTCTACTAGATAAAGAGATCTAATATCCTATGTTATGAGTTCAATGCTACTATATAGAGTGTAATTTCCCCTATCTTCTCTTCTAATGAGAGGATGGTGTTGAAATCACCACCTACAAGTGGCCAAGCTCTATGGAAATGATTGATAATATAAGTTGCATTAGTTCATTAATTTTGTTTTCCATCTAGACTGATGATAAGAGAGTATATATTGATATATAACCAATGCTAAGAAGAATGCCTACAGTAGGCCAATAAAGCTAGAATATCCTAACTTCCCATTGTTTGGTTTGTCACTACCTCTTTTGGATCCCAAAGACAAGTCACTCATCCAAAAGCTCCTTGGGAGCTTAGGGATTCAACCCTACACGTAGACCAATTCTTTTTAGAAAATCCATCTATGGATGATTTTTTTAAATCATTCATCTTACTTCATTAGGCTTATTGGGCCACCCTTAAGCCCTCAAATATTTTAAGTGATGCACTTCATCAAGCACAAGGACTAAAATTTGAAAATATGGGTAAGATCCTTAACCTTACCCATTTCTATTAACTTTACACCTTCTTTCTTTGTTTGATGTTGAGTAGTCTTCCCATATACTATTTAGTAAATATCTATTTTCAAGCTTTTAAGAGACACATGTTGGTTCTCGAATGGACTCCAAACCTAGCTTAGATGAAAATACCACCATAATTTTAATAAAACATTATTGGGTATTACCTCCTCTATCTATTCCTTTTATGAGTTCTTCCATATAAATGATTAAAATCATTTATTAAATCTATAAATTTAGTATATTACTTCCTTGGTTACAGGTAAGTTTATAAATTTATTTTATTATTTATTTTTAAATCATAAAGTCAAAACTTAACCCCATAATGCTTTTCTAATAAAAAAAGATCGGCAATCAGACTATTCAGCCGAGCTGATCGATTGCGTGAGAAAAATCACAATCACTATGAAAGAGAAATACGCTACCGCACACGCCAAAAGCACATGCGGATTTCAAGGTGGAGTTGTAACCACAAATTTTTAATAAAAGACAACACGGCAAGACACCATTAAACATATGTGAATATATGTATATATCTATAGTTATATTTCTTTTAGTTTTTTATAGAATTATTTGTGACAATGTTTTTCTTTTCAAATATTTGATAAAAAATTCATTTCAATTGTTTCTCTTTTAAAACATATTAATTGTTTTTTCTTTCAAATACGTTAAAATCTCTTTCATTTTAACTGATTCTCCTTGCAAATCTATTATATAATTTAGATACTTTTCTTTTCGAATATATTATAAAACTTTAACTTCTATATTTTTCTTTCCAAAAAACATTAAAAAATATTGGCTTCTATTATTTCTCCTTCCAATTATATTATACAACTTTTATACTTCTCCTTCCAAAAAAAATTACAAAAGTTTCCGTTCAATTTTTATTTTTTAAATACCTTATAAAACTTTCATTTTAATTTCTTCTCCTTTCAAATATATTATAAGACTTTCTTCTCCTTCCAAATACATTATACAACCCTAATACATTATACAACCCTAATTATTCGTACAATCCTAATTTGTTTCTAATAGGCAAATGATCCAAGAAATAAAAGTTTTTTTATTATTTAATTATTGTGTTAAAAGTTTAGTTTTAATTATTTAAAAACCTAATATTAATTTTTATTTTAAATACATTAGAAGAAAACCTTATCTTCCCCGGCTACCATTTTATGATGACCTTTGATCACCTTAATGAAAATTAATCGATAACTACGATGGCACCAATATTATGTTAGAAAAATAAACCCAGATTTCACATCTGTGTCCAACTGCGCTGCGAACCTTGGCGAAACCGGACTGCACTCCAAACATGGGCAAATTCGGACCGCGCTGCCGCAGTCCGGGATCCCGGCAAAAGTGTGACATGACGTCGCACTTATCTTCTGACAGATTTGACACCTGGCAGATCCGATCTCTGCAGGAGTTAATGCCCAATCGGCGTTTGTCAGAAACCCTAGATGTGGGTCGGTCAGAAGATAACTCTTATCCGGAGCTGTCAGAAGATAAACCCTTATCCTCCTCTCCCCGCGGCTATAAAAGGACGGTTCGGGTCTACAGACAAATTAGTGCGAAAGGTGCGTAGAAGAAGGAAGCAGAGCGGGTGTGAGAGAAGTTCGTGAGAGTGAGCAGAGAAAGAAGGGCGAGTGTTTCAGTGAGCAGTGTGGCTCAGCTGATAAATGTCCGAGCAGCAGACTCGACATTTCCCTTGTTCAGTTTATGCTGCAGCGTAGCCTGCAGATGTTGTTACTTCCTCGGTTGAGGAATTCCAGCAACCCTAGTTGTTCATATGAATAAAGTTTGCTTTTGTCTCGTGGCATATTTAGGGTTTGCGCTTGTTTAGGTGTTAACCTTGTTGTTCTCTGTTTCGGCGTTTCTCTCCATTCATTCGGGTCTTGCCAAGTCGGTCAAACCTAGCGACGATCGCGAAAGACAAAGAAGATCGTTGCCGTGCAAAGTTGGACGCCGAGCGAAGTAAGTCACTTCGTCGCAACGTACCACGCTTCGGCAACCGAAGGTGCGAGTTCAGCACCTCGGCTGCGACGACCGTGGCTTCGGCAGCTTGAAGTTGTGAAGTTCGCACTCTGCGCGAAGTGCGCACTTCGACAGCTTGCCGGTGCGAAGTTTGCACTTCGGCCGAAGTCCGCACTTCGGCTACACAGCCCATCGAAGTCCGCATTTCGGCTGCACAGCCCAGCGCAGTCCGCGCGAGTGCCGAACTTCGACAGCTTGCCGGTGCGAAGCTCGCACTTCGACTGAAGTCCGCACTTCGACTGCTCTGCCTAGCGCAGTCCGCACTTCGTGAGAGTGCCGGACTTCGGCGGCTAGGCCCGCGCTGTCTGCACTTCGCTCCGTCGCCTGGAGCTTGGCTTGCGCGGTCTGAGCGGACAGTCTTCGGCGAAAGAAAAATTGCCATTAACCCTTCAAATTGGTATCAGAGCTGATAGTACCGTGACACGGAGATAGAAGCATGGCTTTCGAGAGAAACTCGTTGCAGTTGCAGATCCCGTGATTTAACGGTAAGAACTATGATTACTGGAGCATCCAGATGAGGATCCTGTTCGGATCTTAGGAGCTATGGGAGTTGGTCGAGACCGGCTACCCAAAACCGATAGATGCAGCAGCATTGGCCGCCCTCTCTCAAGCAGATAGGGATCTGTTGAAAGAGCACAAGAAGAAGGACCAGAAGGCCCTCTTCTACATCATGCAAGCGGTTGAGGAGACCATCTTCCCGCGGATTACATTAGCCACCAAGGCCAAGCAGGCCTGGGAAACCCTGGCGAGTTCGTATCAGGGTACCGATAAAGTGAAGTTGGTGAAGCTACAGATGCTTAGGAGAGAGTTCAAGAACCTGCAGATAAGCGAGTCTGAGTCGATGAGCGACTTCTTCACCCGGAAAACGGACATTATCAACCAGATGCGGTTGAACGGAGAAAATGTCTAGAGCCAAAGAATCTTGAAGATTCTCAGAAGTCTGCCTGCGAAGTTCAACTCGGTTGTGATAGCAATCGAAGAGTCGAGGGATTTGACAACCCTCTCAACAGATGAACTCATGGGTTCCCTATAGACCCATGAACAGAGGCTGAGCTACTCAACTCAGTCTTCTTTGGAGTAAGCCTTCAAAGTGCAAGTCTCAGTCCGAGACAGCGGCAGACAAGACTCCCAGCACAGTGCTTCTAGTTCTCAAGGTGGAAGAGGCAGAAGTAGACGTGGGAGAAAGAACAAGCAAGGAGGGAAATCAAACCCTCAGGACGCTGAGCCAAGTTGCAACTTCCATCAGCAAGGAGGAAGAGGCACTGGCAAAAATCAGCAAGGAAGCTCTCAGCAGAAGAAGGACATGTCGAAGGTCCAATGCTACTACTGCAGCAAGTTCGGCCATTATGCCACCCAGTGCAGAAAGAAGATGGTGAACGAGAATTAGTAGCAAGCCCACTATTCAAAGGAACCCAAAAATGTGACAGGAGGAAATGTGCTGCTGACTTGCAGTATTGAAGAGGAGAGCAAGAAAAACGTCTGGTATCTTGACAGTGGTTGCAGCAACCACATGACTGGGAACAGGGAGATGTTCTCACAACTGGATGAAATAGTCCAGTCCGAAGTCAAGATGGGGAACAACATCAAAGTTCCTGTGATGGGGAAAGGAAAGATCCTCATCCGCACCTGGCACGGTGATAGAAAAACAATTCAAGATGTCTTTTATGTGCCTGGGTTGAAACACAATCTGCTAAGTGTTGGACAACTTGTGCAGAAGGGGCACACTGTACTGTTCAAATATGGAGTCTGTTCCATCAGAGACAAAGTCCATGGACAAATTGCAACTGTGTCCATGATGAAAAACAAGATGTTTCCGCTGTAGATTCAGAATGAATCTTTGTTTTCTCTGAGTGCAGTTGAGAAGGATGCTACCTTGCTGTGGCATCTCAGATTTGGTCACCTGAGTTTCAGTGGCCTGAATCTGCTGCACAAGAAGCAGATGGTGAAGGGTTTACCCCTTATAGAGCAATCGAACCAAGTTTGTGAAGGTTGCCTGGTCGACAAGCAGCACAAGGATGCATTCCCTGTAGGGTAGTCTTGGAGAGCATCACGACCTTTGGAGCTGGTGCACTCAGACATCTGTGGTCCCATGCAGACCACCTCATATGCCGGCAATAAGTATTTCCTGACCTTCATTGATGATTTCAGTCGAAAGACTTGGATTTATCCAATCAAGTTGAAGTCAGAGGCGTTTGCGAGGTTTAGGGAGTTCAAGGCTCTGGTTGAGAAACAGAGCGGTTATTATCTGAAGACTCTCAGAACTGATGGAGGTGGAGAGTACATCTCCAACGAATTCCACAACTTCTGCAAGTAGCATGGAATTCAGAGGCGCTTCATCGCGGATACACACCGCAGCAAAATGGCGTAGCTGAGAGGAAGAACAGAACAATCATGGAAATGGCATGGAGCATGCTGAAGGCAAAAAGTTTGCCACATGAGTTTTGGGCAGAAGCTGTAAGTTGTGTAGTTTATCTGTTGAACCGATGTCCCACCAAGAGTGTGAGGGACAAAATTCCAGAGGAAGCGTGGAGCAAGTTGAAGCCAAGTGTGGCTCATTTGCACTTTTTTGGGTGCATAGCATATGCACATGTTCCAGATGAGAAGCGACAGAAGCTGGATGACAAAGCTAAAAGATGCATCTTCATAAGGTACAACGAACCAATGAAGGCATATAGGCTATACAATCCTATGACAAAGAAACTTGTCATCAGCCGAGACGTGAAGTTTTGGAGGATGAAGTCTAGAACGGGAAGTCAAAGACTGGTCAGCCTGAACCAAAGCAACTGTTGAATCTATAGACTTGGAGGAAGACAGATTCCAACCACCTGTGCCTTCAAGCATCAACAGTGGTGCCAGCAGAAGCACACCCTCATCATCCCGGTAACCTCCACTTGCAAGCAGAATTCAGAACCTAAGGACTCCTGCAAAGACTCGGAGCTTGCAAGACATCTATGAGGTAACCCGTAATCAATTAGATGAAGATTATTCTGATTTTGCTCTCTTTACTGAATGTGATCCAGTGGAGTTTGAAGAGGCAAGTCAGAATCATAGATGGGTGAATGCGATGGATGAGGAAATAGCAGCCATTGAGAAGAATCAGACATGGCAGCTAACAGATCTTTCAGCACGAAAGAAGACCATTGGGGTCAAGTGGGTATATAAAACAAAGTTTAATGCCCAAGGAGAAGTTGACAGACAAGACCAGACTAGTGGTGAAAGGCTACAAGCAGAAGTCAGGTGTTGACTATCATGAGGTGTATGCACCTGTAGCCCGACTTGACATAGTTAGAATGATTCTGGCACTCGCAGCTCAGAAAGGATGGAGCGTGTACCAGATGGATGTCAAGTTTGCCTTCCTCAATGGAGTGTTGGAAGAAGAGGTCTACATAGACCAGCTGCCCGGTTATGAAATACTAGGGCAAGAAGGCAAAGTCCTGAAACTGAAGAAGGCCTTGTATGGGTTGAAGCAAGCACCCAGGGCATGGTACAGCAGTATTGACGGCTATTTTTAGGAGAATGGGTTTCAAAAATGCCCATATGAGCACTCCTTGTACATGAAGTCAAATGCAGCAGGTGAGCTCATCATCGTCTGCCTGTACGTAGACGATCTAATTTTTATTGGCAATAGCAGTAGCCTATTTGCGCAGTTTAGAACAGCCATGAAGTCCGAGTTTGAAATGACCGACATGGGGTCGATGAAATATTTTCTCGGCATTGAAGTTGACCAATCAGCAGATGGCATCTTCATTTCTCGGGGGCAAGTATGTGAAGGATGTCCCGAAGCGCTTCAAGATGGAGGACAACAAACTTGCCATCACACCTGTAGCCACAGGTTTGAAGCTGAGCAAGTTGGATATAGGGAGGTCTATAGATCCAACCTTGTTCAAGAGGCTAGTTGGCAGTCTGATGTACTTGACTGCAACTCGGCCAGATCTGATGTTCGGAGTCAGTCTAATCAGCCATTTCATGGAGACTCCGAAGGACACGCACTGGCAAGCAGGCAAGAGGATTTTGTGCTATGTCAGCAGGACGCGGAACCATGGCCTATTTTATGCCAGACAAGACCAGTTGGAGCTAGTTGGCTACACAGACAGTGACTGGGCTGGCAGTACTGATGATTGGAAGAGCACCTCCGGGTTTGCTTTCCATCTTGGATCAGGGGCAGTCTCATGGGCGTCCAAGAAGCAACCCATTGTTGCGTTGTCCATAGCCGAAGCAGAATATGTTGCCGCCACGACATCCGCATGCCAGGCAGTATGGCTGCGAAGAGTTCTGAGCGAACTGTTTAATCCTCCAGAAGGCGCGACAACAATTTTCTGTGACAACAATTCGGCCATTGCACTGTCAAAGGATCCCGTGTTCCATGGCCGGACGAAGCACATTGATATTCGTTATCACTTCATTAGAGAGTTGGTGAAGTCCAGAGAAATTCATCTGCAGTTTTGCAGATCCAAGGAGCAAGTAGCGGATATTTTCATGAAGCCTTTGAAGGAGGAAGACTTCAACAGATTACGAGAGCAGCTTGGAGTCAAAGTGCTTGTGAAATCAGGTTTAAAGGAGGGTGTTAGAAAAATAAACCCAAATTTCACACCTGTGCCCAACTGCGCTGCGAACCTTGGGCGAAACCGGACTGCACTCTAGACATGGGCAAAGTCGGACTGCGCTGCCGCAGTTCGGGATCCCGGAAAAAGTGTGACATGACGTCGCACTTATCTTCTGACAGATTTGACACCTGGCAGATCCGATATCCGCAAGAGTTAATGCCCAGTCGGCGTTTTTCAGAAACCCTAGATGTGGGTCGGTCAGAAAATAACTCTTATCCGGAGCTGTCAGAGGATAAACCCTTATCCTCCTCTCCCCGCGGCTATAAAAGGATGGTTCGGGTCTACAGACAAATCAGTGTGAAAGGTGCGTAGAAGAAGGAAGCAGAGCGGGTGTGAGAGAAGTTCGTGAGAGTGAGCAGAGAAAGAAGGGCGAGTGTTTCAGTGAGCAGTGTGGCTCAGCTGATAAATGTCCGAGCAGCAGACTCGACATTTCCCTTGTTCAGCTTTATCCTGCAAAGATAGCTCGCAGATGTTGTTACTTCCTCGATTGAGGAATTATGTAACCCTAGTTGTTCATATGAATAAAGTTTGCTTTTGTCTGTGGCATCTTTAGGGTTTGCAGTTGTTTAAGTCTTAACCTTGGTGTTCTCTGTTCCGGCGTTTCTCTCCATTCATTCGGGTCTTGCCAAGTCGGGCAAACCTAGCAGCAGTCGCGAAAGACAAAGAAGTTCGTTGCCGTGCAAAGTTGGACGCCGAGCGAAGTAAGTCACTTCGCTGCAACAGCCACGCTTCGGCAACCGAAGGTGCGAAGTCCGCACCTCGCTGCGACAGCCAGGGCTTCGGCAGCTTGAAGTTGCGAAGTTCGCACTCCGCGCGAAGTGCGCACTTCGGCAGCTTGCCGGTGCGAAGTTCGCACTTCGGCTGCACAGCCCATCGAAGTCCGCATTTCGGCTGCACAGCCCAGCGCACTTCGGCTGCACAGCCCATCGAAGTCCGCATTTCGGCTGCACAGCCCAGTGCAGTCCGCGCGAGTGCCGGACTTCGGCAGCTTGCCGGTGTGAAGCTCGCACTTCGGCCGAAGTCCGGACTTCGGCAGCTTGCCGGTGCGAAGCTCGCACTTCGGCCGAAGTCCGCACTTCGGCTGCTCTGCCTAGCGCAGTCCGCACTTCGCGAGAGTGCCGGACTTCGGCGGCTAGGCCCGCGCTGTCTGCACTTCGCTCCGTCGCCTGGAGCTTGGCTTGCGCGGTCTGAGCGGACAGTCTTCGGCGAAAGAAAAATCGCCATTAACCCTTGCCGAACACATGTGATTTTTTTCTTGAATGCTTAGCTTTATTTTTTATTTTGCATAAATATAACAATCCATTTTTTATGGTTACTATTTAGTTAGCTCTGGTTCTTCTTTCTCCCACTTGGCTTCAGCAGACGAAGCCTATTAAGCTTTGGTCAAAGACAAATAGGCATACAAAAGATGATTCCATTCGTCTGCAACACCGAGCAAACACCAATGACTACAATCTGCCTTGTTGTCCTCTTCGCCGGGATCCTTCCCATCTTTCGTACCGTACACTGAAGGATACCCGTCCTTGCGAAGCTCTGTCATTCGCGTTATGTTCATGAAAACAACCGGAAATTTCAATGTCTTCAGAACTTGATCGACCACAGACACCTGTGGAGACAGCGGTGGATGATATGTCGACGGATTCTCCACGGGCTCTGTTTCATTCTCGCATCTGCGCTAAATCCATGCCATCAATATTGATCTTATTTTCTTATCTAATATTATGAACCTATGGGCACTTAAGTCCTTGACCTTTTCATCAAAATATGATGTTATTAATGTTGAATAATACAAACAATACATAAAGCGTAACGTAACAAACCTTGAATGATGAAATGACATGCTACGAAAGAACACTAGCGTTGATCAGAAATTTATGTACGTCTTGTTGCCTTCCATGATTATGTCCCATCTGATTACCTCGCTTCAATCATTTAGTTCTTGTTTGATTTTTACAATTTCAGTGACAGTATCTAAAATTACAATGAGCTGAAGGTACCATTTTGTTGAGCACCAGGATTATCAGGCCACCAATGTGATGACTCAAAGACCAAGATATCAACTCCCTTCCAGTGCGCTCGATTCATTTCGATGGAGTCCAGGTGAAGAATCTTTTTACCCTGTTTATTGGTCTCGAGCTCAACCAAGAAAACAACCCAGAAGAATTCCACAGAAGCATTATAATCCTGCATCACCTAGCCAAACTTTGAAAAGACAATAATGTCAATAAAAAAAACTAACACTCAACATCAGATTAAACAAAATATTTTGATTAGGCACTTTTTCGATACTTAAAATTCAACTTGGAATAGTAGGTCCAACTTGGAATAGACCCCTTTTTCTACTGAAACTCATGCTAAAGCTCAACATCAGGTTAAATCAAAGATTGGTAAACTCTTTCTTCAGCTGAATCTGAAATTTAATATACCAGAGCTTTGAATTTTATAAGAGGAGAAGATAGAGATGTTGTTAGAAATTAAACTCAATTTCATGCTTGTAAGATCTCTCACAGATCTTATCCCCCAAATCCGATTGTAGATCCCTGACATTCGATTGCCATAAGTTTTCAGTGTGCGCATTTAATACCGGTAGTTGTGATTGGAAGGAAATCCTAGTTTTTGTTTTCCCTAACGCATGTTAGAAGATAAGCCAATATAAGCCTTATCTCTCCTTCCACCCGACTATATAAGGAGGCGGTGTCTTTCAGAAGAGATATAGAGTAGTGCAGAGGGTGTAGCACAAAGTAAAGGAAGCAAGTGGAAGAAGTTCATAGCAGAGGAGTCAGAGCAGCAGCCTTCCAAAAAAACTTCCAATGTTTATCCTGCAACTAAGATTTTAGATGTTTGTACAAATGCTGGATGAAGAAGCAACTAGTAAATTCAAGCTTTGTATTAAGCATTGTAAAACTGCGATAGTAGTTGGTTTATTTCAATTAATATAATATAAATTTGTGTATCTATATTTCCTTTCTTTATTGCCATCTTGAGTTTGTCTTCTCCTTGGAAAATTTAAAGTCTTTGTTGTTTCACGTAGAGAAGCTTTGAAAAAGTATTTTCGGGCAAACAACTCCAAAAAGAAATTTGCCCAAAATTGCATTGAGTGTGGGTGAAAAAGACTTTTGCCCGAAATCGTTTGCAAGGTAGGTGAAAAATATTTTTGCCCCCCAAAATCATTAGCGGAGTTGTTTAGCAAAATGGTTGTTTTACCCCATATAAGAGCGAAACACCTATTTCACCCCTTTGTGAGCGAAACGCCTATTTCGTCCCACCACTACACAAAACTGTAATTTCACATGATTCAAGTATGTTTTCCCAAAAAAGGGTTTTGGGACTCCTGTGTCTCAAAAAATCTTTTCGAGACTCCCATGTCTCGAAAAGGAGTTTCGGGACTCCCTTGTCCTGAAAAAGAGTTTTAGGACTCTTGTTTCCCAAAAAGGAGTTTCGGGACTCTCATGTCTTGAAAAATAATTTCAAGACTCCTAAAATATGATTCTTACAAATTAGTATTAGAGTAAGTGCCCTCTCATGGACGATAAGAAGCAATGACTTCCAGTAGCAACCCTTTGCAGTTTTAGATCCTATGGTTCAATGGCAAAAACTATGATTACTAGAGAATTCAAATGAGGATCTTGTTCGAGTCTTAGGAGCTATGGGACCTGGTCCAGAATAGTTATGCAGAACCAATAGATGTAGCAAAATTGAGTGCTCTCTCCTAGGTGGAGTCATATTTGTTGAAGAAGAACCAAAAGAAGGACCAGAAGGCATTATCTATATAATGTAGGTGATCGAGGAGATAATATTCCCATAAATCATAGCAGCAACCACATCAAAGGCTACCTAGGAAATCTTAGTCAACTCCTTCTAGGGTACCAAAAAGGTGAAGTTAGTGTAGTTGTAGATTCTGACAAGGGATTTTGAGAATCTTGAGATGAACGAGTCAAAGTCCATGAGCAACTTCTTTAATTTGATTATGGGTATCATGAACATGATGAATGGCAAGAATGTGGAGAACTAGAGGAATGTGGATAAGATACTAAGGAGCCTCCTAGTAAGGTTTGCCTCAATTGTGATAATCAAAGAATCAAGGTATTTGAAAACCCTCTCTATAGATGAGCTCATGGGTTCTCTACAAAAATAGGAGTAGAGGTTGAGTCGGCCATATTGATCCTCATTAGAATAAGCATTCAAGATGTAAGTCTCATTCTAAGATAGTAGCAGAGAAGAATCCCACCAAGCAGTCTCTAGTTCTCAAGGAGGAAGAGGCAAAGGTAAGAGTGGAAGAGATAAAAAGTGAGGAGGAAGGTCAAACTCCAATGACGGAGAGACTAGCGAGAACTTCCATCAAGCATGAGGAAGACGCAATGGAAGAAATCAACAAGAAGGATCTAATCATAGGTATTATGGATTTAAGATCCAATGTTATTATTGCAAGAAATTCGATCATTATATTTCTTAGTGTAGAAAGAAGATGGCCAAGGATAATAAACAACAAGCCCATTACACAAACAAAAATAAAAATGTAGAGTGTAGAGATGCTTGTGGAAATGTGTTGTTAACTTGTATTATTGAAGAGGGGATCCAAAAGAATATCTAGTATCTCGATAGTGGGTGCAACAACCACATATTTGGGAACAAAGAGATGTTCTCACAACTTGATGAAACAATCAAGTCTAAAGTGAATATGGGGAACAACATCAAACTACCTATTATGGATAAAGGAAAAATCACCATCCACATCAGGAAATATGAAATGAAGTAAATACAAGATTTCTATTATGTACCTAGGGTGAAGCACAATTTGTTGACTGTTGGACAACTTGTGTAGAAGGGGTACACTATTCAAATATAAATATGGAGCCTGTACCATAAGAGAAAAAGAGCATGGGCAAATTGAAATAGTGTCAATGACAAAGAACAAGATGTTTCCCCTACAAATTTAGAAAAAATTGTTGATGTCATTCAGTGTAGTGGTGAAATATTCTACATGGTTGTGGCATCTTAGATTCAATCATCTGAGTTTCAATGGCTTGAACCTGCTACACTAGAAACAGATGGTGAAGGGTTTACCCCTCATAAAGCAACCGAATCAAGTGTGTGAAGGTTATCTGGTTGGCAAGCAACACAAGGATGTGTTCTCTACAAGGAAATCTTGGAGATCTTTACAACCATTGGAGCTAGTACACTCAAATATTTGCGGTCCAATGCAGACCAACACATTTTCTAGAAATGAATACTTCCTAACTTTCATTGATGATTTTAGTCAGAAGACATGGGTATATCCCATAAATCAAAAGTCAGAGGTATTCAAAAAATTCAAGGAGTTCAAGGCTCTAGTTGAGAAATAAAGTGGCTACCACATGAAGACTTTCATAACATATTGAAGAGGTGAGTATATCTCTAATGAATTCCATAATTTCTACAAGAAAAATGGAATTTTTAAGTAGCTCACTACCAAATAAATGCCATAATAGAATGGTGTTGTAGAGAGAAGGAACATAACAGTCATGGAGATGGCACAAAGCATGCTGAAGGTAAAGAATTTGCCATAATATTTTGGGGCAGAAGTTGTATATTATGCAATTTATCTGCTAAATCAGTCTCTCATAAAGAATGTGAAGGGCAAAATTCATTAGGAGGCTTAGAGCAACAAAAATCCCAATGTTTCTCACTTAAGAGTTTTTGGGTGCATAGCATATGCACATGTTTAAGATGAGAAGAGGAATAAGTTGGATGACAAGGCAAAGACATGCATCTTCACTAGGTATAGAGAAGAATCAAAGGCATATAGGCTATATAATCATGTGATGAAGAAGTTGATTATCAACTGAGACGTAAATTTCTTGGAGGATGAAGACTAGAACTAGAAATCAAAGATTGACCATCCTGAGCTAGAAATTATCAAGTTAAATTATGTGGACGAAAATAGAGTGCATCATCCCTATAGCTTCAAGCAACAATACTGGAGCTAGCAGTAGCATTGCCTCGTCATCACAAATGACACAAATTGCAAGTAGGATCTCCAATTTGAGAACACCAGTAAAGACAAGGATCTTACAAGACATTTATGAGGTAACTCAAAATCAAATAGGTGAAGAACATTCTTATTTTGCTTTATTTTTTGAGTGTGATCCAATTTTATTTGAAGAAGCAATTTAGAATAAAAAATAGGTGTAAGTTATGGATGATGATATAGAAGCCATAGAGAAGAATCAAACATGGTAGCTGATGAATCTCCTAGTAGGGAAGAAGACCATTAGAGTCAAATGGATATACAAAACTAATTTTAATGCCCAAGATGAGCTTAATCAGTATAAGGTCAAACTAGTGGCAAAAGGCTACAAGTAGAAATTAGGGATTTACTATCATGAAGTGTATGCACCTATAGCGAGACTTAAGAAAGTCAAAATAATCCTAGCATTGGAAACCAAGAAGGGTTGGAATGTTTACCAAATGGATGTCAAGTTTTCCTTCCTCAATGGAGTTTTGGAAGAAGAGGTCTATATAGACCAACCATCGGGCTATGAGCTGGAAGGGCAAGAAGACAAGGTCCTAAAATTTAATAAATCCATGTATGGGTTGAAGCAAGCACCCAGGACTTGGTACAGTCATATTGATGCATACTTTTATGAGAATGGGTTCATCAAAAGCCCATATGAGCACACCCTATACCTAAAGACAAATGCATAAGGGAATATGATAATTGGTTGCTTGTATGTATATGATTTGATATATACTGGCAATAGCAATATGCTATTTGACCAGTTTAGAACAGCCATGAAGAAGGAGTTTGAGATGATGGACTTAGGCCTGATGATATACTTTCTAGGCATAAAAGTTAACAAAACTGTAGATGGCATATTCATTTATCAGGGTAAGTATAGCAAATATTTCCTAAAGAGGTTTAATATGGAGGACAACAAACCTACCGTCATACTTGTTGCCACAGTCCTGAAGCTAAGCAAAATAGATTGCAACAAAAATATTGATCCAACTTTGTATAAAATTTTAGTTGGTAGTCTCATATATTTAACTGCAACTAGACCAAATTTAGTGTCTGGAGTGAGCTTAATTAACAATTTTATGGAGACTCCAAAGGAAACTCACTGGAAAGTAGGTCAAAGGATTTTGTGATATGTCAATGGGACCAGGAACTATGGAATTTTTATACCAAAAAAGACCAGCTTGAATTGGTTGGCTACACAAATAGCGATTGGGTTGGCAAATATAATGATTGAAAGAACACTTTCAACTATGTTTCCAATCTTATATCAGGAGCAATTTCACTTTCATCAAAGAAGTAACCAATAGTTGTGTTTTCCATTGTTGAGGTAGAATATATTACCACCACCTCAACCACATGCTAGGCATTATGGCTACGAAGAATATTGGGTGAACTAAATCATCCACTGAAAGGGGCAACAACTATTTTTTATGATAAAAATTCCTCCATAGCACTGTTGAAGGATCCAGTGTTTCATGGCAGGACCAAGCACATCGATATCCACTATCGTTTTATCAGAGAGCTAGTGAAAGCTAACAAAATTGAGTTACTATTTTGTAGGTTAAAAGAACAGATAGCAGATATTTTCATAAAATCTTTGAAGTAGGAGAACTTCAATAGGTTGATGGAAATGTTGGGCATCAAAGTCTTTGTGAAATATTGTTTAAAGGAGGATTTTAGAAATTAAACTCGATTTCACGCTTGTAATATCTTTGACATATCTTATTGCTCAATCTGATCACAGATCTCTGACATCCGATCGTCGTAAGTTTCTAGCATGCGTATTTAATACCAATAGTTGTGATTGGAAGGAAACCCTACTTTGTTTTTGGTATATATTAGAATATAAGCCCTAGTGCATATTAGAATATAAGCCCTAGTGCATATTAGAAGATAAGCCCTAGTGCATGTCAGAAGATAAGTCTTATCCCTCCTTACACCTGACTATATAAGGAGGTGGTGTCTTCTAGAGATATACATTAGTGTGGAGGGTGTAGCGCAGAGCAATGGAAGAAAGTGGAAGAAGCATAGAGTAGAGGAGTCAGAGCAAAAACCTTCTAAAATATCTTCCAGTGTTTAACCTACAACTAATATTGTAGATGTTTGTACAACTTTTGGATGAAGAAGCAATTGGTAAATTTAGGCTTTGTATTAAGCATTGTAAAATTGTGATAGCAGTTGGTTTATTTTAGTTAATATAATATAAATTTTTGTATTCATATTTCCTTTATCAATAATCCTCTTGAGTTTGTCTTATCCTTGGAAAATTTAGAGTGTCTACCATTTCGCGTAGACAAGCTTTCAAAAAGCATTTTCAGTAAAATAGCTCTGAAAAGAAATTCGCTCAAACTTGCATTGAGTGTGGACGAAAAAAAAATCATTTTCAAAGTAGATAGAAAATATTTTCGTACCCCGAAATCATTAGCGAAGTTGCTAAAAGAAATGGTTGTTTCACCCGTGGAAGAGCAAAACACATTTTTTCCCACCTTGGTGACTGAAACGCTTGTTTCGCCCCACCACTACACAAACCTACCATTTCACCTGATTCAGGCATGTTTTCCCAAAAAATGGTTTTGAGACTCACGTATCCTAAAAAATATTTTTGAGAACTCCCAAATCATGATTCTTAAAAATGCTTAAATAATGGTTTTCTTATTGATGAGAATCACTTCCTAAAGAAGGCACGTCAAGGACTCAAACACGATTTTATTAGGGAATCCCTCGTAAACATCAATCTCTTTCCTCTCAACTTCTATAGCATATCTTTGGTATTGAACCTAAAATGTCGATGTCAATCACTTATCCTAATTCAAACTGTAAAAATTGTTAAATCAAAATAGTGCTCCAATAAGGAATTGAAAGCATGAGATTCCAAAAGATTTTAGAAAGGAAAACTACTTCGATGCATTCAAATCAGAATAACGCTTAAGTCCTAGAATATGAAGTGCATTAAACGAAAGAGGCAAATTGATTGAAATCAGTTACAAGAATTTAGAGAAGTCACAACCCTTTTATTAAACTCTTTAACCTCGGTTACAAAATTGCCTCCTCCCTTTTTAGGGGTTAGGAGCATTAAATGGATTTGGTTACAATCGTGATCAATGATCCCTCTTTCGCATGCCCACGTTTGAAATGGGCGGGCCAGAGTGTTGTCACTGCTTATGCTGATGAATCCTCACTTCTTGCTGCTCCTCCTGCAATCAAAGAAACAAACAAGGCATTAGTAGCACCTGTGACAAAAAGGAAAGTTCGTTCTTTGAAATTGACAAAAGATGCACATAAACGATTGTCTAAAACAGTGAGTAAAGTGAATCTAAATGACCTGAAAACCTGACAGAGGACAAAAGACATTACCAGAGGGCCACTGCCATTGAAACAGTCAGCTAATCTGCTTTCAACTAGAATTCATCCCTGGGAAAGATGAATTTCGACTGCTATTCGTCCTCGGGTGGGACGAATTCGATTGTGTTAGAAAAACTGAAGTGATACTGCTCCAATGTTGACTCCCAAGACCTCCAAAACACCTGCAAACAGAGGGGTTACGTAATTGGGGCCATTTTGGGATGACCCAGATGGTCAGGTTCTCCCAATTTGGCCTTTATCTTCGAGAATTCGATGTTGCTACCTGCAAGTTAGTGGGACAACAAAGTGACAAAAAGCATGATAAAATCTGATCAAAACATTATAGAATTGAAGCTATGAGTTAACTAAATAGAATAACATAAAATTCAACATGAACAAATGATCTATAATACTTTAGAATGAAACTTAAACAAATGCGGGATGCCCAAGTGGGCCTCCCACCGTTGGCACTTGATTTCGGTGCCAATCCACTAGGGATGGGCCCAAAACCTCTTAGGATTGGGGTGTCGGCAATTAGTGGTTTAAGGTGGTCAAATTTTGGATTTGGGTTAGATCCATGCTTCCAAAAGCCACCCAATAACCTCCCTTGCGAAGATATTAATGGATGTGAGAAGGCGAATCAAAAATGATACAAGTGGTTGTTCAATTGGGAAACACTTCGTTGCTTGAAAATGCCTCCAATCTCCTCTGCTTTGGGTGGGAAAGTCCACCATTTTATAGACCCATGGGGTCTCTTTGGAGGGGCATGCAGGGATGCCATGTGGCGGCCATGCCTTCCCAAGAGGGAGGAGACTCCTCCCTGACTTGGGCTTCCATGATCGCCCTTGTGACAGTCCACTAATCGCCAACCTACCCACCTACACGCGCATGCATGGCAGGAGGCAATAATTGACTGTCCTTGGCTGCCACTTGGTGGCATTTTTCTTTTTGCCCGTTAAACCTGGAATTCATCCTGACCAGGGACAATTTCAGAATTCGTCCCTGGGTGAGACGAAACCTAGTTAGTATTCTTCCCTAGGTGAGACGAATACTGAGCAAAGTGTCTAAATGTGCCATATTGCTTCTTGACCTTACAAAATTGCTATGAAAGTGGTTAGGACCATTGTTTGACCTCTGAGGGCTGCCCTGGGGACTGTGTTTGTCAAAGCGATCAGTGTTTGTAGTCACATAATCGGATTGGTGCTATTTTGGTGTCTACAGGAATAAAAAATAAAAAATAAATTGCAATATATATTTCTACCTAGGAATGGTATAGCCATATGGTTGCCATCTCCATCTTTCATAGTCTAAATCCGGTCTACCATTTTGTCTACAATTAAGTTGAGTTCTAACATAAGGGTATTTTCAACCATTTTAGAGATGATAGAAGGAATATTGTACCCATTTTTCCTCAGAGAATAAACTACATTGTGTTCCCCTCTTATGGACATAATGTTTCTTACGAATGTCTCTTAGATATAGTTGAAAGTCCTTGATTTATTGGGAAGTAAAGTGGGATTGAGCATAAAACTTGCCATGCACAAGGAAGCAAAACAACATTAATGGGATAAATTACACCATGATTAAACCTAAAACTTGATCTCTATAGAGTTGGGCATTTTCCTAGCTAATTTTCTCAACTTACGTTGTTGATGTTGCTAATTTTTTTTGTGACTATACGGTGGACTTCATAACCCATTTTTTTGAATGTATACTATAGTAATGATGGTCTGATGATATTATTGAAGAATGCACTCTAGAGTGTCGGGCCTTATGTGTTGCTATAAAGCACAAGAGACTTGTATGCTACGCAAGAGACTTATGCGATGTGCAAGGAGTGCACAGGTCGTGCGTGCTATCCAAGGTGTGCAAGCCTTGTGCATGCTAAAGTCTTTTAAACTATGTAATGACACAAAAGACTTGTATGCATAGTAAGGAGTGCACAGGATCTTTTGTACCAAGGTCTTGTGCAATGGGTCTTGTGCATCAATATCTTGCACACTGGGTCTTGTGCATCAATATCTTGCACACTGGGTCTTGTGCGCCAATGCCTTGTGCAGTGGAGAGGATGGACTAGGGTAAGACACAAATGAAAAGTACACCTAAGTCTTGCATAGTGGAGAGGATGCATCTGGGTAAAGTGCAAATGGAAAGTGTGCCTAAGTCTTGCATAGTGGAGAGGATGCATCAGGGTAAGGTTCAAATGGAAAGTGTGTCTAAGTATTGCGTAGTGGAGAGGATGCACTAGGGTAAGGAGAAAAATAGAAAGTGCACCTGATTCTTGAATTAAATCAAATCACCACCTTAGGGTTTTGGAGGCACTAAAAAGACAAAATAGATGAAAAGACAAAAAGGCAAAGGTTGAGACGTTAGAGTGGGCTGCATTGAGAGTTCGAAACTCTCCAAAGGCAAAGGTAATATTTTAATTTTAATTTTAATTAAATGCTTAATTTGGAGGTATATGGTTGTTTAGTGGTTGAAATTGGAAAGGTTGCTTTGAAATAAAATTGTGGTAGTTGAGAATTATCTTTAGGAGTTATAAGGAGAATTTTATTTTATATTTAAAGTCTTAAAATTGCTATTGTGGAATATTGAAAGGTTAATACTTTTTGGGCAGTATGTTATTTTGAATTAAGGGTTTTTGTGACTATTGTGAGGATATTTATTATTATTTAAGTTGGAGTGATAAGGTGTAATTTTGATATTATTTTTGTGATATGTTTTGTTTAAGAAAATTATCATATCACCCTTATTGAGATTGGCAAAGAAGTAATTGTGAGTATGGCAGATTTGTGAGGTCAATTACTTGACATTCAAAAAGGTATGGGAAAATTCTTCATTGGTTGACTTGGTTGATTGGCTTTATTAAAAATTAAGTTTGGAGTAAAGAGGACTTGATTAGGGTTTCCTTTTGGAAAGTGGTTGAGTTATTGCTCCAAGATTTTCCGATTTGGGAGTTGAGATTAAAACCTTGTTTTATTAGCATTGTTGTTGATACCATTGGTTGAGTGAAGTGTTTGAGTTAATACTTCAAGGTTTTATAAATTGAGAGTTGTGAATGAAGCCTTATTTTATAAGCATTTTTGTTGAAGCCACTGGTTGTGTAAGGAACCTGTTAGGGTTTGGAAAAATTATGAGTATCATTGTTATGTGAAGAATGTTTGATGAGCATGGTTGTTGAAGTGAGTTTTTATGCAAAGAACTTGAACTAGGGTTTGAAAATATCATGAGTATCATTGTTATGTGAGATTTTTTGTTGAGCATTGTTGGAAATATTTTGAGTTGGATGATACATGCTTGGACTAGGATTTGTGAGCAAGAGTTGTTTATTGAAGTAATTGGTTGAGTAGAATTGTTTGAGCCTAGTCAAGTGGATGTATGAAGTGATTGATCAAGTTCAATAAAACAAACTATTCTATATTCTAATTTGAGTTGATATTGAGTGTTGAGAATAGAACATATTGAGTCTCTAAAAATTCTCTTTATGCTTCTATGAGATTGATTTGAGTTGATATTGAGTTTTGAGAACATAACATATTGAGTCTCTAAAAATTCTCCTTATGCTTCTATGAGATTGATTTGAGTTGAGATTGAGTTTTGAGAATAGAACATATTGAGTCTCTAAAAATTATCTTTATGATTATATGAGATTGAGTTGAGAAAGTGATTGATTATTGAGTATAGAACATATTGAGTCTCTAACAATTCTTTTTATGTTTCTATGATATTGGATAACTTCTGTGTGGACTTGTTAAGAAGATTTGAGGTAAGTCTTTGAGAAGACTTGTGGACTGATTTTGTGTGAGCTTTTGTGGAAGCTTACAATACATATTTAAGAAAGTCCTAGAGAGGACTTATTGAGTATATTTGGATAATTTCTATGTGAGCTTATTGAAAATATTTGGACAAGTTCTGTGTGATCTTGTTGAGCATATTTGGACAGGTTTTGTGTGCACTTTTTGAGAAGATTTGAGTAGGTTCTAAGTGGACTTGTTGAGAATATTTGAGTAGGTTCTGAGTGGACCTATTGAGCAGATTTGTGCTATACTGGCTGGACTATGTTTAGTGCAAATTTGAGTGGAATTTTTCTAGACCAGTTGGACTATGTATAGTGTAAGAGTTGAGCAGATTTGTGCTAGACCGAATGGACTATGTTTAGTATATATTTGAGTGAGCTTATTGAGCAGACTTGTGCTAGACCAATTAGACCGTGTTTAGTGCAAGATATCAAGTAGAGCTATGCTAGACCGATTATACTATGTTTAGTACAGAATCAATATAGAGCTTTGAAGGTGATAGAGCAGAGAGGATAGAGTCTCCAATGGATAGAGATACAACAACCAGGGCAGTGAGGATAGGTCTTTTGAGTGGGGACAAGAGTCTTCAGTGGAGAGAGATCCACAAACCATATTTAGGGGATCAGCATATCCTTTGGACAGAGGTCCATAAACATTGTAATTGGGAAGGATTCCCAAGATATTAATTGAGAAAATTTTACTAAAAGATTTTCTCCGTGGAAGTAGCCATGTTTGGGTGAACCATGTTAAAAATGTGTCTCTATTGTGTATGGTGTTTTGTGCATTGATTTTTTTACTACTATTAATATTGCTATCTATACACTACATAATATTGATTTGGAAAGAAAAGTAAAAAGTACTCTTATATTGTTCACCCCCCTCTCTCAGTATAAGCTTGTGTTCTTCAAGAATAATATATATCCACTGCCTTTATTCTACTTTGGAAAAAGTAAAAATAAAACTAAGTCCTACAATATTAATTGTAGTTAAATTGCATAATAATTCTTGAAGATTCATTTCAAATTATTCTTGATTAGTTGCATTAAATTGATTAAGTGCATTAATTTGAGAGTTGATTGGAGTGATAAGGTGAAATTTTTAGTGCATTGAAAGAAATTTTAATATATTTATTTACACTATTCTATTTATCTCAAAAGGATTATTGTTTGTATTCTTGAGAAGGACATAAAATTAGAAATTGTCAAAGTGTCTAAAGACACTATTAGTGCACACAAAAATGCAACACATAGTGGCCAAGTGAAGCCATCAAAATAGGTTAGAATCCTCTAAAACTTGGATAAGAATACGACTAAAAAAAATCAGAAATAAAAGCTTCAAAATTTGAGACTTAGTGAGTGTCAAATCCAAAGCATTACAGGGTTAGTTGCAAGGAAACAAGTGCAGAAAATTACACCTTAAAATGAGCTTCTATCTACTTCTATCTAAGATTGGATTTTTCATCATAATATCCAAGAAAAAAGGGAAAGGTGTATAAGCAAAGAGACAACCTCAAAACCCCTACATTGCATTCAAAAATTCTGCCATATAAATCAGAATATTAGACCTGCAAAAAGAGGTGCAATAAGAGATGCAAAAGGCATCTAATTTAAAAATATTATTATATTGTGTTGCACTTATCTAACTCATTCTAAGCAGGAAAAAGGGCAGATTAGAAAGTGTCTCAAAGGCACAATATAAGCAGGGTGAAACAACCAAAGGTAGCTAAATGCTAGCATTCTATCAAGCATGAAAAATAGCCATTCATATAGTCTCATATTCTATGTATCTTGGATGATCGAACCTACAAAAGACAAGGCACAAAGCCAAGGAGAAATCAGGTAGTATATAAACAAAGGAAATAGATGCAAGTAGATTGGAACGATACATCCAATCAAGGAGCATTCACTACCTCAAGTGGAGTATCACATATTATTCATCAAAGTGCTGCCATATCTCCACCAAAGCTCCACCAAAGCTCCTCCATATCTCCACCAAATATCCACCATAAGCAATACTTGGCTGGAAACATCTCAGCACCAATGAAGTACAACAAAGAACAAGGTGGAAAAATAAGGTTGAAAGGATTGCAAGAAGGCATTTATAAGATAAGGGCATGCAAAGGAAATAAGGCGCCACTTGTAATTATCTAAAAGAACCCTAAAAAATACCCACGAAGGAGGCATTACAACATTGTCTTGGTGTCCATACTCAATGTCATAGAGGAGTTATTTACAGCTAGAAGTGTCACATGAAGAATCCTCATATACATTAAAGCATAAACATATTTTGTACAATGCACAAAGAGGGAATAAAAAAATATTTTCAAGTAGAGATGACACTTGTCACAAGCGTTAGAACAAGATCAACATATCCACAAAATAACTGAAGTATTCTTGGAATGTATTAAAATTGTTGTGAAACTTATCACTCGACTGACCGCCTATTAAAGGCAACTTGGACCAAGCAACTCGGTAAGCAACCAAGAAAAAATTCGATAGCAAGAGAAATTCGAAGTATTTAGAAGCGGTAAGGAATAGTAATCTCAGTCAAATGGGTGAAGGAAGCATTAAAGATAGTATTGAAGTCAATAACAAGTTGGAGAATCTATCATTACTCACAGTTCCCAATAAGGATAGACTACCAATGCTTTCATAAATATGTAAAGCCTTATTAAGGTACAATTTTACCCATCTAATTTTTTTTCATTAAAAAGGAAGTTATAAGGTTATATTTGAAGGTTGAAATATTAAAGGAAATAAATCTTTATTTGAAAGAAAAACTTAGAGAAATTAAATATCAAAGTTGACTAATATTTGCAAATATAACCTAGGAGAAATAAGGGATACTACTTGGGATAAATAAATTTAATATTTGCAAATATTAATGTGTTCTAATTTTCCAAATTTGGGAGTTATAAGGGTTACAACACCAAAATAGATTATTAGAAATTAGAAACACTTAAATAAAATCCTAAGGGATTCAAAAATATGTTATCAGGATTTTTTACTAAGGTTGGAAATTTATAATATTCTTATCTCAAAAATTTCTCAAAAGGGACAAAAGAAATCCAACATTAAAACATCTTCAAAATTGGAAAAGTTCTTAGTTTAATAGGAGTAATAAGGTGTTAAAATGTTGATTTTTATCTTTACAAAGCTTTATAAAATCAACCAAAACTTGAACTATATTTTACAAGAGCACTATATCATATTCCAAAAATATCTAGGGAGTCATAAGGCAATTTATAAAAACTTGATAATAATAATATCTATCAAATATTATAAAGTTGAGAATATATAAGCTTTCTACAAAACCTGAAATTAGGTATACATACTCTCATTACTAGGGAGACATAAGGAAGCCTACAAACCTAAGTATTAATAAAGGTTTTATCAAACCAAGATTATATACTTCAATTAGGGATCACATATCTAAAACTAGGGAGCTATAAGGATGTCTACTTCTCAAAATACCTATAAGAATAATTTCTTCAAAAAAGAAAAAGCTAGTGCCATAAAACTTGGGATCATGAATCTACTCAAGAAATTGGAAGGAAGGTTAGATCTAACTTCAAAAGTAATTCATAGTGAAGCCTTAGAAGATAATTTTGATACCATTGAATACTATATTCAAGCTCGTATCAATGACGTAATTGACAATGGAAAAAGTGACATTTCACTTTCCTTAGACTTTGTGAGCATATTATACATGGCATTGCTCACATATAAACACTACAAGGCTGAAAATGTAGAACAAAAAGGATTGATAGAACTACTCAAAAAGAAGGTAAAACTTAATGAATCATATCTAGAAAAGTTTTTCAATCCTCATGTAGCATCAAAACTTCTTGTTCTACTAACTCAAGATCTTATCATGATGCCTTAAGTGGTTGTTCATAAACTTTTGTACAAATTTAAGATAGAAAAGAAGAATCTTCCTCACAAGAACAAAGTAGCAACACAACCACCTATGAGAGCACAAAAATAAGAATCAAAAGTAAAGGTAGAGATGAAGAAGATAAAGGAAGATTACAATGTAAAGTCAATCTTTAGCTTCAACTACAACTTAATTTACATCATATGAAGACACAAATTACCTACTGAACCTAAACATAGTAAGGAATGAAGGAGAATAGAAACTCCATTATCCAATGGAAGAAGATCCATATTAAAGACTAAAGTCTTCAATACTAAAATAATGTAATATAGGGGGATGTTAGAAATAGAACATATTATATCATTTGGGTCATGTAAATGTACCTTCCAAGATACATACTTAGGACATTATATTACTTTAGTGGAAATTTATCTAGTTACTTCATGCAATGTAATAAATGCACAAGTATAAATGTACAAGTTGTATATGTGCAAGTTGTCCCTTGCATATCTAGGTAGAGTGTTGGCCAAGGAACCTATCTTCCTATATAATAAGGGCCTCATTGTAATAGAGATATAGAAAAATAGAGAAGCTTAGAGCACATTCATAGATAGTAGCACAATTTTATGTAAATCACCATATATTGGTGATGAGTGTAATATAGTTCAGTAGCTTTAGTAATGGAGTATTCATTTCCTCTATAGTTAAATTGTATTTATTTATGTCATTTATATTTATAGTATATTTCAATCATCTCATAGATTTACTTTCTTTCATAGTATTCTGCATCTTGTGATTGCTATCTCTCATTGTACATTACATAAAAATATAACAATCCCAAGTGGAATAATGTTATGCAAGAAAAGTATATATTTTTATAAAGAATTAAACATGGATTTGGTTTCCTTACCCAAATAAAAGATCATTTTTGTTGTAAATAGGTATACAAGAACAAGTTTGATATTAATTAACAAATTGAGAAGCACAATGCTTGCTTTTTGGATAGGATATTTTCTTAAGAGATGAGAATTGACTACATAAATATGTTTGTCCTTGTAGATCACATGGTCTTTATTCATATAATCATTTCCATTGTTAGTTCACTATAGTTGAAAGGATTAATAGACATCAATGGTGCATTGATCCATAGGGATATTCTTAAATATATATATATATATATATATATATATATATATATATATATATATATGCAATAACTACCTAGCAGTTTGTAATGTGGATGGAATAAAGCAAGCATATCATGCATGGTATCAAAGGACTCATTCTCTCTTTTATTTATAAATTATAGCAATGAGAATTATAGCATCATATTAATATTAAACATTATTATGACCGCATTACTAATATTATGTTATATGTTAATGATCTACTCATTTTTGGTATTATAATTTATATGAGTTGGAAAATAAAGTTGAGGGTTTAAAAAATCTTGATATGATATAACCTATTTCTTTATTTTGTCAATATTTAGATAGTTAAAGCTTCTGTAAATACATCTCACTCTCTCTTAGTATGCTTTGGATTTATTGTAGGATGCTAGTTTACATTCTTTTAACTCTAAGCTGAAGTTCCAAACTAAGTTCTCCACTCTCTTATTTGATACTATAATATCTTAATGTTTGGCGGGTAGCATTATTTTTCTCACTCTTATTCATTAAGACATAATATTAATTATTATTATCTTCAATTTTAGGTACATGTAGGTTCTAAATAGGACTTAATGTAATTTATATTGGGAGTATCTTAGGCTATTTTAAAGTGCTATTTATATGCAAATTTACTAATTTATTGATTATCCTATCATGTTGAGGTGATATTTTAATTTAAATTAGGCTTCAAAACTTGATGGGCATGTCTCCTAATAGTTCATTACTTCATTGTGTTCAATACCCATTTTTCAATGATATCGATGACAAACACCATATAATTTTTTATAGATAAAAATATTTTAGGTTTAGTTAAATGGTGAAGCATCTTTGGTGGATGTCGATGGTTCGTAAGTGGTCACTTATTTCATAGAAATATTTCATCACTCGATTTTATGAAAAATTAACTATTGTTGAGCTAGTTTGTAGTTAAGTGGAGCATTAATAAACTAACCATATTGATATTTCATATAAAATATAGTCATTAGATTTATTTGTAGAGTTTGGGTGCAGCATTAATAAATTAAGCATATTAATATTTCAAATATAATATAGTCATTAGATTTATTTGTAGAGTTTGGTTGAGTCAACATATGTACCTTTAATAGATCAATTTACAAATAAATTTACAAAGGTCATGCCTACTGAATGGATTTTACTAAATTACAAGATCAATTTGGTGTGTTGAAGTTTCTCTTAAGTGGAGCATTAAAGGCCTATGCATATTGATATTTTAAATATAATATAACCATCAAATTTATGTATAGTATTTGGTTGAACCGGTGTATATGCCCTTAGTAGATCAATTTATCAATATCTTGACCAAGGTCATGTCTACATAATGTGTTTTACTAGATTATAGGATCAATTTGGCCTATGAGAGTTTCTTTAAGTGGAGCATTAATATACTAGGCATATTGAGATATATGTTTTGATAAAATGGATGAAGAGGTTTTGAAAGGTGTTCCAAACCTTTTACAAGAGTGGATCAACCAACCAGAATAAAGATATCAATATAGCAAACCAATAAGAATCCATAAAATAGACAAACAACAAAGCTACATAATAGCCAATTAGGACAAAAAATAAATTTTCTCAGGGGATCCCTACTGTCATAGATCATATCCATTTGAAAACACAAATTATTTCCTAAAAAAATTATTATCTATTTGATTTAATCCATCTAGGAAATCCTTCTACCAAATTGTGCATCTTTCCTGTAAAAGTCCTAAGTTTGCTAAACAATTTGCTGATCTATTTCCCTTCTTGCAAATATGCTTAATCTCAACTACTTTGAGGGTTAAAATTTGTATTTGAATTTTAGCAAGTTCCCTTGTGATCATCCAAGAAGGAACCTGAATATCTTTGAGCATATTAATGATATTGAAAGAATCCCCTTCAACAATTACCATCCTGCCATTCAAAATTTCTAGTTGACAAAGCCCTTGAAAGAGAGCTCATGCCTCCACAAAATGACTCTTCTGATGATCTAAATTTTCAACGAAAGCAAAAAAAATCCTCTCATCAAAATCTCTAACCAATCCTCCCCCACCGACTAGTTCTGGATTCCCTTTAGAAGCTCCATCAAAATTTAACTTCAACTAGTCAGGAGGAGGAGGTTCCCATATAGTAGTATGTCTATTAGGAGTTTCAAGGTAATGTTTTGGAGAATAATATCTAAATCCAAGAGTCAAATCCACTACCAAATCCCCAATAGAAAGTGACATTCTCTAAATATATTGTATCCACATTCTCAACAATGGCAGTAACAACATGAATTGCCACAAACTCAGTTGGATGAGAGATATTTATATTTTAGATATAATATAGCCATTAGATTTATCTATAGTGTTTGGTTGAGATAATGTATGATACTTAAATAGATTAATTTGTAAATATCTTCACCGAGTTCAAGTTACTTAATGGAATTTACCATATTATAGGATCAACTTGATCTACAAGAGTTTCTTTTAAGGGAGGATATTTAATAAAGTTTTTTTTTCATGGCCATGTTGATCTTAAGTTTGAAGATGGAGATGTGGTCAGCTCTCACTCAAGTCCAAGTTAACATTATCTAATGATTTTATATTTGTCTCACATGCCTATATTCACCTTATACATCTACTCTTATATTATTAATATCCAATAAGTTTGTCTAGGGTCCAACTTTTAAATTGTAAGAGGGTAAGATTATACACCATACTTTTAAAACCTAAATATGATTAGATAACCATATAACCCAAATATGATTGAATGATTATATATTTTTTGATGTAAAAAAGTATTATATTAAAGAATTAACAAAATACATTTTTATAAATAAAAAAAAAGAGGTGGATAAACACACCACGTGGCTAACACCATCAGCCAAAAAAACCATCTCTATAAAAATAGAGTAGGAATCCAAGAGAAAAATCTATAGTTTACAAAACTAATGGATAGGAAAATAAACTGATAAGGTTCAACCACCCCTAAAAATTTAAAAATGAGTCTCTCCCCTGTTTAGAAGTGTCAGGAATAGAAACCTAGCCTTAAAATTTTAAGTTACCCCAAGCATAAGGTCAAGGATTTGGGGAAGAGAGGAACAATCATATAGCCATGACCATATCTGTAAGCGCCTTGAGCTAGGATATGAGTGTAGTTTGAGAGCAAGTGACACTACTGTGTGGACCTAGATCTACTTCGAGAAGTATCCCGAATTATTGAGCACAATACATTTCCTCACAATTTAATAATCTCTTGAATATGATTGAGCGCCATGACCATATTATTGGCTTGAACTGTAATCTAAAAATACATAGAAGAAATAATATTAGACTTCTCAAAAGCAGAGATATGCAAAGAAGAAGTACACTTACCAAAGATATAGTTATTTCTAGCTCTCCATAAAATGAACATGGTTGTCATATGAAACAAGTGCTATAATTCAAAAAAATTATCGGTAATAGTGGGGGATATCCCAAATTGATATGCTTCTACTCAAACATGGCAAAGGAATAGGTCTAAAAAAGGAAAAAATTCACTCCCAAAGGGAATGAGCATGAGCACAAACCCAAACAATATGGACAAAGTCTTCATATTGAAGATAGAAAGGGCAAGAAGGGTTGGGGATGCCTCTATATTATAGATGCTCCCCAACAAGAAGTCCTTGGTGCAAAATACTCCAAGCAAAAATATAAATTTTGGGCTCCAAGAAAGGAGCCCAAGCGGTCTAGAACCTACGCAACCAAACAGGTCAAGGGGAAGAGATATTTGATCATTGAATGAGCTTCTAAATCATGAGGAGGCAAAGAGAGAGCCATCCATACCCCAATCGGTCCTTATAATTCTGTAATAGAGTGTTTGGATACTACTTCTAGTCCTTCCACCAAGGTCGCTAAGAAAGCACAAAAATCTTGTATAATATGAATTCAAGGAGAACAACCTTAACATCCTCAAAGATATCCTTGTCAAATTAATTAAGCCCAAATTTAACTCTAAAATCATCCCAAAAGAACCAATCCCTGAAAATAATTATATATTAGATAAACAACATCCTCTATAACAATAGTCTCATATAACCTATAACCTTATAAATATTAATAATTAACCTATAAAATCCTCTAATCTTAATACCTTCCCAAACACTATTTCTATTATACATTTTACTAAATTTATAATGATAAAAAAAAAACTCACAAGCACCGTCCAACCATGGAACTATATACTGCACTATTTGAACCTTAGACACATTTAACCAAGCTTATTCTATTGTTTTAATTAATATTCGACCTTAAGTAGAAAGGTGAATCTTTTACCCATAAAATGAACTTCAAGTGTGAAAACACAAACTAGGTCGGCCCCATTTCAAGGGCATAGTTAACTTTTATGTTTACATAACTATTCTTATATATAAAAGGGAAAAAAAAAAAACTATGAATACAGATCCATCCAAGGCGCTAAGTGCGACGCATCCCAAAATATTTTCTCTTAGAAACCTATTAACTTTGCATCTGTATGGTGTTGACAGTCGAAGTCGAAATTAACCAATACACAAAACTTGATCATGGAAGCGGAGAAGGTGTGCGCCTCATCTAAGAAATGTGATTCAGAACATCCAGAAGAAGTCGTCAATTCGGCATTGCTTGAGATGCCACTTCATATTACAGAAACAATATTTTCCTGGCTTCCATCGGAGACAATCTCCAGGTTTAGTCTAATATCTCGAGAATTGAATGCTTTCCTGTCCTCTTCCACCTTTAGGACTCAATGGACTCAAACAACCCCAAAACAACCCTGACTGCTTATTAAGGTAACCGACTTGGATTGTAAGGCTTACTCTTTTCTCACTAAAAAGTGGAGGCACATTTCCCTTCCCTTTCACAGATCCTTCCCTTTAACAGATCCTTCCCTCGGCTTGTAAGATGGCACGAATGCTCCACATATTCAGGGGTAGGCTTACTTTTAGTTGATGGAATGGTGGATCCTGATGGCCTTCCAAGATTAGGTATATGCAATCCACTTACGCAATAGATTCGCATGCTTCCCCCTTTCATAAAACTTGAAGCTTTCCCTTCCTCCAAATCAATTGTTATTGGCAAGAGAGGCTCCTATAAAGTCATCTTGCTTGGGCATGGCAAAGCTCACATAGAAATCTACGATTCATCTGAAAACTCTTGGACTTTCCTAAATGAATTACTATGCATACAATTTAGAGCAACTGGTTTGGCTTACTGTGATGGAGTGTTGTTCATGATTGTAGATAAAGGAATTTCTTATAACAACAGGGAGGCTTTTCTTATAACTTGGAATATTGAAGATTATGATACGCCCATGGCTCTCACTTGTGTGCCCTTGCCCTTGCCTGTGATGGATCCTCTGCTATTGTGGAATGTTGATGATTTTGCTCGGTTGGTTTTATGCGGCTCATCGATTCTTGTAATTGTGATAGAAGCTAGTCGAGGGCGCAAGCTTAAGAAGATGGATATTTGGAAATTGGGGAGTATACCCAGTCCTCTGATTCATTGGGGAACATTTTACTAGTATTTTTATCACATCAAATTTTGTATTACACTCATGTATTGCCCTAATTTCTAATGATAATAACGATTCGTCGTTCTCATTGATATTTCCTTTTATTGTTTTGTTTTTTAATTTGATATTCACCAATTTTTAAATAGAGAATAAAATATATAAATTATTTTTTGATTATGTTTAATTTTTAAAACATAGAGTATAATTTTTCAATTAATCATGTTTATAAGATTGATTTTATTGGAAAGAATGATGTTGAAAAATTAGAATAAAAATGTAACTAATTTTTTTTTTGAAAAGAGATGTCTTCCCTTAAACACACATGATATGATAAATAAGAAGGAATATTTTGCTTTACCATGGTTGTTTGTATACAAGACTTATATGATATGTAGATTTTGCTTTAGCAATGTTGTTTATATATAAGAATTATATAACATGAAGGAAACATGACTGATAAATAATTCTAGTTGTACATATAAATCCAAGAAACAAAAACTTAATTCCACTAGTATTTTTATAGTTTATAGTAATTGAATTTTTTATTTAATTGTTGAAGGTCATGAATTATGAATCTCATTTTGGTATACATGATGAAAAAATAAATGATTTCATTGAGATACAAAGTAAGTAATATCATGAAGCCATACCATATGAAGCTAGAATTAAAAAGGTTAAGAAAACTTTGAGTGGATCCAAATTAAGCATATTTTACAAGTGAAAATAGATCGAAAACTAGTAGTGAAGGTAAGGTTAATATAAATATTGTTGTGGATATCTATAAGGTAGATGGCAACATTATAGCATCAAAACAAGGAAAATAACCGTTAGTTTTTCAACGATAATAAAATAAAGAAAATAATTTCCCTAAAATCATCCATAAAATAAGGTTAATAATAACATAGTAAAAATAATTACATTGATACATAGGGTATTGTTATGGCCTTCTCCTGCGGTTCATCTTAAAATTTTGGTTTTAGGAAGTTTTGTTATTTTTGAGTGATTTTGATAAGTCTTTTCCTCTGGATTTCAGCTATGTAGATGTTAGAGCTCATTTTGATTGAATGTCTTTTCAATTTGATCATAGTGGTGTTGTTTTGATTTAATTAGTTATATTTGTTTGATCTTTTCAATTTGATCATAGTGATGTTGTTTTGATTTAATTAGTTATGTTTGTTTGGTCGATAGTGTTGGTCTAATGCATCATGATTTATTATTCTAATAATTTAAATTACACCAACTTATCTTTGAAAGTTAACTAAATTAAAATAAAAATTAAAAAATTAAAAAAAAAATAAGACAAAATAAAATAAGCAAGGTTCTCCTTTTTCATTAGTTCATGCTTTTAATTTAGATTTGTTTTTTTTAGTTTTTGTTATATAAATAGATGGATTTAGTTTAGGTTTGATGTATGAATGTAATGCTTTAAAGGAATCTTAATTCGAATTTTTCTCTAGTTAGGTCGCTCGACTTTGGTTTTTGTTTACTTAACTTTGGTTTTATTTCACGTTGCAGGTTATACGAGGATCGAGTTGAGCATGATACGGGTGCGAACAAAGCGGACCACGGTGACGATATTCGACGGGGATAGATCATTATAGACTTGGGTCTCGGATGTGCCGATGAAGTTGACGAATCAGCGCGGGATAAGTTCGGCAGAAAACGGAGAAAAAGACTGTGGGGGAAACCATGGTGGATAGGAAGATGGTAAATTCGACATGGTCGGTAGCGTGCATTAGTGGACCCATATACGTGGCTACGGCAGTGATAATAGATGACAAATATGTAACCAGTGTGGCAGTAGTAGGATTGCCATCAGGTAATACGACGATGATTACGGAGTAGCCATGTCGCTGCATAAGCGATGGAAGAGGTCATCGATGAGCTCAAAAATACACAGTGGATTCACCAGCTAAGGAATAGCCAGATCAACATGGATTGACAACGTGGAAATCAGATGGACCAAAATCTTGGCGTGACCGGAGGACATTTGATCACGTTGATGAGAACTCTGCTTAGGCACGAAGGGACAAATGAAAACCTCAGTGAATCACCAATGATGCACGGGAGGCTATGGTGTATATTCGCAGCGTACATGATGTGGCACAACGGGTGACATGATGTGGCACAACGGCTGACGTGGAGGATAAGCAAAGAGCTAGAAGCGTGAAAATCGGCAGTTCGAGCAGTCGTGGCAGGAGTAAAGAGGTGGAGCACCGAGTGGGATGACACGAGAGATTGGACAACGAGTGAGCAGCACTTCCATAGGTAACTTTGGAAGCTATGAACCACACTATGGATACCTTATGGATATGGGCGATGCATTATAATGTATCGACATTGGTAACAACGGCATGACGCGGATGTCCAAATAAGGAAGGAGCGGCGAGTATGACATAGACTCGGTGAGCTTGGATACAGCGGTGATGAGACGATTAGTCAGAAAATTCGAGTCACGGGCATGAGGTCGGCTGATGAAGAAGAAAAGTGCCACAGTGTACAGATCAGACCTGGCATAATGGATTATGTTAATAAAGTAACTATGCATACACCTATGTTATCGTGAATGACATGGATAATGTCAAGATATATCGGCATGAGGCAGAGGAGCACTGGCAATTCACGGTCTGATATTGAAATTTGGCTAAACGAAGCAGATAACGGCAGTGACTGGGTGGAGTTTTGACAACATGACAACCAGAACGCAAACCTAGACAGTGGACAGTGTAAGATGGTCGAGGCTGAAGATGATTCACGTTGGAGACCGTTGATGCTCATAACAGCAATTGTCGATCTAAATATGGGAAGAAAGCGAAGAAGAGGTCTTAAAGGGGAACAAAATTACCACAGAGCAAGAATTGAATGTAGTTGGAGGGGCCAAGGTGAAATGGCAAAAACCATCGAGGTAACGACATATTTACCGAATGAAGCACTCATAGAGGGAGATGTACGTGGATGCGGTAGATAAGATTTTCATTGGCCCAATCATCAGTAAAGTGCATAGGTCTACACCACAGGTAATATTATCGTGGAAAGGGTAACACTTTGAGACTGTTATAAGTTGGTGGTTATCAAAGTGTAAGAGTGGGGATTCCACTCAAGGACCATATAAAGGGGATAATTACAAAGCTTACACAAGAGAAACCACCAACGTGTATTCGTAATCATCCAGAAGATGAACATGACAGATGATAAGGCAACCGGTATATAAGTTTCGTTTGACTAAAGCGGGTGGTAGGTAAGTGTTATGCAGAGGGGTGTGCAATGAGCCACACCCAACCATTACACATATAGATGAATATTCATAAGTTTCGAGGCCAACATATGAGCATTTGAACGCAACAGTTTGATTTTAGTGAATTATAAGTGGGGAAGTATCCATGTAGCATGCTATATGCGAAAGCGTTATCTAAAGGACGTTAAAGTGGATATCATGAGAACAAAGCGTTACAAAAAAAATGTAGAAGGGAAGATGCAGATATTATGTGGAGGAAAGACAGCGTTCGGGAAGGCCAAGCGAAGGACAGAAGATTTTAAATAGGGGAGGAAAATATGATAATGGAGGTTGAAAACTAGGGAAATGGGAGTAGCACATTAGTACTGTTTCTTTAAATATTTTCTTCCTTTTGGTTGGACTGGATTTCTTTATGGCTGGAAGTTTATATTTTGTATATGAGCTCATTGAAAATATGGTTTTATGCCAATGTGTTTGAGATTAATGGATTTGATGCATGTTTAATGGTTAATCCCATTTGTTATTTCTGATACATTGCACCTCATAGTCCTTAGAAGATCACACCATATTGAAGGCCAAATTGCATGAATATGGGTCATTTGGTTTCGCAGAGTATTAATATTTGCAGGTTTTATGGAGGTTTTTCAGTTGGAGCATTCTATATGTTTCTTTCATTTTGTTTTTGTTATTTTCTTCTTTGTTTTTCTTTTTCTTTCTAACCCTGTCTTTTTTAATTTTCGTTTTATATTTTCAAAATAAAATAAAAATAGAAAAAAATACAAAATCAGTAGATTTAAAGAATAAGCTTTAAAATTCAATTTAAAGCAAATTTTGATTTCCGTTCAAGGCAAAATACAAAAATTCTAAATGATTTAAAGTTTAAATTGTAATAGGAATTTTGCAGATTCTATTTGGCATGGCTTTTACAAGTCCTAAGTAAAGTCAGAATTTTAATCGTAGCCTTTTTTTTTCTTCAGGCAATGGATTACTTTCCTTCATGGAAATTACAATTTCATGAAAGAGAATGATTCATTTGATATCTCATGGACCCTTGCATTGAAAGAAATAGGTTACCTTTTGTTGTGAAATTTATAATTTCATGAAAATGGGTAATTCATGTGACAATTCAAGCCCTCCATGACTCTCTTTATGAAAATCCATTTCATTAAATATGGTTATTTTTAAGGCACATCAAAGGCTATTGGAGCTACAAATTTAGTCATCCAGAACTATTTCATTTCTACGTTTATAACAATATAAAAGGAATCATCTCACCATTTTCAGGATCACATTTAATTTTCCTTTTAGTTTCATGAACAACAATAGCATGACATACTAAAGCAACCTCTGCACAAGCCCCTTGTTAACAGTTGTTTTGCAGAGCCCTGAGGTATTCCATGCACTTATTTAATATGCACTCATTTAATAAGCATACACGCACACATTAAAATAAAAGGGAACCGTGTATAAGTCTATGCTTCTTTACAAGAGAGGGTTTTAAACAAAATCCTAACTATGAGTGTGGTTTTTCACTTGGGCAAAATCACCACTCAACAGGTATCAAGGACCAAACAACCTCATAATAAACACAATAATATTATCACTTCTATACTAACTGACTCACAATCACCACATTAAGTAGGTAGAGATCATATCTAAGATGTTTGTAGAGGGTTTGACCTACCTTGAAAGGCAATGAACAAGTTATTGATGGCTTTTGGTTTTACTTACTTTATAATAGGAATGGGCTTCTTTATTTCTAATAGGAATGAGCTTCTTTATTTTTTGAATAGAATGGTCCTTGATGCCCTAAGTGTCAAGTAATAATTTTTTACTCAACTAGGATTAGCCCTAGCCCACTAGCATTTTATCAACGATGTCATTTCTCTTGAATAATTTATTTTATTAATGATTGAATTAGGATATATTTTAACATTTACTAATCCTAACTTAGTAAAAACAATTACCTATACCTAGCGTATTAAGGACCAAACAACCTCATAACAAACAAACACAATAATATTCTCACTTCTATTCTAACTTACTAAAATTCACCATATTAAGTAGGTAGAGATCATATCTAAGATGTTTGTAGAGGGTTTGACCTACCTTGGAAGGTAATGAACAAGTAATTGATGGCTTTTGGTTTCACTTACTTTCTAATAGGAATGAGATTATTTATTTTTTGAATAGAATGGTCCTTGATGCCCTAGGTGTCAAGTAATAAATTTTTACTCAATTAGGATTGGCCCTAGCTTACTAGTATTTTATCAATGATTTTAGTGTCATTATTCTTGAATGATTTATTTTATTAATGCTTGTATTAGGATAGCTTTTAAAATTAACTAGGCTTTGTTATATTAGTTATAGCATCTTGGTTTATTTAGTATTAGCTGGAATAATTATACTAGATATCCCCTTTTTGGTGAACTTCACAATGATTTATCTTTGAAGAGTAAGAGGGGAAGGGAAAAAATAGTTTTGTTCCATGTAGAAATAATCAAATCCCTAGGAATATAAACAAAAATTTTATAGATGAAAAATGTAGGAATGTCTTCGCTAGTAAGGCTTGAGTAGATATCAATACTAGATGAATTACATTTCTCCTATAGATGTATTGTACAATATGTATTTATATAAACTATCTTGTTGGATTATTTATAAGGAGTAATAAATGATCATATCAAGCCAATCGAAAGAGTGCATCATGTGTTGGAGGAAGCACCACAAGTGCATGGGAAAACTTGAAAAATCCTTGGATATGAAGCAAAAAATACTTATAAGTCCAAAATGGCTTAAAATGTTTTAATATACCTAGGTTTTATTTCAATAATGCAGATATAATGAGAACAAGGCAAGAGGAAGTCCTTTTTATATATATACCAAATTGATTGGATGGGTGAGATTAAGAATCTATAGGTATAAAGGGTACATTTATCAATAGGGATACTCATAAAGATATGTATATACAATTATTACCTAGATTTTTATAACAAGGATGTACTCAATTTATTATAATACCTATCACATTCTTATATGGGCATAAGCAAGCATATCATGCATGGTATAAAAAAATTCATTCTGTCTCTTTTAGTTCTAGATTTTGGAATGGAATTTGTAGCATCATATTAATATTAAACATTACGATTGCTAAATTATCATCTACATATAGAAAATTGACCCATTCAAATGAGTTATTTTTCTTTAAATCCCTAAGAAGTCACTCAAAAGTTTTAAGAGTAAATGTGAGCTTCTTTTCCTCCTTTTGTTTGGATTTTTCTCCTAGCCTCACCCAATTTATGGTCATCTATGATGGATATGACTTCGGTAATTTTGTATTTTTCCTCTCAAAAACCCTAGTCTTGAGTCAACTCTTGTGATGTCAACCCTAATCCAGATTTGATTTTTGTTTTTCCACCTAAATCCCTCCAAAACTTCTATAAGTAGAAGGATTGGACTCCCTTTCATCCATCCATAATCTTTATGCTCATTATAGTTATCAATCTATGCTCTATTGTTCTACTTTTTGTGCTTCTTATGTTTAACTACTTTTGGTGAGCAAGTGATGATAGATCATGTACATAATTTTTATTCTATAGAATGACAAGAGGTCTACTATTTTTCTATATTCACTCTTTTATTATTCCTTGCTTCCCCATAGGTTTATGTAGTTTATTTTGTGTATAACTAGCTTTTAGAACATTAATTTTCCTTGGTCATTATTTTAGAATTTAGAAAAGGGAAAATATAGCTATAAATCAACTAAAAAAGATAGGAAATTTTTCAAATTACCCTTTTTTGAATAACCTTACCATAAATTGAATGTTTAGGTACTTACCTTGTCAGTCCAAGAAGCTGTTATTTCTAGAAATTTGAGTAAAAGAACCCCTATTTTGTGTTTGTCTCTAGGTGGAACGATTGTTGTGGTCGTCCCTGAGAGTTCCCATTAGGAATTCAGGGGTTGTTTCAATCTAGAATAACCAGAATTTGCAACATCCCAAGTGCAAAAACAAGGTTAAAAATAGTAAAATTGAAAAGAGACAAGGGTCCCACTGTGATCGCCATTGAAGAGCAAAAAAATGGCACAGCTAGCAAATGAAATTGAAATGCATCTAATTTTCTAATCAAGCATTCAAAAGAGACGATAAAGTAAGCAAGTAAATGACAAATAAGTTATAAAAAGGGGGGTTCTATTTGTATTTATTCATTTTTGAAATAGGAGGTTACAATAAATCCTCTTGAAGGCTTTCAATGTGGTACAATTCAAATTACAAAGTTGAATGTTCAAATACCTCCATGAACTTATTGTGTGCTTACAATGTTCCTCTCGCACTCACAATGAAGAGCAGGCTTGCCCTACCACTGCTTTGAGATATCTTTATTCAACTCCTTAGCTCCTTCCTCATGTGCTGAAATATCTATACCTACACACAAGGAATTAAAATATGTTAATAACACATACGTATTTTGATAAAATTCATGAAATGCATGTAGTATTGAATGTAAAAAGTGCAATCAATAGGTCTAAACTACTCCAAATGACATAAATACTTAGCATGATGTATATTATATGATTTTCTAATGATATGAGTAGAAATTGAAGTGAGATTATAAGTAGAACTTGTGGCCATCCCTGAGAGGACCAATTAGGACTATAATCACGAAAACCCTAATTAGTAATTCAAAACCACTCCAAAATTCACCAAAATTGAATATGATGCTAATATAATTCTATAAAAGTGATCTACACTAAAATTGGATCAAAATTGTATGGCAATTCATGGCCATCCTTGAGAGTTCCAATTGGTACTATTAATCATCCTAGGTGGGGATGGCCACAAAATATGGTGGTTTTTATCACCAATTCCACTTAGATCTTGTCTAGAATCCTCCTAGGGGTGTTCTCATCAGATTTGGTAAATTAAATCACTAGGATTCTTAGGTTTTGAAAAGGATGATCATATTTGGGGATGTCTTGAAAACATTTTTTATTGATGAGGTTTCAAAGGGCAAATACGAGGGCAAAATGTGAGAGTAAATATCAGTAGCACTTCATGGTCAATATTCGTAAAGGTATCTCTCTCAAATTTAGTGAAAACACTACAATTTATACCCCAAGAGGGCAAAATGGGGCAAAGAGGTAAGTTTGGATATTCAAGGCAGGTGTCACCACTTTTCATCACCTTTTTCATGTATAGGGTGGAAGAGGCTTTCCATTTGGGCCTCCAATATGTAGTCCCTAATGGCCATGATAGTCTCCTAATATATCATGAGTGATTGGGTGGGATAAATAGCAGAAAATTATTATCATTTATCCCACCCTTGAATCTTTGGTTGGTCTAGACCATGGCTATCCCACCCAGGGATGGTTTCTTGTGGTCATCCTTGGATGAGATGACCATGAATTGTGGTCGTCCTAGGGTGGGATGACCATGGCTACATGGCCCAAAACTTCCCAAAAGTGGTTAGGATCCCTAATTAACCCCTTAGGGTTTCCCAATAGGGCCATATGATATCGATAGGAGTGGTACCTTGGTAGTCTTATCTTATTTACATGATTTTAGTGTCTACAGGTATGCAAAGTAATCATTGTTGTTGGTAGTTGTGAAATTATGGTCTCTAATGTAATAGTAGATAAAATGAATTTAAAATGTGAGAAGCACCCACACCCCTATCACATTTCATGGATTAAGAAATGGAATGAGATGACTATTGATAAGAAATTATTAGTAAAATTCTCAATTGGAAATACTTATAAATATGAAGTGTGGTGTGACGTAATTCCTATGGATACCTGTCACATACTATTGGGGAGGCCTTGGTAGTATGATAGGAAGGTCATCCATGATGGAGGTTAAAATACTTACACCTTCTAGAAGGATGGTGCAAAGGTAGTACTATTGCCTCTTAAGGAAGAAGGGCAAGGTGAGAGTTTGCTGACTGCAAAGGAGTTTATCATAGAGGCACAAGAAATAGGGTTTTGTTATGTTTTGACATAGAAGAAGGTAACATATAAGGTTAGTAAATATCTACAACCAAAAATTGTTGGAGAAGAAGAAATTATTCTTGTGAAAGACTTTGTTGCAAAAAAAATCTTTCTATAGAAGAAATGATAGCAAAAGATTTTACATAAATTGTAGAAGAAATTGTTGCATTGAATTTTTTTAAAGAAGTTCAAGATTTGACAGAAGAAAATATAGATATCAATTTTAAGGTTCTTATATTTGTTGCTTATAATATTGTTGCAATCGTGGAGGCACTAGATCTGATTAAAGTTTTATTTATTCCAAATATGACAAAAGTAGATCTTATTACAATTCTTAATCGCATTGTAGTTAATTTTGGTAATTTTTATGGTGTTGTAGTTATTTTTCTTATGGAAAATCTTGTTACCATTGCAGTTTCTTCTACTATTACAAATATTTTGGAGATGCAAAAAAAATTGATATCAGTTTGTATGCAGTGAAGACTGGTCTATTAGGTTGTGAAATTTTATTTTTGTTGGAAGATGATACAGATCGACCTGATCCTTGGCCACCACCACTAAATTCATTGGTCAACAATTGCAGGAGTTTGAACAGCCGAACTTGCAGGAGTTGTGTTCCTTCAACCAGAGGAGAATGATGTAATAAAAAATATTTAATATTTTCATAGACATTAAATTATTTAGGTGTTTATGATATTAAATTATTTAGGTGTTTAATGGTATTCAATTATGTAGGTGTTAATGATATTAAACTAATTAAGTATTTAATGTTATTAAATTATTTTAGCGTTTAATATTTTCCATGAGCATTTAATATTTTTGTTCGATAGGTAGAAATGGGTGGTTTTACAAAGTATTGTAAGGTGTGTTATGGGATGTTATTGCCATTAATAAAAAAAAATTGTTTTGCTTTTGTCTCTGGAATAATTTACATCACCTATGATATCATCTATGAAAGTTTCTTTTAAGTGAAGCATTAATATACTAGGCATATTCATATTTTAAATATAATATAGTAATTATATTTGTTCATAGTTTTTGATTCAGTCAATGTATATTCTTTCAATAGATTAATTTGCAAATACCTTCACCAAATTCAATCTACTTAATGGCATTTACCATATTGTAGGATCAACTTGATATGCAAGAGTTTCTTTTAAGGGAGAATATTTGATAAAGTTTTTTATTCATATTGAGCTTTAAGTTTGAAGGTTGAAATGTGGTTAGTTCTCACTCAAATCCAAAGTTAACATTATTTTATGATTATTTATATTTGTTCCATATGCCTGTATTGACCTTATACATCTATTCTTATATTATTAATATCCAACAAGTTTGTTTAAAAGTCCTTAAAATTTATTATTATACTCTTAATTATTTGTACCTCCAATCATCATACCATTTGATACATTGGTTAGAGACTCTTTATTGATTAGTCAAAAATATTAATGCCTAAAGACACCTTGCCTATTTCTTAATTTGTCTTCTTACGCTTATCTTTATTTTCATTACTAGGTAATCAATTAAGTTTTAATTATATTGAAAGTTTGTCGCTTGAATTGCACCATACTTCTAAAACCTAAATATATTTGCACCATATTTCTACAACATAAATATAAGATAACCAAATAACCAAAATATGATTGAACAACATCCTTTATAACAATAATCTCATATAACCTTATAAATATTAATAATTAACCTTTAAAATCCTCAAAAACTTAAATACTTCTCAGACGCTATTTCTCTTGCACATTTTACTGAATTTATAAGGATAAAAACAATACCCACATAAAAATCAGGTAAGCACCGTCCACCCATGGAACTATATACCTGCACTATTTGCACCTTAGAAACATTTAACCAACCTTATTTTATTGTTTTAATTAATATTCGACCTTCCTTCGTTATTACTCAAACAGACTGTAAGTCGAAAGCTGAATCTTCTACACATAAAATGAACTTGAAGTGTGAACTCAAACTATGTCGGCCCCATTTCAAGGTCATAGTTAATTTTTATGTTTACATACCTAATGCTATATATAAAAGAAAAAAAAAAAAAAACTATGAATACAAATCCATCCAAGGCGCCTATAAATTGATAAGTGCGACACATCCCAAAATATTTTCTCTTAAAAACCTATTAACTTCGCATCTGTATTGTGTTTGACAGTCCAAGGCGAAATTAATCAATACACAAAAGTTGATCATGGAAGCGGAGAAGGTGTGCGCCCCAGCTAAGAAAGGTGATTCAGAACATCCAGAAGAAGTCGTCAATTCGGCATTGTTTGAGATGCCACTTCATGTTACAGAAACAATATTTTCCTGGCTTCCACTGCAGACAATCTCCAGGTTTAGTCTAATATCTCGAGAATGGAATGCTTTCCTGTCCTCTTCCAGATTTATAACTCAATGGACTCAAACTGCCCCAAAACAACCCTGGCTGCTTATTAAGGTAACCAACGTGGATTGTAAGGCTTACTCTTTTCTCACTAAAAAGTGGAGACACATTTCCCTTCCCTTTCACAGATCCTTCCTTCAGTTATCTTCACAGATCCTTCCCTTTCACAGATCCTTCCATCCGCTTGTAAGATGGCACGAATGCTCCACATATTCAGGGGTAGGCTTACTTTTAGTTGATGGAATGGTGGATGATAATGGCCTTCGAAGATTAGGTATATGCAATCCACTTACGCAAGAGATTCGCATGCTTCCCCCTTTCATAAACCCTGTAACTTTCCCTTCCTCCAAAGCAATTGTTATTGGCAAGAGAAACTCCTATAAAGTCATCTTGGTTGGGCATCACATAGAAATCTACGATTCATCTGAAAACTCTTGGACATTCCTAAATGAATATCTATGCACCAAATTTAGAGCAGTTGATTTGGCTTGCTGTGATGGAGTGTTGTTCATGATTGTAGATAAAGGAATTTCTTATAACAACAGGGAGGCTTTTCTTATAACTTTGAATATTGAAGATTATGATACGCCTATGGCTCTCACTTGTGTGCCCTTGCCCTTGCCTGTGATGGATCCTCTGCTATTGTGGCATGTTGATGTTTTTGCTCGGTTGGTTGTATGCGGCTCATCGATTCTTGTAATTGTGATAGAAGCTGGTCGAGGGCGCAAGCTTAAGAAGATGGATATTTGGAAATTGGGGAGGAATGCCCAGTCCCCTGATTCGTTTTGGAACAAGATCGCGAGCCTACCTGAAAGGATGTGCTTGGATTTTAACGTTCGTATTGGTTATAGTGACTATATTTGGTTTGAGTGTGCAGCAGTTGGAGATTACATATGCGTTGGTAGAAGTCAAATTACAAAAGGACAAATGAATCAAATAGCTGCCTATGATATGAAGAACCAGACATGGAGTTGGCTGGGTAGTATTCATTTTACGACGTCGTACAAACCCGGTCCTTTCGTAAATTGCTGCTTGGGTTTTGAGCCTATGCCTTACATGCAATGTTAATGTAAGCTCAGGTGTTCGAGACAGTAACAAACTTTCCCTATTCCATCCAATGTTCACATTAATTTCTTGTATTGTCATGCTTTCTTTCTAATCATAAATTATGATTCATCGTTCGCTGTCATATCTCCATTTTATTGTTTTGTTTTTTATTTGATGTTCGTTAATTTTTAAATAGAGAATAAAATATACATATTCTTTTGAGTATGTTTAATTTTTAAAATATAGAGTATAATTTTTTAATTTGTCATGTTTATAAAATGAACTTTATTGGAAAGAATGATGTTCAAAAATTAGAATAAAAATGTAATTAAAAATATATTTTTTTGAAAAGAGAAATGTATTTCTCTGCTTAAATGCACGTGATAAGATAAATAAGAAGGAATATTTTGCTTTAGCATGGTTGTTTATATACAAGAATTATATAACATGAAGGAAGCATGTTTGATAAGTAATTTTAATTATAAAAGAAAAACTAAATTCTACTAGTATTTTTATCATATCAATTTTGTATTACATTCATGTATTGCCCTCCTTTCTCTTTAATCATAAATAATGATTCATCGTTCTTTATGATATCTTCATTTTATTGTTTTGTTTTTTATTTGATATTCACCATTTTTTTTGTTAGGTTAAATTAGAAGTTGGTTTTTATCAATGATCCCAAAACCTGATTACATTAGATCATGGTACCATCAAAAGGAAGACATCCAAGGAAGGACAACAAGAAAAGCTTGAGGAAAAACAAAAGGAACAAAAGTAGGGAAGCGCGAGAGGAACCAAATCAGGAAAACACAAATGATGGTGCACAAGAAGCAGGAAAAGGATGAAAGTGAGGAAACCTACAGAGGAAAATTGTGCAGGAAAAGAAAGCTTGTCAAAAAAGTAAATTTGAAACTTTAGGTGCTAAACAAGAAATTTGAAGCTTTCCAAGGATGGGGAAAAGCGCCAAACCTCCCAATATGCCAAAAAAACATTTAAAACTTCCCAAAGGTGGGAAAGGATAAGTGTCATAGTTTAAAATTTGAATCTTCCCAATGGCGGGAAAACTAGAAACCACCCTTAGGAAACCAGGACTTGAGAAAAAACAACTTCCCACACAGGAAAAAAACATAATGAATCTGAAAAACCACCCTGAACAAAAGGGTGGAGCAGTGGATCATACAAACTATGAATCCTACCAAAATAGGGATGAGAATCACACAGGGATGGTGAAAGATTATGAAAACTAAAAAACCACTCCCTAAAAGCCTGAAAAATGAAGCAGCATAAAGAGGAATTTCGTAGGCATCAAAATCATCATGCAGTAGAACAACAGCCTGAAAGAATGTGCATTAGTGGATCAGGAACAAGAGGAACTTTCAAGGCTATGAATTTCTCAAGTAGAAAAAAGGAAGTCTTCAAGGAACAACAGCAGTAGAACAACACATCTGAAGGAAAAGGTGAGAAAGTGCCACAGGAACCCAAAAAGAAGGAGTCACGAGGAGGCACGACTATAGACATTAGAGCCCAAAATGAAAGGAAGCAACCAAGCATCCCAGACAACCTTCAACACCACAACTTCAAGGACACAGAAAAGGAAATCCCACAAGGATTCAATAGCAATAAAAGCATAATCCATCCCAAAAATCCACAAAAAGAACTGAAAACCTGTAGGATCTACCACCACGAACCCAAAGAGCAGAGTCACAGTAGAAAGCACACGGTCCTCTTCCAAAACCGAAAGGATGTTGTGCAAAACTACTCATGAAGCCAAAATTCCTCAAACCCACCAACGAACAACTTCAAGGACACAGAAGAGGAAGTCATGAAAGGATTCAATAGCAAGAAGAACAGAGGCCCCCTTGAAAGCCATGAAAGGAGCTGAAATCCCACAAGAGCCACCACTTCGAATCCAAAGAGCAAAGTCACGGTATAAAGTGCATGGTCCACCAAACCAAAAGGATGCTATGCAAAACTGCTCATGAAGCCATAAATCCTTAGACCCAACAAACCACAACTGAATATCCCCTAAGAACAATTGTGAAGAAGACTTCCAAAAACAACCTGAGAAAAAAGGAAATTTCAAGGAAAAACCTTGAAAGATCCAAAAAACCTAGGAAAAGTCCCAGGGAAAAACCTAAACCCATCCCAAAACCCAAACACCGAAGGAAAAGGGTAGGACAATGAAGCAGAACAATGGAACAAAGGTTTTCCACCATAGGTCAAGGGTCAGAACACGGAGAACCAGACATGGAGTTGGCTGTGTAATGTTACTTTTACGACGTCATACAAACCCGCTCCTTTTTTAAATTGGTGCTTGGGTTCTGAACCTATGCCTTACATGAAATGTTAATGTAAGCTCAAGTGTTTGAGACAATAACAAACTTTCCCTATTCCATCCAATGTTCACATCAATTTCTTGTATTGTCATGCTTTTATTATAATGATAAATAATGATTCATTGTTCTCTGTCATATCTCCCTTTTATTGTTTTTATTTTTATTTGATATTCATTAATTTTTAAATAGAGAATTAATTTTTAAAACATAGAGTATAATTTTTCAAAGATGAACTATATTGAAAAGAATAATGTTAAAACATTCTAATAAAAAATAACTAAAAGTGCATTTTTTTTTTTAAAAGAGAAATGTATTTCTTCGCTTAAAACTCATTTGATAAGATAAATAAGAAATGTATTTCTTCAATAATAATTTTTTTGGTAAACATGGTGAAAAAATAAATAATTCCATTGAGATACAAACTAAGTAATATTATGAAGCCATAAGATGTGAAGGTAGGATTAAAAAGGTTAGGAAAACTTTGAGTGGATTCTAATTAAGCATATTTTACAAGTGGAAATAGATCGAAAACCAGTAGTGAAGGCAAGGTTAATATAAATATTCTTGTGGATATCTATCAAGGTAGGTGGTAACATTATAGCATCAAAACAAGGAAAATAACCATTAGTTTTTCAAGGATAATAAAATAAAGAAAAAAATTGCACTAAAATCATCCATAAAATGCTATTAGTTTAGGGCTAATACTAACATAGTAAAAACAATTATATTGATACCTAGGGTGTCAAGGACCAAACAACCTCATAAAAAATACAATAATATTATCACTTCTATTCTAAGTGACTCACAGTCACCACATTAAGTAGGTAGAGATCATACCTAAGATTTTTGTAGAGGGTTTGACCTACCTTGAAAGTTAATGAACAAGTGATTGATGGCTTTTGGTTTTACTTAATTTCTAATAGGAACGAGCTTATTTATTTTTTGAATATAATGGTCCTTGATGTCCTATGTGTCATTCTTCTTGAATGATTTATTTTATTAATGATTGAATTAGGATAGATTTTAATATTTACTAATATAAACATAGTAAAAACAATTACCTATACGTAGGATATCAAGGATCAAACAACCTCATAATAAACACAATAATATTCTCAATTCTATTCTAACTTACTAACAATCACCACATTAAGTAGGTAGAGATCATACCTAATATATTTGTAGAGTGTTTGACCTACCTTGAAAGGTAATAAACAAAGGTAGAGATCATACCTAATATGTTTGTAGAGGATTTGACTACATTGAAAGGTAATAAACAAGTGATTGATGGCTTTTGGTTTTACTTACTTTATAATAGGAATAAGATTTTTTATTTTTTAAAATAGAATTATCCTTTATGCCCTAGGTTTCAAGTAATAATTTTTTACTCAATTCGGATTAGCCCTAGCTTACTAGAATTTTATCAATGATTTTAGTATCATTCTTCCTCAATGATTTATTTTATTAATGCCTGAATTAGGATAGATTTTAACATTAATTATACTTTGTTATATTAGTTCTAGAATCTTGGTTTATTTAGTATTATCTTGAATAATTATACTAGATATCTCCTTTTTGGTGAACTTCACAATGATTTATATTTGAAGAATAAATAGTTTTGTTCCATGTAGAATAATCGAATTCGTAGGAAGATAAAAAAATAAAATTATACAAGAAAAATGTAAAAATATCTTCTCTAGTAAGGCTTGAGTAGATATAAATACTAGATGAATTATAGTTCTCCTATAGATGTATTATACATATATATATATATATATATATATATATATATATATATATATATATATATAATCTCTTGTTGGATTATTAATAAGGAGGAAGAAATTATCCTATCAAGCCAATCAAAAGAGTGCATCATGTGTTGGAGGAAGCACCACAAGTGCATGGGGAAACTTAAAAAATCCTTGGATATGGCTTAGAATATTTTAATACACCTAGGTTTTATTTCAATAATGGAGAGATAATGAGAACAAGGTGAGAGGCAATCCTTTTTTTATATATACCAAATCAATTGGATGGGTGAGAGGAAGGATCTATATGTACGAAGGGTACATTTATCCATAGGGATACTCATAAAGATATGTATATACAATTATTACCTAGCTTTTTATAATATGTATGTAATCCATTCATTATAATACATATCACATTATTATATGGGCATAAGCAAGCATATCATGCATCGTATGAAAAATTTCATTCTTTCTCTTTTAATTCTAGATTTTGGAATGGAAATTATAGCATCATATTAATATTAAACATTACGATTGCTAAATTATCATCTAGAGATAGAAAATTGACCCATTGATGATAACAAGTCCTAACAACTTCCCCTCATGCATGATAAAAATTGATTTCTTAGGATTTAATGAAACCATAAATTCCTTACATTTTTCAAATACCAATTAGAGGTTCTCTACATGTTTTTCTTTGCTATGAGAGAACATAGTCATGTCATCCAAATATATTACTGTTGTCTTGTTTACTAACTCTCCAAATGTTGAATCCATAGCTCTTTGGAAGGTAGCATTGGCATTGGATGGTCCAAAAGACATTTGTTGATATGTAAAAGTATCCCATTTAGTGGTGAATGTAGTCTTGTACTGATCCTCATCCTAGACCCATATTTGGTTAAAATAATAGAATCCATCTAGTAAGGATAATATTTTGGTTCTGATTACAGTATGCAAAATCTAATCAATTTGTGGGAGAGCATAGTGGTCCTTCAAAGAAGCTTGATTTAGGTTCTTGAAGTCCACATAGAGATGGATGTCTTCATTTTTATTTCATATGAGGACCATATTAGCCATCCATGTAGAATGTTTGATTGGTATCTTGGAATTTAAAAACTTTGGTACTTCTGGCTATCAAATTGTACTTTCCAAAGTTTCCTCTTCCCTCCACCAGCAAGTCGACACCCATCATCATTTGAACGATGATGATAAAGTTATTTTTTTAGAAATTGTTTTGTTAGCTAATAAATATAAGGATATAGTTAAGAATAGTCTACTTTTACATATTGATACATTAAAAGAATGTAAATATCAGGCCAAGGTTTTGATAAAAGCAATAAATGATCGATACAAGGATTTTGCACATAGAAAGGAGTTTTTTTCAAAGGTAGAGAATGAGCCACAAAAGCTCGATGCTCTATTACATAAAGTTGAATCTGGCACCGTGCAGGACGAGTCTACATACAATGATGAAATTCTGGCCATTATGATAGATCGATTAGAGAACCTCAATGTTGAGGCCTAGGCATATTTCAATGAATGGGAACTAGATAAGAAAAAAGTAGCAGTTGCAAAAATTGTAAGACTTACCGCTGATGTAATTTTTACATATAATTGAAAATCATTTTTTTCTTAAATATATTTTTTTTATAAATATTAACCTTTTTCTCTTCTATTTTTTCGTCTAATTAAGAGCACATAAAGCAGCAAGTCACTGCCATGAAAACGTTGATCAAGACTGCAAAAATTAGTGGGAATAATGCCATTGAAGTGAAGAAAATATTACAATACATTGTTAGAGAATATAATTGCTTGAAGAATTTTATCAAAGATAAGGGCCTAGATGTGGAGGTTGTATTAAAATAAAATGATAAAGTACTGAATGCACTATTTAGAGAAGATCTAGCAAAGGAAGAAGGTTTATTGCTATCAAGGATAAACACTACAACTGAAAGTTTGGTAAGGTTTGGTGCATTGGAAGCAAAGGATATTAAGGTAGATGCATCTGAAAATTCAGGCACTTTTCAAGAAGAAAAGTAGAACTGATGCTTTTATATTTGAGGAGAAACCAAACATGTTGCATAGTTTTTTTTAAATTGTAAAGTAATCATATCATTTTTAAATCAATTAAAAAGACAATTTTCATAGATTTTGTATTACTTTTTGATATTTTAGTTTCAATATTGTGATGTTTTGATTAGTTGTGTGGATGCTATAAATAATTTTGAATTATATGGATGCAATAAAAAAAATTTCATGTTTTATGAAATAATTTGAAATGACTGAAATGCAACACAAATATTGTGATATTTTGGTTGGTTGTGTGGATGCAATAAATAATTTTGAATTATGTGGATGCAATAAAATGTTCTTTTATGTTTTATGAAATAATTTGAAATGACTGAAATGCAACACAAATATTGTGATGTTTTGGTTAGTTGTGTGGATGCAATAAATAATTTTGAATTATGTGGATGCAATAAAATGTTCTTTTATGTTTTATGAAATAATTTGAAATGACTGAAATGCAACACAAATATTGTGATGTTTTGGTTAGTTGTGTGGATGCAATAAATAATTTTGAATTATGTGGATGAAATAAAATGTTCTTTTATGAAATAATTTGAAATGACTAAAATGCAACACAAATATAGTAATGTTTTGGTTAGTTGTTTGGATGCAATAAATGATTTTGAATTATGTGGATGGAATAAAATGTTCTTTTATGTTTTATGAAATAATTTGAAATGACTAAAATGCAGCACAAATATTGTGATGTTTTGGTTAGTTGTGTGGATGCAATAAATAATTTTAGATTATGTGGATCCAATAAAATGTTCTTTTATGTTTTATGAAATAATTTGAAATATCTGAAATGTAGCACAAATATTGTGAAGTTTTGGTTAGTTGTGTGGATGCAATAAATAATTTTAAATTATGTGGATGCAATAAAATGTTCTTTTATGTTTTATGAAATAATTTGAAATTACTAAAATTTAGCATAGATTTTCCAGACCAAGCTAAAGGTTATGGGTGGGTTAAATTGGCCCTCTATAGATTTGAATTACCCAAATTCTATAACGATGCCATTATCTCGGTCATGTAGTTTATCACCTATGACGACCCTGAGCAACCCCTCCACAGTTTCTACTTGAGATTCATGAACCACCTTTGTAAGTCCACTCAGCTTTGCACCCCTAGGTATCTTCTATATTTGCTTACCATTATAATTAAAAAAGCTAAGAAAACTCAGCTCAAGCCCATTCACTAGGGGCTCATGGTTGTCATCTATCACCATGTTCTTGCTAATCGGCCCCCTGCCCAGGAGATTTCCCCCTCTCTTTGACCACCCCTCCTGATTCCCTGACCTCATCCAATGATCTTGACTCCAAGGATAGGGAGGATAGCCATGATATCTCTAACAAGATGCCTCCTAAGAGCAAAAAACGTAACCCTTCTAGGAAGTAGAGGGTGTCTGATACGTCCCCTGGTGGTCCCAATGGTCTAAGTGGTCCTAGAATCCCTAAAGGTCCCAGTGCTTCAGGTGGTACCAGTGCTCCCAATAGTGTTAGAACTTCAGCATGGCTCAAAAAGCTAAAATAAGAGAGGAAGGGTTCCTTGGAGGTCATCTCAGACATCGAAAGTGACCTCAAAGTCCTCCCCACCAAGCTCCTCTTGGACATGGCGATAAACTCCATGACTTCGATGGTCAACATTGCGTCCTGCTTAGTGCACATCTTCAAGCAGCTTTACCACAAGCTGGGATCAGGGTCTGATAGGGATGGCCATTGATGATGTTGGTCCCTGTTTCTGTGCATCCCCCTATCCTAGGTTTTTTGTAGCATGTTTATAAGGGTGGTCTTCCTAGTTCAGGTATATCTCCTATGTGGTGTTCTATGTTGCATAATTTTATTATCATTAACATAAACCATTCACCAATATGCAAAAATATCAAATCATTCATCCACAATAACAATCCACAAATGAGAGAGAGATAGATAATACCCTTAAGGTAGGGAAACACCAATAATAATCCTTAATGAAGGAATAACTCCACAAGATCTCCCAAGATGAGAGGCCACTTTATGGGAACGATGATTACATAAGATTCTTCTTCAATATATGAATTGTTACAATGACAAATATCTCTTCTTTATATATCCATATTCTTATTCTACTTTGGAGAGCCTACTACTAATATAATATTATATTATAATATAATATAATATTATAATACAATCAACCTTGGGTTATGTGTGGCCCATGCCAACCCTTATACAATATAATAATATATCCCTAAATATCTATTCCTAGGTACCCTACCAGGACACCCTCACAAATATTTCATCCTCAAAATATATGAAGAAACATGATAATATGATTTGATAAGCAATGTTAGCAATTGGTACTAATATCGATCATCCATCCATCCAAGTGAAACATGTTGATGCTAGTATGTGATTTTGTTACTTGAGTATCCAAATCTGCTTCGTTGGCTCCACGTTTTTTTTGTTGTATTTTGATAACTTGAATGATGGGTCCACTTTTTCCTTGATGCTGATGATCCACTCTAAAAATTAGGATACCTTTGCTTTTTTTGCCAAACACTGCCATAGTTGATACCCTTATGATTCCATGTAGAACCATAATATTGTTACCTTGAACTATACCTCTAAGATTGTTGATGCTTATGGTGGTGCGAATTGCGATATGGTGCAACCTTAACTTGATGTTCTACCTTCTTTGACTTCTCAAAATTTTGCTTCATTGTTTGAAATTCTTCTACACATTGTTCTTTCATGTTCTCTTTGTTTGGTGTGTCCTTCTGCTCTTCTATAAAATCTTCCTTAGACTCAGTTACTATTGTTTCCATAGAATCCATTGCTGCTACTTCTTCCATGGACTTTGTTGTTGCTACTGCCTTCGTGGAATCTATTCCAGGTTCTTCAATTTGTTTCTCTACAACCACTTATTGATTTTCCTTGCATGCTTGCTCCTTAAGCTGAGAAATATCCTGCAGTGTTATCTTCTTATCCTGTACCATAACTTCATAAACTTATTTTGCACATTAATGTTAACCGTACCCAAAGAATCTAACCAAGGATAACCAAGAACAATATCCTCATCATCCATCTGAACAGCATGAAAATATGAATGTAAAACATATCTATCCATGGTAATCTTCAAAAATTTGAACATTCTCACCCTCTAGTTGTATGTCCTTAATTTTTGTTGCTTGAACTTACAACTTCTTAGCCAAATAAATATTAATAAAATTATATCTGCTACTAGGGTTAATGGAAATAATAACATGTTCTTTTTTAATGCTTTCATGAACCTACAAAATATACTTTTTAGATTCAAACAAATTCCTTTGTCCATTTTTTAATTTATCTTCTACCAAAGGTATGGTTTCCTCTGTCTCCATACTGACATCTTTTTTATCTTCCCTGACCTTTTCGTCTTTCTTCTTGAGTAATTTTATTTCTTTTGCATAGTCTTCATTATGTTTCTTGAAAACTTTTCATTCACCTTTTATTGCATTCTGCTCATTTTGAGTTCCATGTAGTTTCTTTTCAAGGTCTTTGATGACATCCATTAGTCTATCTATATAATATGGGTCTCATTTACTCAAGAATTTTTGCTCCATTGTTCCCAAGTTAGTTGATATTTATGAGGAATTCTACGATACCAATTTAGAACTTCTCCTCCAATAACTTCAAAAATCAAATCTATCCAGATAGGATTATGATGAAACATGTATTTAAAATTTTTCCACCAATCCTTAACATCAATATCATCTTCTCCATAAAATTTTTGGAGTGCCATTGTTCATGCCCTAATGCAACTAGGGTTTTATGAAAATAAATATCTTCCCACAAAGTTGAAGCTAAAAATCCACATAGACAACTAGATCTACAATTTTTCTTCCAAAAAAAATAAAGTGCAACTAATTTGCTTACCCGAACTAAACAAATTTCATATTTTGAAAAATTCGTGACTTGAAAATTCGTCACTACCCTTATTCCATATGGCTGACTTCATAAGGATATATATCCATCAATACTACTTGAATTCCTTCATATGACCACTCATTTTAAAGCTCTTCAAAGTCTGCACAAACTGATCCAAGAATCGCCTGAATCGGATAAAATCTCACAGAGATATGGCTTCTGAAAGATGAGATGTTTTTCTAGAAAAAATTGTAAAATTCATCACTATCCTTGTTTCAGATGACTAACTTCAAAAGGTCGTATCTCCCTCAATACTGCTCATATTCCTTCATATGACCACTCATTTTAAAGCTCTTCAAATTTTGCACAATCTAATCCAAGAATTACCTAAATCGGATGAACTTGGATCCTAAAATATGAAATCCAAGAAGTCACAATTCATCTCTTTGAAATTGATCTTTGATTTCTTTTCTTAATGACTCTGCTATTTGTTTTAGTTTAATTTTTATATCCGTTATAACTACATGAAATATGTTGTATGTTATGGACATTTTTCAACTTTATTTGTTGCTATATCCATTCACTAACCAAAATAATATAAAAGAATTTCCTTTTTGTGGATATTAATACATAGATGATCGTTTATATTGAACTTAAAAAAGTTTTGAGGATCATTCACATTTGTCAATGTTCTTCAAATCTTAAAAATGGGATCCATAAAACTTTAACCAGATGTGTACATCATATCAATATGTCTACAAATTTGTTTTCTCGCCCTGATAAAATCCACAATATAAATCGATCTTCTTGTGCAATTTTGATCAAAGTATTCATTTCTTCCAACATTGGAAGAATACCACACAATGTGAGAAGTGTTTCAAAGTCACTCATTCAAAATAACAAATCTTTAACCTTATCAACTACCCTATAATTTGCATACATAAACGTTGCCAAGGATTGATATTCTTTGAAAACTCTATATGTTGGTTGATACATCAAAATCCACCCAGTATCTACATATTTTAAGTGTTTTTTGACTTCAGTTTCTCCTAGTGTAAACTTTTGAAACTCTAAAAATCTTTTTGGATTGCACAAAAAATAATCATGAATTTCATGGACAAGATCTTCCACTCTTGCTACATTTGTAAATGTATCCACAATTTTGTATGCAAGATTCATTCTATGATCCATGCAATAAATAGGGATCAAATATGAGCAACATATATTTGTAGTCTAACACAAAGACCAGTCTTGTATCCTTGCATTATAGCAACACCATTAGCTCTGACACATATTAACTTAGTGGCTATTTCCATTTCATTCATTCTTGCTATTTTCTTTAAACTAGATATAACAACTTTGTAAATATTTTTTGCATTGCAATTTTCCACCATATTGCATAATCCAAGTAAATGAGGTTGCCTTAAATGATTTTCCAATGTGTAAACATGCATACAAATCCAAGATGTTTTGTCAATAGCAATCACCTCATCAATTGAAAATGAAATAAATTTTGCCTTTTTTACCTTCTCTTTGAGGTCATCCTGCTCAACCAATGATAGATATTTTACCATTTCCCAACCACTTCGATCTGACCAATGGACGTTGGATAAGTTCTACACATTAGCTAGTCAAAATAGAGATTTATAATCAATGAAATCATACATAGGTCTACCCTTTTCAAGAATAGTGAGTACAACAGCAAACTGTAAACTTTTTGAAGCCAAAGTGCACTTATTCATTTTTTGAAACTGGACTTGAATCATTGCACCCTTCTCAACCAAAGTTTGCTTTTGTTTTATTTCTTTATTATATTCTTGTGTATATCTAATATGTGCACACTCTGATGCATCCTTCCACCTATAATTTGTTTATTTTTTTCCATCACCATCACTTTATTTTGTTTTTATATAAACATTTCCAATATGTTTTTCTATTGTATCTTTCTTAAATTGCAATCTATGATCCTTTCTATGTTTCCAACTGTAAATTATGCATCTCAATTCTTTTATTACCTCATTACTATTCTTTGGTAGTACTGGCTCAATAAATGAAAATTTTAAAATCCAATCAGACTAAAATGATATATTATTTGTCCACCTAGATAACCTTACATGTTTATTTTTTTAGAAGAGTATTATTTGGAAGTAGGGACTGCATAAGAACTACAATTTTATTTTCTATTTGGTGTGTTAGTTTCAGGAATATATTCATGTTGTTTTTCCATTTATTTAAGAAAATTTCATCTGTGGACTTTTCATTATCGTGGATATGTGGAAGTGGATGTATACAAGTGTCAACAGTGTTTTCTATAGAGATAATACCAGGGTCAATACCAGGGTCATTATGATTATTCCATTTAAAATCATACCTTCTATTAAAAATACAGATAAACAATGGACAAAGCCATCAACCAAAAATCACCCTTCTTAATGAATGAAGACATTGTATATAATTAACAATATTCATACCTTCAATTTGTGTAGATGTTGATGGCTAACTCGATTTTGAAATATTATGAAATTATTTGAGAATACTCCTTTTATCAGAATACTGGCCTCTCTTATTTTCATTTTTATAAGGTGATATTTTACCTATATAAATAGAAGACTAACATGAACATCATTTAGAAAAATGAAAATAACTGGTAAAAGAGAGAACTATTGTCTAAGACAATAGAATATTTGACCCAAGCTGGCTTGATATTGGTGCCCAAATAATAGGAAAACCTTCTTATTGAGTTTCCATGAATAAAAATGATTAAAAAAGAACATTATGGTAAAATAAACTTATTGATAAATGGCTTCTATCATTCACCTTAGGCCAATCACCTTCTACCAATCACCTTGTTCCAGTCACCTTGTGTTATTTACCTTATGCAAGTCACCTTGTGTTAGTCACCTTGTTTTAGTTGTCTTGTGTTAGTTACCTTGTGCTAGTCACCTTGTTTCAGTCACCTTGTGCTAGTCACCTTGTGTTAGTTGCTTTGTGTCAGTCACCTTGTGTTAATCACCTTGTATCAGTCATCTTGTGTTAGTTGTCTTGCATCAGTCACCTTGTGTTAATCACCTTATGGCAATCACCTTGTGCTAGTCACATTGATTTAGTTATTTTATGTCAGTCACCTTGTGTCAATAACCTTGTGTCATTTGCCTTGCATCAGTCATCTTGCATCAGTCACCTTGTGTTAGTCACCTTGTGTTAGTCACCTTGTGTTAGTCATCTTGTATCAATTGTATCCTACCAATCATCTATGTCAGATACCTTCTATCAGTCGTGTTCTACCAATCATCTATATCAGTCACCTTCTATCAGTTATGTTGTGTTATTCGCCTGCATTGTATCATTCGTTATTAGAGAAAACTAATGTTTTAATTGTATGAGTGTCACTTTTAGGGTTACCAATATATAATGGGGTATAAGAGGCAAATTGGGTGGGATAATTTTTTTATTAATTTTAAGGCAAAAATTAGGTAGGAAACCTTATGGTACCGGGGTGAATTTACCCTAAAAAAATTGATCCCAAAATTTTAAGTGAATTGGATGACCTCTAGGGTCCAAAAATTTGCAATATTAAAATTGTGAAATATGAATATTCATGCTAAATTATGAAATTCACCCTTGTGCATATGTCATTACCCGTTACCCTCCTACCTTATTTTAATAATATTAATTGATCTTGGGAGATCAATTAATGCTTGATAGAAATGGCATGACCCTAAAAGAATCCTACAAAAACTCTAATAAAATCATTTTATAGAGGATAAGATATATTAATTAATTAAGGGCTATTTTTGAGGTCTAGTAAAAGATAAATTAGAAGAATTATCTTTTACAAAATTATAACCATATAGTAAATTATGTGCAGATTTTGTGGACCCAATATGGATGGGACCTAAAAAGGACTAAGGAATTTTTAAATAACTTATGGGTCATCCTATCTTTTGGGAAGTACTCATGTGGCTACCCTATATTGGTGGGAATCTCCTAACTTATCAAGAATAGTTCTAACCATGTAACTATCTTATGCCTCAATAGTATGAGTTTTGTCACTCACCTCATCCCTAGAGAACCCTTGAAGGACATGATGAAGTCATAATGGGGCCAAAACATCTTTCTAATATTATTATTATAATAAGGCCACTATTTGGCCCATGAAGGGAGAATTTCCTTATAAATAGAAGTTATTTTGGGAGAAAATGGGAAGATATTCTAAGAGTATTAATGGTATAAGGCGTATGCTCTTCACCCATGGGGTGAATCAGAAACTAGAAGACTAGAAATATTTCCTAGTTAAAGTGAGGATTATCTAAGAAAAATCTTAATGACCTAAGGAGTATGCTTTTCACCCATGGGATGAATCAGAAAACAGAAGGCCTAAAATATTTTCCTGTAGTAGTAAGGGTAGTAAGGGTGGAGAATTAGAAGGAATAATCTAGGAAGGAAGATTAAATGGAGGAATTAAAAAGAAAGGAAATGAAGTAATTGCGAGATTCAGGTTAGTTTCCTATTTTCCCCCACTATATTCCAATGTTAACATAAATCTGAAGGCGATCTTTATTACACCATATTTTCTTTATGTACAAAGTTAAAACTTATTATTTCAGTCTTGAAAGTAAAAGTCAGATTTGGCATGTTAATAGGAAGTTTATTATTTTTGAATGCTCTGATTTATTACCTAAAACTCCAAGACTAGTACCTTTAACATGCTTGAAAGAATGAGAATTCAAACTGTGCATTATAAAAGAAAATATAAATACCAATAAAATGCTCTTGTCAGGACTCGAACAACGATCTTACATGAAGTAGTCAATCATACGATATTTAAGACCATTCGACTTATATGGAAATATGAAACCTATAAGGATGATTAAGATAATTAGATGCCTCCATAAGCTCAAGTTAGTTGAAAGTCGCTATAGTCCTTAAGTTTCTTCATGAATCACCATTGATTCTTCTGTATTAGGGAGGTATGGCTTACGAAATACAAAGGCAAAAGATGATTTTCAAACTCGAGGCCCTATTAATTAAAGCTACCAAGGATAATCTAGGTGTGGTGCTAACAGTATTCGATACTTGGTGACAAGGGGTATCGAAATTCAAAATGACTGAACAATTGAGGGTTCTCTGGATACTTGCATCGGACCATTTACCTTCAAAAAAAAGAACTCTTTCGATTTAGATGATAAATAATTTTGATAAATACTAAAACATGTGTTGATGGTATTATTCGTAGGCAAGAAGTCTTGGAGAAAGGGGTCAAATTCGACACATACGCCTGAGAGTAAATTGGATTCAAAATTCTCTTTTGGCTAATGAATGTTAAAGCCAGCATTATATGCTTAACCATAGCAATGATGACCTCATATCCGTCACTGACCATAATAAATGAAAAACAAAAATCCTATAACCATATTTTTTGTAACATCTATTGTTAGGGTTCCTCCATCACAGATGTCTAAACAATTCCCTACTCTGAGTTGAAAGGTTTACCCTGTTAAACCACGACATATAGAAGCTTCAATTTCCCAACTCAACCCTTTTAGTGATAACTACTTCTATCGATGGAAGTACCCTATTGAAGGATATTCAAATCACGATGCTTTCTAGAATACCCCATACTTACTAAACACCATAGGTATGAAAAAGATGCCCTATTTGTGCAACTAGCCTTATCAGAGACTCGATGCAACTGTAGTACGTGATAGCACCCACCATACTTCTTAAAATCTCATGATATTCAAAGGATTCATTCCACCTTTGGAGGTTGGGAAAAACTCACATTGTTCATGCCCCTGCAAGACATCCATGTTCGAATATTCATTCATCTACAGGAGAGGACGTCTGCAAGCAATATCCCACATGAGGCATGCTCTGGTGTAGGAACAAATGAAGATTATTCAACTATAAAAAATTTGGTGGTCGCCTCAGTGCCAGCTGGAGACATTTTGGATGGGCTTTGTATCACCACTTAGCTATCTATGACCTTCTTAAAGATGCCTCGTGTCATCCTCGCTTAAGCCCAAGTTTCACTATACGAAATTCTCTAATTCACTTGGTACGAGTTTAGATGATCATAAATCATGGGTCAAACATCTTAGGTTTGGTTTAGCTGAGGACTTAAGCCATGAAAAAGAAAGCTAGATTACGGGGAAAAACTAAGGTAGATGATGGTCATCAATTTGTAAGAAGGAGGAGGTAGGCCCACATGTGAATTTTATGTTCTATAGAAAACATGTCTATGCTGAATATTTGAATATATATAAGAGGTAACCTTGGATGAAGGGTCTCATCTATCCACTACTTGCAAGTAGGATATATGTGAGGTTATTGGACAATTAGACATGCCGATAGGTAACATTAGTAGGTAATTGGTCCAATGGTTTGTGTTTGTATGTGTAAATAGTAAAAAAGTATATATTTAAATTAAGTTAGGGATAGATTGATTAGGAAAAGGGATTAAATTAGATTGTTCTACAAAAGTGACTAATCTAAATGGTAATTGAAAAATATGTGTTGTAGTGAATTAAAGGTATGGGACTTTAATTCACTAATCAAGGTACTGATTGTAACCAACCAGGGAGATTGGATTTGAGCATCCATTCTTGGGGAAGTTTATAGGATTTTTTCCAAACATTAATTCATTCTCTTCAAAATATAACTCCAATGACTTTCATAAACAATGTAAGATGTTAAATGATTTAGAGAAAGGAACCTAAAGAGATTGGGGATTTCTCAATGATATTGTGAATTCTATATTGATTTTTAAGAAAAAGGAATTAGGTGATTCCTTAATTACATCAAGAGATCAAAAGGTACCATTGTATTCCTTGATCCATATTTGAGATAATAGGGGGGGCCTATAGATGCCCTGCTATAGTGTAAATGTGCCATTTGAGTTTATGAAAATGAGGAAACATATATTTTGGAGGCTGGGTTTTTCTCATCAAGGTTTTCCCAAGATAAATCTTTGTGTCATTCTATTTTGTGGTTTGATTTATTATATCTTGTGAATATTGCATTTATGTTCAAATGTAAATGATTTATGATGTAATGTTTATTTCCATGCACTATAAATGAAAATAATGATAGAATGTATACTAATTTTTCAGTAGGATAATAATGTATGGATATTAGAAATGTATGCTTATTTCTTAATATGATAATGTGATTATGTCATTTATTTTTGGAATATGATGAGTAATGTTGAATGATATATTTAAGTAGAGTAGATCAAATGATAATCTCATGTGATGGATGGATGTTACTTAAAAGTGTTAACAAATCAAAAGGGCATTTGTCTAATTCACTCTAATATTGTGGGATAATTAATTATGAATGATGCACATTTTCATATGCAACACCATTTAAATTATTGTTATAAAAACTAAATATTAATGGGATAAATTGGATTTATGCACTTGATCTTAAATGAAACACAAACCCTATTTAAGGATAAATCTATTATGGTTCTTCAAACCTAAGTATAAGATGTAATGAATCTTGCTTCATGGATTTAACGCACTCAAATGAATTGGTTGGGATCATATTGTGGAATAAAGATTTCAAGATGGCAAAACAACCTTGACTTACAATCAGGATAGACCCTACACTCTACACTAGAGGATTAGGGTTACTTGTGGAGGAAAAACACCCGTAAGGAACAAGTAATGTCCATTTGTGATGAGGGCAATAAGAAGGTTGCCTAAACAAGGGGGTGTACCAACATGATAGATAACCATATTTAAGATGGCATTCCAAGGACTCTTATCACAATAGTGATATAATGGCCTTAGAACTCCTTGCTAGATGGATTGTAAGGGAGTTAAGATTTATGAATAATCACGGATGTGGTTATTTCATTTATGATGGTTTACCATTGGTGTGGTTTTTCCATATTCAAGGCATTCACCTGGTCTTGGTGGACCAAATGGTGATTTCTCCTTTTAAGGGGATGAAACCAGTATGCTTGGCTAGCATACTCATACCAAGTGAGGTATGAGGGTTTCGTAGAAGCTGATCACTTCTACTTAAAGAGACTCTGATCAAATCTCTATAGCTCATGAATCTTTATGCCTTGAAATAAAAAATCCAAATGGAATATGTCTATCTTAAGATATGGATTAAGGCTTTGCCAAATGAGTGTGAAAATTTATAAAAAAATATTGTGGTTAAGGAGAAACAAATGGTTTCGTTATAGCATAACCCTACCTTATTTATTCAAACTCTATAACATGGTATTGAATTTCCATAATTATATCTTGTATGTTCCATGGAGCCTTTGTTTTCTCCAAAGTTTCATTTATTACTATGAGATAATCACATTTCATCCATACTTGTGTCAATTTTATTTGTTTACATATTTTTAACCCTTTCAAAGCCACCCAAGCTTCAAATTTATTATTTGTCTTAAATCCACTATTGAAATCATAATGCAACAAAATATATCCTCTATTATTTCTAATTATTCCTCCTCCTCTTGGTCTTGGATTTCCTTTAGATGCTTCATCAAAATTCAACTTGACCAACTCCACATCTAGTGGTTTTCACTTTTTATTCTTTACCTTCTTTTTATTGCTCCTATTACCAATATCATAACTCTATTTGATGACTTTAATCCATCTATTAAGGCTCTCTACTTGCAAATTAGGGATTGGATGAGTTTATAGGGTTGTTTTAGACTACTATCTAGCTAAACAAATTTTCCTTTTCATTACCTCTAAACTATTTTCTATTCATTTAAATATTCTTCTATTCCTTTCTAGCCAAATAGTCTATCTTTTGATATATCTCAATTTTTTTGTAAAGCATCACTTTTAAGAGTGCTTTATCATTGCTTTAACAATTTTTCAATTCTATCATTCATCACCATGCATTTACGAAATATATAAATATTACATTTCCATACTTTATATACTATTTAGTAGTGTCCCAAGGGATGGTCTAAATTCTTCTCCTTTATTGTACAAAGAACATATTTTGAGGGGCCATGAAAACCCTTTTTCATAAGGTTGTCCTAGGATAAAATTCTTCTATGACCTACTAGCCAAACAAACATTTTAACTTTAGGAATGCTCAGGATATCCCAAATATCTTTCCATATTCTTAAAATATTCCTATTTTGATGGTGCTTTATATTATATCCACTTCTTATTGTGTATTCTCTTGAGCTATTCAACTCCCAAATCAACTTATCCTTGGCTTCCATCAAAATAATCACTATGTTTATCTTTCTACTTAACTACCTCTTAGCATCAATATTTTGTATACTTGTAAAAAAATATTCTTTCCATTTGTATCTTCCTTCTAGATCCTTGTAAAAAATATTTAAAAACCTATCGCCATATTTATCTTGAAGTAATCGCATCCATGGTTTCAAAATTAGATCTAGATTGAGTGGTTTTTTAAAACATCAAGTATCCATCCAAATAGAATTTTTTTCTCCAATTTCCACCACCTATCCTAAACCTTTAATCACTAAATCAATTGATTTTTTTTAAATTGTTCCATTTTGTAGAACCATTTGGTAGAGATACAACACTAAATATTAAGCTTGGGTCATTGGGCTCAACATACTTAAAAGAATTCTTGTCCATTTTATTTGGCTTTCTTTGTACAATATCTAAAGTACTTTTTCCCTAAGAGCTAATTTTACATTCATAAGAACTCTTAAATTGAGACTTCCCCTAGTTTTATCATCACACAACTTGCTCTATTTCACCAAAGGAAATTTCCTTTTATCATATAATCCTAACCACAAAAATGACCATATAATAAAGATTAAACTTTTTTCTATCAATTTTGGCATAGTATACAAGGACATATAATATATTTTCTTTTAATAGGTTGAACAATTATGGGCATATTAGGTCCACCCTTCTAGTGAATTGAAATTGGGTCTACGTTAGTAAATTCCAATACCTTTTTCCATTATGGTGTCCTTGTCGAGACAAGGACATATAATATGTTGGAATGGCTTGTAAGACTAATCTAATTACCTACACTCTTTTTGCTAATGATAACCATCTACCTTTCCATATTTGTATTTCATTCTAAACTTTACTTATAACTAGATTTCATAATTTTATCCTCATTCTCCCCTTAAATAGGGCATCCCTAGATAAGTTGCTGGAAAATTTGCCTCCTCCATTTGAGGTAACCTACATATCCCTAATTTGATTTTAGTTGGTATGTTTAGAAAGTAAATTTTAGATTTTTTCCTATTAACTTTCTGACCTGATGCTCTTTCATATTCCTTTAATAAGTTATTCAAAGAGTTGGCCTCGTTTATTCTTCCTCCCCAAAAAAATGGTTGTATCATCTACAAATTATTTATGGGTTATGTTGTTAATGTTATTACTAGCCTTAAGTCTACTTGTAATCCCATTTGTAATACTTCTTCAAGTTCATACCCAAAACCTCTACCATAATAATGAACAAAAATGGTGATAGAAGATATCCTTGTCTAATGCCTCTTTGGATTTAAATGATTCTATTACTAATCCATTGACCAACACTAAATATGAAACTATAGAGACATAATTTTTAATCCATCTGACCCATTTCTTCCCAAATCCAAACTTTTTTAATACTATAAAAAGAAAATAATTTTTAACCCTATCATAGGCCTTACTCATATTAAGTTTCAAGATCATTACTTTCTCTTTTATTGAAGTTGCTAAATGCATAACTTCATGAGCTACTATGATCCCATCCAAAATTTATCTCCCTTTCAAAAATCCTCCTTGCTCTTCTAAAATAGTTTTTCTAACAATGGTCTTAACCAATTTTTCATCACTTTAGAAATAATCTTATATGATATATTACATAGGCTTATGGGTTGAAATGAATCAAACAATTATGCATCCTTCTTTTTTGGAATCAGGGTAAGACATGTTGGATTTATTTTATAAGGTATGTATTGTTTTACCCTAGACTGTTCCATTGCCGCCAATAAAAAATCCTTCACTATATCCCAATTATGTTGATAAAATATTGTAGAGAGCCCACCCAAACCTATGGATTTATCCTTATTAAAAGATAAAAGAGAGATGATTTTTTTCTAGAGTAATAGTGTAACAACCTAAATATCCAACCCACTCGAGAGAGAGAGAGAGAGAGAGAGAGAGAGAGAGAGATTTTTTTATATATACACTCATTAGGGATTTACAAATCCTCATCATCCATATACCATTTTGGATAGCTATCTAATGTCCTAATGTCTTATGATCAAGTGACTCATACCCATGATGAGCTAACTTAAGTTATCTATCCAATATTTATGTTGAGCTAACATAAGCTATTTGTCTCATCTTCCATAATGAGCTAACTTAAGCTATCTATCTCATCTTCATGATGAGCTAACTTAAGCTATCTATCTCATCTTCCATGATGAGCTAACTTATGTTATTTGTATCATCTCCATAATGACCTAATTTAATTTATCTATCTCATCTCCATGATGACCTAAATTAAGCTATTTGTTGCATCTCCATGATGAGCTAACTTAAGCTATCTATATCATCTCCATGATACTTCTAATCCATGCATAAGTTAGTAGGTATCATCCTTTACATAACTAAGATTCATCGTGTTAAGGTTATTCAAGACCATAGATTGCATATACTATTTCTTACTCATAACTAGTGAATCTTTTCCTTTATTTTGATACACCATTCACAATTATTATGAGTACCACCATAATTATTCAATAAACTCTTACCAACTAACAAATACATAATCTATGAGAATTCAATAAAATTCCCTTTCTTTTTAAAGAGCAACATGATTTTGATAGCTACTTCTAGTAAGAGCATGATCCAAGGATAAATATATACCACACAAACACATAACACATCATATATCCTGGGAAACCCTTACGAGAAAACCCAACCTCAAAATATCCTTTCATTTTATTTTTAACTTGTCTCAATTTACATTCAATCAAAGGAATTTCATAATTTCTTTTTTCCACATCGTTATTACAATTAGGGACACATAAGAACCCCATAATTCTTATGTCCCTAAATCATGAATTGCTCTCTTTATTCATGTTACAAAATTGATGAGGGAACCTCATAATTCTCTTGAATGAATTCCACACTCATTTACATAAGAATATTCCTTCCTCCTTTCATCATTTAAAGGAGTGGCTTCTTCCTATGTGTCTAATGTAACCATACATTCACTATAGAATTTCTCACAATGAATCAATGAGAGGACCCCATAATCCTCTCATAAGGATTCCATCACTAACTCATCCCAAAATGGATTATACTATCTCTAATATACTTTTAACTCATCTTACCAAGAAGAAATACAATATCCTCTACTGTATATTTCAAACTCTTTTCTTCTAATATGAAATACATTATCCACTAAGGTATTTCTAACTCATTAATTCCCAATGAAAAACATTATCCACTAAGGTGTTTCTAACTCATTAATTCCAAATGAAATACATTATCCACTAAGGTATTTCTAACTTATTTAACCCAAAATAATTACACTTTTGACCACTCTTAAAGGAATAGTCAAAGGTCTATAATCCATCCCTTTAAATTAATAAATAACTAACCTTTCATTTAATCAAGGTTTAAAATCAAATAAACATCCTTTCATTTAATCAATAAATAACATTTCATTAAATCAAGGTTTAAAATCAAATAAATATCCTTTTAGTTAATGAATAAATAACCTTTCATTAAATCAAGGTTTAAATACCTTTTCATTTAATCAATAAATAACCTTTAATTAAATCAATGTTTAAATATCCTTTCATTTAATCAATACTAACCTTTCATTAAATCAATGTTTAAAATCAAATAAATAGCCTTTCATTAAATCAATAAATATCCTTTCATTTAATAAAGGTTTTAGAAATAAATAAATATCCTTTCATTTAATCAAGGTTTTAAAAATAAATAAATATCCTTTCATTTAATAAAAGGGTTTACTTGATTTTAAAATATTTAGATATTTAAACATTCCCATATCCTTTCATATAATCAAAGGGTCAAAGGTTTTAAACTAGAATTGATTTAAAAATGATAAATATTTAAACTCACCCATGGTAAATCAAAGGGTTTAATCTTTAAACTTGGATTAAAACTTTTAAACCTGCCCAATAAACCAACAACAATATATGATCAACACCAAACAAATAGATAGATCAAACTAGTAGGAGATAAATCCACATGTTACAAATTTGTGCCATAATCGATGCTAGGTGGCCACCAAGTGGTTGGGTTCCAACCACCACTTGGTGGTTGAAGGTTTATGATAACCTAGCTCCCTTTAAACCTCCCATCTACCCAAGCATATCACATATGGAATATTGCTCATAAAAGGCTATGAAATTCTTCCACCTTCACACACTTGAATGTAAATGTAGCATCGCATCGATGATGTTGTAGTGGTGGAGGTATTAATAAATCATCCTCCCTAAGGTTAAACCTAAATGGGAGTTCTTCTAGGAAGTGGCAGAAGGATTTACCATCCAACACACCCTAAAATAGCTATGATGAAAGAGAAGAGCACAACTATTCCAACACAAGGGAATTTCAAAGGAGTTCAGCCTCAACAGAGTTGCCATGAGGATAAAACACAAGCCCAGATCTAACTCTATACAAATATCTAAACTGATTACTGAGCTAGACAAGAGATATAATTGTTTCAGGCATTTCTAACATGGTATTTATAGAATAAAGACTCTAAATTTGATTCCTAAACACAAGCATTCAACAGTAATATTTATCATTGAGAAAGCAAAAGAATCAAAGGCCTTATCAAGGTGAGGGAGCACTACTTAAATAATTGCATAACTTTTGAAAACAATGAAACTCAACCAAGAAGAATAGCCTACCACTTTGTGGCTTCATCGATTGAAGTCAATAGAAATACAAGGTTTGGAGTTATTTAATGGAACAAGCCCAAAACTTAACACAAGGATAAAATAATCTCAAAGATTCAAAATGGTTACGTAGGTTCCTTCCAAACCCTCTTGGAAAAGTGACAACAAAACAAAATATAAAACCTATATAAAACTATAGATGTTAATAACAAGAATATAAAGGAGTTAAAACTATACCAAACCAACCTCGCAAATGCATCCTTACAAACTAGGTCAACTTCAAAAGGGATAGCATGAAGAAATATTAATTTTAAAACCAAATCAAAGAATGGAAGACATCAACACAAAAAGGAAAACCTATCTTTATCATTTTATTGACGTATTCAAACCTCAAATATATAAATAAAGGTATGAAGGGTAAATAAAAACTTGTTGACCATTTTTCATTTCTTCAAAGCCTCCATTTCAACAATCTTCTAGGACTCCCTTCAAATGCCTTCATCCATTCTTCATTTTTTCATGAATCCCCATCCCTTATTTTTTCCAAGCCCCTCCCAATAATATCATGCATTCTTGTCTTCCCAAAATCATAATGCTCACCTTTTTCCAGTTGGTAGGGGGGGTGTACCTTCCATTAAGGCCAGAGCATCAACTTTACTCTTCGGTCAAAGAGGTCTTTTCCTTTGAAAATGGGAGGTGGACTTTGACCCTACTACCCAAAGCATCAACTTTAATCTGATCTAGATTTTTTTTCCTTTTCTCTTGGTCCAATTTTGGCATGAAGACATATTTTGTAGCATAGCAAGAAGCATTTGGGGGTTGATCTCCTTTGATCCTCCAACATTATTTGGGACTAGGATGACCTAGGCTCGTATGTGCATCATAGGATTATGCATAGTGGCGAATATTAGCCAATTGGGCGAATATTGGGATTTTCAAAATTAGAAATTGACGAATATGAGGACCCTCGACGTCGGTCCATTCACCTAAAATTTTTAGGACCAATTTTTTATTAGGGTCAATTTGCCATAATATATATCCAAACATAGGCATATTTGTACTCGTTGGAAAGCTCTTTTCAAGCTTGATCTAATGGTGGTGTTTTTATGAAGTTATAAGATGATTTAATATGTCAAAATTAGATCCAAAGAGAAAATTACATTTTAGGTCTTCAAATACCCTTAATTTTGGTATGAATATGCTCGATTTGATTTTCTTAGGATTCTCCATGATTCACCTTGATTTTGATTAGGATTAGCCTTTTTTTTACAAGTATATTTTGAGTCCAACCCCTTATGCATAACCCTGGTGCATCACCACCAGCTTGGACATAGATATTCCATCATCTATCAACCTTATCTCCAAGGTTTGTACTTTTTCTCAAGTTATTGAATACAAAAACAAACCTACTTTTTGCATCCTTTGTTTCAAGCAAGGTCATTTAAGCTCCTGATACCCTTCCAAGTCCCAATCATCTCTTCTTGAAAGAGTCGCCATATCTCTAAAACTGGTCACCCATTTGTTCTGAATCCCAACCCCAATCCTATTATCTCCCCTTCTACAACCCCTCATTGAGATATGGATCCCTCAGGACCCCCCCAATTAGATCCATCCCCTCTAGCAACCCATCTATCCTGATGTCCAACCATTTCTCCCTCTTGTCCTTCGATGACCCTCCATCCTATCCATCTAAACCTATCTTAAACTATCCTCTATTCCATCCACCCTCCCCCCCCTACCCACAGAGGGACTCAACATCTCTGAAAAGTCTCCTCCCATCCCCTATCACCACCTCTCCTAGTCCTCCTCCCTCCCACTCTCTTACCCATCTCTGGTATCAAAAGAGCTACTTATCTCCAGTTCATCTCCCACCAATAGTTTTTTTATGACACCATTTTTGCCATCTGAGCCTCTGTTCCCCAAGCCTAGGACATCGAATCCATCCTCCTCTCCTTCGAGGTTGTTGTTAGCCAAAAGGTGAATTTCAACAAGAGTAAAATATATTTCATAAATACACCAACGAGATGCCAATATCACATTGCTTCCATCATGCTCCATTGATACCTTACCTACCACCTACATGGGATTTCCTCTCTTCGAAGGCCATTCCAAAAAATCCTTAGGGAACCTTGTCATTGAATGCATCTAGAAAAATTTACCGAATGGAAAGGGAGTCTTCTCAATCAAGCAGGCAAATCCACCTTAGTCAAAGCCATTCTTCAGAGCATCCTCATATTCTTCTTTTCTATATTCCAGATCCCTATTGAGGTTTGCAACCGTATTGAGTAGCTCTAAAGAAATTTTATTTTATTAGGATCAAATAACAAGCAGTGAATTCACCTGGTGGCATGGAATCAGGTCTACTCCAAGAGGGAGTATGGAGGCATTGGGCTCTGGAAGGTCCATAATATGAATCTTGCTCTCATTACCAAGCAAGGTTGGTGGATCCTTACCAATGAAAACTCTTTATGGGTTTTCATCATCAAGGAAAAATACCTCTGGAACAACAAAAAAAATTGGATAACCCTAACCCCTTTCGCAGGTTTGCTATTTGGAATTTAGTCCTTAGGATGAAGCATATCCTTTAGAAGGGCCTTAGGTGGAAGCTGATAAATGGTGCTAGGATTAGCTTTTGGGATGACCTTTGGTTGGGCAACTATCCACTATAGGAATGTGAGAATCTTGTGTGTCTCAGGTTGGTGACCGATGCTCTGTTTGAACCCAATGTATGTAATTTCTTCCTTCTTGAGAGCCTCTCCTAGAAACCCTTACCTATTGATTTCCTCTTTGATGAGCAGAAGCAAGTTTTTGTTGACCTTTCCAACCTACTTCATCTTTGTGTTATTCCCTCCTCCCTAGTGGAATATTCCATCCTCTAGGCTCCCAACCTAAATGATGTCTTCATCATCAAATTAGCTTATACCCTATCCAAGAACCCTAGCCCCCCTGGTTCCCCTCCAAGATCATCTGGAAGCCCCACCCCATACCTAAGGTTAGCTTCTTCTTCTGTATTGCTATTTAGGATAAGATCCTCACCATATTGAATCTCCATCATTGTGGTCTATACATCCCCAACTATTGCTACCTTTACCACTCGGATTGCAAGTCTACCTAGCACATATTCATATCTTGTCCCTTCTCCCAATCCATTATCTCTTCTCTATTCTTCTTGGTTGGTATCTCCTGGGTTTTTCCCTTCCTGTTAAGTGATATTTACATTCAATGGCCCCTTCCTTTCATAGGCCACTACTTGAAGACATTTTTGTCCTTCTACCTCCCCCACTTCTTGTGGGAGATTTGGCATGAATGCAATGCTTGTGCCTTCAAAAACTCTACCCACAGTGAGAAATATGTTCTTTCCAGAATTATAGTTGTTGTTTCTGAGAATGTGTCCATCACTCAAGGTGAGAATTATCTTGATTTGAGATGTGAAGATCATATTTCCTTCTCTCTCAAAATCCTTGATGGCATGTACATGCAGGTCTCTCCCAGGGCTGATCATTCCCTTGTTAGGTGGACCCTTGTCCTACTAGGTTTCCTCAAACTAAATTTTAATGGTGCGACTAAAGAAAATCTAGAGGTAGCTGGTGTGTGTGGCATCATTCAAGATCATATGGGAAACATCATCCTAGCCTACACCGAGAACCTAAGACACAACTTCAATCACTTCACTGAAGCTAGAGCTATCTACCTAGGGGTTTTCCTTATTCATAGTTTGCAGGTTCCAAACGTCATGGTGGAAGGATATTCCAAAAACATCATGACCTGTATGACCTTCAAAACTTCCCTCGCTTTGTGGAACATCTTCAATATTATCATAGAAGTAAAACATCTGATGCTCTCCTTCTTGAACATCGAGATGACCCACACCTACAGGGAAGGAAATTATATCATTGGTCATTTAGCTAATATGGGAATCTTAGAGTATGGTTTCACTATGTGGAGATATTCCTTTCCCCAGTCGCTCATTGACACCAATGCTACTAATTTCATCATCTAGTGATTCATGGTGGGCCAGGTTTAGAAACCATCTCCATCAGTTTCAATCGTATCGCCACCTCAACATGTTAATTGGTCAGCCTATGGCCATATTGGCAAGTTATCAACTTTGTACCTGTTGGTCACGAATCTGCCACTGGAAAGGATTTTTACAATTGCGCCCTAGACCCGGCCAACATTGAAAGGCTGGAAGCAAGAAATGGCTCCCAGACCAATCTCCAGAGTGGGCTGGTTCCCTCTACTATTCTAAAATTGGGTTTAAGATAGGGTTTCTGGAAAGAGATTTAAAAGGTTGCAGAAAGAAATGGGAAATATGGCCACGAGCCGAAGTGATGGGATCGGAAAAACAACGGTGAGGAAACTACAAATGCAACAACGACAAGTAACATAAGAAATTAGCTTAATCTTCGCACAATCACATGCCGCAAATCCCTCCAAACCCACATTCCGGAAATCGTACCCTGACCGCAATATTTAAATCCAGTATGCAGAATTTAAATGTAATAGCAACGCGAGAGTACGAATACTATTAGAAATGTAGAAAACGAGAAAAGAAATTCATCCATGCAACGCTTGAAAAATTATAAATTGATCCTTTTATTCCCTCAGATACAATTCCAGTTTCTAGCAGCAAGTTTTTCCAACCCCTGTAAATGAAAATTACATTGGTTTTTATAGAGGTCCGTCCTCTTTGCAGCATTAAAAACTTAAAACCAACTTCCTCGTGATCTACAACCATCACTTGGAAATCAGGAACACGATCCCCTTAATCGCGGCCTCGAGGAAGCAAAAATTAAATGTAATGAGATAATCGCGGGCACCTTCATTAAATTCGTTTTTCAAACATGTGCATGCAATTGTTAAATCAATCCACGAACAGCAACTTCAAACCAATAAACCCTTTAATTTTGGTGGCCTAGGCACTCTTCAACCTTAACTGCATCGGAAATCCAAAAAGCATTTAATTCTGGGTAGCATTTAATCATCGAAACCCAAAAAAACCTTCTCGGTCGTTCATACTTGTGTTTTGGCAGGAAACTGCGCAGGTCGCGAAAACGCGACGGGTCGCGAAATCGCGACATCTTATAATGTCGTACGCTTTGACCACCTTTGACCCATGAAAATGGCACATGTAGCGATTTCGCTACGTCTCCGGCTTCCTCTTCTCCATCGCAAGCTTGCCCCGAGAAAATAGAACATGTTTCGCTACATGTTCCCGTCGTTGGCTCCTCCCTGTGCTCGGCCCCGCGAAAACGAAACATGTAGCGATTTCGCTACATGTTTCTTCTCTCCGTACCAATCGCCATTTTCCATCGCGATTCGCTGACATGTCAGCGACGTGCTGCAAGTTTTCAACTTTGCCTTTGAAGTCGCCAGTGTTGCGATTCGCTGACATGTCAACAAATCGCTGCAAGTTTTCGACTTAATGCCTTTGATGCCGATCGACCCACGATTCCGGAACACGTCGCGATATCGCGACGGTTCCGCCCAACCTGCCTGCGTTGACTGCGTTGACCGCGATTCTGCAACATGTCAGCGCGTCGCTACAGTTTTTTGACTTAACCATTTTTTGCTCAATTTTCCTCCTTTTTTTGCCATAAACCGCATTAAAGCCTGTATAGGGGTCAGATTTTCAATAATACATTAATGCATTAATCAATGAGAATCAATGTGGCAAAAATGCCAACATTCTTGGCGGCTCGCGGGGTATACAGCTCGCTGTATGCAAGAATCCAGGCCTTAGTCCATTGGGCATAGAGTCATATCCGAACAGAAGGCGGGCTGCTGCAATACATGTTCTGCTGAAAAATTGAAACTGGAAAAAACCTGCATATAACTGATTATGAAACGACTAATGGAACGTGATGAGGGAGTGAGCTCTTGCGATTGCGCAAGCGGTGACTGCAAATGGAATGATGAAATGAAAATGAACGAAGTTATGGAGTGGGAATGGAACTAGAAAAGCTGTGAAATGAAATGAACTAGACTACGAAATAAATGCATAAAAGACTGAACTTAGAGGAAAGGGATAAGAAGGGACGGGGAAAAATAGAAAAGGGAAAAAGAAACAACAGCTGTGATTTATTTTGTTTTAATGCAGAAGAAAAAGAAGGAAGAAGATGAAGAAAGGAAAGAGAGGAAACGGGGAAGGGAAAAGAAGAAAGTGCTAGAAGGCCACCAAACTGTTGGGAGGAGAAAAACAAAGGAAAAACAAGCATCTACGGCTCGCAGGAAACAAGAGCCGAGATGAACAAATAAAAACAATACCACTTTTTTTTTTTTCTCTTTTTTTTTTTTTTTTTTTTCAAAATACTATATACAATAATTCACGACATGATTGGCATGTCGCCACCAGACATCCAATATTAGAATGTTATCCGGTAAATCTGCAATGTCCCGACCAGATCTGATCATACTTAAGTCGGTTCTTGAAATTGGGCTGGCTCCTTCCTGAAGTTCTCCATGGTGCGAATAGGATGCAATGCGACAGATTATCCTTCGTACTAGTACCCACATGGAGGACTTCTTCAAGTACTGGATGTAGTGGTTGGAACCAACACCACCACTTTGCGAGACTTTCTTGGTTGTGGGTTGAGTACGAGCTCCTCTAACTCCTTGATGTGATCACAGGGCTCTTCAAGTGAGAACTCTGATTCTGGGATCTCCTCAGGCTCTGGAATTTACACTTGTTCTTCTACTTGGCCCATCTCTTGATGAAAACTGCAAGCAACCATATTGTTCATTTCTGGAAAAGTTCTTGCATGTTCCAATCCTTGACTTTGGACGAGATCTGTCCCTTGAGCTCCACATGACTGCATCTCAGGTTTTTTCTCAGTATAAGGAATCTGGCATGAAAAGTACTGTGCAGGGTAGACAGGAGCAGCAACCACCAGAGATGGTAATGGAGTTTCTCTCCACGGTAACTTTCTTGATAAGAGCAACAGCTGTTCCACTCACACTGCTTCCTCAAAGATTTGTGGGAACCGTTGTTCACCTGACTGCAGCAAAAAGAGACCTATGTCAGAATTAAAATCTCGAACATAAAAGAGGTGGGCTTGGGTGGGTGATGGACGGATCTTCTCTGGAATTCTCTTCCAACTTATCAAGAATCAAACATTGAAGTCCGTGATGCTTTCTTGAGGTGCTCTCTTGATGTACATGAAAAAATGGTAGAGATCCAAAGAACTGTAGAAAGGATCTTCATCAAATCTTCTGATTAGTGCTCTCGCTAGATCATCCCATGAGCTGATGCTTTGACATTTGAGCAGTCTGTACCACTGCAACGCTCTTCCTTCCAAAGACTGAACTAGAAGTCGTATCATGATATCTTCATATTCTATGACACGGATCATGGACAGAATAGCAATGTCTTCAACATGTGTCAAAGCCATGCCTACGGTACCATCATATTTTGCCAGGTTCTTCAGGGCACCTTCGGGAATTTCATGCCAAACTTGGAGATTCAGAGGGCCTTGATCATCCCATCTAGAAAAAACCCTTGCCTTTGTGGCAGTGGTCTGCGGAATCACGGCCATCGCCATTAAGTCAGAGTCGCCAGATGAACATTCTTTGAATTTTATTTTTATTTTTTTTTTTTTAAACAAAAATAGGCGTCCACGAACAGATCTTCAACTCAGCAAAGTCGCCAGATGAACTTACAAATCTCCGCTATGAGGCCAAGACAGCTCATCAAATCTTGAGGCCTCCGGGTGTTAAAAGCGTGCCAAAAACTGTTGGCACCGGTGGGGTTATCACTTTGGAAAATTATGTGTATCCCACCAATTATGAATTCTTGGAGACAAAAACAGTTTGTCCCACCGGGCGTGCCAAAAATTGTTGGTCACGAATCTGCCACTGGAAAGGATTTTTACAATTGTGCCCTAGACCCGGCCAACATTGAAAAGCTGGAAGTAAGAAATGGCTCCCAGACCAATCTCCAGAGTGGGCTGGTTCCCTCTACTATTCTAAAATTGGGTTTAAGATAGGGTTCTTTGGAAAGAGATTTAAAAGGTTGCGAGAAAGAAATGGGAAATATGGCCATAGGCCGAAGTGATGGGATCGAGAAAAACAACGACCAGGAAACTACAAACGCAACAACAACAAGTAACATAAGAAATCAGCTTAATCTTCGCACAATCACATGCCGCAAATCCCTCCAAACCCACATTCCAGGAATCGTACCCTGACCGTAGTATTTAAATCCAGTATGCAAAATTTAAATGTAATAGCAATGCAGGAGTACGAATACTATTAGAAATGTAGAAAACAGAAAAGAAATTCATCCATGCAACGCTTGAAAAATTATAAATTGATCCTTTTATTCCCGCAGATACAATAACAGTTTCTAGCAGCCAGTTTTTCCAACCCCTGTAAATGAAAATTACATTGGTTTTTATAGAGGTCCGTCCTCTTTGCAGCATTAAAAACTTAAAACCAACTTCCTCGTGATCTACAACCATCACTTGGAAATCAGGAACATGATCCCCTTAATCGCGGCCTCGAGGAAGCAAAAATTAAATGTAATGAGATAATCGTGGGCACCTTCATTAAATTTGTTTTTCAAACATGTGCATGCAATTGTTAAATCAATCCACGAACAGCAACTTCGAACCAATAAACCCTTTAATTTTGGTGTCCTGGGCACTCTTCGACCTTAACCGCATCGGAAATCCACAAAGCATTTAATTCGGGGCAGCATTTAATCATCGAAACCCAAAAAAACCTTCTCGGTCGTTCATACTTGTGTTTTGGCGGGAAACTACGCAGGTCGCGAAAACGCGACGGGTCGCGAAAACGTGACGGGTCGCAAAATTGTGACATCTTATAATGCCGTACACTTTGACCACCTTTGACCCACGAAAATGGCACATGTAGCGATTTCGCTACGTCTCCGGCTTCCTCTTCTCCATCGCAAGCTCTGCCCCGCGAAAACAGAACATGTAGCGATTTCGCTACATGTTCCCGTCATTGGCTCCTCCCTGCGCTCGGCCCCGCAAAAACGGAACATGTAGCGATTTCGCTACATGTTTCTTCTCTCCGTACCAATCGCCATTTTTCGTCGCGATTCGCTGACATGTCAGCGACGCGCTGCAAGTTTTCAACTTTGCCTTTGAAGTCGCCAGTGTCGCGATTCGCTGACATGTCAGCGAATCGCTGCAAGTTTTTGACTTAATGCCTTTGACGCCGATCGACCCGCGATTTCGAAACACGTCGCGATATCGCGACGGTTCCGCCCAACCTGCCTGCGTTGACTGCGTTGACCGCGATTCTGCAACATGTCAGCGCGTCGCTGCAGTTTTTGACTTAACCATTTTTTGCTCAATTTTCCTCCTTTTTTCGCCATAAACCGCATTAAAGCCTGTATAGGGGTCAGATTTTCAATAATACATTAATGCATTAATCAATGAGAATCAATGTGGCAAAAATGCCAACAGCACCATGAGCTTTGATCTTGGTCAACTCTTGCATTGGGGTATTTCTCATACCTGTCAAGTGAACCCTTACAATTATTGGAAGTTCAAATGATTTTCTAGGATCAACCAACTATCATTCTGGTCCACTAATGCCACCCCCTAGTGGCACACTCTTTAGTCTTCATACAAGTGAACTAGGAGGACACCACCATCAGAAGTGCAAGCTATGAGAATCATACCATATTTTTATCTGGCATTGATAGGTGTACCTAGACCTTGGGAATGTTTTCCTTCCTTACCCATGTCCTTATTTTGTTCACCGCCACAATCCCAAAGATCACTGGTAGTCTCATTCATTTCCTCATCTTCGGCAAAATCTCACTAACTTTTTGTCACTCCATTGGTGTTAATTGGGATATATACTTTTTTAGTTTTGACTCATTATTGTATATCTATTGTCAATATTTTCTCTTTATTTTTAGCAAACCCTTGGCTTTTGTTACCGTCATCACCATATTGTACCTCTGCCATGTCTGTCTATCCAAAAAGGATGTTCATCCCCTCCATCATGTTCTAAACTGGCCTACCCATTTATTCAGTATTACTGCCACCCTCACTTCCCTCCACCTGGCCCTCCCCCTTGTTTGGTGTGCCTTCTCATTCATGTCCCTTGGTTTTTGTAAGATTTGGATCACATGGGGTATGAGCTACCTTGAGTGTTGGTGTTTTCTATTCTTCCTATAACTACATTACCACCTTTGTTATCCCTCTATTTTCTCATTGTCACCACCCCCATAAAATTTTCCTATTGCTTCTGAGTTTACCTTCTACCATAGCCAAAATTGAGCCAACCTCCCTTCAGCTCAATGATGCACCTTGTCGGAGCCATAACTTGTGAACCGTACGCCCGTTGGCCTTGAAATTTAACAGGTGGTTTTGTGTGTGTGTTCTGCATCAGGAGAATCTTTGATTGGCCTGACTCTCCAAAAAAAGTGTTTTCGAGACCTAACTCCTCCATCTAGTGTCCCAAAATTAGCTTTTAGAATAGGTTCCCGAGTTTTTTGGGTTTTTTTGGTTGTTAGAAGTTTATTATCTTTTGTTATACCTTAATTTGAGACCTAATATTTTAAAGTAAGGTTTTTTATTGTAAGAGGGATGTGTGCACCGAATTTGGGTGCAATCCGACTCATTTCTATTTTTAGAAGTTTTTAGAAAGAAGATCTATTTTTAGCAGTTTTAGAAAAAAGACGTTTTTAGGGTTTCTTTGGTTTTCGGTTGCTATATGATGGATTGTAATATTTTGTAGAAGGGGTGTGAATTCAGGAATGAGAAGAATATCAATTTGTAGTTTTCTTCCATTATTGCATTTGTGTTATGTGATTGGAGTCCATTTTGTTGGTCTCTTGTAGTTGAGTTTACACCATTTGGTATCAGAGCGGGTGTGATCTCGCTAGTGAAGGGAAGATGCCACCTAGAAGATATGCCCAGATGAATAGGAAGATCGAGGATCTGAATGCAAAAATAGCATGGTTGATTGGTGTGATTGATCGCATGGGAGAGAGACGTCCCAGGGCACATGCAGATCAAGGATCTGATGATGAAAATATACCTGAGGAACGTGGATCTGAGGTCCATGTAGAAGCAGAACCAGAGGGCCCAGAGGAAGAAGGGCACAATTTTGAAAATTGACTGATATGAGCTCTAGAGGGGCTTAAGGGGAATCGATATGGGATCAAGATCGAGGTTCCCGAGTATGTTGGTGGGTTGAAACCAGAGGAGTTGATCGATTGGATCAATAGCCTAGAAAAATATTTTGAATGGAGTAACCTTGTTGAAGAGAAGAAGGTTAAGCTCGCATGCACAAAGTTGAAGGGACATGCATTGATTTGGTGGGATCATTTACAGACTACACGATAGAGGAATGGAAAGGAAAATATCAAGGATTGGACAAAGATGAAGAAGAAGTTACAGGAAAAATTTATACCTATAGACTACTCCCAAACCCTATTTCGTAGATTTTAGAATCTTCGACAGAAGGATCAAAGCATTGAGGACTATACTAATGAATTCTACAAGCTATCCATTCGAGTGGAGCACAATGAGACGGAGGACCAAAAGGCTGCCAGGTATGTAAATGGCCTAAGTTTTGTTGTTCAAGATGAGATGAGCATGCATCGCACTCTTACAGTGGAGGATGTGTATCAAATGGCCCTCAAGGTGGAGGAGAAATTGAAAAGGATTAATAGAAGAGGTAAGAAGGGATTCACGCCCTCTTCAGGTCGGGGTCGAAGTGGATCTAATTTTCTCAAGGGAGAATCCTCAATACCTACTAAACAAGAAGAAGATGGGCAGAATCTGAGAGGAAGAGGATACCAACGAGGTAGAGGTTACGGTGGTGGATGAAATGGGAATGATCCGAGGAGGTCGTATACCTATTATGGATGTGGTGAGGAGGGGCACAGAGCATTTGAGTGTCCCCAATGTGATGTCCAAGAAAGGGGTCAAGGAGGACAAGGAAGGGTCAATCTAGTTGAGATGGAAGAGCAGGATGAGGATGAAGTTGTTGCTGACATGGGGGAAGCCCTTATGATAAGGAGGACATTGATTGCTCCTAAGAAAGAGATGGTGCAGAGCAAAGCAAAGGGGCAGACCATAGATGGTGAAGATTCTTGGCTATGAATGAACATATTTTGAACAAGGTGTACATCAGGAGGGAAGGTATGTAACATTGTCATTGATGGTGGTAGTTGTGAGAATATGGTGTCAAATGTCATGGTTGAAAAAATGCACCTAAAATGTGAAAAACATCCTTATCCATATCGCATCTCATGGGTTAAGAAGGGGAATGAGGTAACAGTAGATCAGAGGTGTTTAATTAAATTTTCAATTGGGAGCACTTACAAGGATGAAGTGTGGTGTGATGTGATCTCGATGGATGCATGTCACATTCTATTGGGAAGACCTTGGCGATACGATAGGGATACTAACCATAATGGGAGAAAGAATACTTACACATTTTGGAAGGATGGTGTAAAGGTAGTTCTTGTGCCTCTGAAGGAGGATGGGCCGAGTGAGAGCTTGTTGATGATGAAGGAGTTTCTTGCAGAGATCAGGGATGCTAGCTTCTGTTATGCCTTAACAACTAGGAAGCTAGAAACAGAGGAAGTGGTTATGCCTACAATAGTAGCTAAGTTGCTAAGTGAATATAAAGATGTCACACCAGAGGAGTTACCAGATGGGCTACCACCAAAAAGGGATATCCAACATCACATGGATTTGATTCTAGGATCAGCGCTCCCAAATCAGGTAGCTTATCGGTTGAACCCAACACAGAATGTAGAGTTGAGTAGGCAAGTGACAGAGTTGATAAAGAAGGGATTAGTTAGGGAGAGTATGAGTCCATGTGCGACTCCAGCATTGTTGACCCCAAAGAAATATGGTGACTGGCGGATGTGTGTGGATAGTAGAGCCATAAACAAGATCATAATAAAGTATCGGTATCCTATGCCGAGAGTGGATGATATGATGGATGGATTGGTTGGAGCTAAATACTTTAGTAAAATTGATCTATGGAGTGGCTACTACCAGATCAAAATTCGAGAAGGGGATGAATGGAAGACAACTTTTAAGACAAAATATGGATTGTACGAGTGGATGGTGATGCCATTTGGGTTGTCTAATGCACCCAGTACATTTATGCGGTTGATGAACAGAGTACTACGGGAATATAATGGTAAGTTTGTGGTTGTGTATTTTGATGATATTTTGATTTATAGTAAAAGTGAAGAAGAGCATTTGTTACACCTGAAATTAGTGTTAGAAGTGCTCGGGAAGGAGAAATTGTATGTCAACCTAAAGAAATGTATATTTCTTCAAGATAGTTTAGTGTTTTTGGGATTTGTAATCTCGAGAGATGGCATGAGGATGGATGATGAGAAAGTGAAGGTGATTCTGGAATGGCCTCTTCCACGATCTATAATAGAAGTAAGGAGCTTTCATGGACTAGCTACCTTTTACAGGAAGTTCATCAAGAACTTCAGTAGTATAGTTGCCCCTATAACTGAGTGCACGAAGGGGAAAGAGTTTGTATGGACTACGACAACAACAGAGAGTTTTGAACTCTTGAAGAAGAAAGTGTCGGAAGCCCCTGTTCTAGTGTTACCAAATTTTAGTAAGGTGTTTGAGGTTGATTGTGATGCCTCATTTGTTGGGATTGGTGGTGTCTTAAGTCAAGAGGGCCGACCTGTAGCATTTTTTAGTGAGAAGTTGAATGACGCAAGGAAGAATTATTCTACATATGATGTGGAATTTTATGCAATTGTGCAAGCATTGCAACATTGGAGGCACTACTTAATCTCAAAGGAGTTTGTGTTGTTTACTGATCATGAAGCATTGAGGTATGTAAATTCTCAAAAAAAGTTAAATAGCAGGCATGCCAAATGGGTTTCATTTTTGCAACAGTATACATTTGTCCTGAAACACAAGTCGGGAAAATAGAATAAGGTTGTTGATGCATTGAGTAGGAGAGTCTTGTTGTTGACCACTATGGAGAATGAAGTGGTAGGATTTGAGGGGATTAAAGATCTGTATGAATCTGATGCGGATTTTGGGAATATTGTGCAACAGTGCAAAAGTGCGGTAGGGGGCGAGTCCCATACTATTTTTGAAGAGTATTTTTTTTAGAATGGTTACTTGTTTAAGGGTAATCGATTATGCATTCCCAATGGCTCTATGAGAGAGAACATCTTGAGGGAATTACATAGTGGGGGTTTGGCTGGTCATTTTGGAGTAGCCAAAACTACCACTCTTGTAGAGGAGAAGTACTATTGGCCAAAAATGAAGAGAGACATAATCAAGTTTATCTCTAGATGTAGAGTATGTCAAATGGCTAAGGGCCATGCACAAAATACAGGGTTGTATATGCCACTGCCAGTTCCTACAGGACCATGGACCGATCTGAGTATGGATTTTGTGTTGGGGTTGCCCAAGACACAGAGGGGTAAGGATTCAGTTTTTGTTGTGGTAGACAGATTTTCAAAAATGGTGCATTTCATTGCTTGCCAGAAAACTAATGATGCAACTAGGACTGCAGTCTTATTCTTTGATGAAATTGTGTGGTTGCATGGTGTTCCAAAGACTATTACTTCTGATCGGGATACTAAGTTCTTGAGTCACTTTTGGAGGACATTGTGGAAAAATTTGAACACCAGGCTGCAGTTCAGTAGTGCTTACCACCCACAGACCGATGGGAAAATAGAGGTAGTGAACAGAAGCTTGGGAAACCTCTTACGATGCATAGTTGGAGAAAAACCAAAACAATGGGATTTAGCCTTGTCACAAGCCGAATTTGCATACAACAGTTCAGTGAACAGGTCGATAGGTAAATCTCCTTTTCAAATTATTTATGGTCAAAATCCTAGAGGTGTATTAGATTTGGTTGAGTTACCAATTGGGGAACAAGTTAGTGATGATGCAGAAGCATTTGCTGAGCATATCCAGAAAGTGCAAGAGTCGGTGAGGGAAAAATTGCAGAGTAGTAATGCTCACTACAAAGAGTCTGTTGATGCACACAGAAGGGTGAAAGTGTTTGAAGAGGGTGATATGGTCATGGTTCATCTTAGGAAAGAAATATTTCCTAAGGGGACGTATAACAAACTGAAACTTAAGAAAATTGGGCCATGCAGGATTTTGAAGAAGATCAATGATAATGCCTATAAAGTGGAGCTGCCTGATGAATTTGATATTTCACCCATTTTTAATGTTTCTGATTTATTTCAGTATCTTGGTACTATCGAGGATGGTGAATTATAGGAGACAGTAAATTGGGCACGATAGATGCCTAAGAAGAAAAAAGATAGAGTTGCACAGGTGCTCGATAAGAAGGTGATCACCACCAGACATGGGAGCTACAACAAATTCCTGGTTCAGTGGGAAGGATTACCATAGTCAGATAACACTTGGGTTTTAGAGTCAGAGCTAAAGAAAATTGATAACCAGAAGCTACAGGATTTCAATTCAGCTGAACTCGCAGGAGCGAGTTCTTTTTCACCAGAGGAGAATGATGCACCTTGTCGGAGCCATAACTTGTGAACCGTACGCCCGTTGGCCTTGAAATTTAACAGGTGGTTTTGTGTGTGTGTTATGCATCAGGTGAATCTTTGATTGGCCTGACTCTCCAAAAAAAGTGTTTTCGGGACCTAACTCCTCCATCTAGTGTCCCAAAATTAGCTTTTAGAATAGGTTCTCGGGTTTTTTGGGTTTTTTTGGCTGTTAGAAGTTTATTATCTTTTGTTATACCTTAATTTGAGACCTAATATTTTAAAGTAAGGTTTTTTATTGTAAGAGGGATGTGTGCACCGAATTTGGGTGCAATCCGACTCATTTCTATTTTTAGAAGTTTTTAGAAAGAAGATCTATTTTTAGCAGTTTTAGAAAAAGACGTTTTTAGGGTTTCTTTAGGGTTTCTTTGGTTTTTGGTTGCTATATGATGGATTGTAATATTTTGTAGAAGGGGTGTGAATTCAGGAATGAGAAGAATATCAATTTGCAATTTTCTTCCATTATTGCATTTGTGTTATGTGATTGGAGTCCATTTTGTTGGTCTCTTGTAGTTGAGTTTACACCACTCACCCCCCTGGTCAAAGATATTTTCCAAAAACATGGTCTCCTCAATTTTTTATAGCTCTCCAATGGGAATGAGTTGGATTTGTCTATGGATTTCATTTACACTTGGAACAGAGGACATGTTGTCCTCATAGGGATGGGCTTTACTGTCATAGTGGATTTACTGGCAGAATTCATTGGCCTCCTCAATGATGGGAAAATCATAAATCATGAAAATCATTCCCTCCAATAAGAATTGACTTTGTTCAAGGATAGAGGAGAATCCCTCAACAAGGAAAAAGGTGGCATAGTGAGGAAAACTCTATTGAAATTATGGGACACAGTTATGGTTACGGTGTTGCACCCTTAACAACCCAAACATTGTTCTCTGTAGTTTTCATCTCATATTTATGAACCATCTCTAGAGGAAGAAGACTATAAACATTTCCAAGTACATGTTTTAGTCAGTGTAAAGGTCCATACTAAACATGAAGAGGGAAATCTCCTCCTCCCCCATCCACCAGGACCTCCACCTTGTCCTATTTAATTTTATGGTCATGGAGCAGAACCACGGGGTGGCTGTGCCTACCGATATTGCTCTTATTATCGTAGGTCTTTCTAACCTAGGGGGAGAGGTTGGGGGATATGTCTTAGTAACCCCTCCTTTAAATTGCATTCTAGGCTCTGTAGCCAGAGTAGATGACACCCTTGGATTACAAAAATCTAAGCCCCGATGTTACCCCCTTTAGACCAAGGCTGGTTGTAGCAAACGAAAGGTCTCTCTTATTATTGATGATGTTTCATATGACTCTTTGTCCTTCTAGACCAAGAAGGACAAGCCAGTGAGAATAACCATCCCCAATGAGGGGACCTCTACTCAAGCTCCCCTACTGATCTCTCAAGTGATGAATTACCTGAACATTTCTAACCATGGGCACATCCAAAAAAGTTAAGATCTCCTTAAATCTCTTGTTCAGACAGCTAGGACCATCACTTCCCTCCTATTTCAGGTGAACTCCCTCCTGGAGAAATACAAGAATTTGTATGAGGTCCTTGAGGAATTCAAAAATTTTGGAGAGAGCCCTACAGGAAATGGTCAGGGACCAAATGCTTAGTCAAAGATGCTATATTTTTATTGACCATGGGGATCTCCCATTTTGTGGATTTTTTTGTGTTTGGTTTAATGTTTCTACCCCTACATGACCCTTTTTTGGTTATCATATCTGTGGGCTATCTTTTGGGTTTATGTTTTTGCCCATGTGTGGGTCTTTTTGGTATTTAGGCCCTACCTTTGTGTGGGCTTCTGGGATGGTTTTGATATTTTGCAATGGATTCTCTAGGGTGTTAGCTAGTTTCTCCTGGGCTTCCCATCTAGGATTGTCATTCCTGTGTCTTTTTTTTCTTGGAGCTTCTGGTAATATTTTTTCTAATGTAAAAGGTTACGGGACCCTTTCAAAACCCCTTTTAACCAGTCAAAAAAAAATATTATGATATTCACTAACTCCATTTCCTCCAATATTGGATTATTATGATCACATTTTTAGAATTTTGAAATTTTATATTTTAATTCTTCTTTATTCTCAAAAATATTTCCAAAAAAAAAAATTTTCCATTCTTTTAATCTAGATGTCATTGATTGAATTTTTTTTAGAAGTGTATACAGTCCATTGCTTCCTAGAGAATTTCATGTTTGTACTATCATATCAAAAAATTGATCATGGTATTCCCACATTTGCTTATAATTAAAATATGATATTTTTTTAATTCACTTACCATAATTTTAACTTTTATTGGCCAATGATCTAAACCAATCCTTGTCAAGATATTCATTTTAGCACAAGTCATCTAGCCAATGTTCTGAGAGAATGCATCTTTCTAATTTTTTTGCTATTAGGTTCTAGCCTCTCCTATTGATGGTAATCATATCTCATTAGGGACTAATAGCTTCCCCTATGAATTACCAATATCATTTTATTATTTATTAAAAATAAGTTCAACCAAATTAGTTTGTGTTCCTTTCTCTATGTTTTTTCTTGCTTCCCTGGATCTCTCTTGATAATTTGAGGGTTATCCTCTTTTTGCCTTACTTGTATCAAGAGTAGGTCTTATTATTCTATTCTTCAATATTCTTTCACAACTTTCTTTTTCCTCATATTTATCCTCTCCTGGCTCTACTATGGAAGCTTTTGACTTGTCCTACTCATTTTCTAATATTTCCTTATTAATGGTAGATGTATTAACATCTGACATTGTATTTTCTTTATCATTCTTTTTCTCAGGAATGGTGCATGGTACTTCAAGAGAGTCTTAAAAATATTATTTAACACATTCCTTAGGTTTATAGATAATGTTTATCCCTAAATCAAGATCATACTTAATAGATAGTTCCTTGTTAATATATCGAACCTATTGTACCGTGTACTCTAAGCTTTGATCTACTTTTTCTTCATAAACTATAGCCTCAAAAGAGTCGGTATTTCTTCCAATATCCTTCCTTAATTGTCTCCATAATTTATTTGCTTTTTATCTATTCCTATTTTTTGGAAGTTGAAAACCATCCTCATCCATATCCATTTATAATTTTCTCTTATGGTTTTCTAAAGTAGAGTGTCTAAGGTGAGTTAATAATAGAGATATTACTGAAGATATACTCTAGAACAATAAAGGGACTAGTTAAATCCAATGATAGAGAAGTTGAGAATCCTAAAAGAGAATTTTAAACGTCAAGAAGCTAACAAGAAGCATCAAAGAGAAGCCTAAGGAACTTTGAGAAGCCTGACATTGATAGTGGATCTGATGAGCTTGCCTACAAAGAGAATTGGTTTAGAGAAGTTTCCTAATTTTGAAACTGAAGCATAGGAGCCTATGAAGTACAAAAAATGAGCACCAATCATAGCAATGGAATATCAAATTCCAAGTAAGCCAAGACTAAGGTCATTTTTGCATGGTAAAAGGAAATGTTGGAGCACTTAGTGTTATTTGACAAACTTATGTCCTAACATGTCAAACTGTGTAACATAAAATCTTAGAAGAAATTAAAGGTATGCATTACCTAATTAGAAGTGACATTGTTTAAATATTTGGGCATTAGATATTCATTTGAAGTTATAAGGTTTCTTAAAACAATTTTGAAATTTGATTTATTATAAAGTTATAACCTTGAGATAGATAAATAGAAGTTGTAAGGGGACAAGTTATTTGAGATTTGAATTTAAACTAAAATTTAATTTGAAGGGTGAAATTAATATTTAAAGGAGAATTTGAAAATTAGAGATAAGTATTAATTAAATTTGATAATTGTAAAAAATAATTGAAATATAAAATTGAATTTGGGAGTTATTAAAAGGAAAATAAAATTGATTGCTTAATAAAGCTTTATTATGATTATTTGATAAAGTGATTTAATAAATTGGGAGATAAAGGAGAATAAATTGTGATAATGGTTAAAATATATTATGATATAAATCATTGGTATATTGATTCGAGGCAAGCATATATATGACTAGAAATAAACAATGATTTAATATTTTTCAAGAAAAAGTATGAGAAACCGGTTGCTATAGTTGATAATAGAACATAATATTTTAATAAAATTATCTGATGCAAAAGGAATAATTAATAATGTATTGTATGTGCCTATATTAGCTACTAACCTACTCTTAGTATCTCAAAGGATGGATCAATATTTAGTGGTTGAATTCATAATTATTGAGAACAAAAAGAAGTATCATATTACTAAACAAGGAAAACCCATAGCCTCTAATTCCTACATAAATGATCTATTTACCCTAGATACACTATCAAATTTTGTTCTATAAAAAAAAAATTAGAAACTAAAGAACTTTGGCATAAAAGTCTAGGACATATAAGTACATCTTATTTGAATGAAATGAGTAGATATCAAATGGAAACATGATTACCTAAATTATTATGGGAATCTACTTTTTATCCATAATGCCTTGTAGGAAAACAACATAGAATACCTTTTGAACTTAGTAATTATAGAGCTTAAGAGCCACTATAATTTATATATATATATATATATATATATATATATATATGTGGACCAATGAACACCACTAGTCTTAGAGGACATAGCTATTTCTAGCTATTTGTTAATGATTATTCCAAAATATGTGGGTATATTTTTTAAATTTAAATCAAAAGATTTTAGTTTCTTTAAATAATTCAAGCAACTAGTGGAAATAGAAATAGTAAAATTAATCAAGAATTTTTGCTCAGATAGAGGTGGTGAATTTCTATCAAATGAATTTGAATCATTTCTAAGATTAAGAAAAGACAACTCACCATAGCTTATTCACGTCAACAAGATGGTAAAATAAGTATGTCTTGATCGAAAATATTGGATAGACACTATTAAAACTACGGTATACAAACAAAATAGATCACCCATAAGAATACTTAAAAATATTACTCCTAAAGAAGCATGGTCAAGCAAAAAATCTTTAGTCGAATATCTAAAAATCTTTGGATGTATGGTATATGCACATGTTCCAAAATAAAAAAGGATAAAATTAGATGACAAAACCATATATGGAATATTTCTTGGTTATGATGATGATTCAATAGGATATAGAATATTTGATCCAATCACAAAAAAATGCATGTACGTAGAGATGTAGTTTTTAATGAAGAAAAAAGCATGGGATTTAGTTGATCTACCACAAATAAAGAAAGTAGTTTGATGTAAATGGATTTACAAGATAAAATAGAAAGTAGATGGTGTTTTGAAAAATATAAAGCATGATTGGTTGGAAAGGGTTATACTCAAATAGAAGGAATTGACTATGAAGAAACTTTTGCACCTACAACAAGAATGACTACTATCTAAACAATTTATGCATTAGCAACACAACTTAGATGGAAACTTTATTAGATGGATGTTAAGAGAATATTTCTTAATAGTGATTTTGAAGAAGAAGTATACATGACTCATCCATAATATTTTGTTATCAAAGGACAAGAATATAAAGTTTGAAAACTAAAAAAATATTTATATGGATTAAAATGAGCACCAAAAGCATGGTACATTAAGATTAATGATCATCTGCTATAACACAATTTCAAAAGAAGCGCATAAGATTCAAATATTTATACATAAAAAGTTGGGTTAGAAAGAACAATTATCGTAGTATATGTTGATATAATAATCGTAGGAAGCTTATAAGGTTCTGATAGATGAAGTTAAAAAGGATCAAAAAAAGGATTTTGAAATGATAGATCTAAGAGTACTTCATTATTGTATTGGCTTATAAATCTATCAAAGAGACAACAACTTCACAATAACACAAAAAAAGTATGCAAAATCATTACTTAAAAAATATAACACAAATAAGACTTGTCATGATAATATAACCTCTCACTTTACATCTTGACACATCTCATATGACTCTTCACTTTCATACTTGACACCTAACACTTATGACTCTTCACTTACACACTTGACACATACTTTCAAAATAATTAAACACATTTCCTCAACTATATATTTACAATAGTACTCAAAGGTACTTCATGATAACAACTAATAATTAAAAACCCCTTAGTGTTATTTGACAAACTTATGGCCTACCATGTCAAACTGCGCAACATAAAATCTTAAAATAAATTAAAGGTATGCATTACCTAATTAGAAGAGGCACTTTATAAATGTTTAGGCATTAGATATTCATTTGAAGTTATAATGTTTATTAAAACAAATTTTAAATTTGATTTATTATAAAGGTATAACCTTGAAGATAGATAAATAGGAGTTATAAGGGGACAAGATATTTGAGATTTGAATTTAAACTAAAATTGAATTTGAAGGGTGAAATTAATATTTAAAGGATTTGAAAATTAGAGATATAAGGATTAATTGAATTTGATAATTGTGAAAAACAATTGAAATTTAAAATTGAATTTGGGAGTTATAAAAAGGAAAATACAAACGATTGCTTAATAAATATTTAAAAGGATTATTTGATAAAGTGATTTAATAAATTGGGAGATAACAGAGAATAAATCATGACAATGGTTAAAATATATATTTTTTTTGGTTAAAATAGATTATGATACAAATCATTGGTATATTGATTCGGGGTAAGCAAATATATGACTAGAAATAAACAATGGTTTAATATTTTTCAAGAAAAAGTATGGGAAACCGGTTGCTATAGTTGATAATAGAACATATGGAGTAGGAGATATTTTAATCAAATTATATGATGCAAAAGGAATTATTAATAATGGATTGTATGTGCCTAGATTAGCTACTAACCTACTCTTAGTATCTCAAAGGATGGATCAATATTTAGTGTTTGAGTTCATAATTATTGATAACAAAAAGAAGTTTCATATTACTAAACAAGGAAAACCCATAGCCTCTAGTTCCTACATAATGTTGAGTGGTAATTTTTCCCAATTGCAAAACCACACTCACACTTACGATTTTGATCACAAAACCTTCTCTTGCAAAGAAATATGAAATTTCTCCAAGGTTCATTTTACTTATATGTGTTTGTAATCTTGTGAAGATATATCAAGTGAGTGCTAGGAATACCTTAGTGATTTGCAAGTAACTATTAACAAGGGGCCTATTTTGGTTTATTTTATTATGCTCTACTAGTGATTGTTCATGAAACTTAAAAGAAAAGGAAAATGTGATTGGCCCTCATATGACCACGATGTAAAGCCTTAGTTCCTTTTATCTTAGAGTATTTTAGATAGATTTTATCTTCTTTTGGTTAAGCAGATTTTAGATAATTTTTATCTTGCATTATTAAACCCTACTTTGAGCATGAAACAAAGATTAAAATCTATCTCTAAATATGAACCTCAAATTATGATTGGATTCATTCAATGTAGCTATGAGCATGAAAATAAATATAGCCTTTGATATAATAAATAAATTACCCCTCTTTAATGAAATTAGAATTTTTATAAAGAGAAATCAATTTATTGCTTTAAAATAATGGTCTTTTAAAATGCCATATAAATCACTTCCCTTTAATTAAATTGGTATTTTCATAAAGAAAATGTGATTTATTGCTTACGAAATGAACATGCAAAACTTGAAATTAAATTTACCTTCAAAATGTGCAATTATGTAAAATCCAAAATTATAAAATGCCTGTAAAAACTTTGAATAATTTTTATAATTTCAAAATGGATTCAAAATGAAATTGAAAGTGTGCTAAATAGAGCATTAAATATTTTTTTTTACACCTGTGTATTTATTTTTACAGTTTTAGTTTTTTATTTTTATTTTAATCATCGAAGTTTTAAAAAATCTACAAAAGGAAGGGTTAGAAAAATAAAAATAAAATAAAAGAAGTAATAATAATTGTTGCAACCCAAAATTTTCCCATAGACCCTGCAAGCATTAGTATTTTGCACAAAACTAGCATTAGTGTGACCCGAATTCACACAATCAAACATCTAATGCGGTGCAAGATTCTAAGGAAATGGTGCAATATATCAAAAAATAACACAAGTAAACCATTAACATGCATAAACTTGATGTATCTCCAATATATTGTAGAAAAAAATCTTCAACATCAAACATGAGTGCAGAAAACCCTGCCCCAAATTGGCATCATGTGGTGAAAACAGTTCAGCAGTGTGGCTTTCCGAAAAAATCCAGAGATGGTCTCCAAAAAGGTCCAGCCTTTGACCTGCAAAAAAATCCACAAATAAGACTTGTCATGATTATATAACCTCTCACTTTACATATTGACACATATCATATGACTCTTCACTTTCATACTTGACACCTAACACTTATGACTCTTCACTTCCATACTTGACACATACTTTCGACAAAAATTAAACACATCCCCTCAACTAAATATTTATGATAGTACTCAAAGGTAATTCATGATAACAAATAATGTAATATTACCAAAAATACATGTATTCTAATGGGATGTAACTAATAACTAAAGGTATATAAACTATATGATCTAAATATCTAAGTTATAATTATTAGACATGATTCAAGTTTGATGGTATCCCTTCATCAACATGTTTTGGGCCACTTTTGACTCTGTGTTCATTTATTCCAAACACATTTACATCTTGTTGGTACCTATACTCATCCTTCTATTTTTATTTCTTCTTTTAGTTGTAGTATTATTCCTTTTTCATATTTGGATGTTTATCTTCCAACTATTTGGTTGCTTATTCTCCTTTGGTTGATACATCTTTTTCTTTTGCTATAGTCTTGGATATAACTTTCAATTATGATGATTCAATGAGACCTTCAACATTTATTGTTGATTCCCATGGTGTTTTCTCACCACTTTTTCCTCCTGTTATAGATCACTTATGTCTAAATGGGATCAACCTCTTCTTTAGGATGCAACACCTACACTAGATAAAGAATATCTTTGGAATTCCTCTAGTCATGCTTTATTGACTAATGTGGATAGTGGTAGATATTTTAACACATACACTAAATTAAAGGGATGTATCGAGGGGGATAATGTTATGCAAGTAAAGTATGATATTATCATTAATAATTAAACATAGAGTTGATTTCCTTGCCCAAATACAAGAATATTGTTGGTTGCAAATAGGTATAGAAAAACAAGTTTGATATTAATTGCCAGATTAAGAAGCACAATCCATACTTTTTTGCTAGGATATTTTCTTAAGATAAGGGAATTGTCTACATAGATATGTTTTTCCTTGTGGATAGCATGGTCTTTATTCATATAATCCTTTCCATTGTTACTTCACTATACTTGAAATGATCAATAGATACCAAGGGTGAATTTATCCATATGGATATTCTTAAAGATATATATGCAATAACTACCTAGCTTTATGTAATGTGGATGTACACCATTCATTATTATACCTAACAAATCCTTATATGGAATTAAGTAAGCATAATATGTATTGTATGAAAGGACTCATTCTCTTTCTTTTAGGTAGAGATTATGGCAATGGGAATTGTAGCATCATATTAATATTCAACATTATGATGACCAAATTATTATCATTATGTTATATGTTAACGATCTACTCATTTGTGGTATTATTATTTATATAAGTTGGGATATATAGTTGACGTTTTAAAAAAAATTGATATGATAGATCATGTTTCATTATTTTCTCAACATTTAGATAGTTTAGTCTTCTTTAAGCACATCTCATTCTCTCTTAGTATGCCTTGGATCTATTGTAGCATGATTTTACCTCTAATTTGAAGTTCCATGCTAATTTCTCCACTCTCTTATTTGATGCTATAGGATATTAGTGTTTGGTGGGTAGCATTATTTATCTCACTCTCATTCATTAAGAAAATATTTGATATCATCTTATATTTTAGATACATGTAGGTTCTAAATATGAGTTAATGAAAGCCTATTAGGAGGATCTTAGGCTACTTTAAAGTGCTATTTATATAGAAATTTAGTATGTTATTAAAGCTCCTATTATGTTGAAGTGACATTTTGATTTAAATTTGGCTTAAAACCTTGATGAGCATGTCTCCTAATTGTTCCTTACTTCATTTATGTTCAATACCTATTTTTCAATGATATCAATGACAAACATCATATATTACTTCTTAAAAGATAAAAATATATTAGTGTTTATCAATTTATGAAGCATATTTGGTGGATGTCGATGGTTCTTAAGGAGTTGTTTCTTCCTTAGAAATGCTTCACCACTCAATTTTGTGAAATTTTTAATAATTGTTTTGCTAGTTTGTAATCACGTGGAGCATTAATGGACAAAGCATATTGATATTTTAGATATAATAAAATCATTATATTTATTTTTAGAGTTTGGTTGATTCAATGTGTGTGCCTTTAATATATCAATTTATAAATAAATTAACAAAGGTCATGCCTACACAATGGATTTTACCAAATTACAGGATCAATTTGATGTGTTAGAGTCTCTCTTAAGTGGAGCATTAATGGCCTAAACATATTAATATTTTTGATATATTATAATTATAAAATTTATATGTAGTGTTTGGTTGAACCGGTGTATATGCCTTTAGTAGAAAAATTTGTCAATATCATGATCAAGGTCATGCATATTTAATGGCTTTAACCAGATTATAGGATCAACTTGGTTTGTGAGAGTTTATTTCAAGTAGAGAATTAATGTAATAGGCATATTGGTATTTTGGATATAATATAGCCATTAGATTTATTTGTAGTATTTGGTTGAGCCAATGTATGTTTCTTCAATAGATCAATTTTCAAATATCTTCAACAAGGTCAAACTACATAATGGTAATTACCATATTATATGATCAACTTGGTATGCAAGAGTTTATTTTAAGAGGGGATATTTGATAAAGTTATTTTTCCATGGCCATGTTTAGCTTTAAGTTTAAAGGTTGAGATGTGGTCAATTCTCACTAGGTCTATAATTAACATTGTATTACAAATGCCTATATTCACCTTATACAATTATTCTTATATTATTAAGATCCAATGACATGTTAGTTTAACACTCATTGGAATGTATTATTATACTCTAAGTATTATTTATACCTCCATTCATCATACTATTGATAACTTGGTTGGATATTATTGATTAATCAAAAAAATTATCAATGTTGACAGATACCTTACATATTTCTTAATTCATGTTCTTACACTTATCTTTATTTTCATTACATTAAGTTTTGATTATATTACATATTTGTAATTCAACTAATATGCAAGGTTTGAATTGTCAAATGGTATGATTATACACCATGCTTTAAAAACCAATGTATAGTTGGATAACCATATATTAGATAAACAACATCCTCCATAAAAATCTTCTCATATAACCTATAACGTCATAAATATTAAAAATGATTTCACTTCCCTTCAAGAAATGATATTCACTATATCTGGCAAAAGATCATCGCCAACTTAGTTGAATAAGTCCAATAGCTCCTTAATCACCCCTAAAACTCCCACCAAAGATGGTATCAAGTGATACAAATATTGAAGATTAACTCTTCTAAGGGAAACTGGCTTAAAGGGAAAGTGAGTAATTGCAAGATGGAAAGAACAAGGAATTGGCATCCTCCTCTTAAGGATTATAGAAAATTCAATACTGATGGAGCCTCTAGGGGGAACCATGGAAAAACTTGTGCAGGAGGAATTGGTAGACTTTTAGATGGCTCCTTGGTTTCAAGGTTATGCATAGTGGCGAATATTCACCATTTGGGCTAATATTTGCATTTTCGAAAACTCAAATTGGTGAGTATGGGGAACCCGGAGGTCGGCCCCTTCGCCCAAAATTTTTGGATTTTTTTTTAAGATGTCGGTTCGCCATCCGTTTATAATAGTATTACGGATTTTTATATATCTTTGCCATCATTTTTTGCTAGAATGAGGACACTTTTCGCCCAAAAATTTTAAAATTTTAAAATTATCCCGCCAAGTTCGCCGAGTATACCACTATATAAAACTAACATGACAGCAATACTTTTCCACTTAAAACATTCAAACTATTACAGAATCGATAATTCTACCGAACTTCGGCAACCACTTCTGCAACCGTCCGGATTCATTTCTGCAGTAGAGCGGTATTCGGAAAATTTTTGCAATCGTACGATATCTGGATCAATTTATGCAACAGACCGGTATCCGAAACAATTTTTGCAACCGTCCGATATCATTTCTGCAATAGAACGGTATCCAAAAACTTTATGCAACCGTTCGGTATACGGATCGATTTCTACAACAGATCGGTATCCGAAACCAGTTCTGCAATCGTCCAGTGATAGAATCAATTTTTGCAATAGACCGATTTGCGAAGAAAGTTTTGAAACCGACAGGAACCATATCCGAAACCAGTTCTGCAACAGCTCGGTATCCGGATCCAATTTTGCAATAGATCGATAACCAGAACCAGTTCTCTAATAGACCGATACCCGGACCATTTACAATAGATCACCTTCTGCACCAGGTTCTCTGTTTCTCTTAAGACATTCTGAATATAGTAATAAGATTTGTTTTTCTGTCAACTAGTTGTAGGTTTTTCTTCTGCTATTTTTCTATCATTTATTGAAAATATTTCAATGCTCTGTTTCCCATGCTTTTCTCTATTTTGCCCTGTTCTGCATGTATTCAGCACTAGGTTCTCTATTTTGCCATGTTCTGAATGTTGTCTTTGATTTTTTTGTGCCTTAAAAATTCTTTGATTCTCTGTTTCTATTCAGATCTGCTTTTATGTTATAAGATTATAAATGGGTAAATAATTTGGTAAATGCTTATTTTTTGAAAACATGTATCTCTAGTTATTTTTTGCATAGAGAAGTTATTTATTTAATTTAATTTGAATTTGTATATTGCATATTTGTCTACTCTTACCAGTTACAAGTGTTATCACCAAAAAAGGTAGTAGTGGCATACACTAACAAAATCACAATAAAACATGGCAGGAAATAGGTATTTATTTTCTAACGACAACCATCTATTGATTCTAATTACAATATTATCTTGAGGCCTATGAGAAGTAACATCTCTTTAACATTGTATTACTTGTCTAAAATGAAAAACACTTTCTTTACAAGTAAAATGTCACCCACCGACAATGAAATGAAGGGGGGCAAATCTTCTGCTGAAAAGAGTATCCTCAGATATTTTTGTCATACGCCGAAATCAAACAAGCCATCGACATCGGTACAAATTCTAGGTACAAATGATTTTTGACTTATAAACATTTAGTTGTATATTTTATAATAATTTTCAATACTTCTTTCTTCCTCGAACATTTAGTTGTCAGTATTTGCTCAACCGTCAACGATATGAATTTTTTTCTGTAAATTTTTTAAATCCAAAAATAGTAAAGAATATTATTGTATGCTACTATGCAGAATACCCTGTTGACCAAGAGATGCCTTCTATAGAAAATCCTCTTACTAATGACATCCAACAATCACTTGAAGATATTGCTAGCCAAGATATGCAAGTGGAAAATGAAAGCGATAAATCAAATACACTACAAACTTCTCATGAATCTTCAAGCAAAACACCTAAAAAGAGGAAGACAGATTCTAATTGGATTATTGGAAGATCATTTAAGAATGAATGGGTAGAAAAATTTCCCTGGATTGAGGCGGTCCTGACTGAAGACAACCAAGTCAATCAAAAAGAATGTAGATGCAAAATTTGTAGTTGGAAACTAGGTAAGGATCACAGACTGCAAAATAAGAAAGATACAATAGAAAAACATGTTGGCAAAGTATATGTAAAAGTTATAGGAAGTGATGGTAAAATTACAAAATATGTTAGGTGGAAGGATGCATCAGAATGTATGCATGTCAGATATGCAATAGATTATGAGAATCACTTAAAGCAACAACAATCCCTTGTTGAGAAAGGTGGAACGATTGAAACCCAATTTCATAAAATGCAGAAGAACATTTTAACTTCAAAAAGTTTGCAGTTTGTTGTTGTATTTAGTATTCTCAAAAAGGGTAGACCCATGTCCGATTTTATTGATTATAAGCAACTTTATCAACTAGATGATGTGCAAAACCTTCCTAGTTCCCATTGGTCAGATCGAAGTGGTTGGGAAATGGTAAAATGTCTATCATTAGTTGAGAAGGAAGACCTGAGGGAGCAGGTAAAACATGCTAGATTCATTTCACTTTCCATTGATGAGGTGACGATTGTGGACAACACATCTTGGATTTGCATGCATGTGTACACATTTCAAAATCATGTAAGAAGGCCTAGTTTGCTAGGATTACATAAAATGGTTGAAAGTTCAAATGCAAAAAACATCTACAATGTTGTTTTGACCAGTTTAAAGGAAATTGTGGGAATGAATGATATTGACATAGCCACAAAGTTAATTTGCATTGGAGCTGATGGTGTTGCTATAATGCAAGGGCACAGGAATGACCTATGTGTTCGACTCCAAACTTCAGTTGCCCCATATATGATACCCATTCATTGCATGGCTCATAGAGTGAATCTTGCTTATAAAATCATGAGCACTTTTGAAAATGTTGCTAAAGTGGAAGATCTCATTCATGATATACATTCTTATTTTTCTTGCAGTCCTAAAAGGTTTGCAGAGTTTCAATAGTTTGCACTAGGAGTTACAGAAGGAAAAAAATTGTTGAAAGATGTGGATACAAGGTGGATTTCATTGTATCAACTTGCACTCAGAGTTTTTATAGAATATAAATCTTTAACAGGGTTTATGTATGCAAATAGTAGAGAAAATGATAAGGCAAATGATATGTTGTTTCATTTGACTAACTTGGAAACTCTTTTGACATTATGTGGTATTCTTCCAATGTTACAAGAAATGAACAGATTGACTAAACTTGCACAAGAGAGATCCATGTATATCATTGATTTCATGAGGATGAGAAAGCAAATATGTGTGATTATTGACAGGTTATATGTGTCCGAACCAGATTTTACAGATCCTTTATTTGAAAGTTGGAGAACATTGACGAATGTGAAAGATGCAAATAGTTTTTTGAAGTTTGACATTAATGATAATATTTGTATTAATGTTCATGAAAATATGATACCTTTATATTGTTATGAAAGGCATTCAAGTGTAGCTATTGACGATGTTGAAAAAGTTTGTGTAACACACAATAGGTATGAAGTTGTTTTACACAATACAAAAAGAAAATTGTTCAACATAGCAAAATCATTGACAAAGGAGATAAGAGATCGGTTTCAAAGACATGAATTGCTCGAGGCCATGGGTGTTGTTAACCCTTTGTTTTGGGGTTCTTGCAATGATCAAAAGTCTACACAAGAGTTGTTTATTAAATATATGGGTAACCTTATTGAGCATTTCAGTAAAAGTGTGGAAGTCAATGGTGTTGTAATAAAAGGTATACTCAACAAAGATCTTTTAAGACAACAGTCACAACATTTTGGAAGAACAATGGTTCATCAAGCATCACTTTTGAGTAATATCCATGAGACTGGTTCCATTGCACGTTTGTGGCAAAAGTTGTATCCAAGTAGTATCTTACAAGATACAATTAGTGAATACTTTTGTTTATATGAATTATGTCAAACAATGATTTTGGGATCTGTAGAAGATGAGAGGGTTTTTAGTGCACTATCTTTTGTTAAATCTAAGCTCCGCAATAGGTTGGACAAAAATCTAGAAAATTGTTTAAGAATTTATGTGTCATCATATGAGCTGGACAAATTTCCATATGATAGAGCATTAGCTTACTAGAATTCAATTGCAGACAGAAGAGGTATTACGAATACGACTGAAAAGGAGGATAAAGATGCTTTTAGTGATCAAATGGTGTCTTCACAGATTGATTCTGGACAAGTTGAAATGTGTTCATTTTAGCTACCTGAATTCTGATTTTTCTAGTATTTCACAACACTGTAACATTTTGACATTCCATATTTCACAATGTTGTTTCACAAGTTGAGAAATGTTCATTCCAGATTTCACAAATGTTCATTCCAGATTTTACAACTGTTCATTTCAGATTTCACAATGTTGTTTCACAAGTTGAGAAATGTTCATTCTAGATTTCACAAATGTTCATTCGTACGTTGTGTATCATATTAAGCTTATAAAACTTGTACATTGTATATCACATTATGATTTTATCATAAAAATTGGATGCTTTTATTATAAAAATTAATGTTTTTTTATCATACTGTTTCAATTGCCTTAATAAATTGTTGTCTTTTATTTTATATCATAGTATTGGTATTGTATTGTTAATGTATCAATATTGATCAACAAAAATATTCTTTTGTTGTTTGAAATGATGATAGTAAATAATATTGACAATTTAGACTAGAAAAGCAACACAAAATTATAAATGCAAACAACCTTTGAATGATTGAAGACACAAATTTAGAAAATAAGGTTTTCATTAATACGATTGAAAATATATTACATTGTACAAAACTGTTGACTACGATTGAAAATCTATAACATCATACAAAATTGTTGACAACAGTCAACTTGAGAGCATTTTATAGTCAAACATTTGATTGGGGGTTTGCACTTCCAGCTTCAATATCGCTTGGAGTTGCCTTTTCTTTTCCTTTATCTACTTTTGTGATGCTCTCTTCTGGCAGTGCTCCAGCTCGGACTAGGTTTTCACGTACTTTAACAATACTTGCCACCAATGATGATTCCTCTTTGTTTGGATCTTCAAGTATTGTTGGAAGCATTTCTTTTGCTTTCTGTTGCTCTAGAACGTGGTTTGGATCTTCATTGAGCTTCTCCCTGATGTATTTTCTTAAACGATTATTGTCCGCTATTTTTTATTGCATTTTATTTTTCAATTCCATTGCACTATGCAAAAATGTCTTTACCCTATGAATATTGATGTCCATGCTCTTAACCTATCTTTTTAAGTTATCAAAATTTGACTACAAAAGAAATTGAAAACATAATTCAAAATGGTTATATTAAAATTATTACATGTTTTTCACAAATATAAAAATAAAACTGCAATAGAAAATTGAAACATAAATAACTTTACTTACCTCAACCATGTCCCTTGTAGCCTCAGCAACAACAACTTTGTCCTTATCGGAAGTCCAATGGTTATAATAAGCTTGGGCTTCAACATTAATGTTCTCTAATCTCCCGATTGCAACATTTAAAACATCATCATCATAATCAAAATCAGGCTTCACTGATCCTGATGTGGCCTATTTTAGAAGGCCATCAAGCTTTTCTAGTTCATACTAAACCAAAGAATAAAGAGAATCTCTTTTTGTATAATTTTTATATCGAGCATTAATTTGCTTTAAAAGCACTTTTGCTCGATATTCCCAATCCTTCATCTCTTGCACATCTTTAAGGACAACCTGTTTAAGGGTTACCTCAGTTTTCTCAGACATTAAAACATTTTCATCAAAATTTATAATATCATCCTCAGTTGGAGGACCTTGAGGATTAGGGATGTTTCCTTGAGATGATGGCAATGGCATCTGCTCAGTTATAGGGGTTCCTCTTTGTTCTGCATCACCTTGTGGCTCATGAAGCACATATGTTGCCTTGAACCCTAAAAAGTTGCCCTACAAAAGAAAATCATCATCGAGCTGGATATTATCCAATCTGGGGGTTGAAGCTTCAGGTGCCTATGAATTTGTTGTAAATGTAAAAGATGACCAACCCTACCCAGAACTTGGTGTTGGTGCCTATGATCTCTGTGAGAACCCATACCCAGAACCTGGTGTTGGCCCCTGTAATCTCTATGAAAACAATTATTTTCTAGAGACCCCATGACCTCGCATTTGCGTAGGTTGTGCCTGTCGTTGATGTGGTGGAAGTGGTGGGTGTGGTGCGAGTGGTCGCTACGGTGGTTGTGATGGTTGTGATGGAGGTGGAGGCAGGATATAGCCTCTCATTCTTGAAGGTTGTACTTGCTCTTGATATTGAGAATCGGCTGAAAATATTTCAAAATATTTTGTTACAAATTTTTAGAAAATAAAATAGAAAAAATCTTAATAAAATTTAACAAACATAGATTTACCTGAAGATGATGAAATATGTTGAATATGGGTGCCAATAGGTGAAGGGTTGACCGCACTAGATTTAGGCTGCACATTTTGTGCATACCTAGGTGTACGAGAATGCCCAAGAGTAGCGACTTGCCTTAAACGTTTAGACGACCTATCCAATGGTGTCGCTTGTGATCCAGTGTCTTCAGAATCACCAGTTTGTTCTGGCCTATGACCCCTATTGGTTGCAGCCTATTTTGTCTTTGTAATGGCTGCCCTACCCTGCATTTAGATGAAAACAAAATTTAAAAAAATAAAATGTGATAAAATCATGAAAACACTCATTGTGATAAAAAATAAAATTTAGAATCACCTTCAATTCCTCTTCTATCATAGCAATAGCTTGTAGTGTTGCATGCACTACAGTTGGTACAAGAGTAGATTGCAAATCATGAAAAGACTCATAATAGAGTGATAAAATAAAATTAATAGTGCCCACAATGGGTTGTGTCTTGCTGGTTTGCATTTGAATGCAATGCAACTCAGACCTGATGCGATCTGAGATGTACGTGCACCAATCAAACCTCTGATTATGTTTAGAAAGAACAATATAGGCCAGTGCCCAAAATAGAATTTTTGGTCTTTCGAGTAGAATCAGTCTTGCCTGGAAGAACTCGATAATGGCCCTCAGAGTTTCATTGCTAACATCGTTGATAGTTAATCCCATTTTTGACTTGGCGGTAGAAGCTGGAAAAACAAAATTAGATGAGAATTTACAAATTTTAAACTTAAAAAAGTAATATAATATAAATAACAAAAATTATACCTACCAAATCTTCTGATGTCAGTCCGTAGTTCCTCTCGAGGTATCCTTTGTGATCTAGAGTCAGTTGCAACCTCGTTGACACTTGAGGACAATCAATGAAAGGAAGATTTGTTAATCTGTGAATGTCTACAGGCGTGATGGTGAAATTCAGATTTTGATTTCTGATTTTGATTCTGACTGTAGAACTATCATGGTCATAACCAGTGATGACATGTTGCAGTAGGACTTTATCAATTTTGAACTGTGGCATCGAAACTAAGGTTGTCAAACCTGCGTTATCGAGCCATGAAAAGTTCATACCTGGGGTTGTTATTAAATCTGAAATCAAAGTGCAAGAAAGGTTCTTGAACTTTGGTGCAAGGTTCGAAGGGGTGGCCATTGTAAGAAGTTTGTAGTAGAAGAAATTGGATTGGGAAAATTGGGAAAGGTTAGCTCTGGTTGGCTGTACTCGTAGAAATGAACTGTAAAAATGATTGTTGAATCGTTGATGACCTTTTATAGAGGGAAGAGGTGGAGTTGACATGTGGCACCATCGTAATGGACATGTAGTGTGACTGATCGAACGTGTGACACGTGGCAACCAGTCAAAGGGTGAACATTTGCAAAGGGCGATCGGATCGCATTATGCATCCGGGTCGATTCTAGATCTTTTTATGCATCCGATCCATGACCTGATCTCCTTTTGCATCCGGCATAGGCCTAAATATTTTTATGCATTCGACTCATGGCTTGATCTCCTTTTGCATCCAGTATGAGCCCGGATCACTTTATGCATCCGATTAGCGATCGGATCTCTTTATGCATCTTCTTTGACCCAAATATTTTTATGCATCTGGTTAGCGGTCGGATCCCTTTATGCATCCAGTCCATGAATGGATCTCTTTATGCATCCGATCCTCGATCGGTGCGCATTATGCAACCGCTCTGCTACCGGATCTCTTTATGCATCCGATCCATAAAATATTGCATATGTGATATGTCTTCTCTTAGCAGTTACAAGTGTTATCATTTATGATCAACAAAAATACTCATTTGATGTTTGAGATAAAGATAGTAAATAATAATAGCAACACAAAATCACAAATGCAAACAACCTCTGAATAATTGAAGAAGTCAAGACACAAATTTAGAAAATATAGTATTCATTAATATCATTGAAAATATATAACATTGTACAAAATCGTTGACTACAGTCAACTTCAAAACTTTTTTACATTGTAAAATATTTTATTTTTTCGTAGCAACATAAAAAAATTTGGAATATGATGCTGACCATGTGGCATTTCCAAGTTAGCAAAAACGAAGTAAAACAAATATACCTCCTATTTTGTAACTGCAGAATAAAAGAATGTGTCATTGTAGGAAGATTTCAGTTTTGTAACAGCTATAGACTGTTACACTTCTTGTAACAGCTTTAGAATATTTGTATTAGGGTAGAATAGGGTAAAAATATATTATTGTAACATTTTGTGGTAAGGAGAAGTCGAATGGAAGTGTGAAAAATGAAAAACGCAGCTCTAGTATTGATAATTTTTGCGCAGTCCTGTTTCTGGAAAAAGTGGTTAGTAGCCTACTTTGAGAGGCTATAAATTTTGATTTATAAATCCTTTTGCTCTGAAATTTGGACAGTGTATTGAAATTATATAGCTCTCTAATCTGTATAAATTTCATGTGATTATGATAAGTGTAAGGTCTTCATTTCATCTTCCCAAAACTGCAATTTATTCTTTTTTACTGTGTTTTCCAGTTTTGCAATATGTTTCATTTTTCTTTGAGTTTCATGTTATAATATTCATTTGGTATCATAGCTTGATATATTGAGTTGTTGGGTTTGAATGTTGTAGGTTTTTCTTGAATTTTTAATATAAAATTTCTTGGAGAGTTCAGTTCATTGTTACAGATTGTTGTAATGGCAGCAACTCAAACTCACTTCCACTTCCAGAGTTTGATGGATCAAACTATGAATATTGGAGCATCAAAATGAGGAATTTGTTAAAAGGAAAACATTTGTGGAGCATTATTGATGAAGGTTACACAGAACCATCAGATTGAATTGTGTTAACATCAGATGAAACTAAAGATATGAGGGAGAAAGAGAGCAAGAATTGTCTTACTTTGTACCATTTGCAATCTGCTCTTTCCGAGAGCATTTAGCCAAGGATTACAAATTGTGTTTCTGCACAAGAGGCTTTGAAAGCCTTGAAATAAAATTATCAAGGAAATGATAAAGTGAAAGAGGTCAAGCTTCAAACCTTGAGAAGATATTTTTAGAACCTCTGGCAGCAAGATAATGAAGATGTAAGAAACTATTGTGTGAGTAAAGGCAGTGGTAAATAAAATGTCCACTCTTGGTGAAGATGTGGATAAACCAGTTGTAATTAAGAAAATTATCAGAACTTTGATAGAGAAATGGGATAATGTTGCCCTTATGCTTGAAGAATCCAAGGATTTTTCCACCATGGACCTTGACCAATTAATTGGTACTCTTACATCTCATGAAGAAATAATTCATAAGAGAAGAAAAGAAAAAGCAAGCCAGTTCTAATGAAGAACAAGCATTTTCTATCAAAGGAAATGATGCACATGGAAGAGGCTCTAGAGGAAGAGGCAAAAATGGAAGAGGAGGAAGAAGAGGCGCCTTTGGTAGAGGAAGAGGCAAAAATGGAAGAGGAGGAAGAAGAGGCGCCTTTGGTAGAGGAAGAGGCGGAGATCAGAATTTTGAAGGTGATCATCAAGCCCATGCTTCAAGAGGAGGATCAAATGCAAGAGGAAGAGGTAGAAGTAGAGACATGATAAATGTTCAATGTTATTATTGTAACAAATATGGCCATTTTGAGAAGGATTGTAGGCTAAAACAGTCCTCTAATAAATCAGAAAATTATGGAGAGGAAGACTTCTTTGAAGATGAGACATTGTTCTACTCAAATGAAGATGGAGCACTCCATGAAGAGCAAGCATTCCTCTCCTATGATAGACCAAAAAGTTTCACCAATGAGACATGGATCCTTTATAGTGGGTGCACAAACCACATGACTGGAAAGAAGGAGTTATTTTCTTCTCTTGACCATTCTTATCATTCAAGTATCAAGCTTGGAGGTGGTTGCAAAAAGGGACATAGATATTCCTACAAAAAGAGGTAAATTGAAGGTAAAAGATATTTATTATGCACCTGATTTGAAGCATTCTTTGATGAGCATTGGGAAAATGTTAGAAAAATATTACAAATTGGTTTTTGAGAATAAAATGTGCAAGATTTATGATAAGAATAGAAGGTTGATCACAAAAGTGCAAATGACTAACAACAAATTGTTTCCATTGAGGTTTATTTAGCAAGGGGGAGAACTTGCTTGTGTGGGTATTGAATATAAAAGGAGGCTATGGCAATTGAGATTTGGTCATTTGAATTTTCATAGTTTGAGGATGCTTTCACCACTTGTGTATGGTTTGCCAAAAGTAGAAGATACCAAGGATATTTGTGAGGGGTGCACCCTTGGTAAACAAACAAGGGGGCTATTTCCCAAAGGTGAAGCATGGAGGGCCCAATATCCACTTCAGCTGGTTCATAGTGACATTTGTGGACCAATTTCAACTCAAAGTATGGGTAAAGCTTCCTATTTTCTCACTTTCATTGATGATTTTTCAAGATATTGTTGGATTTATTTCCTTAAGCATAAATATGAGGCTTTTGTTTGCTTAAAATATTTTAAAGCACTTGTTGAGAATTAAAGTGGGCATACCATCAAATATTTGAGGAGTGATAGAGGAGGTGAATTATGTTCTAATGAATTTGAAGAGTTTTGTAGAGATTTTGGCATCAAGAGGCAAAATACAAACCCCTACACACCTCAACAAAATGGGGTGGCTGAAAAAAGAATAGGACTTTGGTGGAGATGACAAGATGTATGATGCAAAATAAAGGTTTGAGTTCATTTTATTGGGCTAAAGCAACTAGGAATGCTAATTATATTCTTAATAGAAGTTCTACTAGGAGTCTAGAGCATAGTACTCCTTATAAATGTTGGTTTGGAAAGAAGCCAACTGTACAACACTTTAGAGTTTTTGGGAGTGTTGCTTTTGTGCATGTGAATGATGAGAAGAGAAAAAATCTTGATGCTAAGAGTGAGAAGATGATTTTCATTGGTTATAGTGAGCAATCTAAGGCCTATAGATTATTTAATCCTCATTCTATAAAAATTGTTGTATCTAGAGATGCAATTTTTGATGAAGGGAGAAATTGGAAGTCTCAAAAATTGTGTGTTGATGATGATGTGTTTGAAGAGATTGTTCCAAGTAGCCAAGAAAGTGTTCATCCTAGCTATGTTTCTACTAAATATTCTTTGTACAGAAGTAATTATTTTGGGTCACCATCTCACATGGGATCCACAAGTTCATCTTCAAGTCCAAGAGCAAGCCAAGAAGAAGTTCCTACAATATTTTTTGCACCTCCATCACCGAAAGTCCACTAGTGGAAATTGTTTCTCCCTTGGTTCAGGATTGATTACTTGGAGTTCAAAAAAACAAGCTACTTTTACATTGTCTTCTACATAATTTGAATACATTGCACTCACATCAGCAAGTGCACAAGCCTTGTGGCTTAGAAAAGTTCTTGGAGAGATTGGGGAGAAGCAAGGAACTCCTACTATTCTTTTTTGTGACAACACAAGTGCCATTAAGTTGGCACAAAATCTTGTCCACCATGTCCAGTAAAAACACTTTGACATCAAGTACCATTTCATCAGGGATGTGATAGATAAGAATATGATCAAACTGAGCTATTGTAACACCAAAGACCAAATTGCAGATATATTCACAAAACCAGTTACAAAGACTCAGTTTTTGATGTTGAGAGACCTGATTGTTGGCCCTCTCAAAATCAAGGGGGAGAATGTTGGAATATTATGCTGACCATGTGGCATTTCTAAGTCAGCAAAAACTAAGTAAAATAAATATACCTCATATTTTGTAACTGCATAATAAAAGAATGTGTCATTGTAGGAAGATTTCAGTTTTGTAACAGTTATAGACTGTTACACTTCTTGTAACAGATTTAGAATCTTTGTATTAGGGTAGAATAGGGTAAAAACATATTATTGTAACATTTTGTGGTAAGGAGAAGTCGAATGGAAGTGTGAAAAACAAAAAACGCAGCTCTAGTATTGATAATTTTTGTGCAGTCCTGTTTCTGGAAAAAGTGGTTAGTAGCCTACTTTGAGAGGCTATAAATTTTGATTTATAAATCCTTTTGCTTTGAAATTTGGAAAGTGTATTTACATTATATATCTCTAAGTTGTATAAATTTCATGTAATTTTGATAAGTGGAAGGCCTTCATTTCATCTTCCCAAAACTGCAATTTCTTCTTTTTTACTGCGTTTTCCAGTTTTGCAATATGCTTCATTTTTCTCTGAGTTTCATGTTATAATATTCAACTTTCACTTTCAACAAAGATTTTTTTTCCTTTATCTCCTTGCTTGGCTCCTTGATTTGGCAGTGCACCAAGTATGACTAGATTTTCTTGACCTTTCACAATACTTCCCAACAATGCACTTTCTTGTTGGTTTGGATCTTCGTGTATTATTGGAAGTTTTTCCTTTTATTTTTGGTGTTGTAGTACAAAATTTGGATCTTCATGGAGCTTCTTCCTGATATATCTTCTCAAAATATTATTATCTACCACTTTTAATTGCATTTTTTATTCATTTCCATTTTATTTTGCAAAAAAAAAAAATTATCGCATTGATATTAACTTGCATGTTGTTTACTTGCTTTTTAAGTTTTCAAAATTTTATTGCAAAAAAAAAAAATTGAAATCATTCAACATAACTATATAAAAAAATATTACTTGTTTTAAAGAAAATTGAAATATGAAAAATAAAGTTCAAAAGTAAAATGAAAAATCAATAAATATTTTCTTACCTCAACCACATCCCTAGCAGACTCAGCAAGTGCAATTTTTTTTTTATCGGAAGCCCATTGGTTATAGAAATCTTGGGCTTCAGCATTAATATTCTCTAATATGCTAACAACAATATTTAAAACATCATCATAAAAAACAATTTTAGACTTCACTTTTCCTGTTGTGGCCTAACTTAGTAGACCACTAAGCTTTTCTAGTTCATATTGAACCAACGAATATATAGAATATCTCTTTGCATAATTCTTATATCGGGCATTTATTTGCTTGATTAGAACCTTGGCCCGATATTCCTAATCCTTCATTCTATCCAAATATTGAAGGACAAATTATTTAATTGTTGATTCTGTATTTTCAACCATTACAATATTTTCATCAAAATTAACAATATCATCCTCAGTTTGAGGATTAGGGTCATTTCCCTCTAAATTTGTAGGGGCTTCCTGTTGTTGTGCTTCACCCAGTGGATATTGAAGCACATCTATTGCTTTAAAACCAAAAATGTTACCCTACAACATAAAATTGTCATCAAGTTGGATATTATCCAACCCAACCAATGAAACTTCTAGTGCCTGTGAAGAAGTGTGAAATGTAAAATATGAGAACCCAGGCCTACAAATTTGAGTCGGTTGTGATCTCTGTAAAACAAGTTATTTTCCAATCCGCATCTGACCTCTCATATGTGTAGGCCCATGAAGTGAACGCAACTACTATTGTTGCTACTACTGCTTTTGTTGTTGTTGTTGTTGTTGTTGGTGCTACTATTTTGGAAGAAGTGGTAGTTTTTGTGGAAGCGGTGGCACCATATGGCCTCTCATTCTCGTAGCTTGGTGTTGAGAGGTGGTTGAAAACATAAAAAAAAAAATTACATTATTCTGAAAATTAAATAGAGAACATCCATAATAATTAATTCAAAGTAAATACACATTGTTTTACCTTAAGATGATGAAATCTGATGAATTTGGGCACCAATGTGGAAGGGTGTGGTCACAATAGATCCACCAAGTGAAGGAGCTTGCCTTGGATGTTTTGGTGCCCTTTGCAATGGTGAATTTTCTGATCCAGTGTCCTCATAATCATTAGTTTGCTCTAGCCTATGACTTCTATTGGCAGCATCCTGTTTACTCCTTATTGTGGTTGCCCTACCCTACATTTGTATGAAAAGAAAAATTTTAAAATGAAAATATACTAAAATATAAAATACATTTTGATTATCAAATATGGACTGATTACCTTCAATTCATCTCGTGTCATGGCAATGGCTTGCAGTGTTGCATGTACTACAATAGTAGGAGGAGTATCTTACAAATTATGAAAACTTTCAAAATAAAGAGTTAAAATATAATTAACATAGCCCATGATGGGTTGTATTGCACTGCATGTAGCTCGGCCCTAATGCAATCTGCAATATAGGTGCACCAATCGAACCTTTCATGATTTTAAAAATTAATAACATATGAAAGTCCCCAGAATGGAATTTTAGATCTTCCAATCAGAATCAGTCTTGCCTAGAATAACTCAATAATGGCCTTCAAAGTTGGATTCTTAACATCAGTGATTGATAACACCCATTTTGACTTGGCGGTAGAAGCTACAAAAATAAATAATTAGATAACAATTTACAAATTTGAATTATTTAGCATTAAAAAATTCTAAGATAAAATAATAATACCTGCCAAATATTATGTGGTGAGTTTGTACATTTTCTTGAGGTAGCCTTTCTCTTTTTCAAAGATCTAGAACTTTGCTGACATTGGAGGACAATCATCGAAAGGAAGATTTTTCAATCTATTTATGTCTACAGCTCTGATGCTGAATGACAAATTTCTATTTCGTATTTTCATTTTGACAATCCCCTTGTCATTGTCATAAGGACTAATGATATGCACGAGGACTTTATCAGTTTTGAAATGTGGTATTGAGACAAGGGTTTTCAAACCTGCGTCATTTAACCATGATAATTATGTACCTATGGTAATTAACAAATCTGAAATTAACGTGCAATAAGGGTTTTTAAATTTTGTAATTGTGGTGGAAATAGCAGCCATTGCTAGAATTTGGAAACTTGGAAACAGGAAAAACAGGAAAATTTGGTTACTCGATAATGTTTTGCTCTGGTTTGCTCTGGTTGGGTGCAATGGTAGAAATGACATGAAAAATGAAATTGATGCCCTTTTATAGACAAAATAGTCATAGTTGACACATGGCCGATTGTGCGTCAGGTTGAATCATAGACCATATTTTGCATCAGGCCCAATACCCAGACCTTATTGTGCATCAGATCCTAAACCCAGATCTTATTGTGCATAAAACCCTAACCTTGAACCTTATTATGCATGAGATCCAACCCCAAACCTTATTGTGCATTAGACCCTAACCCAAACCATATTATGCATCAAATTCTACCTAGACCTTATTCTGCATCAGACTGGATCACCAGACCTTATTTTGCATCATATCGAATACCTATCCTGGTTCTGTGCCATACCAAACATCGAACCTAGTTATGCATCAAATCGGATCTATACCTAGTCATGTGTCATACCGAGCCTTGGTTCTCATTATGGATCAGTCTGAATCTGGTTCTAGTGTTGCATTAGACCAGAATCGGACCTTGTTATGCATCAGCCCAGATTTAATCTGATAAAAACTATCAAAGTCACCATTTTTTACTATTTTTCCTAGAAACCAAGGTAATTCGCCATTGCCTTCGATGTCAAGTGTGCCAAGATTCACCGTGCTTTCTAAATGGATTTGCCTATTTTTACCAAGTACGTTTTGGGTCCTACCCCTTATGCATAAACCTGCCTGGTTTTCACTTTTGCTAAGAATTTGGGTATATTTTCTAATAACCTTGTTGAGGGGTATGGTATCCTTAGAGGCCTTCAAGAGTATGCTAAGGTTGGATGAGAAAAAATTTTGGTTGAATCTAACTCTCAACTCATGATTATTCTTCTAAAGACTCCTAAGAATCATAAGATTGATTGGATGAAAAAAAGAATTATTGAGAAGATTCAATTAATCCATATGGGTTTTTTGAAATTTGATTACAATCATGTGGTCAGAGAATAGAATAGGAGTGTTGGTGATTTAGCTAATTAGGCATTGGATAAAGGTGATCTTACTTGCTATGGCCACCCTCCCAGATGGTGGGCTTCACAAATTAGGAAAGCTCTATTTTTTATCCTTTCTTTGGATGGCTCCAGTACTAGAGGTACCTAATTTTTTTTGCTTTATTTTTGCTTCTCTTTGGTTCGGTCAGGGTATTTAGTTCCTTAGATCATACATATCTTTCTTATGTTTCCTCTATAGAATATTGCCTTTATTTTGGCCTAGAAAGGTCATAGTTGTGTTTTGTATTTTTTATTTTTTTAGTTTTTTTAGGGGTGTGTGTTTTTTGTACTATTTTGTTTTTGTGTTTTTTTTGTTGTTTTTTTGTATTTTTGTTGTTTTTATGTTTGTGTTTTTTGTTATTTTCCATGTTTTTGTTTTTTGTGTTTTGTATTTTTGGTTTTTTAAGTTTTTGTGTGTTCTATTTTTGTTTTTATGGTTTTCTTATGTATTTTATTATTTTTTAATTTTATTTTATTATTATTATTATATATATATATTGAGTTTTTTGTTGTTTTATGCTTTTATGTTTTTTCTTTTTGTGGTTTTTTTTGTTTTTTTTATGTGTTTTTTTTTGTTTATTTGTTTGTTTGTTTGTCTTTGATTTTTCTTGTTGTTGTGTTTTTTGTGTTTGTTTGTGTTTTTATGTTTATTTGTATTTATACATTTTTTTGTATTTTTATGTTTGTTTGTTATTATTTTTGTTGTTTTAGGCATGCTCGTTGAGTGTGTCGAAGGGGGCAGGCCAGGTGCAAGCCCTAGGTATTTTTTGTGGAATAGATACTCCTGCCTCCTTGAAACATACCCAAAAGTGGCATCCCATTTAGGATGTTTTCCAAAAACAAACAAAAAAATCCTTGAAAGACTTAGAACCTTCTAAAAGGCTCTTTTTCTTACACATATATTTATTGGATTTAAAATGATACAAGGAAAACTCATATAAAAATCAATACCATCCACCTATATACCTACACTATTTGCACCTTAGAACCATTCAACCAACTTGGTATTATTTATTTTTAATGGTTATTCAACCTTCCTTATTATTGATAAAGACGTTAAGTTGAAAGCTCAATCTTCTACCCATAAAATGAACTTGCAGTGTTAATCGTTCAAAACTTAAACTAAGTTGACCCCATTCCAAGGGTATAGTTAACTTTTATGTTTACATACCTAATGCTATATATAAAGGAAAAATTATGAATACAAATCCATTAAAGGAACTTATAAATTGATAAGTGTGACAATCCATAAAAAATTAATCGATACACAAAAGTTGATCATAGAAGTGGGAAACATGTGCATCTTAGCTAAGAAAAATGATATAGAACATCTAAAAGAAGTTGTCAATTTAGCATTGCTTGAGATGCCACAAAATTTTATAACAACAATATTTTCTTGGCTTTAATTGGGGATAACCTATAGGTTTTATCTGATATCTTGAGAATGGAATGCTCTCCTATCTTCTTCCAAATTTATAACTCAATGGACTCAAACTACCCCAAAATAACCCCAATGCTTATTAAGGTACATTTCTCTTTTCTTTAACAGATCCTTCCCTCCACTTATAATATGGTACAAAATTGCACATATTCAGGGGTAAGCTTACTTTTAGTGGAAGGAATAGATTATACCAATGAAATTTGAATATTAGGTATATGCAATCCATTTTCCAAGTACATTTTCATGCTTCTCCCTTTCATAAAATCTAAAAATTTCCTTTTCTATGAAGCAATTATCATTGGCAAGAGAGACTTCTATAAATTCATCTTGGTTGGGCATCACAAATCTAATATAGAAATCTATAATTCATCTAAAAACTCTTGGAATCTCTTTAAGGAATTACTGAAATATAGAGAAATTGATTTGGCTTACTATGATGGAGTAATGTTCATGATTGTACAAACATGTGATTTTATCCAAAAAATAGGAAGGATTTTTTGGATAAAACTAGTTCACATGAAGGATGAAACTAACTAGAAGTAATAAGTATGTTTTTGAAAAAATTGTAACCTAACTCATCTTCTTTTCTAGATAAGGAATAAAATACACCTTGTAGTGGGGCAAGCATAATCTAGATCATCACTAGGGAAGCGATAACTGGTCATATTCAAATGACACCTTGTGGTGAAACAAGTGTGACCATGACCATTACTAGAAGGATGTTAATGGTCCAAGATAGTTTATGGTAAGATGTAACAAACCTTTTAGAAGTACAATTGGAAGAAATTACAACTTAGTTACCTTCTTGTATGGCCATGAGAAAAGACATCTAAGTTAAGAAGGGATAGAATAGAATCTTCTTAGAATCTAAGGTTAGTTAGGCAAGATGGAACTAAAAGGGAAATTTTAGGAATCCAAAAATAGAGATGAAAAATATCACTATTATTGACTCATTATTTCAAGAGCAAATAGAGCAATAGAGGGAAAAATGAACCAACAAAGATAGTTTTTGGAAACAGTAGTGAATCCAATTGCACAACATAGGAATTTTAAGGATAGATAGGAAAGGAATCTTGCTACCATAGAACAGGTGGCTAGAGCTCTTATAGAGACTGAGTTGGCCAAGGATATGAAAGACGTCAAGATATCCAAGTTTAATGGAAAAATATGGAAGTGTATGGAAAACACCCAATCTTATAAAAATTTAGGAATGTGTTCCCTAAATATCTTCCTGGACTACTGCTAACATGAGAGTTGGATTTCACCATAAAACTGATACCAAGAGTTGAACCTATACATAGAACTCCCTATAGGATGAATCCTATAGAAATGCAAGAGTTGAAAGTACAACTTCAAGGATTGTTAGAGAAGGGGTTGATAAAACCCAGTGTGTCTCCATGGGGTGCATTTGTCCTCTTTGTTAAGAAGAAATATGGATTGCTTAGATTTTGTATTGACTATAGGATGTTGAATAAGGTGACCATCAATAATAGATACCCCTTGCCAAGAATTGAGGATTTGTTTGAGCAATTGAAGGGAGTAACCTTATTTTCTAAAATTGAATTGAAGTCAGGATATCATCAACTAAGGATCCATGAGGAAGACACTCACAAAACTGCCTTCAAGACTTGATATGGGAACTATGAATTTATAGTGCTATCATTTGGGTTGTATAATGCATCGATGGCCTTCATGAACCTGATGAACAGTGTATTCAGGAGGCAGTTAGAAAAATTTGTATTGATATTTTTAGATGATATTTTGATTTATTCTAAGAATAAGTAAGAGCATGATAGGCACTTAAGGATAGTGCTTGAGCTATTAAGGGAGAATTAGTTCTATGGTAACTAGTCAAAGTGTGACTTATATGTCTTTGAGGTGCAATACCTTGGACACATCATATCTACAGAGGAAATTGTAGTAGATCCTAGGAATATTGAGGTCATTTTGCGTTGGCCATAGCCTACCAACGTGTCTAAAGTATGAATTATTATGGGCATCATAGGCTATTATAGATAGTTTGTGAAAGACTACTCTAATATTACCTACTCAATAACCAATATTCATAGGAAAGGGAAGGAATTTAAATGGTTATATAAATGCAAGACAATGTTTGAGTTACTTAAATAGAAACTCACTACAACACCTATTCTAAAAATTCTAGATCCATAAGGGAAATTTTTAGTATGTATTGATGCATCACTAGAAGGGTTAGGTGGGGTCCTATCCCAAGATGAATTAGTTGTAGCATATGAGTCAAGAAAACTCAAGAAACATGAAGTGAATTATGCTACTCATGACTTGTAGCTTGTAGCAATTGTGTGTGCTCTCAAGATGTGATGATACTACCTATTAGGAAAACCATTCAAGATTAGGACTATTCATCATAGTTTGAAGTATATCTTCACTCAACCTATGCTTAATGCTAGATAGAGAAGGTGGATTGATTTCCTAGATAAATTCAACTTTATTATTGAATATATTAAAGGTAATAAAAATAAATTCATGGATGCCTTGAGAATACAAAGGTATATAGCTACTATAACATGTAGTCATGTGGACTTGTTGGAGTAATACAGAGAGAAGCAAATCCAAGATCAATTTTGTAGTAAGATTTAGGTAAATATGGTAAGAAAATATGAAGATAGTAGAGATTTTAGCACTAAGGATGGACTCTTATATTTTAAAGATAGGGTTGTCATACCAAATCTTGGTAACTTAAGGAGATGGATCACGCAAGAGATGCATAGATTTCCTGACTCATTAATAAAAAAAGAAACATGGTGAAGTAGTACTCTAAAAATGTAAACTAGTTTTTGATTCACCAGATCATAAATGTGCAAGTGAAGAGCATACTCCTAGTGTTGCAATATTTATAGTTCACTTAATCATATTACATGCAAGTGAAGAGCATAATATCGACAACAAAAATTTATTAGAAAACATAAAAAAATAACGAGGGATAAAAAAATTAAAGAAGGAGATGAGTTAGAAAAGGAACAAAAAACATTTGATTGAATTTTTATTCCAAAAAAAATAAGTGATACATCTAAAAAAATCCGAATATATTTTGATCTATAGGTCTCATAAGTGGAGTGAGTTTCAAAGAGGTACAACCTCTCTTTATAAATACCTAAATCTAGGGGGGAGCTAAATAGTAATGCATATGGGATAAAAACACCCAAGTATTAATACAAACCATAGGTTTCCAGACCTAGACGGTGAAAATAAGAGAATTCCCAAGCTCAACCCCCCAAAAAAACACCCACCCAAAAAAGAGAAGAAGCACATTAAAAAATGCAAAAATACAATGTGGGAAAGAGTCTCTCAAACAATTTTATTTTTACAAATATAATTTCAAAGAGGTTTTTGGTTCCTTCAACAAATGATGTCTCAAGAAATGTGCTTGAGATCTCTATATTTTCACCATTTTTCAAACATTAGAGAAATAATATTTGTGTTTATTCAAAGATCTCTGATAAAATTATAGTTGTCCAAATTCAAAATAAGAGGAATTGATTTTATTTTGGATCCATGTCTACGTGCTTCTCACTCTAAAAATTTGGCCAAAAGTGAAGGTTTGCCATTAAATTTAAATTTCTCAAATAAAGGCACAAGAAAATTAATTTGATATCCCCTAGCTCTGATTCTATTAAAAAAATTATGTTTAACAAGAATAAATCCATCCTTGGAGCTTTCTCTAACAAAAATTTATTGAGTTCACTCATGATAAAGGTATTTTTCTAATGAATTGGATGATCGGAGGAAGCAAATATGTATTTATAGGCATTCATCAGTTTTTGAAATAATTTGGTGCAAAGAATTCTAGTCTGATCAAATCAGGTCCCTTAAAAAATACAGTAACTAGAAGTGTTACTTCACAATCAGAAATAAAGGAAGTAATGTTAATATTGTCATAGAAGGAACTGTAGGCAGCAAGAAAACCATTAAGATCCTCCTTAGGGCCATGCCAAACTCCAATAGCATCATCAATGTATCTTTTATAAAATAAAAAATTTTCTATAGCAACATTATTAAATACATGTTCCTCTAGATGACATAAATAAACAAGCATAAACCATAGTATAATTACTTCACATGGTTGTTCCTCTTATCTACCTGTATATTTTCTTTTGAATTCCAAGTAGTATTGTGTTAACACTATCTCTGCAAGCCTTACCACAAAGTTTATCTTGGTTGAATCAAATTTATTTCTCAAAAATGATGAAGAGCTGCCAATCCTTGAGAAGTGGAGATGCTGGAATAGAGGCTCTCAACATCAAAAGAGAAAAGAATAATATCTTGAGAAAAAGTACGGTCATGCAGATATTTAATTAGAGATATGGGATTCAAGAGATGATTTTTTTTCTTGAACAAAATTATCCATAGTAGATGATGAATCTATTTGGATGTAGGTTCGATCATGAAACCATAGTAGGAACAGATGGGTTGATCGAAAAGCTTGGGCTTGTGGATTTTGAGGAGCAATTAAAAGACACACACTTTGGAAAAATATGGTGTTACCTAGAACATATATATATTGTGGTTTTTTTAAAGTAAATTCCTCTTAAAATCCCAGTCAAGCAAGTCTTAGAGCTAATAAAAATATTCTGCCAAGGGACTCTGTTTACTTTAGAGTAAACATTTTAATCTGAAAGCTGGGAAAAGCCTTCTAAAATGTACTAGTCCATTGATAAAATACAAACACCCAAGTTTTTATCTACGGGTCTAATGAAAATGGATTTATCATTGGAAAGGGAACAAATGACAGACCAAATATAAGGTGGAAAGGCACATTGGCAGGTGGGATTGACAACAAATAATTTTTTATTAAGTAATATTTCACCCATGCCAATAACTTCTTCCAAAGGATTGTAAAACTATCTTCATTTGTTACTAGGTATATTTAGGATATTTATTTTCTAGATATTATATTTAGGATATTTATTTTCTAGATATTATCTTATTGTTTTTTTGGAGTTATCTCTCTTGCATGAGGTTAGTAAACTCCTAGTTTTTTGTGTGGCTAAGATATATTTAGTTTATTATGATCCAATGGCTCATATTGTACACCTTTGCTATTTAATGCAAGTTCCCTCTCATGGAATAATAAGTTCTTGAGATTCTCTCCAATTTTTTGTGGTGCTTTGCATGTCTATTTTCTTGGGCTTGAATATTGCTTTTCAATATTCTCTACATGGTACCAGATCTAGATAGATTTTTTTTGCAAGCATTCAAGAAATTTCTGCAATTTTTATTTTGCAGGTTTGAAGACATTTGAAGGAACATTGTGAAAGTGTGGATCTCACCTTTTAGAGTTTATACATCATATGCTCTCACCTTGCCTCTTTTATTGGGGATATTGGTGATTATAAAGTGGTTTCAAACCTTGTTGCAGGTCCCTCTTTTCAGACTCAAGTTGTGGCTTTTTCACTACAAACCCGTAGCCCCACATTTTTCTGAAGAAGCAACTTCTGGAGGATGTTTCTCCCTCTTCCGAAATCAGTTTTCGATCAATTTTTTTTATATTGACTTATTTTTTTAGGGTTTCACATTGGTGTAGTCAGATATACATTTTAGTGGATGGTATTTTTAGAAAACTATAATTTTTTAACTGCAAACCTGCGGTCACGCAGTTTTCTAGAGAAGCAACTTCTGAAGATCATTTCTCCCTCATTCGGAATCAGTTTTCGATCAATTTTTTTTTATCTTGACTAGTTTTTCAAGGGCTTCACATTCATTTAGTCATATCTACAGTTTGGTGGAGGGTATTTTTAGAAAATTATAGTTTTTTAACTGCAAACTTGTGGTCGGGCAGTTTTTTGGAGAAGCAACTTTTGGAGGTTATTTCTCCCTCTTCTAGAATTAGTTTTCGATAAAAAATTTTGATCTTGACTTATTTTTTGAGGGATTCACACTGGTACATTCAAAATTTAGATTTGGTGGATATATTTTTTTAGAAATTTATTTTTTTCTTCCATGTATTTAAATAAAAATAAAAATCTACTTTTTCAGTGGGGGGCTTTATATTCTCGTTGTAAGCCTGAATTATAAAGGTATTTTTTGGGGGATTTTGTTGATCCTATGGACTAAATTTATAGTCACTTTTTAAGATTTTTTGGTTGGTTTTCCATATATTTTGGACGTTGTTATCAGCCCATTATGTTCGTATAGGTGGAAACCACATATTTGTGCTTGTGGAGTCATTTTGGACTACCCTTGCGATTGTGGTGCTTCTTTCTCCATACTATCTTCTCACTCTCCTTTTGTGAGACACTTTGGTTTAAGGGGGGTTTTCTTTGGTGACTTTTTCATAGTTCAAAAACTACATTAGTGTCTTTGCAATTTACCATGTTGGATCTTTCAGCACTTCCCATCACTCCATGCACTGATAGTGATTCATATCCTGCTTGGCGAGATAGTCTTGTTGAGCACTTGTGCTCAATTGAGATTTTGCCATATCTTCTTGGTCTTATTCCTAAGCCTTGCCCTCACACACCTTAGTGGTATTTTTGGCAAGCTAGATTAAATCATGTGTGCAGTATTATCAGATACACCATAGATATTGTTTCTGATGATATTTTACCACTTGTAAACTGGGATTCATAGGCATCTCCCCATACATATTTTTTCATACTTTGTGCACATTTTGAGAATATATTATCTTGTGATGAAGAATCCTTGATGCATAAATATGCTTTGTATGAGGTCAATGTTTCTATGCCAGTTGAAGATATTTTGTAGGATACTGATACAACTTCAGAGACTTTGGAGTCCCTACATTCTTCTGTGGATTGTCCTAATTTATCGACACTTGAAGAGGACATTTTGGATGGAGTTTCTTCTCTTTTCATTGAGTCACACATTTTGGATGTTGTTGATCTTCATGAGGAGCTTACATTCTTATTTTATGTCCCTCCATATGTTGTTCATACAGAGCATTTTGAGGACTTTATTGTGGTGTGCCTTCCTTGTTTTGATGAGCCACCTTGTCCTCCTACTCTTGTTGCCTTGGAGCCTTCTTTTGCTTCCTTTGTCTTGCATCAGGAGTCTTGTAAGACTCTCTCACAGGTATCTTTGGTTGGACTCTCTTTAGGATATCTCGAAGACCATTTTACGGCTTCTTTATCTTCTTCTCTTATTGCTTCCATTGCTATTTTCCTTATGCAGTAGAACATTGAGTCTTTAGACTCTACACTCATTGGTTTGTTGATGACTTCTTCACTTTGATATAGTTCACAGCCTTGTTCATCGTCACAAGCACCATATTTCATGTTGTACCCTCCTCATACCTTCTTGGAGTGGGAATATTTTCAATGTATACCTCCTAGCTTATTTCTTCCTCGTGGGAGACATTCAGTTCGATGATGAGGTATCTATACATTTTGGGGCCATCACATAGATCATTTGCAGGACTTTCTTGACAAATGTTTTCCTAGGGAGGTGTTGAAGAGGACATTTTCCTCTCCATCCTCCTTCCATATCTTTCCTCCTTCTTACTTCTCTTCTAGCAGATGGTTTTTTCCACGTGGTTTTTTCATCATCTCTCCAATAGATTTTTTATGGATATATTGTACATGAGTACCTTATCAAGCCTTGTTTTCGAGACTCATATCTGTGGATATGCCACTTTTTTGGTTTTGTTGATTCACTACCTCCTAGTACCACTTAAGGGGGGTGTTAGAGTATATCTTAAGTTGTTACTAGGTATATTTAGGATATTTATTTTCTAGATATTATATTTAGGATATTTATTTTCTAGATATTATCTTATTACTTTTTTGGAGTTATCTCTCTTGCATGAGGTTAGTAAACTCCTAGTTTTTTGTGTGGCTAAGATATATTTAGTTTATTATGATCCAATGGCTCATATTGTACACCTTTGCTATTTAATGCAAGGTCCCTCTCATGGAATAATAAGTTCTTGAGCTTCTCTCAAATTTCTTGTGGTGCTTTGCATGTCTATTTTATTGGGCTTTAATATTGCTTTTCAATATTCTCGACACTAATGACAATATATTTGTCATTGGCAAGGGAACAAATGACAGACAAGATATAATGTGGAAAGGCACATTGGCAGGTGGGATTGACAACAAATAATTTTTATTAAGGAATATTTCACCCATGCCAATAACTTCTTCCAAAGGATTGTAAAACTATAAGGGAGTAAGATTTGGGTTGGAAACATGGAGAGGATCAATGGACTTAAGTGGTTTTAGAGGGCCACCTCTTGGTCCAAAGAACCATTCAAGATGACAACATCTACTAAAAGCTAAAAAAACTTGTTTTAGAACCTCTTTGGCCATGGGAGGAGGAACAGGGAGGAACTTTAAACCTAGGTTGAGGGCCTCAATTTCATTTTGGGTAAGTTTTATGGACGAAAATTTATGGACAACAAGATTTATGATTTTGCCATCCATAGCCCAAATAGGACTCCTAAGAAAATATCGATGACCAAAATTTTGTGGGCTCAAAATTGTGGACAAAGGGGTTATTTTTGGATTTCATTGCCATTTTGGCAATGGAAGAATCCCTGTCTTTGCTACTTCTAAATAGATGGGGAAAAACCCTTTCTTGGATTCTCAAAACTAGAGTTGCAAAAATTTCTTCCATTTTTCTATTACAATTGTTGTTTCATAGAGGAAGTGTGGTTTTGGAATTTTCTCCCATTCTTTCATCTTCTTGGAGAAGGGCCCCGAAAGTTTAAATTATGTCCATGTTGTTGTTGTTGCCTTTTTTATTGTTGTTTCTTTGGTTGTTTCTTCCTTTATTATGGTTGTTGTTGTTGTTGTTTATTTTTATGCTATGGATGTTGTTGTGATTGCCTTTTCTTTGTAGTAAAGGCTCTTTGGTTTGGCCCTCTTTTCTAACTTTTATTCTTGTTGTGTTGAGCAAGAAAGTTCTTTTGTGCACCTGTGATTATTTTTTCCAAATGATCAATTTGCTGCTTGATTTCTCTTTTAACCAAGTCGACTACGCTTTCTGTAGCTTCTGACATATTAACTTTTGGGACTTATGAAGTAGCATTCTCTAGAGAAACTTTAGCTTTCTCTTGTATATATTTTTTATTTGCATTTCAACTCTCCAAGATTGAATCTTTCCCTCAAAAAGTTTTTAATTTGGGATTCCTATTTCAAAGAAATTTTATAAGAAATTATCTTATGTTTATTTATGAAATCTGCAAAAAATTCCTTAATTGTAGACAATAAAATGTTGGGAATATAATCATTGACTTGAGTAGCTAATTTATCTATATATTTTTTGAAATTATAGATATACAATTTGGCCATTTCCAAGTGAAATTTTCTATGAGTGCCTCTAACTCATCAAAAAATTGTTTATTAATATTTTCATCTCAAAGTTGAAGACGTGGTTTTTCCATTTATAGGCTATGGAAAATAAAGCATTTTTCCAAATTCTCTTCAAGTCGATCTATCCTAGAATGGTATTTTTCTACCTTTTTACTCAAAATATTGAGTTCTTCGAACCTTATTTCCAAAAACTTTTCCAAAGACTTTGGTCATGAAGGAACACCGTGTATTGCACTGATTCCATCTATGAGGTTCCTTTTATCCCATATACAAGTAACTCTTTTATTTTGAGAAAAAAAAATTGTTTCTATTAGACCTCTACAAAAATCTTCCATTTTATCTATGCCGAAGACCCATTCTTCAAGCTCCCAAATTTTTTGTCGTAAACCCTCTTGTCATATATGCTTGTGAGGAATATGAAAAAGGGAACTAGGGGGACTATTAGGAACTATGGGAGAGGATTCAAAATATGAAGGATCAATAATTGGTATAGCAATGTGTGCCATTAATGGGTAAACTCATTAATGAAAAATAAACATGGTGAAGCAGTACTCTAAAAACATAAACTAGTTTTTGATAAACCATATCATAGATGTGCAAGTGAAGAGCATATTCCTAGTGATGTAAGCTTTCTGGTCCAACAAATCATATTACATGCAAGTGAAGAGCATAATACCAGCAGCAAAAAAGTATTAGAAAAAAAAAGAAATAAATGGGGGATTATAAACTTAGAGAAGGAGACAAGTTAGGAAAGGAACAAAAAATATTTGATTGAATTTTTATTCCAAAAAAAGAAGTGATATATCTAAAAAACTCCGAACGTGTTTTGACCTATAAGTCTCATCAGTGGAGTGAGTTTCAAAGAGGTACAACCTCTCTTTATAAAGACCTAACTCTAGGGGAGGAGCTAAAGAGTAATGCATGTGGGATAAAAACACCCAAGCATTAATACAAACCATAGGTTTATAGACCAAGACGGTGAAAAAAGAGAAGTCCCAAGCTCAACCCCCACAAAAAACACCCACCCAGAAAAGAGAAGAAGCACATTAAAAAATACAAAAATGCAAGACAGGAAAGAGTCCCTCGAGCAATTTTATTTTTACATAGATAAGTTCAAAGAGATTTTTGGTTCCTCCAACAAATGACTCCTCAAGAAATGTGCTTGATCTCTCTATATTTTCTCCATTTTTCAAATATTGGAGAAATAATATCTGTACCGATTTAAATATCTTTGACAAAATTGTAGTTGTCCAACTTAAAAATAAGAGGAATTATTTTTATTTTAGATCCATATATGCATGTTGCTCACTCCAAAACTTTGGCCAAAAGTAGATTCCTGCCATCAAATTTAACTTTCTCAAACAAAGGCAAGAGAAAATTAATTTGATATCCCCTAGCTATGAGTCTGTTAAAATTTTTATTTTTAACAAAAATAAATCCATCCCTGGATATTTCTCTAACCAAAAATCTATTGAGTTCACTCATGATAAAGGTATGTTTCTGATGAACTAGATGATGGGAGGAAGTAGGGATGAATTGATAGGAATTCATTAGCTTTTGAAATTATTTGGTATAAAGAATTCTAGTCTAAGCAAAATCAGGCCCCTTAAAAAACATAATATCTAAAAATGTTACTTCATAATCAAAAATAAAGGAAGTAATTTTAATACTATCATAGAAGGAATTGTGGGTAGCAAGAAAACCATTAATATCCTCCTTAGAGCCATGCCAAACTCCAATGGCATCATCAATGTATCTTTTATAAAATAAAATATTTTCCACATCAACATTATTAAATACCTATTCCTCCAGATGGCAGAGAAATAAACAAGCATAAACCATAACAAAAGTGCTTTCCATGGTTGTTCCTCTTATCTGCCTGTATGTTTTACCTATGAATTCCAAGTAGTGTTGTGTTAACACTATCTCTGCAAGCCTTACCACAAAGTTTATCTTGGTCATATCAAATTCATTCCTCAAAAATGATGAAGGGCTACCAATATTTGAGAGGTGGGGATGTTGGGATAGAGGCTCTCAACATCAAAAGATAAAAGAATAATATCTTGAGGAAAAGTATGGCCATGCAGATCTTTAATTAGAGATATGGAATCAAATAGATGATTTGTTTGCTTCAACAAAATTGGTAAGAGCAGATGATGAAGCTATTTTAAGATAGGTTCAAGCATGAAACCACAGTAGGAACAGATGGGTTGATCAGAAATCTTGGGCTTGTGAATTTTTGGGAGTAGGTAAAAGACACACACTCTAGTAGAGGATGGTGTTACCTAGAGCATAAATTTCTTGTGGTTTTTTTAAAGTAGATTCCTCCTAAAATCCCAGTCAAGCAAGTCTTGGAGCTAATAAAAAATATTATGTCAAGGAACTTTGTTCACTTAAGAGTAAATATTTTGATCTGAAAGTTGGGAAAAGCCTTCTAAAATGTACCAGTCCATTGATAAAACGAAAAACCCCAAATTTTTATCTACGGGCCTAATGGAAATGGATTTGTCATTGGCAAGGGAACAAATGGTAGACCATTTATAGGGTGGAAAGGCACGTTGGCGGGTGGTATTGATGGCAAGTATTTTTTTATTAAGGAATATTTCACCCATGGCAATAACTTCTTCCAAAGGCTCATAAAATTGTGAGGGAGTAAAACAAAAGAGAAAAGAATATTATCTTGAATAAAAGTAAAACAAAATATAAAAGAATAATATCCTGAGGAAAAGTATGACCATGCAGATCTTTAATTAGAGATATGGAATCCAAGAGATGATTTTTTTTCTTCAATAAAATTAGCAAGAGCATATGATGAAGCCATTTGGAGGTAGGTTTGAGCATGAAACCATAGTAGGAATAGATAGGTTAACTCATTAATTAAAAAAGAAACATGGTGAAGCAGTACTCTAAAAATGTAAACTAGTTTTTGATTCACCATATCACATATGTGCAAGTGAAGAGCAAACTCCTAGTGTTGCAAGCTTTTTGATTCACCATATCACATTACATGCAAGTGAAGAGCATAATACCGGTAGTAAAAATGTATTAGAAAATAGAAGGAAAAATGAGGGATTATAAACTTAAAGAAAGAGATGAGTTAGGAAATGAACAAAAAATATTTGATTGAATTTTTATTCCATAAAAAAAAGTGATATATTTTGGTAAGCTCTACATTGTACAATAGGCACAAAGCTTAATATTAGTTCTACTTACCATGCAAATATCGATGGTCAAACCAAAAGAGTCAATCATATTTTGGAATATATGCTTCGTATGTATTGCATAGACCAAAAGTCTAAGTGGGAAGACTTCTTGCATCTAGTTGAGTTTGCTTACAATAATGGTCATAATGCTTCTTTGTTAATGGCTCCATTCAAAGCACTATATGGTAAAAAATACATAATGCCTTTATCAGGAATAATCCAGAAGACTAGATTGTCATTGAATTGGACATGATTTGAGAGATGGAGGAGCAACTAAAGATAATCAATCAAAGGCTTAAGGAATCCTTTAATAATCAAAAGAGTTATGTTGATAGAAAGATATCACCTAGAGAATTATCTATAGAGGATAGAGTATTCTTAATAGTAAGACCCATGAAGAGTACCATAAAATAAACTAATTTGAATCATATATATGTTAGACCCTTTGATATCATCGAGAAGATAAGTCTAGTTGCCTATTATCTCACCTTGCCACCCAACGTCCAAGATCCATGATACTTTTCTATGTATCCTTGCTTAGAAAATATGTTGGTGATCTTGACCATATTTGGAATATTTCTAATTTGTAGATAGCTGATCTTGTAGCGATTGAATTATAGCCTATGAATATTTTGGATTTTCATTCAAAAATGATAAGAAACTAGACTCTAGAGAAATGTAAGGTCCAATGGGATTGATATTATGAAAAGAATACCACTTGGGATAAAGTGGATGATATGTAGATATATTTTCCATACTTAAATAAAAATAAAATGTAATTTTGTTTTAATTGCAATATATTGATGAAACATATAGGACTATGTTTAGTCCAAGGAGGTAGTATGTCATGACCCTTCTATTTTTCCCATCGCACAACATACCCCAATTTAAGGATCCACTTGAAATTTTGAGGTTAATGTGAAATTTTGTTTGCATTGAGTGTTTTGTTGATTAGTCTATATCAAGAAATTTTGCAATGTGGATTACAAAGTTTTGAAATTATTGGTTAAGGTTTTGAGATATTATGGTTAATTTTTATTTTATGATGTTATAAATAAGTCAATGAACTCAGATAGCTAACCAGATACACATCAAACCATACCTTGATATCCTTGATAATAAATCACAATAATCAGTTACATGTGATCTTTGATAGTTGATATATTATAATTTACATGTGATCCTTGATAACAAATTAAACATATTTCAATACAAATTTTTATATTTTTTATGTTTGACAGCTTATATATTCACTGATGCCCTATCGTATTGGTCTTCAATATCCCTTACTTAAATACAAATACAAATTCAAATGGATTTTAGGGATAAAAAGACTGGATGGATTCCATTGGTCGTCCTCTTCAACTTTATGATACATGTGGAAGCAATCAGATTATTGCATTATAGGAAACTTTTCTAACTGCAGACTGAAACATATTTGTGCATTCATAGGATGGATTTGAGATCTCATTGCTGATTATGGGGTTCCATTGATGGTTCTTGTGTGGACTGGAGTGTCATACACTTCAGCTAGTCATGTCCCAAGTGGAATTCATCAGCATCTTACTAGTCCTGATCCATGGTCACCTGGTGCTTATGGAAATTGTACAGTTTTTAAGGAAATAATTGACATACCATTGTTATAAATAATTGGATAATTTGTTCTAACTACCATGATTATTGTGCTTTATTATTTTAACCATAGTGTGGCATCTCAACTTGCCCAAAAAAAGGAATTCAACTTGAGAAAACCAATCCTCATATTATTATGACTTGTTTATTTTAGGATTCTTGGTTATCCTATGTGGTCTACTCGGTATACCCCCTTCAAATGGTGTCATTCCTCAATCTCCCATGCACACTAAAAGCTTAGCTACTCTCAAGCATCAACTGGTGCATAGTAATTTGGTTAGAGTAGCTCAAAAAAGCATTCGATCTAACTCAAGATTGGGGAAGTTATATGGACACATGTAAGAGACTTATTAGTAAATGCAAACTCCATTAGTGTACCAACCTCCACATACCTTGGCACTTAAGGAATTGAAGGACACCACCGTTCAATTAGCAACAAGTACTGGAAATATAGATGCCCCTGTTGATGAATCAATTTTTAATGTTGAGAAGGACATAGATGAACTCCTTCCTGTTGAAGTCAAAGAATAGATACTTACTAATTTTTTGCAATCTATTATGGTGGCTATCTTCCATGGGATAATACCAATCCTTAAGAAGATCCCAAATTCTGGTGGCTAGAAATTTTGCTTTGAAAATAAGTATGGGAAAGGATATTGTTATTGTTCACTGCTCCAAGTCGTAGATACAAATTGTTTCAAGAGTATCATGCTACATTTTTTAAAATAGTACCTTTCAAAACAATGGCCATATTCACCATATAATAGATATGCTATTGGCTGGCCTTCTGTTAGCATAACATGAATTCCAATCGCTAGTGTTTTTTCATTACTGATAATGTTGTTAGTCCCTGTAAGGCAGTATGTTCTTCCCAAGTTTTACAAAGGAGCACATATTTAAGAAATGGATGCATCTACATACAAATATCACCTAAAATACAGTGCAACATCATAATGAGTGAAGTTGGATCTCTTGGGTTTGGGCCAGGAACTGCAGGGGCAAAGGCAGATGAAGGTGAAATTCTTGATGAGATAATTACACGAAGCCGTGGTGAAATTAAGCACACATATAGTCCAAAGGTAACTAGTACAAGCAGTCCCCATATTGTAAAATATGATCGAATATAAAATCCTCATATCAATCAGCTTAGACAGATGTATAGTCTACAGACTGTGGGAAAGGCATTCACACAGTCCATAGGTGGATGAAAGGAGAATCATCAATCAAAAGACATTGTGTTTGATGCTAAATACACCAACTTCCAATCATATCTATTCACAAGGTATAAAATAATATTATTTTCCATCTTCTATGACTTCCTAGGAGATGGTAGTGTTCTCAAGTTCGGTCTCTTCACATACGCCAAGCACTTTGATTATTTATGGTGCTCTAAAAGGGAGATACATTACATAATGCACAAGGATTCCTCACTATGGTGGAAAACATTAATTTTATAACGAATATGTCATTACATCAATAATATAAGTGTTGAAGAGAATAGTTATGAAACCCATTGCAAAAATAGTTATGAAATTGAACAACTGAAAATTATAAAATTATAAATAGTCATTGAGACCCGAGGAGAAGGGGTGGAGGCCATTTGGAGCAAGAAGATTTTAGAAATTTTTGGTGGTTCTTTGTTGTCAATGAGCATCTCCTCCCTAGTTGCTGGAAGTGAGAGTTTTATCCATTGTAATCGCCTGATGCAAGGAAATATGAGTATGTATTAATTGAATATCTTTTATTAATGCAATATATTAGAATTTTTTAATGAGATATGCACATGTTGATGGTATTCTTATTTGAAATAATTTTGATATATTGTTTTATTCCCTTTAGAATATTGCACCAACTTAATTCCAGATTGTGTGAAGGTTGATCAAGTTAAGATTGGTTAAATTCAGAGCATTTGCTTCAATAGATTCAGGATGAATTCCAAAAATTACAATGACCTGTTTATTTTCTTTATTTTATTTTTCTAACCCTATCTTTTGATTTTTCTTTAAAATATGAATAAAATAGGAGTTGATTAATTAAATATTTTATTTCTAAAATTTAATTTTTGGTAAATTTCAGAATTGCAACAATTGTAATATTTTAATAATTCCAAAAATATTAAATTTTTGGTATAAAAACATAAAATATAAAAAATATATATAAAATATCTTGTTGGTTATTGACATTCTAAAAGTAATTCCTAATATTAAATGTATATCCTAACAGTTTCATGAACAACAAAATTGAATTTTTGACAAACAAATTAATTAAATTTACCCCTTGTAAATAGTTATATATTTTGCTGAGTTATTCATCTGATTTTTACATTGCATATTTTGATAAGTATACAACTAGGTGAAATTAACCTTACCCAAACCTTGGGGAGATCAAGTATTTCCTTTCAAGAGAGGATATCTTGAATGAATCCTGATTGTGGGTATGTGTTTGTAATTGGACAAATATATCACTCAACAGAATTGGTGCTAGAAGGAGGGCATGAAGGTAATTGATTTGATTTTTAGAGTTTGAAGTTGTTCAAATTAATTTAAAAAAAATTGAAATTCTTTGATATATGTTGCATTAGTTTTGATCTGTTACAAATTCAAAAATATTTTTTATGGTTATGGTTAAATTGTTGTTATTATAATTGTTGAATATGATGATTTATCCTTCCAACATTTGAAAATTGTGAGTCTTTTCACATATTTTTGCATGTTATATTTCTTAGATCATCAAAGTTGGAAACAAAAGTTATAATCACTAGGTCTAAGGCTTCTAAAAATACTGAATTCTATAGCCTTTCTCCTCCAAGAAGGTCCAGAAGGTCTAAAAGTTAGTCAAGTACTATTCCACCCATTAACACTTCATCTCAATCCATTGTACCATTTATCACCTCTCCAACAATATCAATGGCAGGAATTACACCCAGGAGGGGGGGAAGAAGAAAAAATAATATTCCTGGAGCAGCCCATGATATTCCTAAAAATGCAGAAAGATATTTACCCAAGTATAGACATGATGGCACCAGAATAGCTGAAGAGCACATTCAAGCATACAAGGATGCTTTAATTAGACTACAAGTTGAGCATGAAGATGTTGCTTGTAGAATGTTTCCCCTCACTTTAGATGAACTGGCATATGATTGGTATATCAGCCTACCTGCTAATTCCATCACCTCTTGGGCTGGATTAGAAATAACTTTTATCAATCAATTCAGGTTACCTATAGACCCTGCTATTATATACCACTAGTTTGCCTCAGCTAGGAGAGAGCCCAAGTGAGCCTTTGAGGCTATTTAATACCAGATTTCATAAATTGTATACCAAGTTGACTACTCCTTATACGCTTCAAGCAGATGCAACCATACAAATGTACTTTAGAGCATTGGATCCTCTAACATCCATGTTTGTGAGAAGAACACCTCAGATCACCACTCTCCCCATGGCATACAATGAAGCCTTAACTATAGAACAATAGTTGATGCCTCAAGGCTTTGGAATAGGACAACTACCTTCCATAGGACAACCAGGTGCTTACAATCAAGTGCCCATGATAAACCAAGCTTTGTCACAACAAATACCAATGTTGAATGCCATACCATACAATAATTTCAATCAACCATATAATCCTCCTATCACTCCCACACATCCTACCACTCCACTATATTTAGACAACCAATTCACCTCTCACAAAACTACTGAAACTAATGCTCAGGCCATACCTGCATTCTTGAATACAACACCCACTCAGAACTTGTCAACATTTCCCAATGTTAATCTTCATCAAAATAACCTAGCATTTCCACATGTTTAGAATCAAAATATACCAAATTTCTTGAATCCCACTACTACTACAAATAACACAACCAACCAGACTATTGTAGGATAGAATAATGAATCTAATTCTCAGTTAGATAACATACAAAGAGTAGTCCAAAAACTCAGTAGTGACATGGTTCATTTGCATAAACAAGTACCTCAGAATTCACCTCAAAATAAGAATTTTAGTTTTCAAATAAGACAATGGAACACTCGTTCAAACAATGGAGGAGTACCCAATCCTATTGCTAATCAGACCAATGTTACCATTAATTCAAATCAAACTAGTACCATAGTTAATATTTCAGATCTGGCCTTGAACAATTGGTGTAGAGTGCATTCTACTACACAACATAGTGAAAATGAATGCCCTGAGTTCAAGACAGCCTTGGACATACTCCAAAAAGAGATGGACAATATGGAAATAATTCCAAGTGAAGATCCTTCCCAACAAGCTAGTACTAGCAAAGGAAAAGGAACAACATTAGTAGTTGAAACCTTTGAATCAACTGAAGGAGATGAAGAAGGATATGATGGATCTCTAGAAGAGGAAGTACAAGCTTTTAGACAATTCAAGAAAGGAAATCATAATTACAAGCTTAGGAGCAAGAGTAAAGCTCCATTCACTTCTTCTACTCCACCTAATGATACCATCATTCCTCCTGATACACAAGCTAATAATAATCCCATACCTCCATCTAAAGTTGATAAAGCACTAGAACATGATAAACTTGCATATAACATCGTAGAATATTTAAAGAAGACAAAAGCAAATATATATTTATTTGATGTTGCTCAATTGACTAATCAACAAGAGTTGTTGATTAAGGCTTTTAGTGATCAGAGTAAAAATGAATCCCAAAAAACCATGGATGCACAATTTGTCTCATGAAAGGACAAAGGAGAAGCTCCTCCCTTTCTCTTGACTATAAGAATTGTAGGAAGAAATCTGCATAACTGCCTTGTTGATTCAGGAGCATCAAGAAATGTTATGCCATATATTATTTGTCAAAAATTGGGTTTGAAACCCATCCCTTCCAATAGAATAGTAGTGCAGTTGGACAAAACTGAAGTTAATGTGGTAGGTGTGCTCAAGAACATTCACATACAACTAGCATCAGAACCCAGGATACAACAATATATAGATATACATGTTGTAGATATACCAGATAGGTATGGGATGTTGTTAAGTAGAGATTGGTCCAAAAATTTAAATGGATACATGGCCACTGATTTCTCACATATGTGGCTACCATGGAAAGGAGTAGCCAACCAAATAAGAATAGAGAGAGAACCTAGATTTAAAGAATTGATTACTGAGTATAATAAAACTAATGAAGTTCTCTACAATGAGTCTGAATTAGGAGTTTACACTCTAGAAACCAAGTTGGATGCAGATAAATCTAAAACTGAAATACCATCCAGTAACCCAATTAAAGATGAAAATTTAGTTTGGACTCTTAAATTTTATGGATCCAAGTCCAAACAAGGTAGTGGAGCAGGAGTTGAACTAATCAATCCCAAAGGGAAGTCCTGTCTAGCTGCTTATAGACTGTAATTTCCCTGCACTTGCAATACTGTAGAGTATGAGGCTCTGATTTTTGGATTGTAGTTAGCTTTGAAGAAGAATATCAAATGCTTAAAAGTGCTTGGAGATTCTGAGTTGGTAGTTAAACAAGTGAAATATCAATATACCTACCATGATAAAATATTAATCCATTACAAGAATAGAGTGAGAGATTTGATCGATGAATTTCATGCTTTTAATATTACATTGATTTCTAGAAAGAAAAACTGAATTGTTGACTCTTTAGTTGTAGCAGCAAGCACTATGAAACCCATAGATAACAGAAGGCTCAAGAAATTTTCAATTGAATTAATACCTTATCCTTCCATACCTGATAATGTGAAAAACTTGCAAGTGTTTGAAAATGATAGGCATATTTTCAATTTTGTGACTAATTTTGGTATTTTTGAAAACCAGGTTATTGATGAAGATGAAAGGCTGCAAGATGACGAAAATGAAGACCATGAGGTAACCATGAAAACCAATTCAATTCCCAAAGGTATAGTTTCTCTTGAAAGACTCTTTGACATTGATTACAAAAGTAAAAGATGTAATAAAGTCTCATTTCAGAATGATGCTTATAACATTGTTAATATAGAGACTAGTGAAGATCCACACAATGTGTTAATAGGAAAAGCTTGCACTAGTTAGGAAAAAGAAGGAATCATACATGCTCTTAAAGACTATGTAGATGTCATAGCTTGGAGTTATGAAGACTTAAAAATATACAATGAAAATATTATAACACATACCATCCCATTGAAACTAGATACAAAGCCATTTAGGCAAAAGCAAAGACCTGTTAATCCATTGTTAGAGCCACTTATTCAAAAGGAAGTTAAGAAAATTTTAGATGCTAGAATCATCTTTCCTATCAAGCACTCCACTTGGGTAGCCAACATAGTACCAATCAGAAAGAAGACTGGAGAAATCTGCCTGTGCATAGATTTTAGAAATCTTAACAAGGCCTCTCAAAAGGATAATTACCCTTTGCCCTCTATTGATCATATCTTGCAGATGGTAAATGGATCAGAGATGATGTCATTCCTAGATGGATATTCTAGGTATAATCAGATCCTTATAGATCCCAAAGATAGAATGAAAATAACTTTTACTACTAAGTGGGGCACTTTTGCCTATAGAAGGATGCCTTTTGGATTACTAAATGCAGGTGCCACTTTCCAAAGAGCAATGGATTATGCTTTTAGAGATTTAATTGGAAAATGCATTGTTATATATGTTGATGACATCCCTGTATTTTCAAAGAAAAGAACTGATCATATTAATGACTTGAGAAAAGTTCTCCAAAAATGTAGAGAACATGGTATTTCATTGAATCCTAAGAAATGTATTTTTGGAGTGACCGAAGGGAAACTCTTGGGTCATGTTATTTCAAAGGATGGAATCTCAATAGACCCGAAAAGAGTAGAAGCAATTCAGAAAATCCCTCTCCCTAGTAGTAAAAAGGAATTAAGATCATTTTTTGGAAAGATTAATTTTGTCAGAAAATTCATCTCAAGATTTGCAGAAACTGTTAAACCATTAAATGAAATGCTTAAAAAATATGCTAACATCAATTGGACCTTTGAAGCTAAAACAACTTTCCAAGGCATTAAAGATGCTATATCTAATGCACCAATTCTTGTGAGCCCTGATTATAAGAAGCCATTTTACATTTACTCATTTGCTTCTGAACATTCATTTGCTAGTGTCTTGACTCAAAAAATGAAATTAATTCAGAAAATCCCATAGCTTTTATGAGTTCTCCATTAAAATATGCTCAACTGAAATACACAATTCTTGATAAATAGGTATATGCCTTATTCAAAGTTGTGAAGAAATTTAGGCATTATATTTTGCATAGTAGGATTTTTGCTATTGTACCTGACCCAGCTGTTAAAACTATGTTGATGCAAAATGAATTGGGAGAAAGAAGAGGTAAGTGGATGTCTACATTGCAAGAATTTGATCTGGAGATTCACCCTATGAAACTAGTTAGAGGTCAAGGATTGACTAAAACTCTAGCAAAAATTGACCCTCAAATTATGTGTCAGCAATATACTATGGAAGATATCATAACAGATGAGTGGTACAAAGATATTGTGTACTTCCTACTGAATGGTAAATGCCCAGATCATTTCAATGCTACTCAAAGAAGAGCACTACATTTAAAGAGTGCTAATTTCATGATTAAAACAGGTGTTTTATACAGGAGAAATCATGAAGGGATTTTCCTTTGATGTCTAAATAAAGATGAGGCTATACAAATCCTCAATGACTTTCATGGTAAATATGGGACTGGACATGGTTCAGCCAATGCCACTGCACATCATATTTTAAGAGTTGGTTATTACTGGCCACATATTTTTAAGGATGCCCATGCCCATGTTCGATCCTGTCATACATGTCAAATTGTTGCAAATAGAGAAAGAAATGCTTCTATGCCTTTGCAACCTGTATTTGAGGCTAGACCTTTCACACAATGGGGATTAGACTTCGTAGGAGTCATTAGCCCAAATTCTTCAGCTTGCCACAAATACATCCTAACTACAACAGATTATTGCACTCGATGGACTGAAGCCATACCTACCAAAAACTGCACCACATAAGTTGTCATTCAATTTCTAGAAGAACATATTATTACTAGATTTAGAATACCTTATTCTATAGTTATATTACCATATTCAAATGCCTATGATAATGGTTCAACATTCATCTCACTTCAACTTGTAGAATGGGCCTATGACAATAAAGTGACTATAAAGTTTTCTTCTAATTACTACCCATAGGGTAATGGTTTAGCTGAGTCTACCAATAAAAGCTTATTGACAATAATTAAGAAACTTTTAGAAAGAAATCCTAGAGATTGGCACAATAAGCTAAAATATGCTTTATGGGCAGATAGGACCAGAACAAAAGGATCCATAGGTACATCACCTTATCATTTGGTATATGGCCAAGATCCTATCTTTCCCTCTAACTTGAAATTGCAGACCCTCCAGTTCATGAAGGATTATTTGGAAACTGATGATAGAATAGAAGCTAGACTCACCCATCTAATGAATTTAGATGAAAAGAGAGAGAATGCCTTACAACACTTCAGTAAACATCAAGGGATAGTCAAAATATGGTTTGATAAGAGAGCTAAAATTAAAGCCTTCAGAATTTTGACTTAGTCTTATTGTGGGATAAGGCACATGAAAAGAAAGGAGATCATAACAAGTTTGATAACCTCTGGTTAGGCCCCTATCAAATTTTTGAAATACTTGGAGAGAATACCTTTAGATTGAAGAATCTGAATGGAGAGGATGTTCCTTTACCTGTCAATGGGAAGTTCCTAAAACACTATTTTCATCCCTAAGACAGTATAACACATTCATCATTTGTACATAACTCCTTGTTTTACGCACTATCTTGTACATAATTTCTTGTTTGTATATATTGTTTGGACACAGTCTCCATTTATTTGTTTGTTTTGTTATCTTTGATTTTGAAATTTTGTTTTGCTTTATTTTCTGTGCTTTTCATTAATGCAAGTTCATGTTAGGTTATGTGTTTTGGTTTACTTTCACATTTTGCTTTTCATTTTCACAATGCATTTTTGTTTTGCTCCTCTGATTGTGGTATGGTTATGTAGTTGCAATGGACTCTTGGTCCCTCTGAAGGAAATATTTCTTAGTAATGGAAGATGAATTACTTGTTTGAAATTAGGTGAAACTGAAGCTAGAGAAATTAGATTATTTAGTAGTTATTCTTGGATTGTGGATTAAAATGGTGGATATTGAAATAGTGCAACATTTTGTTGAAGCTTCACATGTAACACCACATTTAAATGATATTTTTGGATCCTGAAGGATGAAGTCATTTTGGTTTGTTGATTAGGTGAAAATTTTATACACTCCATATTTAGCCTTAGGTGATCTCTAACCCAAGAGGCACATATGATATTTGCAAAGCAATCAAATGCTAACAAAAAAATGCAAATCAATCAAATGCCTGGGTGTTTCAGATAATCTCTACCGAGGCTATAGACGCCCGACTGGTAGTAGAGCAAAGTCTAGAAGAGATCAAGGTCATCTCCATCGAAGCTATGGATGCTTGACTGGCAGTGGAGCAATGTAGAGGTAAATATTTATGAGTGACATATTTAATAGCCTAATTGCAAAATAGATGATAGAATTCTGATTGATTCAAGAATAAAGAATGAATGCACAAAACACACACTAAGCTGAAGCGAGTGGAGTATTTACTTTCAATTGAAACTATTTAACCCCATACTTCTTGGATATTACTAGATGATCTATATTTTGTTGATCTTTGGTTTTCTTGATTTCATATTGGGTTCTTTATCCAAAATGCTCAGGAGCATTTTTCAGTAGAGTCGCCATTTGTTGTTGCCATCGCACAATGTACCCCAATTTGGGGACCCACTTGAAATTTTGAGGTTAATGTGAAATTTTGTTTGCATTGAGTGTTTTGTTGATTAGTCTATACCAAGAAATTTTGCAATGTGGATTACAAAGTTTTGAAATTACAGGTCAAGGTTTTGAGATATTATGGTTGAGTTTTAGTTTATGATGTCATAAAGAAGTCAATGAACTCAGGTAGCTAACCAGATACACATCAGACTATGCCTTGATATCCTTGATAACAAATTACAACAATCAATTACATGTGATATTTGATACCTGATATATTACAATTTACATGTGATCCTTGACAACAAATTAAACATATTTCAATACATATTTTTATATTATTTATGTTTAATAGCTTATATATTCACTGATGCCCTATCATATTGGTCAATATCCCTTAAATACAAATACATATTTGAATGGATTTTAGGGACAAAAATATTGGATGGATTCCATTGGTCATTCTCTTCAACTTTATTATACATGTGGAAGCAGTCAGATTATTGTTGGAGTAAACTCAGCTACAAGAGACCAACAAAATGGACTCCAATCACATAACACAAATGCAATAATGGAAGAAAACTGCAAATTGATATTCTTCTCATTCCTGAATTCACACCCCTTCTACAAAATATTACAATCCATCATATAGCAACCGAAAACCAAAGAAACCCTAAAAACATCTTTTTTCTAAAACTGCTAAAAATAGACCTTCTTTCTAAAAACTTCTAAAAATAGAAATGAGTCGGATTGCACCCAAATTCGGTGCACACATCCCTCTTACAATAAAAAACCTTAATTTAAAATATTAGGTCTCAAATTAAGGTATAACAAAAGATAATAAACTTCTAACAACCAAAAAAACCCAAAAAACCTGGGAACCTATTCTAAAAGCTAATTTTGGGACACTAGATGGAGGAGTTAGGTCCCAAAAACACTTTTTTTGGAGAGTCAGGCCAATCAAAGATTTTCCTGATGTAGAACACACACACAAAACCACCTGTTAAATTTCAAGGCCAACGGGCGTACGGTTCACAAGTTATGGCTCCGGCAAGGTGCATCATTCTCCTCTGGTGAAAAAGAACTCAGCTCCTGCGAGTTCAGCTGAATTGAAATCTTGTAGCTTCTGGTTATCAATTTTCTTTAGCTCTGACTCTGAAACCCAAGTGTTATCTGACTGTGGTAATCCTTCCCACTGAACCAAGAATTTTTTGTAGCTCCCATGTCTGGTGGTGATCACCTTCTTATCGAGCACTTGTGCAACTCTATATTTTTTCTTCTTAGGCATCTGTCATGCCCAATTTACTGTCTCCTATAATTCACCATCCTCGATAGTACCAAGATACTAAAATAAATCAAAAACATTAAAAATGGGTGAAATATCAAATTCATCAGGCAACTCCACTTTATAGGCATTATCATTGATCTTCTTCAAAATCCTGCATGGCCCAATTTTCTTAAGTTTTAGTTTGTTATACGTCCCCTTAGGAAATATTTCTTTCCTAAGATGAACCATGACCATATCACCCTCTTCAAACACTTTCACCCTTCTGTGTGCATCAACGGACTCTTTGTAGTGAGCATTACTACTCTGCAATTTTTCCCTCACTGACTCTTGCACTTTCTGGATATGCTCAGCAAATGCTTCTGCATCATCACTAACTTGTTCCCCAATTGGTAACTCAACCAAATCTAATACACCTCTAGGATTTTGACCATAAATAATTTGAAAAGGAGATTTACCTATCGACCTATTCATTGAACTGTTGTATGCAAATTCGGCTTGTGACAAGGCTAAATCCCATTGTTTTGGTTTTTCTCCCACTATGCATCGTAAGAGGTTTCCCAAGCTTCTATTCACTACCTCTGTTTGCCCATCGGTCTGTGGGTGGTAAGCACTACTGAACTGCAGCCTGGTGTTCAAATTTTTCCACAACGTCCTCCAAAAGTGACTCAAGAACTTAGTATCCCGATCAGAAGTAATAGTCTTTGGAACACCATGCAACCACACAATTTCATCAAAGAATAGGACTGCAGTCCTAGTTGCATCATTAGTTTTCTGGCAAGCAATGAAATGCACCATTTTTGAAAATCTGTCTACCACAACAAAAATTGAATCCTTACCCCTCTGTGTCTTGGGCAACCCCAACACAAAATCCATACTCAGATCGGTCCATGGTCCTGTAGGAACTGGCAGTGGCATATACAACCCTGTATTTTGTGTATGGCCCTTAGCCATTTGACATACTCTGCATCTAGAGACAAACTTGATTATGTCTCTCTTCACTTTTGGCCAATAGTACTTCTCCTCTACAAGAGTGGTAGTTTTGGCTACTCCAAAATGACCAACCAAACCCCCACTATGTAATTCCCTCAATATGTTCTCTCTCATAGAGCCATTGGGAATGCATAATCGATTACCCTTAAACAAGTAACCATTCTAAAAAAAATACTCTTCAAAAATAGTACGGGACTCGCCCCCTACCGCACTTTTGCACTGTTGCACAATATTCCCAAAATCCGCATTAGATTCATACAGATCTTTAATCCCCTCAAATCCTACCACTTCATTCTCCATAGTGGTCAACAACAAGACTCTCCTACTCAATGCATCAACAACCTTATTCTATTTTCCCGACTTGTGTTTCAGGACAAATGTATATTGTTGCAAAAATGAAACCCATTTGGCATGCCTGCTATTTAACTTTTTCTGAGAATTTACATACCTCAATGCTTCATGATCAGTAAACAACACAAACTCCTTTGAGATTAAGTAGTGCCTCCAATGTTGCAATGCTTGCACAATTGCATAAAATTCCACATCATATGTAGAATAATTCTTCCTTGCGTCATTCAGCTTCTCACTAAAAAATGCTATAGGTCGGCCCTCTTGACTTAAGACACCACCAATCCCAACAAATGAGGCATCACAATCAACCTCAAACACCTTACTAAAATCTGGTAACACTAGAACAGGGGCTTTCGACACTTTCTTCTTCAAGAGTTCAAAACTCTTTGTTGTTGTCGTAGTCCATACAAACTCTTTCCCCTTCGTGCACTCAGTTATAGGGGCAGCTATACTACTAAAGTTCCTGATGAACTTCTTGTAAAAGGTAGCTAGTCCATGAAAGCTCCTTACTTCTATTATAGATCATGGAAGAGGCCATTCCAGAATCGCCTTCACTTTCTCATCATCCATCCTCATGCCATCTCTCGAGATTACAAATCCCAAAAACACTAAACTATCTTGAAGAAATCTACATTTCTTTAGGTTGACATACAATTTCTCCTTCCTGAGCACTTCTAACACTAATTTCAGGTGTAACAAATGCTCTTCTTCACTTTTACTATAAATCAAAATATCATCAAAATACACAACCACAAACTTACCATTATATTCCCGTAGTACTCTGTTCATCAACCGCATAAATGTACTAGGTGCATTAGACAACCCAAATGGCATCACCATCCACTCGTACAATCCATATTTTGTCTTAAAAGTTGTCTTCCATTCATCCCCTTCTCGAATTTTGATCTGGTAGTAGCCACTCCGTAGATCAATTTTACTGAAGTATTTAGCTCCATCCAATCCATCCATCATATCATCCACTCTCGGCATAGGATACCGATACTTTATTGTGATCTTGTTTATGGCTCTACTATCCACACACATCCTCTAGTCACCATATTTCTTTGGGGTCAACAATGTTGGAGTCGCACATGGACTCATACTCTCCCTAACTAATCCCTTCTTTATCAACTCTATCACTTGCCTACTCAACTCTGCATTCTATGTTGGGTTCAACCGATAAGCTGCCTGATTTGGGAGCGTTGATCCTAGAATAAAATCCATGTGATGTTGGATATCCCTTTTTGGTGGTAGCCCATATGGTAACTCCTCTGGTGTGACATCTTTATATTCACTTAGCAACTTAGCTACTGTTGTAGGCATAACCACTTCCTCTATTTCTAGCTTCCTAGCTATTAAGGCATAATAGAAGCTAGCATCCCTGATCTCTGCAAGAAACTCCTTCATCGTCAACAAGCTCTCACTCGGCCCATCCTCCTTTAGAGGCACAAGAACTACCTTTACACCTTCCTTCCAAAATGTGTAAGTGTTCTTTCTCCCATTATGGTTAGTATCCCTATCGTACTGCCAAGGTCTTCCCAATAGAATGTGACATGCATCCATCGAGATCACATCACACCACACTTCATCCTTGTAAGTGCTCCCAATTGAAAATTTAATTAAACACCTCTGATCTACTGTTACCTCATTCCCCTTCTTAACCCATGAGATGCGATATGGATAAGGATGTTTTTCACATTTCAGGTGCATTTTTTCAACCATGATATTTGACACCATATTCTCACAGCTACCACCATCAATGACAATGTTACATACCTTCCCTCCTGATGTACACCTTGTTCAAAATATGTTCATTCACAGCCAAGAATCTTCACCATCTATGGTTTGCCCCTTTGCTTTGCTCTGCACCATCTCTTTCTTAGGAGCAATCAACGTCCTCCTTATCATAAGGGCTTCCCCCATGTCAGCAACAACTTCATCCTCATCCTGCTCTTCCATCTCAACCAGATTGACCCTTCCTTGTCCTCCTTGACCCCTTTCTTGGACATCACGTTGGGGACACTCAAATGCTCTATGCCCCTCCTCACCACATCCATAACAGGTATACGACCTCCTCGGATCATTCCCATTTCGTCCACCATCGTAACCTCTACCTCATTGGTATCCTCTTCCTCTTAGATTCTGCCCATCTTCTTCTTGTTTAGCAGGTATTGAGGATTCTCCCTTGAGAAAATTAGATCCACTTTGACCCCGACCTGAAGAGGGTGTGAATCCCTTCTTACCTCTTCTATTAATCCTTTTCAATTTCTCCTTCGCCTTGAGGGCCATTTGATACGCATCCTCCACTGTAAGAGTGTGATGCATGCTCATCTCATCTTGAACAACAAAACTTAGGCCATTTACATACATGGTAGCCTTTTGGTCCTCCATCTCATTATGCTCCACTCGAATGGATAGCTTGTAGAATTCATTAGTATAGTCCTCAATGCTTTGATCCTTCTGTTGAAGATTTTGAAATCTATGAAATAGAGTTTGGGAGTAGTCTACAGGTATAAATTTTTCCTATAACTTCTTCTTCATCTTTGTCCAATCCCTAATCTTTTCCTTTCCATTCCTCTGTCGTGTAGTTCTTAAGGATCATGCGACCCTGCTTCCTAGTCTTCGATTCCCTATTGACCATGTGGGCTTAGAACTTCTTCATCATTTGTGGCACCCTACTGTTGACCTTCATCATGGTTTAAGGACAATGGACTATGTTGAATGAGTGACTGTGTAGTTATATGAATGCCATATTGGGGTGTAGACTACTGTTGTATAGACATTTATTGGCTATCCTGCATAGCATTATAAGGTAGAATATGACCAAGTAAAGGTTCATGATCAGTAGACAATTCACCACCATCCTTAATGTCTCCTACTACATTCTCCCTAAAAATTACATTGCAACTGACTGTGTGGCAATTTTTTTATGGAATGAACAGTCTGTAACCTTTCACCCCTTCCTTGTAACCAATGAAAATGCACTTAACTGATTTGGTATCCAGCTTCTAAAATTTTTCTTTGGGTATATGCATAGAGGCTTCACAATCAAACACTTGTAGATTTTCAACAGTGGATTTCTTACTGCTCCACTTTTCCTATGAAGTCACTCCTTCCAAAACCGATGTTGAAGATAAATTGTTTACATAATTAGCAGTATAAACTGCCTCAGCCCAAAAACATTTGTCCAAAGATGCATCTTCTAGCATACTTTATGCTTTCTCCATGAGAGTCCTATTCAACCTCTTAACCACACCATTCTGTTAAGGTGTATATGATGTGGTATTTTGCCTTGCAATTCCATGCATCCTGTAGAAAGCATCAAATTCACCTGAGCAATACTCACCTCCATTGTCTGTTCTCAGTGCCTTAAACTTTTTACCATTTTGTCTCTCTACTTCAGAAACAAAGGTCTTAAACTTCTCTAGGGCTTCATATTTCTTTTTCATAAAAAACACCCATGACTTTCAAGAGAAATCATCAATGAAAGTAATAAAATATTTGAGCCCTATTAAAGAAGGCACTTCCATTGGTCCACAAATATCTCAGTGTACAAATTCTAAAACATCTTCACTCATATATGTACTTGATGAAAAATATACTTTCTTTTGTTTTCCCATAACACATGACTCACAGAAATCTAATGAATCAAGTTTCATACCTTCCAAACCATGCACCAGCTATTTGGAGCACATATCCTCCAAGATACGCTCACCTGCATGCACCAATATCTTATACCATAGCATCATTTCTAAAGAGTTTTTACTTGTTGCTGCACCTAAAAAACTCATTGGTTCTGCATCCAAACCATAGAGAGACCCTTTTATGATCCTTTGAATCAGCACCATCTCACCATTCATCACCTTGCAACTATTTCTATTAAAAATAGTATGAAATTCATCATCTAAAAATTAGCTTACTAAGAGTAGATTGTGTGTTAGTCTAGGAACATGACTAACATTAGTGATGGTAAAAAATCTACCATCCTTTGTCTTGACTCTCACCGTGCCTTTTCCTATAACATCATAGTGATAGCTATCTCCAAGAAATACCTTATCATAATGACCCTCATGATAGGTCTCAAACCAATATCGATGAGATGTCATATGAAACGAAGCACCTGAGTCAATCAACCATGACTCATATTGAACATCAACAGTCAAGCCTACAACAAGATCTACCACTCCTTCTTTAGCAGTAGCATTGGTAGATATGCCCTCATTCTCTTTTTGAGATTCTTCTTTGCACTCCCTTTTGATGTATTTTTTTATGACATTTCAAGCACTCAACTTCTTACTTCTATACTTTCCTCGATTTTGACCTATGGCCTTTGCCATGTGGCTTCTCATTTCTTTTGCATTCTCTATTCCTCCCTCTCATAGATTTTGACCTATGGCCTTTGCCATGTGGCTTCTCATTGCTTTTGCATTCTCTACTCCTCCCTCTCACAGATAATGCTTTAGCATTCTTTGTGGGTTCAACAGTCTTCCTTCTCAACTCTTCTTGCAAGAGATTCCCCACAATATTTTCCATCTTAAGGTCAGGTATCTTTGTGCTCCCATTGATTGCAATAATTAGATTATCCCATGAATATGGAAGACTGCACAACAAACAAATACACTACTCCTCATATTTGATGTTATCACCCATTGATGCCAACTAATTTATGAGGGTGTTGAAAGTATTAAGGTGCTCAACCACATTCCCACCATCTTCCATCTTCAACCCATATAATTTCTTCCTCAACAAAATCAGATTCATCATGGACTTGGACTCATACAGTTATCCAAGCTTGTCCCACATATCTTTGGCTATCTTGGTAGTGAGAACATTGGACAACATTGAATCTACAATATTCAAACCAATGAGAGCCATTGCCTTCTCATTCTTATTATCCTAGTCCTCCTGAGTGATGGTAGCGGGATTCTAATCATGTTGGATTGCCTCCCTAAGTTCTCTCTCAACCAGAAGATATTCCATATTCCATTTCCACATGTTAAAATTTTGGCCCCTAAATTTCTCAATTGTAGGCTTCTCCATGTTGGTGCTTCCACAAAACACAAACTACACACTGACAAATTCTTGCCCCAATATTGAATTCTAAGTTTTCTTGAAGCATCTCTGATACCACTTGTTAACTTTATCCAGTCACAGAGATACACAAACTGAAGACTGTTTGCAGATCAAGAGAAAATAGAACAAAAATAGATCATAGTATTTAGAGAGAAATAAAACCAGAAAGAAAAAATCTAGAACACACATCGAATGCGGGAGAACAACGTTTTCCTTATATTATTACACAACTTATTACAAGTATTAAATAATACATCATGCAACCAAAATAAACCAATATTTACAACATTATTTTAATAAAAGGCACAAATACAACTGTGGATAACTATCCACGTCATCTACCGTAACCGTCCACCATTGTTGTCATTTTCAACACTACAATGGATTTCATAACTATTCTATTCAACACTTATATTATTGGTGTAATGACATATTCATTATAAAATTAATATTTTCCACCATAGTGAGGAATATCCATGCATGAGGTAATGTATCTGCCTTTTAGAGCACCATCAATAATCGAAGTGTTTGGCATATGTGAAGAGATCGAACTTGAGAACGCTGCCATCTCCTAGGAAGTCGTAGAAGACAAATAACAATCTTATTTTATACCTCATAAATAGATTTGACTATAAGTTGGTGTATTTGGTATCAAACACAATGTATTTGGGCTAATGATTCTCCTTTCATCCACCTGTAGACTATGTGAATGCCTTTCCCATAGTTTGTGGACTATACATCTATCTAAACTAACTGATATGAGGATTGTATATTCGATTAGCTTCTGCAAGATAGGGATTTCTTGTACCAGTTACCTTTCAACTATATGTGTGCTTAATTTCACCATGGCTTTATGTAATTATCTCATTGAGAATTTCACCTTCATCTACATTTGCCCTTGCAATTCCTAGCCCAAATCCAAGAGATCCGACTTTACTTATTATGATATTGCACTGTATTGTAGGTGATTCTTCATACGTAACTACATCCATTTATTGAAGATGTGATCCTTAGTAAAACTTGGGAAGAACATACCGCCTTACAAGGACTAGCAACATTATCATCAATGAAAAAACACTAGCGATTGAAATCCATGTTATGCTAAAAATATGCCATCCAATAGCATATTTAAAATATGGTGAACATGGCAATTGTTTTGAAAGGTACTGTTTCAACAAATGTAGCATGATACTCCTGAAGCACCTTGTATCTATGACTTGGAGCAAGGAACAATAACAATATCCTATTCCATAATTGGTTTTTAAGTAAACTTTCTAACCACCAAAAGTTGAGATCTTATTAAGGATCAACATTGGCCCTAGGTAACTAGCCACCATAATAGATTGCAACAAATTAGTAAGCCGTTGTTCTTTGACTTCAACAGGAAGGAGTTCATCTATGTCCTTCTCAATATTAAAAATTGATTCATCAACATGGACATCTATATTTCTAGTACTTATCGCTAATTCAACAATGATATCCTTTAACTCCTTAAGTGCCAAGGCATGTGGAGGATTGTACACCAATGGAGTTTGCATCAACTGATAAGTTTCTTACATGTGTTCATATAACTACCCCAAGCTTGAGTTAGATTGAATACTTTTTTGATCTACTCTGACCAACTTATCATGCACCAACTTATTCTTGAGAGTAGCTAAGCTCTTACTATGCATAGGATATTGAGGAATGATACCATATGAAGGGGGTATACTGAGTAGACCATATAGGATAACCAAGAATCCTGAAACAAGCAAGTCATAATAATATGAGGATGGTTTTCTCAAGTTGAATTCCTTTTGTTGGGCAAGTTGAGATGCCACACTATGGTCAAAATAATAGTTCACAACAATCATGGTGGCTATAAAAAATGCTCCAATGATGTATAACAATGACACGTCAAGCATTTCCTTAACAACTACCTAGTTGCCATAAGCACCAGGTGATCATGGATCAAGACTAAAAAGACACCGATAAATTCCACTTGGGACATGGCTAGCTAAAGCGTATGACACTCCAATCCACACAAGAACCATAAATGGAACCCCATAATCAACAATGAGACCTTAGAGCCATCATGTGAATGCACAAATATATTTCAGTTTATAGTTAGAAAAGTCTTCTATAATGCAATTGATGCACCTTGTCGGAGCCATAACTTGTGAACTGTATGCCCGGTGGCCTTGAAATTTAATAGGTGTGTTTGTGTGTGTGTTCTGCATTAGAAAAATCTTTGATTGGCCTGACTCTCCAAAAAAATTGTTTTCGAGACCTAACTCCTCCATCTAGTGTCCTAAAAATTAGCTTTTAGAATAGGTTCCTGGTTTTTTTGGGTTTTTTTTGCTGTTAGAAGTTTATTATCTTTTGTTATACCTTAATTTGAGACCTAATATTTTAAATTAAGGTTTTTTATTGTAAGAGGGATATGTGCACCGAATTTGGGTGCAATATGACTCATTTCTATTTTTAGATGTTTTTAGAAAGGTCTATTTTTAGCAATTTTAGAAAAAAGATGTTTTTAGGGTTTCTTTGGTTTTCGGTTGCTATATGATGGATTGTAATCTTTTATAGAGGGGGTGTGAATTTAGGAATGATAATAATATCAATTTGTATTTTTCTTCCATTATTACATTTGTGTTATGTGATTGGAGTCCATTTTTTTGGTCTCTTGTAGCTAAGTTTACACCATTTGGTATCAGAGCGGGTGTGATCTCGCTAGTGAAGGAAGGATGCCACCTAGAAGATATACCTAGATGAATAGGTAGATCGAGGATCTGAATGTAAAAATAGCACATTTTATTGGTGTGATTGATCGCGTGGGAGAGAGACGTCCCAGGGCACGTGTAGATCAAGGATCTGATGATGAAAATATACCTGAGGAACATGGATCTGAGGTCCATGCAAAAGCAGAACCAGAGGGCCCAGAGGAAGAAGGGCATGATTTTGAAAATTGAATGATACAAGATCTAGAGGGGCTTAAGGGGAATCAATATGGGATCAAGATCGAGGTTCCCGAATATGTTGGTGGGTTGAAACCAGAGGATTTGATCGATTGGATAAATAGCCTAGAAAAATATTTTGAATGGAGTCACCTTGCTGAAGAGAAGAAGGTTAAGCTCGCATGCAAAAAGTTGAAGGGACATGCAATGATTTGATTGGATCATTTATAGTATGGGTGAAATAATAGGCCTGAGTTCCCAGGGAATAGTGCATGATATTAAAGAAAAATTTTATGAATATGTGCAAGGCAATGAAGTCGATCAACAGCCAAGGAGAAGTCAGTGCCAAAGGCAAGTTCCTGACAGATTCGGGTATAATCCAAGTTATTTCAAGTACTCAGCACTGACAGCTCTGTGTGATGAAAATTTTAGTGTGAAGGATATTTGAGAGGTAGTGAGACTAAGGAATGGATGATGGCAATGCAAGAGGAGATAGAGTCCCTCAAGTGTAATCATACATGGGATTTGCATCCTAGACCAAAAGGGAGAAATTTGATTGGGTGTAAATGGATTTTTAAGAAAAAATATAATCCAGATGGCACAGTGGAGTGATATAAGGCAAGATTAGTTGCCAAGGTATATACACATACTGAAGGAGTTTATTACATAGAAACGTTCTCACTAGTAGCAAAAATAGCTTCAATTAGGTTGTTGTTGGAAATAGCAACAGCAAATTATTAGGAAGTGGAACAAATGGATGTGAAGACTGCATTTCTTCATGGCGAGTTAAAGGAGTAAATCTTCATGGAGTAACCAAAAGGGTTTGAAATCAGTGGGAGTGATCTGGTTTGCAAACTCAAGAAGTCCATCTATGGACTTAAACAATCACTAAGAGAATGGTACAAGAAGTTTAATCGATATGTGATTAGACTTGGATTTGTAAGAAGTAATGTTGACCATTGCATTTATTATTTGAAGGATTCAGATAGAATTGTCATTCTTGCACTGTATTTTGATGATATACTTCTTATTAACAATTCTCAACAATCGGTTCAAAATATGAAGGATAAGTTGTCAAAGGATTTCAACATGAAGGACTTGGGACCACTTCACTACTTTCTTGATATTGAGGTCAAGAGAGACTGAGCACAGAAAAAGTTTTGGATCAGTCAAAATAAATATGTGGCTGATGTATTGAAACAGTTTGGAATAGAGAAGTGTAAACCAGTGAGCACTCTATTTGCATTGGGTACAACATTTTCAATGGATCAATGCCCAAAGACAACAGTTGAGGAGGATAAAATGGCAAAAGTACCATATGCAAGTGCAGTTGGTAAGTTGATGTACGCTATGATGTGTACACGATTGGACTTGGCTCATGCAATAGGAATGGTAATTCGGTTCATGTCAAATTTAGGATGGTAGCATTGGATAGTTGTGAAGAGAATTTTATGATATCTTCAATCAAAAAAGGATGTTGAGATATGTTATGGGGATGTAGGTGATAGTCAATTAACAAATTATGTTGATGTTGATTTTTTAGGAGATGTGAATGGTGGAAATTCCACAAGTACGTATGTGTTTTAACTTGCTTGGGGAGTTATTAGTTGAAGAAGCAAGAAATAATATGTTGTTGCTCAATCAACAATAGAAGCTAAATATATTGCAGCAACAGAGGCTTGCAAGGAAGCAATATGGCTCAAAAAATTGTGTTGATATGTTGGTATGCAATAGGATTCAATTCCATTGTGGTGTGATAACAAGAGTGCAACTAATCTTGCTATCAATCCCAAATTCCACAATAAGACCAAGCACATCAGGGTACGATTTCACTTCATCAGAGAAATGATTGAGGAAGGTGAAATAAAACTGAAGAATGTGAATATTGAGCTGAACACATCTGATGCTTTGATAAAAGCAGTGAGTTCCTACAAGTTCAAATAGTGTCAAGAACACAGTGGCATAAGTACTGTGCCACCATAGTTGCCAAGTGGGATATTGTTGGAAATAACAACAACGGTGGATGGTTATGGTGGATGACATGGATAGTTATCCATAACTATATTTGTGCCTTTTATTAAATATAATATTGTAAATATTGGTTGCTTTCGATTGCATGATGTATTATTTAATACTTGTAATAAGTTGTGTAATAATACAAGGAAAATGTTATTCTCTTGCATTCTATATGTTTTCTGGCTTTGTTCTTTTTGGTTTTATTTCTCTGTGAATACTGTGATCTATTTTTGTTTTGTTTTCTCTTGATCTACAAATAGTATCCAATTTATGTGTCTTTGTGACTGGCTAGAGTTAACATGTAGAAATAGTTATAAAATTGAACAACTGAAAATTATAAAATTATAAATAGTCATTGAGACCCAAGGAGAAGAGGTCGGAGGCCATTTGGAGCAAGAATATTTTAGAAATTTTGGTTGTTCTTTGTTTTCAATGAGCATCTCCTCCCTGGTTGCTGGAAGTGAGAGTTTTCTCCATTGTAATCACCTGATGCAAAGAAATCTAAGTATGTATTAATTTAACATCTTTTATTAATGCAATATATTGGAATTTGTTTAATGAGATATGTGCATGTTGATGGTATTCTTGTTTGAAATAATTTTGGTATATTGTTTTATTCCCTTTATAAAATTGCACCAACTTAATTTTAGATTGTGTGAAGGCTAATCAGGTTAATATTAGTTAAATTCATAGCATTTGCTTCAACAGATTCAGGATGAAATTCCATAAATTACAGTGATCTATTTATTTACTTTATTTTATTTTTCTAACCCTATCTTTTGATTTTTCTTTAAAATATGAATAAAATAGGAGTTGATTAAATTGAATAGTTTATTTTTTAAATTTAATTTTTGTTAAATTTCAAAATTGCAACAATTGTAATATTTTAATAATTCCAAAAATATTAAATTTTTGGTATTTATATATATATATATATATATATATATATATATATATATATATATATATATATATATATATATATATATATATATATATATATATATATATATATATATATATATATATATATATATATATATATATATATATATATATATATATATATATATATACATAATCTTTTTGGTTATTGACATTTTGAAAGTAATTCCTGATATTAAATGTATATCTAGACAGTTTCATGAACAACAAAATTGAATGTTTGACAAACAAATTAATTAAATTTACCCTTTGTAAACAATTATATGTTTTGTTGAGTTATTCATTTGATTTTTACATTGCATACTTTGATAAGTATACAACCACGTGAAATTAACCTTACCCGAACCTCGAGGATATTAAGTATTTCCTTTCAAGAGAGGATAAATTGAGTGAATACTAATTGTGGGTATGTGTTTGTAATTGGAAAAATATATCACTCAACACCTACCCTAGAAAATTTTTTCATATGATGGACTTATGAATTTATATGTTGTATTAAATGATGATAAATTAAATAGCTTTATGTTGACTTGATGATGAATATGGATTTGATTGTTTCAAAGAAAAAGAACCTTCGCAAGTGGGCAAAAAAGTGATGGCTAAGATAGTCAAAATGATTTGGCACATGATATAACCACATTTAGCCCTAACTCATGCCATTGCATTTTGATATAACATTTCTATATTTCCATTATAGCTGGTATCATGTTTGCATTACTAACATGCTTTGAGTTGGTCTATGGAGGAATGGTTACTATCTTATGCTTACAAATAGTATGTTAGGAAATCTCTCTTATTAATACCCTAGGTGTTTGGTTCTCAAAAGGGGATTTCTAAGTATTTATTAAATAAAATATTTATTAATGAATATGAATGAAATTAATGCCTTGTATGTTAGAAAACTAAAGGTGAAAGAAAATATTAGCAAAAATTGAAATAACTATTGCATTAATCAACTTTTTACCCAAACAAAATCTTATGGGGTAGTTGTTGAGTTTGTTCCTTGAACAAAATATTCCCCATCTTTTAGAACCCTTGTGTTAAGGAAGTGAGGAGAGTTTTTTGGTAGAAAAATAATAAAAGGGAAACTATAAACAAGGAGGAAAGATGATCGAAGAGGAAGGAAGATATAATTGGACATGACATCTGAAAGGAAATAAGGTTGCATTGCATTGATATCTTGCTGAAAGAGCTAATGGGAGATAGAAGGTAAGGGTAATAATAAGACCTATTGCATTTTCCTTAAATATGTTGAGTTCATCCTTTGCATCTCTATCATCTCCTCTTTCTTTGTGTTATATGTGTATGGCTATCGGTAGTGGTATGTCTTTTGATGAGCAATGTAGGCTTGGATAATGTTGTTTTATTTTGTTTGTAAATGTTTGTTCTTGTTTTGCCTAAGCATATATTTTTAGTGGCTTTGTGGAGGAGTTATTAAGCACCCAGCCTGGTGTTGAACAAACATGTATTCCTATGTTTCCCACTGTAGTGATTTTGTTGCTTTATGGTTTTATCTTGATCAAGTTCTTCAAACCCAAACATAGAGCCTATGTGCTTTAGTTTGCACAAAGAGAACCCTAGAAGGCCAAGATGGATACCTTTTTTATTTTCTTTTTTATTATGGTTGATCATTCTCTTGTGTTTTAGTTTGAATGTGGATGTGGTGAAGAAAGAGTATGACCTTAGTTATCAAATTCATTGAATTTTCTATATGAAATTCGAAAATCGTCGAATTTAAAACCCTATCGTATAAATTTGGGGAACAAACCTTAAATTTGGCCAAAATAAATTAGGTGAAAAACAAGCATCAAAAACCCTAAAAAAATATAGAGAAAGCGCTATAAACACGGCAGCTGTGAACAAACCCTATGCAATCTCCCTTCTACAACATGCAATAAGAATTTTTCCAGATAATGTCGAAAGCAACCATTTTCAATCTATTCTCAACCTACCTCATGTGGATGTTGTTTTATTTATTTTTTTTATCATCTTTTGAGAGAATAGCTCTGAAAGTTGTAGTTGACAAACAAATCTCCCATTTGGATGCTTCATTATTTCTATAGCTCCTATTTGAAATGCTCCTTGTCTCAAATAATCTGTGAATTCTTCAAAATAAAAGAAAAAAAAACATTGCTCTTTAACCCTAAAATAAAATAAAAAGCATTGCTCTTTAACCCTAAAATTTATTTTAAAAAAACATTAATCTTTAACTCTAAAAAAACATTGCTCTTTAACCCTAGCTTCTAAGGAAACCTAAAATTAAACTTTTCTAATTTTTAAACTTGAATAATATAAGATATTTTAAGTGCTTTATTTTATGCATGATCTGAACATTTTTTTATGATTTTTTATTATAATTGGTAGAAAACATATAATTTATATTTCAAAAAATTATTAATTTAACCTTTAATATTCTTCTCATATGTTAAAAAATTACTATATTTACATAAAGTTATAAAAATATATATATTTTAAAAATTATTTTAATATGTTTTAAAGTATATATTTTTAAAAATATATTTAAAATATTATTAAAAACAAATATTATAATTTTGTATATTTGATTTTTAAATTTTATATAAAAATAAAAAATAAAATTATATAAAAATATATACATTTATTATATATATCGAATTTTATGTCGAATTTTATTACAAATTTTTAAACATGTCAAATTTCTTTTGAACTTTAAAAGCATCGAACTCCAATACGAACTCGAACTTGATAACTAAGAGTATGGCTATATATGTGTGATTGACATAGCCGAGCCAACCTTGCTTTGATTTTAATAACTCGAAGTTTTGCTAGCTTTACTTTTAATAAAGCATAGGGATTGTTTTGGAATATTTTTTAAAATGGTTTGAATATGGAATATTATACCTTGATGAAAACCCTATGATTGATTTCTAAAATGTTCATCTTCATTCGAATGTGAGACAATCACTTCACATGCATATATTATAAGTAAAATTTGTTTTACTTTTACCTATGAGTGATTAACATTTTTATGAGGTAAAAGACAAAAAGTATCTTTGGCATATCATGTATTTAGACATTGAACATTCGTAATTAGTGCATGAAGATATTAAGTTGGTTTCAGTATTAGAAGGATGAATTTTAGAAGTCTTATGAAAGGGACTATAGGAACTTCTTTAAAACCTATTTTTATATGATGTGTTTATATGATATTGTAAAAGAATAGGAAGCCTCAAATTTATCTCGATTTGAATAGAGAATGGACTATATTAGAGACTTGAAACGGTCAGAAAATGACATTTGATAATTTAACACAAAACACAATGATGCATTAAACAAAGAGAGTGTGATTCCATTGATATTAAAAGATACGTGTTACAAGAGGGACATGATGCCCTTTTTCCATTTCTCTTCCTAAAAATGTTATAATCAATTTGATGCCTTCTTCGGTCGTCCCTCAATGTAGGTGGGCATTTTTGTATGTGGGCCACCGTCGGGTTGCTATTGATTTGATGTTGCTTTCCCTCTTCAGATTTGCTACATAACCTATGAATAACCTGCAATAGTGTGTTAATACGATGGGGGGCTTGCCTTAGTCAGGCCCCATATTTGTGAAGATGAAATGACCATAAAAACAAAGCAAAACATGAAATAAATTATGCATAAGGTAATAATAAGATGAAACAGAACTTACCACCCAAATCTGGAGTGATTTGGGGCCTGTAGACCCAATTCGCCACCCGGGGGGCGAACTGAGCCTGGATTCGTTGGGTAAGGGGCGATCTGAGCTGTGATACCTCTTCTAAAAAATCCTTCTGGTGGGTCGAATCCTAGCCATCTGGGGTGCCTCTATGTACCATTGAAATCCGACTGTGTGCATCGGGAAATGACTATTCAATATTGGCTTTCCATTTCAACAGAGTAACTGTACTTTGTTCAATTGTGAGTTAGACTGAATTAGGGGTTTGGGATCTATTATTTATAGGTAAATACAAGGTGTAGGGAGGGGTTAGATAGACTAAACCTTGGCTTGATTATGACTAGGGTTAGGTTAAGAAATGCAATGTGGCAACATCACATTCCTTATGAGAAATATCTCATCCTCACACATGTGTGAGGATGGATTAGGGCTAATGCTAATTAGGCGGTGCTTAAGCAAATTTAGAACATGATTAAAGAAATATCTCAAAAAACCCTAATTTCACACATGTGGGAAGATGTAATTAATGCTAATCAATATTAAGGGTTCTTTTAATCAAATTTGCCTTAAAAAGGTGACTTAAGTGAAGTCAACATTAAATTACAATTTGGTAATTGACTTATTAATTATTTTGGTCAGCTAATACCCCATGGGGATTTCAATTGCATGTGAATAGACCGTCGAATGATATTCCAATGCACCGTATGTGATTTGGAAGGTTTATGAGGGTTTAGGACCTAAAATTCGATGGAGTGATACATGGAAGTCTACATATTACTATGGTGAATTATGGCAATCTACGTATTACTACACATGACTACGCCTGACTACGCATGACTACACACGACTATGATAGCCTATAATAGCCTAGGGATGTCTGGAATCACCTACGAATATGCAGAAGTAGCAATGTGTGACTTTTGGGTATCTACATTTACCTCTTTTTGTACTATACTGTGTAGAACACAATTTAATACAAAAATGTGAAGGGTTTGTGCAGAAGGAAAATGGATAGAAGGGGAATGGAGTCCAATAAAAGGGTATGTATCCGCTCGAAGTGTGACCATACCAATTAATCAGGTATCCAGGGAAAATAAGAGAAAGAAAGGAATCTAATCAAAGGTATGTAGCAGCTCGAAGCATGACCATACAACATCAACTTGATGTCCACAAGGGAAGAAGAGAGGAAGGAAATAAGGAAAAGAAGAAAGAGATAAAAATAATGCTGGTAAATAAAAACGAATGATTATGAATGCAATGATGTGATTTTTCTGAGTTTGAATGACATTTATGATGTCATACCAGTTGCTTGAGAATGACAACTTTTGACTGCTTTGCTTTTACGATGAGATCAGCATGGTCCAAAAGTATGATTACGACAAAGGCCTAACTAAATCTTTGTTGTTGATTGATTGATGAGAACATGGTGACAAGTGTTAAACCATTTGAACTAAGTTGAAATTTAGCTTATTCAAATGTGTCATTCATGATGTTCCATGAATACCAAATATAAATACTCTAAATGTTGCACTAGGATCATGTCAAATGTATCATCCGTTATGTACTCGACGTACAAGAATGCTAGATTGACTTCTCCATTGTCATGCATAGCTCTCTTGATGTAACCTGTATTTGATTATGATTGAGATTATTTTGTATGATAATATTTAGCAAAAAAAATTGTAGACAAATGCGCTAACCATGCTTTTGGATTTTCAATGTTGTGGTTGCATGCAAAGCTAACTTTGGATATGAATACCCCCTCAAATGAGGAATCAACAATGAGGTGAATGAAATGTGGTGAATTGATGATGCAGTGATTGATAAAATATCAATTCATGATGAAAATAGATGCAAATAAAGTTAAAAGACAAGTTTGGAAGGTTCCTAGGATTTTAGGGGACAAATGCCTACTTTCCTAGGGTTTTGGGTGCATTTTGAGGTGTTTTGGTTGAATAAACGCCACCCGGGGGGCGATTTTGACCTAAATCACCACTCGAGGGGTGAATTGGGTTTTGGTTCACCCCTCGAGGGGTGAATTGGTAGATAAGGTATATTTAAGCCCTAATTTACATGTGGGGGGCTCATTTTGATGGTGCACGATGGTGGAAAGTGACTTGTGAGGGCATTCGATGACACGAGAGGAGCGCAGGTGACTATTGTGAGGGCATCGACGACGAGAGGATGCAAAGTGACTGGTAGTAGGCACAAGGAGCCACCAGTAAGTGATCTTTTACCTTGTTTCATTTTTGTTTTATTTTTTTAGGAAAATGTGAATGATGGGGACGAAGGTTTTCATCCTGATTTAAATTTTTTTGTAATTTTTAATTAAAATTTGAACACAAAGTGTTAACAAGCCAAATGGGTATCCAAAGGCACGATCAGTTTCTTAATTAGACTTGTTTTGACACTGATTTGACTGGGTGAAGGGTAGAGTAGGTGTGATGTTTGACCGTCCATTTTTGGAAGTAACGATGTACTGACATTGATATGTTTTTTTATTTTGTCTGCTAAGGTGGGAAATGGGTATCCCATTTTGCAACTGTTATATTTTTTTGACTTTGTTTGATATGATTTCAGAATTTGTCACTTTTAGGTGTACTTTATCAAACCTAGATTTTTAGATTTGACATGTTAGAGGTAAAAATTTTGAAAACCGATGAAACTTTCATCGTAGAAGGGGAAAATGGGTGTCCAAAAATGTTGATTGTTTTGGTAAATGACTTCATTTGGCCTACCTTTGATTTGTGTGCCGAAGTGTAGATTAATGTTAAACTGAAAATGAGCTATAGGGAGCCCGATTTAGACTGTACTTAACATCTGTTTGAACTTTCACCGCTAAGTGGACAAATGGATATCCAAAAATATGACTTTTTATTTTAATTATGTCTTTTGATGTGTTTTTTATTTTGGTGTATGTATGATAAATTTGATTTGTATATCTGTGTAGATTGGTATGTTGTTTTTGAATTTTGTCAACACATTTACCGATAAGTGGACAAATGGGTATCCAAATATAATATTTGTTTTTGTAGATGTTATTTTTTGTCTTATGTTTGATTTGTGTACCAATTAATAAGTAGTAAATTTGAACTAGACTATTGGGAGTCCAAATGATGTTGTTTTTCACATCAGTTTGAACTTTTGCTATGAAATGCCGAAATGGGTTTCCAAATGTGTGACTGTTATGTCAATATTTATTGTCGTATATTTTGTGCATTGTTTATCATTGAAGTGTGTATCAATTTTATAGGTGTTAATTCGTAAATTTTGGTTTATAAATTTTAATTTGATTGCATCACTTATGTGGATAACTAAATTGTATTTTGTTGTGGATGAATACGTGAAGATGCTCGAGCCCTGTCATTGGGTGCAAAAGATGAAGGATGTGTTTGACAAGGTGATGGATCAGGAAGAGGAGATTAAGTGGTTAGATGATATATGGTTCTGAGGTGTATGGGAGTGAACCAGTATACATACCAATAGGGCCTACATATATGCACTATGTGAGCGATAGGATGCAAATAAGAATACCTTTCATTTTCCCACTAGGGATATGACTATTACATTGGAATATGTGTACCACATCTATAGGCTATAGATTGAGGGTGCTCTTGTGAGAGCGGTGGTTTATGAGAGTAATGATGTGGTGCTAGAGTGATTATTTAGGGTAGAGTGGAGATTGATAGATATATCTAAGATGGACTATGAGTGGTTATGGTTGCAGAAGAAGATATCTAATCGGCAGTGTACAACCATGATGATGATCTCTACATATGCAAAGCTTGATAGTTCTGGGTTTCTATTTACCTAGAATATGTTAGACTTGGTTAGTGACATGGTGGAGCATATGGTTGTGTTTGCTTGGGCACTTGCTCTATTAGCCCAAGTATATCAAGAGTTACATGATGTCATCCATGAGAGGAGGACAGGGCTGAGTGTGATTCCCTTGTTGTAGGTATGGGCATGGGAGCACATAGCTATTAAGATATCATCTCTATTACCTTATCCTATGCATGTGGATGGCAAGGAGTATTTACCCTATGCTTTGAGATGGAGCATGGTGGCTGAGCAGGGTATTAAGAGGTCGCATGAGGGTGACCCACTATTTTGGAGGGGTAAGTTTGAGGATGCAACTCTTGATGATATTAGGTGGAGGCCTTGGTTGGGTGGTGTGATATGGGATCAGGATGAAGATCAGTTATGAACCATTAGACGAGGTCGTTGGATAGGAGGTAGATATACTCGGTAGACTGAGTATTTCCAGTTTTATCGAGTGAGGCGATGCGATAGGATATTCCTAGAAATATCGTATTTTTTTTAGGCGACAGGGTGACATAGGAGAGTAGCCTATGGTGCCACCATGGGTTGGGAAGAGGGATCATCCTATGGACATCCTATATGTGGTGGATGTTGGGATGACTCCTGAGTTTTAGTCCTGGTGGGCTTAGTAGAGTTGGGCGTCTGTCAGGGGTGTGATTGATCAGTGGGTGGCACCTAATATTGGGGTACCTCCATCGATAGGAATGACTGGTAGGAGATCTTGGGCTGAGGATGTAGCTAGTGATGCAGAGCAGGTTCCTCTATGGATTTCATAGTGCCACTTGAGTGGTGGATAGATCACCCAAGATGTGAGGGTGGAGCAGGTGCCCATGGATGTTGATGTGGATATGGGGTAGGTTGGTGGGAGAGAGGATGAGGGATATGTTGCTACTGTTATGGGTGACATGGATGACACCATTGATATTTATGTATTCATAGATGTAGCATAGCAAATTCCTATCGATATGCTGGTGATGAGAGATGTAAAGGATGAGGTACAAGTGCTACGATATAGAGTCTGTCAGTTGGAGGTTTAAGTGGAGAAATTGAGGGCTGATATGGTTTGGAAAGGGACTAAGATGGAGCAGTTGAGGTTCATAGTGGTGAGACAACCTTAGATGATTATGAGCCTAACTAGTCAGCTAGGTGCAGAGACTACCAGGAAGTTATTGTGTGAGACTTCTCTATTGGTGTGTGGGATTCCTCTTCCTGATTATGCAAAGGTGGTGTAGCAGTCTAGGACACAGTCACAAGTGTGGGAATCCTCACATTAGAGTTAGCATAGTGTCACTCTGATAGGAGAGGTTGGTGCAAGGGTTGAGGTGTGGGATCTACCTGCTATGGAGCACCCTGTAGTAGATCCAGTTCTAGAGGTCATTGTAGAGTCGAGCCAGGCAGAAAAGAGGCGAGCGAGCCGAGAGGGGCATGGGGAGACTCATGGTGATATTTAAGAGTTATATCTTTGATTATAGCCTGTGGTCCTTTTGGATGTTATATGTTATGGGCATGGTCCCAGGTTGTAGCCTTCGGCATTTTTGGATGATGATATATATATACACCTTGATTTTGGTTGTTATATATGATTTGTGATTTTTATGGTTTGGAACGTATTGTGTTTATATTTGCATAGATAGCACAATATAGTTTGTAGGTATGTATGATTAATAGATACATATGTGTGAATAGTTTAGATCTATTATCGTTATTTCATATGAATGAATTGTAGAATATTATGCATGATTGTGTTTTGAATGCAGTGTGATGTGATGTCGAATGTGATTTTGTTGTATATGTATGTACATAGAATAAATGCAATGTTATAATTTTATTTTGGAATGTGTGTAGCATGAATGCATAATTTAATTTGATTTTATGAATGTATGTAAGAAAAATACATAACTATAAGGTGTAGAAAATGTATATGGAATAGATGCATGGGTGCATGTATGGACTTACTGAAATGTGCCAAGGAAGCACTTGTATCGTGGCGTTTACCTGTATGGATGTGATCCATTCCATGATTTCAGGGATAGTGGATAATTTAAGGCATGTGTAATGGTTTTGACTAACATAGTTATGACAATCAAATCTCAAAACTCTTAGCTATACAAGTTTTGTGGCAACTTATAACATAATCGGGTTGGTTCAAAGTTTGTCTTGGACCTATGTGTGTGAATTTGTAAGGTTCATTTATCCATTTTGATGGAGGTAGGCTTAACGTGTTGTAGATGCTACCAAAATAGCTAGATCATCCATCCACAACAATGATCTCTACAAAAGTGAGATTCTAATGTGAGAGATGTATTATCACCTATAAGACTATTCCACTGGTAGGCAGGCTCTTGGAGCCTATTTCTAGTGATGGGAATCATCCCATGGTGTTATGTTGAACCTAAGGACCAAAGGTAATAAGCATAACATGGGTGATATCAAGAGGTATTTCCTTTTGTTTTCTGCCCATGTTCTAGTGTTAACCTATCTGATTATGGAAGTGCTATTTTCATTTTTTTTTTCTTTTCTTTTTTTTTCCTTTTTTTTTGGTGTGGTGCTCTTTTTGTATGGGTGATGAAGTTTATTTTCTACCCAATCATTTATTTTTGCTTATTTCTAATCCCTTTGTTTATCCCTAGGTCATATTTTGACCATGTAGGCAATAGGACGAGCAGGGGATACCGTTAGCTAGATGGTGATATCTACTCAAGATGTCCTCTTTCCTAGGCTCAAAATTGTTAATGTGTAACTTGTTGTGAGTGATCCATGAGAGAAGTTGAACAGCCTAAAAGACCATAATAAGAATTTACAAGACTCAGTAGCTATGGGTGACACTTGATTTCCTAAACTACAAAGTAGTCAAAATTAAACACACCTATGTATACCCTAATCCTAAAAAGGGGGAATGGACATCCAGGTGGTGATGCTAACAAATGCATGTATTATTCCTGCTAAGGCACATTTTGGGGGAGAATGTACAAACATGAATTAAAATTTTAACTATAAAGCATATGAATATGTGCAATGGATGTAAATGTAAATGATGTAAGTGGAGGAATGCAATATTTACAAGAGGAAAGTTATGTTGTGTAGAAGGAGAATTTTTAGAAGAACCTATTTACAGATGAGTAAAGTGTGTAACAATAACAAAAAGTGTGATGCTATGATCATGGTTGCCCTAGCATGTGGGGTGTGTGTGTGTAGTATATGTATAAGTTGTGAGTTGTATAAGTGTATGTAATAGTATTCAAAAAGAAGGAAGATGTGAGAGTGGAATGTACAGGTGGAAGAAGTGAGAAGAAGTGGATGTTGGTAACCAATCAAGAAAAGGGGATCACCAAAAGGGAACAAATAGAGGATAGAAGAAACAAATCAATGTATGTAAGAACTAGAAGAATGAGATAGAAGAAGAAGAGTAACTGAGACTACTGTCGAGCAAAATGGCATAGATCCGGGTGGGATTGGGATGGTGAAGTAATGACATGGCTAGGATTGCAGCTGGAGCCATAGTTGGAAATGTTATGAATATAGAGGGTGGGCATTGTTAGGGTGCTATGAGGTGGCAAGGTATTGGGAGTGGTGCGGTGCGAAGGACTGACAAGTCAGATAAATAGGAGAGAACACTCTGGTGATGGGGTATGCTCACCATGCAACATGTTGTGCACCAAGTTTTTGAATGATCTGCACTCTTTGATATCGTGACTTGGCTAGTGATGGTAAATACAAAATTGATTCTCGTTGTAGTTGTATGGTTTTGGGTGCAATGGATCAATGGGTCAAATCTTAGGTAGGTCAATAAGGCCCTGATGCATGAGATGATGGAACATTTTGGAAAATGGTGTGTGTGGAATAGGCATAGGATAGATGTATGGGTCTTCTAGAGGTGAGCAAGGCCTAGGTGAAGGATGATCTAGTAATGGAGGCATGGGTCTGGGTTTCGACATGGGTTGATTCCAGGGTAAAATAAGGGTCTACGTGGTGGTGAGGATGGATGGGTCATAGGAGACTGCTATGGGTAAACATGGCAATGATAGTGGCTCATCTAAAACTCCAAAGCTTCGATACGAGAGATGAGATGTTGTATCTCATGGTGTGGCAGTGATGGTATTGGGGAGTTGGATGATCAATATTCCAATACAAATGGAATGGCTTGATGTATGGTATAAAATGGGTGCAACTGGGATGATGATGCAGTGGAGTGAAATGACTGTGGTGATTGCAAGCATTGCTAGAATGGTATACCTCGTAGTGGCGAAGGTGATGTCTTGAGGATCGGTGGCATAGGCAATGGCTCTAAGTGGCAATGTGAATGGGAAGGGGAGATGTTGGTGTGACCAGCCTAAGTAGCTTGGGTCGTGTGGGCTTGTAAATCCTGGGTGTAGGTAGACTCACCATTGGGAAGCGAAGTGGGTAGAAATGCAAGGTGAGGTAGATGAGGTGTATACTCCCTATTAGATGGATGATAGGATCCTATGGGATGATGGGGGTTATTTATGGGTGAATAGTGATGTCTGAGATCATCAGACATATGGGAGGGTGATCCTTGTACTTGGAGTTGGGTGGATTCCTCTTTATCATCAAAAGAGGACATGGTGATCTGGTTGTCACCAGAGTGTGGCAAATAAGATGAACCTCGTTGGAGAGGGGAATGGTTTTGAGGTGAGGTATGATGACCTAAAAAATATGAATGTGAGTAGCACCTGATATGAAGGGCAGCTGGTGGTCGAGCGAGATCGGTCGGTGTAATAGGTTTTTATTGTGGTTGTTGATGGTCCTACATGGTGGTAGGTGAGGCCGCTGTAGAGCTCTCCTACTGATGATGTGAGTCCTACAAAATAAAAAACAAATACCCCAAGCATAAAATGGTAGAAAGGTGAAATATGCATGTATAGAGAAATAATAAAGCAAAAATAATAGATTCACATGGTGATTTTTTTAGTGATTTACTTCTAATACTGTGTGATAATCGTGATGGTGATTGTGTTTGTGCATCATGCATTGAATGCACAAATGTGCAATATGTTGATGGGTTCAGGATCGTTAAGGCCTTCAATATTATCTATATGATATGCTCCGAAACCATATTTGTGTGTGATGATAAGTGGGCCCAACCAGTTTGGAGCGAGGTTGACTTGTGATTTGTTGGTTCTCTTTGAGAACCAAGTTGCCAATATTAAACTCACATTGATGTACCTTACTAATGTAGGCATGGCAAAGGTGATATTGATAAACTCATGTGTGCTCGATGTCATGGATGTAACATTCATCAAGGATTGTTAGTTGATCTAGACGAGCTTGGATAGTAGTGTCATCGTCAATGAAATCTTTCATATATATCCATAAAGAGGGTATCTCAAGCTCAAGGGGTATGATAGCTTCTGCCCCATAGAGAAGTGAAAAATTTGTTGTTATAGTAGGAGTATAGATGCTCATACGATATGCCCATAAGGCTAAGGGAATTTGATTATGCCAATCCCGATGAGATTTTTCTATAGTTTTAGGGAGAATAGAATAGATGGTTTTGTTTGTGGCTTCTACCTAGCCATTTCCTTGAGGGTAATATGAGGTCAAAAAGCTATGGTGTATGTGAAATTTGTCTCACAAGTATCAGATAGTCTTGTTTTTAAAGGATTTCCCATTATCAAAAATGATTTGGGAGGGAATTCCAAAGCAGTATATGATATGCTCCATGATGAATGCTACAATTTTTGCTCTTGTAGTTTGGACCAGTGGGATGGATTTGACCCACTTGGTAAAATATTATGTTGTTGTGATGCTAAATTTATGATTGCTAGAGGAGGCAGGTGTAATTTGTCCAATTAGATCCATGTCCCATTGGGAGAAGGTCCACATGGACTGGATTGGTTGAAGTGCTTGGGATGGTAAATGTGTTAGGTTGGCATGTTGTTGGCATTTGATGCAATGTTTGACATACTCTTAGCATTATTGCTCCATTTTAGGCTAGTAGTAGCCCATACGAAGGATGCATTTGGTAATTGTCATGCCACTAAAATTGCCACCACAAGTACCCTCATGGGTTTCTTGTATAACATGTGATTCTTGCAATTCTAGGCAATGCAAGAGTATGTTGTCATAGCTAAGGCGGTAAAGGATGTCCCCCAGCAAGGTTTAGTGGATCGCTCTTTATTTAAAGGTTTGACGTCGAGCATGGGGTAAATCACATGGTAGGAAACCTAGTTTTATGTACTCTTTAATCTATGAGAACCATGGGTCGTGAGGTTCGGTGTTTACCACATACACACCACCATCGTCTGTAGGAGGTATGGGTGATATAGCAGATTGCGTAAGTGTATGAATGGATACAGATGTTGTGTCGGACATTGGGTTTTGTAGGATGAGGGACCCTAAGGAGGCCATAGTGTCTACAAAATGGTTTTATGATCACAGAGTAGATTCGAGGTAATACCATTCAAATTGGGATAGGAGTTATTGGGTGAATTTCTTGTATTATTGGAGAACTGGACAATTGCATATCCAGAGTTCCTACACTTTATTGACTATCAAAAGTGAATCACCTATGATGTGGAGGCATTTTATGTGCATAGAGTGTGCTTGTTTTAGTCCTAGGATTAGGGCTTCATATTCTATGTTGTTATTGGTACAAGGGAAATCCAGTTTGAATGAAAATGGGAGTGGTTCTCCTTCAAGTGTAAAGAAGACAATGCCTTCACCCCTAGTGTGGAGACACCTGGAACCATCAAAGAACATGATGATGTCAGCTAAAAATTTTGGTTCGACGTATTCCTCATCTTTAGTTATGTGAAATATGGAATAATCGGGGAGTTGAATGAGTAGGGATTGATTATCAGTCAATGGAGCTTCATCCAGTTGGTCGGTGATGATTTGTCATTTGATGGATTTTTGAGATACGAATTCTAGATCAAACTCAGTTAGGAGCATGATCCATTTGGCTGTGCATGAATTATGATAACTCTTGTTCATCAGGTACCAAAGGGGATTATCTTGGGTGATGACAAAAGTTGTGTGGTTTAACATGTAGTGTCTTAACTTCTAAGTAGTGAATACTACTGCTAGGCATAGCTTCTCCATGTATCTGTATCTCATTTTGTAACTAACTAGTGTGCGATTGATGTAGTAGATAGCCTACTCTTTGTTGAGAGCATTCTTTTGAGCTAGGAGTGTACCTAGCACAAGTTCTGTGGCTGAGATGTATAGAGTCAGTGGTAATTGTAGGTGCGGTGGTGACATGACCAACGATGATTTAAGGTAACTTTTTATAGAGTCGAATGTGGCTTGACAGTTATCATCCTATTTGAAGTGTACTCCTTTTTGTAGGAGATGATTGAATGGTTGGCATTTGTCTGATAATTACGCTATAAATTTGTGAATAGAGGTAATATTACCTTGGAGGCTGTAAAATTGCTTTAGTTTGGTAGGAGGGGGCATCTCAATGATGGATTTTACCTTACTAGGATCTACTTCAATGCCTCATTTGGATATAATTAATCCTAGTGTTTTTCCTGATGTAACACCGAACATGCACTTTTTTGGATTGAGGCGCACATTGTGTTCTAGTAATCGATCAAAAATTTGACGAAGATCTTCGAGATGGTCGGCACATTTCTTTGATTTGGCTATGAGGTCATATACATAGTCTTCCACATTTTTGTGCATTAGATCATGAAATATGTAGGTTATGGCTCGTTGATAGGTTGCCCCCACATTTTTAAGGCCAAAGGGAATGACCTTGTAGCAAAAGGTCCCCCAAGGTGTTGTGAAGGAAGTTTTGTGTTGATCGGCTGGGTTGATCCTGATTTGATTATATCCAAAAAATTCATCCATGAGGAAAATCATTTTGTGACCTGTGATGGAGTCAAAGAGGGAGTCAATGTTGGGTAAAGGGAAGTTGTCTTTGGGACAAGATTTTTTTAGGTCACAAAAATCTATGCAAACACAAACATCACCGGATGGTTTGGGGACAGGGACCATGCTGGATACCCACTCGGGATAGTCTATGGGTACTATGAAATCAATGTCTAGGAGCTTTTGGAGCTTGGATTTTACTATCAATGTGACATTTGGATGCATGTGTCGTAGCTTTTATCTTACTGGTTTGGCATTGGTATCTAGTATAATATTATGCACTACTACGAAAGGGTCAAATCCCAACATGTCTTTGTAAGACCATGGGAACACTTTTATATACTTGCGCAAGAATTTTGTGAAGGCGATGTATTTCTTGTGTGAGAGGCTAGCAGCTAATTTGAGGATGTGTGGATTTGTTGGATCATCATCGATGTCTACATTGATAGTGTCCCCGATGAGCATGCGAGATCTATCACACAACTTTTTAGGGATAGGAATGATATTGAATTCATCGATGGCCTCACTGAACTTGTACTCATCGTCTATGTAAATTCCCATGTGATGGACCTGAGGGGTTTGGGATGACATGGATGAGGAAGGGGTATTGTTCATCTACAATATGTGAGGAGAGAGAAGGTGTAGACACCTAAAAAATGTCATTTCAAGGGTGACTACTCATATGGACATGATACAAAACCATATGGAGGATCTTGGACAGACTCCAAGATAAAGCAGTGGTTCTAACCACTCAATTTAGGCATTTTGGCCTAAGTAGTCTGAACCACAGCCCATACTTGTGATATCCAATATAAACCATGGTTGACACCTATAGTCTATAGTTTGGACTGCAACTGTGACCTACGGTCTTAACTGAAGTTTAGTTACGCCTTCCATCCAAGCCAAATCGGTTGGAACGGCCGAAAGATCTAGAAGGAGGTAGTTGAAGGACAAAAAATTCCAGAGGCTTACATCCCAACTGTCCTAACCACACTTCTTGGTCTTGGCTTCTCCATGAAGCCACCCCTAGCCCTAGGGGGCATGCTATAAATACCCCCCCCCCCAAATTGGGAGGAGATATATATAGATGATTTGTATAGCGAAGTGTTGGCAAATTATCAGGAGAAAGTTAATTGATCAAAAGAGTAGCGAAGCCCTATCAAATTGCATATTGAATCTATGCATTTAAGATCCCCTTTGATATTCACCTAAAGACCAATTAGCCATAGATTCCATAGGTGCCTAGGAGATTCAAGAAACACAAATTCAGGAAAATGAAGGCCCTTCACAATGATTTGATCACAAAATATATCAAAGGAAAACAAAGGCGACCCTTGAACATCAATTTGGATAAGGAGGTCAAGCCCACTACCCCTAATTTTAAGGGTAAACCTATCAGAGGTTAAACCATGTATGTCAACCATGGCTCATAGTGCAGACCACCCATCATAGTTGTGGTTTGCAACAGGGAGACAGGTGCAAGAGGAGCTTATGTCATAATCCTTCCACATCATGAAGAAGGGGGTCAGCTCCACCCCAAGGCAGTTTGTGACTAATCAATAGAGCACTATAAGTGCACCTACCCTATTGAGGGCATTGGTAATTGTAATATCAGTATCATCACTCAAGTGACCCTAAGAGGGCATTTTTGTAATCAAAGCTCATTCAAATATTAATACAAGAAACCTTATGTTGTTTTTGTTCAATTTATGTACTTGTGTGAATATTTATGCTTTCATGATGGTATAGATCAATATAGTAGCTAGGTGCACACTCTGTGGTTAGGTTATATGGCAATCACAGTGGAACTCCACATTTCTAGCCCCTAAGTATTAACATCTTTTTTTTCTTTTATCTCAGGTGCTAACCACAACTAACAGTTGCGGATATTTTTTGGCCCATGGTTGTAACCTACGATCACCACTGCAGCCCGCAGATCGGACCTGCGGTTAACAAAGGAAAATGCAGACAGCATGAAACTAAGTGGGCAGCAGAGCAGGAGCTAAGGTAGGCCCCAATTTCACTATCTGTTTTGCATTTTTTGCTCTGTATTTTTCTAGAAAGCATTGAACTATCGCAAACTAGGAACTTAAGTAAAAAATAGTCAATGAACAAGTCTTAGTTTGTTTCCATTTTCATTTCATTAGAGAGGCGTTGTTGGGAATAGTGGACCTCTAAGTGCAGTCCACCCCTAAATACAATGACCTTGATAGAGATTGTGTGTCATTGTATGCTTAAGGCTGAATTAGTGGCCATGTCATTGTAATTGCATCATCAAAATATCATATAGACATTAGCATGCATTCTTTCTAAATTTGATATGTTCCTTTCTTTTCATGCATATCATGTAGGAATGATCATTATGCTCTTCTACGAATTTGTCATTTTTGCAAAGTAAAAGGAACCACACACACCACCTGGCACTTAAATGCTAGTGAGTTGGGCTTCATCTCCAACCAATAGTATGGTTCAATGACGGTGGGCATAATTTCCATCTGTTGGCCCAAATCCCACATACCTTGTGATACTAGACTATACCAGGTCCAAGATCCTTTCATACCCTAAAAAATTTGTATATACTCCTCTTCGGAGGGTATGACGCTAATTGGGAGAAAATGGGTGAGGAACTGGGAGGACTTGTGCCCCCTGACCATGTGTGGGCTTCACTTCCACACATTATAGGTTGTTTTACGTGACTTGGGTTTCATCACCAAGTTGTCAAGCTACGGGTATACAGGTGAAAGCCAATTTAACTGAGTATAAAATCTAGCAATATTTCAAAACACGTGAGAGTTTCTAACATCTATACAACACATCTGAAAACAACATCAAATAGTTTAGGGCTCACAATAAAAATTTAAAAGGAGATAATCATCATTTGTATACTTTGTTTGCATAATAAAACACATCTAGATGTTAGGTACACAAATGGTGAACACATGGGGTGATCGAAAAAGGTCTAGGACCAATGCCCATGATCAACCTCCAACTGGTTCACAGCAGCATGTATCAATTCATCATACACATGAGCGAACCGAACGATGTTTGGCGAGCATTAGAGGTGAAAACTCAACACAGGGAGATCCCATTGAGTGGACCCCCAATAGAGGAGCTTCATTACACTCCTCTAGGCATAGGACTGAGCATGGAGCTTCTCAGCATGAGGATGCTCTACTCCAAAGCCATTACCAAGACCACACTGCATGCACGTCCACAAGATTGGCCAAGGAATATGTTGTGCAGGGGACCAAGTTGGTTCCCATATGTACTAATTCTGCAGGAGGTTCTAACCCTCCTTAGTCATAGTATAGATGGACCAGAGATCCACCCATTTAGGAGCAAGAGGACAGGCTCGCTTTTGAGCATACGTCCACCCATACTCTCGCACGTGGCCCACCACACAAGATCACCATTGATATATCAAATGTGGGAGCTAATGTAACACCATCGCATGAGTAGTGGAGGTCTAGACAGTTAGATGGTCTAGGTAGTGTTATTGAGCAACTAGGTTGCAAGCCTACATCTCCGCCCACTCATGCTTTGAGTGAGCGTAGCGATAGTTGTATCAAGATCACTAGAGAGATTGGAGAGGCTTCTAAGTGCCCTCATATCACACGTCTACCATCATCACATTTATCCAATGGGTATAAAACCCATAAGGTAGCTCACACAGAGCGTACACAGCAGAGGCCTCCCACAATCGATCAGATCGATAGATCACATAGACTGGTGTCTGAGCAAAGACGTCAACTCCTCCAAGATCAATTGAAGGATGCTTGCCTAGAGAGGCAACATATTGAAGATGAAAATATTCAAGTGCAAAGGCTCCTACGATAGAGATTATATGAGTAGTGCATGCACAAGGAGCATATTCTAGCTCAGAAGGAGCACATAGAGCAGGAGGATCGGCTATCTAGGGCTGGCCTATACCCTACCAAGGAGCATAGAGAGCATGTGCATTGGAGGGCTATGTCCCTAGCTGATATGCACGAGGAGTGCAAAGACACTCATACTCATGTCAATGCCCAATAGAGGGAGTGACTTCCATCACTAAATAATATTAGATAGAGGCAGCATGAACATGTAGATGTATATGGATACGATCAAGAATATCCTGAGAGTTATCGAGTTGAGGAGGAGGAATAGCCACGTACTCCACCTCTCCTGAAGAATACCATACCTCCTAAACCACCTCCATGATAGCTTAGGGAAGAGGACTTTTTGTCTTCTGAGGCGTATAAGGCTTTGGCTAATAAGGTCAAAGCAATAGAGAGGCAAGGCATGGATATGCAAAAGCCAACACTAAGGAAGATACACAATGAACCTCTAGACCCTTAGTGCCCATGCCTCCATATCTCAAGCATTTTGATATGCCTAGGTTAGAAAAATTCAAGGGTGATGAGGATGCCCAAGAGCATGTTACAAGTTTTTTGGATGATTGTTTCCAGATAAATAGTCATGATACCTTGTTGTTGCGCACCTTCATTATGATACTCTTTAGCTCAACTTGAGAGTGGTTCAACCAACTAAAGAAACACAATATTACTAGTTTTGAGTAGTTAGCCGATGCATTTCTTGAACGCTATTCATTTGGCATCAAGAAACAGGCCAACCTTTCCTATTTGGATGCGCTAGCTCAGCGCGACGACGAGCCCATCGAGCAATACAGAAATAAATGGTGTATAATAATGGCAAATCTACCATTCCCCATTCCTGCAATTGAATTGACCTGAATGTTTACAAAGATTTGTGCCAAGCACATCTCACTACTATTGCAACTACAATAGTACACTACATTCAAGGAAGTTGTGGTGCAAGCTGAAGTGATCGAGGACATCAAGTTACAAGAAGGCAACTTGAATCTCAAGACCAAGAAAGAAGGGTTTAAAAAGAGTACTACGAAGAAATAAGGCAAGCAGGCCCACGTGAATCAAGTAGTACTAAATCTTGGAGGAGAGAACAAGGGATAGCAAAAGCCTAATTATCAGGCCCAACCTCCTCTTGTGTGTTATGAGACACGCAAAAACAACTATAAGGGTAAAAACAAAGAAGAGCACCCATCTCGCCAGTTTACACCTCTGACGGAATTTATGACTTCGATTTTCCATCAACTATGCGAGGCCAAGGCCATACGATTGCTCGAGGTCAAATTAGTAGATCCGAATGTGCCAAAGTCGAAGTGGCATCAAGAAGATTTATTCTGCATATTCCACAGAATGAAAGGCCATGACATCGAGACATGTTGGTCCTTCAAACACATTGTGCATAACATTATAGAAAAAGGAGAGCTTGTAGTACCAGGCAATCCATAGGTGCTCAACAACAGAAACATGGGGATTTTCAAGAATCCACTACCTAATCATGAGGCACCTCATAACAACGTTTACTAGGTCAATCAAGTGAGAATCGAACCACCTACCCAGGGGTTCATAGGCATGGTCAATATTGTTACTAGACATGGGAGGTACGACCAACCAAATAAACCTCGTGCTCCCATTAGAATACAAGCTACGCCAAATCAACAGCCAGCTTAGAATATTCTAGGCCCACCAACTAGACCGGTGGTGACCATAAAGAGCAGGTTAGTTCAGAACCTGCAGATAACTCCTACGAAGTTGTCAATATATGAGCTTATTTAGCAGTCCCCTAGACATAGGGAGACTCTTATGGAAATTCTAAGGTCCATTGAGGTACAGTCCTAAGATGCGCACGCATTTACAAATTTCATGGTACATGTACAACAGTGTCAGGAACCCACGATACAATTTTACGACCATGAAGTGAATATGGTTCCTACTATTATGACTGACCCATCGTTGCATATTATCATGTGTGTTAACCACATGCATTTCAAAAGTGTCTTGATCGACACTAGGTCCTCGATCAATATAATTACGACCAAGGCACTGAGCCATATCAAGTTACCCAAATCACACATTGTTCCTACCACTTTTATGTTGAGAGCGTTTAACAATGCACTATGCTCGATGGTTGGTATAATTGTCCTACCTATTCATGTGGGACTTAAGACCATCTCTGTGATGTGTCACATGATAGAGGGCGTCATGCAGTACAACATTCTACTCGAAAGGCCTTGGATTCATGAAATGCGTTGCATCCCCTCTATCTTGCATCAATGCATGAAGTACATTCATGAGGGACAAGTTCACGTAGTGTCCTTAGACAAAGAACCATTCAAGTTTGTGAACCTAGTAGATTTTCCTAGGGGTTTTGTACTCCCATCGATGCACTTGGATATCTGGTCTGCTTCGTCGGTTAAGATTCCAAGAGGTAAACCAGCAGCCCATGCTCTACCATCGACATCTGTGTCACACAAATCTCAGCATACGACTACAACTTCTCTAAAACTGACTACATCGGTAATGCATCGACAAGGTGAGAAGCTAAAGGTGAAATTGGGTGAGAAAGTAGGAGATCATATGCCCAGACCAATCACCAATGTGACTCCCACTCACATGGATGTGGAAGAACCCCAAGACAAAGCCAAGGAGGCACCTTAGCCTACTTTTCCTGCATATTCACTAGGTTCATCTGCATCGTAGGTGACCATTCATCTAGCTAGCACAAGGTTGGGTGAGTATCTTGTGCAAAATGTTACTTTTAGACCTATCCTAAAAATTGCACAAGATATGGGCCGACCGCACACTCATCGATTTCTAGATTGGATCTATAGTGTCGTTGGTGAGCCACCCAACAAAACAATCTTTGTCTATGCAGGGCTAGATCAGGTGCCCACCATAATGTCTGTAGACGAGGATGATGATGATTCATTCACTGCAAATGTGTGCTATCTATCCAACCTAGAATATGCCATGCACATTTTTTAGTCGTATCATTGGCATGGACATGGCCTTGGTCTTTTTGAACAAGGATGTAGGACTCCGCTCAAACCTCATTATCAATTAGCTACTGATAGGTTTGGTTTAGGGTTACAAGTATAGGATCATGATGATTTTCTTGCTACATCCTTAGATCACATGTACATGAGTCTAGGGGATGATGTGGATTTTAATCCATATCATCCTAATCCTTCCAGCTATTGGAGAACTCGTCAGATGGTATCATTCATTACCATAGGGCCACCCGATTCATATCATGATGGGCCCTTAGAAAAAACCCCAGAGACAACCTGGGTAACCAAATCTATAATGCTACCGATGACACTGGTATGTAGGGGCATAACCCCACTACTATAGGCAATCTCGAGTTAGGAGATCTTTATGATGATGATGGAGAGGAGTCCACCTCCAAAATTATTGGACCTATTTATGATGTAGATGATGAGTCCTCGAATGATTATCAATCTAAAGAGGAAATCAAGTCGACCTTTCCAAGTTTGGTGTTTATATGCCATCTGTTGCCTATGGAACAAGTGGAAGAGATGAATGAGCGCTTCATAGTCGATAGTGATTATAAAGATGAAATAGAGGATGCCTACTTAAAGCCTTGCCTAGCTAATCTCCCACTAGGCAGACACAATGGAGTGGTCCATCCATGGTAGTGACCATAGTGATGTAGATGAGAGGACCGATTCCAGGCTCGTGTATCCACAATATCGATTGCCTAGGGAATCAAAGCATGTTATGAAGGAAGTCCCTCCTAACACTAAGCACTCTAAGGAAGAAGTAGCATCATTTTATGCGGTAGTATCATATGTAAGATCGTTCTATCAGATTTATCTGAATAGTGATGATAGTGATTGCAGAATCAGATACATGGGGCCACATTTGCAGATCGCCCCTTAGAAGAGGGGGGAAGTGAAAAATTGTATTTGTATAATGATGATGAGGATTAATTGGAGATGGCCTATTTGGGACCTCATCACCTACGTAATAGGCCTCCACCTCGATGTCCCCCACCTATTATAGCTATAGGTTGGCATCGGGAGATCGATCTCCATCACAGCCTAAGGAAAAGAAGAAAGCTCGAAGAGAGGTATCAGGAACTCTTTCCCCATCCACCTACGTACGCGGAGCTCCTTGAGCTGAGAGATCCCATTTTGTAGCTAGTGCACTGGTAGGATCCAATTATAAAGGCATCCCATAGAGAGGATTCATTTGTGCCCGTACCATCTGAACCAGATCTTAGGTACAGAAACTACGCTTCAGATATAGAGTTTTGTCTTTGTGGTTCTAGAGATTAATTCAATTATATCAATATGGTCTATGTTGAGTTGACCACTCCACTCTGCAATCCAGTAGGTCCATCCAAACTGCTGCATCTAAACATGGATGCTATCGATTGGGATCACGTTGACTCACTAGTCCAGCCTGAAGATTTCTTTCCTAATGAAGAAATGCTACAACCATTTCATTTTGCACCAAGCTATGCTTATGATGTTTGTCACATTGAGGGTGCTTTCCATGAGGAACATGTGAACCTGACTGATGACATCCATATGATTCCTACACCTCACCAGCTTGATAAGGGATCACATATGTCAGTAGAGAAAACCTTCGATGTGGATATCAGTAAAGATCCCACCAATCCAAGGAAGGTTAGATTTGGAGAGAGTCTCACTCCAGATGAGCGTTATACTATCATCCCTCTACTGAGAGAGAGATATGATCTCTTTGCTTAGACTTACAAAGACATGTCGGGTCTAGATCCAAAATTGGTTACTCATAACCTTTCACTAGATCTGTCGAAGAAGCCAGTTAAGCAAAAACTTAGAAAAACACATCCAATAGTAGCCTTAATGGTGAAAGACGAGTTGCAAAAGTTGTTGGACGTAGAGTTTGTCATCTCCATCGACTATCCAAAATGGGTGTCCAATATGGTGCCCGTAGGAAAGCTATATGGAAGGGTTTTTATTTGTACGGATTTTAGAGATTTCAATAAGGCAACACCCAAAGATTCATTTTTGTTGCCAAATATCGATGCTCTGGTAGATGCTAATGTAGGTCATGAAATGCTCTCCCTTATGGATGGTTTTTTTGGATACAATCAGATTCATATTAAACCTGAATATCAGCATAAAACCGCATTTATAACGCCATGGGGGACATTTTGCTACAAATTTATGCCATTCGGTCTTAAAAATGCTGGTGCCACATATCTGTGGGCAATGACATATATCTTTCATGACTACATGCATAAAATATTAGAACATTATATCGATGACTTACTAGCTAAGTCGTTGCTACAAGCAGAGCATGTGGAGGTCTTAAGGAATGTCTTTGATCTCCTTATAGAGCATAATGTCAGGTTGAATCCTAAGAAGTGCGTATTTGGTGTAACTTCAAGTAAACTCTTGGGATTCATAATTTCTAAATGAGGCATCGAAGTAGACCCAGAAAAGGTCAAGGTTATTCTAGAGATACGTCCTCCCACTAATATCAAAGAATTAAGAAGCCTTCAGGGCAAAGTAACATCCATAAAGCGATTCATCGCTCAATTATCAGATAAATGTCGACCCATGAATTGACTGATACACAAGGGGGTCCCATTTGATTGGGACGAGGACTTCCAAGTAGCCTTTATTGAGATTAAGCAATACCTAGCAACACCGCCAATACTAGCTCCACCAAGGCTAGATGTGCCTTTTCTGCTATATATATCGGCAACCAACTTTGCATTAGGGACCATATTAGCCCAAAAGAACGTGCAAGGCAAATAGCAATCCATATATTACATCAGTCACACCTTGGTGAGTTATGAGGTAGGATATGCATATGTTGAGAGGCTTTGTTTAGCAGTGGTGTTCGCTACCAAGAAATTGTGGCACTACATGCTAAGTCATACAACATATGTTACCCAGGTGTTGTAGGTGAGTTGGAGAGGAGAGGGCAATCCTCCAAAGGAGGTCCTAGGTTCGAATCTCCACCCTACCAAAAAGCTGAATTGGGTACCCAAAATCCAATTGATAATGTTGGTGCGGGCAGGGCTAGGTGCGACTCCCGGGTGACTTTGACGGTATAGAACCCCCTATTCGTGGTCTCTCAAACCAAGGCGGCCCCGTAAGGGGTTTTTTGCTAAAAAAAAAAATACAACATATGTTATATCGAAACAGAATCCTTTACAGTATATGATGAGCAAGACATAGCATAACACATGTAATGCAAAGTGGATCATGCTATTGACAAAATTTGATTTGCAATTTATCAGCAAAAATTCCATCAAGGGACAAGTCATGGCTGATCAAATGGCTGAGGCACCACTATCCAATAGTAGGCCTCTAACCATTGAGCTTTCAGATGATGCGATCTTCATAATATATGAAGCTCCCAAACCTGAAGAACCAGAAAATAATGCTGATATGACATTGTTCTTTGATGGTTCGAAGTGTGAGCAAGGGGGTGGTGCAGGAATAGTTTTTTTCATGCCACAAGGAGCTCCAATGCCCTTGTCATTCAATTTAGACTTTTCATGCACCAACAATAATGTTGAGTACAAAGACCTACTTTTGGGCCTCCACATGGCCATCACCATGAGTATTAAAATATTGAACATTTTTGGTGATTCTCTGCTCATAGTTAACCAAGTTAAGGGGCTCTTTCAGTGTCGATGTCCCATACTAAAAGCCTACAAAGATCTTGTTGCCACTTATCTGGCTAAATTTTAATGGTATGACATCGAGGCAATCCCTCATTCATCAAATAGGTTCACAAAAACCATTGCATATTTGGGTTCCTTGAACCCTCAAAATCCGTCCGCTGATTTTACTACCATCCATGTTAGAATGCTCTCGCACCCAGTAGTGAAGTGTGTAGCCTTTGATAACAAAGAGTCAGTCAACATGATTGCCATGGAACCAACAGCTGATTGGTTTGGTAGAGTGGAATATTTTCTTAAGAAGGCACCCTAGGAGTCATTGACTTCTAAGAGCCCTACAGGGAGTGGTACTACCATTCACCATAAGGTTGTTTCCTAGTCTACATTTACAAAGTTAAATACACAGGGGGAGCAAGTCGTCTTAGCAGTCAAAGCAGAGGCTTGTAAAAGTTGAATGTTGCAAATAAAAGACTTCCTAAAACTTGGTATGATCCTAGAGAGATTGTCGCATGTTGCAAGATGCACATTCAAATAGAAAGTGACTAAGTATGTCTTGATAGGAGATATTTTGTACCAACATATCCACGAAGGAGTTCTCCTTCGATGTTTTGAGCCCCAAGAGTCATCTTGGGCAATTTTAGAAGCTCACAATGATACGTGCGGTGGCCATTTCATCGGCATGGCTATCGTCAAATGCATCCTTTGCATGGGTTATTATTTGCTCGCTATGGAGAAGGATTGCAATGCGTATGTCAATAAATGTGTTAAATGTCAACATCATGCTAATCTTACGCACTTGCCATCATAGGCCTTATAGCCCATTCAGGCGGCTTGGCCATTTGCTTAGTGGGGACTAGATCTTATTGGCAAGATTTCTCCTCCATAGTTAGGTTGACATACATTCATTATCATGGCTACTGAGTATTTTACAAAGTGGGTGGAATCCATTCCCCTTACAACGACCACTGGAGCTCACATCGTAGAATTTATTCTCGAGCATATCATATGTCATTTTGGGATACCATCCAAAATAATTTTGGATAATGGAACTTCTTTTAAGAACAAAATTGTGCGGCCTTTAATGTCTAAATACCGCATTAAAAATATTTTTGTAACTCCATACTATTTGCAAGCAAACGGGAAAGTTGAGGACTCAAACAAAACTGTGGTAGCCATATTGAAAAAGATAGTGCAGCTAATTTGACGATGTATGGATTTTTTGGATTATCACTGATGTCTACATTGATAGTTTCCCTAATAAGCATGCAAGATCTGTCACACAAATTTTTAGGGATATGAATGATATTGAAGTCATCGATGGCCTCACTGAACTCATACTCATCATCTATTTAAATGCCCATGTGATGGACCTAAGGATTTTGTGATGACATGGATGAGGAAGGGGTATTTTTTGCCCGCAAGACATGAGGAGAGAGAAGGAAGTATCCAAGTATTGATATGTGTGATATGTGTGTGAGATCAATAAATTTTGTGTTTTGGGTATCGTTTCGAATCCTCGAGTGGCTTTAATGGAAGAGAGAGTGTAAATCTACCTCAACCATGTTAATCGATATTGTAGGTGAAGTAGGTGGGGTAGAGTTTGGTGAGGGAGTTTGGATAGGTTGTGCATGTCCTAAGATACTCAAGGGAGCTCACAGGATGACTGGTGGTGAGCGAGGATGAGAGGCCACTATTTGAAGTTGTCTATGTATAGGTGGGAATATAGGTAAGTGTATCAGTGGTGGGTCAGGCGGGACCAGGTCCAGCTCTATTGATGGTGGATCAGGTGGTACTGGGTTCGGTTCTATTAGTGGTGTAGCCAAAGATAAGGTAGCAAAGTGTTTTTCCAATCTATTCATATCATGAGGTATCGGGTGTAGGATATTCTTGGAAGAAATCATAGGGGATGATGATGGTTGATGTGGGTGAAGGCGTGTCTTCTAGCATATCCATATCAATGTACTCTTCCAAGGTGTGTGTTGGACACAGAGGAGGACATAAGAATAGATCTTGGATCTCATCTTCTAATGTATAGATGGTGATTGGGTGATAACCTAGGCCAATTTTATCGATGGGTGATCGAACATGAGGATTAATGAGTGTACGTAGCCCTTGCTCATAATGGCCTAACCCGAATCCATGCCAATAAAAATGTTGTAGGTAGTGCAAGTCAAATTGAGGGTTGGCTAGGTGTGTAATTGCATCCCTAGAGCTGGATTGTGGTGGTGGAGAAGTTGGTGAGGGGATTGAAGAGTCTACTCCCGCATACACAAAGTTGGTGTGGTTTTCAAGACTTCCTAACTGTATGACGGTTTCGATAGTCAACACCAAGGCTGAGGGATGACTAAAATCTTGGGTAGATTAGATATGGGTGTCACATATACGGGCATTGCATACGTTATAGTCTCCTAAGCCATTGTTTATCATGAATATGGATATGCATGATGTGGCATGCTCTGGAAACTGGGGTGGCGTATCCAAATAAGATGAGGAAGGAGAAATTTGGGATTCCCTAATGGTGGTATTTGAAGGGTGTGGAGGTCCATTTGAGTTAGGTGTTGGTTTTTCGAGTTCATGATGTTTGGTTGTTGTGGCTTGAATAGGCTATTTGTTCTGCGTAGGGAATGGCATCGATGCAGGTGCAGGGATGTGTAGAGATGTGAATATATTAGGTTTTGGTCAGAAGGGAAGAGGAGGTATTTGTGGTGTGGGAAGGATAGGGGCTCCAATATGCAAGGATGGAGGAGGTAATATAGTCAGTTGTGTGATGGGTGGCAATGGTGGTTGTCATACCGCGGGTAAAAATTGAAATGGTAGAGGTTGTGAGGATTATGGATGCCATAAGAATGGTGGTGAGGAAGGCATGATAGAGGTTTTGGGTCCCCCAAAAGATTGTGCTAATGGTGCATACCTCAATTTTTATGCTTTTGATGAACATTCGGATGTTGAGGTGGAGGTTGAGGAGGATATCGATGCTCCTACTGACTGGTGAGAAGATACAGGGAACAGTTGGGATGATGAGAATGATAGTGTCGTGGGAAGGTTTACAACATTACAAAACTTAAAGGGGTCTCCATCAGTTGGGACACAGTGAACAAGTCTATTATGGATGTACTTGAGGCAATGGTGCAATGTGTATGGGACACACTACATGTCTCTAATACAAGGGTGACCAAGAAGAATATTGTATTGCATTTCTCCTTGGATGATGTGAAAGAGGATGGGGATCATACATATGCCTACGTGAATGGGCAGAACTATGGATCCTATGGTAGGTCTCATGGAACCATCAAAAGCATGTAGGTCTAGGGAAGGTGTGGCAAAATGGGCTAGAGGGAGGTGTAGGTGATGCAGGGTTGCTATGGATATGATGCTGATGGATGAGCCCATGTCAATGAGTACCCACTTGTAGGTAATATCATTGATATTAGCTTGTATGTTAAGGGGAGGATTGGCTCCTTCACCAATGAGTTTTGTCATCTCGTGGTCATGGAAACTAATTGAAGGTTGAAGGCATCATGGGATGTTCTCTATAAAATTGACAAAAGCATTTGTTTCATGTGTCTCTAAGTCAATGGAACATAGGATGTCATTCAATGCCTCGTAATGGGGTTGAGACTGTTGTAGGAGATCAAATATGGATAGCCATGTGGGGGAATTACGTAGCTAATGGGTTAGACTACCATGGATGGTAATCACATTTTGAGGTGGTGGTAGGATTTTAGGCATTTGGGGTTTTTGTGAGGACGTAAACTAGACAGGGGGAGACACAATAGGTGTTGTCTGGTGTGATGGGTACCGTTGGTTCCTCATAGTAAGTTTGATCATACCTACTACTCCATGTAATGGAGGATCACTCTAGACATTGTTTACTTGATGAGGTGGCACTAGAAGACTTTTTGGAGGTCTAGGGGGATTGGGTTCTCTGTGATCCGATAGAGGGTTTTGGAAAATCCCTAGGTTTTAATTCTACAGGGGTATAGGGTTTGCTACTTGAATAGTGCCCTTATCGATTAGGTCTTGAAATTGCCCCTAAAATAAGTGATATGAATCGATATTATTGCCATGCTACCTATGAAAGTGATAGAAGAGCTTCTCATTATAGTCATGAGTCTTAGGTGAATTTGGATCCAATGGGCAGATCTCAGGTAGAATGAGATGGTTGCCCTCGTATAATCTGTGGAACAGGGCTGGTAGCAATTTATATGAGGGTGTAAAGTTATGTGGTGGACCCTATGGGTGCATGCCATAGTATTTCTATGGTTGAGGTGGGGTAGGAGAATTGGCTTGGAGTGCTTGCAATTATAGTGTATAGGGTGGAGGAGTCGGTACTAGTGCTAGGGTAGCAGCTGTGACTTGGTTGGTTTGCGGTGGTTGTGGGTAAGTTTGATTTGGTGTGGATCTATTCAAGTGGAAGTTGGAGTTATAGTTGGATTTGTCTCTCGACTTAATCTTCCCAGACTGGACCTTAATATCTTTGATCACTTTTGCTTGTGAGATAACATCTTCAAAAGTACAAATTTGGTGAAGTTGGAGGGATGTGGAAATGTGTTTGTGGCAACTCTTGAAAAAGAGTATCACAAGCTCCAAGGTGGGGAGGCTATGGGTGAGGTTATGGATAATCATACTCCATCTGGAAACAAACTCAGTAATGGGTTCATCATCCGCCTGTCATAAGGCGTAGACATCAAAAAATGTGGTTTATTGATGGAAAAGTGCTCTAACAAGGAATTGGTCAACTGCTCAAAGGTATACAAGCTATGGTGTGGTAGCATGTTGTACTAATCCAATGCTAGCCCAATTAGGGATAGGTAGAAGGTACACAACATAATGGGGTTACTATCATGAAGCTAGTAGCAGCACGAGCGATAGTTGCTCACATGTTCTTTAGGATCTTCCTTACCTCTATACTTGTCAAATTTTTGTATTTCAAAGCGATAGGGATAAGGAGGAATAGGGACTGATGGATGAACTAGCTTGTTGCATAGTTCATCATAGCAAGGCTTTTGTGGCCCGTAGCTAGAGGTGCATAGGTTCAACATTTTGACTTCATCTCATAAAATTTGAAGTTCGGGTGTCATAGGAGTTGAGGGTTTGGCTATGGTAGGCTGACCTTGTGGATGTGGTGGATATTGGTATTGTTGTTCTTTACAATATTATGGAGAATATTGTTGTGCCTGATCATGATAAGGCAGGTACTGGGTGATATGTGTTGTCGTGTCTACGGGTACACTAGGTTTTGGGGTAGGTGTCTATTGTGAGTGGTAATACTATGATTGGGAAATATATAGTTATGGCAGGGGTACTTATTGATTTGGAGCCTTCTGTACTGGTTGAGCCATGGGTGGTGATGACCAAAATGGAGGAGGTGTAAAGAAGCTAGGTGTATCTGGTGGTAATGTAGGTGTTGGTACTATTGGTGCTAGGGGTGGTCGAGATGAGGTATCAAAAGATAGGATCTGTCTCTACCTTGGAGGGTAGGAAGTAGGGAAGCTAAACTATGTGGAATAATTTGGTTGAGTGGGTGGATAAGCTATCGGTGTTGATCCATAGGTAGGATGGATATGGGTAATGGGAGCCTAAAAAGGAATAGGTTGCGGTATCCTAAATATCATCATAGGCAAATGTGGCTCCAAGGGTTGGGTGTCGTACACTCCAGATACCTAGGAGATAAGCGGGAAAGCTGCCAAAAAAGTGGGATAAGTTGCTAAGGTAGGAGCTTGGGTTGAGGGTAAAGTGTAGGCGTACACTCCCACTTGGGTTTGCGCATCTTGCTTTTGAAGAGGCTACTAGGAGGTACCCTCATATATGATGAAGAACGGCTCTTGGGAAGAGGATGGTTGGTACTCTTGTGAAGAGTATGGGTGTGACGTTTGAGGGAATGCTTGTGGTTCCTATTGGGTAGGGATTTATTGTGTAGTTTAGAAGGATGGTTTTTGGCTTCCTGTAGCGAAGGAGGATGGGTCAGACACAATTCCTACGGTAGGGTTGAATGATGCAACCTTAGGATGGGTACGATTTAGGAGTGAGGAATCATTCTCAAAAAGGTATTGAGATAGATTTTGGAAGAAAGGATGTGCAAATGTGGGTGAAGTAGGCATGACCTCCTCATCTATGGTAAATAATAGAGGAGGTTGTCCTGGTGTTGTTTAGATCACATGGTCACAAAACATGGTCAGTGGATTAGGTGGGGATGGGGCTGAAAGAAGTGGGTAATCTTCCATGAGTGAAGTAGCGAGGATTTCACTCAAATTTGGCATCTCCTCCTGAGGCATCATGTGTGTGAATTGTACATCAAATTCTATGCATGAATCATATGTGTCTATGATCCTCTCCTTCATGATCAAAGAAGTAAGAGTGGACTGACTAGAGGAAGGGGGAGGTCATTCCTCCATAGAGCATGATTTCTCACACGCTCTACTACGGGTGACCACAGGCATAGTGGCATGTGAGAAAATGGGTTTTTAAGAATAAACCCTGTGTGATGTAGACTCAACTATGTCTAATGTGAGTGTGAAGTAAGTGGCATGTTGTATGTAGCAAAACAATATATAGTGCAATGTGTTGAGACCGGTCTGTGATCATGCAAACAACGGTAGACCAGAATAAATTCTAAATGCTAAGAAAATAAAAGTGTTTTGTTCATTTTGTGTGTTGTAATGTTGATACTCCCTATGTATAATCATGGGTAATGGATTTAATACTCTAGCAAGTTGGTAGTGTCGTCAATATAAAACCTCCTAGAACACCCAAATATGCAAAGGATAGAATGGTACTGCGATGTGCGAATGGTGACCTATATGGAAGGTGTAGTAAAATGATATCCTAAAGGGGTGGAACTCACTATGCTGAATCGAGTTTACAATATCCTCTCAAGAGAAGAGGTGGCACTTTTTGAGACCTACTATCAGTATACCCATGCTTTTGCTTCACTCTCGAGCGGGTTTAGTCAAGAACGATAGTTACCAATTCCATAAATTATACAAGCATTATGGATGAAGGCGCTAATCCTATCCCACACCATAGGTAACCACTGGTGATGAAATCTAGGGCCAAGTCACAAAAGTGGAGGATTTTTCGATGATGAAATCCAAAAAACCGCTCCTATGGGGCTACTAGGTGTCTAGGGGGTGATCTGATGCAGAGTGCAACTCGATCCACACCAATCTCGAGCGATGGATTGGGGATGAAGTCCAATCTCACCACTTTTTTAAATACCATGTGAGTGTGTATGGATTTGTGTTTTGCTAATAGTGTTTTCAAGGTAAGAAACTAACTAATTGCCTTTTCAAAAGAAAACTAATCCTAATGCCTTTTCAAAAGAAAATGATTAGATAACTTGTATTATTTGTAAAGAAATGGTCTAGCCTAAATGCCTTTGTGAAGCAAATTAATTTACTTTGAAAAACATAGAAACATGCAATCCAAATGTGCTTGGAATAGAGGGGATTATGAAACCCTAACTTGAACTTTTAGAATACAATTTTTTTTCATAGAATGTAAAGAGGGGTAGAAACCCTAATGTTACTTTAGAATGTAAAGTTCCTTTTATCAATGGAAGCTATAAATGAAGGAAGAACAACATAGACTTATGCCACATGCAAAAATAAAATACAAATGCAAATTTATTTTAGAAATAAATTTTGTACACTTGCTGGAAAGTTGCAGATCCTAAAAATTTTAGAAACCCTAAGGATTCGACAACTTTGCAATGAAAACAAAACGATGTCTAGCAATGATTATTTAACTAGTTAGTGAGATTTTTGTTTCCAAAACTTACAACAGAGGCATAAAATATGAGCATACCTGCATTCTGATGCTAATGGGGGTTTTCTTGGCCCCTAAAAAGATCATCCCAGTTGATTTGGGGGTTTTCAAGGCTTCTGCACTCAAATCACCACCCAGGGGGAAAATTAGGTTTGGAAGGCTTAGATCTGATATCTAATAGTACAGAGGTCTTTCTTAGGTTGTAGAGAGGTCTGAGACAGCAATATATTCTACTTTTGGAGGTCTGAAATGCACTTTTCCATCGAGGGGGAAAATTGGTAGCAAGTTCACGAGGCGGGGGGCGAATCAGCTACAAAGGCTACAAATCATAAATATGATGACCTAAGGTATTTCCTAGGGTTTTTGAGGTCTCTGTGGAAAAAAAATTTGAAACCTGCAAGACACAAAAATAGAGGATAATGTTAGATTTACCAAGAAAATGAATCTAGCACTATCCGTTGTGGGGGTCCCACTAGGCGTGCCAGAATGAAACGATCAGAAAACGGTATTTGATAATTTAACACAAAACACAATGATGCATTAAATAAAGAGACTGTGATTCCATTGATATTAAAATATATGTGTTACAAGAGGGACATGATGCCCTTTTTCCATTTCCCTTCCTAATAATGTTACAATCAATTTGATGCCTTCTTCAATTTTACCTCAGTGTATGTGGGCTTCTTTGTATGTGGGTCACCGTTGGGTTGCTATTGGTTTGATGATGCTTTCCCTCTTCAGATTTGCTACATAACCTGTAAATAACCTACAAAAGAGTGTTAATATGATGGGGGGCTTGCCTTAGTTAGGCCCCATATTTATGAAGATGAAATGACCATAAAAATAGAACAAAACATGAAATAAATTGTGCAGAAGGTAATAATAAGATGAAACAGAACTTACCACCCAAATCTGGAGTGATTTGGGGCCTGTAGACCCAATTCACCACCCAAGGGGTGAACTAAGGCTAGATTCATGGGGCAAGGGGTGATCTGAGTTGTGATGCCTCTTCTAAAAAATCCTTTCGATGGGTTGACTCCTATGCAACTGGGGTTCCTCTATGTACCGTTGAAATCTGATTGTGTGCATCGAGAAATGACTATTCAATATTGGCTTTCCATTTCAACAGATTAATTGTACTTTGTTCAATTTGTGATTCATACTAAATTAGGGTTTTGGGATCTATTATTTATAGGCAAATACAAGGTACAGGGGGGGTTAGATAGACTAAACCTAGGTTTTATTATGACTAGGGTTAGGTTAAGAAATGCAATGTGGCAACATCACATTCCTTATGAGAAATATCTCATCCTCACATGTGTGAGTATGGATTAGGGCTAATCCTAATTAGGAGGTTCTTAAGCCAATTTAGGACATGATTAAAGAAATATTTCAAAAAACCCTAATTTCACACATGTGGGAGGATGTAATTAATGCTAATCAATATTAAGGGTTCTTTTAATCAAATTTGCCCTAAAAAGGTGACTTAAGTGAAGTCAACATTAAATTAGAATTTGGTAATTGATTTATTAATTATTTTGCTCAAATAATGCCCCATGGGGGTTTCAATTACGTGTGAATAGACCGTCGAATGATATTCCAATGCACCGGATGTGATTTGGAAGGCTTATGAGGGTTTAGAACCTGAAAGCCGATGGAGTGATACATGGAGGTCTACATATTACTATGGCGAATTATGGCAATCTACATATTACTATGCATGACTACAATGCTTGACTACGCATGACTATGCATGACTATGATAGCCTAAAATAGCCTAGGGATGTTTGGAATCACCTACGGATATGCAAAAGTACTAATGTGTGACTTTTGGGTGTCTACAGAGACTTCTAATGTTTCCTTGTTTTGAAAATAGAGAAATGAATTGTTATTTACATTATATTTGAGTTAATTCATTTTAGTTGAAAATGAATTAGTCTTTACATTGTGGTTAATATATTTTATATTAGAAAGAAATAATCTTTAGATTAAAGTTAATTCATTTTAATAGAAAAATAAATTGTTCTTTAGATTTAGGTTGATCTATTAAGAGAAAATAATCTTTAGTTGGTGATTGATTCATTTTGATACGAATTACATTATGGTTGATCTATTTTAGATTAAACTAAGTTAATCCTTAGATCATGCTTGATCATTGTTGGATGGAAAACAATCGTGGGATTTCTTTTATGCTTGTTAGGTCCATATTTTAAGTTTGGACTAAAATGAAGTTATTATTTTAAAATTTATGGGAATCCTTCTATAGTTTTGATAACTTAGATTATTAAAGGATTATTCTTTCTTTAGTGAAATTATGATATTATTTGGAATAAGTTGGGGATGAAATTAATGACTATATGGAAATATTAATCTAGTATTGGAGCATGAACAGTCTAGTTTGATTTATTGGCTCATGAAACAATAGAGTTCATAGGATTTATGTTGTATATATTCATATATGAATTGAGGAAAACTTTTGTATTATGAGATATGAATGAGGGATTGGGCATGGAGCCCAATAGACTGATTGGAACTTATGGGGGTTCCATTGTTACTCTATTTGAAAAAAATACTTAAGAGGGGGTTCTTAAGTATCTGTAGATAGAATAATGAATATGGATTTCATTCAAGGGAATTATGGGGTTTCCTCAACATTTTTGTAAAATGATTTACAAATGTTCTTGTTCTATGGGGACATAAGAATGATGGGGTTCTTATGTAATGGCCTTGATATGTTGAGAAAGGAATAAGGGATTCCTTTATGTAGTTGTAAAAATGACTACTAGACTTATGCAATAAAATGGATATTTTAAGGCTAGGTTTTTCTCGAAAGGGTTTCCCAGGATATATGATGTGTTATGTGTGTATTATTTATGGATCTTGCATTGGAATTATTATATGCATGAAAGTATCTAGCTGATTACTTGAGTTGCTATGAAATGTATATGAAATAAAATGGATTTGCATTCTTAATTATCTTATGCTTATAATTAAATTTACTTGTGCTTTGATAGAGTAAGATGAATGTTAAGTATTTCTTTGCAATAGAGTAAGGTTTATGGAAATGTAATATACAAAAGAAAGAGGAGCTTGAACTTAGTTACTTTGGGGTTTGGGGTTATTCCTTAGGAGGGGTTATCTATAGGGGATAAACATAGCTTGACCATAAAGGATGGTATCGAAACTAAGAGAATTATTATGTAGCAATATCTTAGGGTTACAATGGCATGTTGGTAATGGATCATTGATGTGAGACCATAGATGGGATAAGCTTGGAACTCATTGTAACTATATTTAGGTGATGGAATCCTGATGGAAAATTAGGTATCCATGTGAGATATGTCATGTGAATGATAGTCATGGGAACCCAAATAACTATGGAAAATCCTATGAGAGATGTCATTTGGTATGATAGTCACTAGAAAACCTAAAATAATATTGGGTTGCCAATTGAGAGATGTCAAACGAGTGATAGTTTCCTCAATTAAACTATCAAGGGTATGGTTTAATTGAGTAGGATATTTTTACACATGGTATTGTAGGTAAAACTATAAGAAGCTTTATGCCTAGGTACTAGTGGAAATCAAATGAGACTAGTAAGACAATTGGTGTCCCTTCTCAAAAATATGAGATGGGTTTAATTCTTACACTATGGTCAAAATATCTTTCAAAGGAAAGTAAAAAAATGGGGATACCATGAAATGGTGTTATTTAAGTTGTATTGGTAGTGTATAAGGTGAACCCTAGAGTTGATGCAGAATTTTGGTCACTTCTATCCACCCAAGGGTTGTTACAGCATTCAAAACTCGAAATGTGGTAGAAGCTTCTGTTAAGTCTATCTAAAACATATTTGTTGAGTCTTAATTGTGTAAAAAAAGGTCTCTCTCAATTTGGGTAGAATTGGGTTGTTACATACTGTGACTTGTAAAGTAGTGAACTGCATTCCATAATCGCTTGCTCATTTTTTATTTTTTATTTAACCTTATTTTTTAATAAGTATCATTATTACTTTTTCTTTGGTAGTGTGCATCTTTAGTGTTAAAATTAGACTGATATGGGCTCAGGTGAAATGTCTTCTTTCTTAAACTGCACTTTCAAGATGTTTTAATAATGCTTGAATTATCTCAAAGAATCTAAATATAAATACATTATGTGACTACCTACATTGAAAATATGAAAAATTTATGTGGTTGTCTATCTTGAAATTATGAATGCATTATGTGGTTGCCTACATTGAAAATATGAACACTTTATGTGGTTGATTGTCTTGAAATTATGAATGCATTATATGGCTACTCATATTGAAGTATTCATTATAGAAATATGTATTTAGATTACACGTAAACCACATAAGTCATTCTGATCCCTAAGGCTCACCTAACTATTTCAAGGAGGGAGACAAAATAATTATGCAACCTGAACCAACCGAGCATTAGAGTGCTTAAACATATGTAGGGCTATTAATGTTTATCACATGAGATGACATCGTTATGTACTTATCTACTCTTATTTTACCACGTACAATTTTTTGTGTAACCTTTGATGCCAACAATGTTGAACATTGATTGACTTTAGTTTTCAATGAAACTGAGAAAAGGGCACTAGAAGATGTAATTTTCTTTTCAATAAGTCTTTTGGAGAATACTAAAGAATTTTTATCTCCCTCCGTTATTTAATTGACTATTTTTGCCATAAGTCAAAATGTTACAGAGTATATTACTTCTTTTATGGTTATAAAATACATGTAACAAGTGCTTATAATTTATTACCTTGTGATATGCACATTGTCGTTATGACATTTGACAAGTTCTCTCTTATAAAATTCTTGATTTATAAATGTTAAATATTTGTTTGAAGTAAATAATAGTGTATAAAGAAATGTTAATGTTAGAAGTTGATTAATTAAATATTATTTTATGTAAATCATTTTACTTCCTTGAATGATTTATAGAAACGCTACTTTCAAATAGTTAATTATCTTTTTTATTTTTGAAGAGTGCAACCTATTATTTTTAAACAAGTTATCATGAGATTGTTTTTACATTTCCTTTTAAATATTTTATCATGGAGACTATTTTTACGATTGAAAGAATTTACTTATGTCTTTTATTTAGTTACCATGAATATTGTTTATACGTTTTATTAAGTACTATTTATTAAACTTTAATGTCAATAGAATATGTGTAAAAGAAGTATTGTTGAAGTAAATTTGGGTATGCTAAAATTAAGTTTTAATATCTCCATATTTAGATATTGGAACATGCATTGTTGAATTGTAAATACATATAACCTACCTGGTAAATGTGATTTTGGTAACATACAATCATTGTTATCAAAACCAAACCAGTTTTTTTAAGGAGGTGAAACCATAGTTCTAAGGAAGTGCAATAAAATCCATAGGAAGAATATTCGAGATAAGGTAAACTACCTTCTCTTATTAAACTATATAAATTATTCCTTAATATTAAAAGAACTTATCTAGTAACACCCAATACCAATTTTTTACATCAAGGTAAACAATTGAGATTCGAGAATGGTTGTTCTTGATGGGGTAGGTCAAGGTGGGTAGGTAAAGTGGGGTGGTATGAGATGATCCTATAGGCACATAAAATTGACCCACCTAAATGATTCATTATCCCTAGAACCCCTGAGAATCCCTTAAAATTATCAAATGCAATTTTCGACTTCTCTCCCCCATCTTCTTTGATTTTTTCCCTAGTTTTGCCAAATTTACGATCACCTAGTATAGGATGCAAATTTGATAAATTAGGGTTTTCTCTTATAAAGCCTAATTTTTGGGCTGACCTCCAAGACATCGAACCTCACCTAAGTTTTTTCCTTTGTTTTCCCACCCTTTTCCCTCAAAACCACTTATAAATAGAGATTTTGGATTTTTTTTTAACTAATAGTTTTTCTAACAAGTAAGCAACCTTTTCCTAATAAGTGGTTCCAAGTATTTTTTATGAATTCTCCTAAATAAGATCAAGTATCTTCTGGTGTTCTTCTACTGCTTATTTTTGTGATTTTTTTCTCTTGGTGGAAAAGTTTTGGAGCCTTGAGGAGGATTCTACCATTTGTGGGGGTCTTCATCCTTTTGACTATTCTTTCACTACCACTAGGTTCCTTCTTACTTTTTTAGTTTTTTCTAGCTTGTTAATTGTTCATTTTGTGTTTCATTCTACATTAAAAAGCATTGGCACTTTTGTTGTGAATGTGTGCCCCATCCATATAGGGTATAGATTCAGTAGAGCCAAATTAGAAATCACTCCTTATGGGCTTGATTTCAGCTTCATTAGGTTTGGGGGTAAAGTTTCACTTCCAAACCCTTAGTCTATCTTTGCATGTTTCATTTAGGTCATAATATCATTGTTTGCACTCTATTTTTTGCACTATTTCATTTTATTGCATCTTATCTTGTTCACTTCCAAAATATCAATAATCACTTTTGTTTTCAAACAATCATCTAAAAGGACAAAGGGGGCTTGACTACTGAATCTCCAAACTTAGTCACATAATAGCCTAAGTAGACCCCCAAATGTTGATCAATTATTCTAGAATTTGTGAAGTTGTTTTAAAGGTTGTGAGGTTGTTGGATATATTTAGATGCAAGTTAAAAGCTAGGATCAACCACTAGATCAAGTAAGTACCCTGAGCAAAATTCTTAGGTTGTTTTTTGTTTGCTTCCTATCCATTTCTATTCCATATCATAAATAAAAATAAAAATATTTAGATTTTATTTCGAGGTATGTGAAAGAGAAAAGCATATAGTTTGCATCTTAGGTCAGATCTATTTGTGCATTCTCTTGAACCCTTTTTGAAAAGAAAAAGAATTATTTTATTGTAAGTTAATATTTAGTACTCATTGAAAATTAAGAATTATTCTAGGGTTAGTATTTGCTTGCTTGCATTACTAATTATTCTACATTGTTCTTTAATTCTTTTTAGCTTAGATCATAGTAAGGCCAAACATAGGTGCTTGCTCAATATGCACATCAAAAATTTCCATCCAAAACTTGGAGCAAGTCCTTAAATTGTTTCTGGTTAACCCTTTGATCCCCTAAGCTCCTGAGTGTAAAGGCTCAATATACCCCCGTGGTCACCTCAGCTCCTAACAGATCTAGTTGATAATCGTATACCGTAGAGCAATTTTCCTCCCTCCACATATTTGGTGAACCCAACGTGAAAATACATCTTTAGTGACAAGATGAAAAGAGATAAAAACATATAATATTGTACATAGAAAAGCATATAAATATATAGGCATGAGGTCTATATGAAAATATGACAAGTGTCATAACATGCACAACATAGGTAAAGTGCACATTAATTCTAACATCCCTCCTTAATGTGCACTTTCCTAAGTACAAAATGCACATTAACATTTGAACATCCCTAACACAAATTTGAGATAATGTCTAGGCTCTTGCTCTTTGGCTCTTGGCTCTCATTTCTATTAATCTAAAAAATAACTCAGCCTTTAGGTATGTTGCTTCAAGTGTTGCAAGTGTGAACATGTCTTCTTACTTAGCAACCTAAAAAAGGCCTATTTTAAGGCTAAGTGTGAACGCATTTCATTTTGGTCGGCAAAATTTTGTCGGCAAGATTTTTTTTTGTTTCTCTATCTCCCCTCGAATTTTTCCTTTTCCCTTCTAATTCCGCTACTTCTACCACTTATTCCTCCACCCTTCATTTCTTCCTTATCCTTTTCCCCTTATTCCTCCAACTTCCCGTCACATCCCCTATATAAATATATGTGTATTTTTGCTGTGTTGAGATGAATAAAAAAATTGGTATTATTCCACAGTCTGGTATCAGAGCTACCAGGGGCGCAGGCATGGGCACAAAAGCCGAGGAGGAGCTGGGCGAGAGGTCGAGCGAGGAGGAGCTGGCCAAAGTCGAAGGCACAGAGCACGTGGTGCACGCAGGTAGAGGAGGAGGAGCTGAGTTGGAAGTGAAGAAGGAGCACGTGGCACGTGCGGGTTCACTGGCAAGGAGCAGACATAATCACAGTGATCACCCAAAGGCAATCGACTGTTTAAGCATCGATTTAGGGTTATAAACCCTACTGATATCCCCATCCTGCTCGATGTGGGATAATCAAATTTTATTTTTATTTTTAAACTTCAATCGCCACCTCAATAGAACACCACGGTGTTCGAATTGCATTCCAGCCGAGGCACGTAGCACGGTTGGCAAAGACTGTTTGCTGACGGACTGTAGGTCTCGGGTTCGAAACCCATCGAGGAGAAAGGAAAGATATTGTTTTTTATTTTTTATCTCGATCCAAGGAAGTTCATAAAAATTAGGGTGCGCCTTTTTGTTTCCAGCGGAGGTGCTTGGTGCAGCGGTTTAGACGCCCGTCAGTTAAGTCGAGGTCGCGGGTTCGAACTGCAAAAAAAAAAGGTTTTGTTATATAAAAAAGTTTTGTTTTTAAATTATTATTTTTTAAAAGTTCAAAAATTTAATTTAATAATTTTTTAATTTATATTTTAATTATTTTTTTTAAAATAATTACAAATATAAAAGAATTATTAATTTTTTTTTGGACTTTATAAAAATTTTGGAAACTTTTTAGTGGAAAGATACTTTTTTCGGAGGTAAAAGTTTGTGGCACATTGTAAATCGCCCAAGGGGCTTGAAAAGCTTGATTTTTTGAAAACTTTAAAAGGGCCATCTTTGTAAAAGAGGGAGCATAAAAGTGTCGGGAAGCCTTTCGGAGCGCCCGTTTAGCACTTCCAAAAAATTTGCCCCCCCCTTGGAACCTCGTTCAAGGCTAAATATTTATTTTGTAATAGCCTCAACGGCTGTAAAAAGGTGAAAATTTTAACCTTAGAGGCTCTAATGAAGTTGTTTTTGCATTGATGAGTAGATGATCAGATCAACCGGATGCTATCATGCCCTTTGGTCTCTTTTACAAAGAGAGAACGCCGAATGGTTTGACAAAAAAGTTTGAAGATATGGTTTGCATACAGTTTTTAGTCAATTAGAAGACGCGGTTATAGCCCACCAGAGGAATCCGGATTCTGGTTACGAAGCTGACTTAGAAGACAACATATTCGGACAACGAGTGGAGGAGTTCGATTCAGTTGAAGTCATACCTGAGGAACAATCCAGTGATAGTTATACCCCACGCTCGCCAGAGCTAGAGCTAGAGCCAGAGCTAGAGTCGGTTGAGCCAGAGCCAGAACCAACCAACCCTCAGATCAGCGACAGTGCTTCTCTTCAAATATTGGAGCCACCTGAGCCAGCTACTCCTAAAATCATCATCATCAATGACGATGAGGATTCCATTGCCGACAATTTTGGGCATCCAATACTGGGCAATCCACAACAAGAGGAGCATGAAATCAATGAGAGAATTAAGAAATCTCGATTTGATTTGAATCTGTAATTGCTTTGTTTTTCCTGCTTTTAGTCAAATCAAAGTTTTTTTTAAGCAGTAGAAATGGCCTCAAATACAAGTCTCCCAATTCCAGAATTCAATGGTAGTGATTATGAATACTGGTCAATAAATATGAAAACTATGTTGATTGGCAAAGGTTTATGGGATATTGTAGTAGAAGGATATGCAGAACCCACAGCTACCGAATGGGTAGTTTTGAGTGTTGCTGATAAAAAGGCTAAAAAGGAAGCCTAGAAAAATAATTCCTCTGCCCTATACCATATACAAACAACCCTAGATAAGAGTATCTTCCCTAGGATAGCATCCTATGTAACTGCACAAGATGCTTGGGATGCTTTGAAGGAAATATTTTAGGGTAGTGATCAAATAAAATAGGTTAGACTTCAAACACTGAAGAGAGATTTTGAAAATCTCAGAATGCAGGAAAATGAGAAAGTAGGAGACTACTGCGTGCGAGTTAAAGTCGTAGTAGATAAAATGGTCACTCTAGGTGAAGATGTTAAGCCTGAGGTTATGGTAAAGAAAGTGTTACGAACACTTCTTCCGAAGTGGAATCATGTAGCAATCATTATTGAAGAGTCAAAATATTTGACCACTCTTTCTTTTGAAGCACTAATTGGGTCTCTTCTTTCACACGAAGAGAGATTGCAAGAATCTCCTTCCACCAGTCATGGAGGAGATGATAAAGCCTTCACTTCACAAGAAGGAAGAGGTAGAGGTCATGGCAGAGGTCAGCATAGAGGAAGAGGCAAGAACAGTCCACGAGGTGGAACCCCAAATAGAGGAGGATCTTCAAACAGAGGTGGAGGTCAGAATAGAGGTGGACAACAGAATAGAGGAAAGCATCCAGGCCGAGGAAAAGGAAGTGACAAGTCAAAGAAAGTTTGCTACAATTGTGGCAAACCTGGCCACTATGCTCGTGACTGCTGGTCAAAACCCTCACAAGGAAGCGTAGCAGCCAGAGCAGTCAGTATGGCAATTTTGGAGAAGAGGAAGGGACCTCAAATCTCTTTCTCTCATATGGCCAATCAGATCAGAACCTGAATGACACCTAGATTTTGGACACTGGGTGTTCAAATCATATGAGTGGCAAAGAAGAACTCTTTGCTACCCTAGATTCTTCCTACAAATCCAACATCAAGTTAGGGGACAACAAGTCATTGGCGGTTGAAGGCATTGGAGCCATGGAGGTTCCAACAAAAGAGGGCGTTAAACAGGTAAATGATATTTATTATACCCCTCATCTCCAACATAATCTTTTGAGTGTTGGTCAAATGTTGGAGAAAAATTATAAGTTGCTATTTGATGAGGGTAAATGTATCATTTTTGATAAAAGTGATAGGGATAGAATCATTACTCAAGTTCCAATGACAAAGAACAGGTTATTCCCTTTAAATTTTGGTCAGCCAGGGGGAGATCAATTAGCAAATGTTGCTATTTCAAATCCAAGTGTGTTGTGGCACTTGAGATACGGTCATCTGAATTCAGCTAGTTTGAAGATGTTAACCTCTCAAGCAATGGTGACCGGACTTCCTAAAGTTCAGGACAATAAGGAAGTCTATGAAGGTTGTGCTTTGGGCAAGCATGCTAGAACCAAATTCCCATGAGGGCAAGCATGGCGGGCTAGTTATCCACTCCAACTAGTGCATTCAGACATCTGTGGTCCAATGCAGACCAAGAGCATTGGTAACAACTCTTACTTTCTTCTTTTCATTGATGATTTTTCAAGAATGTGCTGGATATATTTTTTGAAGCATAAGGATGAAGCATTTGATTGCTTTGTAGATTTTAAAACAAGAGTTGAAAATGAGAGTGGATATTTTGTTAAGTGTCTCAGATCAGATAGGGGAGGAGAATACTCCTCTAATAAATTTTTGAATTTTTGTAAAGAACATGGAATAAAGAGGTAGTTCACTGCTGCCTACACTCCATAGCAGAATGGTGTGGCTGAGAGAAAGAACCACACCATTGTAGAGATGGCAAGATCTATGCTTCAGATGAAGCATTTGAGTAACATGTATTGGGCAGATGCAACCAGGACTAGTGTGTATATTTTGAATAGGAGCCCTACTTCAAGTTTGAAAGGGAAAACTCCTTACCAAGCATGGTATGGTAAGAAACCAAATGTTAAACATTTCAGAGTGTTTGGTTCACTGGCATACTCACACATTCCTGATGAGCAGAGGAAGAAGCTCGATCCTAAAAGTCAAGCATGCATTTTTGTAGGGTACTGTGAGACCACAAAAGCTTACAGACTCTACAATCCCAGGACTCGAAAGATTGTGCTTTCTAGGGATGTGATTTTTGATGAAGGAGGAGAGTGGGGTCATCCCCAAATATTCAGTAATGTTGAATCTCATGATGTAGGTTCTACACAGGTGCAGCAGATGGCTCCAAAGAAAGGCAAGGATACTCCTCCTCCAAGCCCAAGCAGACATTCTACATCTAGTTCATCATCTTCTTCTCCACAAAGGTCAGTCAGTTCCTCACCAATGGATATTGATTCTCCATCCAGAGGTAAGAGAACTCTCCAGCATCATCCATCTTATCAGATGTTGGATAAAAATTTTCAAAGAAGGTATACTAGAAGTCAAGCTAGTGAGATGAGTTCTGTTTTACAAAGACTTGAAAATATGCATTTGTATGGTGATGATGACTCACAGCTTGAACCTCGAGGAGATATAGTTAACTATGCCTTGTTAACTAGTGCACAACTTGAACCTTCTAGTTATGAGAAGGCATGTACTCAAAAAATTTGGCAAGATGCCATGAAAGAGGAGATAACCTCTATAAAAAACAACGACACTTGGGAGTTGGTAAAGCTTCCTAAAGGAAAGAAATGTGTTGGATGCAAATGGGTCTTCAAGACCAAATTCAATGCTGATGGAAGCATTGAAAGGCACAAAGCAAGATTGGTTGCAAAAGGATTTACACAGAAGTATGGTATTGATTATGAGGAGACATTTGCTCCTGTAGCCAGACAAGAGACCATCAGAACAGTTCTTGCTTTAGCTGCTCATAAAGGTTGGAAAATTCAACACATGGATGTGAAGAGTGCCTTTCTCAATGGGTACTTGACAGAGGAAGTGTATGTTGAGCAACCTCAAGGGTTTCAAGAGCAAGGTAAGGAGCACCTTGTTTATAGACTAAAAAAGGCACTCTATGGCCTCAAGCAGGCACCACGAGCTTGGTACTCATGCATTGATGGGTACTTCAAAGATTTTGGGTTCACCAGAAGCAAAAATGAACCCACCCTTTACTACCTGAAGCAAGGTAATGACATCCTCATAGTTTGCTTGTATGTGGATGATCTCATATTCATGGGTAGTAATGAAAAAGTGAATATGGAGTTCAAGCGCTCCATGATGAAGCAGTTTGAGATGAAGGATCTCGGCTTAATGCACTACTTCCTTGGAATGGAGGTTCATCATTTAGATACAGGGATCTTCATCTGTCAACATAAGTATGCTCGGGACATGATCAAGAAGTTTGCTATGGAGCATTGCAAACTAGTTGCAACTCCAGTTGGACATGGGATCCAATTAAGCAAAGATGATGGAGCACCAAAAGTTGACGTGACCACTTTCGAAAGCATGGTTGGGAGTTTGATGTTTCTCGCCAACACCAAACCTGATATTCAGTATGTTGTTTCTCTTGTCTCTCAATTTATGGCTAGCCCATCTGAGATGCATTTGTAGGCAGCTAAGAGAATTCTCAGATATGTGAAGGGTACATTGGATTTTGGAATCCAGTACCATAAATGTAACACTATAAAGCTTGTAGGCTTCAGTGATAGTGATTGGGGCAGCAACATTGATGACAGAAAATCAACTTTAGGGAACTATTTTAGTCTGGGATCAGGACTAATAACTTGGAGTTCCAAAAAGCAAACTGTGGTAGCTTTGTCTTCTATAGAAGCTGAGTATATAGCAGTCACCTATGCTAGTACTCAAGCCTTGTGGCTAAGAAAAGTGTTGGAAGAGATTGGAGAGCAGCAAAGTGGTCCGACCAGAATCTACTATGACAACATTAGTGCCATTCAATTGGCATACAATCCGATCCACCATAGTAGAACGAAGCATTTTGATATGAAGTACCACTTCATCCGAGACATGGTGGAGCAAGAAATTGTTGAGCTTAAATTTTGCCGCACTTTGGAGAATGTTGCAGACATCTTCACCAAAGGCTTGGCTAAAGCTCAATTTATAAAGCTGAGAGACTGTCTAGTCAGTCCTCTCAACTTTAAGGGGGAGAATGTTGCAAGTGTGAACATGTCTTCTTACTTAGCAACCTAAAAAAGGCCTGTTTTAAGGCTAAGTGTGAACGCATTTCATTGTGGTCGGCAAAATTTTATCGGCAAGATTTTTTTTGTTTCTCTATCTCCCCTCGAATTTTTCCTTTTCCCTTCTAATTTCGCTACTTCCGCCACTTATTCCTCCACCCTTCATTTCTTCCTTATCCTTTTCCCCTTATTCCTCCAACTTCCCGTCACATCCCCTATATAAATATATGTGTATTTTTGTTGTGTTGAGATGAATAAAAAAATTGGTATTATTCCACATCAAGGTCAACCTCTATCTTGGATTTATTACCTTTATAGGTCAATCATTATCTGGTGCCTTAGGGTCAGCCCTTGGATCTATTGCCTTAGGGTCAGTATTTTATTCTAGGTTTATTGCCTCTATAGGTCAACCTCTAGGTCTATTGCCTCTATAGGTCACTTTTTACTATGTTCACCATGGGTATCATTATTTTTCTCCTTCATGGTGAAATTATTCTAGAAGGTGTCAATATCTATAGAAAATGCACCTTTATACAATAAATTGAGCCATGAGAGTATCAAATACTACAAGAAATGCACTCCATATTACAAAAAATTATGAGCCATAGAATAGAATCTTGAATTGAAGGATGGAGAAATAAGAAGAATCATCTGAAGTGTCTACGTCTGTAGCCTTCAAAAGTCATTGTTCAAAGTGGAAGAAACTTTGAAGTCTTTGGATAGATTCTAGGGTGTCAATATTTTGCAGTCCCTAAAGTGGTAAGTGACCTTATGGTAATCTTCTCATCCTAAAAAAATGCATGGATAATCAGTCGATTCATCTGTGAGGTGCTATAGAGAATATCACTAGATGCTATGTTCACTTACAATTTCCAAGGAGTGTCGGGTTCAACCGAAAATGCACTCCATAATACAATATTTTTTTAGCCATAAAAAATTATATACTAAATAGTTTTAAAACTAAAAATGGACACCACCAATGTGTTTGGCTTGAAAAAAAATTCCAATGACTATATATAAGGCTATAGTCAAATATAAATGGACCTTCATGTGTAGGAACAGCAATAGGCTCTATAAGAGAAAAATAAAAGAGGGAAACATCCCTTTACAATTGGCATCTGGTAAAATTCTTATTAGAATATTCAATATGGGAATATTCTCCATGGAATATTCAATGGTGGTAAAAAAAAATTGTAAAATTTTTTTACATTTTTGGTGGCCAACATGGAAAGTCGTGCTCGATCCACCAAGTCAAAGTTCGATCGATTGGCCGCCACATAACAAAAATGGTAGTGCCCAAAATTGGGTACGGGTCCTACGTGTTGGCACGTCCAACTAGCACCATCAGAGGGCATGGTGTTGATCACTTCCTTACCACCTAGTGGTGGTTGATATGTAGGGGGGCATTTTCCCTCTGAAGGTGCTAAAACATCATCCTATATTAAATTTGGGATAATCCTTCGACAACATTGGAAGAGAAGAAGCTCCACACCATCCCCATTTGTGATGCTAATGTATGCCTCCTCATGTCATCCATATAGAAGGCTTGGAGGTGTAGCATCATTTTTACAACACATAAAACATGTAGGAGTAAAATTAAGTAGTAGTGATGGTGGTATGGCCATTAATGGTAAACATTTTTTGATGTCCATCTCTCGATGATGCAGTGTTCGTCTATCAAGCAATTTATAAAACCACATTTTTTAATGGAGTGGAACTTTTGGAAATATCAGGTCTACAACATGGTTTAACAAAGGATGGAGGTGTACTTGGAGCCCAAATTAACATCTTTGGACATGTTTCTATACTTATTAAGTCATATGTGAATGCAATCATAAGTAGTGTATAAGATCCTAAAAATTTATTGAACAAAGACTGTTGAAGAAATAAATATTTATTTGACAAATATGCATCAATATTTTGCATAGGTATTAGCATCACAAGAGCAGTTGGAGAAAAAATATAAAACTACAAAGTAGTATACAAATGCTTGGTACCATAGAGCCAAACTTGCACTGGAGAAAGAAGATGATAATCTTACACATTAGACTCTAGTTTGTCATAAAATCTTAGAGGATAATGCAAGTGCCTTAAAGAGTCAACTTGACCAACAAAATAATGTTGTTGAAAGTTTGATATCAATTACACAACTATTGGAGATCAAAATACAAGAGGCCAAGTTAAAAAAAGACACATTGAAAGTCTAGGTACAATATACAAAGACTTGAAGGAAAGTTTACATTATTGCAAAGTTCTTCTGTTGATGAGGACCTTACGATATTGAGAAGAGAAATTTTTGAAACCTCTAAAAGAGATGAACTTCTAGTTGATCAATAACCTATGAGTAGTACAAGGCTAGATTATCCCTTTAGGGATTTGGAAATTGCCCACGTGGAAGGTGATGAACATCCAAAAAAAAATATTTCATTCAAACAGGAAAAATTTTGTTGAACTTTATCATATTATTCCATCTAGAAATCATGTTATGGATGGCCACTATTTTTACTTTTTAGATCTATAAATTAGGTTGGGTGGCTACACAATAAGTTATAGCAAAATATATGGAAAATAAAGGGGACACGGTAGGTTATCGCATGTTTCAGGTCAATCACATTCGATGGAAAATCTTGGATATTTAGGTTAGCTATGAATCCTATGCATCTCAATGGGTGTCATCATAAGGTTGTAGAGGAGATAGAAGGAGAGACAATGATAGGTATATTCCCTTGAGTATGACCTGCACTTTTATGAACATATTCTCCATCACAAATATCACCTATGGCATATCCCTATCATAGCAAATGCGTAGTGAGTATTCTTCATAATGATCTCATAAACATCATCTACCATCAAAGGATATTTCAATATAGATCATTGATTAACATGGGAATACATTTAATTTATTATCTCTCAGAATGATTTCTTGGTATTTTTATGAAGATTAGAAATGGTTATTCTAGCCGCCAGTTGGGCATAATCAAGATGGTCTACCACACTCTTGTAAACATCAACATAGACATTCTATGTAATAAGGATAGGATCAAAATGCTACCAGTGCCCTCAACAGTCCCCATAGTGGTTGTGGTAGTATGGCTTTAATATTTCTTTGTTGACCACATACTGGTTTTGCATAGGATTTTAAAATGATCAATCGATCAATCACTCACTCTTTCTAGATCCGTCAGTGAGCTCCATGTTCATCTACATACAATGTGAGGATCTTTTATTATGATTGAACACTTGAGGAGCCTCCATCACTGTATCCTACTTGCATACGATCATTACTAGGCCATCTTTGATCGCTTATGACCTCCCTATGAGTCATTGTCCAAGCATCCAAAAATTACTTTCTCTAGCATAATCGCCTTGCTTTCTTTGGTATCTCTATAGTAATTGTATCCTCATGAATGAGAGTCAACAGAGCATTCTCAAGGGAAGACGCATTTTCATTCTTCTCCAACATTAGCATACCCCATTTTGGGTGTATCGCTCACCATTAGCACTACAACCTAGCTAGCTTAGCTAGCGTTGTCTGAGCATGAGGATGCATTGAACCAAGATGATATCAATATGAGCTACCAAGAATAACTTTCTTAATGGTACCTATTTCAAATAATTATTGTAAATAAATATTTTTAGCATCAATCCACCCCAACCAACCACACGTGCAACTCCCAAAAATGATGCATCTATAAAAAATATATATATGATCATAGAACATGACAGTTGAAATATTTGGAATTGTAACTTTGGCAAAAAAGAACCACAACATTAGCTATAAAATATCTAGTATATATTTTTTTAATTTTTTTTAAATAATTACACATACTTGTGTAGAAAAATTGGACAACGGGCACATCCAGGCCCATGAGGTAGCACCCAAGATGTTATGCATCAAGGCCAAAAAGGACCATATTTTTTTGGTTTTTAAATTTTCCTTCATGTAGGGCCAACACATGGCTCCTAGTCTTCTATAAACATGGTAGTTATAGGAGCAGATGGCAAGCTCCATTGTAGGCTCTAGAATAGGGATCTGCATATTCCATTAGAACTTAGTGGCAGTGAATCCTATAAAATAGCAATATTGGCTAGAAAAAATTGAAAACTTCATAGTTAAGCATCCTAGGACAAAGTAGGATTGGGATAGGTGACCACCTAGAAATTATTAGGGTTGCACCCTCTTCAAATCAAATTCATGTTTCAAAGCTTGAAGCTTCAAGGGAAGCCATGAAATCCTCTCCCTCTCCATTGGCTTTCTAGTTTATGATCCATAAAAGTGGAGAGCATACTCCCTGAGCTTTTGGAGAAGGATGGAGGAGGGGTAATTGCCTTTAATTTCCCCCTTAAGCATACGAGGTAGGAAAACTAGCTTTGATACCAAATAATAGGATTGAAAATGAGATTTTTTTGTTACATAGAAATGAGTACAAATATATAGGCATGAGGCCTATATGAAAATATGACAAGTGTCATAACATGCACAGCATAGAAAAAGTGCACATTAATTCTAAAATTCTCCCTTGTGCACTTTTCTAAGTATAAAATGCACATTAAAATTTGAACATCCCTAACATAAATTTGGGATTATGTCTAGGCTCTTGCTCTTTGGCTCCTGGCTCTCGATTCTATTGCTCTAAAAAATAACTTAGTCTCTTGTTTTATTTCCTCTATAGGTTATCTATTGTCTAGTGTCTCAGGGTCAACCTTTGGGTCTGTTGCCTCAGGTTCAACCTCTTCCTCAAGTCTATTGCCTTTGTAGGTTAGCTTGTAGGTCCATTGCCTTTATAGGTCACTACTTACTATGTTCACCATAAGTATGATTATTTTTCTCCCTCATGGTGAAACTCATCTAGAAGGTGTTGGTCTTTGCCTAAAATGCACCTTTATACAATTAATTGAGCCATTTGAGAGTGTTGGAAACTACCAAAAATGCACTTGATATTACAAAAAATGATGAGCCATAGACTAGAATCTTGAATTGGAAGATTTTTCCATGTCAAAAAAACATTAGAGCACATTAATTCTAACATTTAGTGGCTAACTTAGGAATCCTTTTCCTTTTGTTTTTTTCTTTTAAAAAATTTAAGAAATACCATTAAATTTGTTTGCTTAGAATCAGAAAACATTAAAAACATCTTAAAATTTTCCATTTGTGTATCTTTTGCTAGTTTTTAGATCTTCGTTTTCTCCTTTATCCTTTCTCTTTCTCCTAATGGCTTCCAATATTAGGAGTGAGAAAAGACTTTTAGAATCTAGTGATATTCTTCAATAAGTTCATGAGATTGATAGGGAGAATCCCAATCTAGAAGAGAAAGAAATGTAGAACTTGGTAATTACCTTGATCCTACTAAGGGATCTAATGGAAACCTCACTTTTAAATCATTTGATCATATCTAAAATTTCTTTAAATATCATAGAGATGCCTTGAATAAGGGTATGGGTGAATAAAACCAACTTGAAGAGGTTGGTACATCTCATCACCAAACCATTTCTCCTCAAATTATTCAAACCAATGCATTTTTTTAATCTTTGCATCACTTTAATCAGTTTTATAAATAAACATATGTAACTACTGTAACCACCAACATTGGAAGAATTTCACGAGTTCCTCCAACTAGTAGTGCATGTCAATATTATGCTTAATTTCCTCCTCATTCTACTAATCTCAACATTCATTCTTCTATTCCATAAAATATCAGTTATCCTCCACATCAAGAAACCACATATCATAACCCATATCATAATAGTGTTAATACCTCTGACGTTAACCAAGTTTCCTTTCAATAGCCTAACTATCTCCCCTAGGGAATCTAGGGGTATTGCACAACAACAATCCTAATATGCAAAGCTTGACAAGTGTGGTGAAACAATTGGTTTTAATAATGGATATGATTCAACCTCCAATTTTCACCTACAACTATAAGGAAATGTGCAATCATCCCTTAGACCCTATAATTACCTCTAGGTCCTACCCTAAGTATTTTTCAATGCCATTTTTTCCTATTTATAAGGGAACAAAGGACCTAATTGAAAATTTAAAAATATTTAGGACAACATGCCATGATATTATATATGATGACATGGTAATACTAAATATGTTTCCCAAGATTCTTGGTGGTATGGCATTGGAATGGTATTACCAACTACCTAGTCATTCTTTGAGGAATTTTGAAGAGACAACAAAATTCTTTGTTCAACAATTTGGAGCTTATGTTAGAAAAATATGACTATGAAATATTTTTATCTATTGAATCAAGGTAAAGATGAATTTTTTTCAAAATTCTTATCTCATCAAAGAATTTTAGTTGGATGGTTAAGATATACCTTACCTCCCCAAGATATGCTAGAGATATTTATTGGAAATTTACAAGATTACATATCATATAATTTGGAAACAACTATTACCTTTTTCGAGCAAGCAATAGATATGGAAATAAGGGTATATCAAGCCCTTATTCCAAGAGGTAAACTTAAATCAAGGAAATAAGAAGATAGGACCACAAAAACCCAATATAAAAACAAGCATGTAATCAGTGATGGGTTCACATTTGCTTGGTTTATTGATGAAATTATACTCATATACCTTGATGACTTAACAATTTTTCATAGACATAAGTAAAAACATTAAACATTTAGAACTAGTTATCAAAATATGTAGGGAGTACAGGAGGAAGAGCATTCAATATCCTTCATTATACAAACACTTCATAATTATGAAGAGTATTACACATTCATAGAAAAATATGTATTCACCAATATGAATGCTCTTAGAAAATTTAGATGTTACTTGACCCAAAGTAAGGCCACCATATTCATAGTTCAGCTTGATCTAAGAACCACAACGCTACATGGTAAATTGGAAGAAAAAAGAGAAAGTTGAATAAACAAAATTCAAAAATTTGATATAGAAATTAAGCCAACCACATTGGTCAAAGGGAAGCACTGATTGAGAATATCGCTATGTTATCTCCTAAAGAACAAATATCACTTGTAAAATAATTTAGTCAGAGGAATAAATAGGGTGTATGGGTACCATCAAGAGATATACGATAAGTCATATCTTGTGAGGTTTAACATTGAAGAAAATAACTAGATTCATACAAAATATGACCCAATTCACTTGGCTAGATAATGTTCTTTTTTGCAAGGGATGTGATAGGGTATTGCTAAGATAAATGGAATAAGAGAGAATAAAAACCTTCATAAAATAATATCATGATAAATATTGTAATTATTCCATATGAATGATGACTTATAAGATCTTAAGGGTAGGAAACTATTGGCCCACAATCTTCATTGACTATTTTCAATGTGTAAAAGACTATAAATTCTGCCACATGTTTATAGGGAAAAGAAGGAAAGCTTTAGTGCCCCTAAAATATATAATTGTCACACATCCCTTTCAAAAATAGGGGCTATATTTCATTGAAAACATTAAGCCTTTGTCAAGTGTTAGATATGGATGGATTTTAACCATCATACATTACTTTACAAAGTGGACTAAAGCAATGCTAGTTAAGCTATACAATTAGCAAGTGATCATACAAATATTAGAGGATATAATCACCAAGTTTAGGACTCCCTCAATGGTTATCATTAATAACACTATAGTATTTATAGGTTTTAAGCTAATGTGCTTCCCACTTGTATATGGTTTTATCTTGAAAACTTCTTTCAATCATTATCCTCAAGGCAATGACTTAGCAAAATCCACTAATAAAAACATTATCAAAATCTTACATAGAACAATAGCTAAATCATGAAGATATTGGCATAAAAATTTGAGAAGGTAATTATAGGTAAGATAGAGTAGCACCAAAGGCTTCTATTGGGTCATCACCCTATAAAGTTGTTTTTGGTAAGGAAGTAGTACTGCCAATAAATTTAGAGCTCCCTTATCTTCAGATATCCCAATGGTTGGAACTTAAATATATTGACATCGGTCCAATGTAGACATGCCTAAACACTCTATTATTCTTGGAAGAAAGATAAAAAACATTCAAAATTTTTGTTCAATTCCATTTTGCAATTACAAGATGGTTCAATAAAAGAGTAATTGATGTAGAGCTCAAGGAAGAGAACTTTTTTTTCAAGTGGTATGAAGATAGAACCAAGCCTAGGAAACACAAAAAAAATGACCCCCTCTAAAGTGGGTCATACCAAAGTAATAAAGTGAAAGGAGCCAATACCTACAAACTAGTGATGCTCAATGGAAGGTTATTATCTATCTTAGTCAATGGGTAGCATCTAAGGCACATATAGAAACCCAAAAGAAGGAAATTGTAAATAGATATTGTGAATGCAAAATCAAGCAACACCAAATATAAAATATTGAAATAAACAAGCAGTATAAATACACAAATAATTACACAAGGAAATAGATTTTTTTATTAATTTCGATGAATCTCCAATAGTACAATAAATAATACCCCAAATATGGGGTTCACAAAGCTTTTTATTTTGATACAATTTATTACAATGCACTAGGGTTCTCCGAAATCCTAGTTAAAAATGATTATGGTGTCTTCACGCCTGATTTGATCCCAAAAAATTGTGGATGGGCTTTGGATATCCTTGATAGGGCCAACCAAGCTTCAACAACCTTCAATGAATATTTCTCTCACACCTACACGTAAAAAATAATAACAAGAGTTAGTAATACCTGTGAGGACTCCACTATGTGAGACCCTCAAAAATAAAATCACTAACACTAGTATTATAGTAAAAGTTATACACAAATGATAAGAACATAAAATGATGTACACAAAAATATTTACCTTGTTAACTCACTACTTTTGTCTTTTTGGATGATGTCTTTAATGGTTGTGTGGATGCCCTAGGGGTACCCGAGGTCTGTGGAACTTCATATATAGCATAGAAATGCTCATGGGTGCTTAGTGATGACTAAAAACATCTAAAGGCACTCTATAAACTCTATAGGGTGCTCATGAGGCTTTGTGGGGTATTTGGTCGTTGAGGAGAGGGTTTAAAAATCATATCTAGTTCACATGAGGTGGGTGATAGCAGATGTGAAAGGTGCAATATGATGGGGCTAGGGTTAATGAAAAGGATGCAGAAGGTGGGAGAAGTGTGGATGGATTTCTTGTGAAATACCTATAAAAAACTCTCGTGTAACCCCTTGGACTCACAAAAGTGAGTGACATTTATAATTTACCTTTGACTATGTTAGGGTTTCAATGACACTTAATGAATGGTTGAGATTAAAATATAATCAAGGACTGAGATTGAGATTGATCAAGTGACATGGATTATGATAAATGGGTGGTCAAGATTAAGTCGTGGATGGATGGTTGTGATTTATTTAAATATATTGTATAAATATATTAAAATATTAAATTTATACATAAATATAAGTAAAGATATATATAAATAAATGGTGGATGATTGTGATTGGCTGGAGCATGGATGATGAATGGCTATATTTTGGTGTCTACATATGCTCCTTTTTGTACCATGTTGCGTGAAACACAATGTGGTGCAAAAATATGAGACACCTGGTTTAGCTTGAAGTAGAAGCAGCTTTCTTTCATTGGAATGCAAAGATAATATTGAAGACAAAAGAATTTGGAGTGTGTAGCTTACCCCCTCAATTGGCGAATGAGTGAAAATGATTCTCACAAGCCAATTAACAAAATTGTGGGGTGAATAATGTAATGAAATTATGCAAGTGTAAATGTTGAATGTGCATGCAAATGTAAATGTGATTCAATTTTTTTTTTTGAATTTGGGTTATGTACATATATTACAGGTAAAATTTTTGGTTATGTGGATCAATGAGATGGAGGTGGTGGTTCACCAGTTGGTGTGGCTCACTCTTGAGAAAGAAGCAAGAGAATAATGGGCTGATGGATAGGGAAAATTCTAAGGTAAAACTCATCATGTTTAGTGTGTGGGATGATTTCTCTTCAGATTTATCAGAAATTATCAACATAAGGTTGAATTCTTCATAAATTTCTTCTTTAGAGTCATCATGGTGTAAACTCAGCTACAAGAGACCAATAAAATGGACTCCAATCACATAACACAAATGCAATATAATGGAAGAAACCTACAAATCAATATTCTTCTCATTCTTTAATTCACACCCCTTCTCCAAAAGAATACAATCCGTCATATAGCCACCGAAAACCAAAGAAACCCTAAAGAAACCCTAAAAACATCTTTTTTCTAAAAAATGCTAAAAATAGAAATGAGTTGGATTGCGCCCAAATTTTGTGCACACATCCCTCTTACAATAATGAACCTTACTTTAAAATATTAGGTCTCAACTTAAGGTATAACAAAAGATAATAAAATTCTAACATTCAAAAAAACCCAAAAAACCCGAGAACCTATTCTAAAAGCTAATTTTGGGACACTAGATGGAGGAGTTAGGTCCTGAAAGTATGTTTTTTGGAGGTTTAGGCACATAAAATATGATCCTAATGTAGAAAACACATGCAAAACCACCTGTTAAATTTCAATGCAAATGGGCATACGGTTCACAAGTTATGGCTCCGACAAGGTGCATCACATCAGGGTGATGGTCTTCTTCTTCTGAATTTAGATTAAGCCTTTGAAAGACTTTTTCAAAAGAAGATATGGAATAAAATGGATGGTAGCCTAGACCTGAATGGTCATGTGCTTCTCGATATAGAGTATCAATTATCTTGTGCATTCCTTGTTCATGTTGTCCTAGGCCATTTCTTTACCAATTATATCAATGAAAATAACATGATGGAAAACCTGATACTTGTTGCATATTGGTAGTTGTTGGTTCTTTTGTGATTCTTTCAACCTGTAGACACCAAAATCTACCCATTCATCATCCATGCTCCAGCCAATCACAATCATCCACCATTTATATATATATATATATATATATATATATATATATATATATATATATATATATATATATATATATAAATATATATATATATATATATATATATATATTTATATATAAATATTAATTTGTTTAAATATTTATATTTATATATTTATACAATATATATAAAATAAATCACAGCCATTCATCCATGACTTAATCCCAGCCACCTATTTATCATAATCCATATCACTTGATCGATCTCAATCTCAGCCCTTGATTATGTTTTAATCTTGGTCATTCACCAAGTGTCGTTGAAACCCTAGCATAGTCAAAGGTAAATTATAAATATCACTCACTTTTGTGAGTGCAAAGGGGTTACATGGGAGCTTTTGATAGGTATTTCACAAGAAATACATTCACATCTCTCCCACCTTATACATCCTTTTCATTAATTCGAGCCCCATCATATCGCACCTTTTGCATATACTACCACCCACCTTGTGCAAACTAGATATGTTCTACAACCCTATCCTCAACTGTTGAACATCTCCTAAAGCCTCCACAGCACCCTTCGGATTTTACAAAGCACCTATAGGTTTTTTCAATCATCCTCAAATGCCCGTGAGTGTTTCTATGCCAAATCTAAAGTTCCACGGACATTGGGTGCCCCTAGGGCATCCATGCAATCATTAACAGCATCATCCACGAAGATAGAAGCAGTGAGTTAACAAGGTAAATATTTATGTTCACATCATTTTATGTTCTTAAAATTAATTTATAGGTTTTATTGAAACACTAGGGTTAGTGATTTTATTTTTGAGGGTCTTACATAGTGGAGCCCTCACAAGTATTATTAATTCTTGTTATTATTTGTTGTGTGCAGGTGTGAGAGCAATATTCATTGAAGGTTGTTGAATCTTGGGTGGCCCTATAAAGGATATCCAAATCCCATCCATAATCTATTGGGATCAAATTAGGCGTGAAGACACCACAATCATTTTTAACTAGGGTTTCGGAGAACCCTATTGCATTGTAATAAATTGTATCAAAATAAAAAGCTTTGTAAACCCCACATTTGGGGTATTCTTGATTGTAATATTGGAGATCCACCAATATTAATAAAAGAATCTATTTTCTTATGCAATCATTTGTGTATTTACATTGCTTGTTTATTTCAATATTTTATATTTGGTGTTGCTTGATTTTGCATTCACAAATGGTGATCATGGTGGGACCCACAATGGGTTCTTTATGCTAATTATCTTGTCATTAACTCACTATTTTTATTTTCTATCTTGCAGGTTTCAGGAATTATGTTGCGATTTTCATAGAACTAAAATTTTTGAAGCTTCAGACGCTAATCCAAGGTTGCACAAACTCCCTACGGTGCTCGAGGGACACCCCCAAGAGTTCAAAATGTTCCCTAGTACATTTTAGAGACTCTAAAAGGTGTTTCACATAATGGGGAAGAAAAACGTAGGCTTCCTAATAATTCTGGTTAAAACCCTAGCTCCATTTTTTATTTTTTTGCTTTTTAAAAGTGATATTAAAAGGAAAACATTTACTTTTGGATTTTAAAAAGTAGTGCATTTTTAATTTAGGTATTTATTTGTTTCATGTGGTTTGCATTTATGCATTCATGGTAGTTGCATAATCACATTTCATTTAAATTTTTGCTATTTTTAAGCATTTTCCATTTGCTGCATTTTATGTGTTGTATGCATTTGAAAATAAAAAGCATTTTAGTTGCATTCTAGGGTAAGAAAGTGTATAAGTAATTGTACTCTTTTCTTTTGTCTTGTATTCCTTTGGATTGTGATAGATTACCTTTGTTCAAGTTTCCTCCTGTTGTTGGAACCACTTGTTGGTTCAGGGCAGAAGAGTTGGGCGAACCCTCCATTGTTGGAATCACATGTTGATTCAGGATGGATCTTAAGCGGTGTACCCCAAATATCTTTTGAGGGCTTATACTTGACATTGGAATCTTTAATCATAAATTTTGGTTGAATTCATTACAAAGAAAAAAGTGTGATTTCTGTGCATTTTCTTCTTGTGTGCACATTTCATTTTAAACATTAGTATTTGGATTTCATCACCAACTACTAATCAAGACCAGAAATGGTGGGCTTCATATCCATCCGTTGGCTTGACCCCCTAGAACACCATAGCAGCCCATGGGTAGAATTTCTAGATTTCATCACCAAGAAATATCTCATGTCTTTCATCCTAGGCATCTTGCATAGTTGTTCAGGTTTAGGATTTTTACATCTTAAACACACAAAACCAATAAAAAACAAAAATAAAATTTTTTTGCAATACTAGGGCATACTTTGTTTGTTTGTTCTTAGTGTTGTCATTTTTATTTCCATTTCACACATTCCATGTTCAACACTACATTTCACACATTTCATGTTCAACATTGCATTTCACACATTCCATGTTCAACATTGCATTTCACACATTCTATGTTCAACATTACATTTCACACATTCCATGTTCAACATTACATTTAACACATTCTTAGTTCAACACTGCATTTAACACATTTCACGTTCAACACTGCATTTCACACATTCCATGTTCAACATTATATTTCACACATTCAATGTTCAATATTACATTTCACTCATTCCATGTTCAACATTACATTTCACACATTCAGTGCTCAACACTGCATTTCACACATTCTATGTTCAACATTATATTTCACACATTCCATGTTCAACATTACATTCACACATTCCATATTCAACACTGCATTTCACGCATTCCATGTTCAACACTGCATTTTAGAAATTCCATGTTTAACATTGCATTTTACGAATTCCATGTTCAGCACTACATTTCACACATTCCATGTTCAACATTACATTTTACACACTGTATTTTACATATTCCATGTTCAACACTGCATTTCAAATATTCAATGTTCAACATTGCATTTCACACATTTCATGTTCAACATTGCATTTCACACATTCCATGTTCAACATTACATTTCACACATTCCATATTCAACACTACATTTCACATATTCCATATTCAACACTACATTTTAGACATTCGATGTTCAACATTGCATTTCACACATTCCATGTTCAACATTACATTTCACACATTCCATGTTTAATATTACATTTCACACATTTCATGTTCAACATTACATTTAACACATTCTATGTTCAACACTACATTTAACACATTCCATGTTCAACATTATATTTTACACATTGCATTTCACACATTCCATGTTCAACATTGCATTTCACACATTCCATGTTCAACATCGCATTTCACACATTCCATGTTCAACATTACATTTCACATATTCAATGTTCAACATTATATTTCACACATTCCATGTTCAATACTGCATTTCACATATTCCATGTTCAACATTGCATTTCACACATTCCATGTTCAACATTACATTTCACACATTCCATGTTCAACATTATATTTCACATATTCCATGTTCAACATTACATTTTATACATTGCATTTTACACACTGCATTTCACACATTCCATGTTCAACGTTACATTTCAGATATTTCATGCTCAACATTACATTTCACACATTCCATGTTCAACATCGCATTTCACACATTCCATGTTCAACACTAAATTTCACACATTCCATGTTCAACATTATATTTCACACATTCCATGTTCAACATTACATTTTATACATTACTTTTTACACACTACATTTCACACATTCCATGTTCAACACTGTATTTCAGATATTTCATGTTCAACATTACATTTCACACATTCCATATTCAACACTGCATTTCTCGTATTCCATGTTCAACACTACATTTCACACATTCCATGTTCAACATTACATTTCACACATTCTATATTCAACATTGTCTTTCATACATTCCATGTTCAACACTACATTTTAGACATTCCATGTTCAACATTGCATTTCACATATTCCATGTTCAACACTGCATTTAACACATTCAATGTTCAACATTACGTTTTACACACTGCATTTCACACATTCCATGTTCAACATTATATTTTACATATTGCATTTCACACATTGCATTTCACATCAATTTCAATTTCATTTCATCATATCCTCCTAGTCACTCACATCATCAGTCATCAAGAATATTACGGATTCTCAAGAATATTAGGGATTCTTAGTCATCAAGAATACTAGGGATTCTTAAAAATATCTTGTGTCAAAGAGAGATAACACATACTTGGGTTGAACCTCAAAGTAAAAAGGGTATTCCTTGCTTGTCCCATCATGCAACATAGTCCACAAAAATAGTGGTTTTCACCACTATCACAAATTTCAAAATAAAATAAAGAGTAGGGTAAAACCCCTAAAAACTCTAAATATTTTACACATCACACACCATAGATCCTCAAGTTGTAAGGATAGTACTACATTTCCAGTTAAACGGTTAGGTAGTCATCCCCAAAACTTAGAGATCAAATTATTGTACTATGGAGCTAATCTCCACCAGAGCTATAGACACTTAACTGGAAATAGAGTACACTTACACGTGGCAACACGTCTCTTTTAAAGAGACCTATGATCGCACATAAGGACAAGCTAGCTTCTCAGTCTTATCTATAACAGGTTTCATCTCAATTTTCTCAATATGGGTTAATGAAATCACATGCACACATTGGTTCTTGATTACCTTGAGTCATTATCATGCTCATGATTCGGTAAATGAATTCATTGTACACGCATTTGGTATTGAGAAATTAGACAATATTTAGTTTGTTTGATATCATTAGTATGTCTGAGTCTCTGAAAAATAATATTTCTTCATATCAACATCCATATCTTCCTCCATATCAACATCCATATCTTCTTCCATATCAACATCCATGTTTGCTTCCATATCAACATCTATGTCATTGCATAAGTCTTCCATTTCACATGCCACTAGTTTGGTGTCCCTGATTAAACAACAATGCTATCAATGGCCAAAGCAAAATTTAAACTATGAATGATCATTAGAACATTAACATTCATACACATTGTCATTTTCATTAATCATCCATAAACACAAGAATCCACACAAAAACATTTACACAAAAGCATAACACAAAAGTAAAATCCATGTATATATATAATTTACATATGCAAAGATCGCTAGAAATTTTAAACAACACCATAACTTGGGGGTGTTCAAGGTATTGCACCCTCATACCAATTAAACAAATAAGCATACAACTTTGGGATGCTCAATATCACACCTTCCCCACCATTTAAACAAACAATTCAATCACACATACAAATCACATTATCAACAAGTCAATTGCTAGGTTTAGAAGATTGTGTCCTTTTGTCAAAGGTTGAGCTCTTTGCATCACAAACACACATCAAGGAACCAAAATTATTTGGTCACATACACATTACATATTCAACAGGTCAATTGCTAGGTTCAAAAGGTTGCATCCTTTTATCAAAGGTTGTACCCTTTGCCTTGCATTCACATCATCCAAGACAATTACTAGGTTCAAAAGGTTACATATTTTATCAAAGGTTGCACCCTTTGCCTCGCATTCACATCATCAACACATAAATTGCTAGGTTTAAAAGGTTATATCCTTTTTATCAAAGGTTGAACTCTTTGCCTTACATACACACATCCTTACATCCGCATTCAACATCATCAATTTCATTCATCACTACACCTTCCTTCAATATTTGTCAAATACACTTACAAGTACAAGTGAACCTTGTATCTGGTGGTCTATCCTAATCACTTGGTGATTGTAGTGATTGGTTATCCATGCAATTCAGTAGGATGGGTAGATCACCATAAGGACACTTACATTGTCACAAAACACTCATCTGTTAGGGAAAATATATAATTCATCGTTGCAATTTTCATAATCATTGCATTTTTCCATGTCAAAAATCCCTTCATCTGTTAGGGCAAAAATAGAATCATTCATTGCTTCATTCATACACCAACATTCAACATCATCAATCTCATTCATCATTATACCTTCATTCAAGTACAAGTGAACCTTGTATTTAGTGGTTTATCCTAGTCACCTGGTCGTTGCAGTGACTGGTTATCCATGTAATGTGATAGGATACGTAGATCACCATAAGGACACTTACATTATCATAAATTCCTTCATATGTTAGGGTAAAAATAGAGTCAATCACTTGTATTTTTATTAAAATCCTTCATCTATTAGGGCAAAAATAGAATCCATCATTTACTATCAAAAATCCTGTCATCTATTGGGGCAAAAATAGATCACATTCACATTCACATTCAACATCATCAATTTCATTCATCATCACATCTTCATTTAAACAATTTTTAATCAATCAACCATTGCATTTACATTCAAAATTTGTCAAATTCACCCCAAATTTCAAGTGAACCTTGTATTTAGTGGTTTTATCACAAACTCCTTTTATGTTAGCGCAAAAATAGAATCGTTCATTTACATTATCACAAACCCTTTTTATGTTGGGGTAAAAATAGAATCACTCATTGCACTTTTCATAGTCATTACATTTTCTCATGTCAAAAAGCCCTTCATTTGTTAGGGCAAAAATAGAATCATCCATTACTTAATTCATACTTTTTTTACAACACCATCAATTTTATTTATTATTACACCTTCATTAAATATTTATCAAGTACATTTACAAATACAAGTGAACCTTGTATTTAGTGGATTACCCTAGCCACCTGGAAGTTGTATCGATTGGTTATCTATGCAATTTGGTGGGATGGGTAGATCACATAAGGACACTTACATTATCAAAAAATAATCCTTCATCTATTGGGACAAAAATAGAATCATTCCTTGCATTTTTCGTACATTCATTTATACATTGTCAAAAATCCCTCATTTGTTGGGGAAAAAATAGAATCAATAATTGCACTTTCCCATGTCAAAAATCCCTTCATCTGTTGGGGCAAAAATAGAATCATTCATTGCACTAGCCATACATTTGCATTCAACATCATCAATTTTATTCATCATTACACTTTCATTCAATATTTTCCAAATACATTTGCAATTTCAAGTTAACCTTGTATTTAGTGATTTATCCTATTAACCTAGCGATTGCAGCAATTGGTTATCCATGCAATTAGGTAGGATGGATAGAATACCATAAGGATTCTTACATTATCAAATATCCATTTTATGTTATGGCAAAAATATAATCAGCCATTTACATTCACAAAAACCCTTCATCTGTTGGGGCAAAAATAGACTCAATCATATGCATTTATAAAACACCCCGTTTCTTTTAGGGAAAAAATAGAATCAATCATTTACATTCACAAAAACCCTTCATCTGTTGGGGTAAAAATAGACTCAATCATATGCATTTATCAAACATCTCTTTTTTGTTAAGGCAAAAATGGAATCAATCATTTACATTCACAAAAATCCTTCATCTATTGGGGCAAAAAAAACTCATACATATGCATTTTTCACAAACCCCTTTTTTGTTAGGGCAAAAACAGAATCAACCATTTACATTTGCAAAAACCCTTCATCTATTGGAGAAAAAATAGATTCAATCACTTGCATCCATACATTCAAAAACATAGTTTACCTCCACAAAATCACTCTATATTTCATCTATCAATGCATTTCTCATCATCACATATTCATTTTAAAATCATTTTCATCCATCAATCATTGTATTTGCACATTTTGTCAAGTCATATACAATTTCAAGTGAACCTTGTATCTAGTGCTCTATTCTATCTCCTTGGAGATTATAGCGATTTGCATCAATGCAATTCGATAAGATGAGTAAATCACCATAAGAACACTTTTCCATATTCATCATCATAAATTTTATTGTTCAAAAATAAAATCAATTTTGGTACCTCATCTTTTGAGTGAGACTATGCCAAGACCAATTTGCTCAATAGTTGTCATTGATGCCCTTTTCCATGGGGTTCCCAACATGGATAACTTTCATCATTTCATTTACAATTACACTAGTCTCCAAGGATACTGGTCCAGTAAAGTGATTGAGCAATCATTTAGGAATTTTGTGTGGGAATTAGCTACAATCATGAGTGGCCTCGAGGGAAAGACTATTTTCTTTTCTTTTTGCATTTTCATATTTGCATTTCAATGATGCCAAAAGGTATTTTATTCAACAACATGGAATCATCCCAAACTTGGGGTAACCAAAATTTGATTTTGAATTCCCACAATGGGATACATCTTACATGATCATGGCATTTACACTTGGCAAAAAACCCTTTTCTCTATTAGGGTAAAAATAGAATCAATCACTTGCATTTCACAACAACCCCTTTTTTTATTGTTAGGGCAAAAACAACATCACATTTACATCATACATTCACATCTCCATCAACCAATTACATTTTACATTGCACAATTCTTTCAATTGGCTTGTGAGATTCATTCTTCACTGATTCGCCAATTGAGGGGGTAAGTTACACAATCAAAATTATTTTGTCTTCAATATCATATTTGAATTCCAATGAAATAAAGTTGCTTCTACTTCAAGCTAAACCATATTTCTCATATTTTTGCACCACATTGTGTTTCATATAAAAAGGGATATCTGTAGACACCAAAATCTAGTCATTCATCATCCATGCTCTAGTCAATTACAATCATCCGTCATTTAAATATATATAGTAGATTATTGTGATTGGTTGGAGCATGGATGATGAATGGCTAGATTTTGGTGTCCACAGATGCCCCTTTTTGTACCATATTACGTGAAACACAATGTAAAATCAAAAAGGTAAACAAATCAAAACTAAATTAAAATTGAGATATGACCAAAGGTGTTATGTACCTTTGGAGCTTTTAGAGTTGAAGTGTGACCAAAGAGATTAGGTACCTTTGGATATTTTTTGAAATTGAGATGTGACCAAAGGGATTAGATACCTTTGGGGATTTTTGAAATTGAGATGTGACCAAAGGTATTAGGTACCTTTGGAGCTTTTTAAAATTGAGATGTGACCAAAGGGATTAGGTACCTTTGGAGCTTTTTGAAATTAAGATTTGACCAAAGCGATTAGGTACCTTTGGAGCTTTTTTAAATTGAGATGTGACCAAAGGAATGAGGTGCCTTTAGATATTTTTGGAAATGAAATTTTACCAAAGGTATTAAGTACCTTTAGGAATTTTTGGAATTTAAGATGTGACCAAAGGGATTAGGTGCCTTTTATGCTTTTTGAAATTGAGATTTGACCAAAGGTATTAGGTACCTTTAGAGCTTTTAAAAATTGAGATGTGACCAAAGGGATTAGGTACCTTTGGAGCTTTTTTAATTTCCAAAGGGATTAGGACCTTTGGAGCTTTTTTTAATTTGAGATGTGACCAAAGGGATAGGACCTTTGGAGCTTTTTTTATGAGGAAGGTGTGATAGCTTAAGCATCCTCAATTTTCTTGATGATTGATGGTGTGAGTGACTAGGAGGATGTAATATCCTAAGAATCCCTAGTATGCTTGATGATTGTGTTGGTACCAATGTCCTGATCAGATGGGTTGGACGGACTATTTGTAGGAAATACTTTCCTATCAATAATATCTTGGACAATGTCTTTAAATGAATGGCAATTGTTGATGTCATGGCCTGCTTGTTGATGATAGGGATAGTACAAGTGCTTCTTATAACCTTTTCTATGTGGCTTGTTAGGATTTCTTGTTTTTATTTTTGGAAGTGGAATCTTTTGTGCTCCATAAAGCCTTCAAAAAATAGTTGCGTAATATTTTAAAAGCATCATGTATTTGCAAGGGGGCTTTGTAGGACACTTGGTGCGTTTATCCGATTGTGTTGGATGTTGAATTTGTGGTACAGATATTGTAACTTGATATGTATATTGTGGAACTGAATGTTACAATTACTGTGGTTGCTGATATGGATTATGATGAAATTGATGATGACTCAACTGTAACTCAATGTTAGTGAGTTGAGTTAAAATTTAATGCAAAATTAAAGTGTCTTGATAATCTGATTGTAAGCCCTGGTTTGTTTTTTGAGTGTATTGTGGTAAGATGGATGGATTGATGAATGAATGAGATTGAGTGTGTTTTTTGTGGTGTGATGAATTGGGAGGCATGGAGATGGTGACTTGGGAAATTTTGGAAACAAATTATGTGGAAGTGGAAGGGAATGGGGGTAAACTATGGATGTTAAGCATATAGGTTAAAGTTTATGGAGGATAGGTTATGAAAGATATCACAACTAAATGTGAAATGGTGGATAAAATTTTAGATGGAATCTGTGAAGCAGTATTTTCTTGTTGGAAAGAAGAAGCTTGCATGGATGAAATATGAAGTGGTTTGGAGATAGGATTGGCGGGGTTAGGAGTGGAGCACTCCATGGATGTGGTGGGTGCCTGAATCATGTTGCTGGTCTGATTTATGGTCAAGACTCTAAACTATGAAGATACAGAGATTAGTGAATGTGGGTGATGTATGAAATGGAAATGAAAATGAAAACACTCAAAACAAACAAACAACATATGCCCTAAGTTTTGCGACAAATATTAATTTTTTTAATGGTTTTGTGTGTTTAAGATATAAAAATCCTAAACTTGAACAACTATGTGGGATGCCTAGGATGAAATATAGATGAGATATTTCCTGATGATGAAATCCAAAAATTCTACCCACAAGCTACTATGGCATTCTAGGGGGTCAAGCCAACGGATGGAGATGAAGCCCACTATCACTGGTCTTGATCAGTAGTTGGTGATGAAATCCAACTACTGATGTTTAAAATAAAATGTGTGTGTGTGTGTGTGTGATTCCTTTTAATATTTCCTATTTTCTATGGTTCTCACACACAAGAAGAAAATGCATAGAAATCACACTTTTTCCTTTGTAATGAATTCAACTAAAATTTGCGATTAAAGATTCCAATGTCAAGTATAAGCCCTCAAAAGATATTTGGGGTACACCACTTAAGATCCATCCTGAATCAACGAGTGATTCCAACAATGGAGGGTTCACCCAACTCTTCTATTGTGAACCAGCAAGTGAATTGAACAGCAAGAGGAAACTTGAACAAAGGTAATCTATCACAATCTATAGGAATACAATACAAAATAAAAGAGTAAAATTACTTATACGTTTTCTTACCCTAGAATGTAACTAAAATGCTTTTTGTTTTCAAATGCATACAACACACAAAATACAACAAATGGAAAATGTTTTAAAATAGTAGAAATTTAAATGAAATGTGATTATACAACTACCATGAATGCATAAATACAAAACACATGAAACAAATAAATGCCTAAATGAAAAATACCCTGCTTTTAAAACCCAAAAGTAATTTTTTTCTTTTAATATCACTTTTAAAAAGCAAAAAAATAAAAAATAGAGGTAGGGTTTTAACCAGACTTACCAAGAAGCTTACATTTTTCTTCCCCACTGTGAAACGCCTTTCAGAGTCTTTGAAATGCACCAGGGTGCCTTCTGAACTCCGAAGGGCATCCCTTGAGTACCGCAGAGCATCCATGCAACCTTGGATCAGCTTTTGCAATTTCAAAAACCCTAGTTCTACAAAAATTGTAATAGAATTCCTAAACCTGCAAGACAAGAAACAAAAATAGTGAGTTAATGACAAGATAATTAGCATAAATAACCCATTGTGGGTCCCACCATGATCACCATTTGTGAATACAAAATCAAGAAATATCAATTATAAAATATTAAAATAAACAAGCAATGTAAATACACAAATTATTGCACAAGGAAATAGATTCTTTTATTAATGTTGATGGATCTCCAATATTACAATCAAGAATGCTCCAAATGTGGGGTTTACAAAGCTTGTTATTTTGATACAATTTATTACAATGCTAGGGTTCTTCGAAACCATAGTTAAAAATGATTGTGGTGTCTTAACATCTAATTTTATCCCAACAGATTGTAGATGGGCTTTTGATATCCTTAACAGGGCCACCCAAGCTTCAACAACCTTCAATAAATATTGCTCTCACACTTGCACACAATAAATAATAACAAGAGTTAATAATACCTATGAGGCCTCCACTATGTGAGACCCTCAAAAATAAAATTATTAACCCTAGTATTTTAGTAAAAGTTGTAAACCAATTATAAGAACATAAAATGATGTGCACAGAAATATTTACCTTTTTAACTCACTGCTTTCATATTCATGGATGATGTTGTTAATGGTTGTGTGGATGCCCTAGGGGCACCCGAGGTTTGTGGAACTTCAAATCTGGTTTAGAAACACTCGTGGGTGCTTGGGGATGACCTAAAATGCCCAAAGGTGCATTGTAAACTTTGAAGGGTGCTCGAGAGGCTCTAGGGGTATTTGGTGGCTGAGGAGAGGGTTGTAGAACCATATCTGGTTTGTGTGAGGTGGGCAGTGACAGATACGAAATGTTTGATATGATGGGGCTAGGGTTAATGAAAAGGTTGTATAAGGTGTGAGAAGTGTGGATGAATTTCTTATGAAATACTTATCAAAAGCTCCCATGGAACCCCCTTGCACTCATAAAAGTGAGTGACATTTATAATATACCTTTGACTATGCTAGGGTTTCAATGACGCTTAGTGAACGGTTGAGATTAAAATAAAATCAAGGGCTAAGATTGAGATTGATCAAGTGACATGGATTATGATAAATGGGTGGCTGAGATTAAATCATGGATGGATGGTTGTGATTTATTTATATATATATATTGTATAAATATATAAATATATAAATATAAATATATTAAAATATTACTATTTATACATAAATATAAGTAAATATATATATATATATATGGCATATGATTGTGATTAGTTGGAGCATGGATAATGAATGGCTAGATTTTTGTTTCTACATATGCTCCTTTTTGTACCATGTTGAGTGAAACACAATTTGGTGCAACGAGACACATGGTTTGGCTTGAAGCAGAAGCAACTTTCTTTCATTGGAATGTGAATATGATCTTGAAGACAAAATAATTTTGATTGTGTAACTTACCCCCTCAATTGGTGAATGAGTGAAGAATAAATCTCACAAGCAAATTGAAATAATTATGCAATTTAAAATTCAATTTATTGATAGAGATGCAAATGTATGATGTAAATATGATATCGTTTTTACCCCAGCGATAAAAATGGGGTGGTTGTAAAATGCAAGTGATTGATTCTGTTTTTTCTCTAACAAAGAAAAGGGGTTTTTGCCAAGTGTAAATGCCATGATCATGTAATATGTATCCCTCTGTGAGAATTTCGGTTACCCCAAGTTTGGGCTGATTCCATGTTGGTGAAGAAAATTCCTTTTGGCATCATTGAAATGCAAAGATGAAAATACAAAAAGAAAATAAAATAGTCTTGCCCTCGGGGCCACTCATGATTGTAGCTAATTTCCACACAAAATTCCTAAATGATTACTCAATCACTTTACTCGACCGGTATCCTTGGAGACTGGTGTAATTGTAAATGAAAATATGAAAGTTCTCCATGTTGGGAATCACATAGAAAATGGCATCAATGACAACTATTGAGCAAATTGGTCTTGGTACAGTCTCACTCAAAAGATGAGGTACCAAAATTGTTTTTTTTTTAAATAATGAAATTTGTGATGATGAAGATGGCTAAGTGTCCTTATGGTGATTTACTCATCTTATCAAATTACATGGATGCAAATCGCTACAATCACCAAGGAGATAGAATATGCCACTAGATACAAGGTTCACTCGAAATTATATGACTTGGCAAAATGTGCAAATGCAATGATTGATGGATGAAAATGATGTTGAAATGAAGATGTGATGATGATAAATGCACTGATGGATGAAATATGGAGTGATTTTGTAGAGGTAAGCTACATTTTTGAATGTATGGACGCAAGTGATTGAGTCTATTTTTTCCCCAACAGATGAAGGGTTTTTGAAAATGTAAATGATTGATTCTATTTTTGCCCTAATAGAAAAGGGGTTTTTGAAAACTACATATGATTGAGTGTATTTTTCCCCAACAGATGAAGGGTTTTTGTGAATGTAAATGATTGATTTTATTTTTGCCTTAACAATAAAAGGGGTGTTTGATAAATGGATATGATTGAGGTTGTTTTTTCCCCAACAGATGAAGGATTTTTGTGAATGTAAATGATTGATTCAATTTTTTCCCTAACAAAAAAGGTGTCTTTGTTAATGTAAGTTTCGTTATGGTGATCTATCCATCCTACCAAATTACATGGATAACCAGTCGCTGCAACCACTAGGTTAATAGGATAAACCATTAAATACAAGGTTCACTTGAAATTGCAAATGTATTTGGCAAATATTGAATGAAAGTGTAATGATGAATGAAATTGATGATGTTAAATGCAAATGTATGGCTAGTTCAATGAATGATTATATTTTTGCCCCAACATATGAAGGGAGTTTTGACATGGGAAAGTGCAATGATTCATTTTTTTTTTGCCCCAACAGAAAAGGGATTTTTGACAATGTATAAATGAATATATAGAAAATGCAAGGAATGATTTTGTTTTTGTCCCAACAGATGAAGGGTTTTTTTAAAATATAAGTGATTGATTTTGTTTTTGCCCTAACAGATGAAGGGGTTTTTGACAGTTTAAATGATAGATTTTGTTTTTACCCTAACGAAAAAGGGGTTTTTGATCTATCCATCATACCGATTGCATGTATAACTAGTTGTTGCAACCGCCATGTGGCTAGGATAAACCACTAAATTCAAGGTTCACTTGAAATTGCAAATGTATTTGGCAAATATTAAATGAAAGTGTAATGATGAATGAAATTTATGATGTTGAATGCAAATGTATGGTTAGTGCAATGAATGATTCTATTTTTGCCCCAACATATGAAGGGATTTTTGACATGGGAAAGTGCAATGATTGATTATGTTTTTTTCCCAATAAAAAATGGATTTTTGACAATGTATAAATGAATATATGGAAAATGTAAGGAATGATTCTTTTTTTCTCCAATAGGTGAAGGGTTTTTTTTATAAAGTAAGTGATTCATTTTATTTTTGCCCTAACATATGAAGGGGTTTTTGATATTGTAAATGATGGATTATGTTTTTGCCCTAACAAAAAAGGGATTTTTGATAATGTAAGTATCCTTATGGTGATCTACCCATCCTACCGATGTGGGAGCATCCGAGGACAGCAGAGCAATCCTGCACCAACCAAATTTGTCTAAGTGTTTTTGCAAAGAAAAAAAAAAAAAAAGAGGAAGGAAGCTAAGGCCGACGGAGGGTCGCGAAATCGCGATCGAAACCAGCAGCGGAGGGGAAGGCGAACCAAGGGTCACGAAATCACGACCGAAACCAGCAGCAGAGGGGAAGGCGGACGGAGGGTCGTGAAATCACGACATGTCACGATTTCATGACATGTCGCAAAATCGTGACCGAAACCAACGACAGAGGCAAAGGCGGACGGAGGGTCACGAAATCATGACCAAAACCAGCGGCAGAGGTGAAGGCGGACGGAGGGTCACGATTTCGTGACATGTCACAAAATCGTGACCGCAACAGAGGCAAGGGCTTCGGCAGTACGGAGGGTCACGATTTCGTGACATGTCGTGAAATCGCGACCGCAATAGAGGTAGGGGCTTGGGCAGTACGGAGGGTCACAAAATCATGACATGTCACAAAATCATGACATGTCACGATTTCATGACATGTCATGAAATCACGATCGCAGCTTAAGAACGAAGGCATAGCAGAAAGACGTCGCGATATCGTGACATGTTGCAATATCACGACCAAAGCAGAGGAAAGGGGGACTCGATGGAAATACGTCGTGATATCGTGACATGTCACGATATCGCGACCAAAGTAGAGGAAAGGGGGACTCGATGGAAATACATCACGATATCGTGACATGTCGCGATATCGCGATTGGTAGCATTTTTGCGACGAAAGAAGAGCCGAAGACCAAGAGGCAAAAAGTGACACGTGGTGAACACCTGGGCAACGAAGCGACACGGGGAGGCAAACAAAAGGTTCGAGAAGAGGAAACGAAGGGCCGCTAGCTGGAAATGGAGCATCACCTAAGAACCTTTAAAAATGGAAACACATGCATGCACAAAGGAGGGGGAAAAGTTGCTAATTTGAGAAGATCATCACATGGCATTGGGCGAAAAAGACACCATTCTTTTGCAACTTAGGAATAAACAGCCGTGATTGTAATTTTTGGCTGTGATTGTTATTTTCATCTGTGACTGTAACTTTGGGTTGCATGCGAATGGAAATAAAACAATATTTTTTTTTTCTTTCTGTGAATATTGTGTTGTCATCTTCGACGCATGCGAATGAATAAACTGTTATTTTCTTCTCCATGAATGTGGTGCCGTGACTGTAATGTTCGGTCGTATGTGAATAACATAAGATGTTTTCTTTTTGTTTCTGTGATTCTAGCTCTCGATAAATTATAAAAATGATTTCTTTGTCACTGTGATTTTGGTTCTCGATCAAGTGGTATCAGAGCAAGTGATTCTGAGTGTGTAAACAAAATGCCGAACGTGAGGCAGTTTGCACCAAGATCTATGGAAGGATTCTGAGAAGAGAGAACGGGAATACCTGAGTAGTGTAATAGAGAAATCATGAGCAGGATGCCTCCAAAAAGAAATCATGGTCACGAGAGAAATGTGGCACAGGATGAAGATTTCAGAGTGTTGCAGAGACAAGTGCAAGCCCTATAGGAAGAATTGCAAAAAAGGACCTAACCTAAGGGAGAAGAACAGAGTGACGATGAAGCCTGGGAAACTGAGGGTCCGTCAGATGATGAAGATGCATTGGATCCTTCTGAAGCTAGACTATTGAAAGCTCTATCTCAAGTCGGGAAGAGACCAAAGTTTGATGTCTCTACATATTCTGGGCACCTCAACCCAGAAGAGTTGATTGACTGGATAAACGATATGGAAGAACACTTTGAGTATGAGGAGGTGGCATATCCAGACTAGATAAAATTTGCAAAAACAATATTAAAATGCCATGCTAGTTTGTGGTGGAAAGGAATACAACTCAAAAGAAATAAAAATGGAAAGGAGAAAATAACCAGATGGGACCGAATGGTGGAGAAGCTGAAGAGACAATTTATTCCCGTGGATTACGAGTTGGACCTGTTGAGGAGAATGCAGAGTCTGAGGCAAGCAGGCAAGTCTGTCCAAGAATACATAGAATAATTCTACAAGATCTCCATCAGAACTGGCCATTCGGGGGCTAGTAAGGAGAAAGTAGCTAGATACATCAATGGGTTGAGAATGAACATTCAAGAAGAGCTCAGCTTGATCAGAATAGCCACCATAGAAGATGCATACCAGTTGGCCTTAAATGTAGAAGAGAAACTAAACAGAAGATTCGAATGTAATCAGAGAGGAAGGGATCATGGTGGAAGAACTGGTGGAGGAAATTACCGAGACCAAAAGAAGACTAGAGAAACAAGAAAACCCCAGGAACAAAAAAAGGAGAATACCTACCACCCACGTGATCAGAACAATGACTACCAGAGAGGAAGAGGTAGACCTGGACGTGGGTATGGAAGAGGGGTATTCCATGGAACCTGTTTCCAGTGTGGAGAAGAAGGACACCGGTCATACGAATGTCCTCAACACCAAGAAAGGATGGACAAGAGACCTGAGGGTCATGCCAGAGCTACTGTGGCAGATGAAGGTGCAAAGTCAGAACACTCTAAAGAGGCAGAAGGAGGAGAAGTGTTGATGATGAAAATAACACTGTTGAATGAGGAAAAAGAACCAGAGCAGAGGAAGAGCCTATTCTGCACGAGGTGCAAATGTGCAGGGAAGGTCTGCAATGTTATCATTGATAATGGTAGCACAGACAACTTAGTTTCAGAAGAGATGGTTACTAAGTTGAATTTGGGGAAGAGGAAGCACCCGCATCCATATCGGATTTCATGGTTGCAGAAAGACCACAGAGCACTTGTCAGTGAACAATGCTTGGTCAAATTTCACATTGGGAATTATCAAGATGAGGTCCTATGCGATGTAATGCCAATGGATGCCTGCCATTTGTTGTTGGGAAGACCATGGCAATTTGACAGACGTGCAGTGCACGATGGGCATGCAAATACGTACTCTCTAACGAAGGATGGAGTACGTCACAAATTGAAGCCACTCAAGGAAGTGGATGAGAAAGTGTGTAGTAGTGCCAGAATCCGCTCGGTGGAAGGAAGACAGCTTTTTGGAAGGTCCGAAGAGGGATTCAATGTGTTATGCATTAATCCCTACCGTTAAGAAAGAATAGTACACGGATGTTCCAAGCAGAGGTCGAACACCCGTTAGAAGAATTTCCGGACATCATATCGGACAATGTGCCCGAGGGTTTACCATCGATGAGAAAGATCGATCACCATATTGATTTGGTACCCGGATCTAGTTTACCCAACAAGGCAGCCCACAGAATGACTCCTATGGAAAGTGAGGAGCTGAGCAGACAAGTCCATGAGTTGTTGAAAAAGGGACTAATTTGAGAAAGCCTGATTCCATGTGTGGTACCTGCAGTACTAGCACCAAAGAAGGATGGGGAGTGGAGGATGTGCACAGACTCCCGAGCTATAAACAAGATCACCATCAAATAAAGATTTCCATTACCAAGGATGGATGATATCATGGACTATTTGAGTGGAGCCAAGTACTTCACCAAGATTAACCTAAAGAGTGGCTACCATCAGATTTGGATCAGAGAAGGGGATGAGTGGAAAACTGCTTTCAAAACCAGAGAAGGTTTATATGAGTGGTTGGTTATGCCATTTGGGCTAACCAATGCACCAAGAACTTTCATGCGGTTGATGAATGAAGTGTTGAAGGAGTTATTAGGCAAGTTTGTTATTGTCTATTTGGATGACATTTTGATATTCAGCAGAACCCTGGAAGAGCACCTGATGCACATCAGGAGGGTTTTTGAGAAGCTGAGGGAAGAACAGTTGTTGATCAACTTGAAGAAGTGCAATTTTGTGAAGAATGAGTTGGTATACCTAGGATTTGTCATCTCAGTTGAAGGTCTGAAGATGGACCCATAAAAGGTGAAGGCTATCATTGAATGGCCTACTCCAAGAAGCACTTTTGAAGTGAGATCATTTCATGGTTTAGCCAGTTTTTACAGGAAATTCATCAAAAATTTCAGCAATATTTGTGCACCCCTTACAAAGACAATGAGAGGGGATAGGAAAGACTTTAAGTGGACCTTGGGAGCTGACAAAAGCTTTGATATGTTGAAGAAGGTCACTGAGCAACCTATTTTAGCACTTCCATACTTTAATAAGGTATTTCAGGTGGACTGTGATGCCAGTGGTAGTGCCATTGGAGCTGTGCTAAGTCAAGAAGGTAAGCCTATTGCTTACTTCAGTGAGAAACTCAATGATGCTAGGAAAAAGTATTCAGTGTATGATCAAGAATTCTATGCCATAGTTCAGTCCTTGAAGAAGTGGAGACATTATTTGCTGCCAAAATAGTTTGTGTTATATACTGATCATCAGGCCTTACAGTATATAAACAGCCAGGGAAAACTGAACCAAAGACACTTGAAATGGGTTGAGTTTCTCCAAACCTATACCTTTGTGTTAAAGCACAGAATCAAAAAATCAAACAGAGTTGCAGATGCCTTAAGTAGAAGGCAGAATTTGCTGATTGAAATGACAGTGGAAGTGGTAGGATTCGAAGAACTGAAGGGCCCGTACCCTAAAGATCCTGATTTTGTAGAAGCCTGGAAGGCTTGCTCGGCACCTGTTACTGTGGACAGGACAAAATGGTTGGATTTTCTAATCCAAGATGGAATGTTGTTCAGAGGTAGTAGATTATGCATTCCAAGAAGTTCCATGTGGGAAAACTTAGTCAAAGAGAAACACAGCGGAGGACTGGCTAGACATTTTGGCCGGGATAAGACCATTGCCCTAGTGAGTGAGAACTATTATTGGCCACAACTGTAGCAGGATGTGAACAATTTTGTGCAAAGTTGCAGAATCTGCCAAATGGCAAAAGGAGTGAGGCAAAACACAGGATTATATCAGCCGTTACCTGTACCTGAGAGGCCATGGGAGGACATCAGCATGGATTTCATTTTTGGGTTGCCGAGAACACAGAGGGGAAATGACTCCGTATTTGTGGTGGTTGATAGATTCTCCAAGATGGCACATTTTATTCCCTACCAGAAAACAAGTGACGCGGTTCACATTGCAGGATTATTTTTCAAGGAAGTGGTACGACTTCACGGTCTACCAAAAAGCATAGTTTCTGATAGAGATACAAAGTTTATTGGGTATTTTTGGAGAATATTGTGGAAGAAGTTGAAGATGGATCTGAAGTTCAGTTCTGCATACCACCCACAGACTGATGGATAGACAAAGGTGGTAAATAGAAGTCTGGGTAATTTGTTAAGATGCTTAATAGCAGACAAACCCAAGGGATGGGATTTGGTTTTGCTGCAGGCGGAATTTGCATACAACAATTCTGTCAACAAGAGTACAAACAAGTCTACATTCCAATTCATATATGGAAACATCCCAAGAAATGTTTCTGGGCTGAGGAAATTAGATAAAGGATAAAAGTGCAGTGTAGAGGCCGAGGAATTTGCGAAACAGATGAAGAACCTACATGAAGAAGTAAAGAAACAAATTACAAAAATGAATACTTAGTACAAGACAAGAGCAGACCAAAAGAGGCAGTTCAAAGAGTTCGAAGTGGGAGATGAGGTCATGGTCCATCTCAGAAAATAAAGGTTTCTAGCCAAAACTTATAACAAATTGAAGATGAAAAAATTTGGGCCTTGCAGAATACTAGAAAAACGGGAGTCAGGAAACGCATATAAAGTGGAATTTCCAAGTGGGCTTGACATTTCACCTATTTTTAACATATCAGATTTAGTGAAATACCATGAAGGGGATAGTAGTGAGGCACCATGTGTAGAGTTGTGGATTATTCCAGCATCTACCCCAACCATAGATGAGATAGAGGAAATACTGGACACAAGAGAAGGCAAAAGTACCAGAAACAGACAGAATTTTGAATATTTGGTCACGTGGAAGGGCAGACCAGTAGAAGATGCAACTTGGTTGTCTAAAATGGAGGTTGACCGCCTGGGTCTCCCTCCAATAGTTCAGAAGTGAGGATCACTTCTCAATCTACCCCGGGTGTCTGATGCAGGAGCATCCGAGGGCAACAGAGCAATCCTGCACCAACCAAATTGGTCTAAGTGTTTTTGCAAAGAAAAAAAAAAAAGAGGAAGGAAGCTAAGGCCGATGAAGGGTCGCAAAATCATGACCAAAACCAGCAGCGAAGGGGAAGGCAGACGAAGGGTCACGAAATCGTGACCAAAACTAGCAGCAGAGGGGAAGGCGGATGGAGGGTCATGAAATCGTGACATGTTGCGATTTCGTGACATGTCACGAAATCACGACCGAAACCAGCGACGGAGGCAAAGGTAGACGGAGGGTCGTGAAATTGTGATCGAAACCATCGACAGAGGCGAAGGTGGACGGAGGGTCACGATTTCACGACATGTCACGAAATCACGATCGCAACAGAGGCAAGGGCTTCGACAGTACGGAGGGTCACGATTTCATGACATGTCGCGAAATCATGACCGCAACAAAGGCAGGGGCTTGGGCAGTATGGAGGGTCACGAAATCGTGACCGCAGCTTAAGAACGAAGGCGCGGCAGAAAGACGTCGCGATATCGCGACATGTCGCGATATCGTGACCAAAGCAGAGGAAAGGGGGACTCGATGGAAATATGTCGTGATATCGCGACATGTCGTGATATCGCGACATGTCGTGATATCACGACCAAAGCAAAGGAAAGGGGAACTCGATGGAAATACGTCGCGATATCACGACATGTCGTGATATCGAGACCGATAGCATTTTCACGACGAAAGAAGAGCCGAAGACCAAGAGGCGGAAAGTGACACGTGGCGAACACCTGGGCAACGAAGTGACATGGGGAGGCAAACGAAAGGTTCAGGAAGAGGAAACGAAGGGCCGCCAGCTGGAAACGGAGCGTCACCTAAGAACCTTTAAAAATGGAAACACAGGCATGCACAAAGGAGGGGGAAAAGTTGCTAATTCGAGAAGATCATCACGTGGCATTGGGCGAAAAAGACGCCATTCTTTTGCAACTTAGGAATAAACAGCCGTGACTGTAATTTTCGGCTGTGATTGTTATTTTCATTTGTGACTGTAACTTTGGGCCGCATGCGAATGGAAATAAAACAATATTTTTTTTTTCTTTCTGTGAATATTGTGTTGTCATCTTCGACGCATGCGAATGAATAAACTGTTATTTTCTTCCCTGTGAATGTGGTGTCGTGACTATAATGTTCGGTCGTATGTGAATAACATAAGATGTTTTCTTTTTGTTTCTGTGATTCTAGCTCTCGATCAATTATAAAAATGATTTCTTTGTCACTGTGATTTTGGTTCTCGATCACCTACTCAATTGCATGAATAACCAGTCGTGAAAATCGCCAGATGGCTAGGATAAACCACTAAATACAAGGTTCACTTGTATTTGTAAATGTACTTGACAAATGTTGAATGAAGGTATAATGATAAATGAAATTGATGGTGTTAAACACAGATGTATGAATGAAGCAATGAATGATTCTATTTTTTCCCTAATAGATGAAGGGGTTTTTTACATGGGAAAATGTAATAACTATGAAAAGTGCAATGAGTGATTCTGATTTTGTCCCAAAATAAAAGGAATTTGTGATAATGTAAATGATTGATTCTATTTTTTCCTCAGTAAAAAGAGGTTTGTGATAAAACCACTAAATACAAGGTTTATTTGAAATTGTGGGTGAATTTGGTAAATGTTGAATGTAAATGCAATGGTTGATTGATTGAAAATTGTTTAAATGGATATGTGATGATGAATGAAATTGATGATGTTGAATGTGAATGTGAATGTGAATGTGAATGTGAATGTGATCTATTTTTACCCCAACAGATGATAAGGTTTTTGACAATGTAAATTATGGATTCTATTTTTGCCCTAATAGATGAAGGGTTTTTGTGAAAATGCAAGTGATTGAGTTTGTTTTTGCCCTAACATATGAAGGGATTTATGATAATATATGTGTCCTTATGGTGATCTACCCATCCTATAAGATTGCATGCATAACTAGTGACTATAACTATCAGGTGGCTAGGATAAACCACTAAATACAAGTTTCACATGTACTTGTAATTGTAGTTGACAAATGTTGAATGAAGGTGTAATAATGAATTAAATTGATGGTATTAAATATAGATGTATGAATGAAGAAATGAATGATTCTATTTTTTCCCTAATAGAAAAGGGGTTTTTGAAAATGTATGATTGATTCTATTTTTGCCCTAACAAATGAATGGGTTTATGATAATGTAAATGATTGATTCTATTGTTGCCCTAACAGAAAAAAGGGTTTTTGTATGATATACATGATTGGTTTTGCTTTTACCTTAATAGAAAAGGGTTTTTATAAATGTAAGTTTCCTTATGGTGATATACCCATCCTACAAAATAACAAATTGCTGTAACCGCCAGGTGAATAGGATAAACCACTAAATACAAGATTCACTTGTATTTAGCAATTTTTTTATTTATTTATTTGTGTAAAACATCCCAAAAGGGATGCCACTTTTGGGTAAGACCCAAGGAGGGGGTATCCATTCCGCCAAAAACGCCCAGGAATCGGACCTGGCCTACCACCTTTGACATACTCAAGGAGCAAACAAACACACAAAACCAATTTAAAAATAAGTAAATAACAACAAAAATAATAAAATAAAATAAAAAACATGCTCCTTGAATGTGTCAAAAACAAAAGCACAACCAAACATGCACAATAAGATAAAAGAAACCACAACACAAACCACATACAAAAATACAAGAACCACATAACAAAACACAAACAAGACAAAAACAACAGAACACTACAAAGACAACCCAAAAAAACATGAAAAATAAACACAACCAAAACCTAAAAAATAAAAAAATATATAAAAATAAAAAATAACCAACAACAAACAATAAACAAAAATAAAAAACATAGAAAACACTCACACATAAAAACACGAAATAACACAAACAAAGAGAAACCCAAGAACAAGAACGAAAAAAAACACAAGAACAATAACAAAAAACATAAAAAAAAAAACAAAACAACAAAAACACATGAACAACAAAAAACAACACAAAGAACACAAAAACAAAACAAAACAAAAGAACCCACCCAAACTAATTTATAGTGGAAAACACCCCTTTCGAGGTGCCACTTTCAACAGGTTGGGCATAGGAGAAATGGAGCCTTGTCGGTCTCTACCAGCACATAGGACATTCCTAACTATACCATATATCTACAGGATGGAGACAAGGGGAATGGAACCTGGGTCAGCCTCTACCAGCACTCAGGGCATTTACCACTGCACCACAACAAGAAGATGTATTTGGCAAATTTTGAATGAAAGTGTAATGATGAATAAAATTAATGATGTTGAATTTGAATGTGAATGTGATCTATTTTTTTCCCAACAGATGACAAGGTTTTTGATAATGTAAATGATGGATTCTATTTTTTCCTTAATAGATGAAGGGTTTGTGAACATCCAAGGAGTCAAGTCTATTTTTTCCCCAATAGATGAAGGGTGTTTATTGACATGTATAATGATTGATTTTATTTGTTCCCTAACATAAAAGGGATTTTTGATTATGTAAGTTTCCTTATGGTGATCTACCCATCCTATCGTATTGCATGGATAACTAGTCACTTCAATTGCCAAGTTACTAGGATAAACCACTAAATACAAGGTTCACTTGTACTTGTAAGTGTATTTGAAAAATGTTTAATGAAGGTGTAATGATGAATAAAATTGATGATGTTGAATGTGAATGTGAATGTGATCTATTTTTTCCCCAACAGATGATAGGGTTTTTGACAATGAATGAATGCAAAGAAAAGGGCACAACCTTTGACAAAAGGATATAACCTTTTGAACCTAGCAATTGATGTGTTGATTATGTGAATGCAAGGCAAAGAGCACAACATTTGATAAAATGATGCAACCTTTTGAACCGTTCAATTGATGTATTGATGATGTGAATTCAAGGCAAAGGGCAAAACCTTTGACGAAAGGATGCAACATTTTGAACCTAGCAATTGACTTGTTGATGATGTGAATATGAGGTAAAGGGTACAATTTTTTGAACCTAGCAATTGATGTATTGATGATGTGAATACAAGGCAAAGGGTGTAATCTTTGACAAAAGGATGTAACCTTTTGAACCTAGCAATTGACTTGATGATGTGTGTGTATGCGTGATTGAATTATTTGTTGAATTGGTGGGGAAGGTGTGATACCTTGAGCACCCCCAAGTTGTATGCTTGTTTTTTTGATTGGGGGAAATGTGTGATACCTTGAACACCCCCAAGTTGTGATGTTGTTTGAAATTTCTAGCGATCTTTGCATATGCGAATTATATATATATATATACATGGTTTTTACTTTTATGTTATGCTTTTGTGTGGATGCTTGTGTATGGATGATTAATGCAAGTGAAAATGTGTGTGAATGCAAATTTTCTAATGATCATTCATAGTTTAGATTTTTCTTGGTCATATTTAGCATTGTTTTTTAATCACAGGCACCAAAATGGTGGTATATGAAATGGATGACTCATGAAATGACATCGATGTTGACATGGAAGAAGATATGGATGTTGATATGAAGAACCGATTATTTTTCAAAGGCTCATACATATTAGTGATATCAAACACACTCACTAAATACTGCCTAATTTCTCTAATACCAAATGTGTGTTCAATGAATTCATTTACCGAATCATGAGCATGGTAATGACTCGAGGCAATAAAGAACCAATGTGTGTGCAAGTGAGTTCATTAACCCATCTTGAGAAAATTGAGATGAAACCTGTTATGAATAATACCAAGAAGCTAGATAGTCCTTATGTGTGGTTAGAGGTCTCTTTAAAAGAGACGTATCACCACATGTGAGTGTACTCCACTACTAGTCAAGTGTATATAGCCCCGGTGGAGATTAGCTCCATAGTCCAAGAATTTGATCTCTAAGTTTTGGGGATGACTACCTAACCGTATGACTAGAAATGTAGTACTATCCTTACAACTCAAGGATCAACGGTGTGTGATGTGTAAAATATTTAGAGTTTTTAGGGATTTTTCCCTACTCTTATTTTTAATTTGAAATTGTGATAATGGTGAAAACCACTATTTTTGTGGATCATGTTGCATGATGGGACAAGAAAGGAATACCCTTTTCATGTCAAGGTTCAACCCAAGTATGGTGTTATCCCTATTTGACACAAGATGTTTTTAATATGTGTTATTTGTGTTTGGTTCAAGAATTTTTTGGATTTAATTCCCAGAACTCGATCTTTTCTTATTGAAAATTGTGTCTTGGTCTTAAAGAAAACTCGATATTTATTTGGAGATTGCTTAAAACACTAGGAGTGGATGAGTGATGGAGAACACCTAGTAATTATGGCAATGTGGGTTGCAAATGATAATTTTAATTTTATGGAATGGTGTAATGAAATGGATGGTATTTTAAAGGTGCCCCTAATTAAGGTAACAAAATATTATTGGACCAATTTTGATATCTAAACTGAATAAATGATCCCTAATATGAAATGTAAAATGTGTGAATGTGGTTGTGAATGCAATGTATAAAATGCAATTTGTGAAATGAGAGTTGTGAAATGAAATGTGTGCAATGCAATGTGTGAAATACGATGTGTAAAATGTAATGTTGTGCAGTGCAATATGTAAAATATAATGTGTAAAATGCAATGTTGTGCAATGCAAAAAAAATGTAATGTGTGAAATGCAATGTTATTTTTGTGTATTAGCCATGTATATATACATATATATAAATCATAGTAAGCATGGAATGCTTTCAAGTGTATTATGTTCAGTGGCTTGGATTCTTTTACTCCCCCTAGTCTGGTAAGCTTATGTGCTCCTTGAATCTTGTGAACTCAGATAGTAGCAAGCACCATGTATAGATGCAAATGTAATGCAACGCTTTTTTTTTTGAACTTAAATGTGACCAAAGGAGTTAGGTACCTTTGGAGCCTTGTGAAATTGAAATGTGACCAAAGGTATTAAGTGCATTTGGAGCTTTTTGAAATTGAAATATGACCAAAGGTGTTAGGTGCATTTGGAGCTTTTTGAATTGATGTGTGACCAACGATGTTAAGTACCTTTGGAGTTTTTTTTTTGAAATTGAGATGTGACCAAAGGGATTAGGTGCCTTTGGAGCTTTTTGAAATTGAGATATGACCAAAGGGATTAGGTGCCTTTGGATCCTTTTGAAATTGCAATGTGATCAAAGGTGTTAGATGTCTTTGGAGCACCTTGAAATTGAGACGTGGCCAAAGGGATTAGGTTCCTTTGGAGCCTTTTGAAATTGAAATATGACCAAAGGAATTGAGGTACCTTTGGAGATTTTTGGAAATGAAATGTGAGTAAAGGGATTAATCATCTTTGGAGCTTTCTAAAATTGAAATGTGACCAAAGGGATTTAGGTACCTTTGGAGCTTTTTGGAAATGAAATGTGACCAAAGGGATTAAGTACCTTTGGAGCTTTTTGAAATTGAGATATGACCAAAGGGATTTTGGTTTCTTTGGAGCTCTTTTTTTTTGTATAGGGAAGGTGCAATACCTTAAGCATCCTTGATTTTTTTTATGATTGATGGTGTGAGTGATTGGGAGGATATAATATCTTGAGAATACCTAGTGTTCTTGATGATTGAGTTGGTACCAATGTCCTGACCAAATGGTTTAAACAGACCATTTTTTGGAAATACTTTCATATCAATAAGATCTCTAAACTATGAATAGACAGGGATTAGTGAATGTGGGTGATGTATGAAATGGAAATGAAAATGAAAACACTCAAAACAAACAAACAAAATATGCCCTAAGTTTTGCAACAAATTTTTTATTTTTTTTATTTGTTTTTGTGTTTCAGATGTAAAAATACTAAACCTGAACAACTATGCGGGATTCCGAGGATGAAATACGGATGAGAGATTTCTTGGTGATGAAATCCAAAAATTCTACCCACGGGCTGCTATGGTGTTCTAGGGGTCAAGCCAACGAATGGAGATGAAGCCCACCATCACTGGTCTTGATCAATAGTTGGTGATGAAATCCAACTACTTATGTTTAAAATGAAACATGAGTGTGTGTGATTCCTTTTAATATTTTCTTGTTTTCTATGGTTCTCACACACAAGAAGAAAATTCAGAGAAATCACATTTTTTCCTTTGTAATGAATTCAACCAGAATTTGTGATTAAAGATTCCAATGTCAAGTATAAGCCCTCAAAAGATATTTTGGGTACACCACTTAAGATCCATCCTGAATCAACATGTGATTCCAACAATGGAGGGTTCACCAAACTGTTCTGTTGTGAACCAACAAGTGGTTTGAACAGTAGGAGGAAACTTGAACAAAGGTAATATATCACAATCTAGAGGAATACAAGACAAAATAAAAGAGTACAATTACTTATACACTTTCTTACCCTAGAATGCAACTAAAATGCTTTTTGTTTTCAAATGCATACAACACACAAAATGCAAAAAATGGAAAATGTTTAAAAATAGCAAAAATTTAAATGAAATGTGATTATGCAACTACCATGAATGCATAAATGCAAACCACATGAAACAAATAAATGACTAAATGAAAAATGCACTACTTTTTAAAATCCAAAATTAAATGTTTTCCTTTTAATATCACTTTTAAAAAATATAAATATAAAAAATGGAGCTAGGGTTTTAACCAAACTTACCAAGAAGCCTATGTTTTTCTTCCCCACTCTGTAAAATGCATTTTAGAGTCTCTAAAATGCACCAGTGTGTCTTCTAAAATCCGAGGGGCATCCCTCAAGTGTTGCATGGCATCCACAAAACCTTGGATCAACTTTTGTAGCTTTAGAAACTCTAGTTTTACAAAAATTGCAACAAAATTCCTAAAACCTGCAAGATAGAAAACAAAAATAGTGAGTTAATGACAAGATAATTAGCATAAAGAACCCATTATGGGTCCCACCGTGATCACCATTTGTGAATGAAAAATCAAGAAATATTAAATATAAAATATTAAAATAAACAAGCAATGTAAATACACAAATGATTGCACAAAGAAATATATTCTTTTATTAATATTGGTGGATCTCCAATATTACAATCAAGAATTCTCTAAATGTGGGGTTTACAAAGCTTGTTATTTTGATACAATTTATTACAATGCACTAGGGTTCTTCTAAACCATAGTTAAAAATTATTGTGGTGTCTTCACACCTGATTTTATCCCAACATATTGTGGATGGGCTTTTGATATCCTTAACAGGGCCACCCAAGCTTCAACAACCTTCAATGAATATTTCTCTCACACTTGCACACAATAAATAATAACAAGAGTTAATAATACCTATGAGGCCTCCAATATGTGAGACCCTCAAAAATAAAATCATTAACCCTAGTGTTGTAGTAAAAGTTGTAAACCAATTATAAGAACATAAAATGATGTGCATAGAAATATTTACCTTGTTAACTCATTGCTTTCATCTTTATGGATGATGTTGTTAATGGTTGTGTGGATGCCCTAGGGGCACCCGAGGTCTGTGGAACTTCAAATCTAGCACAAAAATACTCGTGGGTGCTTAGGGATGACCTAAAATACCTAGAGGTTGTCTATAAATGCTAGAGGGCACTCAAGAGGCTCTAGGGGCGTTTGGTGGTTGAGAGGGTTGTAGAACCATATCTGATTTGTACGAGGTGGGCGGTGACAGATATGAAAGGTGTGATATGATGGGGCTAGGGTTAATTAAAAGGATGTAGAAGGTGGGAGAAGTGTGGATGGATTTCTTGTGAAATACATATTAAAAGCTCTTGTGTAACCCCCTTGCACTCATAAAAGTGAGTGAAATTTATAATATACCTTTGACTATGCTAGGGTTTCAATGAAACTTAGTGAACGGTCGAGATTAAAACATAATCAAGGGATGAGATTGATATTGATCAAGTGACATGGATTATGATAAATTGATGGTCGAGATTAAGTCATGGATGGATGGTTGTGATTTATTTATATATATTGTATAAATATATAAATATAAATATATTAAAATATTAATATTTATACATAAATATAAGATTTATACATAAATATAAGTAAATATATATATATAAATAAATGGCAGATGATTGTCATTGGCTAGAGCATGGAAATGAATGGCTAGATTTTGGTGTCTACATATGTCCCTTTTGTACCATGTTGCGTGAAACACAATTTGGTGCAACGAGACACATGGTTTGGCTTGAAGCAGAAGCAATTTTCTTTCATTGGAATGCGAACATGATCTTGAAGACAAAAGAATTTTGATTGTGTAACTTACCCCCTCAATTTGTGAATGAGTGAAGAATGAATCTCACTAGCCAATTGAAAGATTTGTACAATGTAAAATACAATTTATTGATAGAGATGCAAATGTATGATGTAAATATGATGTCATTTTTACCCCAATGATAAAATATGGGGTTGTTGTGAAATGCAAGTGATTGATTATATTTTTCTCTAACAGAGAAAATGGGTTTTTGCCAAGTGTAAATGCCATGATCATGTAAGATGTATCCCTCTGTAGGAATTTTGGTTTCCCCAAGTTTGGGGTGATTCCATGTTGGTGAAGAAAATTCCTTTTGGAATCATTGAAATGCAAAGATGAAAATACAAAAAGAAAATAAAATAGTCTTACCCTCGGGGCCACTCATGATTATAGATAATTTCCACACAAAATTCCTAAATGATTACTCGATCACTTTACTCGGTCGGTATCCTTGGAGACTGATGTAATTGTAAATGAAAAATAAAATTTATCCATGTTGGGAACCCAATGGAAAATGGCATCAATGACAACTAAAATTGGTCTTCGAATAGTCTCACTCAAAATATGAGACTATTGGTCGGTATCCTTGGAGACTGATGTAATTGTAAATGAAAAATAAAATTTATCCATGTTGGGAACCCAATGGAAAATGGCATCAATGACAACTAAAATTGGTCTTCGAATAGTCTCACTCAAAATATGAGGTACCAAAACTGATTTTATTTTCAAATAATAAAATATGTGATGATGAATATGGCTAAGTGTCCTTATGGTGATTTACTCATCTCGAATTGCATGGATGCAAATCATTACAATCACCAAGGAGATAGAATAGACCACTAGATACAAGGTTCACTTGAAATTGTATATGACTTGGCAAAATGTGCAAATGCAATGATTGATGGATGAAAATGATGTTGAAATGAAGATGTGATGATGATAAATGCATTGATGGATGAAATATGGAGTGGTTTCTTGGAGGTAATCTACATTTTTTAATGTATGGATGCAAGTGATTGAGTCTATTTTTGCCCCAACAAATGAAGGATTTTTTAAAATGTAAATGATTGATTTTGTTTTTGCCCTAATAGAAAAGGGGTTTTTGAAAACTACATATGATTGACTCTAGTTTTTCCCCAACATATGAAGGGTTTTTGTGAATGTAAATGATTGATTTTGTTTTTGCCTTAACAAAAAAATGGGTGTTTGATAAATGGATATGATTGAGGTTGTTTTTTCCCAACATATGAAGGATTTTTGTGAATGTAAATGATTGATTCTATTTTTTCCCTAAAAAAAAAGGGGTGTTTTATAATGTAAGTGTCCTTATGGTGATCTATTCATCCTACCGAATTGCATGGATAACCAGTCACTACAACTTCTAGGTTAATAGGATAAACCACTAAATACAAGGTTCACTTGAAATTGCAAATGTATTTTGCAAATATTGAATGAAAGTATAATGATGAATGAAATTGATGATGTTGAATGCAAATGTATGGCTAGTTCAATGAATGATTATGTTTTTGCCCCAACATATGAAGGGATTTTTGACATGGGAAAGTGCAATGATTGATTCTATTTTTGCCCCAACAGAAAAGGGATTTTTGACAATGTATAAATGAATATATGGAAAATGCAAGGAATGATTTTGTTTTTGCCCCAACAGATGAAGGATTTTTTATAATATAAGTGATTGATTTTTTTTTACCCTAACATATGAAGGGGTTTTTGATAGTGTAAATGATGGATTCTATTTTTTCCCTAACAAAAAAGGGGTTTTTGATAATGTAAGTGTCCTTATGGTGATCTACCCATCCTACCGAATTGCATGGATAACTAGTTGCTACAACCGCTAGGTGGCTAGGATAAACCACTAAATACAAGGTTCACTTGAAATTACAAATGTATTTGGAAAATATTGAATGAAAGTGTAATGATGAATGAAATTGATGATGTTGAATGCAAATGTATGGCTAGTTCAATGAATGATTATGTTTTTGCCCCAACATATGAAGGGATTTTTGACATGGGAAAGTGCAATGATTGATTCTATTTTTGCCCCAACAGAAAAGGGATTTTTGACAATGTATAAATGAATATATGGAAAATGCAAGGAATGATTTTGTTTTTGCCCCAACAGATGAAGGATTTTTTATAATATAAGTGATTGATTTTGTTTTTACCCTAACATATGAAGGGGTTTTTGATAGTGTAAATGATGAATTCTATTTTTTCCCTAACAAAAAAGGGGTTTTTGATAATGTAAGTGTCCTTATGGTGATCTACCCATCCTACCGAATTGCATGGATAACCAGTCGCTACAACCGCCAGGTGGCTAGGATAAACCACTAAATACAAGGTTCACTTGTATTTGTAAATTTACTTGACAAATGTTGAATGAAGGTGTAATGATGAATGAAATTGATTATGTTAAACATAGATGTATGAATGAAGCAATGAATGATTATATTTTTTTCCTAACATATGAAGGGGTTTTTTACATGGGAAAATGTAATGACTATTAGAAGTGTATAGAGTGATTTTGTTTTTGTCCCAAAAGAAAAGGGATTTGTGATAATATAAATGATTGATTCTTTTAATTCCCATAACTCAAGATTTTCTTAGTGAAATTTGTGTCTTGTTCTTAAAGAAAACTCAACATTTATTTAGAGGTTGCTTAAAACACTAGGAGTGGATGAGTGATGGAAAACACCTAGGAATTATGGCAATGTGGGTTGCAAATGATAATTTTGACTTTATGGAATGGTGTAATGAAATGGATGGTGTTTTGAAGGTGCTCTTAATTAAGGTAACAAAATTTTATTAATATCTAAACTAAATAAATTATCCCTAATATGAAATGTAAATTGTGTGAATGTGGTTGTGAATGCAATATATGAAATGCAATTTGTGAATTGAGAGTTGTGAAATGAAATGTGTGCAATGTAATGTGAGAAATGCAATGTGTAAAATGCAATTTTGTGCAGTCCAATATGTAAAATGTAATGTGTAAAATACAATGTTGTGCAATATAAAAAAAATGTAATGTGTGAAATGCAATGTTGTTTTTGTGTATTAGCCATGTATATATACATATATATAAATCACAGTAAGCATGGAATGCTTTCAAGTGTATGATGTTTAGTGGCTCAGGTTCTTTTACTCCCCCTAGCCTGGTAAGCTTATGTGCTCCTTGAATCTTGTGAACTTAGATAGTAGCAATCACCATGTATAGATGCAAATGCAATGCAGCATTTTTGTTGTTTTTTTTTTAAATAAAGTGTGATAAAAGGAGTTAGGTACCTTTGGAGCCTTGTGAAATTGAAATGTGACCAAAGGTATTAGGTGCCTTTGGGGATTTTTGAAATTGAAATGTGAACAAAGGTGTTAGGTGCATTTGGAGCTTTTTGAATTGACGTGTGACCAAAGGTGTTAAGTACCTTTGGAGATTTTTTTTTAAATTGAGATGTGACCAAAGGTATTAGGTACCTTTGGAGATTTTTTAAATTGAGATATGACCACAGGGATTAGGTGCCTTTGGAGCCTTTTAAAATTTACATGTGACCAAAGATGTTAGGTGCCTTTGGAGCACCTTGAAATTGAGACGTGACCAAAGGGATTAGGTTCCTTTGGAGCCTTTTGAAATTGAAATATGACCAAAGGAATTTAGGTACCTTTGGATCTTTTTGGAAATGAAATGTGAGTAAAGGTATTAATTATCTTTGGATATTTTTGAAATTGAAATGTGACCAAAGGAATTTAGGTACATTTGAAGCTTTTTGGAAATGAAATGTGACCAAAGGGATTAAGTACCTTTGGAGCTTTTTGGAATTGATATGTGACAAAAGGGATTTTGGTTTCTTTGGAGCTCCTTTTTTTTTGCATAGGGAAGGTGCAATACCTTAAGCATTCTCGATTTGTTTGATGATTGATGGTGTGAGTGACTAGGAGAATATAATATCCTAAGAATCCCCAATATTCTTAATGATTGAGTTGGTACCAATGTCCTGATCAAATGGGTTGAATGGACATTTTGTTGGAAGTACTTTCATATCAATAAGATCTTGAATAATATATTTAAATGCATGGCAATTGTTGATGTCATGGCTCACTTGTTGATGATAGGGACAATACAAGTGTTTCTTAAAGTGTTTGCCTCATTTGGTTGGGTCTCTTGGTTTAATTTTTGGAAGTGAAATCTCTTGTGCTTCATACAACCTTCAAAAAATGGTTGTATAATATTTTGGAAGCATTGTGTAATTGTGATGGGGCTTTGCAGTATGCTTGGTGTGTTTGTTCGATTGTGTTGATTGTGGAACTAGATGTTGCAACTATTGTGGTTGCTGATATGGATGATGATGAAATTTATGATGACTTAATTGTAACTCACTGTTAGTGAGTCGAGTTAAAATATTTTACAAAATTAAAGTGTGTTGACAATATGATTGTAAGCCTTGGTTTTCTTGTTGAGTGTATTGAGATGTGGTGAATGAATTGATGAATGAATGATATTAAATGTGTTTTTGGTGGTGTGATTAATTGGTGGGCATGGATTTAAATTGATGATGATGAGGTTTGTGAGGAAATGATTACGAATGAAGAAAAGGAGATGATGTATGAGGACTATAGCTAGAATGACTCATGGAAATGGAATTGGTATGGGTTTATGGAGGTGTGATAATGGAAACCACAGAATATTGTGGCACCGACGATGGATTTGGAGTGAAAAAAATAGGTTGAGTGGAAACAAGTTGAGGCTTAGAATTTACCACATGAACTTGTTATTGATGACAAGACTAGCTTCTTATGCAATTTGTGATCACCATTTATGAATGCAAAATCAAGCAACACCAAATATAAAATATTGAAATAAATAAGTAATGTAGATATACAAATTATTGCACAAGAAAATAGATTCTTTTATTAATGTTGGTGGATGTCCAGTATTACAATCAGGAATGCCCCAAATGTGGTGTTTATAAAGCTTGTTATTTTGATACAATTTATTGCAATGCACTAGGGTTCTCTAAAATCCTAGTTAAAAATGATTGTGGTGTCTTCACACCTGATTTGATCCCAACAGATTGTGGATGGGCTTTGGATATCCTTGATAGGGCCACCCAAGCTTCAACAGCCTTCAATGAATATTGCTCTCACACCTGCACATAGCAAATAATAACAAGAGTTACTAATACATGTGAGACCTTCAAAAATAAAATCACTAACCCTAGTGTTGTAGCAAAAGTTATTACCTTGTTAACTCATTGTTTCTATCTTCATGGATGATGTCGTTAATGGTTATGTTGATGCCCTAGGGTAACTCGAGGTCTGTGGAACTTTATATATTGCATAGAAACACTCGTCGGTGCTCGATGATGACCATAATAACCATAGGTACTCTATAAACTTTGAAGGCTCTGGGGGACATTTGGCAGTTGAGGAGAGGGTTGCAAAACTAGATCTGGTTCATGCGAGGTGGGTAGCAGTAGATGTGAAAGGTGCAATATAATGGGGCTAGGGTTAATGAAAAGGATGCTAAATATGGGAGAAGTGTGGATATATTTCTTGTGAAATACCTGTTAAAAGCTCCCATGTAACCCCTTGCACTCACAAAAGTGAGTGACATTTATAATTTACCTTTGACTATGCAACAGTTTCAATAATACTTGGTGAACGATCAAGATTGAAACATAATCAAGGGCTGAGATTGAGATTGATCAAGTGACATGGATTATGATAAATGGACGATCGATATTAAGTCATGTATGGATGGTTGTGATTTATTTATATATATTGTATAAATATATTAAACTATTAATATTTATACATAAATATAAGTAAATATATATATAAATGATGGATAATTGTGATTTGTTGGAGCATGGATGATGAATGGCTATATTTTGGTGTCTACAGGTACATATTATTATTTCCTCATCTTTATTGGCACTTCTAGCTACCTTTTCAAAAGAAAAAAATAAAAATCCTTCTTAGTTTGGGTGAAAATTTTGAAAGAGGATTAAAGAGGAGGATGATTAGGTTAATATAGTTAGTGATGAAATTGATCTTATTGAAGTGATCATAGATGAGTTACAAACTAAAGATGAATTTTTACTCAAATAAATTAATTATATGATTGAAATAGGGCTAGGCACCAATTCCATCACAAAGACTAAATAGAAGAAACTTCCAAACCTATCAAATCAAGAGCTTTGAAAGATAGAAATGGAAGCTCTATTTTGATGGAGCCAAATGTAGAAATGGTGTTGGAGCAAGAATAGTCTTGATTTCTCCTTATAAAGGAGTTAAATAATTTTCTTATTGGCTAACTTGGAGCTACACTAATAAGGTTGTAGAATATGAAACCCTCTTCCTAGGATTGCAAGAGGGAGAGAAAATTGAATTTAATTTGTTGATGACCTATGACGACTCTAAACTGGTAGTGAACTAGGTTACAAAAAATGTAGCAAGAAGTAGAATTATCTAAAAGCCTATAGGAAAGGATTCTTGGACCTTTTAGAGATATTTTCATCCCTAAACATAAAATCAAATTCCTAGAGATAAAATTGTGCAATAAGATGCATTAGCCTCTCATGGTACAAACTTTCATCCATCATCCAATACCTAGAGGAACTTACAGTTAGTTAAGCTAGCTTTCTAGAATTTCATGCCTGATAAAGATACCTTATGGTAAGTTTTTGATGATGGTGAGTATATTATAATTTTTTTAGTTCAAGAAGCTTATGAAAATATACCTAAAGAGATGCTCAAGAACATAGATGAATAGTATGTTATTCAGGTTGAAGAATATAGGAATTGGATCCTCTTTAGACCTAGAAGTTTGTACATGGGTGACACACTAGACTGACCCATCAAAGAAGAAGATATTATGAAGGATATCTTCATGAGCCATGTCATAAAGAGTATCTCCCTCAACATATTCTCTAGGAGTCACAATCAACTCATGATGAACTAAGGTTATAATGTTACAAAACAATATGGTGGAGGGAGAAGGGGGTCCCTCATCCTCATCACTCCACTCTAATCCATAATGATTTATGAACTCGATAAAGGTTATGATATGATCATAATAAGTTGGTAAGGGTTGGTTTTTATTATATATGTAGCCTATACCACATCTCTCAGGACACGGTTCAACTTCCAAAGGCTCTTTGATGCCTTATTTTGAGGCCCCAAGCCCTTACCTTCATATCCTATGTTGGATACGATTTGCTTAGGTAGTAGGTTATCATTGGATAAGTAGCAATGGATATAGTTTTTTCCTATGGTGGAAGTATTGTTACCATATATATTCTTTTCATAGTAAGTTCCTGTGTAGATAAAGGTACACATTTCTATGTATACTACTTCACCCTTTTGATGGGGTAAATCAATGGTTCAAGGTGAAGGTGTTAGCTTAGTTATGTTAAGAAGAGGAATTTGAACATTTATATTCACTTGATCCTTTAATGAATTAATATTTAGAGGTTTCTCACTAATTTTTAAGTTTTTAAACTTTTTGGTGATTTTGGGAGATGGATAATACCTAGAAGAAGAAGAAGAAATTTTGTGAAGAGAAATTGTTGGATAGAAATTGACTTTTGATTGAGCTTTCTCAACCATTGAATAGTATTGGAATGGATAAGGGCTACCTTGGATGATGATAAGCTACTTTTTGAATTCATACTTAAGGTATTTATGAAGAGTAGAAGGGAGGGCCGTCATAGCATGAATCCAAGGGCACCTGAGAAGAATATTAAAATATGTCCAAAAAGATACTGCATAAAATAAGGTATCTAGGATATTGGGTCCTACCTTAAGGGGAAGGGATATAATTTCATAGGCCTCTTGGGATTCATTGTTAAAATCTTTTATGATCACATCTAATATGGTTATATCTACCTCCCTTAATCTAAATTTTTGGAAGAATAGATAACTACATAAATTGAGGGAGGAACCATTGTCTACCAAGATCCTCTTGATATACTTTTCCTCAATATAGCCAATGATGTAATGGATAAAATCCCCTTACAAGGTTTATGGAAGAATAGCATTGTCATAAAAAGATATATGGTTAAACCCAAGAGTACCTATGATATTGGCTATGTCACTAGGTGGGAGGTCTTAGATAATAGAAGTTTGTATAAGCTCTAAGAGGGAAATGTTGGTGGATGTACTAGCAAGTTGGTTTAAGTTGAAGGAAACCTTAGATTGATATTTTAAGGCTCATGTTAGTTTTTTTGTACCCATACTCTTCTTGTAGGTATTTCTCAAAACTAAGAGTGGTATAGAGGAAGTTGGAGGCATTTTCTTCTGAGGTTATTTATATTGGTATGTATGAACTTGTTGTCTTGTGGTTATCACTATCATGTTGACCATATTATTGTATGAGGGTGGCACATTATGATAGGACAGTTGGTTTATTGTCTATTGATCATGGTTGGGTAGGGGATTTTGGAATATCCCCATGTCTTGATTGGTTGTTGGTTGTTGATGAGTTGGCAGTTGGTGAGTTGGTGGTTTGTGGTTAGGAGATGATTGAGGATCACCTATAACAATGTGACCCTCATCTATTAAGTCTTAAACCACATGCTTCAATCTCTTGCATTGATTTATCATGTGTCCATCTATCCTATGATAATTGCAATATTGACTGAGTTTGTACCAAGTTGTTGTGTTGGGTTATTTGATGTTGTGAAACTCGATCATCTTAAACTCCAAGAGTTGTTTAAGGAAAAACAATAAAGGTTGGTTGAGTCTTGTGAAGTTTCTTGGTGGGGATTTCTTGGTGGAGGTCATTGAGGTTTACTAAGTACCAATTTCGATAAGGTACTAGTTGTATTAATGTTATTAGTTTATCTATTATTAGTGACCGCATCACCAACCACATGCTTGTTCTTATATTGGGTTTTATTGTCCTTTCTTATTTTTTTCTTGGTTTAAGTTGGCCCCTTCTTATAAGGGCTTTCTCAACTTTCCCAAATGAATCTATCACTTGCTCAAAGGAGGTGATAGTTACTATCTATAATTCATATGAAATTTTCTCTTGTACACTATTAATAAATATCTCTAGCATATCTCAGGTTGGTGGGGTATATAGTAATCTTCCAATAAAGCTTCTCCATTGAGATAGAAATATTGAGAGACTTTCATCCTTAACTTATTTCAAGAGATATAAATCTTGAAGGGTCACTCTCTTCTCCACATATGCTCCGAATTTTTGAAAAACATCTTAGTTATTTCTTAAAAATTCCTTAGGGAGTGGTGGGGTAGTTGATAGTACCTCTCCAAGGCCACTCCAAGGCTTTTTTGGAATGTCTTCAGAAATAATATGTCATCATAAATGATATCATGACAAGTTTTCTTGAACATCCTTAGATGTTCAATAGGGTCTTATGTTCCCTTCTATATTGGTAATATTAGCATAGAAAAGTTTTTGGGATAAGATATAGAGGCTACTATGGGATCTAGAGGTTGGTTGCACATTTATTTGTTTGAATAATTGAAACTTTGTGCTTCTAATGTGTCCATTATTAATGCAAGTTGTTTCACTATAGATGTTAAGCTCTAAATGTCAATAATATTATTTTACAATGTAAAATGGGGTACAATTGATGTGTTTAATCCAAGGTTCTCTAAGGGTAGGTTATAATTGTTATGCATGTTTTGTTGATAGGATGTTTGGTTAATGTTTGAAGCATTAACACTATTATAGAAAGAGTTATAGAATAGGGTATTTTGTGTAGTATCTTCTAGTGGAACATGATTTACAGTTAGGGGGATAAAATAACAGTTGTTAATGTTAAGATAAATATTTACATTAGAGGAAGGAATATGATGAGGAGGAAATTGGGTATGATTTTGAGGTATGCTACTAGTTGGAGGAGATTGAGAAATCCCTCTAATATTAGTGGTTATGGTAGTAGCATACATGGAATTGTGAAATAGATTTAGATTATGATTTTGTGAAGATTGAAATAAGGGATTAATACAAATATAATGATGAAAACTAGTTTGATGGTGGGATAGTCCAACTTCATCGAAGTGGATGTACTGTTGTAATATTTGTGACAAAACTTGTCTATTTTATCTATAGAAGTTTATCATATGGTCATGTGTTTTAAAAATAAGTTGACCATGAGGTCCTTCTGTTGGATCAAAGTTATTATTCATTGTTGTGTCCTCATCTTCTTCTATGTTTGTATTCTCCCTATCAATTTGATCATCCTCATTCCACATATGACTATCACTTGGCTCTAACAACTTTCACTTATTCCTAAGGATAGGTGTCATAGGATAAGAGAAAGAGGGTTTGAAACTAAACTATTTCAATATGCAAAAGACATAAATTATATTATCTTTTTTATTTTTCTAATCTACACAAACAAATTTAGGTGGTCTTGTTTACAGTTTTAAAATAAAAATTAAAAAAAAAAGGCTTCCTATATGGACACTAAGGAAGTGTTCATGTCAGGTTCACCAAAAATTTGGAGGGAAAAACCTCAGCAGATGATTTTTAGCAGATCTACTAGGAGTTGAGGTAATTACACGGTTAGGTCCTCTCACACCTAAGGGCTTAGGGGATTCAATGGTTTTACCAAGAGTGCTTTTAGGAATTACTCCAAGTCTAGGATGGGAGGGTTTGATTTGTTAATTAGAATACACCTAAGTTTAGTCTCAGACTAAGAATAAAGCTAAAATAACTAAAAGTAAAATGTGTTAGAATATCTTACATTATAATGTACTACCTTGAGTACATATTTAGATTAGGAGTGTCTTATATTAGAATGTGAGTTATATTTTATGTAATGTAATAATGTGCAGGAAATGCACAAGTGTCTTGTAGTTAGGTGTGCATGTGCACAAGTGTCCTTCATGTAGAATGCACATGTGTCCTTAGAGTAGGAAAGTGAAGAGTCACATACTTCTATATATTTATGACTAAGCATTGAGAAAGAGCATGCTCACGGTATGCATTAGCAGATATTTATACAAGAGTATTTTTAATATTTTGTGAGCTTTCATTAATGGTAGTTTTATGAGTAGTAGTAGAAGTTTCTTATGATTTTTACATGCTTAGTATATTTCCATTATCCTAGATTTAAAGTGCATGTTTTTTTAGACCTTGTGATTGCTTTCCATTAAATATTTAGCATCAAAAGCTAATAGTGATATCAAAGCCACAAGGGAATTTGATAAGAGTAATTGCAACAAGAAGTTAAAGAAGTGGAAATTGAAGAATATTACAAGCAGGATAAGCTCATAGAAAGAGGAATTTATGACAATTATCACCATTTGAAAACAAGCCTAAGGAAGAGGGATTTGGCAAGAACTTTGCCAAATTTGAGAAAGTTTTTTTGAAGACCTAAAGACATTCAAAATCTTGAGGAAGAGACCAGATTTGAAGTTAGATTTTAGGGAGAGATAGGAGAAGAAATAAGAATTGAAAAGGCCACAGATTTTTTATTTTTATAGCCATAAATATTTTAAAGTCTAATTTAGAGAAGGATTATTTATCTTTGTAGCAAAGTTTGAAGAGTCACAAAAAAACAATAGAAGGCAGTGAATTGGAGAATTTTAGGGTAGATTTGAGAGATTTTTGGGATAGCATACAAGTTGATTTTGGGCAGCAAGCTAAGGTTTCAAATTTGAAGGTATAGAATAGCAAGTTCGAGTAGCAAGAAAGGAGAGGAGACAAGCTACAAAAGACAACCAAAGAGGTTTGGAATTAGGTGCTTAAAAGAGTATTTTAGTTTTATGAAAAGTTGATTTAATTTAAGTTTATTTGGCAACATATATTAGAGAGTTCAAATTAGGAGAAGGAAGAACTCTAATTTTATTATCTCTCAGTTAAAGAATTTTTATAAGCTTACAAATTAGTGTGTTAATATAGCATAAATGAGTTGGTTCGTTAATATTTATATGTTATTAAGAAATAAAACATTAGCAAGCTAAGGAGCTGCAAATACAAAGAGAAGCACTCATAATATTGTGCTCAATACATGGTTTTGAAACACAAGTTTTCAAAAGATGTTTTTAAAACTTGTAAAATACATCAACACAATATAGAGTTAAAAGTTGCTCAAAAAAAGAGAAATAAGGAAAATAATATTGAAACAAATATCAGTTTACAAGCTTGCAAAAGGAATAATTATTGGGAGAATAGGAGATCGAATAAGGGCCCAAGAGAGCAAGATTTAAAGTGTTAAAATATACTAAGGAGCATAACCAAATTTTAGAAATTTGGTAGTGAAGAAGTCATTATCTAATTGAGCAAAGCAAAGAGAAAAAAATGAGATTGATAGATAGCAAAAAGTATAGTTGTTCCAGCCTAGGTGTGGAAATAATAAACCGCGTTACATCTGAAGAAGAAGTTGTCGAGAAGGATTCGTAGAAGGTAGAGCAAAATGAACACTCCCAAGGTTGACGAAGAGCCACCTATGTGCAAGGAAAAACCACCAAAGCACCACCATAAGGAACATTTGGAAGCTCAAGTGTCGTTACAAATGTAACAAGAGCCATTTATCTTTAACCATTGAAGAGTTACTTAAGGGAAGATAAAAATAATAAAGTAACATAGCTTCTACAGTCGTGTAGTGCTAGGGCAAGAAAAAATATCAAGAAGAAATTATTTTTCTAAGGCCTGAAACGTCTTGGAAGGAGATCCATCATTGGAGCCTTGGCAATAAACCATTTTCTAGGTGAAAAGAATCAAAACCATAACATCCAGGAGGAAGGAGCATCATTTTGAAGCATGTGAAGAATCTATGTGCCACATGTCATCATAGGAGGAGCACCAACCATCATGCAAGCAAGATGAAATATATTCTTACATGTGTTAATTGCATGGAGTAAGACCAAACTTAACATATCCAAGAAGGGGAAAAGAGAATTTTTGAATGAGCATTGTAGCAAAGGAAATTTTCAAGGAAGGAATAAACATCAAGGAGAAATTGCCATTGACCGTGATTTGCATGCTTGTTGCAAAGGTAACATTGAATTTATTTAATTGTTTTGAACTTTTGCCTAAGTTAGGAGCTAAAAGGAGGAAATAGGATTATTTTCTAAGGTTGGTTAATAAATTAATCTAGTTGATTATAGATTAATTGCATGGAGATATAAGGATTAAAAGTGAAATTAAAAACCTTAGAAATCAGATTTAATATTGTTTTTGGAAAGATTTGAGATACCCTAAATAATTTTGAGAAAATTAGGGAATTATTTTTGGGAAGATTTATAACTTTGTAAAATATTTTTGCAAATATTTTTTGGAGAGATAAGGATTCCTACATCAAATTAGGGTTACAAAATTTGCAAATATAATTTACAAAATTCTAAATTTCTTATTTGGGAGCCATAAGGACTTCAACATCAAATTAAGTTTTTTGGGGGGGAATCATAAAGTAGTCAACTTCATACAGACTAGAAATTTTTAATTATGGATTATTGGTACATAGATTTACGTGCAAGCAAATATATGACTAGAAATAAAAAATGGTTTGATACTCTACAATAAAAAAATGAGAAACTAGTTGCTATAGCAGATAGTAAAACTTATGAAGTAAGAGGAATAAGAAATGTTCTAGTTAATCTAATAAATGGAAAAGGAATAATTAACAATGTGCTATATGTTCCTAGATTGACTACCAACCTTCTCTCAATTTCTCAACTCATGGATCAAGACATGATAGTAGAATTCAAAGTTATCAATGGAAGAAAATAATGTCATATCATTAAACAAGGAAAAATGATAGCTTCAGGTTCCAATAAAGGTAGTCTGTTTGTCTTGGATACTACCACACATTTTTTTTTTTAGCTAAGATATTAGATCTATGGTATAAACAGTGAGGACATACCAATGCATCATTTATAAATTAAATGGTCAAATATAAAATGGTTAAAGGGATACCAAACCTATCTTTGGAATCCACTGTTTGTCCATAATATTTAGCAAGAAAACAACATAGAAATCTTTTTGAACTTCGTCAGCATAGATCTCAACAACAATTAGAATTAGTATATGCATATTTATGTGTTCCAATGAATGTTAGTAGCATTGGAGGACATAAGTATTTTCAACTATTTGTTGATGATCATACCAAAAAAATGTGGGTATACTTCATGAAGTACAAATCGGAAGCATTTAGTTGCTTTAAACAATTCAAATTTCAAGTAGAGAAAGAATTAGGAAGGACTAAAAAAATTCTTCGGTTAGATAGAGGAGGTGAATTCGTATCAAAATAATTTGATCTATTTCTAGAAGAAAATGGAATCTCGCTACAACATATTCACCACAACAAAATGGAATTGGAAAAGAAGAAATAGGTCTATAATGGAAATGGTGATATGTATGTTAAAAGAAGTTCATCTTGATCATCAGTATTGGGAAAAAGTAGTCAAAACAATAGTATACTTACTAAATAGACTACCTACAAGAATACTCAATCATGTTACACCAAAAGAAGCATGGTCAGGACAAAAACCAAATATTGAAAAGTTAAGAATATTTGGATGCAAAGCTTATATGCATATTCCAAAATAGAAAAGGACAAAATTAGATGAAAAACTATGGTTGGTATATTTATTGGCTATGATGATGAATCTATAGGGTATATAATAATAGATCCAAGTACAAAGAAGGTATATATAAGTAGAGATGTAGTTTTTGATAAAAAAAATCAAAAGTGAGACTAAAAATAAAGTAATTATGTAGAAGTTCTAAATTTATCAGAGGAAGACTTGGTAAAATAAGAGATAGAGTTAGAATCTAAAGATGAAGAAAATAAAAGTACAAACACTTCCACAATATCTCAAAGGAAGGAACCAATATGGCTTAGAAACACACTCAAGGAATCAAACTTGGAACAAATACCAAACCTTACTACTACAAGACCTCAAACTCATAGTCAAACTAAAATGAACAGAGGATTACTAAGAACTAAAGTAGAACCAACATCAATACTTCAAGCTCTAAATCATTCACATTGGAAGGCAGCTATAGAATCTGAATATTCATCACTACAAAATAATAAAACATGGAATCTAGTAGAATTACCTCCAAGAAATAAAGTTGTGGGTTGCAAATGGGTTTACAAAATTAAGTATAAATTAGATGGGACACTTGACAAGTACAAAGCTCGATTAGTAGCCAAAGGATATACTTAGACAAAGGAAATTGACTATGAATAAATATTTGCACCAACAATTAGAATGACTACTATCAAAATAGTATGTGCTTTAGCATCTCATCAGGGTTGGAAACTTCATCAAATGGATGTAAAAAGTGTTTTTCTTAATGGTGACTTAGAAGAGGAGGTCTACATGTCACAACCAAAAGGATTTATTATTAAAGGTAAATAACATAAGTTTTGTAAATTAAACAAATTCTTATATGGTCTGAAGCAAGCTCCCAAAGCATAGAATATAAAAAATAATAATATTTGTTACAACATAGCTTCAAACGAAGTACATCCAATCCAAGTCTATATACAAAGAAAATTGAAAATTATATATTAATTCTTATAGTGTATGTTGATGATATAGTGATTACTAAAAGCTCTGAAAAACTAATGAGTGGGATAAATAAAGGATCTTGAGAACGCATTTGAGATGACAAATTTAGAACTAATAAATTATTGTCTTGGTCTAGAAATTCATCAAAATAAAGGTAATATTACAATTACACAATCAAAATATGCAAAAGCTCTACTTGAGAAATATAAAATGAAGGATTGTAAGCCTAAAGATACACCTACGGAATAAGGGCTTCAATTATCCAAAAATGATAGAAGACCTTTGGTTTCAACTACAAGGTACCACCAATTAATTGAAAGTCTTCTATATTTAACAAATACTCAACCTGATCTAGTCTTTGTTGTAAATTATCTTTCACGATATATGCATGAACCAAGAAAGAGTCATTGGAAAGCTACAAAAAGAATACTACAATATATCAAGAAGACTACTAATTATGGAATAACTTATATGAAGAATGTTAAAGTATTTTATCTACAGGGTTATTCAGATTCTAACTATGTTGGTTCTATTGATGATAGAAAATTTACTTCAAGGTATATATTTTATCTTGGATCAAAACCAATATCTTGGTATAGTAAGAAACAACATACAATAGCACAATCATCTACTGAAGCATAATATCGTGCAATAAGAGATACAACTTGTGAAGCTTTGTGGTTACAATATATATTATCTAACATGGGAATCAAACGAACTCCAACTCTAATACATTGTGATAATCAAGGAGTACTCAATATAATAAAAATTCAATTGTATATGAACGAACTGAGCATATTGAAGCACAATATCATTTTATTAGTAAATAATTTTCAAAATCATCATATCAATTTGAAGTATATACCTACAGAAGAACAGTTGATAGATATATTTACAAAATCTCTAGGACAAAATAGGTTTCAAATATTTAGAAATTATCTATGTATATCAAGAGAAGTTCATCCTAAATAATGTAATATAGGGGGGTGTTAGAATATATTACATTATTTGGTACATGCTAATGTACTACCTTGGGTACATTTTTATATTAGGAGTGTCTTAGATTAGAATGTGAGTTATATTTTATGTAATGTAATAATGTGCAAGAAATGCACAAGTGTCTTGTATTTAGGTGTGCATGTGCACAAGTATTCTTCATATAGAATGCATGTGTCCTTAAAGTAGGAAAGTGAAGAGTCACATACTTCTATATATTTATGACTAAGCATTAAGAAAGAGCATGCTCACAGTATGTATTAGAAGATATGTAGACAAGAATATTTTCAATATTTTTGTGAGCTATCATTAATGGTAGTTTTATGAGTATTAGCATAAGTTTCTTATAATTTTTACATGCTTAGTATATTACCATTATCCTATATTTAAAGTGCATGTTTTTTTTAAACCTTGTGGTTGCTTTTCATTAAATATTTATCATCAAAAGCTAACAAAATGATGCAAAAATATAGAGATATAGTCACACAAATGCCTATCCTAAAATGATTTGTATCTTTGCATGCACACTACTTATAGGACATAAGAAATAAATATTATTTTTCTTTTGAGCAGGGGTTCAAGAGAGATGCACAAACAAGTTTAGCCTATTATGCAAAACTACATGTAATTTTCCATTTGATATCTAAGGAATTAAAGAAACAATTTTTCTTCTTATTATATAAAGAAGACAAATAAATTTCATTCCTATAATGAATCTCCTCAATGTGATTGAACTTAATTTTACTAATTATAGAAAAACAAAACCAAATAAAAACACACAACAAACAACCTAATAGACTAACAAAATACTTACTTCTCTCAATGTTTGTTCTTGCATCAAATTCGTGCCTCGAAACCTACAACTGCAAATTCAAGAAAACTTGGAAATAAATATAGAAACTAGAAAAATTGGTTAGTGTTTGGTGGTCTGCTTAGGCCGCAATGTTTGTTCTTGCATCAAATTCATGCCTCGAAACCTACAACTGCAAATTCAAGAAAACTTGGAAATAAATATAGAAACTAGAAAAATTGGTTAGTGTTTGGTGGTCTGCTTAGGCCGCTATGAAGGCTAAGTTCATAGGCACAGCAGTCAATCCCCCTTGGTCTCAGCTGATTGTATAAAGAAAAAATAATGTTGACCTTTTTAGAGACTGAAAAAAGTATGCAACAATGAAGTTAGGGTTTTAACAATATGCAATATAGAACAGAGTAATGTGAGATTAAGCATAGAAAGACAACAAGGAAAGCAGAGACTTACCCTCATATTTATCACAATAAAATTTATGCCTTGTAACAAGCAACCGTGAATTCGCAATAACAAAAGAAAATAAAAGCAACACGTATAAAACACCTACTACAATGCACTTGCCAAATTTATGCCCTCTAAAGGGTGACCACAAATTCATGATAGAGAGAGAAAGGGTGAAATAGAGAGCTTCACCAAAATTCATCGAATTCGCGACCTGTAAGGATGGACCACAAATTCGTGATAAGAGGAAAAGAGATGAAATAAGATGGTGTAAATACAACTTGATAGTAACCAAATGATATTCTATAGCAAAAAAAGATAAAAATGAAGAAACATAAATAACTAGATGCAATCTAAACAAATTAAAAGCAGTCTAAACAATAAGATGAGATGTAAATGATGATAGCCTAAGTGCAATAAAAATGTAGAACAAAAATGTAATGATGTAATTGAACAATATGCAAATAGAAATGCAACTATTCTAAGTGAAAGAGAATATAAACAAAAAAATGTAAAAGGATATATATATTATCTAAGTACTAATCTAAATGCAATATATATATATATGCAAACCGAATCTAAATATAACCTAATGCAACAAGAATGTGCAAAAATGAATTTAAATGTAATCTATTGCAAAATAAATAGGTAAAGATGAGTCTATATGGAATCTAATGTAGAAAAAAATAAACCTATCTAAAATGAAAACAAGCAACTAGAATAAGGAAATGCAATAATGCAGCAAAACTACAAATGACTAACTATATCAAAAGCAAAATGAAAGAGCAATAAAGGGCTAAATGCAACAACCGAAGAAGTGAGCCTATCTCCCTTTCTTTTGATGAAGCTAAAGATATTTCTTGCACCCAATCCACCATCACAACTCTCTCACTAGCTCACCAATGTAGCTAATCAAAGGTCACACAAGAATGAAGAAGACGGGATCTCGTAAAATAGAAGATGGTGGAAGATAACAAACAATAGAAAAAAAGATAGCAAGATAGAAGATAGGTGATAGTAAATGGTGGAAATTTGAATATGGGACTAAAAGGAAACTCAACTCCTCTATTTATAAAGGATTTGAGGGCAAGGCGAGAAATAAGCAAAAAACTGGGTTTATGGTTAAAAAGGAAAAATGGCAACGCAAGGGTTAGGTTTTTTGAGGAAAAAATCCTAAAGCATCAAATTCATAGTTGATCTAAGACAACTGTAAATCTGTGAAATATGACTGTTGAAGGTTAGATTGGTGTCAAAGTGGCCTGATTGGATTTATTGTTGATCTTGAACAACTACGAATTCAGCAAGGCTAGGAAAATGGATCAAATTAAAGGATGGGGAGATCAAAAATTGTACTTAGCAACTTTGAGTGGCTTCTTAAACATCCAAGGGAAAATTGACTTATTTAACTAGGTCAATTTTCTATGTCTACATATGGAAACATAACAATTTGAAAAAAATAAAGAATGTCTTAGATAAAAATATCTTTGATAGAAAGACAAACTAAATATAATATAATTAACTTGATAATAAATTTAAAATTTTGTTTTAATTAAAATAACTTCCAATAACTACATATAATTTATTAAAAAACGTGTTAATCAAATTTAAAAATCTCAATTTTTTTAAAGCTTGGACAGTTTTGGAAGGTTTAAAAATATACAAACAAATGAAATGGAACAAAGTATGGATGGAATGCGATTCATTAATAGTAATAAATGCAATTTTTATGAAAGCAAAGGCTCCAAAGAACATACAAGAGATCACAAGACCTTGCTACAAAGTTTGAATAAATTAGGTTTACACATATGTTAAGAGAAGGAAACAAATATGCAGATAGGTTGGCAAATAGAGGGGTTTTAATAGAGTATTGTGAAGTTAAATTCTATTTTCCATGGTTAGAGGAAGTAGTAAGTTTAGCTAAAGCTAACCAAAAAAAAAATCTAAAAGTAACAAATTCAAAATAATGTTCTAGAAAACTTTTTTAAAAAAATAATGTTCCAAAGGATTATAAGAAGTCTATGGGAAGCGAGTAGAAATTTTGTATGCTAAAGCAAAAGAAGATGATATTAGATGGAATTCATGAATAGATTATTTGAGTTGTTGGTTGTTTGGATTATATAATAGAGTATGGATTAGAACTTTTAACTTTTTGAGACTACTAAACTATTTATTAAAATAATACCATTATGATTTATTAAAATATCATTATAATATAAATGAGATTCATTATATAACTCATTAAAATGATAAAATATTTTTCTAATTGGCTATTTGGGATCAAAACTTATTCCACTTGTATTATATAATAACTCATAGTTTAGATATTATAAATATATTTCTTGATAAGAATTAATCATGAACTTTTGACTTTTTGAGTCTGTAAAACCATTTATTACAGTTCTTGTGGTTGCACTTATGCTTCAAGAAGGAAACTAATACTCCAAAGTTGTTAAAGCGGACTATAATAAATGAATAGAGGTGGAGTTTTACTATCGATAAGGTTGTTGCAAGAAGATGCAAGAATAATGTTGTATGAAATATTTGTATTTACAAAGAAGAAAATTAAATAAATCCAAAAAAATGAAAATAAAAAATTCAAACTTTTTATGAAAAAAATGTAGTATCTAACTATAACAATATAATGGAGATGAGAACTCTTAAATTATAAACAAAAAAATTATAATTTATAAAAAAATAAAATCTATATATATATATATATATTTATTTATTTATTTATTTATTTATTTATTTATTTATTATTTTTATTAAAAAAATAACACTATTTATTAAAATGCATATTTTAATAAAACCTATCTAAACTTATTGAAAAAAAATACATATCTTAAATACAAATTTAAAATTATGCTCTAGGTTATCCAAACAAGAATTTCAACTTGAAACTAAGTAATATGGGAAGATAATCACTTAACACCTTTAATATTTAACTTTAACGTGGATGTGTTGTGTCAAAAAGTGAATCTCTCATGATAGACATTGTTCAAAAGTTTTTTTTTAATAAATAAAACACAAGCCCTCTTAATATTTTCTCCATATTTTATTTCTTTTCATCTTATATGATAATAATTTTTTATATTTTTAAAAGAATTTGAAAATTTTATATTAAAATAAGATTATTTATAAGTTAGGATAAAACTCTTCCCAATTTTAACCAATAAGAATACTTTGTTTACAATGTAAAAGGAGATCTGCATTGGAGCCAAATCTCCTTAACCATATTTCTACAAGGGTTTTCTACCTATTTACAATAGTAAAAGAAGATTTGCATTTGAGCCAAATCTCCTAAACCATATTTCTACAATGACTGTCTAAATTAAGTAAACGCTGGATTTGCTCACCAACCTGCCTAATCCTTTCATTCTTGATAGCCATGTCATTATGCCACTGAACCCCTACCTCCTTCTTAGTACCCATATTAGTCAGGAAGTTTGTCACTTTATTTAGATCTCTACAAACATAAACTGGGATCACATCATCTAATTCCCTCTACAATTCCTTAATTTGGGTGACAAGAATCCTCAACCTTCATGTCTTCAAAGCAAAGTTCCTCATGCAATCCAGAGCTCCTACCAATATTTGAGAATCTGATTCTAGGATTATCCTCCTACAACCTTGTCTTACCGCCTAGATAGAAGCATATTTGATAACTAAGGCTTCTACTTCATTGTTTGTGGCCCTTGTAAAGCTTTGCAGTTCCCAATAGAGCATTATCCCAATATGATTCTTGCATACCACTCCAATTCCAGCTCTACCCAAATTACCTTTTGCAGCTCCATCAATATTAATTTTAATCCAACCTTTTGGGGGTGGTTTCCAACTAGCTCTGTCCTACCCCTCTTGCACTTTAGCTTCCTTCTCCATCGTCCCTATATCAGTTTGACTTTCTTATTTACCATACACTACCATAGTTTATCTGACATTGATCCAAATGACCTCCCAAACGCCATCTAAGGATGAAAAGGTTTCTCTAAAAATTATACCATTTCTCTCCAACCACACTTGCCACCAAATGAAGTTTAATCCAAGTTTTCAATCGATACAAAGAGTTTTAGATTTAAATCTACCCCTCTTCCATCTTTCCCAAATATTAATCCAATTCAAATCACCATTGGCTCGAATTTTATAATATAAAAACCATCTCTCCCAAATCTAATGTGTAAATGGACACTCAAACATCAAATGGTCATATATTTCCTCGCTCTTGTAACATAAAACACATTGATATGGAGCATCGATTCCCCTACGCCTCATATTATCAAAAGCAAGAATTCCATTAAACATGAACTGCCAAGCAAAGTTTACTTTCGGTCAACTCTTGGACTGCCAATTCTTTCTCTAATCCTCAACATGATATGCATGAAGAGGAGGTTCTATAAGGATCTTATCATATTCATCCTTCACTATGTAGACTCCAAGGCTCCCATAGCCCCAAGCTAATTCATCCTCCTCATATCTACCTATGAGAAATATTTTTGCCAATATTTTAGTCATGATGGGTGTCAATTCTAGAGGGATTGAAATTGGCTACTCATCCAACTTCTTAAACTGCTTAAACTTATAATCCCCAACTGACTAGTTATGAAATAAATTTCAATCTAGATCCAACCCCTACTTTCCATCGTTTTTTTACTAATTGCAGTTTTAGAAATTTAGCAATGATAGGTGGGTATTGATATTATAAATCTATCCAAAATTATGCCTCCTCCCCTCTCCCCACTTTCCAAAATAATTCATCTTTCACCACCTGAGATCCTAAATTTAGAGCTCGCCACCCCAAGGACCCATTAACATCCAAATAGAAACGACTCACCTCGTTTGAGTTCACCTGTCCCTAATATTTACTACTTAAAACTCTACTTAATAAAAAAGGTTGGGAAATCCACCTCCAATAAAAATTTCCAACCAAAGCTTTATTATTTAACTCTAATCTACTATGACCCAAACCTCCCTTTACCTTGGGCTAGCTTACTTTCTCCCAACCTACTAAGGCCCATTTCCTCTCTCCTTTTACTCCTCATACATATTTTCTAGCCATCTTATCTAACTCTTTCCATATGGTGCGTGGGGCAACAAAGATAGAAAAATTATAAATTGACATGGCCTGAATGACTGGCTGCAAAAAAGTTAATCTACCCTTATAGCTTAACCATTTGTGAAACCAATGATTAATTCTTTCTTTGATACAATCCAAAAGATTCCTCCAAATATCTATTTTCAATTTTTTTAAATGCAAAGGAACCCCAAATATACCACTAGGAGAGAAGTCCTCGTGAATCCCAAGATCTCTAAAATTCTATCCTAAAGCCTTCAATCAAGATTGAAAAGGACCACTTCGGATTTTTTTATTATTGGTGACTTGGTTTATGGATCTAAGGTAAACATTAAGAGTATCTCTAATCATTCTTTCTTCCCTAAAGTTGGCCACTCCCACCAATATTGTGTCATCCACAAACTTTAAGTCAAAACTTCCTCATCCACCTTGATACATGTTAGCAAACCTCTCCTCAAGATGAGTCTACCCAAGCCTTTAGCCAAATAGATAAAAAGATAATGGGAACAAGGATATCCTTGATGAAGGCCTCGAGTAGATTCAAACTATTGTGAGGGAAGGCCTTTGATTAACACTGAGTATGTCGAATTAGAAACACAGCTCATGACCCATTCTATCCAATCCTTAGATAAACTGAAGGCTTCCATCATCCTTGACAAGAATCTCCACTCCACCCTATCATAAGCCTTTGATATATCCAATTTTATCAACATTCCTCTATTGCCATATTTTTACATTGAGTGGATTGCCTCCTAAGCGAGAACCATACCATCCAAGATCCATCTACCCTCTATAAAACCACCTTGCTCCAAGGAGATAATGCTATACAGGAGAGGTTTTAGCCGCTCAACCATTACCTTTGTGATTAATTTATACATGACATTGCATAAGGCAATAGGTCTATAATCTGAAATATGCATCCCCTCCTCCCCTTTCAAAATTAAGGCAATCAATGTATGATTTAATGCTTTAAGCATTATTTTACTGCCTCTTGACTCCTTTATAACAGCCATTACATCCTCCTCCAAGTTGTCCCAAAATGTCTGGAAAAACTCAATTGGAAAGCCATTTGGACCTGGTGTTTTTATGGTACTCATTCCAAAGACTACTTTCTTTAGTTCCTCTTTATCAATGGGTTTAAGTAGGGCCCAATTTTCTTCTTCAGAGATAATAGAGGGTATGACAGCAAGAACTTCTTTTGAGCCTCTTCATCTTGCACCATACTTTCCTTATTCTAACAAAATAATCCATTGAATGGAAATGCATACATGGGATTGTATCAAAGGAGTGTCCATTTCCATCTTGTTTGTTTTTCTCCTAGCACAAACAACCCAATGAAAAAATTTAGTATTTTTGTCTTCTAATGACCAAGTGGTTCTTGCTCTTTGTTTCCAATATATCTCCTCTTTGTTTCCAATATATCTCCTCTTTGTTTTCAATGTCCTCAATCGCTTTACACCGTGCATCATCTTCTTCTTTGAGTTGCTCTATAATTGTTCCTTCCCTAAAGTGTTTTTGAACCTCATCCCATCTGGCCACCAATGGAGCTCTTTGGACCTGGAAGTTTGTCTTGTTAGCTCGCCTCCATTGTTTCAGTTGATCTTTGAAATAATGAATTTGCTTGTGGAATCTAAACATTGTTGTCCCATATGTCGAGCATCCCTCTTCCCACCACTGTGGAATTTTCTTTCGAAGTTCCTCTTTTTGTAATCAAAAGTTTTTGAATCTGAATGGTTTGTGATGTTGCCCTATCTTGATCCTCCCTTCCAATAGAATGGGGAAGTGATCCAAAATTAGGCCCTCCAAAATTTGAAATTTTAAATTCCATTTCACAAACACCTCTAAAACCAAAAAATGATCTAACTTTACCTTCCTACTATGTGGCTCCCTCCTCTTATTAGTCCAAGTATAGTTGATTCCAAGACATTTAATATCCACCAAGTGTAATGCATGGACTTGGGCAATCATAAGTCGATCCCCTACATCCAAAATTAGGGTTCCCCCTTCCTGATATCTAGATGATAATTTAGCATTAAAATCCCCAACAACAATCCATTCTAACTCCTCCCTCAAGACTCTCATATTATGCACCGCTTTCCATTGATGAATCTAACCATCTAGGTTTTGTGTCCCATAAAAATTTGTGATTAAAACCTGCTCAATTGTCACATTGTTCCTAAAATGTGATGTGAGGACACCCCTCCAAGCTATATGTTATATTGTCATCCATTCAAGAGAGTTCCAAAAGGTAACTATTCCCTCGATGCCCCTTGGGAAGCCACTTCCATATGACCATCACCCTTCAAAAGTCTATTTATTGGTTTACATATAAGATCCAATGATATTTTTATCTCCTAGATAAGCAAAAAATATGTTTTACTTTTTTCTAAGAGTTTTTGAACGGCAAATTGATGGGTTCTATTGTTTAAACCCCTAACATTCCATGATTGTATAATCATTGGTTACCTTGAGATCAATAAGATTCTATTGGCATCACCAATCCCCTAGTGATCAGTTTGTCTCCTTGAACTGCTATCAATTCCTTATTTGATTTTTTACCCACTCCTTGAGAGCTGATATTCTTTGATCTCTTTTCCACTTGAGTTATCCCTAGAGTTGGTTTTTCTTTGTTCTTTTTTGCTATACCCATGATGACATCCTTAATTATCGATTGCTCTTGGTTATGCACTATCAATGCCCCTACAATCTCTGATTGTGGTAACTCACTACACTTTGTTACTTGCTCTAGGATAGGAGGAGGTGAAAGAGGGCTTAAACATGGTTGTTATTGTTTTCATTATTCCTATCCACTCCTTCCATGAATTGTTCTTCTTCATAGTCCACTAGTATCTTGAAGATCTCGTACCTATTTGAGGGCTTGAGTTGGGTTTGCTCTTTGCCAACTTTTTTCTTTTGCCTTATCCTTATTTTGGGTTGTTCAAAACCATCTACTTGTGCTTCACCTGGAGAAATGTTGGTTGTTTCTTTATTGACTATTGAATTATCCTCAAGAAAATTTGATATTCCTAGAGGAGCCTCCATTTTTGTGTTCATATTGTTTGGGCAAGACCAAACCAAATGCCCATATTTGTGGTAAAATATACACCTAAAGGGCGACGCTTCATAATCCAATTGTTGAATCCAAGATATGCCTGCAAGTTCGAGTTCAACCCCTGCCAGCAAAGGCTGGCTGAGATCCATTTTCACGCATAATCTAGCATAAATTGTTGTGTTTCCTTCCATTGTGTCTCTAGAAACACCCAAATATCTTCCAAGGGAATTATCGATAATTTTCAATACCTGCTCACTCCAAAACTCCATTGGAAGTGCATACAAACAAATCCAAACCGGGATAACAGTGGGTTCAATTCGAGGATCAAATCCCACTCTCCAATGCTAAACAAATAATCTTGTCAGACTATGATTCCTCTTTTTTTATTTTAAAGTCTTATTTCTATCAACAATTGAGGAAAAACTAACAATAAAATATCCATTACTAATAAACCACAAAGAATACCTACCAAGAGACTCTTAATTTTGTCAAACCTAAGAATGCAAAAAAATCACGTAGGGCAAATACCCATGAATTTACAGATTAGATGATGATTGGCTCTATATAAGACTGTTTCTTATACCATCCTTTGCTCAATGACAATCTTTGGCCTTCATTTGGCAAGCATCTATTACCTTTTTCCAACAATTGTAAAGAGCATTTTTAATGCAGTTTTTTGTGCTTCTTCAATCTTTCTATTGGAGATTTTTTCTTCAACAAATTTGCAAAAGAACTTTCTCTCTCTAAAAAATGATCTGGAGGTGTCCCCATTGGACCCTCTTGGGGCAGCAATTTTGTCTTCAATCCCACAGCAACCAAAAAGCACTGTCTAACAAACTGATGTCGTAAACAATTTTATGATACATTTAATATATTTTATTATATTTATGTGAGAAACCCTTGGTTATATATATATAGTTAGTTAGTTAGTTAGTTAGTTAGTTAGTTAGAGAAACCCTTACAACCAAGGCTCATGGCTTAGCATCTCCATCCAAAAATAAATAAATCTTTTAGATTTGGTAGTGCGAGAATGGCTTGGCATCCCCCTCCAAAATTTTAAGGCTTATGGCTTAACATCTCCATCCAAAAAAAATTCTTTAAGATTTGGTAGTGCGAGAATGGTTTGGCATCCTCATCCAAAATTTTAATTTTTTGTTTTTTTATTTGATAGTGTGAGAAACCCTTACAACCAACGCTTAGGGCTGGGCATCCCCATCCCACCATGACCTTTCATAAGGAGGAGAGTTATCAATAAGGAATTTAACACACACCATGTTTGAACTTTGAACCTTCCGAAGAAGAGCTAATAAAGTTCACTAAAGCAGAATTTAACACACACCATGTTTGAACTTTGAACCTTCCGAAGAAGAGCTAATAAAGTTCACTAAAGAAGAGCTAATAAAGAAAAGCTAATAGAATTCACTAAGGCCACGTTGTTCCTATGGTTAACAGTCCAAATCAACACACAATGTATAACTACACTTTTTCAAATCAAATATTGGAAAAGGTGATAGAAATGTTAAATTAGTTGTATCAAAGATAAAGCATTATGCATTTTATAGAGCATTGACCCTACCATTATTAGTTAGAATTAGTTAGAATATATAGATTGAAAGGAATAATATGATTTTCAAAATGTCAGATAATTATTAAAATCAATCTAAATAATATATAGATTAAGGTATCATGTGTATAGGTTATAATTGTTAAAATCAATTTAAATAATAATATACAGATAAAATTTGTTAAAATCCTGTTAATATGTATAAGTTATAATTGTTAAAATTAATTTAAATAATAATATACAGATAAAATTTGTTAAAATCCTGTTAATATGCGTAAGTCATAATTGTTAAAATCAATTTAAATAATAATATACAGATAAAATTTGTTAAAATCCGGTTAATATGTATAACTTGCAGAGCATATATGGCATCAAGAAAAGGTTTAGACATTTTTTTATGCAATGTTAACACATAGATTATAACTGTTAAAATCAATCTAAATAGTAATATACAGATAAAATTTGTTAAAATCCTGTTAATACGTATAACTAGCTGAGCATATATGGCATCCAGAAAAGGTTTAGACATTTTTTATGCAATGTTAACATATAATTGTTAAAATCAATATAAATAATAATATAGAGATAAAAATTGTTTAAATTCTGTTGATATGTATGGCATCAAGAAAAGGTTCAGACGTTTTTTTAATGCAATGTTAACACTTTGGTCAAGCTTTAAAATGGTATCTACATGCTCACCTAGCAGTGAAACAAATTATAGGATAAAAAATCATGCACATGCTATGAATATATTGTCATAAGCTTAAATAGCACATGTGAGTTCAACTTGCTAACTTTCAATGCCCAACCGCTAAGCCCCTCTCCTTTGACATCGAGGATTAATTAAAAACATTGTCCTCAAAGAAACGAAGCACCCTACTAAATTTGTTAGGTGATAAGTTAAGTCTATTGGAGTTTGCATCACAGATGGGTACACCACAACATTCTCAACCACTAGAATACATAGGGCAATACGGGCAGTTTTGCTAGAGAATCTCTGTAAAACAATGACAGGTAGTTAATAAAAAGTCATAGCTGCCCCACTTTTTTTTGTTCTATGCATACTCTTATCTTTGGGGACCAAAAGAATTTGCAAATACATAATAAAGTGAAGCTTTCAAATGATCAATTTTTTTTTTTTTTTCAAATGATCAAACTTATTAATTAACTAGAAGAGTAACAATCAAGGTGTTTGTTCTCAAATAGTCGAATTCTTAGTGATCTAGAAAAGTAGCACACTGGATTATTTTGGAACCACAAGAGACAAGCATACAAGTTACAGATTCAAAAGGGTGAACATATTTGAATTTAGTGTTGGTTTTGGAGACTAGGAATGAAATTATTGCTATGTTCTACCACAGCCTGAATAGTAAAATTTTCATGGTATGTCAGTCATAAAAATCATCATGAAAAATGATGAAAGTTCTGTTGCAAGTTGATACAGATTCATCATGTTCTAATTGCATTTCAGGTCTAAGTTAGAAATTCACATGATGTTCTTAACAATAGTGAGACTTTTTACAGTTGAAAGCATTATATTACAAGGTGTCTGAATAAAGAATGTTACATTGTGATATTTTTTAATTTTATGAAAGATGATGGTTCTTAATCCATGATCACAGATATCAATCCCTTTTTCAATTATGACACAGTTATTCCAAAAGAGTCTTGCCATTAAGAGAGATCAAGGGCTCAAGAGACCACTTTGTATAACATCAAAGAGCCCTGGTATGCCCTAGGAGTGCATCATCTGCAAGCTAGCAAATAAGTAGTCTTTCATCCATTCCAATGGAAGTATCTTCTGTAAATGACATGGAAATAAGAAAAATCAAAAAAGCAAGGTTACCAGGTGCAGGTGCGGTGGGAATCGTGGGTGCAGGTGCGGATGCGGCCCCTATCAAAAATAGGGTTTGCCAGTTGCGGGTGCAGATGCGGGTGCGGCTAGTTTTTAATTATCGAAAAAATTAAAAAATAAAATAAATATGCGCATTGTGAAATAATTAAATAAATGATAAATCATACACATTGTGAAATAAAATAAATCATTCATACACTCTACCAAATAGTAAATATGACATCATAAAAGCATATTGATATATGATATTTTGTGAAATAATTAATAAATGATAAATCATACACATTGTGAAATAAAATAAATCATTCATACACATTACAAAATAGTAAATATTTAAATATGACATCATAAAAGCATATTGATATATGATATTTTGTGAAATAATTAAATAAATGATAAATCATACACATTGTGAAATAAAATAAATCATTCATACACACTACAAAATAGTAAATATTTAAATATGACATCATAAAAGCATATTGATATATGATATTTTGTGAAATAATTAAATAAATGATAAATCATACACATTGTGAAATAAAATAAATCATTCATACACACTACAAAATAATAAATATTTAAATATGACATCATAAAAGCATATTGATATATGATATTTCATATTCATGTAAACAAATGACAGGATGTCAAGTCATAAAGAGTCAAGAGATAACAATATACTATATAGTAGTGGACATGTACAAAGATAACATCAAATATCTGATATTTGACTCTCATTCGTCATATTCCTCATCATCATCTTCTAGGCCCTCCTCCTGTGGATCAGGCCACCTTAAAAATAATAATAATAAAAAAAAAAAACGTTTTTTTCCTATGTTAATGCCCAAACTGGGTTGGGTTCGGCTGGGTGAACCCTGACTGACCACAGGGTTCGGCTTCGTTGAACCCTGACTGACAGGGTTCGGTCAAAGCTGAACCCTGACTGACAGGGTTCGGATAGGGTTCGGCCCAGCCGTACCCGATCGTGAACCCGCGAACCCGGTGCGGGTGCAGGTGCGGGTGCCCAGTCAAGTGGGTGCGAGAACCCGGTTACACTGCAAAAAAGTGATGTCATCGTTCCAGATGTTATTTCAATTTTGGTTGGTATTGTGTGCTGGATGGCTTGTCCTCCACATTGTACTGTTATCTCTAGCTCCTCAAGGAAAGTGCCAATTTTCGTTGTTATCCTATATTTTATTTTTTCCACGTTACTACCAATTTTTTCCACATTGTAGTAAGAAACTATAGAGATTCTTCTGCTCCTTTGGTCAGTTCTATATTTCATTTTTGGGTATACCATCAATTTTTTCAGCCTCATTTCTATTGAGACAAGTTCTTTCATGCTTTGTAGAGACAACAAAAGATAAGCATTTCAGTCATGGCCAAGAACACAGTGTAAAAAACCATAACTGATATACAGATCATATGATCAGCCTTAGTAGTAGCAAAATCAAGACAAACACTATTTTAAACCAATACTAACATAATTAGCTGTGTTTTAGGAATCAAGATGATAACGTCAAATATTTACCATGAAAGAGGCCTTTAAAAAAATCGTTACATTCGTAGAGGTTAGTCACCACTCACCAGAAAATCAAATTATGCTCAAACTAGTTAGAATCTCAACAACAAAAAAATTTACATGTATTTTTTCAATCACAGATAAGATATGGAATAGGAGTTCTAACCTAATTGATCTCATATTTAACTTTGCAAACACAATGTTAACAAACTAGTTCACAAACAGACCTTGAAACATTGACATTGAATTGTCTTCTTTTCTTATTTCCAGAAAAAACATTTATAAACAGTCTATCCAAATGGGCAGTGCAAGCAGTTATTCCATAAGCCTATCAACAAGCAATTAAGGGACTTCAGTTTTAGAGATTATAAATGCAAATACTAAACATGTTTAGAAAACAAGATCCTCAGAATGGCAACATAGCCAATATACAATGCTAATGCAGATAATGTACATTTGCTTTATTCATGCTTCTAAAAACAATGTTTGCAACTTTGCAATTAAAAAAGCAAATGATTCTCATCTCTGAGTTCAAAATGCCACTGGAAATGCAGCAAGCTTCCCTATAATGGAGAAGATTATTAGTCTCCTACTCCCACAAATCAAACATAAAGTCACTAAAATTTAACATTTCAAAACTGCCCATGTCATTAGATTTATAGGGCATGCATGTACCTCCAATCCTGATGGGTTAAAGTACATCTCCTTTTACAAAGCTATCTTAATACTCTAAAACTCCCATAACCCTACCGCCGCCCACCTCTTCGCGCAGTAGGGGCAGTAGAAACTTCCTCATCATCAGACCCAATATCCCCATACTGCCACATGTTCAATCTGTCATGTTTGGCTTTTTCTTGATGCTCTTCTAAATTATCAAGAGCAAGCTGTCTTTCTTTAGTATCCCACTTTTTCTTCTTCTCTAACCGAGCAAGACCCTCCTGTGAAAAAGAGACATTGAAAAAAAGAAAAATCACAACTCTGACAAAGAAATGCCAAAAAACAAATCTCACTGAACATCAATAGCAAAAAAATGGATTTTCTTTTCAATAATAAATATAAAATTTACATGAAATGACATCAGTACAAGTGGTTAAAAGTTTGGGAATGGAAAGACAGGTTCAAATCTTGCAAGGTGACATAATACTGCTATGTGGTTCATAGAAATACAGTATTACCATGGCGATAATGTAATATGAGTGGGGCCATTTCAATCCCATACAACCAAATAAAATAAATAGATAAATGACCTTGAGAAGGTAAGCCTCATCCTTACCCGAAGCATCAAGGCATTTATGCTTGTGCTTTCTTCAGCATCAACAAGGGTTACTATTAGCAAAGGTCCTGTCCCTTGTCCTTTAACCTTTCCTCCAGAGGTGTCCCGTTCCTCTACCATAGCCATCAGTTCCTTTGAAGCTCTTAGTGTGCATTCACTGAAAAATTCTGCTGCCTCATGTCCAAAATCCTCTTCTAAACCAGGCACTTTTACAAATGCCAGGCTGCACAGCTGTGCACAACCAGGAGCAGAAGAAACTGAAGCATCTACTGGTCGTAGCTTGTTGTAAGCAACAGTTTCTTGGTTACCGTAGTCAATGTAGAAAACCTCAAACTCATCTTTTGGAGATGCTATACTACCTCCACGAGGAGCATTAACCACCTATGCAGTTGGACACAAATAAAATGGATTGAAGTCAAACAAACGCTAAAGTGAAACAAAAGGAAAAGTTCACAAAAAATTAACTCACCATTGCCCTATTCCAGGACCCATCTACACTAAATTGTGCAAGGACAATATCTCCCTTTTTTGGATTGAACCCTACAACTGGAGGCTTTTCTTGGAGGGTTAAACTAGAAAGCTGCTTCTGAATAGAGGACACTGTTGAATCACCAGCAACTTGAGCATAAAATCTCCCACCATCAAGAACTTCTGTAACAACAACCTGCAGAATTCACATAGGAATTAGATGTTGATAAACCCACAAGATGCGTAATGCATAGTAAAACTCCCAAGGGATGTACCTTTAAGACCTCCTTCTTTGATTTTGAATCAGAAGCACTTCCATTATTAGCAGCTTTTTGGTCTTCTTCATAATGTTCCCATACCTGGAACCACAGAAAGTCAAGTGTATTTCTTCATGCATTTCTAAGTTTTGTTTGACAAACTCACAGTGCACAATCTAATAATCAAATTCCTCAATCTTGTAGAAGGTTCAATTTCCTTAATCTTGTAGAAGGTTCAATTTACTCCCAAAAGCAGAAATCTATGTAGTGGTGGTAGCTCAATGGCAAAGCTAATGACAGTGCCTACAAGAAGTCCTAGGGTCCTAACTAGTTTATGTTTACAAAAAGAGTAGATCCAGGTGGCTAAATGTTCTCCAGCAAGTCTCAAACCACTTAAGGGCTGGTGATTTAGTTGCATAACTTCCAAAAAGGTGAATTATCTCTCTGATCTGCGCACTGGCAGGTCCATCTCTTATGACATATCCAATATATTATTAAATGATTTAAGCAAAAATTAAATCTCTTAGGTTTGAGCCAAAGTAAGTCCATTTCTTTTTTTCAATAAGTTTACACAGATTTTTATTAGGGGTCCTGGTCCCCTCATACTGAGTGTGGTTTGAACTTTGAACCTCTCAAAGAGAGGTCAAAGCCCTTACCACTGTAGGAAGCTTGCAGCTTAAGTAAGTCCATTTCTTATTACAGATCCAGTACATTATTGCAGCTTAAGCATGGAAATAAGCAAACCTTCAAATGTTGTTTTCTTGCATTTTCTTCAGCCTGTGCAAGAGAGTGGCCATCCACTGTCCTTTCAACACTGAAAGATGGATGCAACTTGGCAAGACCAGCCTCCACCAATGCTACTGCCATATTTGTTTTGGCCTCCCAAAGAGATCCTAAATATGTTCCAACTCTATCAACTGTCTCAATTTCTACCTGCCATTACAGAATAACATATCCAATTTTAGGAACAAATATATATATATATATACTTACTAGTTCTGTGCAGACGGCAAAACTCAAATGCATATATGCTTGCTACTAACAGTATGCCTCTTAAACGGAAGAAATAACATTTGCATTTCAGCTATAACATATAGCTACCAGTGACTAGCACTCCATAACAAATAGCTACCACTGACTAGCACTCCAAAACAAGTAAACTAGAATGCCAGTGTGATCACAATTTACTTGTCAAAAATCCACATACCTCGACATCACGTTGTAATATTTTCCTACGCATGAATGCTATCGCTTCATCTGCATATGGTTCACCACGGCCTGGGCATCTCACACCGGCAAATGAAAATGCAATTGTACATGTCTCCTTTGGAATTACCAATTTAAAACGGTGCCCATTTAAGACAAAATCAACTATGGCTGATAACCTTCTTGATCGTTGCAAAAAGGGTAGAAAATCCTTTGTCTTTTTAGCGGGTGCCTGAAGAACAATTTTAAATAGAATATTAATTAAAGTACACTAGCATTTGAAACTCAAAACTTTCATTACACAAGAAGTGCAACTGATTTTTGCAAATACAAATTTTATGGAAGTTATTATTTACCATTGATAGGTCTGTAATATGCATCACAGGAGGATCCCTGGCCGAGTGGATTCCCTTCTTCCCATGAATTGCACGTGATTCTGCGGCAAGAAGAGCATCATAATAATTTGACCGCTCCTCGAAGTCTCTGTGTCTAATTACAGTACCAAATCCCCTTGCAACCACCATCTCTCCGACATTAACCCCCTCAGGCTGGTTAGATGCTGACACCGTGGGGCCAACATCCTCAACCTCACCCTTTGAAGGAGATACAAGGAAGACAGATCCAAAATCCATAACTCTTGGATCTTGCATTGCTGAAGATGGCAGTGGTGGTGCAGGACCATCAGTCACTGGAACCTTTCTAGAATATTCCATTGTTACATAAACCTGCAAAACAGTAAATTACCAAATCACATTCCTTGTACAAAAGACCAAAGGAATAGGAACTGCATTGAATCAGAGAGTTTAGTAACTGCATTGTCAAAGACCAAATAATAGGAACTGCATTGAATCACTAGAGAGTTTAGTATACCGATTTCCCAATTAATCTGGTACGTAAATATTCCTTTGCTTCACGAGCATATGGAGCTGGCTTTTCATCTTTTCTGCCCATTTTTGGAGCTCTTATACTTGACAAATTGACACGGCGTTCAGCCAAAGGACTCCCATAAGGAACTGCATCATCAGCAACAACTATGCAATCTCCACTAACAACCTCCACGACCTGCAAACGTTTGGAAATGCAGCAGCATATGAAACAAACAGAAGATTTGTTTCACTTTGTGGAAAGACAATTGGGAATAGGATCAAACATGCAAACAAATAAAACAACATTCAACCTCTGTAGACAAATACTAACCTTTCCAGTGAATTTGTCATCACGAATTGCTTTTGAATTTGAAGGCGGTGGAACATAGTTGGTCCAGATCCTCAAGCGATCCTTCTTTGCCTGGAGCTCAGCATTTTTAAGACGTCTCTTCGAGTCCTCCTCCAACATACTAGCACTCCATTCAACAAATTTAGCTAAGCCCTACACATTAAATAGGATGACAAAAATAAGACATTAGTCGATAAAAAAGCTCAAATTATCTGGGAAATTGAAACTGAATTATGCACAGCATCAGCACCTCAGAACTATTGACACTATAGAAAAGGAAACATCAAATGGCTATGTCACTAATAAATTACTTACATTTTCTACAAGTTCTAAGACAAGATCCTTTGCAACATCACCATCAGGGTAATGAACTGATCCAATTAGATTACTGAATTTATCAACACCTTCTAAAACAATCCGCACCTGCATATTCCCAAGCACATTTCCATATTAGCAAAATTGCATCACAGTGTCTTAAAAGGGGGAAAGTCAAAATAAACAGACTTAAAAACACAATTTTCCCCAAGAGACCCATCCAAGATCTTGAATAATTTTCAATAACCATTCATAGTGCAACATTCAGGTGAAATCAAGATGAAGCCGCAAACATGATTCCTACATATGAAACCCAAACTGCCCTGTCCACAAACAATAAAGTGGGAAACACTTGTTTATTGCTTTCATCCAAAGGTTTTTGATCTTTGCCTATTTAGAAATAGAAAGAATGGCTGTTGTTGGATACCCTATTAACAATACAATTGGTCTGAAACATTTGCCTAATAAAACCTGGAAGTCATCAAAAATTTTAGAAGTGAATTCATTGTCCTATGAATGCATTCAAATCTGTGGCATATTGTAGCAAAGGAAGCAACAGAATTTAAATTTAAAAACCCAACAAAACTTGGCCAACACCCTATCAAAGGAATCGTGCAAAAGTCTCAGATTTGTCTATAATGAAAAAATAAAGCTAAACTTTCATGATGAAAGCTAAGACCTACTACTTTCAGTCAAAATGTACTTCAAAGAATACTCGATCTTAATTCAGAAAATCTAGAGACAAGATCATCAAATTGCCTAACTCCTCCTACAAATAGGCCTTGTAGAACACTTCAAGCTAAACTTCTAATGTGAATCTGCTAATTTCCTTTTACTATCATGCAAGCTCTTTATAGCCCATTTGCTACTAGAGTATGTTTTTGTAAATTCTCTCTGCATATCTTCAAGCTAAAATGCACCATGGATCTTTTTTCTCAAGTTATTATATAGGTTTTTGTTTTCACAGATGAACTATCAATCAATTCACGATCTTTTAAAATAAGATATAGTAGTAAAAAGATATTGGAGTTTACATCTCTGTTTAACACTCGAATTTCAGTAAAATGTTTAGCTTCTCTAGCAAAAGGATCTGGGGGAACTTCAGAAGCTGGGGCTGTAGATGCAGCAATCCTCTGTGCTGTTGTCAAAGCTGGGGTTGCTTCCACTTCCACTTCCCCATTTGTTTCATCCGAGACTGTTTCAGAGGATGTTAGCACCTCTGGCACAGCTGCTCTCCTTCCCATAGATGGAGACTTCATGTGAAACAGGCATTAACAAGTAAAAATATATGAGTTAGAAATATTTCATTAAAAAAAAAAAAATTATTGTGTTTGTTTATTCAAAGGAAAATGCACTATTAAGATCATGAAATTCAAGAGAAATTCATTTAAATAACAGTTACAATGTACCAATAAATTAAATGCCTCACCTGGATTCCTGCCATAAAAACTTGAACGAAGTTAAACTCAGGTAGCAAATAAACCCGAAGGGTACTACCATCACGAACTTGCTCAACAAAAGCTTCCATAGGTTTCCCTTTATTTGCTTGCAACAGCGCCATTGCATCAAAGTTGCTTGGATCACCAATTGCTGATGGAGGTAGCTCCCGAATAGATGCTGCTGATGCACCAGGTGTCTGCAACAGCAAATACATAAGTTACATACAGAAGCATGTTTCTCACTGATGGTCATAACCTCATATATGAGGTAGTTTTGTTCTGTCATTAACTACATCCACAAATTACCTTGGTCCAACGTCCATAACCTTGTGCTTTAGCTTGCTCTTCAAGCCGTCGCAACTCTGCTATGTAAGGACTCACCTCTGCTTTCTGTGGTCCTGCCTCCCTGACCTGCTAATCCAAATATTTTACTATGTATCCGAGCTTGAATCAAGAAATAAGACATGACTTGCAAGTGAAATTAATTTAACTAAATTATGATCAAACTAATAATAAAGAGAAGTCCATTCCAGTTATGAAACCAAGCAACTAATACATATGTTATATAAAAATGTTTATAATGTCACAAAGCCAATTTCTAGTAAGGGGATTTTGACTCTATTGACATACAATTTAAAGGTTGTCAGGTATAAAAACTCAAAAGTTCCACACAAATTTTACCTTAGCCCATCCTTCCCCAACAACCATGAAGGCAACATTTTTGTCACCAACAAATACTGAGCCAAATTCTCTGTTAATTGAGGGCACAGTATACTCAATACGAAAAGTGACCTCCTGCAAAAACCACGTAAATGATTATTAAAATTTGACATAACATTCATGATATCCAAGTCAGACATTGAGTCCAACTATAGGAACCATGAACAAATGAAAGCTAACCTTCCCAATACAAAGTTTCCGTAGAAACTCTCTACTTTGCCAAGCAAATGGCTCATCTTCAGTCCCTCTGCGAGCCTGCATCACATAGAAATCAAAGGTTAGTTCAACATATTAAAAAAAATCATTCACAGTACAACCAAAGAAGAGATCATCTACAGTCATTTGTACATGGAAGACCATGAGCCAATTATTCAATTCTAGGAAAGAAATCTAAATTTCACATCACAATAGCTTAAAATCTCTCTTAGCTCAAACAACCATTAAATGCCCTCAAAGAAAATATGAGCAATAATAGATGCAAGTGTAATTAGACAGAAAACAAATGTACCAGTTTAGGAGCAATAATAGATGCAAGTGTAATTAGACAGATAAAAAATGTACCAGTTTAGGAGCAATAATAGATGCAAGTGTAATTAGACAGATAAAAAATGTACCAGTTTAGGAGCAATAATAGATGCAAGTGTAATCGTCTTTTCAGGCGGCAACTCTGCCTTTGAACTTCCCATTATGAGAAGAGAGTCACCAGAAGGTACAGCCTTCACTTTTCCTTTCAACCATTGTGGGGCGGGCACTGTAGATGCCATAATTAAAACTGCAGTGCAAAAAACAACTTTTAATAAGGTAAATACTATTGTTTATCTGCAAACCAAAATATCATGGCAATCAAAGTTCTAGTTCTTATACTGGAAACCAAAGTGTGACGCATGAAGAATATAAGAAAATAGGTAATATTGTTGTCTCTTACTCTACATGACATTATTTGTATTGCCCAAAATATTTTAGGATAGTTTAAATTTTAACCTGCTTGATTCATGTACCTGATCTCCCGTAATATAGTTGTGTGAAATAATGCTTCAAACATTGATATCAGAGCTCATAGTGTCCTTACCGCAACAATAGACAATGATTCTTCCAGAGATACTGGTGTCTAAATCTAATTTAGAATCTGTTTTTGTTTGAACGGTAGAGGTAAAAATAGAGAATGGTGACATGTATCTTTACAGAGATTAATCTAGTTTAGAATCTGTTTTTGTTTGAAAGGTAGAGGTAAAGATAGAGAATGGTGACACATGTATTTTTACAGAGATTAATTTTAGAAAGGGGTGCAAACTCTAAGAGGTTCGCCTCTAACTGTTTGACCAAACGGAAGAACAGAAACAACGATGGGAAAGTTATCTTCTTGGGGTAATAAGTTTATTTTCTTTGTGATCTGTTTTATTATGCATGATCCTTTTGATTGCCCTGATGCTGCCTCAACAAGCATACCTATATACCAAAACACTAAAAGCTTGAAGCATGCATCTCGTCCCCAAGCCTCTCAAGCTTAAATCAAAAAAACCAAATTCAGAGGAAACAAAAAAACGAAGTGCAAGAAGCAAAGAGTACCCACAGAAAGGATACATCAATCTCACACAGATAGAGGTTGCTGAAGATGTGTTCAACATAAAGGAAAGCATTATGATGCATAGCTATTCTATACGAAATCAGAAGGCTTTACGATGGATAGCGATTCTATACGAAATCAGAGTTCAAACCATTTGTATGCCTCAAACCCTTTCAAAACAGAGTCTATCTATCATCTTGAACAGATAACAATGACTTAAACCAATGGTAATAAATCAAATATCGTGATGACTTGGCAACAATATGATATTCCAAACCATGCTAAAACCTCAACCCAAGAAGCCGCAGTGATGACTTGGCAACAATATGATATTCCAAACCATGCTAAAACCTCAAAACCCAAGAAGCCGCAGGCATGGATCTCGGTCTTAAGTGTGACCATCTCAAAAGAAAAATAAATTAAAGCATGAAAGCGAAGCGATTGTGTGACAAAGCTCCCTCGAGTAAAGGATGCACCTCTACATGAAGACATTTTATATGATGATTTCTAAATTGTTGTCCCAATGCAAGCCAGAGCAGGATTGATATAACGAATAAATGATTCAAAACAACCATTTTTTTGGACCCAAACGTAGAATGGCATCCCAAAAACCGAAAAAAAAAACAAAAAAAATCACTGAAACATATTAAAAAGCAGAGAAATAAAAAATCCCCATTTGTAACCAAGCCCAATAAGGATACACATTGGGACACTCCCTCCCACTCAAGATGCATGTCATAAAACCGTTGTAATTGAAAAGAAACAGTCATCGCCCATCATGAAATTCAATCCAAACTAACCAAAAGAAAATAGAGGCCACAAAATCTCACAGATCGAAAAAAATCCACATGATCCATAGCCTTTTCACCAACATGATCTCTATAAAGGCCTCGCCTTTGGATCAATCCCCCAAAAAAAAACTCCCCCTTTGGATCAGAAGACATAGATCAAGCAAAAACCAGAGTTTTCCATTGCCAAAACAAACTCTCCTCTATCAAGCAAGGCCAACAACGATGACCCATCATCCTTTTTTCTCTTTCTTGTCTGAATCCTAGAACCAAATCCATGCTAAACTCGTAACTAAGACAAAATCTTTGACATGGTTATTTTTCCAATACAAAAATCAGAATGTACACTTACCTGCTTCTTTGAGAGATCCGCCCAAGGAAGGGAAGACCTGAATCTGCAATCAGAGAGAAGAGAATAGAATAGAATCCCTGGACGCTCCCAAGATTCGAAGCCTCGATCTGCAAGCCTTGATGGTGTTTCGGCATGCAAATCGGAGAGAAAAGATCTCTAACCCAAGACAGAAGAAATCCTCTGTAAGGTCCTGATATAGTGAACAAACCACCCCACACAATAAACACTCGACTTAAACCGCGTCGGCAAACAAGCCACTGGTCACATGCGCTTGCATTTATTGCGACTTTTATATGGCTTGCTGACAGCGCAGTTAGGGTCCGTCCGGCAGACTTAAAGATAATTTGACACGTTTGCAGATCCCGTTGACAGATTTGTCCTTGGGGAAGAATGGTTAGATGACGTGGTAAAATTGACCGATGAATGGTTAAATGACGTGGTAAAATTGATCGATGAACGTCCGTACCATGCATACATGGCGAACAGGTTGAGATAAAGGATGAGCCGAAAGAATTTTTATTAGTGATAAATTAAATTTGTTTAGGTATTAGTGGCCTCAATTACTGTGCTCATCAAAATATTTTTATAAAAAATAATAAAAAAATCAAATCAATACATTCAATGAGTGTTAAATAATAATTTATTTTAATATTTTTATGTTTGAATTTAAGTTTTTTTATAAGAATCCAAAAATAATTTTTTTAATCCGTAGTTTTTTAATAAGTTAAGTCGCATTACTTTCAATAGTAAAAATAATAAATAAATCAAATCATTACATTTAATGAGTGTTCAATAATAAAAAAAAATTATATTTTTATGTTTGAATTTTAGTTTTTAATAAGAACTTAAAAATATTTTTTTATGGGTAACTATTTTTTCTTTTTATAGGTTCTATTACTTCTAAAAATAATAAATCAAAACAAATCAAATCAATACATTCAATGAGTGTTCAATAACAATTTATTTTAATATTTTTTTTATATTTTTTTTTGAATTTAAGTTTTTTTTATAAAAACTCAAAAATAATTTTTTTTAATTTAATTTTTTTTTATAAGAACCCAAAAATATTTTTTTTTAATTGGTAACTACTTTTTCTTTTTATAGGGTCATGTCTACTTCCAATCGCAACATCAAATCATGGTAGTTATGAGGTCAAGTCGTATTACCACCAATCTTAACATCAAATCATGGACCCTATCGCATTACCTCTTATTGTAGCATCAAATCATGATGCTACCATTATAACTCCTATCTCGCTTTGGTAAACATGGCTTGAAGTGAGACCCCGGTAAAACTTGGAGTTATTAATATGATATCTCTAAAAAAAAACTTTATTTTAATATTTTTGATTAATTATATAAAAATAAATTTATTTACATGAATAAAAAATAATTTATTTTTATATTTTAATCATTTATACATTATGATAACCAATTATATTAACAATAATATATAATTTAATTTTGTACTTAAATATTTTCATTAATTTGTTAAAAAAATTATACATTAAAATATAGATTTTTAAAATTATACCATTAAATTTTTCTTAATGGTATAAAGATTCTAATATTTAATTTCTATTGGGGAAGATTTTAGGTCAACTTGATGTTAAATGGAGTCATCACACTTTTAGGTCAGATTTGTTTTCGTAGTTCAATTGAGTTCTTAAGAATGTCATAAGAAGTCATGCTGCTATAAAATTCACCCGTGTATAGAACATGATTCCATTAAAGAAAGGGGGACAAATATTGTCACCTTATAAGTTTAGGTCTACATTACTATAAAATATATATATTGAGGGTCATAGTAGGTTATACATGTTCATTACCTTAGAGTCAAAATATATATTTTAATATTAAAGATGAATTTTATAATTTTTTTGTATAATAAGTTTATTTATAATTTTATTATTTTTTAAAGTTTACATTTTTATCGCGAGATTTTAATTCATGTTTTTTAATGTGAAAAACTCTTACGACCAATGCACATGATTGAGAAATCTCCTCCCAACCATGATCCCTCTTTAAGTCGAGCTATGCTTATCAATAGGGAATTTAACGCACATCCATCTTATTAAAGTGTAATAGACTATGTTATATGTTCATAAAACTGCATACCAAATATAGAGGAGCTAGAAGTAAAAGATTCCCCAGCGGAACTTAAGTCTGATCACAACCCAATTGTTATGAAACTTCAAATGCAGGGAGACAAACCAAGGGAAAACCACATGCAAGGCAATCAAAAGAAACTTCCTCACAAGGAAAACATTCCCTTAACATAAAAAAAAAACGATAGGGTTTCAAGGCAGCATTGAATAACAAGTTACAAGAAAGGGAAAGAAAGGAACTACCTCACATTAACATAGATTACAATAAAAGTGAATGGTTAATGCACGTTATCCAAGAAGCTCTAAAAAAATGCAAGAGAGCTAAACCTATAAAGAAAGAAAGAAATATCTTCCCAACCAACCCGTGGTTCGATCAAGATTGCAAGGAAGTACGAAGATTACTAAAGGAACCAACGGGTAAGACAAGAGCAAACAAAAAAACATATGAGAAACTGGTGATGGCAAAAAAAGAAGAATACACTAGAACAAGGAGGAAAGAACTAATTTACTTAGGGAAGCATAAACCAAAGAAATTTTGGAAGGAACTAAGTGTGAAAAATATGTAAACTGAAAATAACATAACAACTAATCAGTGGTTGGAGTATTCAAAACAATTGTATGAGTGTAGTAACCAACAGGAGATACCCCTTACTATCATTGTCAAGAAAGAACTTTTCACAAATGAAGACATTATTCAAGGGATAAAAAAGTTAGCAACTGGTAAAGCCCGTGACATAGACAATCTTCAGGCAAAGCACATAAAATGGGGGGTCGATATTCTTACACGTAAATCAAAGAGATTTTCAATGAGGTCATACAAAATGGCTTCCCTATAGAATGGACAACTAGCTTGACCATTCTTTTGTTTAAAAGTGGAGATGTAAATAATCCCTCAAACTATCGAACTATCATGATCAACTTTCTCTTTGCAAAGATGTTTGAGAGTATGATAGAGCGTAGGATCAGTAAATGGGCGAAAGAAAAGGGAAAGAGAGCAAAGGGGCAAGCGGGTTTTAGGCCCAAGCACTCAACTATTGATCATTGTTTCACGCTTAGACACATAGTGGAAAATATGGGACAAAAAAGAGGAAGCTTTTGTTGTTTTGTAGACTTCAAAAAGGCATTTGATACAATGCCAAGGAAAAAATTATGGAGCATAATGGAAGAGCTAAAGGTTCCAATTCACTACAGGGTAGCAGTTCACAAATTATATGAGCATGTAAAGGCTAGAATCAGAATGCAGGAAGGGTTATTTGAATGTTTGAGGAGTGACATAGGCGTCAAACAAGGTTGCCCTCTATCTCCGACATTATTTGGGTTATACATTGACAAGTTAGAAGAATGGATAAACAAATTTGGGGGAGAGGGTGTGCACTTAGCCAAATATGTGGTAAAACTCCTCATGTATGTAGATGATGTAATTTTTATGGCCAAAATAGCTAAAGATCTAGAAGATCACCTTCGGGCTCTAGAACTATTATGTAAGGAAGTTGGCTCTAGAACTCTTATGTAAGGAAGTTGGGATGCAGGTGAACACGAGCAAAACAAAAATCATAATTTTTCAGCAAAAAAGAAGAAGCAATATCTCGAATTTCAGTTTGCAAGAGAACCTCTTGAGGTAGTGGTAGAATACAAATACCTAGGCATAGACTTTCATGACAAACTCAATTGGAATACATGTAGGATGAAAATAACTCTAAGTGGTTGGAGAGCACTATATGCACTTCAAAATCGGTGTAGGAATACCAAGTTATGGGACTGGAAAACCACCAAGATCTTGTTTGATCTATTGTCACATCGATTGTGTTGTATGGTTGTGAGGTGTGGGCCAGCGACACGAAAAATACAAAATGGAGACAAATAGAAAGGATTCAAAAATGTCTAATTACAACTTTTCTTAGAATTAAGACCACAATTCTTTATGAAAATATTCTAGATGAAACAGGAATGTTCCCTTTAGAGGCAATTGCTATGACAAAGTTGTTATGTTAATTGAAAAAAAAACATAAAACATGAAAAACAACAGATGGCTTAGGGCAGTTAGGGATGAAGAGTTACATAGACAGAAGAACACATGGATGAAACAAAATTATAAATGGATGAAACGTTGAGAAATCAACATAAATGAATGTCCAAATTTCAATAAAGACATAAAAACTATGTGAACGAAAAGTTTATAAGTGGAATATGGAAACACATGCAAGAAAAGACAATACTATATATGACCACAAGAAAAAAAAATATATAGGTGCTAAAATTAAGTGGAGGGAAAAAATCCTCATTGCTCGGATAAGGACTAGCTCTCATAGGCTTAGATGTGAAAAAGGAAGATGGACAACGCCCAAGGAACAATGGGAAGAAAAGATATGTACTCTATGCAACATAAGGGCACTAGAGACAGAGGAGCATTTCATCTATGAATGCTCGATTTTTCGGACATCCGTGGCAAATACAAAGAAATGCTTGGAAAAGGGTCTATGACAGAGTTATTTGAATATAGTAAAAGTTGGGGAGTTGCTAACCCAAATCAGTAGGATAAGGAACAACCTTCTCAAGGATATTAATGATCATATGATTTAAATAATTATGTTTCCATATTTGGAGGTCTCGTAGGCCATGTTTTGGGTCTCGCGGACGTAATTAAAATCTTTCATTTCATTTCACACACTCGCCCACATCGTAGTTTGAACCTTGAACCTCCCTTAATTTATATTATTTGATAAAAATAAATTAATGTATTCTTATGGTATAGTGCAATGGTATGGTTGTTTTTTTTAATCCATAAAGGAGTTGGTTACATCCACAATCCTTTTCTACTACCAAGCAAGGTTCAAATCCTAGGGCTACTACCCCCAACAACATCTATTCCACCTCTTTGTTATTTAACCCCACGGTGAGGAGGATAACCAAGGGCACTAGTATGGTTTTGGCCTCTCATCCAAGAGACCAAAGTTCAAACTACCACTAGGGGCATGTATATAAAAAAAATAAAAAATTAATGTTAAAAAAAATTGTTTGGTAAAATTAAAATCATATTTTTCAATATTATTGAAGATGCATTTTTTTATCCTATATTTCATATGAAGAAGACAAAATATAGATCACAACTAATTATACTTACCCAATAGTTGGATTATCTCAACTTAAATAAAGAATTATATATTTTAGTCATTATAAGAGATTTGCTTCATCGTATATTTCTAGAATAATACTATTTACAAATTGATTTCTAAGATGATTTTTGTAAAATTTCTCTCTTTGATACAACAATTGATCCCATAATTTTACTCAAGTCAAATATTTAAGGACCTATATGCTACATATTGTTGATTGGGTCCATAATGAGACTTGGTGATACTATAATACATTATTTAGAATAGATTTGTTATTGAGTCCCTTCATCTTGAGCCTAATTGAATTTGTATTATATCTCCATAATCAAGAGTGCATGGATGACGCAAATTCTATCATCAAGAGATATCCTTATTTGATACCTTGGTACTTCCAAGGCATATTGGACACTAGTAATGGTGGTACTTTAAGACTAATACCCTTCTCTAGAATATTGGCTTTTCAATTGAGTTCCCCCATTCAAGTACTTTATTCTTTCCTCTCCCTACTTCTTCCTTTAAAAGTTTTTCTCAATATTTAAGTTGACGATTTTCATGATAACCTCTTAGCACCAAGATTGTCTAAAATGCTAAATGATCTTTATAGATGGTGGATCATGTCATCTTTAAACCCCACTACCTTCAAGACTTGCTATTTTTTAAGGTAGTTGATGGTTAATCCTCAATAGTATGGGTGAAATTTGATCAGTATGTTCCCTATAGAGATAAAATTTATTATATTTATTCATTGAGAAGATAGCCACTAAGGGACACTTCATGTTTATATGCATTATCCATTTCTAGAATTAGGAAAGATATTACTACTTGTGGACATGTGCAAGAATTTTATTATCCATTATTTTGATATAGCAATGGAATGTACTTAACAATTTCTCTCTAAAAGGCTAACACATTCAAATAAAACACATTTGCATATAATTTCTCAAATACCAAGTTGATTATATTTTTCTAACCCATATTAAATGCAAAAGATACTAAGAATCCTTTGAAAACTATATATTTTTATTATTATTTTTTGCTTGATAAAAAGGGGTTGTACTTGGGTCCCCCACCCTTAACAAATTTCATCAATCTTCTTTTAATTTTGAGAGTTCACAAATAGATACACTTTTCATCTCAATTGAGATGCTATAGTTAGAAACCTACACCATTCTACATAAAATATCTGAATTCTTGATTTTCATTTTCTAGATCTTTTCAAATCTCTCTATGAATACAATTACTCTAGAATTTAGCACTTTTCTTGACATTTTCCTATAGCAACCTTCACAATACCAAAACTTCACCTCTACTATCTATGCCATGCATATTAGTAGAGTAATATTTTCAAAACATTGCACTAACATAGCCTGCTTTACCAAATTTGGATTGCTAGTTTCCTTCCTAAAAAACAAGTGCAACCACAAAAATTATAATAAATAGTCTAAATGTGCACACGTTATTGTTATAAAATAAAAAGATATTACCAATGGAAAACATTAAAGTAAATCTTAATCATTAATTTATTTAGGCAATCAACAATTTTTGTTAGCTTCAACTAAACTTCCTACTTCCTCTAACCATGGAAATGAGATGTTAACTTTACGATCATCAACCAAAATCCCTCTATTGGCTAGCTTATCTGCATATTTGTTTCCTTCCCTTAATATATGTGTAAACCTGATATCTTTTAACTCTTTAGCAAGATCTTGAATTTTCACAACTATCTCTTGTATGTTCCATGGAGACTTTGCTTTCCTCAAAATTGCATTTATTACTATGAGAGAATCACCTTCCATCCAAAATCTATTCCATTTCATTTGTTTACATATTTGTAACCCTTCTAAAGTTGTCCAAGCTACAACTTCATAATTTGTCTTAAATCCATAATTGAAAGCATAATGAGACAAAAATTTTCCTCTATTATTTCTAATTATTCCTCCTCCTGTTGGTCCTAGGTTTCCTTTAGATGCTGCATCAAAATTCAACTTAACCCACTCCACATTTGATGGTTTCCACTTTATATTATTTACCTTATTTTTGCTTTTCTTGTACCCAACATCATAATTCCATTTAATGACTTGACTCCATGTATCAAGACTCCCTACTTCCAAATTAGGGATTGAGTAAGTTGATAGGGTTTGTTTAGACTCCTCTATAGCTAAAAATATCTTCTTTTTCATTACCTCTAAACTGATTTCCTTTCCTTTAAATATTCTTCTATTCATTTCTAGCCATGTAGTCCAAAGTATTATATCTTTTGATATATCCTATATTATTTGTAAATCCTCACTTTTATAAGTGATTTGCCATTGCTTTAACTAATATTCAATTTTGCTATTCATCATCATGCATTTACCAAACATATTAAGAATCCATTGCTATAGATTCCAAACTATTAAGCAATGTCCCAAGAGATGGTCAATACTCTCCTCCTTCTTATTACAGAAAACACATTTAGAGGGACCATGAAAACCCATTTTCATAAGGTTATCCCAGGATAAAAAAAATTATGACCTACTAGCCAAACAAACATTTTGACTTTAGGAATGCTTGGGCTATCCCAAATATTTCTCCAAATTCTAGTGATATTATTATTATGTTGGTGTTGAACATTATATCCATTTTTGTTGTGTGTTCTCCTGAGTTATTCAACTCCCAAATCAATTTATCCTTAGTACCCCTTAGAATAATTACAGTTGTTATCTTTCTACTCAATTGCCTCCTAGCATCAATGTCTTGTATACTTGTAAAAAAATATTCTTTCCATTTGTATCTTCCTTCTCGATCCTTGTACAAAATGTTTGAAACCCTATCACCATATTTGTCTTGAAGCAATCTCATCCAAGGTTTCAAAACTGGATCTAAATTGAGTGGTTTTTTATCACACCAAGTATTCATTGAAATAGAATTTTTTTCTCCAGTTCCCACCACCCATATTAAACCTTAATCACAAGATCAATATATTTTTTTCAACCATTCCGAAGAGCAGAACCATTTGGAAGAAAGAATGCAATAAATATTAAACTTGGGTCATTAGGATCAACATACTTACTTAGAAGTATTCTAGCCCATTATCTTTGACTCTCTTTGTACAATCTCCAGATAACGTTTCCCCTAAGAGCTAACTTTGCATCTGTAAGAGCTCTTAAACCAAGACATCCCCTACTTTTGTCATCACACAACTTGCTCCATTTTACCAAAGAAAATTTCATTTTATCTTGTAATCCTGACCATAAAAAGGATTGCATAATAAAGATTAAACTTTTTTTAACCGATTTTGGCATAGAATACAAAGACATATAATATGTTGGAATGGCTTGTAAGACTGGCATATTTTTATTCTTTTGGAGATTAATTTAAGTGAACATTTTTCTTCACATCTAGTTAGTGTATTTTCTCAACCTTTTGTGTGAGATGATATACTTCAATCTTCACTTGAATTCGAGGTAGTTCTATAAATTTATATCATATAAATAATAACAAGCTTTACATGACCAATTTAGTATTTATTTATAATAAGTAGTAAACATTTAATAGTTAATCCAATGAGTCCTTGGCTCAATGGTTGGGACATATGAATGATTTATCCCACACCAAGGTTCAAATATTGATAACAATAAATAGGCTATATGTGACTAAGTTGATGTAAAAGGGAAAAGGTAACCCTTTTGAAACCCCACTTTAAAAAAAACTTCTTAGCTTTCAACAACTTATGACAAAATTACTAAGCCTATTTTATAAACCCTCTTAATTTGATTAAAAAGAATAACAAAAACATCAGAAATTGTTTGCCTTCCCCTCCTTTGAAGTTAACTATTTATAAATGTTAATAATTTTTTTTAATGTTACACAAACATAAGAAGACATATAACCAAAAGAGAAACTACTAAATACCAAGGAAACTCAAACTCTTAATCTCTTTGCAACAAATGTCCCACTTACCACTTTGCCAAGGAAACATATAACCAGAAAAAACATACTTAAATGTTATGGAAACTTAGACCCTTAACCGCTTCACAACAAATAGCCCACTTACAACTTTTTGGAAAGACATATACAAATATTTTCCTTTTCCCTCCTCTAAAGATAACCATTTATAAATGTTAATAATGTTTTTTAAATGTTGCATACATAGAAGAGACAATGGTAAATGTCAATCAAACTAGTCCTTCAAGGGATACGAGGATACCAGAATGGTATGTTTTTAGGTTTTCATCAGGGGATCACATTTGTTTTTAATACATAGGAGAATCAGTAACACTATTAGGTGTTGTCATTATAAACCTAGTCCACATTGGATGTTGTCATTATAAACCTTAACATGTTAGATTAGATGAAGTCAACAAAACCCTTGACCCTCCAAAACATTAAAATGGAACAATCGATCGACAAATACTCAACCGCTATCATCCAATCTATCCCTTTTTAAGTATGTCATGGTTTTGAACCTTAGACCTTCTCAAACCTAACCACTACATTGTTTTTGTTGGACTGAAAAAACCACTTTTAAACCCTAGTACACAAGAACAAAGACCCTTTCAAAAACTCATGCTTTACCTTAAATTGTTTTGGTGATTTCGATAACTTTGTCTTTATTGAGCAGGTTAAAGTTTATAAAAATTCCTACTTAAAAAAGGAAAATAGTAATAAAACCAAAATCTTATACTATTTACAACAAATATCCAACTCACTACTTTACTAATAAAATATATCACTAAAAATATATATATTTAAATATAAAAAAAAACTTAAATTCTTAGCCCTTCATTGAAAATACCACTTCCTACTGTCAAAGACTTTATAATCATATTTGTCCAACTACCTCATAAAGTGTAAACTACTTCAAACTACTTTGTTTACATGAGGTGACTTCTCTTAAAATATGTCCCCTTATTTTGAAGGTTACCTCTTAAAATATGTCCCCTTATTTTGAAAGTTACCTCCCTGTCCTCACCACAAATTTGAATAAATTGACTTTTGCGTTCCCTTTAATGTACCATTTCGTTTCCACATGCAAATGTTCTCCAAGCTTCCTAATAATAACTACTTTTACAATGGAAAATGTCTTTTTTGTTCGTGTTGGATTTTTTCTCTTTTAATAGAAGGCCCACCCACCACGGTTATGGATAGACATAATTCCATTGAAAAGATCTTTGAAGTCTATGGAATGTACATTGTCCCATCATGCGATCTTTCTTATATGCATGTGTCCAACAATTTTCATTGGATAAAGTTTGACGAAAAAATTATTATGGTTATTATTATTAAAATGTGCATTATCCTCAACACCCTAATTTAATGTATTGCATCCACGTGGCACCATCTACCGAGTCTCAATAGAAAAGGGTTATTAACAAGTAATGATATTAATGTTTTTAATCACTTGATTTTAATAATAATTTACTTGCTTTAAAGATGTTAAATGTATATAATATTTTTATGTTGAAAAAGACTTTCACAATACCTGAGATTTGTTAATTATTTTTGTTACAATGTTCTTGGGTTCACATTCTTAGAGGATGCATTTCCTTAAATCACGTTGATATAAAGTAGTTTTAATAGTCAGCAAGTTTTTTAAATTAAGTTGATATATATATATATAAGTTTTTAAAATCATGTTTGTTCTTTAATGTTAATTAAATTTTTGAGATTTATAAGTATGTCAAATAGTTTTTATGGGCAGGTGATTTTGATATAAAGAAAAAATATATGGTTAAATGAGATTGGGTTGCTTTGAATAAGTCTAAAGGTGGGTTGGGGTTAATTGCTTTGCGTAAACAAAGAATGACATTAGCTGTCAAATGGATTTTGAAAAGTATTAATGGACAGGAGCCATGAAAAGCTTTAGTTAGGCATAATATTTGCAATGTTGTTCCTAACAGATCTAAGTTTTGGCATGGGCTGCATTTGTTTGATATTCATTTTGGCACTTTTGACAGCAAGTCTTCAGGTTCAGATGTTTTTAGAAGCCTTTGGAAGGCTTGGTTACAGGTCAGATCTAAAGTTGAAGGTTGATTTCAGCCTATTGGTTCTCAAATGAGAATTTTTAATAATTGTTCTATATGTTGGAATTTTAAGCATAACAATAAGGTCCTAGCTCATGTACAGGGTTGTTCAACTCGTAAATGGGCTCAAAAGGGAATTCTTTCTTTTAACCATATTTTGTGTTATTGGGTTAAAGTCTTGGGATTATTTGAAGTAGGAATTTAGTATTTCGGACTCTCAATACAAGACTTATTCCATCATCCAGAACAATTTTAGAAGGCTGGTTAATCATATTTTTGTTGATAATGAACAACAGGTTATTGATTATATTTGCTAGAAAGATGGCTCCAAATTTTTGCAGTCCAAGCCTAAACAAATTTATATTATGCTTACTACTACGGATATTATTTTTGACCATATTAATCATAAATGGAGTATGGATTTATCTCCTAATTATTATGCTCATACCCTACAGCGCATTTGGTCCAGGCATCTTGAGCCTAAAAAGTGTTTTTTCAGATGGCTATTGTTACTTCACAGGCTACCCATTGTGGTTGATCCTAGTATGGTTGTTATATGTTCTTTATGCCGTGTTCAGGATACCTTTTCTCATATTTTCTTTAAATATGTTTATGCTAAGGAGATTTGGCTTATGTTTTGTTCCAATATTCATGGTCAGAATCGTAGCTTCGCTTTGGGTAAAATGCAAATATTATGTGGTCATATTCAGCAGTTGCATAAGTCTTATAATATGTTCTCGTTATTTCTTTCCACTGAGATTTTATGGACAATTTGGAAAGATCGTAATGATGAACTCTTTCAACAGCATCACAAGTTCCTTACTGAGTCTCATTTGAGACTCATACGATTTAAAATAATTTTGCAGGTTAACAGGTTGATATGTGGACTTAAAGATCGATTAAGCCTAAGAAGATGCATGAAAATCTGATTCAGATAAAGGACAATATTTGGACTGCTAGTTCTTTATTTCAAGACATTAAGGAGTCTGATTTTTTCATTTGGTTTTGTAATTTTGTCACTATATGTAATGACTTGCATATTAAAAACAATTTTAGTCATGATGGTCAGTCTTTGTAGTAGTTGCTGAAATTTTTGTTGGTATTCCAACCTTATAATGCTCTTCTATATGTGACTTATTGTATTATGTTTTTGATTTTTTATTTATAATATAAGTATCGGATGTTCAATTCAAAAAAAATATCATAAGCTTATAGGTTATATGTGACATATTTGAGAAGGATACTGTTTATCCAACATGTATTATCCAATCAATATTTGTTTACTAAAATATTTGTACAACCCTACCCTCGTAGAACTCGAACCTTAGGCTTTCTATTTCAAGTTTCAAGGTCATATCGTTGGGCACATTTAAATTGTAATATCATGTTTGATCTATTTTTTTTTGGGATTTGGTTATTGTGAGAAACCCCTATGACTGACGTACAAGGCTACGGAGTCTCCTCCCAACCATGACCACTTTTAAAGTTGAGAGCCCTACTTATCAATAGGGAATTGGGCACATTTATATCATGTTTGATCTATTTATTTTTTTATTTGGTTATTGTGATAAACTCTTATGACTGACGTACAGGGCCGAGCAGTCTCCTCCCAACCATGACCCCTTCTAAAGTTGAGAGCTATACTTATCAATAAAGAATTTAACACAAAGCCACCACACACCCACCCCTCACACACTCATCCACGCCATGGTTTGAACCTCCTGGAAAAAAGTCAAAGCGTGAATCGTTGCGTTGCACCCCCAAGTGCTTGTTTGATCTATTTTTATCTCGTTAAGTGGCCTTGTTAGCAACTATTCAATAACATTTCTTATGATGAATTGAGCTTATGCTATATCAATTTCTTTTTGATAAATTAAATTATATATTTTTAGGTAATTACTCAAAAAAATTACTCAAACTTTTGGATAAATATGAATAAATAAGTTTTTTTATAAAATAAATTATTAATTTTAAAGATTTTAGCCCCCAAGGGTTAGGTGGATTGGTAATTATTTGTGTGGCCACACACTTACTAAAAAAAAATTTAGGTTCAAATCTTGGGAGCATGCTTGTTGCAAAGGTAGTAGTATGATCTGAATCTTTTGAATGTGCGTCAAACCGATGATAACAGTACGAATCCCGAGTGAATGGTGGTCCCCCTTATGCTAGGTCATCAATAACTAGGTGGTATAGACTTGTTGAAAACAACCCATGTAATTTAAACCCTGGCCGTTACTAAAAATAATGTGAATGTAACCAACTTTCTTATGTATAAAAAAAAAAGTACCTATTTAATTTGTTATTTGATAACATTTATTTATTTATGTGGTGAGAAGGCACAACATTAAACATTTCTTGTGATGATATGAGATTATGCCATATCAATTTTTTTTTATATAATAAATAATTTATTTTTAAAGTAATTACTTAAACTTTTAGATAAATATGAAAAACAATTACCCATTTGATTTATTATTTGATAACATTTATTTATGTGGCGAGAAGACATAACATTAAACATTTCTTGTCTAAATGGAGATTATGCTATATTAATTTTTTTATAATATAAATTATTTGTTTTTTAAATATTTACTTAAGCTTTTAAATAAATATGAATAAACAAATACCCATTTGATTTGTTATTTGATGAAAACACAACATTAAGCACTTCGAAATTGAATAAAGAAAAGATTCAAACTCTTAAATGAATAATTTACTTTAAAGTTTATTTTATTATAATATTGATAAAGAGTTGGGAAAGAAAAAGTTCAACCACTTGTTCAAATTTTCTTTATTATTTTTAAGGGTTTTCTTAAACAATTTTAAACATTTTTATGTTGTTGAATTTAAATTAAGAAAAAGCTTATGTTGTAACCCTAATTCTTCTTAATATAAACTAATATGCTCCAGCACATAACAAATTGTGTTGTTGGAAACATATATCTCTTCCCTCTATGTTTGTAAGTTGCTTGTTTGATTCCTCCTTATATGAACAAACATGCCTAAGTGCCTCAACAAGGCGAGTGTTATTGGAATCATATAATATATCTCATTGCCTTTATGTTTGTAAGTTGTTTATTATTTTTCTTTTGTAAAATAAAAAATAAGTTACGTAAAAGAAGAAAAAAAAATAGGTTATTTTTTTTAATGTAATAGTTTGTTTTAATATAAAGTTTCATATGTTTAATAGGGAAAAAAGATATTTTACTTGTATTACATTGTAACTATATATTAATATCATAACAATTTAATAGATGTACATGTGTTACATGGCAAGATTTGAACCTAGGTTTTTAATGTAAAAGTTTGAGAAATTTAACCAATCAAAGTTAATCGAAGTCATGCCATTTGATAGTTGCTCATTATTGATATCTTTTATTATCAATATTTTATAAAGATTTTAGAGCAAAATATATACTTATGCTTAATATATGAATATTGTTTTTTTTTTTGGTTACAGGGGAGTTGGTTACAGCCACTATTTTTAGTAATTAGCAAGCGCAGGGTTCAAACCATATGGATTGCTCCCAACAGTCTATTTGTCTCGTTGTTGTTGACCCGACGTGAGATGGAGACCATCGGTCGCTCGGGATTTGTACCATCATCGTCGATCTGACGCGCACTTAGAGGATTCAACACGAACTACTACCTTTGCTAAAGTTGACAACGTGCCCCCAAGGTTTGAACCTAGGTCTCTTCTTGGCAAGTACTTGGCCAGTCAAGCCTTTACCAATCCACCTAACCCTTGGGGGCATATGAATCTTGTTTATTAATCCTTGCTCATATTATTAATCTTGTTTATTAATCTTAGATTTTATTAATGAAATTTTACTTTTATTTTTTATCCATTAGTAAAGAATTTGCAATAATTCATTTTTTTTAGTAATACTTCTTATACACATCCACCATGGGGATTGAACCCAAGTTACATTACCGATAATGCAATTGGCATCCTTGTCGGTAGAACACACTCACGGAGATGCAATAATTCAATTATTACAATTAAAATTGAGTTGCTCCAATATAAGTCAATGATTTATAGGCTATTGTAAACAAAGCTAAAAGCTAATAGTTGCATTGTTTTACCCCTCAAACTTGGGGGTTGCCTCGTAAGGGACCTGAAAAATAATCTGGTGTTTTAACGATTGTAATGTTCCCTTTTTGGAGCGATAAGGGTAATTTAATAATTTATTTTATAGTTACCCGATATGACTTTATTTTTATTAATAAAGTGCAACTATAAGTGAATTATTGAATTAATGAGGAATTAATGAGTATTTATTCATTAAAGTGAATATTTAATATTTTCTCTCTCCTTCCGGAAAGTTCCCGAGGTTATTATAAAAAAGGGTTTGAGAGAGTCATTTGGATTCATTTTGGATATTGTATTTTTCTCTTCACGAGATTTGTGCCTATGGCCAAATTTCCACCAACGGGACGAAAACCTCGAAGTATTTTCCTGATGGACGAGACCCTATAGGGTAGATCGATTCCACTCAGGGATAGAAAGACTATTGAAGGTTTGGGCAAGGACGAAAACCCTTGTTTGTGCAGTCTCAGAGGTAGATCCAGGCAGGGTTTGCACGAGAACAAATTTGTGAAGTCTTCTTCGAAGATGAAATTGTAGGTCCAAATTTATGGGTATTTGTTTACAAATCATATTGTTCATTTTGATTTAAGGAAGTTGCAAAATTAAGAGAACATTGTATTCAGAGGCATTATCAGGGTTTATAGTTTGTTTGATCGAAATTACAAAAAAGAGAGTTTAGTTTATTAGCCGCGTATCATCTTACCACCGTCGTATGAGTTAATGTTGGATGCTTGGGCAAAGATATGGGAGTCTGGAAGCTAACATGGGGAGATATTGTGGGCTCTGCCGACTTGGCCTCACACGCCACAAGTATCATCACACCTTATGAAAGTGTGTCAAAGGCTATAAATCCCAGTGCCACCGCCAAACTAAGTATATCAGGTTTTCCTTGGAGTTGACCGTGTCTATTGGTCGACACATTTCTAATAGATTACCGTGACAAATCAAAGGTGTTGGCATGGCTAGGAGTTTGCAACGAAATAAAGGAAGAAGGCAGCGTAAGAGGGAAATAGGGGTATCGGCCATACAATAGTCACGAAATGCTTGGAGTTGGCGCCATTCAACGCCAATGTGATATCGTGCCTTCCCCAAGCCCTGCGTATATCGGTGAATGATAGACATAAATACCACGTCCTGCACAAAGAGGTTAGAATCAAGCTATTATTACTTCTTATGATTTGTAATACGTGTTGAATTGAATTTACTATCAATTTGGAGAGATAAATATGAACGCTTGATAAATCTGGTATTTGTAATTGTAAAGCTATTATGAATGCTTCCTATTTTCAAAGAAGTCAAAAATATATGATCATTGTTGGTTATCCTTTATGCATGTATGAACTTGTATGAATATATGAGAATTCACTTTACTGCAAAACAATATTCGAGCAAAAAATATGCATATCATAACTTGGACAAATACAAACAAATTATCAATACATTTAGAGGTAATAGGAAGTTGGAAAAAAATTGGGCTCTATTCCAACCTAGGATATTATAGTGGTATCAAAGCACAGAGAATCCTGTCAGCTTGCTCGGGTAGTTCGAAGAGTTGATTTTTAGTTGTCTGCATGGCCTCCAAATGTGGAAATGAGTTGGCCAAAAAACTCTGGACTGCAGGTAACAAATTGGGCATCTATCTCAGTCAAGTGTTGTTGCTCTTGACACTCTGGAAGAGATAGAAGAATGTTTGACCATGGTGGAATAGTCACCTTTTGTGGTGTGGCAGATAGCATTAACTCCTATAGTAACTTCCTTGGGTCAGGATAGGTGGTTGAAACACATAGATAAGGATGTGAGACTAGTAGTCACCTCTTGTATCAAGTGAAATCACAAGGATTACAACTTCGAAAACACCCTACAATGATGATATAATGAGGGAGATATTACAACTGATGATTGATAGCTTTCATGGTTTAGATGACATCAAGAGCTATTCTTTTGGGAAGAGGGTTAGGATTTTGGAATTGATGGCAAAAGTCAGATCATGTGTCCTTTTGATTGATTTAGATTGTAATGATCTTATTCTTCAAATGTTTCATCATTTCATAGATTCTATCGGTGAGGATCATGAATAAACTATATCTTCTTGCATGCTAAACATTATGACCCGAATCATTAAGGAAAGTGATGCTATCACCCAACCCATATTATCTAGGTTAATGGTTGTTTTGAGGCAAGGGAAAATTACTTCTTCAGCCGCACGTAAATTGGTTAATAATATTTCCAAACAATGTGAGAAGAAGCTGAAACATCTCTTGGTAAAGGAGGAACATGAGGAAGAAAAGAGATCAAGTGGTTTACAGGTTTTAGGACTACCTCACAGGAGCAAGAATCAGTTGAGAAGAGAACATCATTGTTTCATTTTCCAAGGTGAGTGGGCACTTGGTCACACATGTGGAATCAACAAAGGGAGTGACTTATTGTAGCCAAGCAAAGTTGAGGATAACAAGAAGGTTGAGACTTTAGAGTTGGAAAAATATGCCTTACCTCAAGAGGTGTGCATAACATAACTCCAAAATGAATCCACCATAGTGCTTGTGTCTTCATCCATTGAGGATTTGTGTAACAATGATGACAGAACAACAACTTTGAATATGCATTCAGAGCAATCCAGTGAGGACTGTGAGACCTTTGATAGTAGGTATGAGGAATCATGTTTGTTTCCTAGCAGCAATTCTTTAATGCATAGTTGTGGCATTCTTGATGAAGTTCTTGGGGACAAAGGATTGAACTTTGGAGACCCCAAATTTGATGAGGAGATCGGTGTTGTTAAGGATGCCTCCTTGATGAAATCAGAATTGGAAAGAATCAACAGGTTGTTGGAAGGAGATTTTTCCAACGAGATTGAGATTATTGTAGATCTAGAAGATGAAGTTGTAGTTGTTGATGAATTTCCTCTTGAGCAGGGTGTTGTCCTAGATGATGAGCCTGCTGAAAGTTTGAGTATAATCATGCCTTCTCTTTAGGAAACTTGCATGGGAAGACAAGAAGACAAAATTGATGAAGATGAAATTAATTCATCTTGTGCATCTACCATTGGAGAAGTGTAAAATGGTGGTGAGATCATGAAGTACACTGATTTAGATGTTGCTAAATCAGTAGCTGATGAGGATATGCATCCATTGGATGATTCTTGGGTTGAGCACGGATCTATCCTAACTTTAGTGCATGAAATTTGAGAGTGTAGCGTTAAGAGGGTTGCTGATTTTGATCATTGTGCTAAGGATGGCAAATCAAAAACTCTATTGTGTGATGTTGATCATGATCTAGAACCTGATTCATTATAGGGTTGGAAGGACCAGTTACAGGTTATGGAAGAAAAGGTTGTCCAAACCTTAACTCATTTGGATGGCACACACAAATTTTTTGAATACCTCTTGTGGACAACTCAACTCGAAGAAAGACAAAAAGGGTTGATAGATGGATCCTCTATTTCAAGCTTGCAAAATATCAAACATGCCTTGGAGGTAATCAAATATGATTACTTGTAGTTGCTTTTGGATAGAGACCAAGCCATCCAGTTTGCTGAGACAACTTATCAAGCGCTCATAGGAAAAGAGAAATTAATTGATGAACTTAACATTGAGTTAAGTTTAGCTCATTTTTCTCTTTTCAAAGTAGGAATTCAATCACCTGTCACAACCACATCAAAGAATACCGAATGTGATACAGGAACCATGGTGGTCAGGCAGTTGATTGAGGGAATCAATGAGAGCGGGAGTGATGAAGAATTGCACAGTTGTGATAGTGATTCTTCTACCACTCGAGAGGAACAACATGAGTATGATGATGATGATGATGATGTATCTTCCTTTGTGGATGCACACTTATTTCTCCATGTTGAGGTTGGTGAATCATCTCTTGACTCATGTGAGGAGAATGATGAGGGTTGTAACCCAAGTGGTTGTTCAAAACTTCCCATGGAACCTGTTGGTGAAGTTCTTATTGACAACATTGTGAGGTATGCTAATCATTTTTGTTTTAGCCCACATACAAATGAATGGACTGTATTTTTGATGACACATAGTAGTGGGATGAAAGGTTGTTATGATGAGTTATATACTTCACTTCGGTGTAAGTTGCCTCCTTCGTCGGAAGGAAAGTCAAATTTTTGCAGGGCTAATTGTTTGCCTCTTTAGGGTGGAAATTATACAAGAACAAAGTTGTGGTCAAACAATATTCCACCTGTAATCAAAATAGTCCAGCAGAATTATTTAGGTTGTGGGAATGTCAGATTTCCCATTTGGCCTTGGAACTTGGGAGTATCGATGTTGAATATGGGGACACTCATTGGTTCAGGGAGTGGTGTTGGTGATAGAATCTAGATTTGGGATCCAGGTGATATATACAATGATATAAATGCAGTTAACATAATATCAAACATTTATGACAGGGATCACCAGCCAAGCATACGAGGGTATAACAGTGAACCTTGGAGGATTAGGAGACATTAGTTTGGTGTTGGTGTTGTTATCATTTTGTATGACGACCATAATTCAGTTCGCACTAATTATGATTGGTTGAGCAGATTAATATTTTTGTTGCCCAGGATCGTGTTAGACAGAGTGTTTACAAGTGTGGACCTCGCAGAGGTGCTATGGTAGGGGGTCTTTCATGATTTAGATTCTAACTCTCACAAGTATTGCAGTTTGGATTGTTATGATGGATTCATTTTTGAGTTACTAGTGAGGAGAGTCCAACTGTGGCACATGGGATTTACAGTTATAATCAGAGTGGCGCAACGTCAGCATGGTGGTTCTTTCCTAATATTGGAATGGGACCTAAGGATCTTACTTGGTTATAGTATTGGATTACTTCTTAGTATGATAGAGTTTGTTAGAGTTGATAGGTTCAACGGTATCAGATTGGTGACAGAGCTTGACAATGTTGTTGGTTTTAGTAATGGCTATTTGTGGTAGCATCTCCATCATGGGGCATTCTTCAGATCCATTTGGGATCCCGGCATACAGGTTCATATTTCTTGTGGGCAAGAAATATTCGAGAAGGGAGGACTGTAATGTCTCCTTTTTGGAGTGATAAGGGTAATTTAATAATTTATTTTATAGTTGTCTGATATGACTTTATTTTTATTAATAAAGTGCAACTATAAGTGAATTATTGAATTAAGGAATTAATGAGTATTTATTCATTAAAGTGGATATTTAATATTTTCTCTCCTTCCGAAAAGTTCCCAAGGTTATTATAAAAAAGGGTTTGAGGGAGTCATTTGGATTCATTCTAGATATTGTATTTTTCTCTTCATGAGATTTTTGCCTGTCACCAAATTTCAACCAATGGAACAAAAACCCGAAGGATTTTCCTGATGGATGAACCCCAGAGGGCAGATCGATTCCACTCAGGGATTGACAGAGTGTTGAAGGTTTGGGTGAGGATGAAAACCCTTGTTCATGCAGTCTCAGAGGCGGATCCAAGTAGGGTTCGTAGGAGAACAAATTCGTGAAGTCTCCTTCAGAGATGAAATTGTAGGACCAAATTTATGGGTATTTGTTTACAAATCATATTGTTCATTTTTTATTTAAGGAAGTTGCAGAATTAAGAGAACATTGTATTTGGAGGTATTATCAGGGTTTGTAGTTTATTTTATCTGAATTACAAAAAAGAGAGTTCAGTTTATTAGTCGCGTATCATCTTACCACCATCGTATGAGTTAATGTTGGATGCTTGGGCAAAGATATGGGAGTCTAGAAGCTAATGTGGGGAGATATTGTGGGCTCCGTAGACCTGGCCTCACACGCCACAAGTATCATCGCACCTTATGAAAGTGTGTTGAAGGCTATAAATCCTAGTGCCACCGTTGAACTAAGTATATCGGGTTTTCCTTGGAGTTGACCGTGTCTATTGGTCGACACATTTCCAATAGATTACCATGATAAATCAAAGGTGTTGGCATGGCTAGGAGTTTGCAATGAAATAAAGGAAGAAGGTAGTGTAAGAGGGAAATAGGGGTATCGACCATACAATAGTCATGAAATGCTTGGAGTTTGCGCCATTCAACGCCAATGTGATATCGTGCCTTCCCTAAGCCCTGTGTATATCGGTGAATGATAGACATAAATACCACGTCCTACACAAAGAGGTTAGAATCAAGCTATTATTACTTATTATGATTTGTAATACATGTTGAATTGAATTTACTATCAGTTTGGAGAGATAAATATGAACGCTTGATAAATATGGTATTTGTAATTGTAAAGTTATTATGAATGCTTTTTGTTTTCAAAGAAGTCAAAAATATATGATCATTGTTGGTTATCCTTTATGCATGTATGAACTTGTATGAATATATGAGAATTCACTTTGCTGCAAAAAAATATTTGAGCAAAAACTCTGCATATCATAACCTGGACAAATACAAACAAATTATCAATACATTTAGAGGTAATAGGAAGTTGGAAAAAAATTGGGCTCTATTCCAACCCGGGATATTACAGTGGTATCAAAGCACAGAGAATCCTTCCAGCCTACTTGGGTAGTTTGAAGAGTTGATTTTTAGTTATCTACATGGCCTCCAAATATGGAAATGAGTTGGCCAAAAAACTTTGGACTGCAGGTAACAAACTAGGGCATCTATCTCAGTCAAGTGATGTTGCTCTCAACATTCTGAAAGAGATAGAAGAATGTTTGACCATGGTGGAACAATCACCTTCTATGGTGTGGCAGATAGCATTAACTCCTATAGTAACTTCCTTGGGTCAAGATAGGTGGTTGAAACACATAGATAAGGATGTGAGACTAGTAGTCACCTCTTGTCTCAATCAAATCACAAAGATTACAGCTTCGAAAACTCCCTACAATGATGACATAATGAGGGAGATATTATAGTTGATGATTGATAGCTTTCATGGTTTAGATGACATCAAGAGCTATTCTTTTGGGAAGAGGGTTAGGATTTTGGAATTGATGGCAAAAGTTAGATCATGTGTCCTTTTGATTGATTTAGATTGTAATGATCTTATTCTTCAAATGTTTCATCATTTCATAGATTCTATCAGTGAGGATCATGAAGAAACTATATCTTCTTGCATGCTAAACATTATGACCCAAATCATTAAGGAAAGTGATGCTATCACCCAGCCCATATTATCTAGGTTAATGGTTGTTTTGAGGCAAGGGAAAATTACTTCTTCAACTGTAAGTAAATTGGTTAATAATATTTCCAAACAATGTGAGAAGAAGCTGAAACATCTCTTGGTAAAGGAGGAACATGAGGAAGAAAAGAGATCAAGTGGTTTACAGGTTTCATGACTACCTCACAAGAGCAAGAATCATTTGAGAAGAGAACAATCATTGTTTCATTTACCAAGGTGAGTGGGCACTTGGTCACACATGTGGAATCAACAAAGGGAGTGACTTATTGTAGCCAAGCAAAGTTGAGGATAGCAGGAAGGTTGAGACTTTAGAGCTGGAAAAAGATACCTTACCTCAAGAGGTGTGCATAACATAACTCCAAAATGAATCCACCATAGTGCTTGTGTCTTCATCCATTGACAACAGGTATGAGGAATCATGTTTGTTTCCTAGTAGTAGTTATTTAATGCATAATTGTGGCATTCTTGATGAAGTTCTTGGGGACAAAGGATTGAACTTTGGAGACCCCAAATTTGATGAGGATATCGATGTTGTTAAGGATACCTCCTTGATGAAATCAGAATTGGAAAGAATCAATAGGTTGTTGGAAGGAGATTTTTCCAACAAGATTGAGATTATTGTAGATCTAGAAGATGAAGTTGTAGTTGTTGATGAATTTCCTCTTGAGCAGGGTGTTGTCCTAGATGATGAGCCTGCTGAAAGTTTGAGTATAATCATGCCTTCTCTTCAGGAAACTTGCATGGGAAGACAGGAAGATAAAATTGATGAAGATGAAATTAATTCATCTTGTGCATCTACTACTGGAGAAGTGTACAATGGTGGTGAGATCATGAAGTACGCTGATTTAGATGTTGCTAAATCAGTAGCTGATGAGGATATGCATCCATTGGATGATTCTTGGGTTGAGCACGAATCTGTCCTAACTTCAGTGCACGAAATTGGAGAGTGTAGTGTTAAGAGGGTTGCTGATTTTGATCATTGTGCTAAGGATGGTAAATCAGAAACTCTATTGTGTGCTGCTGATCATGATAAAGAACTTGATTCATTATAGGGTTGGAAGGACCAGTTATAGGTTATGAAAGAAAAGGTTGTCCAAACCTTAACTCATTTGGATGGCACACACAAATTTGTTGAATACCTCCTATGGACAACTCAACTCGAAGAAAGACAAAAAGGGTTGACATATGGCTCCTCTATTTCAAGCTTGCAAAATATCAAACATGCCTTGGAGGTAATCAAATTTGATTACTTGTAGTTGCTTTCGGATAGAGACCAAGCCATCCAGTTTGTTGAGACAACTTATCAAGCGCTCATAGGAAAAGAGAAAGTAATTGATGAACTTAACATTGAGTTAAGTTTAGCTCATTTTTCTCTTTTCAAAGCAAGAATTCAGTCACCTATCACAGCCACATCAAAGAATATAGAATGTGATACAAGAACCATGGTGGTCAGGCAATTGATTGAGGGAATCAATGAGAGCAGGAGTGATGAAGAATTGCACAGTTGTGATAGTGATTATTCTACCACTCGAGAGGAACAATAGGAGTATGATTCTGATGATGATGTATCTTCCTTTGTGGATGCACACTTATTTCTTCATGCTGAGGTTGGTGAATCATCTCCTAACTCATGTGAGGAGAATGATGAGGGTTGTAACCCAGGTGATTGTTCGGAACTTCCCATGGAACTTGTTGGTGAAGTTCTTATTGACAACATTGTGAGGTATGCTAATCATTTTTGTTTCAGCCCACATACAGATGAATGGACTGTATTTTTGATGACACATAGTAGTGGGACGAAAGGTTGTTATGATGAGTTATATACTTCACTTCGGTGTAAGTTGCCTCCTTCGTTGGAAGGAAAGTCATATTTTTGTAGGGCTAATTTTCTGCCTCTTCAGGGTGGAAATTATACAGGAACAAAGTTGTGGTCAAACAATATTCCACCTGTAATCAGAATAGTCCAACAGAATTCTTTAGGTTGTGGGAATGTCAGATTTCCCATTTGGCCTTGGAACTTGGGAGTATCGATGCTAAATATGGGGACACTCATTGGTTCAGGGAGTGGTGTTGGTGACAAAATCTGGATTTGGGATCCAAGTGATATATACAATGATATAAATGCAGTTAACATAATATCAAACATTTATGACAGGGATCACCAACCAGGCATACGGGGGTATAGCAATGAACCTTGGAGGATTAGGAGACATCAGTTTGGTGTTGGTGTTGTTATCATTTTGTATGACGACCATCATTCAGTTCTGACTAATTATGATTGGTTGAGCAGATTAATCTTTCTGTTGCCCAGGATCGTGTTAGACAGAGTGTTTACAGATGTGGACCTCACAAAGGTGCTATGGTAGGGGGTATTTCATGATTTAGATTCTGACTCTCATAGGTATTACAGTTTGGATTGTTATGATGGATTCATTTTTGAGTTACTGGTGAGGAGAGTCCAATTGTGGCACATGGGATTTAAAGTTATAATTAGAGTGGCGCAACGTCGACATGGTGGTTCTTTCCTGATATTGGAATGGGACCCAAGGATCTTACTTGGTTACAGTATTGGATTGCTTCTCAGTATGATAGAGTTTTTTAGAGTTGACAGGTTCAGCGGTATCATATTGGTGACAAAGCTTGATAGTGTTATCGGTTTTAGTAATGGTTGTTTGTGGTAGCATCTCCATCATGGGGTATTCTTTAGATCCATTTGGGATCCTGGCATACAAGTTCATATTGCTTATGGGCAAGCAATATTCGGGAAGGGAGGATTGTAATGTCCCCTTTTTGGAGCGATAAGGGTAATTTAATAATTTATTTTATAGTTGCTCGATATGACTTTATTTTTATTAATAAAGTGCAACTATAAGTGAATTATTGAATTAATGAGTATTTATTCATTAAAGTGAATATTTAATATTTTCTCTCTCCTTCTGGAAAGTTCCCAAGGTTATTATAAAAAAGGGTTTGAGAGAGTCATTTGGATTCATTCTAGATATTGTATTTTTCTCTTCACGAGATTTGTGCCTGTGGCCAAATTTCCACCAGCGGGATGAAAACCCCGAAGGATTTTCTCGATGGACGAAACCCTAGAGGGCAGATCGATTCCACTCAGGGATCGATAGAGTGTTGAAGGTTTGGGTGAGGATGAAAACCCTCGTTCATGCAATCTCAGAGGTGGATCCAGGTAGGGTTCGTAGGAGAACAAATTCGTGAAGTCTCCTTCGGAGATGAAATTGTAGGACCGAATTTATGGGTATTTGTTTACAAATCATATTGTTCATTTTGATTTAAGGAAGTTGCAGAATTAAGAGAACATTGTATTCGGAGGCATTATCAGGGTTTGCAGTTTGTTTGATCTGAATTACAAAAAAGAGAGTTCAGTTTATTAGTCGCGTATCATCTTACCACCGTCGTATGAGTTAATGTTGGATGCTTGGGCAAAGATACGAGAGTCTAGAAGCTGACATGGGGAGATATTGTGGGCTCTACCGACCTGGCCTCACATGCCACAAGTATCATCGCACCTTATGAAAGTGTGTCGAAGGCTATAAATCCTAGTGCCACCATCGAACTAAGTATATCGGGTTTTCCTTGGAGTTGACCGTGTCTATTGGTCGACACATTTCCAATAGATTACCATGACAAATCAAAGGTGTTGGCATGGCTAGGAGTTTGCAGTAAAATAAAGGAAGAAGGCAACGTAAGAGGGAAATAGGGGTATCGGCCATACAATAGTCATGAAATGCTTAGAGTTAGTGCCATTCAATGCCAATGTGATATCGTGCCTTCCCTAAGCCCTACGTATATCGGTGAATGATAGACATAAATACCACGTCCTGCACAAAGAGGTTAGAATCAAGCTATTATTACTTCTTATGATTTGTAATACGTGTTGAATTGAATTTACTATCAATTTGGAGAGATAAATATGAACGCTTGATAAATCTGGTATTTGTAATTGTAAAGTTGTTATGAATGCTTCTTGTTTTCAAAGAAGTCAAAAATATATGATCATTGTTGGTTATCCTTTATGCATGTATGAACTTGTATGAATATATGAGAATTCACTTTGCTGCAAAACAATATTCGAGCAAAAACTCTGCATATCATAACCTGGACAAATACAAACAAATTATCAATACATTCAGAGGTAACAGGAAGTTGGGAAAAAATTGGGCTCTATTCCAACCCGGGATATTACAGTGGTATCAGAGCACAGAGAATCCTGCCAGCCTGCTTGGGTAGTTCGAAGAGTTGATTTTTAGTTGTCTGCATGGCCTCCAAATGTGGAAATGAGTTGGCCAAAAAACTCTGGACTGCAGGTAACAAACTGGGGCATCTATCTCAGTCAAGTGTTGTTGCTCTCGACACTCTGGAAGAGATAGAAGAATGTTTGACCGTGGTGGAACAATCACCTTCTGTGGTGTGGCAGATAGCATTAACTCCTACAGTAACTTCCTTGGGTCAGGATAGGTGGTTGAAACACATAGATAAGGATGTGAGACTGGCAGTCACCTCTTGTCTCAGTGAAATCACAAGGATTACAGCTCCGGAAACACCCTACAATGATGACATAATGAGGGAGATATTACAGCTGATGATTGATAGCTTTCATGGTTTAGATGACATCAAGAGCCATTCTTTTGGGAAGAGGGTTAGGATTTTGGAATTGATGGCAAAAGTCAGATCATGTGTCCTTTTGATTGATTTAGATTGTAATGATCTTATTCTTCAAATGTTTCATCATTTCATAGCTTCTATCAGTGAGGATCATGAAGAAACTATATCTTCTTGCATGCTAAACATTATGACCCGAATCATTAAGGAAAGTGATGCTATCACCCAACCCATCTTATCTAGGTTAATGGTTGTTTTGAGGCAAGGGCAAATTACTTCTTCAACCACACGTAAATTGGTTAATAATATTTCCAAACAGTGTGAGAAGAAGCTAAAACATCTCTTGGTAAAGGAGGAACATGAGGAAGAAAAGAGATCAAGTGGTTTACAGGTTTCAAGACTACCTCACAGGAGCAAGAATCAGTTGAGAAGAGAACAACGTTGTTTCATTTGCCAAGGTGAGTGGGCACTTGGTCACACATGTGGAATCAACAAAGGGAGTGACTTATTGTAGCCAAGCAAAGTTGAGGATAGCAGGAAGGTTGAGACTTTAGAGCTGGAAAAATATGCCTTACCTCAAGAGGTGTGCATAACAGAACTCCAAAATGAATCCACCACAGTGCTTGTGTCTTCATCCATTGAGGATTTGTGTAACAATGATGACAGAACAACAACTTTGAATATGCATTCAGAGCAATCCAGTGAGGACTGTGTGACCTTTGACAGCAAGTATGAGGAATCATGGTTGTTTCCTAGCAGCAGTTCTTTAATGCATAATTGTGGCATTCTTGATGAAGTTCTTGGGGACAAAGGATTGAACTTTGGAGACCCCAAATTTGATGAGGAGATCGGTGTTGTTAAGGATGCCTCCTTGATGAAATCAGAATTGGAAAGAATCAACAGGTTGTTGGAAGGAGATTTTTCCAACGAGATTGAGATTATTGCAGATCTAGAAGATGAAGTTGCAGTTGTTGATGAATTTCCTCTTGAGCAGGGTGTTGTCCTAGATGATGAGCCTGCTGAAAGTTTGAGTATAATCATGCCTTCTCTTCAGGAAACTTGCATGGGAAGACAGGAAGACAAAATTGATGAAGATGAAATTAATTCATCTTGTGCATCTACTACTGGAGAAGTGTACAATGGTGGTGAGATCATGAAGTACGCTGATTTAGATGTTGCTAAATCAGTAGCTGATGAGGATATGCATCCATTGGATGATTCTTGGGTTGAGCACGGATCTGTCCTAACTTCAGTGCACGAAATTGGAGAGTGTAGTGTTAAGAGGGTTGCTGATTTTGATCATTGTGCTAAGGATGGCAAATCAAAAACTCTATTGTGTGTTGTTGATCATGATCTAGAACCTGATTCATTATAGGGTTGGAAGGACCAGTTACAGGTTACGGAAGAAAAGGTTGTCCAAACCTTAACTCATTTGGATGGCACACACAAATTTGTTGAATACCTCCTATGGACAACTCAACTCGAAGAAAGACAAAAAGGGTTGACAGATGGCTCCTCTATTTCAAGCTTGCAAAATATCAAACATGCCTTGGAGGTAATCAAATCTGATTACTTGTAGTTGCTTTCGGATAGAGACCAAGCCATCCAGTTTGTTGAGACAACTTATCAAGCGCTCACAGGAAAAGAGAAAGTAATTGATGAACTTAACATTGAGTTAAGTTTAGCTCATTTTTCTCTTTTCAAAGCAGGAATTCAGTCACCTATTGCAGCCACATCAAAGAATACAGAATGTGATACAGGAACCATGGTGGTCAGGCAGTTGATTGAGGGAATCAATGAGAGCGGGAGTGATGAAGAATTGCACAGTTGTGATAGTGATTCTTCTACCACTCGAGAGGAACAACAGGAGTATGATTCTGATGATGATGTATCTTCCTTTGTGGATGCACACTTATTTCTCCATGTTGAGGTTGGTGAATCATCTCCTAACTCATGTGAGGAGAATGATGAGGGTTGTAACCCAGGTGGTTGTTCGAAACTTCCCATGGAACCTGTTGGTGAAGTTCTTATTGACAACATTGTGAGGTATGCTAATCATTTTTGTTTCAACCCACATATAGATGAATGGACTGTATTTTTGATGACACATAGTAGTGGGACGAAAGGTTGTTATGATGAGTTATATACTTCACTTCGGTGTAAGCTGCCTCCTTCATCGGAAGGAAAGTCAGACTTTTGCAGGGCTAATTGTCTGCCTCTTCAGGGTGGAAATTATACAGGAACAGAGTTGTGGTCGAACAATATTCCACCTATAATCAGAATAGTCCAACAAAATTCTTCAGGTTGTGGGAATGTCAGATTTCCCATTTGGCCTTGGAACTTGGGAGTATCGATGCTGAATATGGGGACACTCATTGGTTCAGGGAGCGGTGTTGGTGACAGAATCTGGATTTGGGATCCAGGTGATATATACAATGATATAAATGCAGTTAACATAATATCAAACATTTATGACAGGGATCACCAACCAGGCATACGGGGTATAGCAGTGAACCTTGGAGGATTAGGAGACATCAGTTTGGTGCTGGTGTTGTTATCATTTTGTATGACGACCATCATTCAGTTCTGACTAATTGTGATTGGTTGAGCAGATTAATCTTTCTGTTGCCCAGGATCGTGTTAAACAGAGTGTTTACAGATGTGGACCTCGCAGAGGTGCTATGGCAGGGGGTCTTTCATGATTTAGATTCTGGCTCTCATAGGTATTGTAGTTTGGATTGTTATGATGGATTCATTTTTGAGTTACTGGTGAGGCGAGTCCAGCTGTGGCACATGGGATTTACAGTTATAATCAGAGTGGCACAACGTCAGCATGGTGGTTCTTTCTTGAGATTGGAATGGGACCCGAGGATCTTACTTGGTTACAGTATTGGATCGCTTCTCAGTATGATAGAGTTTGTCAGAGTTGACAGGTTCAACGGTATCAGATTGGTGACAGAGCTTGACAGTGTTGCCGGTTTCAGTAATGGTTGTTTGTGGCAGCATCTCCATCATGGGGTATTCTTCAGATCCATTTGGGATCCTAGACATACAGGTTCAGATTGCTTGTGGGCAAGCAATATCTCGGGAAGGGAGGACTGTAATGTCCCCTTTTTGGAGCGATAAGGGTAATTTAATAATTTATTTTATAGTTGCCCGATATGACTTTATTTTTATTAATAAAGTGCAACTATAAGTGAATTATTGAATTAATGAGGAATTAATGAGTATTTATTCATTAAAGTGAATATTTAATATTTTCTCTCTCCTTCCGAAAAGTTCCCGAGGTTATTATAAAAAAGGGTTTGAGAGAGTCATTTGGATTCATTCTGGATATTGTATTTTTCTCTTCACGAGATTTGTGCTTGTGGCCAAATTTCCACCAGTGGGACGAAAACCCCGAAGGATTTTCTCGATGGACGAAACCTCGGAGGGCAGATCGATTCCACTCAAGGATCGACAGAGTGTTGAAGGTTTGGGTGAGGATGAAAACCCTCATTCATGCAGTCTCAGAGGTGGATCCAGGCAGGGTTCGTAGGAGAACAAATTCGTGAAGTCTCCTTCGGAGATGAAATTGCAGGACCGAATTTATGGGTATTTGTTTACAAATCATATTGTTCATTTTGATTTAAGGAAGTTGCAGAATTAAGAGAACATTGTATTCGGAGGCATTATCAGGGTTTGCAGTTTGTCTGATTTGAATTACAAAAAAGAGAGTTCAGTTTATTAGCCGCGTATCATCTTACCACCGTCGTATGAGTTAATGTTGGATGCTTGGGCAAAGATACGGGAGTCTAGAAGCTGACGTGGGAAGATATTGTGGGCTCCGCCGACCTGGCCTCACATGCCACAAGTATCATCGCACCTTATGAAAGTGTGTCAAAGGCTATAAATCCTAGTGCCATCGCCAAACTAAGTATATCGGGTTTTCCTTGGAGTTGACCGTGTCTATTGGCCGACACATTTCCAACAGATTACCATGACAAATCAAAGGTGTTGGCATGGCTAGGATTTTGCAATGAAATAAAGGAAGAAGGCAACGTAAGAGGGAAATAGGGGTATCGGCCATACAATAGTCACAAAATGCTTGGAGTTGGCACCATTCAACGCCAATGTGATATCGTGCCTTCCCCAAGCCCTGCGTATATCGGTGAATGATAGACATAAATACCACGTCCTGCACAAAGAGGTTAGAATCAAGCTATTATTACTTCTTATGATTTGTAATACGTGCTGAATTGAATTTACTATCAGTTTGGAGAGATAAATATGAACGCTTGATAAATCTGGTATTTGTAATTGTAAAGTTGTTATGAATGCTTCTTGTTTTCAAAGAAGTCAAAAATATATGATCATTGTTGGTTATCCTTTATGCATGTATGAACTTGTATGAATATATGAGAATTCACTTTGCTGCAAAACAATATTCGAGCAAAAACTCTGCATATCATAACCTGGACAAATACAAACAAATTATCAATACATTCAGAGGTAACAGGAAGTTGGGAAAAAATTGGGCTCTATTCCAACCCGGGATATTACAACAATCAACAAATCTTAAGGCTAGGTTCAAGGTGTAGACCAATTGGTTCGACCAAACCCCGTAAGGGGGCGGAGGTCCAAGGTTCAAATCTTGGGCCTCATCTGACTGAACACTTGTCCCTTTATTGGTGCTTTTAGTGATGTAAAAGTTTTAAAATGATTGTGGCATGGTGGTTATAGGGGTGAACTATGCGAAGAATTATGTGGCAGTTTTTGGGGTAAAAAAGCAAAAAATACTATGGAAATCATAAAAGTTGGATAGCCTGCCTTATTTCATGACAACTACTAATTCCCCCATGTAAATTAAAAAAAAATCTAAAGGTTGGAGCATGGAAGGCTAGAGGCTGAAGGAGAGTGGAAGGCTAGAGGTTGAGGGAGAGTGGAAAGCTGGAGGTTGAAGAAGCATGGAAGGCTTAATGATGAGTTGATATTTGGAGTGTCATGGCTAAAGGAGCATGGAAGGCTGGGTTAGCTAAAGGAGCATGGAAGGCTAGGCTGGTTGAATGAATGGTTGAGATATTGGGTGGAAGGTTGGGATGGTTGAAGGAATGTGGAAGGCTAATAAGGTTGAAGGAGCATGGAAAGATGAGCTGGCTGAAGGAGCTACAATGAAAGGTTGGGATGCTAAGTGGAAGGCTAGGAAGGTTGAAGGAGTGTGGAAGGTTGCTTACAATGAGAAAAATAAAATTGCAAAGTGCGAAGGATTAGGGTTTTTTCCTAAAAATTGTCTCATATTTTAGGAGCCATATATTCGTGAAAAGTTATCTAATTCAACTAATTTTGGGACCAATTTGTGCAAAATTTTAATAGCTTTAAATGATCGGTCATATGCAAAAATCTGAGCAATATTGAGGGAGATACGACATTGTGAAGTCAACCATTTGAAACAAGGACAATGATGATTTTTCAAGTCATGAAAAATAAAATTGCAAATATTTTCCAACTAGGGTTCAAATGATGGGAAGAGCAATGAAGGGCTATGACTTCAATGAGGAAGGAAACTAGCAATTCAAATTTGGTAAAGTGGACTATGATAGTGCGATGTTTTGAAAATATTACTCTACTAAGATGAAGGCATAGATAGTAGAGGTGAAGTTTTGGCATTGTGAAGGCTGCTATAGAAAAATGTCAAGAAAGATGCTAAATTTCGGAGTAATTGTATTCATACAAAAATTTGAAAAGATTCAAAAAATGAAAACCAATAATTCAGATATTTTATGTAAAATGATGTAGGTTTCTAGTTATAGCATCTCAATTGAGATGATAAATGTATCTATTTGTAAACTCTCAAGCTCTAAAGAAGAGAGATGTAATTTGTCAAGGGTGAGGGACCCGAGTACAACCCCTTATTATCCAACAAAAAAAGTTTCATTATTTTCTCTATTTATAAATTCAAACCAAAAAATTCTAAATATAAACATGTTAAAATATAATGGATCATAAAATCCCAAATGATATTCAAATGCTTTATTTATATGTTAGTTATTTAGTTCATAAATGATTTTTATATATAAGCAATATAGATAATACATGTTTTATTTATTTATTTTATTATTTATTATATTAAAGATGTTACCTACATAGAAACTTGAGACAATGAAGTCTTAGTCCAATAGTTTATTTATACTTTAATGCATTACCACATCAATAATTATTATTCCAAAATTTTTATTTATTTATTTATTTTGTTAGTGTGAGAAACCCCTATGATCAACACATAGGGATGAGCAGTCTCCTCCCAACCATGACCCTTGTAAAGTTAAGAGCTATGCTTATCAATAGGGAATTTAACACAACCACCACACACCCACCCCCTCACACACTCGCCCACGCCACGGTTTGAACCTTGGATCTCCCAAAGAAGAGCCAAAGCCCGAATCATTGCATTGTCCCCTTGGGACATTATTCCAAAAATTTTAAATGTATAAACACTCATAAAAAATCATTTATTTATTTGAACTTTAAATTTGACTATGAATACTAAAAGATATTTTACAATAATATAAATAATATTGAAAAAAATTCAACAAAATTAGTAAAAGAATTTAAAATTATCAATCTTATAATATAAATAAAAGAATTTGACTTTTTTTCAAAGAAAAAAATATAATTTCTATTCTAGAGAAGGAAATTACAAGGTGTAGATGCACTTAGCATTCATACAATATCTAAAAAGCCCTCAGGTATCTTTAAGATCTATTCAGAGATTTACAAAACTATAATTTTTCCTTCTCTTCTATTTTTGAGAAGGTATAATGAATCTCCATAATGTTTTTAAAACACTATTATATTTTGTTTTCTCAATTGGATATAAGAGTCTAGTTAAGGGTTATGAATAGACCTGGTTATAACTAGCATAGGAGTTCCATCCCTTGTCTCCCATAATACCCATCTTCCCTATTCTACCTGGAGGCCTTCTTTGGATAGAGAATCTGCTATTGTATTTAATTCTCTATATGAGATTGAGTTAAGCAAAACCTCCACGCTTTTCAATTGTTCATAAATTAGACTTAAAATTAAGTTTTGTATCCGATGAGTGTCCTTCATCCAATTTATGACTATTCTTGAGTCAATTTTTTTTGTATTTACAAGTTGACAAGTTATTTTTTCCATCCCAAAATCAAACCCCCTGACCTCCCTTTTACATATACAGAAAGGAATTCCCAATCCTTCATGAATTTGTGTAGATCTCCTTTGACTTTTTGATCTTTTTCCATTGTTTCTTGCAACATTAGTAAATTTGGTTTTTGCACCTGTACTAACCTATTCAAGGATTTTTTTTTAGGCATTGTCCATTCCCATAATATTAAGATAGATTATTAACATTATATAAAATTTCTAGGGGTTTATCTTGCTCTAAGAACCTCAAATGATTTTTTTTTCTTCCCATTTTATATTTATCTTAGTGCTTTGTCTTTGGCAATGCTTAGATAAAATTTCCTGCCCCCTATTGAGGCATTCTCACCACTTCCAAAATTTGAAGCTATACTTCCTTCCATTGCTATAGCTTTGTAATGACACATCTTGGAAGGACTTCCCTTGTTGTTTGATTGATGTACTAATGTGTTGATAATTAATGCATGATTCTATTTTGTTCTATCAAGATGAGTTGATAGTTGTATTTCATGCTTACTTGAGTTAGATTATGCTATTTTTAGAACATGTTATTGTTGATAAATTTTGTGGTTGTAGGACTAGGTACTCTCATGGGTGGATTGGTATGAGACAACCATTGAAGTTGAGAGAAGTGTGAAAAGGGAAATGATGGATTATTTTTAGTTGACAATGCATAGGGGTAAAATAATAATATAGAAGTATTTGCATGTGTATGTGTGATTAAATGCATCATCAGGTAAGGAACTTGTTGTAAAGGCAAAATAGCCCTTACCGTCATACTTATGGGTCCTTTGTAAGTGGTTGATAACCTTGTAGTTATTATAATACCTCCTTCTTAGGGAATAGTAATGTTGTGCATATCCTTGCTTATTGTTGATTGCATCTTAATTCAAATGAGGATAGCTTTTAGCAAGAGCCCTTATGTTTCTTAGGCTCTTAATTTATTATTAGGATGCATTAATACTTGTGTTTCAAAGTATAAAACTTAATTGGTCAATTATTGCCAAGTAAGGTATTAATAATAATGTTAGTATTATTAATACTTTTAATATATATATTCTAATGTTAATATTTAATTAGACAAGAAAAATTAGAAATAGTATTATACTATGAAATGAGTAACTAATTTCATTACTAATACCTTTGTTTTTAAAAAAGAAAGTATTAGTTAATATTATTAAGTAATACTTTATTTAAGGTACACATTTAATGATTTTTTTTTGTTGGATAAAAAGGGGTTGTACTCGGGTCCCCCACCCTTGATAAATTACAACTCTCTTCTTTAAATCTTGAGAGTTTATAAACAAATACACTTCTCATTTGGATTGAGATGCTATAGCTAGAAACCTACATCATTTTACATAAAATATCTGGATTTTTGATTTTTATTTTTTGGATCTTTTCAAATTTTTGTAAGAATACAATTATTCTAAAATTTAGCATCTTTCTTGACATTTTCTTATAACAACCTTCACAATGCCAAAACTTCACCTCTACTATCTATTAGTAGAGTAATATTTCCAAAATATTGCACTATCATAGTTCGCTTTACCAAATATGGATTTCTAGTTTCCTTCCTCATTGAATTCCTAGCCCTTCATTGCTCTTCCCATCATTCAAACCCTAGCTAACAAATATTTGCAATTTTATTTTTCACAACTTAAAAAATTGTCACTACCCTTGTTCCGAATGGTTGACTTCATAGGGTTGAATCTCCATCAATATTTCTCATATTCTTGCATATGATCACTCATTTTAAAGCTATTCAAATTGTACATAAGTTGGTCTAAGAATCAACTGAATCAGATAACTTTTTACGAATATATGACTTCTAAAAGATGAGACCATTTTTAGAGAAAAAATCCTAATCCTTTGCATATTTTTCTGTTGTAAAGAGGGGGTAAAAACCACCCCAATACTTGTGAGTTCCAAACCTACAAAAACACCAAAGAGAAGAACATAGGGTTTTAGTTGACTCAGCCTTCCACCCAACAACTCAACCTTTTGCTACACTACACTCAACAACCCAGCCTACTATTGTGGTTCCCTCAGTTGATCTGATCTCAAACAAACCTTCCACCCAACAAAGGCCAACCTTCCATGCTCCTTCAACCTAAGCAGCCTTCCATGCTCCTTCAACCTTCCCAACCTTCCACTTAGCATCCCAACCTTCCATTGTAGCTTCTTTAGCTGACCTAACATTCCATGCTTCTTCAACCTTATCGACCTTCCACGTTCCTTCAACCATCCTAGCCTTCACATCTTAGCCTTTCATTGTAGCTCCTTCAACTAGACCAACCTTCCATGCTCCTTAAGCCAACCCAACCTTCCATGCTCCTTAAGCCAACCCAACCTTCCATGCTCCTTCAACCTTGACACTACAAAGATCAACTCATCATTTAGCCTTCCATGTTCCTTCAACCTCCAACCTTCCATGCTCCTTTAACCTTAAGATTTGCTGATCGTTAAAGCACCAGAACATTTGCCAGACCCTTTATTTAATGATTAATTATTCCTAAAATAAATACATTTTAATTTTTTCTAAATATGGTGAAGAGCGTTGGAAATTTTAACGTATCAAGAAAATAAAAAGTCCCTAACATTTGAACTTCTTCCTTCGATTGATCTCCCTTATATCGATATTTGATTCTTGGATTGCCAAGTTTTTGGGGAAAAATTTGGGCTGGTTGGAAGGAATTGGAAGACATGAAGGATTGAGGAGAAAAATGAAAGAGGATTTTTGGGTTGTCGTTGAAGAGGTAATCTCTTATTTTTTTCATGCTCATGCTTGCTCTTTCTTCTTAAAGTTTTCATCCCTAAAAATTGTTGAGAGATCGCCTTTCAACCTGGTTTCAATTAAACTGTTGTGTGTTAAGTTTCCACCAAAATACCATTCATATTTAAATAATTTTAGGTATGGATTGTAAGTAAATTATATCTAATCAATCGTGTTTATATTGCTCTAGTTTATGAAGAGAAACATTAAATACCAAAAAGAAAGAATCTCCATTATTTAGGCTTTATGTAATAGGTAAAAGACTTTGTATTATTATGAGAAGAACCTTGTAGATTAATGTTCTTCTAACAACAATCCAAGCTTACCAAAATGGATGTCCAATTATGTAAAAGCATGGTAGAATGTTTGTGGTTGAACTATGTTCCCTGTATATGAATAAGATAGAGGGATGGGTAATGTTGCTTCATTTTTTAAAGCATGTCACTTTATCATTGATGAGTTTTATCCTTAGTAGCTCTCATAGTGTTATTATAAAAACCTATTACAAACATGCTTAATATCCTTAAAGAATATCTTGTTATGTTTGCTCTTAAATAGTCATTATGAACTCATGAAGAAGAATGTGTCTTTGCTTTTCTTCTTAAGAATTTTTAATGAGCCAAAGCATTTATAATGATTGCTCGTATGTTTTTTTATAAAGAACAGTGATACTTAAACTTTTTTGGCTGAATAATAAGGGGTTGTACTCAAGTCCCACACTCTTCACAAATTACAAATATCTTCTTTAGATATCAAGAGTTTACAAATAGATACACTTCTCATCTCAATTGAGATGTTATAGCTAGAAACCTACATCATTTTACATAAACTGTCTGAATTCTTGATTTTCATTTTATGGATCTTTTCAGTTTTCTATATGAATACAAATATTTTAGAATTCAACATCCCTTCTTGATATTTTCCTATAGAAACCTTCACAATACAAAAATTCACCTCTACTATCTATGCATTGCATCTTAGTAGAGTAAAATTTTCAAAAAATTGCACTATCATAGTCCACTTTATCAAATCTAGTTTGCTAGTTTCCTTCTACTTACTCTAACCATGGAAAGGAAAATTTAACTTCATGATCCTCAATAAAAACCCATATATTGGCTAGCCTATATGCACATTTGTTTCCTTCCATTAATCTATGTGTAAACCTGATTTCTTCAAACTCTTAGCAAGATATTGAATTTTCACAATTATCTCTTGTATGTTCCATGGAGCCTTAACTTTTCTCAAAATTGCATTTATTAATAGAATCACTTTCCATCCATATTCTATTCCAATTCATTTTTTTGCATATTTAAAACCATTCTAAAGTTGCCCAAGCTTCAAGTTCATTATTTGTCTTAAATCCACTATTGAAAGTTTAAAGAGATAAAATCTATCATTTATTATTTCTAATTATTCCTCCTCCTCATGCTGGTCATGGATTTACTTTAGATAATCCATAAAAAATTAATTTAACCCACTCCACATCTGGTGGTTTCCACTTTATATTCTTTGCCTTATTTTTGCTTCTCTTGTACCCAACATCATAATTCCATTTAATGACTTGACTCCATCTATCAAGGCTCTCTGCTTCTAGATTAGGGACTAGGTGAGTTGATAGGGTTGGTTTAGACTCCTCTATGTCTAAACATATCTTTCTTTTCATTACATCTAAACTGCTTTCCTTTGCTTTAAATATTCTTCTATTCCTTTCTAACCATATAGTCCACAATATTGTATCTTTTGATATATCCCATATAGTCTGTAAAGCCTAACTTTTATAAGTGCTCTGTCATTGCTTTAACCAATCTTCAATTCTACTATTCATCACTATGCATTTACTAAAAATATTAAGAATCCATTAATATATATTCTAGACTATTGAGCAATGTCCCAAGAGACGGTCTATACTATCCTCCTCCTTTTTACAAATAACACATTGAGAGGGTCCATGAAAACCCCTTTTCATAACGTTATTCTAGGATAACATTCTTCTATGACCTACTAGCCAAATAAATTTTTGACTTTAAGAATACTTGGGCTATCCCAAATATCTCTCCATATTCTAGTGATATTATTATTTTTGGTAAATAAAAGGTCTTAAATTAAAACAAACGGGTTTTTCAGGTTGACCCAAAACCTTTGAACAAAAGCAGCGTAAAGCTGACAGCTGAAACTAGAGAACAACAAAGGATCCTCAACCCTCCAACTAAACCAACCATCCATGGCTTACAACAAAAACAACAGGAAGCCTCGGAACAGGGATACCAACAATAGAGAAGATAACCGCTACGAGACAACGAAGAAACTCTAGGGATGATGAAACAAACCATCAAACAAGAGGTATTCTGATCAGCACACCTCAAAAATGGTCCAGGAGGGTCCACATCACTCCTCCTCGACGTCCTCCTTAATCTGCTCCTTGTCAATCTCCTGGTCATCGGTGTCTTTGGCCATGTCCTTAGCGCTCTGGAAGCCCTCATTAAAGAAGACTTTGGTGAGGGCATCAAGGATCTCTTCAGTCTGCTTGGCCATAGTCGCTAAGGATGTCAAAACAAAGCGTTTGAGAACCATGATGTTGATTTCAGGCCCCTCATCCTCTGAATCAACACTGATGGCTTTAGATTTACCCTGAGTAAGCTTGCTCCTTAACCTAGCAGAGGACCTCGTGGAACCTTCTGGTTCGTCAAGCTTTAGCCTCTTCTTGGTAGGGCTGCCTCTGGTGACAACCTCAAAGTCACGTTTCTTAGCAGAGGACCCCGAGTAGGCCTTGGGCAGACTAGCTCTGGCCTTGAAAGGTGGAAGGGCCGAAGGTTCAGGAAGGGGAGAAGTAGCAAGGAGGAACTTGTAGATGACCTTAAAAAGGCTCTGGTGTAAGGGCATAGCAGACCCTTTCTTACTACGACACGAATTAATAGTGTAATTCATGGAGTTCAGGAGGAATTGGGGTATGCTGATAGCATTAACGTCATAGAAAAAATTGATGAAAGCATAGTGAAAACTAAGAAGGACCTTATCGGGATCCTCCATCGTGATGAACTCCATGACATTTTTCATCACGGAATTCCAGGGGGCAGGAATATCAACCCTAGTTAATCCGTTCTTTGCATCCTTAAAAATCTTCTAGTTGTCCTTGAATTCATGTAGCTTGACTTCCCAGTTGTGCTTCTACCTATGGATCGAACGACCTTTAGCTATCTACCCAGTAATGGTTGCCAATAAATTAATTTTGACCATGATTTCTCGCCCATGAACCACAATCTGCCCCTCATCCCAGGACTCCATTACCTCGGTGGTGATGCTGTCATCAGGACCAGAGAACATGTCAAAAAACTACATGAGCCTCCTCTCAGTGAGGATGGCTTGTGCAGCAGGCTCCATAACCACCATGCTGGGCTCGATGTAAGTCACAGTGACTTTACCTCTACAAACCTCTGCCTCTTGGATGATCAAGCAGGATGACATACTCTCAAGCACAGACTGAGGGAAAAGGTGGTGGAAGCAAACACTCTTTTTTTGCCTTAAAAAGCCCACATCATTAGAGAAAGTGCCTAACCAGCATGCAAGCCACCACCTACCAGCCACCTGGGTGCCATGTCGCGTGTCCGTTCCGAATTGGGAGGATGGAGCCAAATCGACCTTCCTCAGGAGAATGATGGAACTCAAGGGGTACCACCGTCTCACATGTCGAGAACTGATGTCTAAATTTTCCCATGTATCCGCATCATTCGAGTGGTAGTTTGGGCCCTTGTCATGATGGGCATGTCGTCTGAGGACAAACCACCGCATGCCAGCCATGTGGGATCCATGCTGCAAATCTGACTTGGAATGGGGGAGGTTATCCTCGACACCCTTAGTCTTGAGATGGTAAGGGTCGCTCTGAGTGAGATTTACGAATGTCAAAGATCTAACTAGGCTGGAGAAGCTAATATGGCCCCACACCACCACATCAGGCAAGAAGCTTAAAAAATTATCGACCCAAGGCACAAATCGCATGGGAACGTCGATCCTTGGGAAGCCAACCTTCGGGTAATCGAGGTACCAACGGACCACCTACCTACACACATGGTAATCTGGGTAGTTACCCTTGGCAACTCTGTCAGCATGGGTAGACCGACACTGCCTCCCCTTAGCCACATTCCTGAACCAACCAATATTGCCATGACAGATAATCCAACTTGTGATCCCCATCAGGCACCACGTCGCACCTCGTCCTAGATAATCCCTTCCATGTCTGGTGGAAGGTCATATGTCCACGTGGTCAAACTATCAGCGTCAACGACAAAATTTTCTAGTTTTTCTGCCGCCTTGTTGGCTTCACGAAAGACATGGAGGGCCATGCTTTCAGTTCTGTTATTCAATAGGATCCTAGCTTCCCTTAGGCAAGACTCAAATTTCTGAGGATCCTTATCATTGTTGAGGAGATTGATGATCACTTGGGAATCTCCTTCCATGATTAGCCACTCTTGGATGTTCTGAGAAAGGTGAAGTCCATGCCAGATAGCTCTAGCCTCGGCCATATTGCTAGTGGAGACCCCCAGGGGTTCTACAAAGGCCATGACAACGTGGCCCTGATGGTTTCGAACGGCCCCTCCAGCTCCAGCATGGCTCGAAATGCCTTTGGCAGTGCCATCAAAATTTATCTTAAGGTAGTCGACGGGGGGAGGAATCCACCTGATTTCATGCCTAGGGTTGGTCTTGACCCAACCATCCTGCCAGGGAAGACATAGGGACTGGGCTAGAAGTTTTTCGCCAGAAGGGACATATTGGGCCTCAACAAAAGACAACAATGAGTTTTATTTGGCAAAGGCAAGGATTTTATTCGTGATGGATCCTATATCTCTGGAGGACTCATTAAATATTCTAAAGTTCCTTTCGAGCCAGACCTGCCACAAGAAGTGGTGGAGACTGATCTTCCACATGAAAATCAAACGGGTGCTAACAAACAGTTTGGGCCATTGTTGGAAGAAATCATTGATGGACCCAGGTCTGACCCAGGCTATGTTGAAATCTTGAAGGAGGCCAATAAGGATTGAGGAGGCAATGGGGCATTCAATGAAAATGTGTTGGATGGATTCCCAGTCTGCCCTGCACAAAAAATACCTATTAGGAATAGACATACCACGTTTCATCAAATTATCAATGGTAAGAATTTTCCCTTGGACGACCAGCCAAGTAAAAAGGGGTATTTTGGGGATAAGACCCTTGATCCAAACTAACTGAGTCTGGAACCGAGGAGTATCAGGATGAATTAGCAGATTGTAGGCAGATTTTACTGTGAACATCCCACTATCAATTGTTGTCCATCTCATCTGATCAACACTCGGGGTTGCGGGAACAAACTGATGTTGCAGTAGACTATTGAGATTTTGAGTCGCTGCCTCCATTCCACGAATGTCTATAGGCTTCCAGAAGAGTTTGCCTCTGTCCTATCTTAAGAAGTCAGCCACTTTAGACCTAAACCTCTCCACAGTGAGGTTTCTTAGTTGGGCCAAAGTGGGATCTGTACTAAGGGCTTCTGCCCCTGCCCATCTATCCTCCCAAAAGTCAAATTTTTGCCCATTTCCAAGGATCCATCTTATGCCTTTTCTTAGAACGTCCCTGTTAGACGAGATTGCTTTCTAGAAGGAGGAACCGCGGGTAGGGATGGTATTACTCAGGAAATCAATGCCTTGGAGGTAATTCCTATTAAGGATGGTGGTCCACTCATTCCTTTCATTTTAAACCAGCCGCTAGGCTTGTTTCACGATTAAAGCAGAATTGAGGAGAGAGACTTTCCTTAGGCCTAGTCCTCCGAGATCCTTAGGCCTACACACCTTGTCCTAGCCAACCAGGTGGATGCGCTGCTTTTCTTCTGAGCCAAACCAAAGGAAATTCTTTTGCCACTGGTCAATCGCCTGATAGAATCTAGAAGGCACTTTGAAAACTTATAAGAAGTAAACCAGAATACTTTGGAGGGAGGCCAAGGTTAACATGGCCTTACTTGCTTGGGACAACAATTGGCCCTTCCACTCGACGAGCTTCTTTTGGATCCTCTCCAGGATAATGTTGCACATCAAAACAGTCAGGACCCCTGTGAATAGGGGAAGACCTAGGTAAGACGTAGGAAGGGTGGAGATGGAGCACTCAAGGATTTTGGCGATTTTAATTTGCGTGGGGAGGGGGTTGTTAAGAAAAAACACCTTGCTCTTGTTGAAATTGACTTTTTGTCCTGCTGCATCTTCGTAGATTTTAAGGATATGCCTGATGATCTTGGCCTCTGCCATTGACGTCGTAGTCAGCAGTAAGGTATCATCCATGAATTGTTGATGGGTAACCAGATCCGTAAGGGATGTAGCTTTAATACCTGAGATTAACCCTAAGATACAGGTAGCTTTGATTGATATACCTAGGGCTTTAGCCACTATGATAAACAACATAGGGCTAATAGGATCCCCTTGCCTGAGCCCCCTCTAGCTCTAGAATAACTTAGTCGAAGACCCATTGACTAGCACTGAGAACCACAGACAGCGAATGCAGCAGCTAATAAGTCTGACCCAGTCGTGATGAAACCCAAATTTTAACAGAATGGCATTCAAAAAATACCAATTGACACGGTCGAAGGCCTTATTCATGTTAAGTTTTAGAGCTAGGGTAGCCTTCTTGGTCTGGGAAGAAGAGTGAAGAGCTTCGTGGATACTAATGACCCCATCTAGGATCGACCTGCCTTGAACAGAACTGCCCTAGCAGGAATCGATAATCTGAGGCAAAATCTCTTTCATACGATTTGTAATGGTTTTAGTGAGGATTTTGTATAACACATTGCAAAGGCTGATTGGCCTAAAGTCAGTAATGAACTTAGGTGCTGGTCCTTTCAGAATCAAGGCTAGGAAAGTAGAGTTGTAGCTTCGAGGGATGTGCTTAGAAGCTTGGAATTCTTGGATAGTAGAACAAACCTCATATCCTAGGATTCCCCAATACATTTGAAAGAACCTGGGGGAAAATCCATCCGGGCCAGGGGCCTTGTCAGGGTTCATGGAAAAAAGGGCCTCCTTGATTTCCTTGTCAGAAAAGGGAGCGGTGAGCATTTGGTTGGCATCATTCTCGATCTTACGAGGGATGAATTGGAGCAGGGAGTCCCAGGCCACTACCTAACAACTAAGTTCCTCCCCAAGGAGAGCACTAAAATAGGACATGACTTCATGCATAATGTCGATGTTGCCTCGGGCACTAGACCCGTCAGATTTAAACACCTCTCTAATATGGTTGTTGCTCCTGTTTCTGAGCGTGGTGACACAAAAGAACTTAGAAATAGAATCTCCATATTTGAGCCATAAAGCCCTGGACTTCTGCCTCAAAAAAGTCTCCTCGCTAGCCAAGGTGTTATGGTAATCTGCCAGAAGTTTCCTCTTTTCGGACCTGGTCTCTTCATCTAGCTCTCCATGCTGAATCTTGCTGTCAATGGCTTTCAATTTTTAGCTCATAATATTTTTGTTTTCAAAAATATTTCCGAACACTTCTTTGTTCCAAGTCTTGAGATTGTTCTTGACCACTTTCAGCTTTTGGGTAAGTTTGTAGGAGGCTTCCCTGGATGGGCTATTGCCACCATTTGATTATTCTATTTTCTAGGTCTAGGTGCTTGACCCACATTGCCTCGAAGCGAAAAGGTCGATTGCCACTGGAATTGAAAGATTGAGGAACCTCCAAAAGGATGGGGTTATGATCAGACCCAACCTTGGGAAGGGAGAACAGAGAGGATTCTCCAAAGACCTGAATGGATTCCTGCGAAAGTAGAACCCTATCCAACCGTTCTTGGACGAGGTTGCTGCCCAGCCGCCTGTTGCTCTAAGTGAACTTAACATCCTTAAGCTTGACGTCCATCAACTCGTGAGAGTGGACAAAATCACTGAAGTCCTCCATGCTCCTACATGGGAGCCTTGTTCCCCCCCTCTTATCATATGGAAATAGGGGGGTGTTAAAGTCTCCAACAATTATCCACGAGACATCCTAGAAAGCCTTGCTTAAGTGGCTTAGATGCTCCCATAGCCTACCTCTTCCTTACATCGTGTTGGGCGCATAGACATTCGATAAGATCCAGGACTGATTGCTGGTTAGGTCATAAAAAATAATAGTAAGGACACTATCGTCAGCCTAAATGAGGCTACCTTCCACTTTTTTGGGCTCCCAAAGGACCATAAGGCCCCCAAAGGCATCTCTAACTTGCATGAACACCATTTCCCCTTGTTTCCAAATTTTGTGAGCTAGAATCTTAGACCACGTCTCATCTATTTTTGTTTTTTGGAGAATAAGGACTGAGGGGGAGGTCTCTTTCCTTAATGCCTTGATAGCTCTCTGCCTAGGGGGGACATTAAGGCCTCTCACATTCCAGGAGAGGACCTTCATTTAGACTACTTTGAATTCCTCCCTCTTCCTCGACTTTGGGGTGGGGGAGGTCTGCTGGTCTTGTTGGACTCAAAGAGAGCCATGTCTTGAGGCACTAAAGTGCTTTGTTTTTTGTTTGCTATTTCATTTTCAATTTTCAACCTGTAATGTTCTACATCTGGGATTCTTCCCATCCTCCTTTCATTGCCATAGTCTATAGAATTAGTTGAACTACGGGTTTGCTTCAGACTAAACTTAGGGGGTTCTTTCCCTATTTGTGTCGGGTTGGAGCAACCTTCGTCCACTATCGGTTCATCCCCTATCTACACTACTTCCATGCCGAAGCCTTCCAAAGGCATGTCGTAAGGACAATTATGGGTTGGGAGATGAGAGGACCTAACAGGGGAGGAAGGAGGGGAAACAAGAGTTTTGGGAAGCCCCAAAGTTGGTCCTTCACCAGTAGGTTTACCCATTTCAATGGCAGATTGAGCAAGGATTTCAAAGGAATTAGGATTAGAAAAGGAAGGACTAACCTGGTTATCCTAATCATGATCCACATGCTATTTTCATTTTCCTTTCTGATGAGCGGAGACGTCTTGCAATTTTTGCTAGTAAACGCCTTTGTGAGCTGCTTTGGTGGGCCAGGACTAGGGTCGAAGGGGCCTTCCCTACCCAACAACATTAGGGCATTTTGGGTTATTCCTATTTGGTGCTTCCTTGATGGCAACCAGGATAGGGCACTGATTCCTTAGATGACATTAGGTTTTGCATTCTGAGTAGAAAGCCAGCTTGTTTTCGTATTCAATGGGATGCCTCCTTGAGTAATCCCTGTATTCCAGATCTATGAAGGACAAGAGCTCGAACTCTAGATTTACAGTTACACACATCCTCGTGTGCGTCATACGAGATCTAGCTAGGGTGGGGTTGTCAATAATGACCAGATCCTCGATGACTTTAGCGATTCCTCTGAAGAAGTATTCATGGAAGAAGTGGACCGACAGGTTGGGAAGCCTGACCCAAATGGGGGCAGAATTAATGCTCTGGCTTTCAGGGTCGAAGTCTTCACCCCAAGGCCTAAGTAAGAGACTTCACCTGCCTAGGAACCATGGCCCGCTAGCGAGGATTCGATTTGCATCTTCCTTATTATGGAGCTGGATCATGAAAAACCCTCGTGTCATTACAATAATCTCCATGCTTCCTACAAGGTGCCACTTGGAAAAATTCTAGGTCCTTATTGTTTCAATGTCAGGCCTTTCGCCCAGAAACTTGTCGATGAGGGACGAGGATTCGATGGAAAGAAAATCTTCCATGGTGGAGACAACAACCCTAAGCTTGTTCTTAACTGGGGAGAGAGGAGGGAGAGATTGAGACAGTACGTTCTCCTTACCTTTAAGGGTTTGAGCAAATGACAACCTCTTAAGAAGAGCCCTAGCCTGGGTTCCTTTTTCCAGGTCTTTATCAGGTGGGTCCGCATCCCACCTTTTTTCAATCGAGACCGATGACTGAGGGCCCTCAACATCCTTAGTAGCCACCAATTCCTCATTGTCCTTGCTTTGCTGGCTTGGGGTGCTGCATTCCAAGCTCCCAGCTCTGCCAGATCCACCTGGCCCTCCTGGCTCGCCTGTAGCACCTGTCCTACCTGCTTCCATCACAATCTTATTCTAGTGATATTATTATTTTGTTGGTATTGTATGTTATATCCACTTCTTTTTGTGTATTATCCTGAGCTATTCAACTCCCAAATCAATTTATCCTTGGTTCCCTTTGGAATAATCATAGTTTTTATCTTTCTAATCAATTGCATTCTAGCATCAATGTCTTGTATACTTGTAAAAAAAAACTCTTTCCATTTGTAACTTCCTACTCGATTATTGTACAAAATATTTGAAACCCTATCACCATATTTATCTTGAAGCAATCTCATCCAAGGTTTCAAAATTGGATCTAAATTGAGTGGTTTTTATCACACCAAGTATCCATCCAAATAGAATTTTTTTCTCTAGTTCCCACCACCCATATTAAACCTTTAATCATAAGATCAATAGATTTTTTAAACCATTCCAAAGAGCAGAACCATTTGGTAGAGAGAATGCCATACATATTAAACTTTGGTCATTGGGATCAACATACTTATAAGAATTCTTACCCATTGTCTTTGACTCTCTTTGTACAATCTCTAGATTAATTTTTCCCTAAGATCTAGGTTTGCATTTGCAAGAACTCTTAAATCAAGGCCTCCCTTAGTTTTATAATCACACACCTTTCTCCATTTTACTAAAGGAAATTTCATTTTATCATGTAAACCTGACCATAAAAAGGATCACATAATATAGATTAAACTTTTTGAACTAATTTTGGCATAGAATACAATGACATATAATAAGTTGAAATGGCTTATAATATTGACTTAATTAACTGCACTCTTTCTGCTAATGATAACCATCTACATTTTCAAGTTGGAAGTTTATTCTAAAATTTACAAATAATTGGATTCTATAATTCAATCCTTATTCTCCCCTAAAATAAAGACATCCCTAGATAAGTTGTTGGTAAATTTGCCTCCTCCATTTGAAGTAACCTATAAATTATTGCTTTGATATTAGTTGGAGTGTTAAGAAAGTAAAATCTGGATTTTATCCTATTAACCTTTTCACCTAAAGCTCTTTCATATTCCTTTAAAAAGTTTTTCAAAGATCTGGCCTCATTTATCCTTGCCCTTCCAAAATTGGTTGTATCATCTACAATATGTTGAAGGGTGATGTTGTCGATGTTATTACTAACCTTAAGTTTACTTATATGCCTATCTTTGTAAGTCTTCTTTAAGTTCCTACTCAAAACATCTACCATAATAATGAACAAATAAGGAGATAGAGGATCTCCTTGTCTAAGGCCTCTCTTGGCTTTTAAAGATTTTGTTACTAGCCTATTGACCAACACTAAATAAGAAACTATAGAGACACAAGTTTTAATCTATATAACCCATTTCTTTCTAAATCTAAACTTTTTTAAAACTGCAAAATGAAAATCTCATTTAACCTTATCATAGGCTTTACTCATATCAAGTTTTAAGATCATTTCTTTCTCTTTTCTTGAAGTTGTTGAATGTATAACTTCATGAGCTACTATGATCTTGTCCATAATTTGTCTCCCTTTCACAAATCCTCCTTGCTCTTCTAAAATGATTTTGTCTAACAATGACCTTAATCGATTTGCCATCACTTTGGAGATAATTTTATATGCCATATTACATAAGCTTATGGGTCTAAATGAATCAAACAATTCAAAATCCTTCTTTTTTGGAATTAGGGTAAGAAATGTTGCATTTATTTAATAAGGTATGTATTATTTTACCCTAGACCGATCCACTACCACCAATAAAGAATTCTTTTTTAATATCCCAATTTTATTGGTAAAAAGTTGCATAGAGCCCATGGACATGGGGATTAATTCTTATTAAAAGAGAAAAGAGATAAATGAACTTCTTCTAGAGTAATAGGCTCCATTAGTTTCCAATTGTCTTCATTCATTATAATTAAAGAAACATCTTGAATAAGTTTATCATTAAGAACTTCAGTCTCCTCAGATCCTAGAATATTTTTATAAAAGGACTTTGCCTCTTTTCTAATTTCACTATGATCTTCAATCCAAACCCTTTATATTGATTTAATTCTACTAATTTTGGATGTTGATCTCTGTACTATAGCCATCCTATGATAAAATTGTATTTTTATCTCCTTTTAACCATTTCTATCTTAATTTTAATATCCAAAAATTCTCTTCCTTAAATATTATGATATTCACTAAGCAACTCCCTTTCCTTTGAGCTTAGATTATTATGATAACATTTTTGGAATTTTGAAAGTTTATCTTTTAGTTCTTCTTTCTTCTCAAAAATATTTCCAAAAGTGTTATTGTTCCATTATTTTAATCTAAATGTCATAGATTTAATTTGATTTGGAAGAGCATACAACTCACCATAACCTGAATGAAGAACACAAGCTTATACTGATAGGGGGGTGTGAACAGTATAAGGCCTATTTTTACTTTTTCCTTTACACTTCAAAACAGTAAAGCAATATACCCAAAGCAATATCAAAGCAATGCACAATATCATCCACAAAGTGACACCAATTTTAACGTGGTTCACCCAAAATGGTCGGGCTACGTCCACAAAACTTTTCTCTAAAAGTTATCTCAAAGTTCTTTGGGAATCCTTCCCAATTACAATGTTTATGAGCCTCGGCCCAAAGGAGATACCTTCCCCCAATCAGAATTTATGAGCCTCTCCTCAAAGGAGATACCTTCCCCTCTGCTCTGGAAATGATCCCTCGGAAGATCAACTGCCTCTACCTCTTGCCAGCACGTGGAACTCCTTTCCACCGAAGACCTCCTATCCTCAATGCTTAGCCTAAGAGACCTCTGCCTTCTATGATCACGTCCACAGCAGCTCAGCAACCTGTACCAAACATAATCAATCGGTCTAGTACAAGTCTTCCTCTATCTGTCAGATCTGTCCAACGCTTGAACAAATCAATCCTCTGCACACAAGCCTTCTCAAAGACTTGCCAAATCTGTCCTCAGGTTCTTCTCAAAGAACCAATGCACCTCTGTCCTCAAGTTCTCTGATAGAACTATCAAACTCAGCTCACAAGTCCTCTGCTAGGACCTGTCCAAATCTGCTCACAAGTCCCCACCGGAACCTGTCCAAGACTGCTCACAAGTCCCCACCGAAACTTGTCCAAAACTCAGCAAGCTCACCAAGAAAAAAACTTTCTTAGTAGGAAATCACAAGGTGAATTGTTAGAGACCCAATGTGATTTGTCAAACTCATAGAAGCATAAAGAGAATTGTTAGAGACTCAATATGTTCTATACTCAACTCCCAATCTCAAAACTCAACTCAAATCAACTCAGCTCAAACTCAATCTCAAATCTGAAAACTCAACTCAATATCTGAAATGGATAGGATAGAATGCTTTCTTTCAAGAACATGAAACCCCAACAATTGCCAACTATGCAAAGAATCACATAACAATGATACTCATGTTCTTTTCACCATCAATTAGGGCTTCAACAACAATGCTCATCAAACAAGGTTCAATCAACACCATTCAACTCAAAACACAACCTTGAAGCATTTCACAATCAACATTAGAAAAGGAAACAAGTAGAACTCCTTTTCTCTCCAATATTGTTTGAACAAAAAGCATCCACCAACTCAAATCACAATAGCACAAAACAACTTTTCAAATCATCAACAAAGGAGTAAGCCCAACACTTTAACCAAGTAAAGAATAGCTTGATTATTACCAATTTAATGAAAGCAAATGTCAATCTCAAAGCTGCCCACTTAAGGTTTCACAACTTCACACAAGAAGCAATTTTAACCTTAAAACATCATGCTTTCATTTCCATAATCAACCAAAAGCACTCTCAACATTACAAGAAAAATTTATCCCTTATACACCTTATTTCTCCCTTATAGTCTTATCAAAAATAAAATTTATCTCTCATAAGAATGCAATAAGATATTTCAAACAACACCTTCAAAAGAATCTTTTATCAAAATAAAACAAGCTTTAAACTCCTTATAACTCCTAAGCTGTTTTTCCCTCTAATAAACTTCCTCCATCCGCAAAATACACTTAGCAAAAATTAATTTCAAAAATACCTTGGCCAACATCAAAAATCATGCTATGGAGAAATTGCGCACGAATTCTAACACCACCCGCTGCGTCCACTTCACGATGAAAAACCCTTTCGCGTTATTCGAACGCGGAACCTCCCGTTCGGGTAGCGCGCCAACAACCTAGCCGCTACCGGTGCGCCAAAGGCGCCCGGTGAGGTTTAAACCTCACGCTGTTAGCCTTGTTCCTTCTGCACCAGGGATTAAATAAAACAACAGTGCCTCCCTTTCTTCCTGACGCGAACACGAAGACGAAAACCTTACGAGGGATTTACGACAAACGACGAGTACAAAAAATGAACAATGGATTCACGAAAACGACGAAGACAGTCGAACAAGAGATCACGAATTCACAACGAGCAACTCTTTTCAAAATGCGGATGGGATAATTCTTGATTTTCATCGAGGGAGATTTATATGCATTTTTACCATAAGCTCTTGACGTCGACGAGGAGTTTAACACGTCGACGGAGGTCTTGGCTAGCGCCCACAATCTTAAAACATAGCGCCCACATTAAGACATTTGCGCCATGGGTTAGGAGAACCCATTGCAAACAATAATTTAATATTTATTTAAAAATAATTAAAGGGAACCTTAACAAGGTTTTTAATTATTTAAATAAATACTTCCTCCTGGACCCAAATGCATTAAACTAATGCATCCACCTGTAATCTTTAAACCTGCCAACTTGGGGTTTACAAAAGACCTTTGAAACTCGTCATGCCGTAACCTTCATCAAAACAAATTATTTGACATCAAATCAAATTCCTTCAAGAGCTTCTTGACATCAATGACAACTTATACACTTGAGCAAAGGCAATGTACCCAAAGTACCCAAAATTGCCAACAATCTCCCCCTTTGTCATTGATGGCAAACCTTTACCGAAAACACTTCTCAAGAGCCAAAACTGAAACCAACTGTGCTAACAACCGACCAACTGTGCCCACAACCGAGAATCTTCCTTTGAAGTTTTGCTCCCCCGAACTTGAAGCTCTCCTCTTCACTTTGAAGCTCTCCCCCTTACTCATATCTCTCCCCCTTTGTCATCAATGGCAAAGGGTCACCTTTGGGGCTCGGGACTAAGAATGAGCCTCTTAGCTTAGTCCCTCCCCCACCTCCCGATGAGGTGATTAATTTTGGGGTGGGAGTAAAACTCCCATTAGGCACTGATCATCATCAGTGTCTATAACTTCCTTGTCGGGCCTTCTCTTGAACTCTTTGTCCATATTCCTGTTCTTGTCACTGTTCTTGTTCTTGTTCTCATCCCTGTTCTTGTCCATGCCTTGATCCTTGGACCTGATCATGCCACTGTTCTTGTTCTTGTATTCTAGAATTTTAGCTCTACACTGTCTCATTATGTGACCTTCATTGTTGCACTTGAAACACTTGACGATGTTGTTTCTCTGAGGTAAACCTGATCTTTGAATCCACCAGTTCTGACCAAACCTATTCTGACCAAACCTGTTCTGACCAAACCTATTCTGATCAAACCTGTTCTTGTTATTTGCCTTGCAATAAACTGCCTTGTGCCCAAACTGTTGACAAGAGTAGCAATACCCTTGAAAGTAACTAGCACTTCTAAAATTGTCATTTACCTTCTTCACTTGAGCCATGCAATGTGAAGCCATGTGACCAAACCTGTGACAAGCAAAACATCTGCCTTGAAACTTTCCTTTATTTGACCTCTTAGGTTCCGAAAACTTCTTCTTCTCATTCTGAATTCTGTTTTCTATTTCTGTGCATCTATCATTCAAGGACTCCTTTTCTGAAATACTTTCCTCATCAGAACTCTCTTCCTTTTGGAGTCTCTTACTAGACTCTCCAACTTGTTCCTTGTGTGGCTTAACAAAACCAAGGCCTATTTTATCTGTTGTCTTTCTTTGACCTTTGATGAGTGACTTAACCTTTTTGGAGCTATCTTGAAACCTGTAAAGCTTATCCTTGTACTCTTTAGTTTCCTCTTTCAAAGAAGCCATTTTCTGTTCTAACTCACTATACTCAAGAACCTTAGACTCTAACTCATCCTTGAGTTCTTGTGTCTTAGCTATAGAGAAGTCAAGACTTTCTATAAGATCATCTCTCTCCATACAACATTCATCTAACTTATCCTTGAGTCTAGCATTCTTCTTTCTTTCCTTTTTCAAAGCACTAAGAGCACTAATAAGTTCACCTTCAAGATCTACTTCACCTTCCTCTATATCTTCCTCTATTTGTTTGCTTTTTGAATCATCAAAGCCTTTTTCAGATTTCTTATCACTAGAGGTGCTACCCTTTTCAAAAACCATACATGCATCTTCCTTATAGTTTTTTGAAGCATCCTCATACATACTAGAAACCAAATCATTATTTGTGCAATCATCCTCAAGGTGACCAAAGTTTCCACATCTAAGACATTTCATGATAATGAATCTATGTTTCGGTTCTTCCTCTTTTTCTGATATGAACAACATCTCATTTTCATCATCACTTGAAGAACTTTCACTATCACTACTAGAACACTTACTTGCTTTGTCTAGGTAGAAACTCTTCTTGTGCTTGTGAGAATACCTCTTTCCTTGATTGTTGTGCTCATCTTTGTTCTTCCTGTGATGCTTGTGCTTTTCATAATCCTTGCTCTTAGAATCTTGTTTATCTTCATCACTTTCATTCTTGGGAACAGTACAATCAGTAGCATAATGACCAAACTTTCCACAATTGAAACATCTTATATTTTTCATACTTTTGTGCTTTCTAGAGAACTTGCCTTTCTTGCTGTAATATGCCTCTTCATCACTAGAAGACTCATCACTATCTTGAAGTTGTTTACCCTTGGATTTCTTGGTAGCCTTGAAAGTCGCCTCTTTCTTGACATCAACCTTCACTTGAGTTCTCAACTCAAATGCTGCAAGTATACTATGGAGCTCATCCTTTTTCAACTTATCCAAATCTTTAGCTTCCTCAATAGCAGAAATATTTTCACTAAATCTATTAGGAAGAGATCTTAAAATCTTATCACAAACATCATTTTCAGCAAGCTCAAGACCTAAGTCTTTCATGGAGTTAACAACCTCATCCATACGAAGCATGTAGTCACTAATATTTTCATCATCATTCATCTTGAGTTGTTCAAACATACCTTTGAAGTGTCTCAACTTGGCCTTTCTGACATTTGTATCACCCGTATGAACCACCTTCAACTGTTTCCACATTTCACTAGTTGTCTTGCAGTGAATCACTTTGGTGAGATCTGCTTCCTATAAGCCTTTCAGGATTGCATTCATTGCTTTTGAATTGTTGTGATGTAGGAGCCTTTCTTCTTTAGTATTAGGACCATGTTCAAGAATAGTGTACTCATCTTCAATCACTTCCCAAACCTCATTCCCAAGTGCCATTAGATGAACCTTCATCCTTGCACTCCAAAGACCAAAATCTGACCCATCAAGAATAGGTGCTGCATTGCCACTTGAATGATCCATTGTGTTCTTTACTAGCTTTTCCTTCAAGCTGTTAAACTTTTCGAAGGCACCCGCTCCGATACCAATTGAAGAACACAAGCTTATACCGAGAGGGGGGTGAACAAGTATAAGACCTCTTTTTACTTTTTCCTTTATACTTCAAAATAGTAAAGCAATATACCCAAAGCAATATCAAAGCAATGCACAATATCATCCACAAAGTGACACCAATTTTAACGTGGTTCACCCAAAATGGTTAGGCTACGTCCACAAAACTTTTCTCTAAAAGTTATCTCAAAGTTCTTTGGGAATCCTTCCCAATTACAATGTTTATGAGCCTCGGCCCAAAGGAGATACCTTCCCCCAATCAGAATTTATGAGCCTCTGCTCAAAGGAGATACCTTCCCCTCTGCTCTAGAAATGATCCCTCTGAAGATCAACTGCCTCTACCTCTTGCCAAGCACGTGGAACTCCTTTCCACCGAAGACCTCCTATCCTCAATGCTTAGCCTAAGAGACCTCTCGCCTTCTATGATCACGTCCACAGGAGCTCAACAACCTGTACCAAACATAGTCAGTCGGTCTAGTACAAGTCTTCCTCTATCTGTCAGATCTGTCCAACGCTTGAACAAATCAATCCTCTGCACACAAGCCTTCTCAAAGACTTGCCAAATCTATCCTCAGGTTCTTCTCAAAGAACCAATGCACCTCTGTCCTCAAGTTCTCTGATAGAACTATCAAACTCAGCTCACAAGTCCTCTGCTAGGACCTGTCCAAATCTGCTCACAAGTCCCCATCGAAACCTGTCCAAAACTGCTCACAAGTCCCCACCGAAACCTGTCCAAAACTCAGCAAGCTCACCAAGAAAAAAACTTTCTTAGTAGGAAATCACAAGGTGAATTGTTAGAGACCCAATGTGATTTGTCAAACTCATAGAAGCATAAAGAGAATTGTTAGAGACTCAATATGTTCTATACTCAACTCCCAATCTCAAAACTCAACTCAAATCAACTCAGCTCAAACTCAATCTCAAATCTAAAAACTCAACTCAATATCTGAAATGGATAGGATAGAATGCTTTCTTTCAAGAACATGAAACCCCAACAATTGCCAACTATGCAAAGAATCACATAACAATGATACTCATGTTCTTTTCACCATCAATTAGGGCTTCAACAACAATGCTCATCAAACAAGGTTCAATCAACACCATTCAGCTCAAAACACAACCTTGAAGCATTTCACAATCAACATTAGAAAAGGAAACAAGTAGAACTCCTTTTCTCTCCAATATTGTTTGAACAAAAAGCATCCACCAACTCAAATCACAATAGCACAAAACAACTTTTCAAATCATCAACAAAGGAGTAAGCCCAACACTTTAACCAAGTAAAGAATAGCTTGATTATTACCAATTTAATGAAAGCAAATGTCAATCTCAAAGCTGCCCACTTAAGGTTTCACAACTTCACACAAGAAGCAATTTTAACCTTAAAACATCATGCTTTCATTTCCATAATCAACCAAAAGCACTCTCAACATTACAAGAAAAATTTATCCCTTATACACCTTATTTCTCCCTTATAGTCTTATCAAAAATAAAATTTATCTCTCATAAGAATGCAATAAGATATTTCAAACAACACCTTCAAAAGAATCTTTTATCAAAATAAAACAAGCTTTAAACTCCTTATAACTCCTAAGCTATTTTCCCTCTAATAAACTTCCTCCATCCGCAAAATACACTTAGCAAAAATTAATTTCGAAAATACCTTGGCCAACATCAAAAATCATGCTATGGAGAAATTGCGCACGAATTCTAACACCACCCACTGCGTCCACTTCACGATGAAAAACCCTTTCACGTTATTCGAATGCGGAACCTCCCGTTCGGGTAGCGCGCCAACAACCTAGCCGCTACCGATGCGCCAAAGGCACCCGATGAGGTTTAAACCTCACGTTGTTAGCCTTGTTCCTTCTATGCTAGGGATTAAATAAAACAATAGTGCCTCCCTTTCTTCTGACGTGAACACGAAGACGAAAACCTTACGACGGATTTACGACAAACGACGAGTACAAAAAATGAACAACGGATTCACGAAAACGACGAAGACACAATCGAACAGCAGATCACGAATTCACAACGAGCAACTCTTTTCAAAATGTGGATGGGATAATTCTTGATTTTCATCGAGGGAGATTTATATGCATTTTTACCATAAGCTCTTGACGTCGACGAGGAGTTTAACACGTCGACGGAGGTCTTGGCTAGCGCCCACAATCTTAAAACATATGCGCCATGGGTTAGGATAACCCATTGCAAACAATAATTTAATATTTATTTAAAAATAATTAAAGGGAACCTTAACAAGGTTTTTAATTATTTAAATAAATACTTCCTCCTGGACCCAAATGCATTAAACTAATGCATCCACCTGTAATCTTTAAACCTCCCAACTTGGGGTTTACAAAAGACCTTTGAAACTGTCATGTCGTAACCTTCATCAAAACAAATTATTTGACATCAAATCAAATTCCTTCAAGAGCTTCTTGACATCAATGACAACTTATACACTTGAGCAAAGGCAATGTACCCAAAGTACCCAAAATTGCCAACAATCTCCCCCTTTGTCATTGATGGCAAACCTTTACTGAAAACACTTCTCAAGAGCCAAAACTGAAACCAACCGTGCTAACAACCGACCAACTGTGCCCACAACTGAGAATCTTCCTTTGAAGTTTTGCTCCCCCTGACTTGAAGCTCTCCTCTTCACTTTGAAGCTCTCCCCTTACTCATATCTCTCCCCCTTTGTCATCAATGGCAAAGGGTCACCTTTGGGGCTCGGGACTAAGAATGAGCCTCTTAGCTTAGTCCCTCCCCCACCTCCTGATGAGGTGATTAATTCTGGGGTGGGAGTAAAACTCCCATTAGGCACCGATCATCATCAGTGTCTATAACTTCCTTGTCGGGCCTTCTCTTGAACTCTTTGTCCATATTCCTATTCTTGTCACTGTTCTTGTTCTTGTTCTCATCCCTGTTCTTGTCCATGCCTTGATCCTTGGACCTGATCATGCCACTGTTCTTGTTCCTGTATTCTAGAATTTTAGCTCTACACTGTCCTATTATGTGACCTTCATTGTTGCACTTGAAACACTTGACGATGTTGTTTCTCTGAGGTAAACCCGATCTTTGAATCCACCAGTTCTGACCAAACCTATTTTGACCAAACCTGTTCTGACCAAACCTGTTCTGATCAAACCTGTTCTTGTTATTTGCCTTGCAATAAACTCGCCTTGTGCCCAAACTGTTGACAAGAGTAGCAATACCCTTGAAAGAAACTAGCACTTCTAAAATTGTCATTTACCTTCTTCACTTGAGCCATGCAATGTGAAGCCATGTGACCAAACCTGTGACAAGCAAAACATCTCCCTTGAAACTTTCCTTTATTTGACCTCTTAGGTTCTGAAAACTTCTTCTTCTCATTCTGAATTCTGTTTTCTATTTTTGTGCATCTATCATTCAAGGACTCCTTTTCTGAAATACTTTCCTCATCAGAACTCTCTTCCTTTTGGAGTCTCTTACTAGACTCTCCAACTTGTTCCTTGTGTGGCTTAACAAAACCAAGGCCTATTTTATCTCGTTGTCTTTCTTTGACCTTTGATGAGTGACTTAACCTTTTTGGAGCTATCTTGAAACCTCGTAAAGCTTATCCTTGTACTCTTTAGTTTCCTCTTTCAAAGAAGCCATTTTCTGTTCTAACTCACTATACTCAAGAACCTTAGACTCTAACTCATCCTTGAGTTCTTGTGTCTTAGCTATAGAGAAGTCAAGACTTTCTATAAGATCATCTCTCTCCATACAACATTCATCTAACTTATCCTTGAGTCTAGCATTCTTCTTTCTTTCCTTTTTCAAAGCACTAAGAGCACTAATAAGTTCACCTTCAAGATCTACTTCACCTTCCTCTATATCTTCCTCTATTTGTTTGCTTTTTGAATCATCAAAGCCTTTTTCAGATTTCTTATCACTAGAGGTGCTACCCTTTTCAAAAACCATACATGCATCTTCCTTATAGTTTTCTGAAGCATCCTCATACATACTAGAAACCAAATCATTATTTGTGCAATCATCCTCAAGGTGACCAAAGTTTCCACATCTAAGACATTTCATGATAATGAATCTATGTTTCGGTTCTTCCTCTTTTTTGATATGAACAACATCTCATTTTCATCATCACTTGAAGAACTTTCACTATCACTACTAGAACACTTACTTGCTTTGTCTAGGTAGAAACTCTTCTTGTGCTTGTGAGAATACCTCTTTCCTTGATTGTTGTGCTCATCTTTGTTCTTCCTGTGATGCTTGTGCTTTTCAGAATCCTTGCTCTTAGAATCCTGTTTATCTTCATCACTTTCATTCTTGGGAACAGTACAATCAGTAGCATAATGACCAAACTTTCCACAATTGAAACATCTTATATTTTTCATACTTTTGTGCTTTCTAGAGAACTTGCCTTTCTTGTTGTAATATGCCTCTTCATCACTAGAAGACTCATCACTATCTTGAAGTTGTTTACCCTTGGATTTCTTGGTAGCCTTGAAAGTCGCCTCTTTCTTGACATCAACCTTCACTTGAGTTCTCAACTCAAATGCTGCAAGTATACTATGGAGCTCATCCTTTTTCAACTTATCCAAATCTTTAGCTTCCTCAATAGCAGAAATATTTTCACTAAATCTATTAGGAAGAGATCTTAAAATCTTATCACAAACATCATTTTCAGCAAGCTCAAGACCTAAGTCTTTCATGGAGTTAACAACCTCATCCATACGAAGCATGTAGTCACTAATATTTTCATCATCATTCATCTTGAGTTGTTCAAACATACCTTTGAAGTGTCTCAACTTGGCCTTTCTGACATTTGTATCACCTGTATGAACCACCTTCAACTGTTTCCACATTTCACTAGTTGTCTTGCAGTGAATCACTTTGGTGAGATCTGCTTTCAGTAAGCCTTTCAGGATTGCATTCATTGCTTTTGAATTGCTGTGATGTAGGAGCCTTTCTTCTTTAGTATTAGGACCATGTTCAAGAATAGTGTACTCATCTTCAATCACTTCCCAAACCTCATTCCCAAGTGCCATTAGATGAACCTTCATCCTTGCACTCCAAAGACCAAAATCTGACCCATCAAGAATAGGTGCTGCATTGCCACTTGAATGATCCATTGTGTTCTTTACTAGCTTTTCCTTCAAGTTGTTAAACTTTTTGAAGGCACCGGCTCTGATACCAATTGAAGAACACAAGCTTATACTGAGAGGGGGGTGAACAGTATAAGACCTCTTTTTACTTTTTCCTTTATACTTCAAAATAGTAAAGCAATATACCCAAAGCAATATCAAAGCAATGCACAATATCATCCACAAAGTGACACCAATTTTAACGTGGTTCACCCAAAATGGTTAGGCTACGTCCACAAAACTTTTCTCTAAAAGTTATCTCAAAGTTCTTTGGGAATCCTTCCCAATTACAATGTTTATGAGCCTCGGCCCAAAGGAGATACCTTCCCCCAATCAAAATTTATGAGCCTCTGCTCAAAGGAGATACCTTCCCTCTACTCTAGAAATGATCCCTCAGAAGATCAACTGCCTCTACCTCTTGCCAACACGTGGAACTCCTTTCCACCGAAGACCTCCTGTCCTCAATGCTTAGCCTAAGAGACCTCTGCCTTCTATGATCACGTCCACAGTAGCTCAACAACCTGTACCAAACATAATTAGTCGGTCTAGTACAAGTCTTCCTCTATCTGTTAGATCTGTCCAACGCTTGAACAAATCAATCCTCTGCACACAAGCCTTCTCAAAGACTTGCCAAATCTATCCTCAGGTTCTTCTCAAAGAACCAGTGCACCTCTATCCTCAAGTTCTCTGATAGAACTATCAAACTCAGCTCACAAGTCCTCTGCTAGGACCTGTCCAAATCTGCTCACAAGTCCCCACCGAAACCTGTCCAAAACTGCTCACAAGTCCCCACCGAAACCTGTCCAAAACTCAACAAGCTCACCAAGAAAAAACTTTCTTAGTAGGAAATCACAAGGTGAATTGTTAGAGACCCAATGTGATTTGTCAAACTCATAGAAGCATAAAGAGAATTGTTAGAGACTCAATATGTTCTATACTCAACTCCCAATCTCAAAACTCAACTCAAATCAACTCAGCTCAAACTCAATCTCAAATCTGAAAACTCAACTCAATATCTGAAATGGATAGGATAGAATGCTTTCTTTCAAGAACATGAAACCCCAACAATTGCCAACTATGCAAAGAATCACATAACAATGATACTCATGTTCTTTTCACCATCAATTAGGGCTTCAACAACAATGCTCATCAAACAAGGTTCAATCAACACCATTCAGCTCAAAACACAACCTTGAAGCATTTCACAATCAACATTAGAAAAGGAAACAAGTAGAACTCCTTTTCTCTCCAATATTGTTTGAACAAAAAGCATCCACCAACTCAAATCACAATAGCACAAAACAACTTTTCAAATCATCAACAAAGGAGTAAGCCCAACACTTTAACCAAGTAAAGAATAGCTTGATTATTACCAATTTAATGAAAGCAAATGTCAATCTCAAAGCTGCCCACTTAAGGTTTCACAACTTCACACAAGAAGCAATTTTAACCTTAAAACATCATGCTTTCATTTCCATAATCAACCAAAAGCACTCTCAACATTACAAGAAAAATTTATCCCTTATACACCTTATTTCTCCCTTATAGTCTTATCAAAAATAAAATTTATCTCTCATAAGAATGCAATAAGATATTTCAAACAACACCTTCAAAAGAATCTTTTATCAAAATAAAACAAGCTTTAAACTCCTTATAACTCCTAAGCTGTTTTCCCTCTAATAAACTTCCTCCATCCGCAAAATACACTTAGCAAAAATTAATTTCGAAAATACCTTGGCCAACATCAAAAATCGTGCTATGGAGAAATTGCGCATGAATTCTAACACCACCCACTGCGTCCACTTCACGATGAAAAACCCTTTCACGTTATTCGAATGCGGAACCTCCCATTCGGGTAGCGCGCCAATAGCCTAGCCGCTACCGGTGCGCCAAAGGCGCCCGATGAGGTTTAAACCTCACGCTGTTAGCCTTGTTCCTTCTATGCTAGGGATTAAATAAAACAATAGTGCCTCCCTTTCTTCTGACGTGAACACGAAGATGAAAACCTTACGATGGATTTACGACAAACGACGAGTACAAAAAATGAACAATGGATTCACGAAAACGGCGAAGACACAGTCGAACAGTAGATCACGAATTCACAGCGAGCAACTCTTTTCAAAATGCGGATGGGATAATTCTTGATTTTCATCGAGGGAGATTTATATGCATTTTTACCATAAGCTCTTGACGTCGACGAGGAGTTTAACACGTCGACGGAGGTCTTGGCTAGCGCCCACAATCTTAAAACATAGCCATACAATAAAACATTTGCGCCATGGGTTAGGAGAACCCATTGCAAACAATAATTTAATATTTATTTAAAAATAATTAAAGGGAACCTTAACAAGGTTTTTAATTATTTAAATAAATACTTCCTCCTGGACCCAAATGCATTAAACTAATGCATCCACCTGTAATCTTTAAACCTCCCAACTTGGGGTTTACAAAAGACCTTTGAAACTGTCATGCCGTAACCTTCATCAAAACAAATTATTTGACATCAAATCAAATTCCTTCAAGAGCTTCTTGACATCAATGACAACTTATACACTTGAGCAAAGGCAATGTACCCAAAGTACCCAAAATTGCCAACAATCTCCCCCTTTGTCATTGATGGCAAACCTTTACCGAAAACACTTCTCAAGAGCCAAAACTGAAACCAACTGTGCTAACAACTCGACCAACTGTGCCCACAACCGAGAATCTTCCTTTGAAGTTTTGCTCCCCCGAACTTGAAGCTCTCCTCTTCACTTTGAAGCTCTCCCCCTTACTCATATCTCTCCCCCTTTGTCATCAATGGCAAAGGGTCACCTTTGGGGCTCGGGACTAAGAATGAGCCTCTTAGCTTAGTCCCTCCCCCACCTCCCGATGAGGTGATTAATTTTGGGGTGGGAGTAAAACTCCCATTAGGCACTGATCATCATCAGTGTCTATAACTTCCTTGTCGGGCCTTCTCTTGAACTCTTTGTCCATATTCCTATTCTTGTCACTGTTCTTGTTCTTGTTCTCATCCCTGTTCTTGTCCATGCCTTGATCCTTGGACCTGATCATGCCACTGTTCCTGTTCTTGTATTCTAGAATTTCAGCTCTACACTGTCTGATTATGTGACCTTCATTGTTGCACTTGAAACACTTGACGATGTTGTTTCTTTGAGGTAAACCTGATCTTTGAATCCACCAGTTCTGACCAAACCTGTTCTGACCAAACCTGTTCTGACCAAACCTATTCTGATCAAACCTGTTCTTGTTATTTGCCTTGCAATAAACTGCCTTGTGCCCAAACTATTGACAAGAGTAGCAATACCCTTGAAAGTAACTAGCACTTCTAAAATTGTCATTTACCTTCTTCACTTGAGCCATGCAATGTGAAGCCATGTGACCAAACCTGTGACAAGCAAAACATCTGCCTTGAAACTTTCCTTTATTTGACCTCTTAGGTTCTGAAAACTTCTTCTTCTCATTCTGAATTCTGTTTTCTATTTTTGTGCATCTATCATTCAAGGACTCCTTTTCTGAAATACTTTCCTCATCAGAACTCTCTTCCTTTTGGAGTCTCTTACTAGACTCTCCAACTTGTTCCTTGTGTGGCTTAACAAAACCAAGGCCTATTTTATCTCGTTGTCTTTCTTTGACCTTTGATGAGTGACTTAACCTTTTTGGAGCTATCTTGAAACCTGTAAAGCTTATCCTTGTACTCTTTAGTTTCCTCTTTCAAAGAAGCCATTTTCTGTTCTAACTCACTATACTCAAGAACCTTAGACTCTAACTCATCCTTGAGTTCTTGTGTCTTAGCTATAGAGAAGTCAAGACTTTCTATAAGATCATCTCTCTCCATACAACATTCATCTAACTTATCCTTGAGTCTAGCATTCTTCTTTCTTTCCTTTTTCAAAGCACTAAGAGCACTAATAAGTTCACCTTCAAGATCTACTTCACCTTCCTCTATATCTTCCTCTATTTGTTTGCTTTTTGAATCATCAAAGCCTTTTTCAGATTTCTTATCACTAGAGGTGCTACCCTTTTCAAAAACCATACATGCATCTTCCTTATAGTTTTCTGAAGCATCCTCATACATACTAGAAACCAAATCATTATTTGTGCAATCATCCTCAAGGTGACCAAAGTTTCCACATCTAAGACATTTCATGATAATGAATCTATGTTTCGGTTCTTCCTCTTTTTTGATATGAACAACATCTCATTTTCATCATCACTTGAAGAACTTTCACTATCACTACTAGAACACTTACTTGCTTTGTCTAGGTAGAAACTCTTCTTGTGCTTGTGAGAATACCTCTTTCCTTGATTGTTGTGCTCATCTTTGTTCTTCCTGTGATGCTTGTGCTTTTCAGAATCCTTGCTCTTAGAATCCTGTTTATCTTCATCACTTTCATTCTTGGGAACAGTACAATCAAGTAGCATAATGACCAAACTTTCCACAATTGAAACATCTTATATTTTTCATACTTTTGTGCTTTCTAGAGAACTTGCCTTTCTTGCTGTAATATGCCTCTTCATCACTAGAAGACTCATCACTATCTTGAAGTTGTTTACCCTTGGATTTCTTGGTAGCCTTGAAAGTTGCCTCTTTCTTGACATCAACCTTCACTTGAGTTCTCAACTCAAATGCTGCAAGTATACTATGGAGCTCATCCTTTTTCAACTTATCCAAATCTTTAGCTTCCTCAATAGCAGAAATATTTTCACTAAATCTATTAGGAAGAGATCTTAAAATCTTATCACAAACATCATTTTCAGCAAGCTCAAGACCTAAGTCTTTCATGGAGTTAACAACCTCATCCATACGAAGCATGTAGTCACTAATATTTTCATCATCATTCATCTTGAGTTGTTCAAACATACCTTTGAAGTGTCTCAACTTGGCCTTTCCGACATTTGTATCACCTGTATGAACCACCTTCAACTGTTTCCACATTTCACTAGCTGTCTTGCAGTGAATCACTTTGGTGAGATCTGCTTTCCGTAAGCCTTTCAAGATTGCATTCATTGCTTTTGAATTGTCTGTGATGTAGGAGCCTTTCTTCTTTAGTATTAGGACCATGTTCAGGAATAGTGTACTCATCTTCAATCACTTCCCAAACCTCATTCCCAAGTGCCATTAGATGAACCTTCATCCTTGCACTCCAAAGACCAAAATCTGACCCATCAAGAATAGGTGTTGCATTGCCACTTGAATGATCCATTGTGTTCTTTACTAGCTTTTCCTTCAAGCTGTTAAACTTTTCGAAGGCACCTGCTCCGATACCAATTGAAGAACACAAGCTTATACCGAGAGGGGGGTGAACAGTATAAGACCTCTTTTTACTTTTTCCTTTATACTTCAAAATAGTAAAGCAATATACCCAAAGCAATATCAAAGCAATGCACAATATCATCCACAAAGTGACACCAATTTTAACGTGGTTCACCCAAAATGGTTAGGCTACGTCCACAAAACTTTTCTCTAAAAGTTATCTCAAAGTTCTTTGGGAATCCTTCCCAATTACAATGTTTATGAGCCTCGGCCCAAAGGAGATACCTTCCCCCAATCAAAATTTATGAGCCTCTGCTCAAAGGAGATACCTTCCCCTCTACTCTAGAAATGATCCCTCAGAAGATCAACTGCCTCTACCTCTTGCCAGCACGTGGAACTCCTTTCCACCGAAGACCTCCTGTCCTCAATGCTTAGCCTAAGAGACCTCTGCCTTCTATGATCATGTCCACAGTAGCTCAACAACCTATACCAAACATAGTCAATCGGTCTAGTACAAGTCTTCCTCTGTCTGTTAGATCTGTCCAACTCTTGAACAAATCAATCCTCTGCACACAAGCCTTCTCAAAGACTTGCCAAATCTATCCTCAGGTTCTTCTCAAAGAACCAGTGCACCTCTATCCTCAAGTTCTCTCGATAGAACTATCAAACTCAGCTCACAAGTCCTCTGCTAGGACCTGTCCAAATCTGCTCACAAGTCCCCACCGAAACCTGTCCAAGACTGCTCACAAGTCCCCACCGAAACCTGTCCAAAACTCAACAAGCTCACCAAGAAAAAAACTTTCTTAGTAGGAAATCACAAGGTGAATTGTTAGAGACCCAATGTGATTTGTCAAACTCATAGAAGCATAAAGAGAATTGTTAGAGACTCAATATGTTCTATACTCAACTCCCAATCTCAAAACTCAACTCAAATCAACTCAGCTCAAACTCAATCTCAAATCTGAAAACTCAACTCAATATCTGAAATGGATAGGATAGAATGCTTTCTTTCAAGAACATGAAACCCCAACAATTGCCAACTATGCAAAGAATCACATAACAATGATACTCATGTTCTTTTCACCATCAATTAGGGCTTCAACAACAATGCTCATCAAACAAGGTTCAATCAACACCATTCAACTCAAAACACAACCTTGAAGCATTTCACAATCAACATTAGAAAAGGAAACAAGTAGAACTCCTTTTCTCTCCAATATTGTTTGAACAAAAAGCATCCACCAACTCAAATCACAATAGCACAAAACAACTTTTCAAATCATCAACAAAGGAGTAAGCCCAACACTTTAACCAAGTAAAGAATAGCTTGATTATTACCAATTTAATGAAAGCAAATGTCAATCTCAAAGCTGCCCACTTAAGGTTTCACAACTTCACACAAGAAGCAATTTTAACCTTAAAACATCATGCTTTCATTTCCATAATCAACCAAAAGCACTCTCAACATTACAAGAAAAATTTATCCCTTATACACCTTATTTCTCCCTTATAGTCTTATCAAAAATAAAATTTATCTCTCATAAGAATGCAATAAGATATTTCAAACAACACCTTCAAAAGAATCTTTTATCAAAATAAAACAAGCTTTAAACTCCTTATAACTCCTAAGCTGTTTTTCCCTCTAATAAACTTCCTCCATCCGCAAAATACACTTAGCAAAAATTAATTTCGAAAATACCTTGGCCAACATCAAAAATCATGCTATGGAGAAATTGCGCACGAATTCTAACACCACCCACTGCGTCCACTTCACGATGAAAAACCCTTTCACGTTATTCGAACGCGGAACCTCCCGTTCGGGTAGCGCGCCAACAACCTAGCCGCTATCGGTGCGCCAAAGGCGCCCGGTGAGGTTTAAACCTCACGCTGTTAGCCTTGTTCCTTCTGCGCCAGGGATTAAATAAAACAATAGTGCCTCCCTTTCTTCTGATGCGAACACGAAGACGAAAACCTTACGACGGATTTACGACAAACGACGAGTACAAAAAATGAACAACGGATTCACGAAAACGGCGAAGACACAGTCGAACAGTAGATCACGAATTCACAACGAGCAACTCTTTTCAAAATGCGGATGGGATAATTCTTGATTTTCATCGAGGGAGATTTATATGCATTTTTACCATAAGCTCTTGACGTCGACGAGGAGTTTAACACGTCGACGGAGGTCTTGGCTAGCGCCCACAATCTTAAAACATAGCGCCCACATAGTAAAGACATTTGCGCCATGGGTTAGGAGAACCCATTGCAAACAATAATTTAATATTTATTTAAAAATAATTAAAGGGAACCTTAACAAGGTTTTTAATTATTTAAATAAATACTTCCTCCTGGACCCAAATGCATTAAACTAATGCATCCACCTGTAATCTTTAAACCTCCCAACTTGGGGTTTACAAAAGACCTTTGAAACTCGTCATGTCGTAACCTTCATCAAAACAAATTATTTGACATCAAATCAAATTCCTTCAAGAGCTTCTTGACATCAATGACAACTTATACACTTGAGCAAAGGCAATGTACCCAAAGTACCCAAAATTGCCAACAATCTCCCCCTTTGTCATTGATGGCAAACCTTTACCGAAAACACTTCTCAAGAGCCAAAACTGAAACCAACTGTGCTAACAACCGACCAACTGTGCCCACAACCGAGAATCTTCCTTTGAAGTTTTGCTCCCCTGACTTGAAGCTCTCCTCTTCACTTTGAAGCTCTCCCCCTTACTCATATCTCTCCCCCTTTGTCATCAATGGCAAAGGGTCACCTTTGGGGCTCGGGACTAAGAATGAGCCTCTTAGCTTAGTCCCTCCCCCACCTCCTGATGAGGTGATTAATTCTGGGGTGGGAGTAAAACTCCCATTAGGCACTGATCATCATCGGCGTCTATAACTTCCTTTCCGGGCCTTCTCTTGAACTCTTTGTCCATATTCCTATTCTTGTCACTGTTCTTGTTCTTGTTCTCATCCCTGTTCTTGTCCATGCCTTGATCCTTGGACCCGATCATGCCACTGTTCCCTGTTCCTGTATTCTAGAATTTTAGCTCTACACTGTCCGATTATGTGACCTTCATTGTTGCACTTGAAACACTTGACGATGTTGTTTCTCTAAGGTAAACCTGATCTTTGAATCCACCAGTTCTGACCAAACCTGTTCTGACCAAACCTGTTCTGACCAAACCTGTTCTGATCAAACTTGTTCCTGTTATTTGCCTTGCAATAAACTGCCTTGTGCCCAAACTGTTGACAAGAGTAGCAATACCCTTGAAAGTAACTAGCACTTCTGAAATTGTCATTTACCTTCTTCACTTGAGCCATGCAATGTGAAGCCATGTGACCAAACCTATGACAAGCAAAACATCCTGCCTTGAAACTTTCCTTTATTTGACCTCTTAGGTTCCGAAAACTTCTTCTTCTCATTCTGAATTCTGTTTTCTATTTCTGTGCATCTATCATTCAAGGACTCCTTTTCTGAAATACTTTCCTCATCAGAACTCTCTTCCTTTTGGAGTCTCTTACTAGACTCTCCAACTTGTTCCTTGTGTGGCTTAACAAAACCAAGGCCTGTTTTATCTGTTGTCTTTCTTTGACCTTTGATGAGTGACTTAACCTTTTTGGAGCTATCTTGAAACCTGTAAAGCTTATCCTTGTACTCTTTAGTTTCCTCTTTCAAAGAAGCCATTTTCTGTTCTAACTCACTATACTCAAGAACCTTAGACTCTAACTCATCCTTGAGTTCTTGTGTCTTAGCTATAGAGAAGTCAAGACTTTCTATAAGATCATCTCTCTCCATACAACATTCATCTAACTTATCCTTGAGTCTAGCATTCTTCTTTCTTTCCTTTTTCAAAGCACTAAGAGCACTAATAAGTTCACCTTCAAGATCTACTTCACCTTCCTCTATATCTTCCTCTATTTGTTTGCTTTTTGAATCATCAAAGCCTTTTTCAGATTTCTTATCACTAGAGGTGCTACCCTTTTCAAAAACCATACATGCATCTTCCTTATAGTTTTCTGAAGCATCCTCATACATACTAGAAACCAAATCATTATTTGTGCAATCATCCTCAAGGTGACCAAAGTTTCCACATCTAAGACATTTCATGATAATGAATCTATGTTTCGGTTCTTCCTCTTTTTCTGATATGAACAACATCTCATTTTCATCATCACTTGAAGAACTTTCACTATCACTACTAGAACACTTACTTGCTTTGTCTAGGTAGAAACTCTTCTTGTGCTTGTGAGAATACCTCTTTCCTTGATTGTTGTGCTCATCTTTGTTCTTCCTGTGATGCTTGTGCTTTTCAGAATCCTTGCTCTTAGAATCCTGTTTATCTTCATCACTTTCATTCTTGGGAATAGTACAGTCAGTAGCATAATGACCAAACTTTCCACAATTGAAACATCTTATATTTTTCATACTTTTGTGCTTTCTAGAGAACTTGCCTTTCTTGCTGTAATATGCCTCTTCATCACTAGAAGACTCATCACTATCTTGAAGTTGTTTACCCTTGGATTTCTTGGTAGCCTTGAAAGTTGCCTCTTTCTTGACATCAACCTTCACTTGAGTTCTCAACTCAAATGCTCGCAAGTATACTATGGAGCTCATCCTTTTTCAACTTATCCAAATCTTTAGCTTCCTCAATAGCAGAAATATTTTCACTAAATCTATTAGGAAGAGATCTTAAAATCTTATCACAAACATCATTTTCAGCAAGCTCAAGACCTAAGTCTTTCATGGAGTTAACAACCTCATCCATACGAAGCATGTAGTCACTAATATTTTCATCATCATTCATCTTGAGTTGTTCAAACATACCTTTGAAGTGTCTCAACTTGGCCTTTTTGACATTTGTATCACCTGTATGAACCACCTTCAACTGTTTCCACATTTCACTAGTTGTCTTGCAGTGAATCACTTTGGTGAGATCTCGTTTCTGTAAGCCTTTCAGGATTGCATTCATTGCTTTTGAATTGTCTGTGATGTAGGAGCCTTTCTTCTTTAGTATTAGGACCATGTTCAGGAATAGTGTACTCATCTTCAATCACTTCCCAAACCTCATTCCCAAGTGCCATTAGATGAACCTTCATCCTTGCACTCCAAAGACCAAAATCTGACCCATCAAGAATAGGTGTTGCATTGCCACTTGAATGATCCATTGTGTTCTTTACTAGCTTTTCCTTCAAGTTGTTAAACTTTTCGAAGGCACCCGCTCTGATACCAATTGAAGAACACAAGCTTATACTGAGAGGGGGGGTGAACAGTATAAGACCTCTTTTTACTTTTTCCTTTATACTTCAAAATAGTAAAGCAATATACCCAAAGCAATATCAAAGCAATGCACAATATCATCCACAAAGTGACACCAATTTTAACGTGGTTCACCCAAAATGGCTAGGCTACGTCCACAAAACTTTTCTCTAAAAGTTATCTCAAAGTTCTTTGGGAATCCTTCCCAATTACAATGTTTATGAGCCTCGGCCCAAAGGAGATACCTTCCCCCAATCAGAATTTATGAGCCTCTGCTCAAAGGAGATACCTTCCCCTCTGCTCTAGAAATGATCCCTCAGAAGATCAATTGCCTCTACCTCTTGCCAAAACGTGGAACTCCTTTCCACTGAAGACCTCCTGTCCTCAATGCTTAGCCTAAGAGACCTCTCGCCTTCTATGATCACGTCCACAGCAGCTCAACAACCTATACCAAACACAGTCAGTCGGTCTAGTACAAGTCTTCCTCTGTCTGTCAGATCTGTCCAACGCTTGAACAAATCAATCCTCTGCACACAAGCCTTCTCAAAGACTTGCCAAATCTGTCCTCAGGTTCTTCTCAAAGAACCAGTGCACCTCTATCCTCAAGTTCTCTGATAGAACTATCAAACTCAGCTCACAAGTCCTCTGCTAGGACCTGTCCAAATCTGCTCACAAGTCCCCATCGAAACTTGTCCAAAACTGCTCACAAGTCCCCATCGAAACTTGTCCAAAAACTCAGCAAGCTCACCAAGAAAAAAAACTTTCTTAGTAGGAAATCACAAGGTGAATTGTTAGAGACCCAATGTGATTTTTCAAACTCATAGAAGCATAAAGAGAATTGTTAGAGACTCAATATGTTCTATACTCAACTCCCAATCTCAAAACTCAACTCAAATCAACTCAGCTCAAACTCAATCTCAAATCTGAAAACTCAACTCAATATCTGAAATGGATAGGATAGAATGCTTTCTTTCAAGAACATGAAACCCCAACAATTGCCAACTATGCAAAGAATCACATAACAATGATACTCATGTTCTTTTCACCATCAATTAGGGCTTCAACAACAATGCTCATCAAACAAGGTTCAATCAACACCATTCAACTCAAAACACAACCTTGAAGCATTTCACAATCAACATTAGAAAAGGAAACAAGTAGAACTCCTTTTCTCTCCAATATTGTTTGAACAAAAAGCATCCACCAACTCAAATCACAATAGCACAAAACAACTTTTCAAATCATCAACAAAGGAGTAAGCCCAACACTTTAACCAAGTAAAGAATAGCTTGATTATTACCAATTTAATGAAAGCAAATGTCAATCTCAAAGCTGCCCACTTAAGGTTTCACAACTTCACACAAGAAGCAATTTTAACCTTAAAACATCATGCTTTCATTTCCATAATCAACCAAAAGCACTCTCAACATTACAAGAAAAATTTATCCCTTATACACCTTATTTCTCCCTTATAGTCTTATCAAAAATAAAATTTATCTCTCATAAGAATGCAATAAGATATTTCAAACAACACCTTCAAAAGAATCTTTTATCAAAATAAAACAAGCTTTAAACTCCTTATAACTCCTAAGTTGTTTTTCCCTCTAATAAACTTCCTCCATCCGCAAAATACACTTAGCAAAAATTAATTTCGAAAATACCTTGGCCAACATCAAAAATCATGCTATGGAGAAATTGTGCACGAATTCTAACACCACCCGCTGCGTCCACTTCACGATGAAAAACCCTTTCACGTTATTCGAACGCGGAACCTCCCGTTCGGGTAGCGCGCCAATAGCCTAGCCGCTACCGGTGCGCCAAAGGCGCCCGGTGAGGTTTAAACCTCACGCTGTTAGCCTTGTTCCTTCTGTGCTAGGGATTAAATAAAACAATAGTGCCTCCCTTTCTTCTGACATGAACACGAAGATGAAAACCTTACGATGGATTTACGACAAACGACGAGTACAAAAAAATGAACAATGGATTCACGAAAACGACGAAGACAAATCGAACAACAGATCACGAATTCACAGTGAGCAACTCTTTTCAAAATGCGGATCGGATAATTCTTGATTTTCATCGAGGGAGATTTATATGCATTTTTACCATAAGCTCTTGACGTCGGCGAGGAGTTTAACACGTCGACGGAGGTCTTGGCTAGCGCCCACAATCTTAAAACATAGCGCCATCATAGTTAAGACATTTGCGCCATGGGTTAGGAGAACCCATTGCAAACAATAATTTAATATTTATTTAAAAATAATTAAAGGGAACCTTAACAAGGTTTTTAATTATTTAAATAAATACTTCCTCCTGGACCCAAATGCATTAAACTAATGCATCCACCTGTAATCTTTAAAACCTGCCAACTTGGGGTTTACAAAAGACCTTTGAAACTGTCATGCCGTAACCTTCATCAAAACAAATTATTTGACATCAAATCAAATTCCTTCAAGAGCTTCTTGACATCAATGACAACTTATACACTTGAGCAAAGGCAATGTACCCAAAGTACCCAAAATTGCCAACACTAAAGAATTCCACGTTTGAGTTATGCTATCAAAAAATTGAGGATTGTCTTCCCACATCTGCTCATATTTAAAAAATGATATTTTCTGAATTCACTTACCACCATTTTAACTCTTATTGGCCAGTGTTTTGAACTAATCCTTGTTAAGGTATAAAATAGTACAAGTTCCTTCATCTAGCCAATGGTTAGAGAGTATGCATCTATCTAATTTTTTTTTTATTAGGTTATGATCTCTCCTATTTTTGGTCCAAGTATAGTTATCTTCTTCAAAATCAACCTCCCATAGATTATTATTTTGAATAAAAGTTGAGAAATCTCTCACACTTTGGGTTAATTTCCTAATTCTCCTATATTTTTTATCTAGCTTGGTTATGGCATTAAAATATCCTATGATCATGAATTGGGTTTCTTAGTCTTTACTTCTCATAAAGGCTTCAATCCCACTCTAAATTTCTAACCTACTTGACTGAGTTGTAGGTCCATAGACATTGATAAGGATAAAATGATAATTTGCAAAGCAACAAGTGACTAATGAGGCTGTCTAATGCATAGTTTTATGAATGGTTACACAGAAGGTTCTAGAAGGATTCCAAAAAGTTAGAATTCTTCTCGCCACTCCTTCAAAATCCATAGCATCCCATTCACATATTTTCCATACTGCTTTCATAGTTTTTGAAACTTCTTATTTTGTCATTTTAGTTTCATGGATACAAAGAATATCAGGTTTATTACTTAAACATAGGTCCCTAATACACCTCTACTTTGAGAGGGGATTAGCACCCCTTATATTCCATGGTATGACAATAATATCTCATTAGGGGATTTTGGCCCCACCTGTGTATTACCAATATCATTTTGTTTTTTGGTAAACAGAAGTTCAAACAACTTAGTTTGTGTTCCTTTCTCTATGTTTTTTCTTGCTTCCTTGGATTTTGTTTGGTAATTTAAGGGTTTTCCTCTTTTTACCTTGCCTATATCAGGAGTAGATCTTATTATTCTATTCCTTAATATTCTTTCACAATTTTATTTTTAATCATATTTATCCTCTCCTGGATCTATTACAAAAGATTTTGACTTGTCCTACTCATTTGTTGGTATTTCCTTATTAATGGTAGAGGTATTAACTTCTAAAACTACATTTTATTTATCAAAATTTTCCTCCTGAATGGTGCATAGTACTTCAAGAGAGTCTTCAAAATCTGATGAGACACAATCCTTAGGTTCATCGAGAATGTTTTTCCTTCAATCAAGATCATATTTTTTTGGTTGGATAATAAGGGGTTGTACTCGAGTCCCCCACCCTTGAAAAATTACAACTCTCTTCTTTAGAGCTTGAGAGTTTATAAATAAATACACTTCTTATCTCAATTGAGATGCTATAGCTAGAAACCTACATCATTTTACATAAAATATTTGAATTCTTGATTTTCATTTTTTGGATCTTTTCAATTTTCTATATGAATACAATTATTCCAAAATTTAGCATCTTTCTTGACATTTTTCTATAGTATCCTTCACAATGCCAAAACTTCACCTCTACTATCTATGCCTTGCATCTTAGTAGAGTAATATTTCCAAAATATCACACTATCATAGTCCGTTTACCAAATCTGGATTGCTAGTTTCCTTTTTGAAACACAAGTTCAACCACAAAATTATAATAAATAGTCTAAATGAAAACATATTATTGTTACAAAATAAAGTAGATATTACCAATGGAAAAAATTTAAGTAAATATTAATAATTAATTGAATCAGAAAATCAACACTTTCTTGTCAACTTCAACTAAACTTACTACTTCCTCTAACCATGAAAAGGAGAATTTAACTTCATGATCCTCAATCAAAACCCTTATATTGACTACCTTATTTGCACATTTGTTTCCTTCCCTTAATACATGTGTAAACCTAATTTCTTCAAACTCTTTAGCAAGATCTTGAATTTCCACAATAATCTCTTGTATGTTCCATGGAGTCTTTGCTTTCCTTAAAATTATATTTATTACTATGAGAGAATCACCTTCCATCCATACTCCATTCCACTTCATTTGCTTACATATTTTTAACCCTTCTAAAGCTGTCCAAGCTTTAGCTTCATTATTTGTCTTAAATCCACTATTGAAAGCATAACGAGACAAAATATCTATATTATTTCTAATAATACCTCCTCCTCCTATTGGTCCTAGATTTCCTTTAGATGCTCCATAAAAATTCAATTTAACCCACTCCACATCGGGTGGTTTCCACTTTATATTCTTTGCCTTCCTTTTGCTTCTCTTGTAACCAACATCATAATTCTATTTAATTTTTTGACTCCATCTATCAAGGCTCTCTACTTCTAGATACAATAAAGATCATATCGAGTAGATAATTTCTTGTTAATATATTAAAACTGTTGTATTGTGTCCTCTAAGTTTTGATCTACTTTTTCTTCATAGGCTAAAGCCTCAAAAGAGTTGGTATTTTTTCCAATATCCTTCCTTATTGGTCTCCACTATTTATTTTAATTCATTTTTCTAGATTTTTTTTTTAGAAGTTGAAAACCATCTTCATCCATAACCATTTGTACGTTTCTCTTGAGGTTTTCTACATATGATTCTGTTGGGCTCTTAGGGCATGATCTCTCAATATGCCCACATCATGACATCTTCTACATCTAAAGATATGTTTTCATAATCTATGGTTTGGGTCCACATATTATCACCATGCTTAAGAATGATTGATTTTGGTAAAGCTTTACTTATATCAATCATGACTATTATTCGAGCATAAATAACCAAGAATCCATCTTTCATCGTATCTAAAATCTCAAGGAATTCTCCTAGAGTGTTGCCTATTGCCTTGAAGGTATCTATTTTCCAAAATTTAATGGGTAACCCAAAAATCCTAACCCAAACTAATACTAGGGATAAATTTGCATTTTTAAGTTAAAAGCATTCATACCAATGGGTAAGGAAGAGTCTTGCTCTTCCCATAAACCAAGGACCACTTTTTAGGATTTTTTTTCTTTATTTCCTAGAATAAAAAATGGTTAGGAAGAAACCTTTGGAAAGAAATTATAGAATCACTCTTGGAGACTTTTAACTCCTATCAATCCATTTTATCAAGGCTAAAGCCCCTAATCAATACCCATTAAATTTATCAAAAATCATCCTATCTTTAAGAAAAAAGGATCTCTCTAAGGTGAGCTCACTAATCTCTACCACAAGAGATTATTCTTATGATTTAACTATAAATCGATCCATGGAAAGGAAACTAAAACTGAAAATCTATTGAAAGTTATTTGAATATCGTATAGCAAATATAATATTTGATAAAAACTTTATAATAATTTACATGCAAAATTTCTAAGATAAAGGGAAAAAACTTAGCTAAAAAATTCTGTCTAGATAGAATGTCTTACCTCACTGAAGTCCCATCATCTAAACCCTAGCTAATAAATATTTGCAATTTTGTTTTTTGTGACTTGAAAAATTGTCATTGCCCTTGTTTTGGATGGTTGACTTCACAAGGTTGTATCTCCATCAATATTGCTTGGATTCGTTCATATAACCACTCATTTTAAAGCTCTTCAAATTTTGTACAAGTTGGTCTAATAATCAATTGAATCGAATAACCCTTCCCAAAAACATGGCTACTATAAGATGAGATATTTTTCAAAAAAATCTTAATCCTTCACGAAGCTCTCAATAATACTTAAACTTAGTTTATTGGTTCATTTTAATATTTGTTCACGTAAATAATTACATTCACTTTGATTTTGGTAAGGACATCATAATCGATCAAGGCTTTGGCCTCTCTTTGGAGGGCCCAAGGTTCAAACCGCGACCATTAATTTAGCTAATGGATCCTTAATAACTATGTAAAACTTTTATAATATTTATTATTATTGATTTAATAATGTGTTTGTTTAATAATCAGTAATAATAGTCTTATTAACTCATATTAATAGGGTTGAATCTATTTATTGATTGAAGATCTTTGTCTTATTAATATTGATTTATTGATGAGGTTGATTAATAATCAATATTAAATATGAAAAGATATAAGGATTTATTAGAAGAGTAATAAACCCATGTTATAAGGAATGGTAAGAAATAATATTGGAACAATGTATTGAAAATATTTCTATATTTAAGAAATGAGAAAATTATTATTTAATCATGAAGGATTGAATAGTAAGTTTAACCAAAGGGATGGATGAGGCTTGTGTAGCTAAGGAATCCATAATTGAGTGTGAGAAGTATGGGCTTCTCTCAAACTTGCATTGTTCTTGTTTGAATTTATTTGCATGTTGCATGTTAGGCTTGCATATTCATCCAAAGAGTTGTCCTGATCCCTATATTGAAATTCAAAAGATTGATGGAGAAAAGCTTATCAAATAGAAGATATTGAAAAGGAAGATGAGACTAGTGACCATTATGTATTAGCATTTTGAAATGTAATATTGTATTTGGAGATAAGAAATACTTTAAAAAGTATCATGTGTGGAAGTTATGCTATGCAATGATTATGATATCCTTGTAAACATTCTTGTTATATTGTCATGGATTTTGTTCAAAGAATGAAAGATAAATTATTGCTTTCCTTCTATGTTAAGTTTCTTTGGAAATAAATTGTTGATAGCAAGATAGATAAATTGTATTTATTGAAGAAGATGATGGAATAATAGGGAAAGTAATTAATAAGAATTTGTTTGTGTTGGAAATATGAGCAAGGTTTGTTTTCATTGATTTTAAGAGTCAATTTTAGTGAGTAGTGCAAAAGGAAGGATGTCAAGAGTCAGTTTTAGTAAGCAATGCAAGAGAAAGATTGCTTCTAGGCCTAAGGGAAATAATATTATAATATCTCCTATTATAATATTCAAGGTGGTCAGATAAGGTCTAAAGGAGCAATAGGAAGGCCCAAGGAAAATAATATTATAATATTAAAGGTCTAATGATAAGATCTAAAGTTGTTAAATTAATTATAATAATTTCATTATAAATTAATTTATAATTTAATTTAATTAACCTTAAAGTTATTAAATTAATTATAATAATTTTATTATTAATTAATTAATAACTTAATTTAATTAACCCTAAGGTTAGGGTTATAAGGGCAAAGTTTATTTATTAAGCGCCAACATCATACGAAGTTGCCTCCTCCACCGACGTCCAAAGGGAGATGGCACAATGGTTTAAATACCATGTGCATTGGTTGACTTAGAACTTACCTTCAATCGATTTTTTTTTAGAGCCTACAATTTTCGTGATTTGCGTGCAAGGAAAAAGATAATTTTTTTGTTTTACTCGGTAGCCATCGAAGGGACAAAATGAGGGAGGCCTAAAAGCCTCATAGCCAACCAGGTAGTTGGGCTAGCAATAAGCGACTATGTGTTGAGACATTTCAAGGCGAGAAGTCCCACGATCGAATCCTGATGGTAGTGTTTTTGTGGTGGTCATTTTTGTTTTGAGTGCCCAACATAGAAGACAAAGCACAAAAGGCATTTTTGCCTACCAAGGTGAGCGTCTAGCTCATGCGGAAGTTGATTCGCGACTAGGACGTTGGTGGCAGTGCAGCGGGGGATCGAATCGTGCCGAGGGTAAAAGAGGTATTTAATTTTTTTGTTTAAATTTTGTCCTAAGGTTTTGTTGTGGCATGATTTTTGTGTGTTAAGAGGGAGATATAAGGTTTATAAAAGTTAAAATATTTTATTGTGATTTTGATGATTACAATTTTGAAGGAGTAATAAGGTGAATGAAGAAAATTAATTGTTGTTTAATTTTTGTTAATCATTTTTAAGTGTGGATATTATAAGGTGTAATTGAGATTAAAAGTTTTGTATGGTGAAATATTTTGAGGGAATATTTGAATGAAATTTTGAGAAGGTTTTTGCTACCTAACCTTTGATATTGACAAAGAGGGTAATTGTGATTGAGACAGGTTTTGAGGTCAATTCTTCATCAAAAAAAGGTATGGGCACATCTTCCTTATGAGTGAAATATTGTTCGATTGGATGTTGTGAATGCTAAGTTGGAGTGAAAAGGATTGTTTGATAAGCATTGTTGGAAATATTTGAGTAATCTCATATGCATGATTAGGGTTTGAGAAATATCTTGAGTATCATTGTTATGTGAGTGTGAAACATATTGAGTCTCTAACCGTTCTCTATATGTTTCTGTGGTAAAATAAGAGAGATTGAAAGTGATTGAGCATTATTGTGAGTGTGAAGCATATTAAGTCTCTAACCATTCTCTATATGTTTCTATGGTAAAACAAGAGAGATTGAAAGTGATTGAGCATTGTTGTGAGTGTGAAACATATTGAGTCTCTAACCATTCTCTATATGTTTATGTAAGTTAAACAAGATTATGTGTGAAACTTGTTTGTGTGATTAAAGAGATTTTCTATGATAGATTGAGTCAAGTTGAATAAGCTTTTGTAAAAGCTTATGAGCATATTTGAAGTAAGTCCTAGAGTGGACTTCAGGACAGAGTTAAGAAAGCTTATGTGAAAGCTTGAGAGCTAGTTTGAGCAAGTCCTAGAGTGGACTTAAGGATAGAGTTGAGGAAGCTTTTGTGAAAGCTTAAGGACATATTTGTGTGAGCTTTTGTGGAATCTTACAAGCAAATTTGAGGTAAGTCTTGGTGAAGAATTGTTGAGCAGATTGGACAAGTTCTAGGTGAAGAATTATTGAGCAGATTGGACAAGATCTTGAGAGGACTTGTGGATAGATTTGAGGTAAGTATTTGAGAAGACTTGAGAGTAGAATTTATTGATTAATTTTTTCAAACCTTGAGTTAAGGTTTGGGGTAGATATAGCAGAGTTGATTAGTAATTGGGTCAAGCTTTGTGTTAAGACTTGAGGATAAATTTGAGGAAAGAGTTTGGTGTAGATTTGAGGATAGGTTTATGCCAGATAAGAGATAGAGATTGAGCAAATTTGTGCTAGATCGAAGGATTGTGTTTAGTGCAAATTTGAGACAGAGATTGAGTAGATTTGTGCTAGACCGGAGGACTATATTTAATGTAGATTTGAGATAGATTTTGAGCAGATTTGTGCTAGACCGAATGAATGTGTTTATTGCAGATTTGAGATAGAGATTGGGCAGAGCTGAAAGCAAGATTTGGAGGTGATAGAGTAGAGGATAATAGTTTCTAGTGGATAGATACCTATTAGCCAGGGTAATGAGGACATAGGTCTTCTGAGTGAGGATAAGAGTCTTCAATGGAGAGAGATCCACAAGCCAGAGTAGTGGAGGTAGTTGTATTCTAGAGGATCACCAACCAGAGTAGAGGAGGAGTTCTCCTATGGATAGAGATCCATGAACCAACTAAGGGGATTGGTGTCTTTTGTGGATAGAGATCCACGAACTTGATTTGGGGATTTGTGTATCCTTTGGATAGAGGTCCATAAACATTGTAATAGGGAAAGGATTCCCAAGAGATTTGTTGAGAAAATTTTAGTGAAAGATTTTCTTCATGGAGTAGCCCACATTGGGTGAACCATTTTAGATTGGTGTCTCTATTGTGTGTGATGATTTGTGCATTTCTTTGGTTATTGTTGTTGATATTGCCATTGATAATATTGGATATTGTTGTTTGGGAAAGAAAAGTAAAAAGTGATATTATACTGTTCACCCCATCTTAGTATAAGCTTATGTTCTTCAATTGGTATCAGAGTGGGTTCCTTCGAAAAAGGTCTAATAACTTGAAGGAAGATATTACAAGAACACACATTCAAAAGTAGAACCATGAGACCTAAAAAGAAAATATCACACATGGTCATGAAAGAAAAGGAAGATGAATTTGATTTTTTTGTTTTAAGAGAAGAAGTGGAAATAAATCAAGAGATGAATCAAGGAGTGGAGAAGAGGCTAAATTGATAAAATTTTGTACCAAATGTAGGAAGATAAGTCACCATACAACTTATTGTTCATAAGATTATGAAGAATGTTTTGTTTGTGGTCAAATCGATCATGATGCAGGTTATTGCAATGGATTTAGTAGCAGTGAAGATGAAGAAGATGCTTTTATAATTGAAAACATAGAGGTTGGTTCAAAAAAAATAATAGGGATAGTTAGAACAGGTATGAAGAAGAAACTCTACTTTCAACAATAGAAGAAAAAGGAAATGCTCCTATTGAAGACCAAAGAAAAGAGAAAAAATTAGAAAGAGAAAAGGAGGAAGCCACTCTTAAGAAACTTGTTGAGTTGAAAAGGGAGAACTTAGAATTAAAGGCTCAAATACAAGAGGATGAGAAATGTAAGATAAAGCTTCTACAAGATCTCTCTGACTTGAAATATAAGGTTGAAAAGACAAGGAGAGTTGAAAAAGGTATGATTGAACAATCAAAGGTAAAAGAGCTAGAATGTGAGAGACTTATTGTTGATCTTGAAGAATTAAAAAGGGAGAGCTCAGGATTAAAGTTTCAAGCTCAAGAAGATGAGAATACAAAAGTAAAGTTTCTATAAGAGCTCACTAACTCCAAAATTAAGGTTGAAGAGGCAAGGGAAATTGAAGAAGGTATGGCTGAAAAATTAAAGGTAAAATATTTAGAGTGTGAAAGATTAGAACATGAGATAGTTTCACTGAGAATGGAAGTGAAAGACTCTAAGGACAAGCTACATAAGTTTGAGAAATTTCAAAGACCTTGGACAGGATTATCAGTGCACAAAGATCATTAGTCACAAAAATAGGACTTAGTTATGAATAAGAACAAGGGAAACATGAAGCAAAAAAAGAGAGTCAAGCTCAAGCACCAAAGAAGAAGAAGCTTCAAAATAGGAGAGTGAGACTTCTAAGGATAAGTTGGACAATAGAAAGTTCAATAAGGAAAGAAACAATGCACATATGAGGAACAGATGGAATAGGAAGCAACACAGGGTGGAAGAGACTAAGAGACCATTGATGTCAAGTTAAGGTAATTTCAATGGATGATGCTTCTCATGTCATAGGTTTGGGTACAAGGCTACATAGTGTAGGACACATGAAAGACAAGAATATGGGAATTTTAGAAACATGCATTTTTTCAAGGGTATTGCTACTCTTGTAATCAGTTTGGTCACAAGGTAGTAAATTGTGTGGTTCATGACAAGAATGGATATGGATTCACCAAGAGAAACCCAAATACATTTGAACCTTTAAGGAATAAAAATATTAGGTGTTATAAGTGCAATAATGTTGGGCATATAGCCAAGTGGTGTAGAGCAGAACTTCCAGAGATAAGCAAGAACAGGAACAATCAGAGGAATAAGAAGGATCAATTGAGAAAGAAAGTGGACAAAGGCAAAGATTAGTGTATGTTGGGAGTAGAAATACTCCCACCCCAAAATTAACCACCTCAAGAGGAGGTGGGGGAGGGGCTAAGCTAAGAGTCTCATTCTTAGCCCCAATCTCGAAAGGTGACCCTTTTCTATTGATGTCAAAGGGAGAGAGATTTGAGTTAGGGGGAGAGCATGCAGTCAGGGGGAGTAGTTTCTTATGGGGAGCAAAACAGAAAAAAGTAAAGGAAATGGTAAAATATAAATAGGTTGCCATCAATGACAAAGGGGGATATTGTTGGAAATATGAGTAAGGTTTATTGCCATTGATGTCAAGAGTCATTTTTAGTGAGTAGTTCAAAAGGAAGGATGTCAAGAGTCAGTTTTAGTGAGTAGTGCAAAAGGAAGGATGTCAAGAGTCACTTTCAGTAAGCAGTTTAAGAGAAAGATTGCTTCTAGGCCTAAGGGAAATAATATTATAATATCTCCTATTATAATATTCAAGGTGGTCAGATAAGGTCTAAAGGAGCAATAGGAAGGCCCAAGGAAAATAATATTATAATATTTTATTATAATATTAAAGGTCTAATGTTAATACCTAAAGTTGTTAAATTAATTATAATAATTTCATTATAATTTAATTTAATTAACCTTAAAGTTAGTAAATTAATTATAATAATTTTATTATTAATTAATTTATATCTTAATCTAATTAAAACCCTAAGATGAGGGTTATAAGGACAAAATTATTTTATTAAGCACCGAAATCATATGAATTTTCCCCCTCCATCGACATCCAAAGGGAGATGGTACAATGGTATAAATACCATGTGCGTTGGTTGACTTAGAACTTACCTTCGATCAATTTATGTTTAAGAGCCTACGATTTTTGTGATTTGCATGCAAGGAAAAAGATATTTTTTTTGTTTTACTCGGTAGCCATCGAAGGGACAAAATGAGGGAGGCCTAAAAGCCTCATAGCCAACTAGGCAGTTGGGATAGTGGCAAGTGGATGTGTGTTGAGACATTGCAAGGTAGGAAGTCCCACGATCATATCTCGATGATAATGTTTTTGCGGTGGTCGTTTTTGTTTTGAGTGCCCAGCATAGAAGATAAAGCACACAAGGCACTTTTGCCTACCAAGGTGAGCGCCTAGCTCACGTGACAGTTGATCCACGACTAAGGTGCTGGTGGCAGTGCAACGGGGGATCGAATCTCGTCGAGGGCAAAAGAGGTATTTAATTTTTTAATTAAATTTTGTCCTAAGGTTTTGTTGTGGCATGATTTTTGTGTGTTAAGAGGGAGATATAAGGTTTATAAAAGTTAAAATATTTTATTGTGATTTTTATGATTAGAATTTGGAAGGAGTAATAAGGTGAATGAAGAAAATTATTTGTTGTTTAATTTTTGTTAATCATTTTTAAATGTGGAGATTATAAGGTGTAATTGAGATTAAAAGTTTTGTATGGTGAAATATTTTGAGAGAACATTTGAATAAAATTTTGAGAAGTTTTTTTCTACCTAACCTTTGAGATTGAAAAAGAGGGTAATTGTGATCGAGACATGTTTTAAGGTCAATTATACATCAAACAAAAGGTATGGGCACATCTTCCTTGTGAGTGAAATATTGTTCGATTAGATGTTATGAATGCTAAGTTGGAGTGAAAAGAATTGTTTGATAAGCATTGTTGGAAATATTTGAGTAATCCTTCATATGCATGATTAGGGTTTGAGAAAGATCATGAGTATTATTGTTGTGAGTGTGAAACATATTGAGTCTCTAACCATTCTCTATATGTGAAATTTGTGGTAAAATAAGAGAGATTGAAAGTGACTGAGCATTGTTGTGAGTGTGAAGCATATTGAGTCTCTAACCATTCTCTATATGTTTCTATGGTAAAACAAGAGAGATTGAAAGTGATTGAGAATTGTTGTGAGTGTGAAGCATATTGAGTCTCTAACCATTCTCTATATGTTTATGTAAGTTAAACAATATTATGTGTGAAACTTGTTTATGTGATTGAAGAGGTTTTCTATGATAGATTGAGTTGAGTTGAATAAGCTTTTGTGAAAACTTGTGAGAAAATTTGAAGTAAGTCCTAGAGTGGAATTCAAGACAAATTTAAGCAAGATTTTATGAAATCTTGAGAGCATTTTGAGCAAGTCCTAGAGTGGACTTAATGATAGAGTTGAGGAAGCTTTTGTGAAAGCTTAAGGACAAATTTGTGTGAGCTTTTGTGAAATATTACAAGCAAATTTGAGGTAAGTCTTGGTGAAGACTTGTTGATCATATTGGACAAGTTCTAGTGAAGAATTGTTGAGTAGATTGGACAAGTTCTTGAGAGGACTTGTGGACGGATTTGAGGTAAGTCTTTGAGAAGACTTGAGAGCAGAGTTGATTGATTGATTTGTTCAAACCTTGAGTTAAGGTTTGGGGCAGATCTAGCAAAGTTGATTAGTGATTGGGTAAAGATTTGTGTTAAGGCTTGAGGATAAATTTGAGGACAAATTTTGGTGCAAATTTGAGGATAGGTTTGTGCTATATCAGAGACAGAGATTGAGCAGATTTGTTCTAGATCGAAGGATTGTGTTTAGTGTAGATTTGATACAGAGATTGAGAAAATTTGTGCTAGAAAGAAGGACTATGTTTAATGTAGATTTGAGATAGAGTTTGAGTAGATTTGTGCTAGACTGAAGGACTGTGTTTAGTTTAGATTTGAGACAAATATTGAGTATATTTGTGCTAGACCAAAGGAATATGTTTAGTACAGATTTGAGATAGAGTTTGAGCAGAGTTGAAAGCAATATTTGGAGGTGACAAAGTAGAGGACAATAGTCTCTAGTGGATAAATATCCATTAGCCAGGGTAGTGAGGATAGAGGTCTTTTGAGTGAGGACAAGAGTCTTCAGTGGAGAGATATCTACAAGCTAGAGCAGTGGAGGTAGTTGTCTTCTAGAGGATCACCAGCCAGAGCAGAGGATGAGTTCTTCTATGGATAGAGATCCATAAACCAGCTAAGGGGATTGGTGTCTCCTATGGATAGAGATCCACATACTTGATTTGGATATTGGTATCTCCTTTGGATAGAAGTCCATAAATATTGTAATAGGGAAAAGATTCTCAAGATATTTATTGAGAAAATTTTAGTGAAATATTTTCTCCATGGAGTAGCCCACATTGGGTGAACCATGTTAAATTGATGTCTTTATTGTGTATGATGATTTGTGCATTGCTTTGGTTATTGCTATTGATATTGCCATTGATAATATTATATATTATTGTTTGGGAAAGAAAAGTAAAAAGTGGTCTTATACTATTCATCCCACTCTCAGTATAAACTTGTGTTCTTCATTATGATATTCTAGATGATTTTTTACTTCATTTCATACAAATATAGGAAATACCTAATTCTAGTGTTAATATGGAATGAAGTACCTAAATTATTTAGTCTTTATCAATATGATATATTGATGTTAGTATTGAATTTTGGTATGATTTATTATAGCATTCTATTTTTGTGAGTTAGACAAAAATGTTTGAATAGGACCCTTGGGTTAAGAGGGAGGGTTTTTATGGGTAAGGATGTTAGCACCATATTAGTAATCCCTAGAGTTAAGTTGCACCCAAACCTAGTTGAGTTTGTGGGTAGAAAAATCAACTAGGTAATTTTGGTGAAAGTGAATGACAAACCCTAGTGGTGAGGCTTGGGTGATCCTAGTGGTGAGGCTTGGGTGATCCTAGTAGGGAGGCTTGGGTGATCCTAGCAGTGGATTGGTATGGGACAACCACTAGATCATTCATAAGGCAGTATAGTGGTGGTACCTTGTGGGTAGGCAAGTGTGACCATGATCATTATTAGGTGAGTGGTAATGGTCTTAGTTAGTCAATGGGTAGATGAAACTAACTAATCACTAATATATTAATCAATAATATACCTGCATAGATGCTAGTATATAGGGTTGGGGAATATGCATCACCTTTAAGTGATATGGGCTTTAAAGGGTAATCCCTATACTGTGGTCAAGTCGTCTCATATAGCAAAGTCTAGAAAAATGGAGGGACCATTGATGGTGTCTTTTCTAATGGTGAGGTTAGGAGTGAACCCCAAGAATTAAATAAAGTTGGCCACTCATATTCACTTAAGTGTCAACTGCAATAAAAATAAACTCGAGATGGTTATGCCTTAATACTATGAATTATTGGGTCTTCTTAGTGAGTAAATTAATTAATTGTAAAAAAAGAAATTTTAGCTCTCTCCCTTGGGTCAAGAAAGAGGGTCATTACAACCTTCTTTTGATTTGTATTTTTTGTTTGATCTTAGGAAATAATGATTCTTCCCACTAATCATTGAGTCATCCTCTAAGGTGAAAGAATATTGAGATAAGGATTGATTTTTTGGATTATTTTGGAATGTTTAAGGTTATAAACCTCTTAGATAGTGTCCTCCTAGGTTACCTTATCTTCCTCTTTTCTTTTGTATTATTTTACCCCTTCCTTTTAACCTTGTAGATTCTATGTTTTGATAATTCTTCTAGAGCAGACCAAAACTCCTAGGTAAAATTTGTTTTGGGTACAATTTGTTAGGCTTATTGGTTTAGGTGTGGTATGTGTGTGTGTCATCTATCTTTCTAACCTTGCTGAAGAAACTATAGTTTTAAGATTTCCTCCTCATTTTTATGAGCATAGGTCCTCTCTTTCCTTCCCCCTGAAATGGTTCCACCTGCTTGTTGCATTTCCTCTCTTGTCCTTCCTTCTATTTGTCCGTTTATCATAAGGTATTTCTTCTTCTTCTCTAGCTTTGAAGCAAGTATTTTGACCTTCTTCTGATACTTCTTGTGGATTCCTTCCCATCATTTGTCTGATTTGAACTTGGGATCATGGAATCTTTCTTCCTCCATATTCCTCTAGTAAAATTTAGAGAATATTCACTCGCCACATGTCCATATACATGGCATTGAGCACACCTAAAGGGCACCTTTATGTAGTCAAGGTCCTAAGTATATTTCCATTTCCCTACTTCAATGTCCATGCTTTCTAGAAGCCCTTTCCTCAAAATCATTTCAATAAAAATCCTTTCTATAGTTTTAAAAGAGTTGGCTAAAGTATTATGAAGGATCCTATTGATGCACGAGCCTATCTTTTAGAGGGTTTTTTTAAAGAGGTTTTAAAATAAATTTTTTATTAGTAAAAATAAATTTTCAAAAATGGTAATTATTAAAAAAAGTCAATTTGTGATGAAAAAATAATTTTTCGAAAATGGTAATTATTAAAAATGGCATTTTTTTATGAAAAAATAATTTACTGAAATAGTAATTACTTAAAAAGGTGATTTTTGGTAGAAAAATCAATTTACCAAAAATAGTATTTTTAAATTTATTTTTAGGGCTTTAAGATTTAGGATTTTGTTTTAGGGTTTCTTTGGGATATATATTCCCTTGGTATTGCATTGTAAAAGGAAAGTGAATCCAAGAATGAGAAAAAAAATATTTATTGGTTTATTTCCATGTATTGCAGTTTTTATGTGAATGGAGGGTTTTATTGGTTATTTCTATTTATTGTAGTTTTTATGTAAATGAAGGGTTTTATCGGTTTATTTTTATTTATCATAATTTTTATGTGATGGGAGGCATTTTTTTTGACCTCTTGCAACTAAGATTTACATCATTTGGTATCAAAGAAAGTTGGATCTTACTGGGAAGAGAAGGTAATCTTATCAATTATATTTATTTTGCTATTCTTATTTTTTTGTTTGGAATAACAAAAAACAAATTAGCATGAAGAGAGGAAGAGGAGGTTATGCCTAGGTTAATAGGCTTATGCAGGAGTTACAAGCACAAGTTGCTCAATTGACTAGAATGATGGCCCGTATAAGGGAAAAACATCCAAGGGATTTTGCAGATCTAGATTCTGATAATGAGACTGTGGGAGAAGATAAAAATTTGAGGTTCATGTAGAGGAAGAACCGGAGGGGAAGCCAAAGGAGCATTGCTTTGAGGATAGGCTAATTAGGGCCTTGGAAGGAAATAGAGATGGGATAAATATTGATGTCCTTGAGTATGCAGGAGGGTTGAAACTAGAGGAGTTGATAGATTGGTTGAATAACATGGAGAAGTTCTTTGAGTAGAAAGTGCTTTCAGAGGAAAAGAAACTGAAACTTGCATGCAAAAAGTTGAAAGGACATGCATTGATTTGGTGGGATCATCTGCAAAAGGAGAGGCAAAGAAAAGGGAAGGAAAAGATTAGGTTCTGGTGTAAAATGAAAAAAAATTAAAGGATAAATTCTTACCTAATTATCATGCCCAATCATTATTTCGTAGACTTCAAAACCTCAAACAAAAGGATCACAACATCGAAGATTACATCAATGAATTCTACAAGTTATCAATTCGAGTGGAGCTTGAAGAATCAGAAGAATAAAAGGCTGTAATGTATGTGAATGGATTAAGTTATGCCATACAAGATGAGTTGAGTATGTTAGAGTTATTACCTTATTTGGTAATACCCCTAGGTAGTTGGTTAGTTTACTATCCTAGGTTAGTTGTTATACCGATATTTCTATTGTCGACAGATATTATATTATTAATATTGTTAGGATATTATTAGGTTCTATTGTTAGCGACTATATTGTTGATTAGCTCCACATTATATGGACTAATCTAGGCATGTTATTTTGTATTTAATCCTTTGATTAATCAATAATAATTATGCTTTCCCTAACTCTAATATGGTATCAGAGTAGAGCTATGTCCAGCTCCGTTTGTGAGGTGGCAATTGGATGTTTTTTTTTTGTCCTACTGGTTAGCCTAGGAGTACGAGCTGTTGGTCAAACTTTATGTGTGATGGGATGCTGGCCAGACTTGATGTGTGACTTCTCATGATGTGACTTGAGCAATCTGAGATGGGCTGGTGATATTATCGATCATAGACTAAATTGAAAGTTGACACTCGATTAGAGAGCTGACTTCAGTTGGTGTTTCATTTGCAGGTATAGAATCTTCAGATCTGACTGCCTGACATAGTTAGGTACCTGATCCATCGGATCACATAAAACATTGAGCCATTCTAAAGGAACCTAAGGGCAATGGATTGATTGCCTGGTCGAATGTGCTACAACTATCATGGTGGGACCCCTTGATAGGCCCTAGGCCCTGAGATAAAGCACTACCAAACTGATATGCTAGATATTGGATACACCTAAGCTAGACGATAGCCTACCTACGAATCTGACTGGTGGCTGACTGGAGAGGGCAAACAAGACCTAACCGAAAGGTCGACGTGGACCTAGAGGCATACTCCTGGCAATTGACAACCTACTGAAGTGAGATCTATGTGATCAGACTGAGTCGATTGAAGCGAGACACATTAGACATTGTAGTGTGGACGTCAGATCTGACAGGACACATTGGAAAGATTGACACTAGCCTAACAAGGCATCAGTGCTGACAGACGTGGACTATTATGGTGACAAGAATTTGATGTGGTGGTAGCAAATATGGAGATAAGACCCTAAGCTACATGGATCGAACGTGATGACCTAAAGGGTAACCTAAGTGGATAAGGACGCATGGAATTTTACGGTCGTCATGCAATGATAGCAACAAAAGGCCAAAACAATGGTAACTCCACCCTAAGGTGAATATTTAGGTTATTGCGCCTTGTATTTATCCACCATTGTGATCCACCCACAACACATGTGGGATAAAGATGCCATCACCCCACCAATGGTCATGTTTGCTATAGCAACATCAAGCCGGTGATCTACATTTGAGGAACGAGTTACACATTCACTAAACGTAGTCCAGCTAAACAAGGCATTGGCGATCGGGGAGATCCAGACGAGCAACACAAATTTTTTCTTTCCAACCTGTGAATACTGTGACACTATTTATAGATTTAATCACTGTGACCAGCTATTGGCTCTATATTGGCCATTCGCCTCACTCATTTACATACTCCATATTGCTTAGACCATCGTCAGAGAAGATCGCAGGCCAAATCAGTGCAACACTTTGAGAGAAGAACGTGCCTCCAGAGGGACATCTGCAAATGTACACATATTTTTTTTTGATGTGATGACATGATGTTATTAAGGCCGTGAAATTTGATCCCTAACATCATTTAGGATGGGCACACAAAAACACCATAGTGCAGCTTAGTCAAGATCCTCGGGAAAGCAGAAGCTTGGAATTTGTGGATAGATATTCAAAAATTGTAGCTAGTTTCAGTGATTTCTTATGACTGCTAATTTAGGGGTTCAATTTCCCTCAACCCACAATAGCCTCGCCTACATTTTTCTGAGGTGGTTGAATCACGTTGACACCCACAAAGTGTTCAAAACATCCATCATGTTTTTGATCACTTGGTGATGCAACATGTTATGCAGATCTAGCTATAGTGAATGCTTTGAATTGGTATATTTCTTATTTTTGCAAGTGATCGTAGATCGTAGAACCATGCAATTACAGACATCACAGGAGGTAGAGCAGTCGAGGAAGACACACCACTGTTGGCATAAACCACCACCAAAGATATCGTGTGGAGGATAGCACCATCGAAGAGGAGCAGTGTCACCAGCTCCCACACTGACAGTGGAGCTAAACTAGGGCCACTCCCTTTCACTCCCATCGATAGTGGTAGCCAGGGTGGTTGGGAGCTGGTAGGCCAGTCGCTGCATACCAGCAGGTCAGGGATTCAATTCCCCTCGACCCACAAGCAAATTTTAAATAATATTTTGCATTATTTGCTCAATTAAATTTTAAAGTTATTTTTTAATTTAATTTAAAATAACTTTAATTTAATTAAACTTAATTAAATTTATTTTCAATTTAATTAATTAAAAATTGATCTTTTTTGCAAAATTAATGCCAATTAAAGAGGCAAAGTTTTGTCCTCAAGGGGGATTATTTAATTGGTGATCCAATTGCACATTTGCCTATGAGACAAGCTTTTGTAAAAGCCCTAAAGGGGGATAACATTATCTCCACTATAATTTTGCCATGAAAGGGGGGGATAATCATTAATTTCTCCTCAAATTTTTTTTGCTAAAAAGGAAGGAAGGCTTAAAAAGGGTGCATTTTCGGCAATGCCTGACACCTTAGTCGAACTTCTTGCAACATTCTGTATATTTTGCAAAAAAGGGGGGAACAAATTGTAAAGGTGCATTTTAGGCTGCAACCGACACCTTAGTCACTTATTTTTGGCTTCGAATTCATAGTGTAGAATATGAATATAAGTTTGCATTAAAAGCATAAGAGAAACATAAGAGGAGAGTGAGGAAAGGACCATCGTCACCTCCAGGTAGTATGCGTGGTGGATTTAATCACTTAAAAGAAGGATTTTCTAATACAAGAAAACAAGAAGAGTCTGGGTAAGGTCATAGTAACCATGAGAGAGATGGAGTATTTCAAAGAGGAAGAGGCTATGGTGGAGGACAAAATTGGGATGGCCCACAAAGACCATATACTTGTTATGGATGTGGTGAGGAAGGACACAGATATTTTTAGTGCTCACACTATCCTACACAAGAAAGAAAAGAAGGAGAGCAAGCTAGAGTCAATATAGTTGAGGTAGAAGAGCAAACTGAGACAATAGTTGCTTTAGACATGGGGAAAAATCTCATGATAAAGAGGATGATGATTGTTCCAAGGAAGCAGAAAGCACAAGATAGTGATGGTGTGATTCTTGGTTGTATACAAATATCTTTTGAACTAGGTGCACATCTAGAGGAAAGTACAGTTGGTTTTATTGATGTTATAGTAAGCTCATTTCATAAACCAAACACGTATATTAACATTGGTTTAAGTGTGTTTCAGAGTAAGTCCATATAAGGTGTTCATTCTTCGACAGAAAAAAATAGTATTTTATTCCTCTAGAAATTTCTACTGAGGTAAAATCTAATTCTATATTTATTTTTACCATCTCTTAACACATCATCAATTTATAATTTCCCAGGGGTAGAGTGGTTGCTCTTTTATAGATATGAATTACCCAAGGTTCTATGCACACGGTTGCTACACATTCCTCAAAATTGTGACTTAATAAAATATTCATTAAATGGTGAAGACTACCAAGGCCTCTATGTTTATATTTGAGTTTACCATGTACTCCCATACAAGCTGTTTATTTCTAGTGGCATATTCCTATGTTGGAATTTCATTCCACTTTTACACCTCTTCTTCTTCTACAGCATATATAAGCCCTATTGCTAGAGTTATTTTTCATAAATTATATTTGAAAATATGCCAAGCAGATTCAAATCTTAATTACCATACAACATACCCTAAATGGCTTTTTTTTTCAAGGTCTGATTTATTTAAGCTATAATGTTGAATTTTTAAATTAAATGAGATTTAATTTTTTCGTTTCGGTTAAATCTCCAACAAGGCACAAAATAAGTCCATATGCAAAAGACACAACCTTCCCTTATCTTGCAAACATCTTTTGGAACAATGATATTTTACCAAATTCCCTATAGCATCAACTTAAGTGATGATATTTAAATTTACTTGTAAACAAGTAATTTATAGTTACATTTATGTAAAACCATAAACTGTCTACTAAAAACAAAAACATCACAATTTCTACATATATATTATAAATATATGTTAGATATTTTGCTTCATTTTCAAAATATAATTTTCATCAGAATACAGTATAAAAGTTTTTCAAAATTATTTTTTGCAGAAGTCGTCTGAGAACATATATTTTCTATTTTATTAAAGACACTCGGATAGGATGCCTCTGTGCAACATAGACCAAATTTTTTTAATGTGGTTGCTTTCATAGAACTTCGACTACTGTATTTGTAACTAAAACATTACTACTAAAAAATATATTTTTTTTGATATAAAAAATTCCATTGTCGCTTTTACATCAGTCATTCATATAAAAGGAAATTTATATACGCCAAACTAATTTAGCTCACACCAATTAACCAATTTCATTCATATTGAATGTTTTATGATAATACTGATAGACAATGAACCAAAAAGCTTAATCCTCCAAGCTGTACAGTGCTATTGCAAATCTGGCTATCATATTGCATATCTGAACTCATGTGGCAGTCGATAGAGGTTGAGCTTATTTGTTTTTGGGGGTCAACATGGCTCTATGATGTCTAAATGCACACAACATATGCACACTCTAAATGTATTTCCTTATTCTCATGCAGATAGTGGGAATTTTCTAAAATTATTTCTTTTTATTAAATACCTTATTATTGTTTAGACGTCTAACATCTTACACAGCTAAAGACGTTAGACCAAATAGGTTGCTGCAAGTATTATATATATATATAAATATAAAACAGATCCATTTGATAATATCAGGATAACTAAAACTTACAAACATCCAGACACATTGTTCTCTATAGTTAAACATAGCATCATACAATCATACATATTACGAACTTCCAACTAATGCCTTCAGAAATTAAACCAGAGAAGGTCTGACCTAGTTGGATGAACGATTGATTGTGAATATTTTCTTTCAAGCCTCCCTTAAAATATTACAGAGCCACTCGTAAGGAATAGAATAATACTGATTTGAATGTATACCCCAAATACTAACTTGGTCTTTCTTTAAAAAGGAATGGAGGGCTTATATGAAGATGACACCTAAACTAGTGATGCAACCTTAGGCAGCTGTCGAGTGTCATTTTTATAGATATTTATAAAAGAAAAATATATATTCATATGATTTTACGAATGTAAAATATAACCTTTATTTATTTTATATTTTATTATTATATATATATATCTTTTAATTATTAATATATATATATTTTAATATAAATATTTACATAAAATTATTAACCATACATTTACTTAATGTAAAGATTTGCCAAACCATTTCAATGCAATGCAACTAGACTTGTGCAATCATAACATTATGCAATTTCAAGCAAGCAATTACAGGCAAAATGCTCCTATATGTTTTTATTTTGGTGGGCTTCCATGTACCCACGAGCCATGGTGCATTAAGCACTACACATCATATCCCACCTTACTTGACAATTTTAGCAATATCACATTCTTCCAACAAAATGATAATCAAATAGTGGGGATGTTACATTCTCCCCCACCAGAATTTAACACAGTCCCTATGTTAGTCTAAAATAGTTTGCAAGTTTTCAAATAATTGAACATATTTTTATAACCAATCAGCCATATATTATACATTATATTAGAAGTTGCATGCATTACGACATCAATATATTAGAGCATGTATCATAATAAAAAATATTCAAGTATTAAAATATTAGTTGTCCAAATGTTCACACAAATAGTAGTCTTTAAACAAGAAAGAAAATTATTCTTTCGTTGCTGCCACATCTTCCCATGTGGTGTTTCTTTCTAAGTAGATATCCCATTGGACTCTACATTGGTCTACAATCCTCTTTCTCAACTATTTGGTTCTATATCCCAGATTTCTAACAGGTCGAACCTCAATGAGTTGTGGGTTTGACATCTGCAAATGAGAAACATCCAGTATATGGGATGGGTCAACCACATATTTATGTAGGAGAAACACATGGAAAATACTATGGATCTTGGACAAATTAGGTGGTAGGGCTAGCTCATATGTGATAGGATGAACTTTGGCAATGATCTCAAATGGATCTACGAATTTGGGGTAAGTTTAGTGGACTTTTAGTAGGTTTTTTCTTAAAAGGATTTCATAAACATAAATCTTCTATAATTTTATGGCTTCTTTGAACCATTGGTGGATTTTTAGTTGGACCTCTTTTAATAATATCTGGTCCGATCAATGCTAGATCGTCCAGTCATCACAAATTAAAAAAGTATTCATACTTTTGCTTGTATAGGCTTTTTAACAGGGTTATGCCTAACCTGGCATGAGTTCATAATATATCAATTTTATTTGATTGACCCTCTCAGTCTGTCCTATTAGTTACTGGACATTAGTCAAATGAATAGGTTGGATCAGATCCATACTCGGTCTGCCACCTATTTGACATAATCCCAGGCTTTTCCAATATGTCCCTCAAATTGCTAATAAATAAAATTATTACTAGCTCTCAAAACTCAAATTGCCAAATCATTTTCTCATAAATCGATGTGGTTACCTGCAGTTGCTTAAATCTTAAGAGGATTATCTTCAACTGGTTCCCTTTTCTCTAATATTTTCAAATATTGACTAGCATAATGGTCTATCGCTCTGCAGACATAACATACATTTGGTCATCTATTCTTTTCTCTTTTTCCATCCTTGTTCCAGTTATCACCATTATTTTCTATTTTTGGAGTCACAACTCTTTGTGTAGCTTTCTATGTAAAATTTCCCCTATATTGCTATCCTTTATGACCCTGATATTTCCCTTTATTCTTGTTATCTTTTCTATATTGGTCACTATCTCTGCTTCTCTTATATGGATCCCTTCCTTTAATGGGTTTCAGATAACTTTTCTTCTTAGCTTCATCCTTTTCAAATTTTTAGAAGTAAGTCTTTTTATTTTTCTGGCTTATCTCTTCATAACACGTGATATCAAAAGCTTATATCAAGTTTTTAGGTTTACCCAACAAACAAATTTTCCAATTCTGGGGTGTAAACCCAATATAAATTTGTGAGCTTTGAATTCCTCATGCTTATCATATTCTGGTGCATATTTTAGAAGTTGGAAAAATCTTTGATAGTATTCAATTATTGACATATTTTCCTAGTGCAAGTTGATGAATTCGGTGTACTTCTCAATGTAGAATTATGGTGTAAGGAAATGATTCTTAATTATCTCTCAAATACTTCCCAAGGGATATCAGCAGCTTTCTTCTGATTGATTTTCTTGTAAGTGGTCCACCAATCCCTAGTTGGACTTGTTAAATGCGCCACCACCCATGTAGTTTTGGATTCTACGCATAGGGATTAAATAGAGAAGTACCCTTCAACTTTTGAGAGTTGCTTCACTGTCACCCTTTTCATAAAACCTGGAAATATCTAACTTCTTAATTTCCTTTTGCAATTCTATGTCGACCTTCCTCCTTGAAGATCCCTTAGGAAATTCACTTATCCTCTCTGACTCCTTACTTTTAGTCAGATTCTCAATTACCTTCTATTGTTGAGTCTTAATTTCCTATTGTTGGGACATATGAGCCCTATGCTATTCCATATAATAGCTCATTTGAACCATTTGCATTTCCATTTGTTCCCTCTGTTGATTTAGTTGTTCTTGCATTAGCTGAATCATTCTTGTCATGTTCTCATCATTCTGAGCGGTCCTTGTTAATACTTGCTCTTTCTCTTTTCTTATTACACATCGAGGCACTTAAGCAGTTTGTACTCGTTCTGAATCCCTCACGAGTCATTTGAGTCCCTTTCTCGAGACTTCTGCAATCTCCTCTTGCATATTAACACTTGCTCTTTTTGAGGTCCCCACCATACTTGGTGATAAAAGAGCTATGTCAATTCAACAAATCACAGGTTTGTAACCCAAGGTTTTCACAACCTAGGCTTTGATACCAACTGTAACAACCCAGGTCTACTCACCTAGTTGTCAAAATTACAATTTCAAAATTTTTATTTATCAAAACACAAATGTCATACATTAACGTAAGCACACCCAACTTTGTATTAGTACTTAGGCATAAATTTTCATACTTCAAGATTTTATAATGCTATAAATGAAATATCAAGTGCTCGAGACCAACCAACTTCCTGCTATAGATTACCATACATATGACCCATCTACTCCTTACTCAAGTTCTGGATCTCGGCTAGGGATTTCCCTTCCAGGGCCCATATCACCTGGAAGGGTGGACGCATTATTTTCCCTATCTCGTAGCATAGAGGACTTAGATTTATGATTCTATCATTGTCCTAATGGTCCACTGATCCAATTTTAAAACATGATTAAATATTTAGGTCCATGATAAAGTTAGCATAGCTATGCTAATGCTTGATTATTGAACTTCATCTAAGGTGTTATCAGGATCCGCCAATACTCTAGCTTTCGGACCAGGTGTCTCAGACCAACCCTAGTTGATGGTAATGCTACCCATACCATCTACCGTTGGATATTTTAACCCCAAGGACCAGCTCCCTAGTCTTGAGTTTTGTTGGAAATTTCGTAACTGGTTATGGTTCATGAGAACCCTCACGTACTACATCGTACAATAACTTAGAAAAATATCCTATACCATCGTTCTTTACTTTTGATAACATGGGATCCATTGATCCTTTTGGTTATGCTACAGAACAATTATCCTTGATTCACAACAACCACCAACTGTGAACCATCGAAGTTGGGTGGATGCTATCCTTCTCGATGAGCATTATAATATGCCATCCTTCTTGATGGATTTGAAAGTCTATAATGTGCCATCCTTCTCGATGGAATTGGAAGTCTAAACTTAAGTATTTTTCTATGTTTTCTTATGAATTTAATATGTTTCCACTCTAAGTTTCAAGGTAGGTTACATGAACATCATGTTTTCCTTGTTTACAAGATTTTTTAAAGAAGTCATTTACACTCTTTAATAATATTTTACTAAACTTTGCTATATAAAAATTTTATGCTCCTATTCCTTTATATTTTCATCCAAGGAAAATAAACTAACATTCTATAACTTCCATTAATCAATTTTAAAGGTTCAACTAATCAAAAGATCTATAAATTTCAATAACCTATTTTAAAAGTTCAACTATTCAAATATCTAAAGATTAATATCTAAACAAATAAACATAATTAGGTATGCAAGATGATTATTGACAATGGTAGTTGTGAAAATATGGTTTCAAATGAAATGGTTGAGAAACTTAACTTAAAGTGTGAGAAGAACCCATATCCCTATTGCATATCATGGTTCAAGAAAGGAAATGAGGTAACTCTAGATAAGAGGTATTTGGTTAAGTTTTCAATTGGGAATACCTACAAGGACGAAGTGTGGTGTGATGTAATTCCTATGGATGCATATCACTTATTGTTGGGGAGGCCTTGGCAATATGATATGAAGGCTACCCATGATGGGGGAAGGAATACTTACACATTTTGAAAGGATGGAGTAAAAGTGGTCTTGTTACCACATAAGGAAGAAGGGCAAAGAAAAAAAACCTATTGACAACATCATATTGATTTGATCCAAGGTTCGAATAGTTGGAAAAGAGATTGATAGTAGAAAAGTTGCATGAGTTTGATAAGAGGAAATCACAAGAGCAGATTTCAACCAGAGGAGAATGATGCATGAGCCTATATTTTAGAGGGTTTTTTTAAAACAGGTTTTTAATTTTTTTTTTACTAAAAATGGAATTTTTTGACAAAAAAATAATTTGCCGAAAAGAAAATGATAATTACTAAAAAAGACAATTTGTGACGAAAAAATAATTTTTTGAAAATGGTAATTACTAAAAATGGAAATTTTTGATGAAAAAATAATTTGCTGAAAATAGCATTTACTTAAAAATGTAAATTTTGGTAGAAAAATCAATTTGCCGAAAATATAAATTTTTGTTTTTATTTTTAGGGTTTTAAGCTTTAGGGTTTTGTTTTAGGGTTTCTTTGGGGATATATATTCCCTTGGTATTGCATTGTAAAAGGAAAGTGAATCTAGGAATGAGAAAAGAAAACATTTATTGGTTTATTTCCATGTATTACAATTTTTATGTGAATGGAGGGTTTTACCGGTTATTTCTATTTATCACAGTTTTTATGTAAATGGAGGGTTTTATTGGTTTATTTTTATTTATCGTAATTTTTATGTGATGGGAGGCATTTTTTCTGACCTCTTGCACCTAGATTTACATCACCTATTCTATTTTCAATTTCCTTTAGAATGTTTAATGACCACAACTCTAATAGCAATCATAGCAATTTAATCCATATGGGTTGAATTGATATCATTTCCATTTGTGGATCAAAATATAGAGTCCATCACCTCAAAGATATTGTAGTTGGATTCCAAAACCATTTTTTATTAAGTATAAGTCTCACATCTTCTGTCGCTCTAAGGGTGAAGACTAACCATCCTTTAACCAAGAAATATAATCTTAGGACATATTCAAGAATAAGACCCCAAAATTTTTCAGTCTGCTTTCTTGTTGTTTATTATGAGCATAGTATTCCATAAAACCTTCCAATAAGGGTTTTGTCCTCCATTTCCAGACCCTAACTTAGAAGAATATCCTCCCTTAACTTCTTTCACTTTACATATTTTTTTCTTCTTTTAGCACTTGGAATTTCTTTCATTAGTCTTGATTGAGCTAGGTATCCCTATAATTTCTTCTAAATCTAGTCTTCGAACATGGGTTCTTGATGCTGATTCCTCATTTAGGTTATTTTCCTTAGTCCTTTAATTTCTTTGGTTGTTGTATAACTTTGTTGATATTATCTCTAAGAATTGTAGTTCTCCATCCTTAGCTTATAACTTTTTATCCATGTCATTCCTCCACATATTCAACAACTCTTTATCTATAAGGAAAATCTCATTTATTTCCAAAATGTCTTTTGTGAAAACTACTAGTTTCATTCCTCCCCGTTCCCCATAGTATTTCAAATCCTCCATGTTTCTTGTGTTTTTTATGATTCATCAAATATAATTCCATATTATACTTTCAATTTTCAAAATTGTGTTACTTAAAGAAAATACAAATTTTATTTTGATATATTCTATTTATCCTTCGTGTAGACATATTAATTTTGTTATAGGTCATTTTCTTGTTTGAATGTCCAAAGCATTTCTAAGACTAATATAAAGATTGCACAAGAATTCAAGAAAAAGTTATGCCATGCACACACTTAAGGTTGGTTTTACGAGTCAAACTCTATTCTTAATTTTGATGAGCACGTTGATATTGTCATTTGACCTAGCACACAACCTTCAAATTCTTAATTTATTAACATCTATTTTTTAAGCATCTTAGGATATCGATAAATTATCATATTACAACAAAAAGTTAATAATATTATTATGTGCAATTTTGTTAAAGCCTATTAAGTTATGAAGCATTTAAAAATATATACTCTACTTGCATAGAAGTAATTTTCCAAAACAAATATAAAAATTGGTATACCATTTTATTAAATAAGTTGTGTGGCTTCTATTAAGGACCACTTCCATATCAAAATTTGCCCATGGGATCCACATAAACCTTGTAGAATCTTATGACATCATTGCTCAAGATTTTACATGTGATGTTGATGTTATAGAGGAAGAAACACAAGACCCCTAAGAAGGCGGTCCTCGATAGAGTTGTGATATTGCTACCAGAGTTAGTATTGTACATGCAACTGCTAAAGTTTGAGGTCCATGTTGATGTCGTCCTTGCTAGGAAAATATTGATATCTAAGGGTAATAGCCAGAGAAGAAATAGAAGTAGGGTTTGTATGGATATGTAGGGCATGTAGAAGAAAATCATAGAGTAGATTGGATCAGATCTAGTCTTGAGGTCGAGTCCTACTACATGGACGTAACATCACTCCTTGCAATTATTATTGACAATGGCACTAGTTACACAAATATGGGTTTCACTGGCAATGTGGAACCATGCTTTATCATATCTATAATTATGGAAATGAATCATTTACAAGTCAATCTAGAGGCTCAAAAAAGGGAAGTTGGTTAGAACAACACAATGTAGGTTTCATGGCAATAAATGATTTCTTTATTGGTGATGAGGGTTTGTTTCGATCTCATTATATCAATACATACATACTCAATTATCCTATATGATATGGTAAAAAAATAATGAATATACAAGAGAAATAATATTTGAAATTTTTAATGTTCTAGGAATTTATATAATAGTGTAGGCTATCCTTGCTCTAGCTCTTGGGTATACAAATTCTAAGTGTGAAATGATAGGCATGGTTATCAATGCTTGAGATGGGATAATGTATGTTGTAATTGTAGTAGATGACTATGTGATTGGAAGCAACATCAAATAAATTGCTATTATTGAAAAGAAATAGCATTGTTTGTTCAACAACTTATGAGGGAAAGAGGTGAAAATATACCACCAGAATATTCATTGGAAGTGGCACATAATGAAACTACCCAATAATACAAAACCAACTTATCCCTATGAGGTAACAAAATAGGGTATTATTTTAAACTTGTTTATCATAATTTTTGAAATGGTCTTATAAAACATATTACAAAGGCTTACTAGATAAAAATTATCAAAATATTTTATCTCCCATTTCTTGAAAACTAATGCAATAGAGGTGGAATTAATCTCCCTTATCATAGCACTTTTCAATCCTCTTCAACTGCAACCAACATATCACTCTTCAATACATCGCAATTTTTTTGAAATAAAATTGTAGGAAATCCATCACAACTAGGTGCCTTTTTAGGATGAAAAGAGAAAAATACCTCATATAGATCCTCTATAGGGATATTCTTAATCAATCTTTGATTTTGTCCTTATGTGATAACTAATGGAATATTTTGTAAAAAATTACCTTGAGCTTCAGTATCTTACACAATATTTGACATAATATCTTAGAAATAATTAATTGTTTTCTTCCTAATATCTTCTTCTTTCTGAAATCTAGTCGATAATTTTCAATGTGTACTATGGTTAGGGTTTGTTTGCAGGAGCTTGACAGTGAACAGATTTAATTTTTGGAAAGTTTAAAATTTTACCAGAAGAGAAATTCCTTTGAAATCCAGTCGATAATTTTTAACGTACGCTGTGGTTAGGGTTTGTTCGTAGGAGCTTAATAGTGGACAGATCTGAGTTTCAAAGAGTTTAAAATTATACCAATAAAGGAATTTCTTCAAAATCTAGTTGATAATTTTCAACGTGCATTGTGGTTAGGGTTTGTTCACAAGAGCTTGATAGTGGGCAAATATGAGTTTCAAAGAGTTTAAAATTTTTATTGACAGAGGAATTCCTTCGAAATCCAATCGATAATTTTCAATTTACGATGTGGTTAGGGTTTATTTGTAGGAGCTTGATAGTGGGAAGATCTAAGTTTTGGCCAACAAAAATCAATTTTTGGCACCATACAGGTTTCCATTCTGGTTGTTCGATGACCTCTCATAGTGAAGAGTTTAAATTTTAGGTATTCCTTTGAAATCTAGTTGGTAACGAAATCCAATTGGTGAAGTTTTTTAAGAATGTTGATAGAATGAGAATTCAAGAATGCATGCTCTGGCGATTTGGCGGGAAAATTTTTGAGAAGGCGTCTGGTGTTGCTCGAGGGATTCTGGCCCGAAGATCTTGCCAGGGGCTTTGGGGGGTTGATTTTGAATTCATCTGAAGGTACATTCGTGGTCCGGGAGGGCCCGATGGGGTCTCCTCCAGTTTCTCCTCCTGGGAGAAAGACTTCATATGCTGAGAAGTTGAAAGATAACCCCTCGCCTTCCATTGATGGAGCTCAGCGGAATGCTTTTCAAACGATACTCAAGAATGTTGGCAATGGCCCAAATGCTCACCGCGTTAATGGATGCCTCCCGCAATCCACTTCCAGGCCTAAGATTGTTATAGAACCAATGCTGGTCGAAGATACAATCGTCTACCGAGCTAATCATGACTTGATCTGCAAATTCATGGGCATCCGACCCACACTAAATTTTTTGCATACCTGGGTTCGCCAGAACTGGGAGCCACACGGTGAGTACTCTTTATGGCCTATAAGCAATGGGTATTTCATCATTAGTTTCTCTTCTTTAGCAGATAGAAACAGAGCATTTGAATCAGAAAAGAGAAACCACGGACCAGCAGGGTTATTTGTCCAACCCTGGAGAGTGGGTTTCGATCCCCGCATCGAACCCACGGCTGTCCCGGTCTGGATTCGGCTGTACGCTCTCCCGATGGAGTTTTGGGGTGAGCAGGTGTTGGAACTAATAGGTAATTCCCTAGGCAGATTTTTAGGAGTCTCCAAAGATACCATAGAGGGAAATACAGCTGTCTTTGCCAGAATCTGTGTAGAGATGGACATTAGTCAGCCTCTACCAGCTGAGGTGGAACTTGAGCTAGCAGGAGTACCCTGGATCCAGCAGCTAGACTATGAGGCCCTACCTTTCAGGTGCCGAGTATGCCATAAGCATGGACATTTGGCAAGGTTTTGCCCAAACATCTTGAGCACAAAAACGGAGGTTCCGAGTGGAATGTCAAACCGCACTAGAGAGGGTAAGTCCAGTCCTGTCAATGAACCTTCTAGCAATTCTCCAGGTCCTGATGCTCAGAAGGATGGCTTTGAACAGGTGAAACGAAAGAGAAACAAAAAGAAAAATGGCAAGGAGCAGGTGCAGCTCAAGCCAAACAATCGGTATGAAATTTTTAAGTCATTAGTGGATCAGGAGGACCAAACCATGGAGGGAGTGGATGGGAATGGTGTGAATGACAACACTCCACCTCTTGTTTCTCCTTCTTTTACTCCTGTAGTAGAACAGGTGACTGTGCCAGCTGAGAATCTACAGTCAGAGAATCCAGGGGCATTGGTTATACACTCCCCAGCACAGCCGGCTATCAAAGATGTCACCATGGGAAATGCAGATAAGAACAGAGAAAGGCCTGCTTTAGGGATTACCCAGGTGGAGAAGAGATCTAGAAACAATAACTCTCAAGGAGCGGGAAGAAAATCCAATAAGGAACTACTAACAGCGCAAGGAGATAAGCTAATCAATGGAGGATTGGTGAGGACCATTGATTCTTACTGCTCTCAAGGTTTTCAATGATTATTCAATCTTGGAATGTTAGGGGTTTAAACAGTAGAACCCATCAATCTGCTGTTCAAAGACTCTTAGAAAACCGTAAAACAGACTTTTTGCTTCTTCAGGAGACCAAAATGTCTTTAGATATTATGAGTAAAACTGCTACTAAAATCTGGCGGGGTGCTGGCCATATGGATGTGGCTGCCCAAGGAGCTTCAGGTGGAATTGTTACCCTTTGGAACCCTCTGGATTGGACTGCTTTAGAACATATAGCTTGGAGGGGTGTTCTTACTTCTCTCTTCAGAAATAACTTCACTTATGAGCATGTCCTAATCACCAACTTTTACGGGGCCCAAGACCTAGATGGCCAGAGGCTCCAATGGGAAGCTGTTCACAACATGAGGGCATACAGGGAGTGTTATGACTGGATTATTGCAGGGGATTTTAATGCAAAATTATCTGTTCGTGACCAGGAAGGTGGCACCCCTATTTTGGATCCGGGGGACCGGCTTTGATTGCCCAAGTTCAGGCCTTTCATTTAGTGGACGTTCAAGGCCCTGGTGTTTTTTTCACTTGGACAAACAAGAGAAAGGAGCCACATAGCAGGAAGGTCAAGTTAGATCGCTTTTTGGTCTTGGAGGAGGCTTTTGTTAAATGGACTTTTAAGTTCCAGATTTTGGAGGGCCCTATTTCGGATCATTTTCCCATTTTGCTAGAGGGAGGGACTTCGAGAGGGCAGCACCATAGGCCTTTTAAATTTGAGAATTTTTGGTTACAAAAGGAGGACCTTCGACAGAAAATTACTCAATGGTGGACAGAAGGCCGTCCACCTTTTGGGACAGCAATGTTCAAATTTCATAAACAACTTCAATTTGTCAAACTTCAATTGAAACAGTGGAGGAAAGAAAACAAGTCGGATTTCCAGTCCCAAAGGGCCCCCTTGGTGGCTAGATGGGAGGAGGTTCAGAAACTTTTTAGGGAAGGATCAATTACTGAGCAACTCAAATTTGAAGATGATGAACTGCGTAAAGCGGTTGAGGCCATTGACAACCAAGAGGAGATATCTCTGGAAACAGAGGGCTAGAAATACTTGGTTATTAGAGGGGGACAGAAATACCAAATTTTTTCATCGGTCAGCTTGTGCTAGGAGACAGATGAACAATATGGAAGCTCTTAAAGATGAACATGGACATGCCTTCGATACTCTTCCTGGTATGCATTCCCATGCAATCGATTACTTTTCTAAACTTTTTAAGGAAAGTATGGAGCAGGATGTTGAGGCTCAGAACGAAGTTCTTAATGTTATTCCTTCTATTATCTCTGAAGAAGACAATCAGGCCATGCTTAGACCCATTGAAAGGGATGAATTGAGAAATGTGGTCTTTGGTATGAGTACTGGAAAATCTCCTGGTCCGGATGGCTTTCCTATTGAATTTTTTAGGCTTTACGGGACACCTTGGGGGAGGATGTTCTGGCTGTTGCTGAGGAATCCAGATCCAATCGAAGAATGCTCAGGGCGATCAATCACACCTTCATAGCTTTAATTCCAAAAGGGGAGGCGGGGACTCATATCTCTGATTTCAGGCCTATTGCTTTATGCAATGTGATTTACAAAATCATCACTAAGATAATGGCTGAGAGGCTTAAACCCCTGCTTCATAACATCATTTCTCCTGAACAAGGGGGCTTTGTTGAGGGAAGACAAATCTTGGATGGGGTGGTTTTGGCCCAGGAGGCCATCCATTCAATGCAAACTTCGGGCAATAAAGGAATGTTCATTAAACTGGATATGTCCAAGGCTTATGACCGGGTGGAGTGGTGCTTCTTGTCGAAAATGATGGCTGCCTTTGGCTTTTCTCAGGAATGGATTGATTGGGTTATGAGTTGTGTTTCTACACCCTCTTATTCTGTTCTCATCAAGGGCCTTCCCTCGCATCCTTTCGGTGCCACTCGTGGTCTTCGCCAGGGAGACCCTTGTTCTCCCTATCTCTTCCTTCTCTTGGCTGAAGGTTTGGGCAGACTGTTTCTGAGGAGAAGGCAACAAGGTCTGCTATCTGGTATCAAGGTTGGGGAGGAAACTTTGACTCACTTGCAATTTGTGGACGATACTGGCCTGGTTGGTGTGGCCACTCTTCGGGAAGCTAGAGGAATCAGAGATACTCTGAATATCTACCTAAGGGCTTCAAATCAGGTTCTAAATGACAGGAAGTCCAAAGTGGTCTTTTTCAATCTTGACCAACGGCTACAGGAGCGTGTTATTGAGATCCTGGGCTTCACAAGGACTTCTCTTCCAATTGTTTACCTGGGCGTTCCCCTTCATTTCAAAAAGTTAAAAATTGACATCTGGAAGAATCTGTTGGCAGGCATCAAAGACAGAATGAATCATTGGGCTCATAAATGGTTAAGCTACGGGGGTAGATTAACCTTCCTGCAGTCAGTTATACAGGCTTTGCCGATCTATAAATTCTCAATTCTGGCTGCCCCTCTTACCATATGGAAAGAGCTGGACAAAATGGCTAGAAGATTTTTATGGGAAGGCGCAAAAGGGAAGAAAATATGGGCTTTGGTTGGGTGGGACAAAGTTACCCAGCCTAAGGACAAAGGAGGGCTGGGCATGAAAAGTTCTAAGCTTAATAACGAGCCTTGGGTGGAAAAGCTGTATTGGAGGTGGATTTCTCGGCCAACCTCCCTCTTCGACGAGAATTCTTTCCAGTAAATATTTGGGGCATGTTCATCCCAATGAGGTGGGTCGCTTTCCCTTGGAAGGTACTGGATCCTTAGTGTGGCAGACTCTCAAGCTTGGGTCCCAGATTATCAAAGATCAATTATTCTGGAAAGTGGGGAGAGGAGACAAGGCTCGTTTCTGGACTGACTCTTGGGACCAACATCCGCCCATTATTGTCATGTTCCCTGAGCTACAACCAATCATGACCGCCTTAGAAGCCCAGGGCTGGATCCATATTGATAATTATCTACACACCAGTCAATTGGGGGGGTATAAATTTAAAAAGTTTAAGCGGTGGGAGGAGTGGCCAATTACTGTCTCTCCGGAGTTGGCGCCCATCCTGCATAAAATCTTGTCAGAAAGGTTCCTCACGGGGAGGGATGAGGAAGATGAATTAGCCTGGGGCTATGGAAGCCTTGGGGTCTACTCAGTTAAGGCTGGATATGAAGAGATCCTCCCTGAGCCTCCCCCACACTCTTTTTCGGTTCAGCATTGGAGAAGGATTTGGCATTCAAAGGGCTGGCCGAAAGTGAATTTCTTTGCTTGGCAACTTATGCATAATGGACTTCTCACCTTTGACAATCTCAGACGTAGGGGTTTCAATGGCCCCTCTCAATGTGCTTTATGCCTCCAACATGAGGAAACTGCAGATCACTTGTTGTTTGAGTGCCCTTTTACTCATCAGATTTGGGAATGCTGGTTCTCTCAATTTAAACTCCAGGCTAATGGTGTTTTCAATCGTACCAATATTTGGGAAAAATGGAAAAGGGGCAGGTTCAAATCCATAGCTCTCCGAACTGGCTGGCAGTTAGGCTTTCTCTTCATTTGGTGGCAAGTTTGGTTGGAGAGAAACGCTCGGATCTTTAGAGACACTTTCTCCTCGATTGACGGCGTTTGGCAGGTCATCTGGAGCAAAGTCACAGAAACTGTTGCTATTTATGTTGATGAAGAGAATCAGGCAGCTCTTGGGCATCTTGAAGAGGGGGTTGAGGGACATGAGGGGCAAGGCAGAGCATCTTGGAAACCTCCCCCAGTTGGCTGGATAAAGATCAATACTGATGGGGCTGCAAAAGGCAACCCGGGCAGCGCAGGAATTGGTGTTGTCTGTCGGGATCACTCGAGTGCGGTTCTTTACTGGGAATTGCGGGGATTGGGCAGAGCCACGAACAATGAAGCTGAAGCCTTTGCCATTAAGTCAGCGTCTATCTGGGCTGTTAAGCAGGGTTATCGGAGGATAATTCTTGAATCAGATTCTCAAGTCCTGATCGGCGCTCTTGATTGCTTGTAGAATTTCTCATTAAAAGCTTGGAGACTGCGGATTTTGATATCCCAAATCAAGGAGTTATGGAGGGAGTTAGATGATGTTATCCCTGTGTATGTGAGTAGAAATTTGAACACGGTAGCTGACTTCCTTGCGAAGATGGGTGCTGAGAAAGAGGTAGGTGTTCAGCTGCACAGTGATATGCCTATGATAGATGAAGAGATTCGGAGTGGTCTGGAACGATCCCTGCATCCATGAGCTCAAAAATGGCTAAGGTTAGTTTTTGTCGCGATATCGTGACATATTGCGCCGTCGCGACCTTGTTTGGAAAGCTGTCGCGATTTCGCGACATGCTGCTCTGTCGCGACCTTTCCTGGACAATTGTCGCGATTTCGCTACCTATTTTGTTGCCGCGGCCTTGGGAGGAAAATTGTCGCGATTTCGTGACTTGTTGCGTCGTCGCGGTCTTTGATGAGAAGGTGTCGCGATTTCGCGACCTTTTTTGTTGGTTCTGCTGCTGGAGGAAAGTCGTCGCGATTTCGCGACGCTTTGAGAAAAATTGCGTGAAGGGGAAAAACCGTCGCGATATCGCGACATTTTTTGTGAAAAGCTACTCAAAGGAAAATTTGTCGCGATTTCGTGCCATTTTTGAGGAAAGGACGCAAAGGGGCAAACTTGTAGCGATTTCGCGACAGTTCTGGAGAACAAACTTCATGAAGGATAAACGTCGCGATTTCGCGACTAGTTTGAGAAAAGGGCACCACGGGGAGAACATGTCGCGATTTCGCGACCTTTTTTGTCGGTTCTGCTGCTGGAGGAAAGTCGTCGCGATTTCGCGACGCTTTGAGCAAAATTGCGTTAAGGGGAAAAACCGTCGCGATATCGCGACATTTTTTGTGAAAAGCTTCTCAAAGGATAATTTGTCGCGATTTCGCGTCATTTTTGAGGAAAGGAAGCAAAGGGGCAAACTTGTAGCGATTTCGTGACAGTTTTGGAGAACAAACTTCATGAAGGATAAACGTCGCGATTTCGCGACTAGTTTGAGAAAAGGGCACCACGGGGAGAACATGTCGCGATTTCGTGACACTTTTGCGGAAGGGGCGCCCAATGGAATTCTTGTCGCGATATCGCGACACTTCCGGCCAACTGGTGCTTTAAGGAAAAGTCGTCGCGATATCGCGACACTTTCTCAAGGTTGCTGTCAAAGGGAGAACTCGTCGCGATTTCGCGACAATTTTGGTGAGCAGGTGCCTTCTGGCTTTCTCGTCGCGATTTCGCGACGTTTTTGGCGTTTGGGTGCTTTGGAGCTGTGTTGTCGCGATTTCGTGACACTTTTTGAGTTGTGTGGCCTCGGCGCAGTTTTGTCGCGATGTCGCGACATGTCGCGATTTCGCGACATGTCGCGTTTTCGCGACCGGTTGTCGTGGCGCGGCGGTTGTTAGGTTTGGTGTCGCGATTTCGTGACTTGTCGCGTTTTCGCGACTTGTCGCATTTTCGCGCCCTTTGTTCTTCTGGTTTCTTTGCTCTTGGTTGGGATGCCCATTCTCCCTCTTGTAACTGTAATTTGTTTTAATGCAAGCTTTTTTCAAATTTTTCAAAAAAAAAAAGAATGTTGATAGCACAAGAGGAAGTCCATCTCTGCTTTTGCCACAAGGTGATATTTAGGGCTACAATCAATATTTGCAAGTTTTTTTCTAAGTTGGAGAGATAAGTACTTGGAAAATTAAAAATATAAAAAATTAAAAAGGGTTTCAAGCTGGTGAGAAATTTTTTTTGATGATCAATGATGGCAATGGTGTCTATGATTGAAGCAACAAGCGATGGTGATACAACTGTTGATGGTAATGGTGGTGGTGGAGGCAGATCTATGACTTTGGATAATATTGAGGTAATCATGGGATTTGGTGTGTGTGTTAGGAGTGAACTTGTGATCCTTGATGGAGGTGGGGGTCCCTCAAAGAAATGTGGAGGGAGAGATCTAAATTTAGTTGTTAAGACATCACAAGATCAAAATGGATCCAAGCATGTTTCCTCCTCTCACTCCTTTGCAACCCTTTTAAAAATATAGTTTCTTCTGGGTCTCCCCCTCGCCCTAAGATCAATATATGCCCTTCTCAAGGTGCCCTACGAATTTCATTGGAGCTTGTTTCCTTCCTTGTGGACAAGGATTTTCATTTTGTTAAGGGAAAATTTTTAGGGCCTTGCCCTGACATGGAGTCAATTTGTAAATGAGCCATTAACCATCAACTTTATTAAGGATCCATAGACTTGGTTGCCTTTCATAGGGAGTTTTTTCTAATCCATCTGAATAACCCCATTGATTCAAGTGGAATCCTATCAGGTGGACTATGGTTCTACGATTAAAGAGAGATTTTTCTTAGGAAATAGAGTGTAGATTTCGATCTAGAGACTCAGAAAACTAGCTTTGATATTTGTTTACCTTTTGGATATTCCTCTCTATTTACGAGATGAGGACATTTTGAAAATAATTACCTGGGACATTAGTGAGTTCATCAGTCTTTATCTACCTACCAAATACAAGATCCACATGGTCCATGCCCACATGTGTGTCAATGATAACCTTAATTTCTCTCTTCCTTTTTCCATTGAGCTAATTTTAGATGAGATCTCCAAGACTCAAATCATAGAATATGAGAACAAGCCAACCTTCTATTCTAGGTACTCCAAGCAAGGTCACCTCAGCTCTCAATGTTGGATGTCTAAGGTTTCTAAGGTGCCTTCCACCAAAAAACCTTTAGGAGAAAGGTTTTAGCAGCAACAACGTTCCCACAATCGATCTAAATATTCTTCTTTGGTGGGCTCCAAGCCCCCTCATTTTGGTACTAAAGTTTTTTCAAATTATGAGATTCCTTCTCTAGGTATGTTAGGGGAGGCTTTGAACGACCTGGTCAAAGATTTATCATTCATTGCTCAAATTTATTGGGGGATCTATAGGTCAAGCTCTCCAAGATGTTCCTCAAGTCAACATCTCTTCCTCCTTTAAGGTATGCCCTCCAAATTTTATTTTCAATCCTTTTTTTCTATGTCTATTCCTAAGGTTCCTCCTTTTTTTGAGAATGTTGCTCCTCAAAGCCCTCCTCCACAGAGCCTTCCTTCCCCTAAAGGCCTTCTCGGTCCTTCCCATGTAAAAATATTCCCAGTAATATTTTTTCCTCGAGCCCCCCTTTCACTAGAAATAAAAAGGCTCCATGCTAATGCCATTTTAGAAAATAAACAAGGTTGTCCTTCCTCTCAGCTCATTAGAAATAGAGAATATTATAAGGACATTCCCAATGGAACTCAACTCACTTTGAGTCTCTCCTCCAAGGAAAACCTTATTTTAAATCCCCTTGAAAATGATACCGGATCCAAATTTCCCTCTTCACAAGGAACAAGGAAAAGATCTTATAGAATATCCAAATAAATATCCTCTCATGGAATGTGAGACATCTCAATGGACACAATAAACAAAATTTGGTTAAGTCCATGAGGAATGACCTTAAACCAAACATTTTATTCTTGCAAGAATCAAAACTAGATACCCAAAATGCTTAATGTATTTCCAAATACATATGAAAAAACTATGAAATCCTCATAAGCACTACCAATGGAGCCTCTAAAGGTCTGTTATGTTTGTGGGATCCAAATTTTGTTTAAGGTAGACTCTTGTTTGTGGTAGAAAACTACATGAACATCATGTTCTTTAGTAAGGACTATCATTGCAAATGTGTTTTATCAAATATTTATGCTCCAAACTTCCCATTTGGGAGATTTCATCTTTGGAACAATCTTAGTCAGATGAGAGAGATTTTTTATAATGAGGTTTGGATGCTGTCTAGATATTTTATTTCTCCCTTATTTCCCACTGATAAGAAAGGAGGATCTAAAATAATAGTTAATTCCTATGAGGATTTTTCTTCATTTGTGGATGCAAATGAACTCATGGATATCCAACTCAAAGGTCCAAAATTCACCTGGAGCAATCGTAGAAAGGGTGACCAACTTATTCAAATAAGGCTTGATAGATTCCTAATATCCATTAACAACATCTACCCCTTTGGACATGTTGTCATTCGTTCTCTGTCTTGAATATATTCTCATTACAACCCCCTTCTGTCATGACCCTCCCTTGGTAGACTCTTTATATGGATGAATTTATGTTTTGATGTGCTTGCTTTATTTAAGGAATGATTGATCCTTTCATGGCTAGTGAGAAAAAAATTTGTAATGTAGAAAAAATGATATATTCTATTGAAGAAATGACTTATTATTTTATGTGTTGAGTATGCATATCATTTATATAATGGAAGACTGATGTGGCTATTTGGATTTTGAAAGGTTATATTGTGTATGGGTATCTAACGAAATATTGTAGTTATTTATTCCAAGCAAGTGTAACTTAAAGATATACCTAGACTAATGCCTTGACATGTATTTTCCTTGTGATGAATATTAAACTCCTTGTGCACCGGGTAAGCTAGTGAAGTACAATCATGTGAAGACCCGATTTTGTGTTATATGGGTAATGTATTTACTTCCAATAAGGGACTAACTCAACTTTATTATCATGGTGGTTGTTAAGCCATAATGGGATGAGTGATCTAGAGCTTTTCAACTTGCCACATCAAAGCAAATTCGATGACCTCAACTAAATAGGGTGAAGTGGAAAGGAAGAATAGATAAAAAATGGTGGACGAGAGTGGGGGTGTAACGACTTGACCACTGGTTGAGATCAATGAAGATGGGAAAAAGGAAGAAGTCATAGAGAAATTTTATTTTAATGGGTTGGAGAAGAAATGCAGGAGGAAATGACAGAGCTCAGTGGAATTGAAAGACGAATGACAGTTGAAACCTAGTGATTTAGAAGGAAAAGAGAAACTACTATATGCAAGTAACAGGTAGATACTCTCATTTATGTTTTATTGTTATTCAAAAGAAATCGTTTAAATGTAGTTGTTTAGATAGATCAACGTTGGTTGGGTTTCCTTGGTGAAGGAATCTCTATGTATCTCAACGATATTAGAGTTCCATAGAATGAAGAAACTTCCTATTATTGTTGTATGTGATAGATAAGTATAGTGTTACTAGGGGAAGTTTGAGGAAGGAGTTGTTGTATAGATTTATGTACTGTTATGTTCAGTAGCTTTCCCTATAAGGATAGATAAGAGGAACCTCATATCGAGATGGACTGGGAATATAACCCATGTTTGACAAACTGCAAACTGTTGGACGTTACCTGATGAGTAAGCACTGCAAACATGGGGTGGAATCTAATTAAACCCTTTTGAATTTATTGGAGGGTCCAAAGTACTCCTGTATTGGTTAACTTTAGCAATGGTCAGAGTAATCTCTATGAGCTAACATATCTTAAGTTACCTTGGAGTTACCTATTCTATCTTCTGTGATCACGGTAGTATGGCATGCTAGCATGGTTGTAACTCTGTGTAACATTGGAGTTGGTAAGTAAGCATAAATTATTTTGGGAAGGTTATTATGCTCTCACCTTTCATCGGGTTTAGGAATGACGTCTTCAACATCTTAGTGGTTGTGTTTTAAATTTAAGATGTTTATTTCATTGGAATGATAGTTGGTGCTATCATTGTGTTAGAAAGACCCATTAAGGGAGAGTTAGATGTAGATAACCTCTATGATGTCCCAACTAAAGGAGATTCTAGGTGTAATGCTCAATAAGGAGTTTTAGGTGGTTTTAGCCATTGTTTCAAGCCATAGATTACATCGGTTTAGAGTTAAGCCAATAAGATTCATGAGGTAGCATGATTGAGACTCATCAGTTGCGCTCAGAGGGAATGAGCGTAGTTGATTCGTAGTCTTCATTTATATTAGATCTGAGTTAAGATGCTTGAACTAAATAGGTTGGACCTTGGTATCATCATAGGGATAAGGAGAGTCTAGCATGTGGTAGACCGAAATTCCTAAAAGAGTTTTACAAATTAGAGTAACCATATTAGTAGAGAATGAATGGGGATTACACTTTTCTCCAGGAGTGGAATGAAACAACAATCATTTGAAATATTGTAAACCTCTTAGAGATTAGGAGAAATATTAGAGATGAATTTATGAATGCTTTCTCTCATTTTGTAACTAGAATTATTGGAAACAAAATTTAGTCTACCTTCTATTGACTAACTAGAGTCGAAAGTAGTGAATGAAATGATAATGTGGATTGTTGATTCTTTTTGTAGCGCAAAGGTAGATATGAAAGGTGTTGTAAATACCTATGTTTGAGCATATGAAGTTTACCATGTGTATGAAATGAATGATTATTTTAGATTGGTAAGCTTGGAGATGTATAATATTTTATCTTTAAAGAGAGTAGAGGCAATTGAAAGTGACTCTATCTCATTGTACGTATTCAACCATTTTGGGAGAATAATAAAAGAGTATAGATTTTAATGCTAGGTTTTCCCCATGCGGGGGTTTCTCCTAGGGTAAATAAATTATGTTGTGTGTGGATTTTATATGGGATTCTCTTGTTGGATGTACCTTTGCTATATGTTAGTTAAAGTAATTAAATGATGTCCATGGATGATGAAGTTCTTTTAAATGGTTATGTTTCTATCTTGCTATTTGTTAAAGGAAGGATTTTTATTTGAAAAATGTACTAATGGAAATTATATTAAAAGAATGTACTTCTACCCAAATGATTGGTTAGATGGTGAGTACTTTAAAAAAAATAGTAAGTTAAATAATGAATGTTGTGGGTGTTATGGTATAAGTAAAAACAAAGGGAAAATAAAGAAACTCATATTGTTTTCTTATTAAGTGGATGCCTATCAACTTCCATTGTGGATATTGCTTTTATGAGGATTTAATCAGATAGGGTTTGGTTAAGTAATATTTTAAGCAATAATATTAAAAGTGTTAATCAGTTCTTATATCAAAGTTGATAGAGGGTATTAATGAAAACTAGGAATGAGGCTTATGGGAAGGTCTAGCTCAAAATGACATGATATGGATAGATAACCCTTACATGCATCTACCACCCACATAGAAGGACTTATGTGGAGTAGAATCTTAGCATACCCCTTCAAAGGAATGAAGGGATGGTCAACACTAGATCATTTGATCCATGAGAGGGATAGGTTGACCATTTGTATAAGACACCTAGTGCTCTTGCATTGCTTGAATTATGTAAGGGTAGGGATGGGTGTGCCTCAAGGAAGGTCTAGAAGGATAAAATGATAGAGACCCTTTTAAAAAAATTGGAATGAGAATTGAGTGGTAGTTGACATTTGGTATCAGAGCATGGTTCATAGTGGGAAAGGTTCACTATGTAGAAAATAGTTTTGATATGTGATAGGAAGCATACCTATGAAGGAAATGACCCTACCAATAGAACACCTATTAGAAGTAAATCTGTTGAATTGCTTGAGATGATAGGGTAAATGATTATTAGTAAGAAGAGCAATTTGAAAGACTAATTGCTAATGAATTCTTACTACCTCTTTTGTGTATGGCTAGGGATAATACCACCAAAGAGAAGAAGAGGAAGTGCTACCCCATTGACAAGGCATACATGATAGACTAATGTGGAGGATAGGAATCCAAAAGTGGGTTTAGGGAACCCTAGTGATGAAAGGGAAAATCCTAGTAATGAGAGTCTCACTGAGATAGTGGCTCTACTTTGAGAATAGGTAGAAACCCAAAAATAGTTGTTGGATGTCATGTTGAGTTGAGAAACACAGGTGGGTAACCCTAGAGTGAGTCAACCAAATGAACCTCTTACCGAGGCACAATAGGCTAGGGTCCAATTAGAGGCCAAGTTGGGCAAGGAAATGAAATATTTGAAATATTCCAAGTTTAATGGAGAGGAATATGGTGATAAGGTCGAGGTATGGTTGAAGGAAATAGAAACCTATTGCACTATGAAGAATTTTTCCTTAGGCACTCAAACATATTATGCCACACTGCATCTGCAAGGTGATGGTCTAGCTTGGTGGGAAGTGTTTAGTGATGAACTGGGTCTTGAGGTAGTAGTTGACCTAAAATAGGAAGATTTTGTAAAAGCCTTCAAAGATATATTTCTCATGGAACACTTTTATTCCCAAAAATTTGAGGAATTCACTAGACTTCACCAAGGAACTAGGACAGTGGAAAAGTATTATCAAATATTTGTCAAACTAATGAAATATGTACCTGCTTATAACGAGAAAATGAAGGTCCATAAGTTTATATTGGGAGTAGATCCTAGAATAGGACAAGAAGTGGATATGCAGGAACCTATTACTCTATAGAAGGCCTATGATCTAGCTAGGAAAGTGAAAACATATCTCAAACCCTACTTTGATTATGAAATATTAGATGAAGAGGGTAGAGAGGCACTAAGAAAGAGAAATAGTGCAGGTTTTGTAAAATGGAAAGAGAAACAAGAAAGCAAGAACTTCTCTCAATAGGACCAAGGAAATGATAGGAAGAAAGGGAAGTTTAGGAAAAGGTTCTAGGGGAAGAACCGAAACAACAACAAGGGTAACAACAGATAGTTACAGGGACAAGACTAATTCTCCATCTATGGAAAAAGTAGAAGAGGGACAGAAGCAAAAAGAACATCTAGGGCCAAAAGAAGGATGTTATATTTGTAGAGGATCACATTATGCTTCTAATTATCCATGGAGAATAGAAATGAATTCCAAAGGAAAGGAACCAATGTACAAAGAAACTACACCTAGAGAGCCCACACACAAGATTTATGCAACTACAAGAAACCAAAATCTTGATGGTCAAGCCATGCCACTAGTGATTAAAGGTAAGATTTTTGGTAGGAATGTTAAAATATTGATTGATAGTGGTGCTACAGATAGTTTTATTTCCACTAGTTTAGCTAAATATATTTTAGAAAGTGCCAAGAATCTTGGCTCAGGGGTGGAAGGTCGAGTATGGTTCAGGATAAACCTACTCCATTAATCAATGTTACCCTATGGCAAAAATTGATTTACCTAGTGGAACAACTATAGGATGCTTGTATGTAGCTCCTCTACATGCTTTTGATATAATCCTAGGAATGGATTGGCTACAAGTACATAAAGCAATACTCAACTTTCAAGATGTTAGAAATAGATTATATTACATCATTTGGGTCATGTAAATGTACCTTCCTAGGTACATACTTAGGACATTAGATTACTTTAGGGGGAAGTTATCTAGTTACTTCATGCAATGTAATAAATGCACAAGTGTCAATGTGCAAGTTGTATATGTGCAAGGTGTCCCTTGCATAACTAGGTAGAGTGTTGGCCAAGGAACCTATCTTCCTATATAAAAAGGGCCTCATTGTAACAAGTAGGATATAGAGAAGCTCAGAGTATATTCATAGGTAGTAGCATAGTGTTGTGTAGATCACCATATATTGGTGATGGGTGCAATGTAGTCTAGTAGCTTTGTTCATGGAGTGTCCATTTCCTCCATAGCTACATTGTATTCATTTCTATCATTTCTATTTATAGCATATTTTAGTCATCTCGTAGATTTACTTTCTTTCATATTATTCTGCATCTTGTGATTGCTATCTCCCATTGCATACTACATCAAAAGCTAACAATGGTATCAGAGCCATGGTAGATCTAGCCATAGTAGATCAATAGGAAAACCACCATTATCATTGAGCCTAAGTTTTTTGTCAACCTGATGCATTGCTGGACTAGCCACTATCAAAAACTCTCAGAAGAGTCTAGGTGGTAGAATTAGGGAGAGCCACAAGTGAGGACTAAAATAAATCTTAGTTCCAAAAATACTGAGATTACATTTGGCTAGAGTCTTTCCATAGAGTTGTAGGAAAAACTTATGAAGACTAGGACTCAACATTCAATCCACTAGATTGACAAATCAACTAGTGAAGATCATTCAGGATATCTAGAATTTGTTAACTATTGCCCAAAGTTTCTTTTGTTGTAGAAAATTAATTCTTAGATGATTGGGACTCCTCCTACAATAGAAAGCTAGGAGACTTCAACTTCATTGCCCAAAGGTTGGCATGCCTTCATAGTGTAGAGATTAGTTCCTTATGCAAGAAAAGAATACTATGAAAGAAGACTTCTGGAGAAGAGTCATGGTGAAGTTAGGAGACTGGAGATCTCCATTGCTAGATTGAGAACTTCATAGAAGAAGAAAAGGCCATAGAAGCCTTGATCTAGAAGAAAATGCCATAGAAGCCTTGATCCAAAAGAAAAGGCCATAGAAGCCTTGATCAGAAGAAAAGGCCACAAAAAAGAAAAGCCAAAAGCCTTGATAAAAAAAAGGCCACAAAAGCCTTGATTAAAAAAGCCTAGAAGCCTTGATACTAAAAAAGGCCACAAAACCTTGATCCTAAAGAAGACTCCAAAAGAGAGTATCTGATTCAGAAGTAGATTAAGATTTTAATACTAATACTTTATTGCAAGGAAAGGAGATTCAATGAGTTGGAAACTTCCTACAAGAAATTTAGGAAGAGTATCTTCTTTAAAATCAATCCAACACCTAAAGAAAAATTGAAGGTAAAGAGATTAGGAGAATATCTCATTGAAGAACTTCTAATCTTGGAAGAAGAAGGACTAGGAGAGTCCTACTCAAATCCAAAAGTAAATCAAATATCTAGAAGAAGATCTCACCACCAACACTTCCAAGAGTAGAAGGTTGAAGAAAAGTCTCAAGGAAGACCAAAAGAAGCTGCAAGATCAAAGACCTTGGGAGGTCTCAATGAGCATCCAGTAAAAGGCTTGGAGAGCCTTACTAAAGAAATCATCAAAGGAGAACTCATTGGAGAAATTCACTACAGAAATAGTGAAATATTTGGGACAATTATCACCATCCAAAAACAAGCCCAAAAGAAGAAGAATTTGGTAAGGAGTACCAAATATTATAAGACCTCAAGACATTCAAAATCTTGAGAAGAAGATCCTGCTTGAAGTTAGAATTTGACAAGAAGACTTGAAGATAAGAGAAGCCTACCAAATCCAAGAGATTTGAAGATTACCTCTCACAAAAGAAGGCATTATTTGCTAAGATAAAGACTTCTAAAAATCTAAAAAAGAGGAGACTACAAGAGGAGAACAAGCCACCAAATCCTAGGCTCGTGAAAGAAAGTTCAAGACCATATTTTGGTGAAGAAGGAGCTGTTTAGGATACCTACAAAGAGCTGCAAGATCTTACTCAAGGCAACAACTTGGTGATCTTAAACCAAGATCTACATCCTCTATAAAAATTTTAGAAAAAGGTAAGCAACTATTGGTGCAAGTAGATTCATTAATTGGATTACTTATCAAATTCATTGGAGCACCTTATTTGGATTAAAGTTGCAAGAAGAAAATTGGATTATAGTCTTCAAAAGTGCAAAAAGAGAAAAGTTCCTTTTAAGGTTCATTTGCACATTAGGAGTTGATTAGATTTTAGAATTACATCTATCAACTACCTATCATCTACTTTGGAAAGAAAAAGAAGACTAAGACCTACAATATTAATTGTAGTGAAATTGAAGGTTCATTTCAAATTATTCTTGATTAGTTGCGATAAATTGATTAAGTGCATTATTTTGAGAGTTGATTGGAGTGATAAGGTGAAATTGTTAGTGCAAGATTATTAGATTCATTTGCACTATTCTATTGAAAGGACACAAAATCAAAATTTGACAAAGTGTCTAAAGACACTATTAGTGCACAAAAATCTGAAACATAGTGGTCAAGTGAAGCCACTAAAATAGGTTAGAATCCTCAAAACTTGCAGAAGAAGACGACTAACCAAAATCTGAAATAGAATATTCAAATATTGAGACTTGGTGAGTCTCAAATCCAAAGCATTACAAGGTTAGTTGCAAGGAGAAAAGTGCAAAAATTGCATAAATAAGGAGCTTCTATACTTATCTAAGCTTGATTTACAAAATATCCAAGAAAAAGGAAGGTTCTAATCAAAAACAACCTCAAAACCCCTACATTGCATTCAAAATTTCCAAAAACAAAAAATCAGACCTAAAAGTGCAAAAGAGGGTGCAATAAAGTATATTATACACAAATTTGTTACATTGTATTGCACTATCCTAATTATTTATCAGGAAAGAAGGAATTTAGGTGCCTCAAAGCACAATATTCTAAGAAGAGCCAACGAATACCAAGCATAAAAAGCCTCTCAAAAGGGCTCACATCATGCATAGGTTGGAAACCATAATAGGTAACCTCAAAGCAAAGAAGGTGTCACATTGCTCACTAAAGGAGACAAATCCAACAACATATAAGCAAGGGAAATCAAAGCAAGAAAATTGGAATCATACGTCCAATCAAGGAGCATTCAATACCATCATTGGAGCATCAAGAAGTCTCCACCAAAGCATTCAATCCATTCAACACCAAATTCACCAAAGCTCCACCATAAGCATTGCTTGGCTAGAACCATCTCAACACCATCAAAATACAACAAGGAAGAAGGTGGAAAAGTACATTGAAAAGCTTACAAGAAGGTATTGATAAGACTAGGGCATGCAAGTACCACTTGTCATTCTCCAAAAGAAACCCTAAACACCCTCAAAGGTACATTGGAATTTCACACATGTGAGAAAAATGTTACAACATCTCTTTGGCACCCATAGTCCACGTGGAAGAGGAGTTACATTCAGCCATAGGTATTATAAAGGAAGCCTTATGGATAACACACTATGAAGGAATAAAAATGCTTCAGACATTACACTTGTAACAAATGTCCAAGAGCATATTTGAAGCATTGAATGTAACCATTGTGACACTTGTCACTCATCAAAATATTGATCACCTATTAAAGGCACATTGGACCAGGAGAACTAGCATTAAAGCATTAATAAAAAGAATGAAGCAAGGTGGAAGAGCCTTTAATCTCTAGTCAAAGAAGTCAAAGGAAAAAGGAATAGTTGAAGATTAAATCCAAGATTTCCATTAGAGGGAATGGTCAAAGCAAAGACACTCACATTACCATATCACATCATTATTCAATATTACAAGGTGAGATTTATTCCCTACTTTAATGTGCTTTCATTTAAGGGAGTTATAAGGTTGATAAACCAAGGTTAAACTTAGAAGAAATTAACCATATTGAAAACAAAGCATCAAAGGGAATAATTTATCAAATTAATATAATATTTGCAATATTAACCATAGGAGAAATAAGGATTTCTACTAGAAATTAATTTTTAAATATTTGCAAATATTATTGTGTTCTAATTTTCTATATTTGGGAGCTATAAGGGTTACAACACCAAATTAGGTTATTAAAAATTAGAAACACTAAAATCAAATCCTAAGGGATATTAAAAGAGGTTATTAAAGTTTTTTTAGTTGAAATTTATAATATTCTTGTCTCAAAATTTCTCAAAAGGAAAAAGAAATCCAACATTAAAACCTCTTCAAAATTGAAAAGTGCTTAGTTAATAGGAGTAATAAGGTGATAGAAAAGTTGATTTTTGATATTTACAAAACTTTACAAAATCAACCAAAAATTGAACTACAATTTACAAAAGCACTATCCTCCAAAAACACTAGGGAGTCATAAGGCATTCTACAAAACTTGGTAATATCAACATTTATCAAAGATTATCAAGTTCTAAATCCATTGGGAAGATATAAGCTTTCTAAAAACCTAAAATCCCATTAGGTGTATATACTCTCATTACTAGGGAGACATAAGAACCTACAAACCTAAGGATTAATAAAGTTTTATCAAATCAAGCTTATATACTTCATTAGGGATCATATATCCTAATATAGGAGTCATAAGGTAGACTAAAAAAAATCCTATCTCATTTTTCAATTCTACTTTCAAATGGAAAAGGAATATCATCTGAATGTAAAATTGCTCCAAGAACCATAAAAATGAAAACATTGGTACATTGACTAGATCATCATATGAGAAGAAATATACAATGGTTTGACTACCTTGAAGTTATTAAAGGCTACAAACTAAGAATTGAGATAGCCAAACTTATCCTATACATGGATATGGATGTGTAACACCTAGAAATCATTTCCAAATCTTCTACTACAAAAAGTATTGTATACTTCGATTAACATTCAATCTCATTTTTGTAAGAAGTTAGTAGAAAACAACTATATGATCAACTTTGGATATATGGATGGAATCAATACATGTCTCATCATGAATCAAGGTGAAATAAAACAACAAGATCAATCCATGGAAATACATATATCCTAGACTCAATGGAAATATCACAAGATATTATGGTGTTTCAAAATGATGCTAACATATTTTTAGAGGAACAAGTTGGAGAAAATGAAGAACTAGTACACCACAAAGGTAAGCATAGAAGAATAAAAATCAAGAATATGAGAGGACAATTGCACCATGCTCTACTCAGTCATAAAAAATCAGAACCAAATGAAGATACTCATAAAGAGAACAATAAAGGTGGCTAGATAGAAGATAAGGATGATGAACCTAAACAAGCCAAAGATCATTCAATGGAAGAAGATCCACATTGAAGACTAAAGTCTTCAATACCCAAATAATGTAATACAAGGGGTATTAGAAATAGATAATATTACATCATTTGGGTCATGTAAATGTACCTTCCTAGGTACATACTTAGGACATTAGATTACTTTAGGGGGAAGTTATCTAGTTACTTAATGCAATGTAATAAATGCACAAGTGTCAATGTGCAAGGTGTCCCTTGCATAGCTAGGTAGAGTGTTGGCCAAGGAACCTATCTTCCTATATAAAAAGGGCCTCATTGTAACAAGTAGAATATAGAGAATCTTAGAGCATATTCATAGGTAGTAGCATAGTGTTATGTAGATCACCATATATTGGTGATGGATGCAATGTAGTCCAGTAGCTTTGTTCATGGAGTGTCCATTTCCTCCATAGCTACATTGTATTCATTTTCATCATTTCTATTTATAGCATATTTTAGTCATCTCATAAATTTACTTTCTTTCATATTATTTTGCATCTTGTGAATACTATCTCCCATTGCATACTACATCAAAAGCTAACACAAGATAGATGGATTGAGTACACAGATGATAGGGGTGTTATGCGTAGGATGTATAGTCTATAGGGGATTTTTCAACCTCAAATATTATCAACAATGCAACTTAAGAAGGCCATAAAGAAAGGAGGAATGGTCTATGTAGTTAAGATAAATGAAATAGATGAAGGAAAGAAGGAAGATATGTTTGAGAAGCATCCAATTATTTAAGAATTTAGGGATGTCTTTCTAGAGGATTTACCTGGATTACCCCCTAAATAGGAATTTGACTTCACTATTGAGATTCAACCTAGAATGAAACCCATCCATAGAGCTCCTTACAAAATGAATCCCATATAAATGCAAGAGTTGAAGGTGCAATTGCAAGGGTTACTAGAGAAAGGATTGATCAAACCAAGTGTATCACCTTGGGGAGCACTAGTACTATTTGTAAATAAAAATGATGGTTCCTTGAGATTATGCATAGATTATAGAATGTTAAACAAGGAAACTATCAAGAATAGATATCCTCTACCTAGAATCGAAGATCTCTTCGATCAACTCAAATATGCCATAATCTTTACAAAGATTGATTTGAAGTCAAGATACCACCAATTGAGGATCCATGAGGAGGATACACATAAGACAACCTTTAAAACTTGTTATGGACATTATGAGTTTGTTGTCTTACCTTTTGGTTTAAAAAATGCTCTAGCGATATTTATGAATTTGATGAATAGTATCTTCAGGAAGTACTTGGATAGATTTGTACTAGTATTTCTAGATGATATTTTGATATATTCTAAAAATAAGATAGAGCATGATGAGCATCTCTAGATTGTGCTAGAACTATTAAGGAAAATTCAGTTGTATGGGAACCTATCCAAGTGTGAATTTTATGTGTCAGAAGTGCAATACTTAGGACACATTATTTCAGCTTGAAGGGATCATAGTGGATCCTAAGAAAATAGAAGCCATTTTGAATTGGCCACCACCTACAAATGTGATAGAAGTTCGAAGTTTCATGGGCTTAACTGGATACTATAGGCATTATGTGAAGGACTATGCCAAGATCACCTCACCAATAACCAACCTTCAGAGAAAAGGAAAATAATTCAAGTGGACAGAGAAATGTGAGGAAGCCTTTGGTTTGCTAAAGCAAAAGCTTACCATGCCTCCTATACTAAAAGTACTTGATCTTTAGGGAAGTTTCTCAGTTTGTACTAATGCATCATTAGAAGGTTTGGGAGGAGTGCTCTCATAGGAAGAAGTAGTGGTAGCTTATGGATCTAGAAAACTAAAAAGACATGAAGTTAATTATGCAACCCATGACTTAGAGTTGGCAACTATAGTTTTTACTCTCAAGAGTTGGTGACATTATCTAGTTGGTAGACCCTTTGAGCTAAGGATAGATCATTAGAGTCTACAATACATATTTACTCAACCTTTGCTCAATGCTAGGCAGAGGAGGTGGATGGAATTCCTCATAGAATATGATTTTGGTATTGAGTATATTAAAGGAAAAGAGAATAAAGTCATTGATGCATTGAGTAGGAGAAGACATATAGCAGTTTTATCTCACATCCATGTCGACTTGATGGAACAAGTCAAGGAAATGCAAAATCAGGATGCATACTACAACCAAATTCAGGAAAGGATGGAAAGGAAACCTGATGAAAACAAGGACTTTGGCATCAAGGATGGTTTCTTATGTTTTAAGAATAGGGTAGTAATTCCTGAGACTAGAAATTTGAGAAGGATGATTATGAATGAAGTGCATAGATATCCATATTTTGCTCATCCAAGAGGAGCAAATATGAGGGAGAATATGAAAAAGATATTCTTCTAGCTAGGAATGAAGAGAGACATAACTAAATTTATCGCTCAATACCTCGAGTGCCAAAAGGTAAAAGTAGAACATAGACATCCTACTGGTTTGTTGTATCCGCATGATGTGCCTATGCAAAAATGGCAAGTGATTTCAATGGATTTCATAGTAGGGCTACCTAAGAATAGGTTTTAACATGATGCAATCCTAGTAGTGGTCGATAGACTGACCAAGGTTGTACACTTTATACCCAAGAACACCAAGGATGATGTCATGGCTATGGCTAATATATTTTCCAAGGAAATATTTTGGCTTCATGGTTTTTTGAAGGTAATCATATCAGATAGGGACCCAAAATTCACATCTAAGTTTTGGCAATCCTTGCATCGTGCCATTGGTACTAGATTGAATATCAGTTCTACTTACCATCCAGAGACTGATGGACAAACTGAAAGAGTGAACCAAGTTCTAGAAGACATGCTTCGCATGTACTATATGGATCAAAAAACCCGTTGGGAGGATTACTTGCATTTGGTAGAATTTACCTACAATAACGAACACCATTCAACCATAGGCATGGCTCCGTTCAAAGCTTTGTATGGTAGAAAGTGTAGGACACCATTGACATGGGATAATCTAGAATATTGAATTGTGCTTGGTCCAGACATGGTCAAAGAAATGGAGCAACAGTTGAGGGTGATCAAAGAGAGGTTGAAGGAAGTTGTAGACCATCAAAAAAGCTATGCCAATCTAAAAAGATCACCAAAAGAGTTTGTTGTGGGTGATAGAGTGTTTCTGAGGGTAAAGCCTAAGAAGAGCATGATTAAGTCCACAAAGCTAGATCCTCACTTTGTTGGACCCTTTGAAATCATAGAGAAGATTAGTCCTGTGGCATATCGACTTGCCTTACCACCCAATCTATCCAAGATTCACAACACTTTTCATATTTATTTGCTTAAAAAGTATGTTGCTAATCTAGAGCATGTGTGGGAATTTTCTAATTTGTAGATGGTGAACCTAGAGGCTATAGAGGTTCAACCAGTAAGAATCCTTGAGTTTCGATCCAAATCGATGAGGAAAGGAACTTTGGAGCAGTGCAAAGTTCAGTGGGATCGATACACTAAAAGGAACGCTACTTGGGAAAAAGTAGTAGATATGCAAAAACACTTTCCATTTCTGTTTGAAAATGTTGTTTAAAGATTATGTTATGTATATAAGGATTAAAACACAGAGGACTATGTTAAACCTAAGGGGGGATGATGTCATGACCCTCCCTTGGAAGACTCTTTATATGGATGAATTTATGTTTTGATGTGTTTGCTTTATTTAAGGAATGATTGATCCTTTCATGGCTAGTGAGCAAAACATTCGTAATGTAGAAAAAATGATATATTCTATTGAAGAAATGACTTATTATTTTATGTGTTGAGTATGCATGTCATTTATATCATGGAAGGCTAATGTGGCTATTTGGGTTTTGATAGGTTATCTTGTGACTGGGTATCTAACGAAATATTGTAGTTATTTATTCCAAGCAAGTGTAACTTAAAGATATACCTAGACTAATGCCTTGATGTGTGTTTTCCTTGTGATGAATATTATGCCCCCTGTGCATCAAGTAAGCTAGTGAAGTACAATCATGTGAAGACCTAATTTTGTGTTATACGGGTAATGCATTTACTTCCAATAAGGGACTAACTCAACTTTATTACCATGGTGGTTGTTAATCCATAATGGGATGAGTGATCTAGAGCTTTTTGACCTGCCACATCGAAGCAAATTTGATAACCTCGATTGAAGAGGATGAAGTGGCAAGGAGGAATAAATTAAAAATGGTGGATGAGAGTGGGGGTGTAATGACTTGATCACTGGTGGAGATCAGCGAAGATGGAGAAAAGGAAGAAGTGGTAGAGAAAATCGAGTTTGGTGGGTTGGAGAAGAAATGTAGGAGGAAGTGATAGAGCTCGAAAAAATTGAAATATGGATGACAATGTGAAACCTGGTGATTCAGAAGGAAAAGAGAAACTACTATCTGCAAGTAATAGGTAGATACTCTCTTTTACATTTCATTGTTATTAAGAAGGTATCATTTAAATGTAGTTGTTTATATAGCTCGATGTTGGCTGGGTTTCCTTGGTGAAGGAATCTCTATGTATCTCAATGATATTAGAGTTCCATAGAATGAAGAAACTTCCTATTATTGTTGTATGTGATAGATAAGTATAGTGTTACTAGGGGAAGTTTGAGGAAGGAGTTGTATAGATTTGTGTACCATTACATCCAATAGCATTTCCTATAAGGATAGGTAAGAGGAACCTCATATCGATATGGATTGGGAATAGAACCCACATTAGACAAACCATTGGATGTCTCCTGTTGAGTAAGCTCTGTGAACATGGGGTGGAATCTAATTAAATCCTTTTGAATTTATTGGAGGGTCTGAAGTACTCCTGTATTGGTTAACTTTAGCAATGGTCAGAGTAATCTCTATGAGCTAACATATCTTAATTTACCTTGGAGTTACCTGTTCTATCTTCTATGACCATGGTAGTCTAGCATGCTAGCTTGGTTGTAACTATGTGTAACATTGGAGTTGGTAAGTGAGCATAAATTATTTTGGGAAGGTTATTATGCTCTCACATTTCATTGGGTTTAGGAATGATGTCTTCAACATATTAGTGGTTGTGTTTTAATTTTAATATGTTTGTTTCATTGGAATGATAGTTGGTGTTGTCATTGTGTTAGAAAGACCCATTAAGGGAGAGTTGGATGTAGATAACCTCTATGTTGTCCCAACTAAAGGATATTCTAGGTGCAATGTTCGATAAGGAGTTTTAGGTGGTTTTAGCTATTGTTTCAAGCCATAGATTACATTAGTTTGGATTTAAGCCAATAAAATTCATGAGGTAGCATGATCGAGACTCATCAGTTGCACTCAAAGGGAATGAGCATAGTTGATTCATAGTCTTCATTTATATTAGATCTGAGCCAATATGCTTAGAATAAATAGGTTGGACCTTGGTGTCACCATAGAGAGAAGGAGAGTCTAGCCTGTGGTAGAAATAAACTCCTAAAAGAGTTTTACAAATCAGAGTAACCATATTAGTAGAGAATGAATGGGGATTGCACTTTTATCAAAGGAGTGGATCGAAAAAACAATCCTTCGAAATATTGTAAACCTCTTAGATATTAGGAGAAATATTAGAGATGAATTTATGAATGCTTTCTCTCATTTTGTAACTGGAATTATTGGAAATAAAATTTAGTCTACCTTTTGTTGACTAACTAGAGTTGAAAGCAGTGAATGAAATGATAATGTGGATTGTTGATTCTTTATTGTAGTGCAAAGGTAGATAGGAAAGGTGTTGTAAATACCTGTGCTTGAGCATATGAAGTTTACCGTGTGTATGAAATGAATGATTATTTTATATTGGTAAGCCTGGAGATGTATAATATTTTTTTTTAAAGAGAGTAGAGGTAATTGAAAGTGACTCTATCTCATTGTACGTATTCAACCATTTTGGGAGAATAATAAAAGAGTACAGATTTTAATGTTGGGTTTTCCCATACGGGGGTTTCTCCCAGGGTAAAGAAATTGTGTTGTGTGTGGATTTTATATGGGATTCTCTTGTTGGATGTACCTTTGCTATATGTTAGTTAAAGTAATTAAATTATATCCATGGATGATGAAGTTATTTTAAATGGTTATGTTTCTATATTGCTATTTGTTAAAGGAAGGATTTTTATTCAAAAAATGTACTAATGGAAATTATATTAAAAGAATGTACTTCTACCCAAATGATTGGTTAGATGGTGAGTACTTTTGGAAAAAAATAGTAAGTTAAATAATGAATGTTGCGGGTGTTTTGGTATAAGTAAAAACAAAGAGAAAATAAAGAAACTCATATTATTTTCTTATTAAGTGGATGCCTATCAACTTCCATTGTGGATCTTGATTTTATGAGGATTTAATCATATAGGGTTTGGTTAAGTAATATTTTAAGCAATAAGATTAAAAGTGTTAATCAGTTCTTTATATCGAAGTTGATAGAGGGCATTAATGAAAACTAGGAATGAGGCTTATGGGAAAGTCTAGCTCAGAATGACATGATATGGATAGAAAACCCTTACACGCATCTACCACCCACATAAAAGGACTTATGTGGAGTAGAATATTTGCATGCCCCTTCAAAGGAATGAAGGGATGGTCAACACTAGCTCATTTGATCCATGAGAGGGATAAGTTGACCATTTGTATAAGACACCTAGTGCTCTTGCATTGCTTGAATTATGTAAGGGTAGGTATGGGTGTGCCTCAAGGAAGGTCTAGAAGGATATAATGATAGAGATCCTTTAAAAAAAATGGAATGAGAATTGAGTGGTAGTTTGACACCTTCTCCTTGATTGTTCATTCCAAGTCTCTCCATTCAAATCCCCTTTTAGATTTAAGGCTATGTGGCTTCAGGATCTGAATCTCAAGGAACTCATTTCAAATTGGTGGTATCATAGTTTTTCTAGGTCCCTAGCCTCTCAAGTCAGCAATAAGCTCCATTTTGTTAAAGCACAACTCAAGAAGTGGAACAAAGATATTTTTGATTTTTTTTATAGAAAATAGAATATCCAATCCTAGCTCACAAACATTGAGCTTCTTGCCCAATAAGGAGTATTGGACACAAATATTCTTAAGGCTTAAAGGAAGCTTCTATATGAATACCATAATATTCTTAAAAGTGAAGAAGTTTATGGAAGCATAAGTTTAGAGTTACCTGGTCGAAATAAGGAGACTCTAGTACTAAAATTTTTCATGCCATCATGATGAGGCACATGTGCTCTAACAAGATCAGGGAATTCACTAGAGCTAATGGGACTGTTATTTTAGAAATTATAGATATCAGATATGAGGTAGTGGCTTTCTTCAAATATTTTCTTGGAACCACTCTAGAGTGTAACATGCAAATGTCAGAGACCCTCCTAAAAAATATCCCTAGGTTGGTATCCCAAGAGCATATTTTTTTTTTTATTAAACCATTTTTTGCTGAGGAATTCTGTAATGCAATTTTTTCAATGCAAGGCGGGAAGGCTCCAGGCTCGGATGGTTTTACCCTAATTTTATTTTAAAAATATTGGGATATTGTGGGGCTTGACATCATTTCAATTGTCCAACAAATGCAATAGACTAAGAACATATCTAAAGATGTAAAATCCACATTTTTTGCCCTCGTCCCTGTTGGAACCATTTCTTGCATCCATAGGATTCAATTGTCATGCTACAAGAAATCGTTTGAAACCAATGAAATCGTTTAGAAATAGGTATTACTAAAGAAAACTTAACAGAATGGGTAAGGAAACCCCGGTGGTAATCTACGAGTTTACAGACGTTACACACTCTAGATTTTAATTATACTTTTAACTATATAAAAAAATGACCAAGCAAAGACAACGTAGTTATTATGCCTTATGTAGACTGGTGCCTATCCAATTGGGTTGTTATAGCAATTTAACAATATTCATAACATGAACAGAAATAATGGGAAAAAGAATAATCAGTGCCATTAAACTCATTCAAATATCATAATCAGTCTAAGGGTTAACCAACGAAAGAAATGCTCACAACATATTCGAATATCGTAACTTATTATGAGGAAACACACAAAACTGAAGACAAAGAAATGATAAAACTAAAATCTAGAATTGTATTAATTTTAACCATAATGATTACATTCAGAGTTGGCATAATGCCATTAAACTCTGTATTCAAAGATTTAATACAATGAGAAAGCCTTGTTCAAATTATGTAACAAGACTTCGTCAATCTTCCTTCCAAAATGTTAGCAAGGAGAATCTCTGGACTTTAGGCTCAAAAAGACTGGAAATATTCTCAGCTCTTCGAAGGCAGCATTACCAAAACCTGCATAGTAAAGGGAAGAATGAGGGATGACAGAGAAAAATAGACATAAGGGGAATACAACACAACTCAAATGGGCACTCAAGTATACCTCTTAGCAAAATTACTATCTCTAAATGCTTGATGCAGATTCTCACCTTGGACGCTTCCTTTTATAACTTTTGGTTCTTGAATCTATTATTTTTGGCCTGATATTAGCCTTACACTTGTCATAATCTAGTTTGATATTCTTTGTATGCTATCCAACTATTATGATCTTGGATTTCTTATCGTGATTTTGCTTTTGGTTTGAAGGGAGCTCTCATACTGAATGGATTAGGTGATCTTTATTTTTCTTCTTTTGCACAATTAAATGAGGATCTTGTACATGTATATAATTTTTTATTTCTTGCTTAACCTAGTTGTTGGATTATAATTTTTGGGGTCGACTAGCCTGCTATAGTGAAATTTTGATGTGAGACAAAGGGTGCCTCGATGTGATGGTGAAGAGAAGATATGGAGTGTGGGTGGCAAATAGACGAAATGGCATTGATAACAAGGTGGATATGAGGGAGGAGGGAGCAATAGGAGTTGATTTACTTAGTGGATGGTGGAGAGATGGTGCTATGTGGAGTGTATAGTGACGATGGTCGAGGGAGAATTCCTAGAATGAGGGCAGTGGTATGTATGAGGAAGGATGGAATAGAAAATAAGATTTGGAAGTGCCTATATGGTACTTCCATAACTATATTTCATCAGAGTGAACCCTTTATAACTATATTTCATCAAAGCACTAAGTGTGCAACCTTTGATGAGCTAAAATAATGTCTTGATCTTCTTGCACTTCTTACATCTTATGAATATGTAGAGCAGGAAACAATCACGTTCATGTATCTTGCACTCCATTGCCCCTTTGGATGGATCACCTTTTATTGTCCCTATTTATAAATCAAGCAGACTCATGCATGGAATTATTTTAGATCGACTTATCTTGTTGCCTGTGTAGTACATGGTCACACTTAAAATATTTGATTTTATTCTTTTGTACAAAGTTCACCACCTAAACAATCTATATCATCTCTACTCGGGTACAGTTCGTGTGATTTTATTTTATAGTCTGCTTATTTTATCTCTTGATTTTTGCATGAATTAGTCATTTCTCCAAGTCCTTTGCCTGTATTTGCAATTCATATTACAGTGGATGTTGCTTGTCACAACTTACTCCTATTTAATGGTTGTACCTATTAGTGATTCACCACCTTAGTCCAGCTTGCATTGTTCTTAAGTTACTCTTTTCCTCTAGTCATAGTGATGGGGAACCAAATTAACCACAAATAAAATGACGCAATTTTATTTGAAAGACGCAGTTTTATTAATTCGAAGCATGGAAGCTTTTACAATAAATCACCATGAAAATAAATACACAGTGCTTTAAATGCAAAATACAGCCGCAGCCTTCCTCTCTTCCTCCAGCCTCCCGAATCCTTCAAAGAAATCCCTTTTATGCTCTATGCTTCGTGCTGCATCGCCGTTCAGTAACCGCCTTAACGGCTTCTAGAACGGTCATATGGAACGGCCTTAACGGCCTTTGAAACTGCCGCTTGGAACGGCCTTCACGATCTCAAGCACTGCCACTCAGAACTGCCACTTGGAACTGCCACTTGGAACGCCACCTCGGAACCGCCACTTTGCTTTGTCTGCTAAGGTGTCGCGATATCGCGACCCTTCTTTGCATTTTGGCTTTGGCGGCCAAGGTGTCGCGATATCGCGACACTTCTTTGTGTTTTGGCTTTGTCGACCAAGGTGTCACGATATCGCGACACTTCTTTGTGTTTTGGCTTTGTCGGCCAAGGTGTCGCGATATCGCGACACTTCTTTGTGCTTTGGCTTTGTCGGCCAAGGTGTCGCGATATCGCGACACTTCTTTGTGCTTTGGCTTTGGCGGCCAAGGTGTCGCGATATCGCGACACTTCTTTGTGCTTTGGCTTTGGCGGCCAAGGTGTCGCGATATCGCGACAACTTTGGTGTCGCGATATCGCGACCATTAGTTGCATTTGCCATGGTGCTCGAAATACGTCGCGATATCGCGACGATATTTGCGTCGCGATATCGCGACCAATAGTTGCTTTTGCCACGGTGCTCGAAATACGTCGCGATATCGCGACGATATTTGCGTCGCGATATCGCGACCAATTTTATACTTAGTCAAATTTTGCAAATTGTGAACTTTTTCAAACTTTGAATTTTTTTGGTGATGCAAGATTGCTGTGTTGCCCGAGATGCTCCTGCATCAGACACCCGGGTAGATGTTTTAGAAGTGATCCTCACTTCGGATGGTCAGAGGAAAACCCAAACGATCAACCTCTTATTTGGACAACCATGTGGCATCTTCGACAGTTCTGTTCTTCCACTTGACCAAATACTCTGAATATTGCTTGTTTCGGGTACTTCTGCTTGTACGAGTGTCGAGTATGTCTTCAATTTCTTCTTTGTCCTGGAGTGGATGCAGGAATGTTCCATAGATCCGGACCGGGTGGTTCACTACAACTTCCCGCATGATATTCAACCAAGTCTGAAATATTGAAGATAGGTGAAATATTCAGCTCACTTGGGAGATCAACTTCATAGGCATTGCCTGAATCTCGTTTGCCTATGATCCGGCATGGTCCAAACTTCTTCATCTTCAACTTATTGTAAGTTTTTCTAGGAAAACGTTCCTTACGCAAGTGAACCATGACTTCATCCCCTACTTGGAATTCTTTGAAACGCCGCTTCTGATCTGCTCTGGCTTTGTAAGTAGCATTCATTTGACTGATATGCTGCTGTACCTCTTCATGTAAAGTCTTCATGTGTGCTGCAAAGTCTTCAGCTTCAACACTGCACTTGTCCGCTTTATCCATCGGTCTCAACTCGTAAGCGTTTCTAGGGCTGTACCCATGCACAATCTGGAATGGTGATTTACCAGTACTACGATTGACAGAATTGTTGTAAGCAAACTCTGCCTGAGGTAAAATCAGATCCCATCCCTTCGGTTTATCTCCTACCAAACATCGCAGAAGATTACCCAAACTTCTGTTGACTACCTCGGTCTGTCCATCAGTCTGCGGATGGTACGCAGAACTGAATTTCAAGTCTGTTTTCAGCTTCTTCCATAGAGTTCTCCAAAAATAACCCACAAATTTGGTATCTCTATCCGAAACAATGCTTTGGGGTAGACCATGAAGTCGGACTACCTCCTTGAAGAACAAGCCGGCAATGTGAACCGCATCACTTGTCTTCTGACATGGAATAAAATGGGCCATTTTCGAAAACCTGTCAACAACAACAAAAATGGCATCATTTCCACGTTGTGTTCTTGGCGTACCAAGAACAAAATCCATGCCGATATCTTCCCAAGGTCTTCCCGGTACAGGCAATGGCCGGTACATTCCCGTATTCTGGTCGACTCCTTTTGCCATCCGGCACACTCTGCAACCCCGCACAAATCTGGTCACATCTCGCCGCAACCGTGGCCAATGGTAATTCTCACTAACAAGAGCAATGGTCTTATCACGGCCAAAATGCCCCGCTAGTCCTCCACTATGCTTCTCTTTGATCAAATTTTCCCTCATGGAACTTCGGGGAATGCACAACTGATTCTGCCAAAACAGCATCCCATCTTGGATCATGAAATCTAACCACTTAGTGCGATCCACGGTAGTAGGAGACACACATGCGGTCCATGCCTCTCGCAAAATCTGGATCTCGCTGGGTATAAACTCTTGAGTTTATCAAACCCAACAACCCGCACTCTCATTTCCATCAACAAATTATGCCTTGTACTCAAGGCATCTGCAACTCTATTAGATTTGTCACTTCTATGCTTCAATACAAAGGTATAACTCTGCAGGAATTCAACCCACTTCAAATGCCGTTGGTTAAGTTTACCTTGACTATTGATATACTGCAAAGCTTGATGGTCAGTATATAAAACAAACTCTTTGGTTAGCAAATAATGTCTCCATTTCTTAAGAGCCTGAATTATAGCATAGAATTCTTGATCATAAATAGAGTATTTCTTTCTAGCATCATTCAATTTTTCACTAAAATATGCAACAGGTTTACCTTCTTGACTCAACACAGCTCCAATGGCACTGCCACTGGCATCACAGTCAACCTGAAACACTTTATTAAAATCTGGAAGTGCCGTAATGGGCTGTTCTGTCACTTTCTTCTTCAATATATTCATGCTGGTATCTGCTTTGGTAGTCCACCTAAATTCTCTCTTATCCCCTCTCATAGTTTCTGTTAGGGGTGCACAAATATCGCTAAAGTCTCTAATAAACTTTCTATAGAAACTTGCAAGACCGTGAAATGATCTTACCTCTCGTCACATTCCTTGGAGCAGGCCATTCAAGGATAGCCTTCACTTTCTCAGATCCATTTTCAGACCCTCCTCTCGAGATGACAAATCCAGGTAAATCAACTCTTTCTGTACAAAACTGCACTTCTGTATATTTATCAATAACTGCTCCTCATGTAGTTTTTCAAAAACTGTCCGAACATGCAACAAATGTTCATCCAATGTTTTACTAAAAATCAGAATATCATCTAGGTACACTATTACGAACTTTTCCAAGAAGTCACGCAATAATTCATTCATCAACCTCATAAATGTACTGGGTGCATTAGTCAATCCAAATGGCATAACTAACCACTCATACAAACCCTCTCTCGGTTTTAAAGGTCTGTCTTCCATTCATCACCCTCTCTAACACGTATCTGATGATATCCGCTCTTCAAATCAATCTTAGTGAAGTATTTAGCTCCACTCAAGCAATCCATTATATCGTCCATTCTGGGTAATGGAAAGCGATATTTAATAGTAATTTTATTAATGGCTCGGGAATCAATGCACATTCGCCATTCGCCATTCTTCTTTGGTGCAAGTACTGCTGGCACCGCACAAGGGCTCAAACTTGCCCGAATCAAACCCTTCCTCAACAATTCCTGAACTTGTCGGTTCAATTCTTCATTCTCAACAGGAGACATTCTATGAGCTGCCTTGTTGGGTAAGCTAGATCCTGGCATTAAGTCAATCTGATGACTAATCTTCCTCATTGGCGGCAAACCCTCAAGCACATTTTCTGATATAATATCAAGAAATTCTGCTAACAGATGTTCAACTTCTGCTGGAATGTTAGTAGTATCTTCTCTTTTTACATGAGGAATTAATGCATAACACATTGAATCCCTCTTTATACCATCCAAAATTTTTTTGCCATCTACTAAACAAATTCTAGCATTATTGCATACCTTTTCCTCAACCTCCTTTAATGGCTTCAGTTTGTGGCGTACTCCATATTTTGTCATGGAATAGGTATTTGCATGTCCATCATGCGCTGCACGTCTATCAAATTGCCATGGTCTTCCAAGCAAAAAATGGCAAGCATCCATCGGCAAAATATCACATAGGACCTCATCCTGGTATCTTCCAATTTTGAACTTGACCAAGCATTGTTCACTGACCAATGCTCTATGATCCTTCGCAACCATGCAATATGGTATGGATGCGGGTGTTGTTTTCTTTCTAGCTTTAATTTAGCTACCATTTCCTTAGAAACCAAATTATCTGTACTACCATTATCAATAATAATATTACAGATTTTACCTGAACATTTGCACCTCGTGCGAAACAGGCTTTTTCGCTGATCTCGGTTCCTTCTCTTCATTCAACAAAGTTCTTCTTGTGATCATCACTTCTCCGTGCTCGCTTCTTCGTAATGCTCGGATTCAACACCATCCTCAACAATTGCAGCTCTGGCATTTCCTTCAGGCCTTCTGTTTGGTGCTTCTTGGTGTTTGGGACACTCATATGATCGATGCCCTTCTTCTCCGCAATTAAAACAGGTTCCACGAAATCTGCCTCTGCCATATCCGCGTCCACCTCTACCTCTGCCCCTTTGATAATCATTGTTCTGGTTACGGGGTCGGTAAGCATTCTCCTCCTTCTCGTTCCTCGGCGATTGCTGGTTTCACCATTCTATTTTTGATCATCATATTTGATTCCACCGGTTCTTCCACCAGCTTCTTCCACCACGACCTCTTCCTCTTTGCTTGTCGTCAAATCTGCGATTCGCTTTCTCTTCTACTTTCGGAGCAAACTGATAAGCATCTTCAATGTCGTGCATTCGAACCAGACTCAATTCCTCTTGCACGCTGGTCCTCAACCCATTAATGTAACGGGCTACTCTTTCCTTATTTGCTTCCGTATGACCGGTTCTAATAGAAATTTTAAAAAATTCCTCGATATACTCTTTAACAGTTTTGCTGGACTGTCGCAAACTCGCATTTTTCTCAGCAGATCTAATTCGTAATCCGCTGGGATAAACTGCCATTTTAATTTTTCCACCATTCGATCCCACCTGGAGATATTTTCTTTTCCTCTCCGGTTTCTTTCTAACTGCACTCCTTTCCACCAAATGCCAACATGCCCTTTTAATTTTGTTCTGGCAAATTTTATTCGATTTGGATCTTCAACGTCCTCATAATCAAAATATTCTTCCATATCATTAATCCAATCAATTAATTCTTCTGGATTTAAATTTCTAGAATACGTAGAAACGTCAATCTTTGGCCTTTTCCCAATCTGCGAAATGGCTTTTATCATTCGTGACTCTACGACACTCATTTCTTCTTCTTCCTCTTCATACGGGTCTTCAACGCCGTCATCATCACTGCAATCTTCTCCTCTTGGCTCTATTCCCCTGTGCAATTCTTCCCGCAATGCCAACACTTGTCTCTCGCAATGCACGAAAATCTCCTTCAGGAACCACGTTCCTTCCAAAGACCATGATTTCTTCGCGACGGCATTCTGTCTCACAGTTTCTCGTAAACCTGTAACCCCAGATCCCGGTGTGAGCTGCCTCACGTTCGGCGTTCTGCTCAACACGCTCAGAATCTTACTGCTCTGATACCACTTGATGGGGAACCAAATTAACCACAAATAAAATGACGCAATTTTATTTGAAAGACGCAGTTTTATTAATTCGAAGCATGGAAGCTTTTACAATAAATCACCATGAAAATAAATACACAGTGCTTTAAATGCAAAATACAGCCGCAGCCTTCCTCTCTTCCTCCAGCCTCCCGAATCCTTCAAAGAAATCCCTTTTATGCTCTATGCTTCGTGCTGCATCGCCGTTCGTAACCGCCTTAACGGCTTCTGGAACGGTCATATGGAACGGCCTTAACGGCCTTTGAAACTGCCGCTTGGAACGGCCTTCACGATCTCAGGCACTGCCACTCGAAACTGCCACTTGGAATCGCCACCTGGAATTGCCACTTGGAACGCCACCTGGAACTGCCACTTTGCTTTGTCTGCTAAGGTGTCGTGATATCGTGACCCTTCTTTGCATTTTGGCTTTGGCGGCCAAGGTGTCGCGATATCGCGACACTTCTTTGTGTTTTGGCTTTGTCGACCAAGGTGTCACGATATCGCGACACTTCTTTGTGTTTTGGCTTTGTCGGCCAAGGTGTCGCGATATCGCGACACTTCTTTGTGCTTTGGCTTTGCCGGCCAAGGTGTCGCGATATCGCGACACTTCTTTGTGCTTTGGCTTTGGTGACCAAGGTGTCGCGATATCGCGACACTTCTTTGTGCTTTGGCTTTGGCGGCCAAGGTGTCGCGATATCGCGACACTTCTTTGTGCTTTGGCTTTGGCGGCCAAGGTGTCGCGATATCGCGACAACTTTGGTGTCGCGATATCGCGACCATTAGTTGCATTTGCCATGGTGCTCGAAATACGTCGCGATATCGCGACGATATTTGCGTCGCGATATCGCGACCAATAGTTGCTTTTGCCACGGTGCTCGAAATACGTCGCGATATCGCGACGATATTTGCGTCGCGATATCGCGACCAATTTTATACTTAGTCAAATTTTGCAAATTGTGAACTTTTTCAAACTTTGAATTTTTTTGGTGATGCAAGATTGCTGTGTTGCCCGAGATGCTCCTGCATCACATAGTCTTCCAGATTTGCACATGGAGGATCGTGCTTGTTGAATCTACCAATTCATGATAATAGTTGGATGGAACAAGCATCGCGTACCTCTGTTTGATGCTTTTGGACCTGCAAGAATGTTAGCTCTATAATATGGAGGATATATGTCAATGTTGGTCATGTAGAGTATAAAAGATATTCTAACATTTTATTGGTTAGTCAATTTCATATTCTAATAATAATCATTGAATTAGGGATTTCATCCTTCATCGAATATTAATTTATTAAAGGATAATCACAACAATTAGGAAATTACTAACCTTTGGTTAATGATCACCCCTTAAAGACTTGCTTACCTTGCTAGTGGCTCACCATCTGATCAAACACATGATCTTGTGCGTTCGTCCGATGGTCCAGACTTGTACCATATTTTACTGAAGAGAGGGGGTCATTATCAATGTGTTTAGACCCTTTATTAATCTTAATTGATTTTCCTTTAACAATCATGAATAAGCGTAGCCATTGGATCAAATTTGGGAAAAGCATGACCATATAATGTCAGTAAAATGTCAATCAATCGACCATTTTATCACTTTTTAAATTCAAACGTCACCATAAGATTCAGTAGGTAAGAGTGTGGCCATCCGATTTGATAAGATCACATCCTTTTTAATAGATGATAATTTTGATAAAGCGTCATCATCGAATATTTACTTGGAATGAGCATAGCCGTCGGATCGACCCATGATGTGCGCTCATATCTTTTATGGGACCTTGATTAGATCATGGTCATTAGATTTTGGTAGGTCGTAACATGGCCATTGATTTTTTTTAATAATATTGACCATCCGTAGTCGTTAGATCTTGATAGGTTTGAGCACAGCCGTTAGATTGGGTCATAATTGTATGAATAGCGCCACCATTGGATCTGGGCTAAGTTCAAGTGCAGCCATCGATTTACTTTATCTCTTTGACTTGTCAACCTTTGATGGCTTCATGATATCACAGTCATTGGATCCAGGTGGGATCAAGCACATCCATTGATTTCATTTGCTTTGGTTTCTCTTTTAAGTGAAGCGCCACCGTTGGATCTTTCTAGATTGTACACGATCATAGATTTTCATTGATTTTTTTCAAAGGAGCCCCCATTTAATATTTGAGCAACTTTCTTGAAGCATGATTGTTAGATCAACCAGGCTTAAGCGCAACTATCAGATCTACTTTAATATGGGGGTCTTTTACTTTGACTTGGATGAAAGCTTTTTAACGGTCGATCATCTTGAGATGCACGCTATCATTGGATTAACTTGCGATCAAGCACCATCGTTGATATTCCTTGGTCCTGCACATGCTTTAATCATGAGTGCAAATAATGATTTTAGGCTAACCTTGGTGATTCATGGTAAAAGCGCATCCATTAGATCAACTCTCGATCGAGCGCAGCCATGGATCTTCTATAACCTACAAGTTTGATAACCAAGAAGGGTGCATTAATTTATTTTGATAATATTTGATTAAGTCAAAAGGGGGTAATTAATAACGTATTAAGACCCTCACTAATGCATGATTAATTCAAGATTTACCTCCATGTTACCCGATACTTTTACCATTCTATTGCTTGGATTTTGACTCGAGCGCTATCATCAGATCTTGGTGAGGATTGGCGCAGCCGTTGATCTTTTCCAACCTGCGGGGTTAGTTACCAAGGGGCACTTTATGAATTTTCAAAAGAGCATGATCGTTCGATTAAACTATAATCGAGCGCTACCCTTGGATCTTCTAAAACAACTCAATGCTTAATTAAAGCAATTACCACTATACTTAGGCTTTCAAACTTTAGACCATGGTGCTTTAAAGACTAATTTATCAAAGTCAGTGCATCCATTCGATTTAACCTTGATGAAGCGTTGCCCTTAGATTTGCATGATCTGCATGTCTTTTTAATTGAGGGGGCGCATGCCTTTAAATTCAACCATATTCTTGAGACTTTAGGTTATGATGTTTGATTTAAACATTATTTTTATCTTGGTCGATTTAACCATCGGTTAGCTTATTAAAGCGCATCCATCCGATTAAGGAGGAACTGGGAGCTACCTCTAGATCTGCTCAAGGTATTTGATATTTAATGAAATGGGGGTGCATACCTTTGAACAATTAATATTCTACTTAAGACCTTAGGTTCTCAGACTTTTGACCATGGCACTTAACTTAACCCTAAAATGATTTCATCAAAATTTTACTTAGGCTAGAGGTGACCTCGGGTCCAAATGCTTTAATAATACTTTTAGATACCTTGGGATTTAGGGGTTTATCCATTTGACTTAGGCCCACAAGTTATGATTATTATTTTTAAAGGGAAGGCTCACATTAAATTCATGGATCAAAAACCTTACCTTTTAAAAAGTTAGGTATTTTAATGGTTTGACCTTTGTAGTGGATACTTATTTAATTTGACCTTTATAGATTCTTTTAGGATAAAACAATGGCTATAAAAGTAATCCAAAAATGGCTAAGGTTAAGTTCATAAAACATATGGAAGTCAACTTCTCAGATAAAAATGCAATAGAGGCTAGCAACTTTTGCTAATTTTATTGAAACCAAAAATTTTAAAATTGGGGGTTTCAGATGTTGAGTCAATTTTGGCTCCAACATAGGCTCTGACTGGGACAATGTGCTGAAAACATGAGGCACTTGAGAATTACAGAATCTCCTGGTTTTACTGCAATCTTGGACAAAATTTCAAATCATCAAGACTGATAAGTAAAGCTTGAAAAACAAAACATAACAACTTTTAAACTGAAAAACTGTAATAACAACATAATATCAAAGTAATAGAGCATTGAAAATTGTAATTCCTTTTATTCAATTTGGAAACTAGGGTCAAAATTTTAGAAACAGATGAGTTTTTTAGATATATTGTTATGTTTGTTTTAGCAAGGTCATAGGATATGATTACACATAATTTGTCAAAGCTATTTGTTCCATCATGCTTTGGCCCATGTGTGTGTTAGTGCATTCATTTTGATTCCCAAGTCTTCCATAACTTTGCCATATCTAAGAAAAATAGTTAAGCTTAGTGTATGATTTCACTCTTAAATATGTTCACCATTCTATAGGGCTCCACTGCCAGTCAAGCGTCTATAGCCTCGATGGAGTTGCTTCTAATCCCATCCAATTTTACTCTACTACCAATCAAGCATCTATAGCCTCGATAGAGGTTTTCCAAGATATCTCAGGCAGTGACTCAACTTGCGTTATTTTGATTTTCTTTCTCATTTGAGAAGTATTTTGATATAAGCAAGGTGTGCAATGAGTATGCCTGAGTTGAGGATTAGTTTTTGGCTAAAAAGGATGAGTGTAATGATTTTTAGCTCAACCACCTTCTCAAAGATAACTCTGTTCCTTGGACCTTGAAATCACTTTAAGTATCATTGGTAATGTGAGGCCTCAATATGGTGTTTCAATCAACTCTGATTTCACTTTGTTTTATCTCATATCATATGATCATCGCATAAACATTCATATTCAAAAAATTGTAAACATCATCAAAGTCTAAAATAAATCTCCTTTCTTCTTATTTATTTTTGGAGGAACCAACAGTAAGGAATACTCATTATGCTAAGAATACTATGTGAAATTACAAAACTCTAAATAATTTAGACAAAAATAAAATTGTGTAACTAGTAAACAAAACAAAAACAAAACACATCACTCTATTTTTGGGGTTTTTGATTTTCTATTTTTTATTATTATTATTTATATATATATATATATATATATATATATATTAGCAGGCCCCACCACAGGGATTGTACATCTTGAGGTGTTGGCCATTAATAGGGATAGCCATTGGTTCTCCCTGCAAAGTCTACAATTTGTAAGTATTCTAACCAACAACATGGGCTATCTGGTATGGACCAATCCATTTAGGCTCGAGTTTTCCCTTTTCACCATGCTTATCATTTTTAGGGTCCCAATAGATGACTATATCTCCTTGAGAGAAAGGAGTACCTTTGGCTTTCTTATTAAATAATTTCATAGTTTTCTGAGTTTGTTCCATCATTCTATTAAGGGTTTCTCTTCTTTGCTCTTCTAACAGGACAATTTGGTCTAACCTTCTTTGTAAGGGGTTGGGGTCTTCATGATCTTGCAATATGAGGGAAAGTGCTAATTTTTCTATTCTTGAGGGTAACAAGGCCTTCTCTCCATATACCATTTCATAGGGGTCCTTCCTATGTTTCTTTTGATAGACAACCTATCAGCCCAAAGAGCAAATTTTAGTTCACTGTCCCATCCTCTTTTGTTCTTACCCAATGATATTTTTATTCTAGTTATTACATTTTTATTTGATGACTCAACAAGACCATTCCCTTGGGGGTAATAATTAGCAGAATATGAAAGTTCTATTCCATACTTAGCACAAAATTCTACCATTTCATATGAAACAAAATACTGTCCATTATTTGTTACCAATTTTTGAGGAACTCCAAACCTGGTTAGAATGTTTTCTTCCAAGAATTTGATAATGGTGGTGGTTGTGGAGGTTCTTAGAGGAGCAGCCTCTACCCACTTTGTGAAGTAATCCATTGTAGTTATGATCCACTTGTGTTGACCTAATGAGTTAGGCTTGATCTCTCCAATTAGGTCAATGCCCCATTGGGTGAATGGTGCTTCAATGATCACTGGTTTGAGGGGCATGGCTGCCAACTGCTTCTTTCCTACAAAAACCTGGCAGTTATGATAGTTCCTAACATATTTATATACATCCTTAAAAATGGAAGGCCAATAATATCCTGCTCTCATGATTTTATTAGTTGTGGATTTTGGAGCAAAATGTCCTCCACAAAAACCATCATGGAATTCATTAATTATTTTTGGGACTTCATTTTCATATAAACAAACTAATAACACTCCATCAGGGTGTTTCCAATAAAGCACACCATCTTGCACATGGTATTTTTGAGCTTGAAGTTTTACTGACCTCATTCTATTTGTTGACATATCTCTGGGAAAAGATAGAGTTTGTAAGTATGCCAGAATTTCATCATACCATTTGCATTCTACATTATTGATTCTCCTGTTATCATATATTTCATCTATTGTGATGACATTATTAGAGTCCTCTCCTTTATATTCCATGTACTTTGCTAAGCCCTGTCCTCTTATAGTTTTGACTATTTTGAATTCAACATCATATTGCAAAAGTTTCACCATCCATCTTGCTGGCCTTCCTAATGGCTCAGATTGGGTAAAAATATCTTTTATTGTTATGAAAGGGATGCAACAGTAAACTTTATTTGTACCAAATATACCTTTGAAATGTTCCAAATATTGGATGACTGCATAAGCATATTTTTCTAGCAAGGTATATTTAATATGTGCTCCTTTCAGGCCTGAACTCATGAAGGCTATTGGCCTTTCATTATTTTCATCATATTTTTGTGAAAGAACTGCAGCAATGGAGTGTTCAGATGCATATGAGTAAATGTTAAAGTCTTTAGAGTAATCAGGGCAGCTTAGGGCTGGAGTAGCGAAGATGGCTTCTTTTATTCTATTGAATGCTTCCATGTTTTCTATTGTCCATTTTATTTCCCTAGTTTTCTTAACCATGTCATTTATGGGTTTGGTCATCTCTACAAAATTTGGGATAAATCTTCTGACAAAATTTATTTTGCCAAAGAATGACCTGACTCCTTTTAAGTTCCTGGGAGGAGGAATTTTGGAAATAGCTTCTATTCTTTCTGGGTCAATGCTTATTCCCTTTTTTGAAACTATATGACCTAATAATTTTCCTTGTGTAGTCCCAAATATGCACTTCTTGGGATTTAGGGAAATTCCAAATTCTTTGCATTGAGCAAAGACTGCAGCTAAATGTTCTAAGTGATCTTCTGGATTCTTAGAAAATACTATGATATCATCCAAGTATACAACCACTATTTTGAACATTAATCCTTTGAAGGTAAAGTCCATTGCTCTCTAAAAAGTAGCACCTGCATTCATCAGGCCAAAAGGTATTCTTAAATATTCAAATGTGCCCCAGGGTGTAGTGAATGTTGTTTTATGTCTATCTTTTGGATTTATCTGAATTTGATTGTATCCAAAAAACCATCCAACAGGGACAATCTGGATGAACCAACTACTGCTTGCAATAGTTGTTCCATATTGGGCAATGGGTAATTGTCCTTTAATGAACTTTTATTTAAATTCTTGAAATCTACACAGAGTCTAATATCACCATTCTTCTTTCTGAATGGTACTAAATTGGATATCCAAGAAGAAAATCTTACCTTTCTGATTATTTTGGAATCCAATAATTTTTGTACCTCCTTTTGCATTATTGGGTGCAGAGTAGGGTTATATTTCCTCTATTTCTATCGAAATGGTTTGGAATCTTCCTTCAGGGGTATTATGTGTGTCATTATATCTATTTTGAAGGTTTTAAGGTCTTCATAAGTCCAAGCAAAATGTTCCTTATTCTTCTTTAAGAAACTGATGTATCCAACATTTTATTTTGTTGGAAAGGCCATATCTACCTTCACTATTTTAGGCTCTCTCATTGTACCAATGTTAATGTCTTTAGATATTACTTCTCTATGTAAAGGCTTGTAAGCTTTGTCAAAATCATCAAATAGACTTTCTAGGGAAACCAGTCCTTTGGGTATTCTATTTGTTTTCAGTTGGATTACTTCTACTGGTTCACCTATTTGATCTTTTAGTTTATCTTCATATTTTTCATCATAGATTATATCTGCATATTGATTTTGCAGAGTCATGAAATCTTTAATGTCCACATCATCTTGAAAGACTTGTAGGTAAACTATGTTATCTGGTACAGAGGGCTTATAGACTGAAATAGTTGGGAACCTATCCATATATTCGGTAGTTATTTTTGGATGGTCTAGGCTTGAGGCATTTACAACTAAAATATCTGCAACATGATTTTGTTCTCTTGGAATAAATGAGATATTAAAAGCTAAAAATTTCTCAATTTCTTCCAATACTGCATTTTTATACTATTTAAGCCTAGGATGCCTAGTCTGATATTTACCTTTGATTTGTTGTATAATTAGTTCTGCATCCCCTATTATAGTCAAGTAATTAATGCCCAATTCTTTTGCTTTCCTCAATCCTAGCAATAGGGCTTCATATTCAACTACATTATTTGTGCAAGGGAATTCTAGTCTATAAGGGATACCAAGGTAGTTTCCTTTTATATCAATCAAATTAACACCTGCACCAACTCCAGATTGGGACTTAGCTCCATCAAAAGACATGGTCCACATTTCTTGAGTTAACACTCTATCTGATTCAGCATCAACCATTTTCATAACTTATGGATCCATGTTCTTTGCTTCTGGCACTTCTACCAGGAATGGGTTGTGCCATATGGAATAAACTCCCATCCCTTTTTCTTCCATAGAGTTCACTAAGTTTATCATGGTTTCATCTATTTGAATTAACTCTATGGAGTGTTTGTTAAATGGTTCCCTTCGTAAGATTATGTTTTCCTTATCTGACATTGGGATAGTAGCATAGGACCAATCCAATTGGATTGAACCTCCCAGTTGTTCTGCCCAATGTCTGCTTAATAATAGTGAGAAGAATGGATCAACGTCAACTACTACAACATCCATTACTATTCCTTTCTTGGGATATTGATCTAAGAAAACTAATAACCCAGTTATCACTCCCACACAAGGAATTTGTCTACTATCCATTACAAAAATAGGGGAAAATCTCTTGTATAGATTAACCCTTGCAATTAGGTCAACAATTTGGGCATGATATTATGTGAAGCTCCATTGTCTAGCATACAATTATGAATCACATACCTTTCTCCTTCATCTAAATTATACCTTAATGATACATAGAAGGGTCTAACAGAGGATGGTGATCTTGTATCATGTTGATTTTGTCTAGCAGCATGGCAAGTTGGATCTTCTTTTTGTTCAACTAGTCCAAATGCTCTGCAGACTTGTTCTCTGTATTGCTGAACTTTCATAAGCTCTCCAAATGTGATGTTAACTTTCTATTTACTGAGTTCTGACCCAACATCAAATTCTATATTTTTTATATCCAGTGGTATGTTTCTTTCTTCTTTGGATGTTTCCTCTTCTAATTCTACTATCTCAGGAATAATATTTTTGAAGGTTTTATCAACTTTTTCTTTACTGATATTTTTATTTGTGAAATTTGGTTTTCTTATTTCACTTGTTGAAGCTTTTTCTATTCTATCAGGGACAGTAATGTTTCTTAAACTCAGAGTATTGGTAGCTTCTAATTCCTCCACTTCCTTAGCAGTGGGGATTATTTTTCCTTGCTTCATTTTGTCATATCTTGACTCATGTGGTTTTTGCAAGATTTTAGTTCCTTCAGCTACAAAAATTTGGGGATGATGATTTGAAGAATACTTATCCATATTCTCTTCGAACAACCTTTCTCTGGACTCATCTTCTAGAGACCAATAGGCATTAATTCTTATATCCTCCTCTGAATCATCATGTAAATCTACATTGCACTGATCACTTAGGTGAATTCCACATGCATCAGGGTTATGCGGTGCATCACAGGTAGAGCAAAAATAGGGAAAACCTTCTACTACATTGGTAGATGGTATAGGGTTAGGAACACTATTTTGATCTCTATCAGATTCTCTATTTTTCTAGTTATTGTTTCCATTATTCCTATTCCTATTTCCTTCTTCAGGACCATTGTTGTTTCCCCAATTTCTATTGAAATTTTTCTTAAAGGGAGGGCGATTATCAACATGTGGTCATTCTATTTGTGATGTCTCACCATTATTGCCATTATTTCTTTCAATTCTTGCTAACCTGTTGTTCATGGTATTGAACATCTCAGCCATTTGATTAGTCAGTTTTTCCATTGGATCTATTTCAGTTCTTCTTTGTATATCAAATGCTACCCTTTTGGGCTTTCTCTCAGGTAGATTGACTTCCAGAGAATAAGGCTTCATCTTACCACTTTCAAGCATGTTTCTTTCGATATCCATTGCTTTTTCCATACAACTATCAATGGTAGTGGCTTGTTCTTGCCTTAACTCATAATTAAACTCTCCTTGAAAAGCATTTTTATAGAAACAAATGGACTGAATATCACTAGGCCTAAGGTTGGTAGGGATTTTGTTTTTGGTTTTTGAGAACCTTCTATTAAAGTCACTGACAACCTCATTTTCCTTTTTCTTCATAGTGGCTAATTCAGTTAATAGAGATTGTTCATTTTTTCTTTCTTCGTATTTCTTTAGAAAAATAGCTTCCATTTTCGTGAAATCTGGGATATCATTGTTAGGGAGAGAATTAAACCACTCTCTAGCATATTTTTCTAAAGTTTGTAAAAATAGTCTTAGGACTACATCTTCATGCTCAACCTCTAGGTTATCCATTGCATACAGAAAACTTTTGATGTGATCTTCTTCGATTACCACATTATTTCCTACAAACTTGGGAAGGTATTTATGGGCTTTATTAGGTAAGGCATTCAAATTAGTAGGCAAGGCAAAAGGTCTGTATCTATTAGTTCTCCATAAATGAACATTGTTTTGATTTTGCTGATTTGCCTGAGCCATTGTTACTGTAGGTGTAATGGGATTTGAATTTATAGTAGCAATGCCTACAGGGATTTGGGTCTAGGTAGCTTGAATATAATCTAATGGATTATCTACCATAGTATTACTATTAATTGGGCAATGAGAATAATCACATGTATCTTCTACAACAAAATTCAAATTTTCATCTATAGAGATATCAACAGCAATAGTATTCTGATATTTATTTTTTCTTACGTACCTCTTAATTGTAGGACAAGATTTACTTTCATGCACAATATTCTTAAGAAGTGGAATTCTCTGATTATAGGTAAGTACCTCAGGGTTCTCAAATTCTAGGAATAGCTCCTTATCACTTCTCCTGGTGTGCGCCAACACGTTCTACTCTTTCTTCCTTGATTTTTGATTTATGGGTTCATCCAGATAGAGTCGCCAACATAGGTAGTGCAGAAAGAATAGAATGTATAATCAATATTACTTGATTCTTAACTCTCAGCCTCACAGGGGATGGTTCTTGGAGGAAATTCAAGAAAATCAAGAAATGTAAAAACACTTCAAAATACAATTGAAAACTACGAGAAAAATAAAATAAAGAACGTAAAGAGTCATAAAAATCAAGACGTAGGTTCTTTATTCCTATTGGCCACTCATTGATTAAAATATAATCATTGCTAAACCATGGCTAAGAATTTACAAACTCTCCGACTCAAAAAATTGTTGGTATCAGCTTGATGGATCGGTTTAAAAATATGTCATAAAATCTAGGTCTAAACTCATGAAGAATCTATCCTCGACAATGACACCAAAAAACTATTGGAACCATTTCTTGCATCCATAGGATACGATTGTCATGCTACAAGAAATCATTTGAAACCAATGAGCTATTACAGGCTCTGGTCAACCTGCCTCTTTATTCTAATTAAAATAGATATTGCTAAAGAAAACTTAACAGAACGGGTAAGGAAACCCCAATGGTAATCTATGATTTTACAGATATTACACACTCTAGATTTTAATTATACATTTAACTATATAAAAATGACCAAGCAAAGACAACTTAATTATTATACCTTATGTAGACCGGTGCCTATCCAATTGGGTTGTTATAGCAATTTAACAACATTCATAACATGAATAGAAAGAATGAGAAAAAGAAGAATCGACGCCATTAAACTCATTCGAATATCGTAATCAGTCTAAGGGTTAACCGATGAAAGAAATGCTCACAACATGTTCGAATATCGTAACCTATTATGAGGAAACACACATAACTAAAGACAAAGAAATGATAAAATTGAAACCCAGAATTGTATTAATTTCTTCAAATATGATTACATGCAGAGTTGGCAGAATGCCACTAAACTCTATTTTCACAATTTAATACAATGAGAAAGCCTTGTTCAAATGATGTAACAAGACTTCATCAATACTCCTTCTAAAATGTTAGCAAGGAGAATCTCTGGACTTCAGGCTCAAAAAGACTAGAAATATTCTCAACTCTCCAAATGCAGCATTACCAAAACCTGCACAACAAAGGGAAGAATGAGGGATGACAGAGAAAAATAGACACAAAGGGAATACAACAGCACAACTCAAATGGGCACTCAAGTATACCTCTTAGCAAAAATGCTATCTCTAAATGCTTGATGCAGATTCTGACCCTGGATGCTTCCTTTTATAGCTTCTGGTTCTTGAATCTATTATTTTTGGCCTGATCTTGGCCTTACACTTGTCATCGTCTGGTTCGATCTTCTTTGTATGCTATCCAACTATTGTGACCCTGGATTTCTTATCATGATTTTGCTTTTGGTTTGAAGGGAGTTCTCATACTGAATGGATTAGGTGATCTTTGTTTTTCTTCTTCTGCACAGTTAAACAGAGATCTTATACATATATATAATTTTTTATTTCCTACTTAACCTAGTCATTGGATTATAACATTTGGGGTTGACTAGGCTGCTATAGTGAAATTTTGATGTGAGATAAAGGGTGCCTCGACATGACGGTGAAGAGAAGAGATGGAGTGTGGGTGGCAAATGGATGGAATGGCATTGATAACAAGGTGGATATGAGGGAGGAGGGAGCAATGGGAGTTGATTTGCTTAGTGGATGGTGGAGAGATGGTGCTATGTGGAGTGGATAGTGATGATGGTCAAGGGAGAATGCCTAGAAGGAGGAGGGCAGTGATAGGTAGGAGGAAGGATGGAATGGAAAACAAGATCTGGAAGCACCTATATGGTACTTCCATAACTATATTCTATCGGAGTGAACCCTCTGTAACTATATTCCATCGAAGCGCTAAGTGTGCAGCCTTTGATGAGCTGAAATAATGTCTCGATCTTCTTGTGCTTCTTACATCTTTTGAATATGCAGAGCAAGAAATGATCACGTTCATGTATCTTGCACTCCATTGCCCCTTTGGATGGATCACCTTTTACCATCCCTATTTATAAATCGAGCAGACTCATGCATGGCCTTATTTTAGACCGACTTATCTTGTTGCCTGTGTAGTATGCGATCACACTTAAAAGATCTGATTTTATTCTTTTGTACAAAGCTCATCACCCGAACAGTCTGTATCATCCTTGCTTGGGTACAGTCCATGTGATTTTATTTGATAGTCTGCTTATTTTATCTCTTGATTGTTGCCTAAATTAGTCATTTCTCCTAGTCCTTTGCCTGTATTTCCAATTCATCTTACAGTGGTTGTTGTTTGTCGCAACTTACTCCTATTTAATTGGTTGTACCTGTTAGTGATTCACCACCTTAGTCCAACTTGCATTGTTCTTAAGTTACTCTTTTCCTCTGGTTGTAGTCTGCCAGATTTGCACATGGAGGATCATGCTTATTGGATCTACCAATTCACGATCGTAGTTGGATGGAACACGCATCACGTACCTCTGTTTGATACTTTTGGACCTGCAAGAATGTTAGCTCTACAATATGGAACACATATGTCAATGGTGGTTATGCACATCATAGCAGATATTCTAACATTTTATTGGTTAGTCAATTTCATACTCTAATAATAATCATTGAATTAGGGCTTTCATCCTTCATCGAATATTAATTTATTAAAGGATAATCATAATGATTAGAAAAATTACTAACCTTTGGTTAATGTTCACCCCTTAATGACTTGCTTACCTTGCTAGTGGCTCACCGTCTGATCAAACACATGATCTTGCATGTTCATTCGATTATCCAGACTTGTACCATCATTTACTAAAGAGAGGGGGTCATTATCAATGTGTCTAGACCCGTTATTAACCTCACTTGATTTTTTGTCGATGAAATAAACCATGTCCCTTAACTTTTAGGTGACTTGATCGTGTGCGATCATCGAATCTGGTCGAGGTTCTCCATTGTCGTTAGATTTAGTAGAGATATAATCTATTTATTAGACCTTATTTTCCTTTGACAGTCATGAATAAGTGTAGCCATTGAATCAAATCAAAGAAAAGCATGATCATCCGATCTAGGTCAAATGTTACTTAGTAAATTGACCATTTTGTTGCCCTTTTAATTCAAACACCACCATTAGATCTGGTAGGTAAGAGCACGGACATATAATTTGATAATATCACACCCTTCTTAATGGATGATCATTTTGATAAAGCACCACCATCGAATCTTTACTTGGAATGAGTGCGACCATTGGATCGACCCGTGATGTGCGCTCATGTATTTTATGTGACCTTGATTAAATCATGGTCGTTAGATCTTGGTAGGTTTTTATATGGCTATTTATTTATTTTTAATAATATGACCATCCGTAGTTGTTGGATCTAGGCTAGTTCAAGCACTTCTATCAGATTGGGTTATAATTGTATGAATAGCACCACCATTGGATCTTTCTCGATTAAGCACCACCATTGGATCTAGGCTAATTTCGAGCGTAGCCATCGATTTACTTTATCTCTTTGACTTGTCAACCTTTGATGGCTTCGTGAGATCATAGTCGTTGGATCTAGGCGGGATCAAGCGCATCCATTGATTTCATTTGCTTTGGTTTCTATTTTAAGCAAAGCGTCGCCGTTGGATCTTTCTAGATTGTACGCGATCGTAGATTTTCATTGATTATTTTTCAAAGGAGCCCCCATTTAATATTTGAGAAAATTTCTTGAAGCACGATCGTTAGATCAACCAGGCTTAAGTGCAACTGTTGGATCTTCTTTAATATGAGGGTCTTTTACTTTGACTTGGATGAAAGCTTTTTAACGATCGATCATCTTGAGATGCATGCTGTCATTGGATTAACTTGCGATCGAGTGCCACCGTTGATATTCCTTGGTCCTGCACATGCTTTAATCATGAGTGCAAATAATTATTTTAGGCTAACCTTGGTGATTCATGGTAAAAGCGCATCCATTAGATCAACTCTCGATCGAGCGCATCCGTGGATCTTCTGTAACCTACAAGTTTGATAACCGAAGAAGGGTGCATTAATTTATTTTGATAATATTTGATTAAGTCGAAAGGGGGGTAATTAATAATGTATTAATACCCTTGCTAATGCATGATTAATTCAAGATTTACCTCCATGTTACCCGATACTTTTACCGCTCTATTGCTTGGATTTTGACTCGAGCGTTGCCATCAGATCTTGGTGAGGATTGGTACAGCCGTTGATATTTTCCAACCTGTGGGATTAGTTACCAAGGGGAACTTTATGAATTTTCAAAAGAGCATGACCATATGATTAAACTATAATCAAGCGCTGCCCTTGGATCTTCTAAAATAACTCAATGCTTAATTAAAGCAATTACCACTATACTTAGGCTTTCGAACTTTAGACCATGGTGCTTTAAAGACTGATTTATCAAAGTCAATGCATCCATTCAATTTAACCTTGATGAAGTGCTGCCCTTAGATTTGCATGATCTACATGTATTTTTAATTGAGGGGGTGCATGCCTTTAAATTCAACCATATGCTTGAGACTTTAGGTTATGACATTTGATTTAAACATTATTTTTATCCTGGTCGATTTAACCATTGGTTAGCTTATTAAAGCTCATCCATCCGATTAAAGAGGAACTAGGTGCTACCTCTAGATCTGCTCAAGGTATTCGATATTTAATGAAAGGGGGGTGCATACCTTTGAACAATTAATATTCCTCTTAAGACCTTAGGTTCTCAGAATTTTGACCATGGCACTTAACTTACCCCTGAAATGATTTCATCAAAATTTTACTTAGGCTAGAGGTGACCTTGGGTCCAAATGTTTTAATAATAATTTTAGATACCTTGGGATTTAGGGGTTTATCCATTTGACTTAGGCCCACAAGTTATGATTATTATTTTTAAAGGGAAGGCTCACATTAAATTCATGGATCAAAAACCTTACTTTTTAAAAAGTTGGGTATTTTAATGGTTTGACCTTTGTAGTGGATACTTATTTAATTTGACCTTTATAGATTCTTTTAGGATAAAAAAATGGCTATAAAAGCAATCCAAAAATGGCTAAGGTTAAGTTCATAAAACATATGGAAGTCAACTTCTCAGATAAAAATGCAACAGAGGCTAGCAACTTTTGCTAATTTTGTTGAAACCAAAAATTTTAAAATTGGGGGTTTCAGATGTTGAGTCAATTTTGGCTCCAACGAGTCCCTAATTCCAATAATGCTAAATCCTTATTTTATTTCTATCCAATCAGTTTATGCAATATTTTTTAAATTAAATCCTCACCAAAGTGACTGCCACGAGATTGAAACCTATTCTCCCATTTATCGTCAATTTCTATCAAGGTAGTTTTGTTCCAAGGAGGCTAATTACTGACAACATAATTACAATCCATGAGCTTATATATTATATTTCTAAAATTTCTAAATCTAGAATTTTCCTCAAAGTGGACATGAACAAGGATTTTGATAGTGTCTTGGAGTTTCCTCTTCTCTGTCTTGTCCAATTTTGGTTTCCATATTTATTGGATCAGCCTAGTCAAGGCATGCATTTTAGGAGCCAACTTCTTTGTCTTAGTCAATGGCTCCATTGCTAGTTATTTCCAAAGCACAAAAGGTCTAATATAGGGTGACACTTTATCCCCTTATCTATTTAGCATTGTGGCGGAAGCCCTAGGGAGAACTCTGCAGTCTTCCTATTCTAAAGGAGATTTTTTTGGTATTAAACCTACCTCATCTCTTATGCCCATATCCCACTAGTAGTTTGTGGATGACACTATTCTGGCCACTCATACCTCTTTTCCCCAAGCCAAAATCATCAAGTCCATTCTTATTTCTTTGAGTCTGTTGTTGTTCAAAAAGTCAACTTCTCAAAAAGTAAACTGTATTTTCTCAATACACCCCTAGATGAAAACCAACATAGCTAATATCATTGGTTGTACCATTGATAACCTTCTTGCTACTTATCTAGGTTTTACACTTTTTGTTGGTTCTACCAAAAAATCTCTTTGGTTTCCACTCACTGAGAGAATTCAGGAAAAAATGGTAGGATGGAAAGGAGGGCTCCTTAGTCAGGCAAGAAAATCCACCTTAGTCAAAGCCACTCTCCAGAGCATCCCTATTTTATTTTTATCCATATTCTACATTCTAGTTGAAGTTTGTAACAAGATTGAACAACTCTAGATGAATTTTCTATGGTTAGGCTCAAAACACAAATAGAGATTTTATTTGATTCCAAGAAAGAATATGGTGGTATATGGATCAGGAAGTTCAAAAAGATGAACCTAGCCCTCATTTCCAAGCAAGGATGATGGATCCTTCAAAATTAAAAGTCATTGTGGGTTGATATCATCAAGCCTAAATACCTCTGACATCAACCAAATTTTTTGGATGATCCTTCACCTATTCAAGGTTCTGCCATCTAGAATTCCATATTGTGTATGAGGGATATCATCAACAAAGGAATCTGTTGGAAACTTGGTGATGGCCAAAAGATACTCTTTTGGGAGGACAAGTGGCTGGGTAATATCCCTCTTCAGAATCATATTGATCTAATCTACCTAAAACCTGTGACTGACATGCTTTTTGGTACATAGGTGTAATTTTATTGATGTTGGTAGGAAGAATTGGAAAACCATTCCTCACGATAATATGAAAGAAGACAAAAAAAAGCTAATATTGTTTTATCTAACATGTTGCATCCCTGTGTTATTCCCAACTATTTCGTTGAAGATAAGCTCCTATGGGAACCTAGTGAAAATAAGATTTTATTTGTCAAAATCATCTATTTCCTTCATGAAAACTTCAATCAGCCATGTTTCCCTTCTAATATCATTTGGAAGAAGAACATCATTCCTAAAGTCTATTTCTTCTTTTGGCTTGCTGTTTAGGACAAAATCCTTTCCATTCATAATGTCCAGATTCGAGGGTTTCTAGTTCCTAACTGCTATTACCTTTACAAGCAGGAGTGTGAATCCACCCAATATATTTTCCTCTCCTATCCTTTCTTCCTCAAAGTTCTTTGCTCTTTATTTTCCTCTGTGGGTATTTATTGGGTTCCTCCATTTTATTTGAATGACCATTGTTTACAGTGGCCAAATCCCTTTAAAATTTTTCATGTCAAAACCTTTTAGACTTTCTATCTCCCCCATTTCCTATGTGAAATTTGGCATGGACAAAATTCTAGAGCCTTTAATAACTCCATCCATGATTCCAACTATGTTATTTTTAGAGTTATCCATGCAATAGTTGAAAATAGCTCTGTTATTTAGGGCACTGGGTGGCCAGAGTCCCCAAGTAAAGCTCAGTTAGCCAAGTCCCTTTAGCTCCCTTCCTGTAATATTTCCTTTCCCTCTTTTGTGGTTGATTGCTTGATTATAAAGTGGTCTCCTCCATATTTGGGATGAATCAAGTATAATTTTTATGGTGCTATCAAGGGCAACCTAGGACTGACTGGAGTAGAAGGTATCTTTTGATATCATACAGGGAAGATAATGTTGGCCTTTGCAAAAAATCTCGGTATCCAAAACCAACCATTTTGTTGAAATTCAAGCTCTCTTCCAAGTCTGTCTCTCTTGTCTAGAATAAATTACCCTAACCATATTTTCAAACATTAAGGTCTAGAATTGAACATTATTAGAAGCATTGTAGGCACCTAGTTAGCATCCTAGAACATCTCCAGTTTAATCTTTGAGGCAAATTTTTTTCTAAGCTCTTCCCCTAATGTCACTGTCCAACATGTCTTTAGGGAAGGAAACCAACTCGTTAACTTTCTAGCTAACATGGGGGTTTCTTTGCTTAACCTCACCTTTTGGAATAAAAATTCTCCTCCCCCTAGTCGATGGCAATCCCATGCATGTATCTCTATTGTGAGTTTTCCCATGATTCAGGTTTTTTGGGAAGCCACATATTCTCCATGTTATGGGAATCCTTAGATTAGATAGTTTTTTCAAGACACATCATTGGAGGTTTCACCGATTTGTGGAATTTTTCTAAGTTCATAGGATCTATTTTCAACATACACTTTCATGCATGGCTTCACCTTGATAAAATGAATGTTTGGGGTACATGCAGCTTATGGATCAATATGGAGAATGCCTTTGTGAGCCATATGTGGTGTAACAACCTTGAAAAATAAGAAACACACAAATTTTTTTTTTTTGACTAAGGAGAGGAATTCATAAACCCTTAACTAATCTTAGATTAAATTAATGTTTAACAAAATCCTCTAATTTCCTCAAAGAGCTACATCTCAGAAGATTTCCTCATGCAAGTCCATATACATAGGCATATCGTATGTCATGCAAATAATTCTATCAATTTCATCAATCTCGATGAGGTAGACTTATCACCTTCAGTCAATTGAAGGTATACACGCATCTCCATACTCTACACAAGCCAGTCTATGTAGGTATGCTATGTGTATTGCGAGTTAACCTGTCAATCTCATCTTTTGACAAGCTATCTTAACTCAGATGTAGTCTTTCCACAAACCTAGTTACCATCCTCCCTAAGGGGCATTAATCGCTTAGGTCCACTATGTTCACCCTAAGGGGGTCTCAATACCTTAGGTTACCCTCTAAGTTCACCCTAGAACTTATTACTTATTCTTTTAATATTATTAAGCAAGGAAAACAAAGATAGATCTAGATAATAAATCTAACAAAGCATAACTCATAAACAAAATAAATATTTAAAATGAGCAATATTTAAGAAGATAAACATAAATTAAAATAGTAATTTAAAGGTGCATCTCCAAAATTTAAATAATTATTACATTAAGCAAGTATGGTAAATCCCCCATACTTTTAAAGAATAATATATTACATCAATTTTATCAGGGAAATATCCCCATAAATCTAGTCTATTTGAGCATAAGTAAATAAAATGTAAGTGGAGAGCAAACTGGTGCATTAGTCCATCTACCACTTTGGTCCTCCCGCTCTTTCCATTGATCATTTGAGGATAGTAGGGGATCAGGGCACTCATGGTTTAGGATAGGCATACCTCTAAATGCATTTAACATTTACTTTACCAAATTGCAACTATACAAATTTAATCAAGTCTCTAACCATGTAATGCATAGTTGATCTCATAAAAGAATCATTACTTTTACTATCACCTCTCAGATACCCTTCGAGAGTTATTCAACATACACAACTTAGATCATGGTTTTACTTTAATTAAACTTTATCTTGTTCTAATGAATTAAAGTCCCATACCTTCAATCTATAAAACAATCTTCTCATTCATTTACTAAATTAAAGCTTTACTACTTTAATTTAAAAATAAACCTTTTCCATTCATTCCATAAACCAAAGTCCCATACCCTTGATTTACAAACAAAATATTGCTATTTATTCAATGAATCAAAGTCATCTACCTTAATCCATAAATAAACCACTACCTTGTTGGAAATATTGAGTTGTCATTGATGTCAAAGGAGCATGGTATTCAAGGTAGAAATATTCTTCAAGGGTGAAAAGTTTATAAGGATGGATAATATATCATTGAGGTCAAATATGAGCTTGTTCATCTAGGGCAAATATATTTTACAAGAAAAGATTATTGCAAAGCAAGGAAATTATTTTTAAGGATTATAATATTTAAATATCAAATTTAAATATTATAAAAGAGATGGACAAAGATGTAAAAGTGCTTGGGACAAAAGGTTTAAAAGAAAGATAAAAGTTTAAAAGCTTGGGATAAAAGTTTTAAATCATAAAAGGCTTTGGACAAAGGTTTAAAAAGTAAAATATTATAATATTTAAATCCCAAGATTTAAATATTATAATACAAATGAGTTTAAGTTTAAAAGGCACCAATGTCATAAAAGGTAAGCATAAAATAAAAAATATGCATGTAAACATATAATAATATGCGTCGACGTCCATGGTGAAAACAAAAATTCTTGTATAAATAAGGAGCAAAAATCAAGTGAGAATGCCAACGTTAAGAGCACAATTCAATATTATTCCAGCACATAAAATTAAGTGAACAAGGAGGGCAAGGAGTGCAGTGAGAACATTTGACGATTGGTAAAATCTAAAGCATAATATATAATTGTTCATGCGTCTTGGTTCCCATACGACGTGGTGTCCTAGCTGGTTGGTTGGTCCATGATAGGGTGCTACTGTGTAGTGAGACAGAGGTTCGAATCCTTTCATGAGGTTTTTGCTGTTTTGAGAGGATAAAGCTACGAAGGTCACAAATATCGATGTTGAGCTCTTTAGTTTCCCCCACTAGGCTAGCTTAGCTGGTTGGAGGTCCTTTGGGAGAGTGTTGCATTTGGCAAGGTGTGGAGATCGAATCTCCTCCATGATGATTAGAGAGTTTTGGCTATTGAGGTAAGGGTAAATAAAATATTTTATTTTATTAGAGGGAGAGTCATAAGGTGCAACGATAATCCTTGATTTTATATTTTGCATATTGAGTAAGTAGGAGTTATAAGGTATATTGGAAAATATTGAAAATTTTCTTTTGCATATTGTGTGAGGGAGTTATAAGGTGTATTATCGTTTATTTTTTTTTAATTGTATTTTTGCATGATAGAAGAGGGAAATTTTGAAGGTTTAGTCATTATTAAAAGATTTATTTTGTGAGACTAAAAAGGAGTATAAAGTATTATTTTCAAGTCTGATTCTGCACATATTTTTTAATATGTATGATTTGAAAAAGAGATTCGCTAATCAATTTTGAAGTGGCAAAAGAAAGGAAAATTATTTTTGTCAAGACAGGTTTTGAAGGCACATCATCATCAAGGCAAATTTAGAGGTATGGTGATTTAATTATTTTCTAAAGGGTGTTTTTGTTTGAGAAAACTATTTTTTATGTCATATGGTTGGAGGTATAAGGATTGATTTGATGTGCATTAGTGTTGATTGAAATTAGGAGTAAATGTGCAAAGGTTATAGGTCAAATTTGTGAGTAAACTTGTGCATTGGTTTTGATTGATATTGGGAGTAAATGTGCATAGATGAGCTTGGAATATTTATGGATTGTTATATTTGATTTTGGGTATAGATGATAATTGTTTGTATGTAATATTTTGGATAAAATTTGAGCAGGTTTTTGTGAGCAAATTTGAGCAGAGTTGTGAGCAGTATTGAGCAAAATTGTGAGTAGGTTTGAGATATTTTTGTGAGAAAATTTGAGGAGAGTTGTGAGCAGAGTTGAGTAGGTTTTATGAGCAGATTTGAGTAAAAGTATGAGTAGGTTTTGGAGCAGACCAGATCAAAGGGGATTGGTGTCTCCTGTGAGGTCCACGAACCAGAGTAGAGGGGATTGGTGTCTCTTATGGATAGATATCCATGAACCATAGTAGAGGGGATTGGTGTCTCCTATGATAGAGGTCCATGAACCATAGTAGAGGGGATTGGTGTCTCCTGTGGATTGGGGTACACAAACATTGTAATAGGGATTTGGTTACCACAAACTTTTATTGAGAAATTTATAAGAAAAATTTCTTCATGGATGTAGCCCACATTGGGTGAACCATGTTAAATCTATGTCTCTTATGTGTGTGATGATTTGTGCATTGTTTCATTATTGCAATTGATAATATTGGATGATATTACTTTAGAAATAAAAGTAAAAGTTTGATATTATATTGTTCACCCCTATCTCAGTATAAGCTTGTGTTATTCATACCTTTTATTTTATAAATCAAGGTTCCATACCCTTAATCTACAAAATAATCATTTTATTTATTTATTAAATTAAAGTCTCACTACTTTAATTAATAAAAACCCAATTTACTTTTATCATGTCATAAATTAAGGTCCCATACCCATACCCTTACCCTTTTATCATGTCACACCTATTTCTTTAAAACATTTAAACCAAATTATTTTCTTTAATTTAAACAATCAAAGTCTCACTACTCTAATAATTTAAATCAAACTATTTTCTTTTAATTTAAACAATCAAAGCCTCACTACTCTAATAATTTAAATCAAACTATTTTATTTTAATTTAAACAATCAAAGCCTCACTACTCTAATCATTTAAATCAAACTATTTTCTTTTAATTTAAATAATCAAAGCCTCACTACTCTAATCATTTAAATCAAACTATTTTCTTTTAACAACTGCACTAAGGTTTTATACCCACGAAATAATCAAATTCATTATTTAACTACCAAATGAATAATAGTATAATTATTAAAAGTGAGTGGAAAGCCCACACAACTTAGCTCACCAGGGTTCTGGAATAGGAAAACTAGGTCGACATAGTCTATGATAGTCAACAATTCAAGGCAGGGTTCTAAGTAATGATACTCACTTCCCAAGAAAGGCCTAAGCAAAGGGAGCTAGGAGATGGTTGTAGGGTATACAAACACGAGATCAACCACTCAAGCCTCACACAATGCACTCCCCAAGGGATCGGTAAGGGTACTAAAAGATGCACATGATAGTTTTAGGTCTACAAGGGCATTGTCATAGCAGGTGACAAGGTTTAACAACACTTCCAAATCTCAACTGATGCAGTCAAGGACCTACCATCACAAGATGAAAGAAAACTACAACAACGTGGTCAATGACACTCCCAAGAAAATTGAAACACATGCCAACATGGTGCCATCCAAACTAGGTAGAGGCCAATGTAGCACTAAACATAAACACTTTCCTATGCACACTACGAGGATGCTATCACTATAAGGAATAGTGATAGTTGGGGTTTTAAGCTACGAGTTTAGAGCCAATGGCTGACCATTCATGACAGGGGTTTCCAAACCTCAAACAAGAAGTGCAAGCCAAATATATAAGGGAAAATACATAGAAGGGACATCACATGCACTCACTAAGTTATAAAGAAATAACATCAAACAAAAGCATTCCTTTAACTTTACCAGCCAACACGAGATAGTCCATATTACCAACCAAAATATCTTTCACAAGGTGTCGTATCCTCCTGGAATGTTATTCTCCCATAGGCATCTAGTTCCCTGATTTTGCTTTTATCTTCTCCCTCTCATTCATCTCCTCTAAATCCCAAAAACCCCTTTTTCTTTTCCTAGGTGGAGTCTTTGTATTCCATCAATGGACTACTCCCATTACTCCCCATCTACCTCCATCAGGTGGTATATGAGATATTTTTCCCATCTACCTTTTCTAATATGTTACCATAAATGAAGCCATCTTACATCAGTCGAAATCTTCATCTGATGAGCTTGATCGGATTCTCTAAAAGGTAGTTCCCTTCATTCGAATATCACAAGCCACCTTGGATTAAAGGGGGTTCTATTATCTTCTTTTAGTTTAATAGTAGTTTGCCATATTATTGAATGAATTCACCATTGTCATCCAATAAAGGCTCTTCTATTTTAATGAATTTCATTTATCATTCCAAATAAAATAACTATTTATTTATATTTGAAAATCCTTTATCATTTAATATAAAACAACTATTTATTTGTAAATGAAATTCCTTTATCATTTAAAATAAAAAAACCATTTATTTGTAAATGAAATTCCTTTATCATTTAAAATAAAACAACCATTTATTTGTAAATGAAATTACTTTATTATTTAAAATAAATCACCTCTATTTATTTAAAAAGTAGAGGGTAAGAGGTTTTAATCAAGCAATAAGATTTCAAAGACATCCTACTTATTCATGCTTTTATTTCCCAAACCACTAATGCTGATAGTGATGAAGTAAAATATGATTGAACATATGCAACAAACACAGAGGGAGTCTTTCCATCAACTTAGTCATCTATCTTAGCTCGAGGATTTATGATAACTACTAGGCTACCAACTCGAGGCTCAAGGTGGCTAGTTATTGATGACTATCCCTAACCTGATAATGAATGCCTATATGAAGGTATCTATCCATGTTACCCTCAAGATACCTTAATCATCACTTATCCAACCTCAAGTACCCTGCTTCTAGTGGATGACTAAACTTCTTCCACATATGAGCGTACATGATCCTACACATTGAAAATTTTTAATAGTATCATGTTATTCTATATCAACTAGCATCACATAAATATTTAATTACACAAAATCAAGTATTAAAGCACCATCAAATTAATACATTGTTTTTTGGGTCACAAAGTCTGCCAGGCAGGGTCATGACATGTGGAGACATTATGTTGCACCATCTTCAATGAACACCTTCTGTAGTTTTTTTTTGCATGACAGATGATAAAATGGAGTAATTTATTGTTTTACCCATACACATGAGTAGGTTGTATGTGAGGCCATTGAGGCTTCCTATTTTACCCCTGTGAGGATTTCTCTAACTATTTTTGTCTTTCTTCTTGGATATTTTGAAGAAGGTGCTTCCTTTTTGTTTTAGATGGTTGGGAGCATTTTTCCTAACTAGAAATTTTCTATAAAAGGTTACGGGATCCTTTCAAAACCCCTCTTACCAATAAAAAAATATATTTTTCTTTCTCAATATTTCTTCCATTCACAATTGAAATATTCTTGAATCGATACAAAGAAAAACTTATTTTGGCCATAACATGAAATGTTTTGGTATTTCTATCTCCTTCCTTAAGCCACCCCTCTCTAGATTTTTGGAACCAATATGACTCTTCCTTTTTCAACATGTTATGATAACAAAAATGTTTTTGTTTTTCTTGGACATAAGCATCTTGGTGCATTCCATTGATTTCTACTATATCTTGTAAAATTTTGATCTTGGATTCAATTTCTTCATTTTCTTTAAATATATTACCAAAATATTTGGTATTCCAAATATTCATTTTTCCCTTTAGATATTTCATCTTTTGAAAAAAATTGTACATACATGATCCTTCAAAATTTGCTTCAACCCACCATAACATAACCATATGGAAGAAATCAAGGTCTTGGAGCCACATATACTAAAATAAAAATGGATTTGGATGACTATTATTGCATAAATTATATATTAAGAGAATGGGTTTGTGTTATGATCTTGCTTGTAATAAATTATTTAAAGCAATTTTATACTCTACTTATAACCAAGTGTTAGATAACAAAAACCTATCCAATATTTCTATTATATGATTTTTTTCCAATCCATCTATTATAATATATATATATATATAATAATTGAAGGAATAACATCCCAAAGGAAATTTAAATTAACAAATGAAGCAAAATATTACACTGATTTACACCATATAGGAGTACCACCCTTATTTTTCGAAGGAGATAGGACTATGTTGAAGTCACCCCAAGAATCCATAAATCATAATTATGAATCATCATTGATTTGACAAAAATATTCTAAGGTCTTTATAACATATTTTGTGAGGAGTAACTGTAGTTGGGGCATATGCATTTATAACCCCACATTTGATGATTTTATTTCTTGCAAAATAGGCCACCAACCTATTAACTTTTTGCTTCTAGAAATTGTCCATCCCATTTGTATTTGTGTCATATTCTCAAAGTACCTCTAGAAGCTCCTATAGAAGAAATGTTAGACAATTCCTCATCTTCCAAATATTTTTGAATGCATCCTTACATTCCTCACTACCTAGTTTTGTTTCTTATGTTCAAATAAACTCAAGCCTATAAAAAGCTATTAATTTATTAATAAGCCTACTTTTAGGGGTTTTATTCATACCCCTAATATTCCATGATGTTATTTTAAACACACCTTTTTATTTTTATTTATGGGCTTAGCCTCCTTCTTGTTAAATGAGTGATATTTGTTTTTGATTTTACAAATCGATATCCCTTTGAGTTTATTTTTATCTTTATTCTTGATTTGATGGTCCTCCTCTCTTCTTTCCATTCCTACTAATAATTTCATCTTCATTAGTCTCTTCTATTTTTCCATTCTATTTATAAATAGGCTTATCTTGTAAAGGTTTATGCTGCCCTAGAGAATCCAAAATGCAAGGAATACCCTCACATATTTTTCCTTATGTTGCCCCAAATACCCTAAAGCACAAGGATGATCCTCCATAGTAATTACTTTCTTATGCTACTTTAAAAATCCTAAATGTTTCCCTAGAAACCCTAAAGTGGAAGAATGATCCTCCATAGTAATTACTTTCTTATGCTACCTTATAAATCCTAAATTTCCATGCATATCCTTTATACACATTTCATTATTATGTTGTATTGAAACCCTAAAGTGCAAGAGATACACTCTGTAGACACCAAAATCCAGCCACTTGTAAGTCATCTATACCTTCCTGTTAGCCACGTGTCATTCATTCACCTTCACGCCATTATTTGGCCCAAATCCACACCTTCCCGCCATTTTTGGATTATTTGGCCCAATTTCACCTTTTCCCGCCATTATTTGGCCCAATTTCACCTTTCCCGCCATTTTTCATTCCCAAATTTATTTAAATTAATATTTATATATATATTTTAATATTTTAATATATTTTAATATATATATAAAGATACTTTAAGTGATTTAATCTGAGCCGTCCATCCTTCATTTAATCTCATCCGTCCATCCATCTTAATCCGTTTCACAACCTAGATTTATTCTCTACCCTTGGATCCACTTTAATCTTAGCCACACGTTCAAAGTGTCGTTAAAACCCTAAAGTGTGCCCTAAGAGTAGATTATAAATTGAGTCACCTTGATGGCTCAAACCCACTATCTCTTTTACTATCTCTCTTTTGTTATCTATCGCTATCTATCTCTTCTTCGGCTAAACCTACCCATCCATCGCCGTCCCTTTTCGTCGCATCCATCGCCGCATCCGTCGCCAACTTCGCCGCCATCCCTTCTGCAGCATTCTACAGAATCCCCCATTCTTGTCGCAAGTGCCCGCGGGCATTTACCCACAGCCACAGACGCAGACCGGCGTCTGCAACCCCGATCCAGAAGCACGCGGGCGTTCAACGATCGCACCAGGGCGCCTTTCGCAGCCGATTTGACAGTTACATCACTTCCAGGTGCCGCCTGGTCTCGCCGCGTTAACAGAAAAAGAGGTATAGATTCTAAAGCAAGTAATATTTTTATGTATTAATCCGTCGTTAGATTCTTGCATTCTATTTATTTCATTTCTAGGGTTTTAGATTGTTTTTGAGGGCTCACACAGTGGAGCCCTCTTACTAGTTTCTAACCTTTTTGTAGTTTTAATGTGTGCAGGATTTTAATGGCAGATTTGATTGGATGATAGCAATTGCTTAGTTGGAGTGGTCCGAGCCAAAGGATACAACGAAGCCCACTCATTCTGTTGAGGTTAAGGATACATTCTTCGGAGATGCCACCATATTGTGCCAGCTAGGGTTTCGGAGAACCCTAGCACAAATTGTAATCTTGTATCACGAAAAGGGTTACGGGCCTTGTTGTACTCAAAAGGAGTTTCTAAACTCCATTGATTAATAAAAATCGTTTGTTTTGTACAACTGTGTTCTGCATTACTTTTTATCGTGATTTCTTTATCTTTTGTTTGGCGTTGTATCTTTAATCTACAAATGGCGATCACGGTGGGACCCCCTAGGGTTTCATGTTTTTAATACTTGCTTTACTAATCTATTCCTGTTTTCTGTTTTATTTTGCAGGTTCCGAAATCGTGAAATTCGTTGTTCCAACGAACTAGGGTTTCGAGGAGTTTGCAGAAAACGCAGCAGACGTAGAGCGGCGTCTGGAAGTCCGATCCGAAATGCAGAGGGGCGTTTCAGCCTGCGCAGACTCCCTTGGGCGTTTGAAGGCAGTTTCACAGAGAAAGCGTAGGCTTCCGAGTAAGTGCATTTTTTTTTCTTTGTTAAACTGTACTTTTTACGTTTTTGGTTTTTCTGTCGTATTCTGTTTCTTTTTAGATCATTACTTTAAAATGAACAAAAACTAAGTAATCTGGAAAAGAACAGTTATTTTTAGTTACATTTTTAGTTACATTTTTTACATTGCATTATTGGTTGTTGCTTGCATAAAAAAAAAAAAATTGCATACCTAGCTGCATATTAGAATAGCTACGAATTATCTGTTTTAGTTATCTAAGTAGGACTATTGATTGGATGTCAATAGTACTCCTGCCATTGGGTGATTCCAGGCAGAGAAGTGGACGAACCTTCCGGTTGCTCCTTTGATATCTGATATCATTGGTAGGCAGGGGGTTTTAAACGGTGTACTCCACTTCTTCAGAGGAAATGGCATGTTTTCAGTAGCCTCTTGCTTAGATCATTAGAACTTTTGATTTATAGCTTTGTATGTATACATTAGACAACTAAAACACTTAAAATAAAATTCACTGCATTTCATATTGCATTTAAAATAGTAATATCTGGATTTCATCACGGGTATTGCTTGAAGTTTAGTGACGGTGGAATTCATCTCCATCCATTAAACTTCCGCCTCAGACACCATAGGTCACCCCCGAGCAAACTTGCTGGATTTCATCACCAAGTAAGAATCTCGTTGTCCTTTCCTAGCCATAGTTTTTACCTTTTTTGTGAATAATTCAAGATTAGATCACATGCAAAACTCATAAACCGGACACTTAAAATTTACTACAGATTAAGATCAGAAAATAATTAATTAACCGCAAGGTAAGACATATTGGTTGAAACCTAGGTTGTGATCATGTTTCGATAATTTCTTTAGTGTAAATTTATCATTCAAGTTTTGCATTCTTCTTTTCTCGAATTTGTTTAGATTTATTGCTTCATGGTCTTAACAAGGAATCAATCTAAAATGTTAAATCTAAATAATCAAATGGGTAATTCACAGAACATCCCCACCACCAACATAGCCACTTATCCTAGTGAATTTCAGGCAAGTTCGCTTGTAGGTCTTTCACGTCCTTCTACCGTCTATCACATGGCCATGCCCATGGAGGAAGACAATTCCTGTCATATTACCCACATTGATATGGCCCAAGTGCAAACTCACTTAAGAGATGGCACTGGCTATGTCCTTGAGCCAATCCAAGATTCCCCTATGCAAGATTCTATTTTTCAGCAGGATATTGCATCAACCATACCCGCTGGTTTCACTCGGGTCTACACTAACCCTTTTTTTGAGGCTAATGTTGTATCTGATCAGCCGGCTTCATCTCCAACATCTTCCCAGATGCTCAATTGTCCTCCTTTGGAGACAAATGTAGTGTCTTCCCGACCACTTTCTCCTCCATTTACCCGGTTGTACACCAATTCTCTCTATGAGGGTGGTGGAACCTCCTCTAGCCATGACCAATTTCAACCCTCTTCTTCCCAAACCATTTATGGTTTCACCCTACCGGGGCACAGTCTACTATTTCTTCCCGTGTACCGCCTACTTCAACCACCTTCATTGCCCCCGCTATGCAGTCTCCTGTGACTACCATGGCAGCCTCCCCTCCACCTTCATCCAATCATCCCACCTCCCTTGGGTTAGAGATTAATAAGGTTAGGGAGTACCTCGACAAGTTGCTTCAAGCAACAACAACAACAAAATGCTCAACCACCTGTCGTAGTAAATCCTACACCTCAACCAATTTCTACCCAGCCAACTTTTCTTAGCTCAGGCCCCACCTGGGTACCCCAATCTTCGGTGGTGTCCATTCCTACCCCACCTTTCTCCCAACCCAGTCCAGTTCATCATTCAAACCAATCACCTTCTTTTCGGTATCATCCATACCAACAACCTGTCCATTCCACACCGCCTAATCCAGGCAATTTCATCCCATCTCATCATTTTTCAACTCCTCCATTGCATCCTCATAATCATCAAACAAATCAAAATTTTCATGAAGATTATCGACTCCATGCTATACAACAACAGATTGACAACCTTATGCTCAACATGCCTGGCCCATTTAGTCTGAAACCTATGCTAAGGTCGTTGATCAATCAACCAATTCATCCTTTGGTACCTTCACCGCCATATCCGATCGATTTCACATTACCGAAGTTTGACAAATTTTGAGGAACCGAGGATCCTCATGAACATGTGAGCTCATTCATGCATGCCTGCTTTAGAATCCAAAATAATGACGCTCTTATGCTCAGAACTTTTCCTCAGACATTAGGGGGAGATGTCTGTACAATGGTACAATCATTTAGCTCACCATAGCATTTATGCTTACGAACAATTGATTAATCTATTTTTAGAACGATTCTCCCTAAATGTACAAAGGAAAGTTTCATTGTCCGACTTATACAAGCTCAAGCAACATGACGATGAGACTGTTTATGACTTTGGAAACCGTTGGAGGGCTATCATTAATAAACTGCCATTCTCCCTACCAATGGAGGAGTTAACCAAAATGTTCACCCGGAGTTGTCTAAAACCTATCTCTTGGTTACTCCAATTACAACAATACAGGACTTTTGAAGAGGCTTTGGCCCAAGCAAGTATCATAGAAGACATTAAAGTCCAAGAGGGTGTTTTAAAACCCCGTAGAAAAGAATGGCAACAAAAGGGCCAACAACGAAATAATAATTATGGCCAAAACAAACAAGCACAGGCTAGTACAACCTCAAATGTTAACCAAGTTAATCAAGTGGTGGCGAGCCAGCCCGTAATGGCTCAACAACAACAAGTAATGCAAAGTCAACCGCAACCAATTGCTTATCATGCGGTACCCGCCCCTCCTCAACCAGCTCACAATATCGGGCCAACCATGGAAACTCGACCTTGGCAAAACAATCGTCCCAAGCGACAGTTCACACCTTTAGATGAACCATATGCGGTCATATTCAACAAGTTATATAGCACAAATCAGTTAACTTTACCTGAGTTTAAACCTTTAGAACCATCTAGAAGGGGGAAGTATTACAAGGAGTACCTATTTTGTCCTTATCATAGGCAAAATGGGCACGATATCAATAATTGTACAACTTTCAAACATGTGATCCAAGATCTTATTGAGATTGGAGCCATTAAATTGGATAGCCCCTTAGCCCAACAAAATCAAAATCTTGGTATATTTCAAACACCCCTTCCACATCGGGAGGAAGCTCCAACAACTTCAGGGGGAGTAACTCAGGTAACTCCTCCTAATCAAGTCAACCATGTACAACAATACCAAGGTTTTGTGGGTACTATTAACGTAGTAACCCGGGGTCAAAGGGCGAACCAACCAAATCAGGTTGAACCACAACCACTCGTACAAACCCCTATCCACCTCAAGTAACAGTGACCCAACGACGTGCTAGTACTTCTCAACAACCGCTAAATCATTCTACTCAACGCCAACGACCCATCATGTCATTGAGTAGCCGGTTAACTACCAGTTTAAAAATGGCTTCGCCAAGTTATCGATCTATGACCTCATTCAACAATCTCCCCCGCATAGAGAGGCATTAATGGAAATATTAAAGTCAATCGAGCTTCAAACTCAAGATACTAATGCCTTCAACAACTTTGTGGGGAGTATTCAAACATGCATGGAGCCCTCCATCACTTTCTATGATTTTGAAATCAAACCTATGTCAACAGAAAGTATAGATCCTCCACCGCATATCATGGCCAATATCGATCACAAGCCATTCAAGAGAGTCTTAATTGACACCGGTTCCTCAATCAATATCATTACAACATCGGCGTTGAGTCATCTAAAGTCGTCGCCATCCCTTATCACAAAGTCGACTTTTACTCTTAAAGCATTCAATGATGCTTTATCTTCCACTGTTGGCACGGTTATCTTGCCCATTGAGGTAGGGGCCCGAACTTTGCATACCTTGTTTCACATCTTGGAAGGGTCCATGGCATACAATGTATTGCTTGGACGGCCTTGGCTTAGGGAGATGAGATGTGTCCCTTCTATACCGCATCAATGTCCGAAGTATGTATATGAGGGACAGGTTCATTGTGTACCTGCCGACATTGAACCCTTCAAACATTGCAACTATGTCTCAAATCCTTATGAGATTGTGTTGCCATCCACTCATCTTTTCTTGACCCCATCTACTTCTTCTATACCATCTTCTTCTAAAGCTCCCATTCCCGAGGAGCTACCCATCATATCGCAACCATCTTCCTCTTCCGCTATTCCATCTCATTCACCACTTTCTTCATCTCCTAATCTTCCTTCTTCTTCATCAGTGACCACATGCACATGTGGCCATGACCAATCATCTCTTTCCACGTCATTACCCCCTTCTTCTACACCTTCTTCAACATCACCTATTATTCCTCCATCTTCCCAACCATCACCACTGATGTTTCACAAGTCAGTGAAGCATCAACCCAACCAAATCCTTCCAATTCTTCTATCCCACATTCTTCTATTCCATCATCTAGTCCATCTCCCTCCCAAGTCAAGGTCCATCTCACTGATGCAGGTATTGGTGAGTATGCCATCCAAGATGTCCACATCACACCGTTCAATGTGCAAAAAGTTAAAGATTTTGGTCGTCCACATGACCAACATTTATCCATTGGATCGGTTTATAACATGGGTTCTATGCCAAATTCCATTAATTTTGTATATGGGGGAATAGAGTCATCTTCTAGTCCTACCACCATACTAGAACCTAAGCATCCAGTCCTTGCCAATATCGAAAGGATGGAGGGTTTTCCCTCTCGCTATTTCCATAGACATAATTGGCAGCAATTTGGCCTAGGTCGATACGAGCAAGGGGTAACTGAACGCATCGATATGCCATATCAGAGACCCACTGAGCGTTTTGGTCTGGGCTACCAACCACTTCCATCCCTTTCTTCTTTTGAACGAGCTTTTCAAAGCATTAATCTTAATTCGAAAGAAGAAATCCTCCACCCCGATGAATCTGAAGATGAAGCCTATGAAGAATTTGACGTCATGTTCCCCTCATTAAACAAGACGAGTTTTATCTCCAATTGTTCCCTCTCCAAGAGGCCATCTTTCGCTTGCTTCTTCCACAAGAACGAGGTGAACCACCCCCTCCGCCACATCCATAAGCCATAATCCAAACCTGTATTATATGTATATACTAAAATAGTGGTTTTCACCACTACCAAAAAAAAAAAAAAAAGAAAATTCCCAAAAAAAAAAAAAATCAAAATATATAAAAATACTTTATTGCTTTATGTATGTGTGTAATAGTGGTTTTCACCACTACAAAAAAAAAAAAAACTCAAACTACAAAAAAAAAAAAAAAAACTGAAAAACTATGTTGTTTTGCATCTCAGGTCTTCCGAGGTCTTCACCGGTTTTCCCTTCCATTCCGCCCATCCTTTCTTCCATAAGTCGACAATGAATTTTGAAGACTTATTCACACCGCTCCATAATCCATATGATCCGGATAAGCCAATCCTGATCAACCCAAGCTTGATTGACATGGATCGGATTTCATCCCCTCCATCTATTTCAGAGTTCATCCTTTCCGAGGAATTGTTAAGGGCTTCCGCCAACTACATTCCTCCTTCACCTCCACATTCACCTTCATCTTCTAAGCCGGAGGTCTTCCGGCAGACATAGACGAGAGCAAGGCACAGGAGCCTAATGACATTTTAGATGACATAAATCCGATCCCTACTCCCCATCGCCTTGAGGAAGGTTCCCACATGTCTATTGAAGAAACTATCGATGTAGACCTTAGTCCAGACCAAGATGGCACCCAAATTGTGAAACTGGCTAAAAGTCTATCATCAGAGGAACAAGAGCAAATGATTGCTCTACTCAAGCGGAAGAAGGAGATATTTGCATGGTCTTACAAAGACATGCCAGGCCTAGACCCTAATTTGGTTGTCCATAACCTCACCTTACAAAAAGATGCTAAACCTGTCAAACAGAAACTTAGGAAAATGCATCCTACCGTGGCCCTCATAGTTAAATCGGAGATTCAGAAACTTTTGGATGTTAAATTTGTCGTCCCGATTGATTATCCTGAGTGGCTTTCTAACATGGTACCCGTTCGCAAGCCTAACGGGGGATACGTGTTTGCACCGATTTTTGAGATCTAAATAAAGCGTGTCCTAAGGATGACTTTCCTCTTCCAAACATTGATACTCTTGTCGACACCTGCGCTGGTCATGAAATGCTTTCGTTCATGGATGGATTTTCAGGATACAACCAGATTCGAATAAACCCTGAAGATCAACACAAAACAACATTTACCACACCTTGGGGAACTTTTTGTTACGGGGTGATGCCCTTTGGCCTTAAGAACGCAGGTGCAACCTATCAACGAGCCATGACTTATATTTTCCATGATTATATGCATAAGATTATCGAAGATTATGTGGATGATTTATTGGCAAAATCTAAAACTCGACAAGAGCATTTTGATGTATTGGAAAAAGTTTTTGATAGACTTCTAGAGCATAAAGTAAGGTTGAACCCTAAGAAATGTGTCTTTGGTGTTACCTCAGGCAAACTCCTAGGTTTTATTATCTCTAAACGAGGTATTGAGGTGGACCCAAACAAGGTCAAAGCCATTATGGAAATGTGTCCCCCAACTAATTTGAAGGAGTTGCGTAGTTTGCAAGGAAAGATTAATTCAATCCGTCGCTTTATTGCACAACTTTCTGATAAATGTAGGCCATTTTGCCACCTACTACAAAAGGGGGTACAATTTTCATGGACAGATGAGTGTCAGAAAGCCTTTGATGACATCAAGCAGTACTTAGCATCTCCGCCAGTCTTAGCTCCGCCTCGTCCAGGGGTCCCTTTCAATCTTTATATCTCAGCAACGGACTTTGCCTTAGGGACAATGCTTGCACAAAAGAATGAACAAAATCGTGAGCAAGCTGTCTATTATATTAGTCGAACATTGGTAAGCTATGAAACCCGATATGCTTATGTGGAAAAGTTGTGCTTAGAAGTGGTTTTTGCCACTAAGAAACTTCGTCATTATATGCTTAGCCATACAACATATGTCATAGCTAGAGAAAACCCTCTGCGTTATATGATGTCTCGCACTTATAATAACACTCGTACCGCTAAATGGATAATGTTGCTTACCGAATTCGATCTTGAATTCATTAGCCAAAAATCTGTTAAAGGTCAAGTTATAGCCGATCAACTTGCGGAAGCTCCACTACCTAGTGATCATCCTTTGATTATTGAGCTCCCGGATGATTCGATATTTGCTATCACTGAACAAGAAGAGGACATCATTTCGGAGGAAGATGTTGACATCACACTATTCTTTGATGGCTCTAAGTGCGCGAAAGGTCAAGGTGCTAGAGTTGTGTTTCATACACCTCAAGGGATTCCCATCCCTTTATCATTCAAACTAGACTTCCAATGCACCAATAATACAACAGAGTATGAAGCCTTAATTTTAGGTCTTCAATCAGCCATAGCTATGAGCATTAAGCGTATTCGGATATTTGGGGATTCTCAACTCGTGGTTAAACAAATTACAGGAGAATACCAAGCCAAAGAACCTACCATTAAGCTTTATCATGATGTAGCAATGAAGTTGCTCTCTAAGTTTGATTGGTATGAGATCACTAGTTTGCCTCGTTCGACTAATAGATTTGCGGATGCCATGGCCTCTCTTGGATCATTGATTCCAAAGGACTCCCTTGGAGAGGTACAACCCCTAATCATTTCCACAATCTCTAAGTCTGCAATTGTCCGTGCTGAGTCTAAGGATGAAAAAGATGTTTGCTTTATCCATTCGGATCCATATGAGCCTTGGTCTAGTGAGATAGTAGCCTTCCTCAAGTTTGGAACACTCCCATCTGATTTGTCTCGAACTGCCCGCCGCTATTTTAAGCAAAAGGCAGCTCGTTTTGTTCTTTTGGGGGATGTGTTGTATAAACGTGGATATGATGGAGTACTCCTCCGTTGTCTAGAAGCAGGTGAAACACATAGAGCTATTGCTGAAGCCCATGATGGTACTTGTGGTGGTCATTTTAGTGGAATGGCCATTGCGAAGCGTATTTTACGTATGGGGTATTATTGGCCCACTATGGAACAAGATTGTTGCAAATATGTTAAACAATGTAAAAAGTGTCAAGAACACGCTAATTTAACCCATATACCATCACAAGCTTTACAGCCCCATCCAAAGCCTTTGGCCCTTCTCACAATGGGGTCTCGATTTAATTGGCAAGATTTCACCCGCCTCTTCGAGGACAAGCATACTTTCATCATTACAGCCACTGAATACTTCACAAAGTGGGTTGAAGCTATTCCTCTAACCAGTACGATAGGTCCTAGAATTGTGGAGTTTATACTTCACCATATCATTTGTCGTTTTGGTATTCCCTCTAAAATCATTTCTGATAACGGCAAGTCTTTTAAGAATAAGGATGTTCGAGCTCTTTGCGAAAAGTATAATATCCAACATAGTTTCTCAACTCCTTACTACCCACAAGCCAATGGACAAGTGGAAGCTTCCAATAAGACCATAATTGCTATTCTTAAGAAACTTGTTAAAGAAAATCATAAAGATTGGCATACACAAATCCCCTTGGCATTATGGGCTTACAGAACAAGCATCGGAACTCCCATTGGGGCAACGCCATTTTCTTTGGTCTATGGAGCTGAAGCAATCATGCCTCTTGAGCTCGAGATCCCTTCCTTGCGAATTTCTTTGCAGGAATTTATCGATGATGATACCGCTAGACAAGCATGTCTTGATCAACTCACACTCATAGATGAAAAATGAATCAATGCTTTAGAGCATTTGCGAGTTTATCAAGACCGATTGAAACGTGCTTACAATGCCAAAGTTCATCTAAGAGAATTTCAAGTAGGGGATCTTGTCCTTAAAGAGAATCAACAAAACACCAATGCATTGCCGCATCTTCGAGATAAATTCGTGGCTAATTGGTTAGGTCCATATATGGTCACTGAAAGAGTGGGTAATGGAACTTATAGACTTGCCAGTTTAGAGGGAGAGGAAGAACCCGAACCACTTAATGTTATACACTTGAGGGCATTCTACGCATAGTTTGAATTTTATATGTACATATATACATGGCTTGTACAACAAAAAAAAAAAAAAAAACAAATAAAATAAAAAGAATTTGCATTTCATTGTTAGTTGCATACATCTCATTCAAAAACATTGCATTTCATGTGCATACATCTCATTGAAAACCATAACATTTCATTTTCAGCCATAGTTGCATATCATGTTAGAGACCATTCTATCTTTTGGATATAAAATTTGGTCAAGCAAAAGTCATGTTGCCTTAATCGGGGGCACCTTCATAAAATCCATCAAACCGAATTGTCATTCGTACACCCATTTTCCATTTGCACATATTTACATTGCCAAAATGTTTTCAGTCACTCAGCCATTCCTAGTGTTTTAAGCAAACTTTGAAATGCATGTCAAAGTTCTCTAGGGCCATATCACAAATTACACTAAATAAAATCTTGAGTATTGGGAAATGATTTCAAAAGCGGTCTTGAACCTATCACATTTTCACATCTTAAAAACATCTTGTGTCAAAGAGAGATAACACCATCCTTGGGTTGTGCCTTGAAGTGAAAAGGGTAATCCTCGTTTGTCCTATCATGCAAACATAGTCCATAAAACAGTGGTTCTTACCACTATCACAAGCAATCACAAAATATAAATATAAACAGAGTAGTAAGGATAGGGTAAAATTCTCATCATACTTCGGTTGAGAATCCGATTCCCCAAAGCTCTAAGGAAATGAACATTTTTCACACACCACCGATCCCAAATAAGTTGTAAGGATCGTACTACTTGTCCAATCAGACGGATAGGTAGTCATCCCCAAGGCTTACAAAGGTCAAAAACAACATGGACTATGGAGTTAACCTTCACCGGGGCTATAGACGCTTGACTGGCAATGGAGTATACTCATTGCGTGGCGACATGTCTCTCCTCAAAAAGAGACCTCTGAATGCTCATACGGACAAACTAGCTTCGGGGTCTTCTCCATAACAGGGTTACCTAATTTATGCAAGATGAGGTTAATGAACACACTTGCACACACACAGGTTTTTGATTGCCTAGAGTCACTACCATGCTTCGGATTTGGTTAATGAACTCGCATGCACACACATTTGGTCCTAGTTGAATTAGGCAGTATTAGTAAGTTTGTTTGATACCACTAGCATGTTTGAGTCTTTGTAAAACAGCTTCTTCCATATCTTCTTCCATATCATCCTCCATATCTTCTTCCATATTCATGTCATTCCATACGTCATCCATTCACAAGCCACCAAGTTCGGTGCCCCTGATTAAACAATTATGATAACAGTTGGCTAAATCTAACTATCTAAAAATATGAGTGCTTCTTAGTGCATATTTCATTTACTTAGTCTTGCATTAATCATCCATAGATTTACATATCATTTACTTAGTCTTGCATTAATCATCCATAGATTTGTATATTATATACTTAGTCTCGCATTAATCATCTACATGCATCACAAAAACATAGGCATTCACAAAAAAAAAAAAAAAGAGAGTAAAACACCAAATAAATAAAAGCCATGTATATATATATGTATAAAGGTCAAACTCTACAATGAATGCCAAAAGGCTACAATATACAATAGAGCACCAAGGCTCATAAAGAGTGCATCTAAGCACTAAGCTAACCATCAAAAGAGGACCCCCGAGACCTAGTAGGAGCTCCTAGCCTATGGGGGGGCTCCGCTAGCTCCCACTCGCCTCCAATATCTCCCCGGTCGCCTGGGACAACGACCTCCTCATCCCCGGAATGATAGGGGAGAACCGGTGTCGTGCCTCTAACACCCTAAGCTGCAAAACAACAAAACAAAAATTTGTTACAAATTTTTCCCAAAAAAAAAAAAAAAACACATAATAAGTACTTGCTTAAATGAACAAATACCTCATCTGGCTGCACTGGCGCGTCCGCTCCTATCTCCGCCATAGATCCCACACAAACCTTTCACTCCACTCCCTCAGACGCACTTCTCTCAAGCTCGAACGCACAAATGAGCGAAATTCTCGCTGAAACTGTTTAAATAGCTGGTTTTGGCGCCCTGAAACGTAGTGGGGCATTTCATGGCGCATTTAGACGCAGTTTGCAGAGCGCCTAAACACCGGCGGGCATCTCTGCCAACCACAAATGCAGACCGGCGTTTGGTGTCAGTATTGAATAAAGGAACAAAACTTGCAAAATTGAAGCTTACCTCCTTCAAATTTCATCAAATTCAATTCATCCATTCTTCTTATCATAATAAAACATTTTGTGAAGGTTACAACAGTTTTGGACACAAATTTTGTCATTTCGCTCAAAAAGCGCATCATTCATCATTGTTTTACAAATTGGGTTAAAAATATTCAAAACCTTCACAAAATTAACCACATTCATCAATTCTTCTGATCTATCGTCAATTTCATTCATTCTTCTTTCATCATGCATATTTTTGCCAAATCAAATTAAAGTAAACCTCGTATCTAGTGGTATATTCTATCACCTTGGCGATTGCAGCGATTTGAATCCATGCAATTCGATAAGAGGATTAAACCACCATAAGGACACTTACCATTTATCATCATCAATTATTTCACTGTTTGAAAATTGGAAATCAATTTTGGATATTCTACTTTTCAAGTGACCTCATACCAAGATTAATTTGCTCAACAGTTGTCATTGATGGCCTAGTTCATGGGGCCTTAAACATGGACAATCTTTAATATCATCATTATTTTGAGTCTTGCTAGAGATTGAGGCTACCTAGGTTGATTGGTTCCGACCCGAGGAATTATCCATACAATCACTAGGAGCATCTCTGAGTTCTGGACTCTTTTCATGCATCTTTCATCTCTCCATATCAATGGCGCCAACAAGGCAATTTCATTAACAATATGGACTCACACACAGGAGTTGGGGCATCCGTTGTCAATTTCTAATTTTCCTATAGTGGAATTCATCTTACATGATCATGGAACTTACAATTTGGCAAAAATCCCTTTATAACCGTTGGGGCCGAAAACGGTCCATCTGTCACATCACTCATATCGTCTTCAATCATATTCTTTTCTGGTTTGTACACCAACCCCTTTCTTGTTGGGACATAAACAGATGGTTCATACACCAACCCCTTTTTTCACCGTTGGGGCAAAAACGGTTCATTTTCTTCCAAATTTCTTCCAATTGGCTTGTGAGAACCATTCTCGCTCGCCAATTGAGGGGGTAAGCTGATAAAATTTTAAATATTCTTTTATTCTTTGGTCTTCAAAGTTGTGCTTTAGTCTTGAGAGAGAGTTGCGTCTGATCCAACTTTTCGAGGTGTCTTAAGTTTTTGTGCTCCATTGTGTCTTCACACAAAGCAGCTCAAAAGGGGCATCTCGTAGACACCAAAATCCAGCCACTTGTAAGTCATCTATACCTTCCTGTTAGCCACGTGTCAGTCATCCACCTTCCCGCCATTATTTGGCCCAAATCCACACCTTCCCGCCATTATTTGGCCCAATTTCACCTTTTCCCGCCATTATTTGGCCCAATTTCACCTTTCTCGCCATTTTTCATTCCCAAATTTATTTAAATTAATATTTATATATATATTTTAATATTTTAATATATTTTAATATATATATAAAGATACTTTAAGTGATTTAATCTGAGCCGTCCATCCTTCATTTAATCTCATCCGTCCATCCATCTTAATCCGTTTCACAACCTAGATTTATTCTCTACCCTTGGATCCACTTTAATCTTAGCCACACGTTCAAAGTGTCGTTAAAACCCTAAAGTGTGCCCTAAGAGTAGATTATAAATTGAGTCACCTTGATGGCTCAAACCCTATCTCTTTTACTATCTCTCTTTTGTTATCTATCGCTATCTATCTCTTCTTCAGCTAAACCTACCCATCCATCGCCGTCCCTTTTCGTCGCATCCATCGCCGCATCCGTCGCCAACTTCGCCGCCATCCCTTCTGCAGCATTCTGTAGAATCCCCCATTCTTGTCGCAAGTGCCCGCGGGCGTTTACCCGCAGCCACAGACGCAGACCGGCGTCTGCAACCCCGATCCAGAAGCACGCGGGCGTTCAGCGATCGCACCAGGGCGCCTTCCGCAGCCGATTTGACAGTTACATCACTTCCAGGTGCCGCCTGGTCTCGCCGCGTTAACAGAAAAAGAGGTATAGATTCTAAAGCAAGTAATATTTTTATGTATTAATCTGTCGTTTTAGTTCTTGCATTCTATTTATTTCATTTCTAGGGTTTTAGACTATTTTTGAGGGCTCACACAGTGGAGCCCTCTTACTAGTTTCTAACCTTTTTGTAGTTTTAATGTGTGCAGGATTTTAATGGCAGATTTGATTGGATGATAGCAGCTGCTAAGCTGGAGTGGTCCGAGCCAAAGGATACAACGAAGCCCACTCATTCTGTTGAGGTTAAGGATACATTCTTCGGAGACGCCACCATATTGTGCCAGCTAGGGTTTCGGAGAACCCTAGCACAAATTGTAATCTTGTATCACGGAAAGGGTTACAAGCCCTGTTGTACTCAAAAGGAGTTTCTAAACTCCATTGATTAATAAAAATCGTTTGTTTTGTACAACTGTGTTCTGCATTACTTTTTATCGTGATTTCTTTATCTTTTGTTTGGCGTTGTATCTTTAATCTACACACTCTATTATATATTTATTTTTATTATAAAGAGAGGATTTTGTACTGCTTAGGTAAAAGGAGATAATTTACTGGATTAACCTATTTGTAATATAATCTTATAAAACCAAGTTCGACAATGATGAAGTGCCTATAGGTGCTCTTGATGTAGCCTATGGGCAAGTTCTATGTGAACCTTCAAGCATTCTCTATGTAAGGCTACGATAATTCTATATGTAAGCCTATTAGCATCTATGTAAACCTACAAATATTATTCTATGTAAACTTGTGAGCATCTTTATGTAAGCCTATGGGTACTTTTGATGTCATATCTAGTGATATAAGTTAAACCACCTCTATGGTTAACCTTGATTAAAGGTTTTAATACATTTATTATATTATAATTTAACCTTCAAGTCAAGTTATGTTGGATTGAGGTTAGCATTTAATTTGGAATTAAGTATGACTATAAAAACCCCCAATGACTAACTAATTGTATTAGTTTGTCACATATGAGATTGTAGGGTGCCTATGGGCACCCACCCCTTATTAATTTTATTTATTTATCTCACTTATCTATTTCTAATTTTTTTCCATATGCTCTTCTATTTTTCTCTTACTCCTTGTGAGACGAACGTATGTTTCCAAATATTTTTGGAAAGTATTGTAAATTCTAACATGTTATCAGAGCCAAGATAAGATAATTTTTCTTATTCACACAAAAATATTGTATAGGGTAAGCCATAGAAAATATGGATGACCTATTAGTTTAGTTGGACTTCTTAAAAAAATTTAGGGGGTCCTCATTAGTATTTTTCAATATTTTGCCATTTCTATACTCATATTCACATTTGAACATTTTTGAGATTTTAAATCAAAATTGAATTCAAAATCAATATATTCCATTGTGAGCCAAGAAAAGGTGGGGAGACACAAAGGCATGCATTATTTTCTGGAAAAATATCTATGAATATTATTTACTATTTCAAGAGTTACTTCAAGCTTGACGATATTGATACTAAGTGGTGCAATGATTAGGTGCTTGGGTATTATGTCAAAGGTGCTTGGTTTGAATTGTAGCAATGATATCCTCCACCATTGGAATACATAGAGTTATTTTGTTTATGTTTTGATGCATTCTTATTGTGTTAAGGAGTAAGTTATAAATATTCTCACTAGCGAGTTGCCATGCCCCAATGGTAATATTGTTGGTCAATGCAATGAAGGTCCTTTGTTCAACACATCAAAGACACATTGGTTGATAGGAATACTTACTTTTTTAATTGTTGTTTTCAATGGCATATTAATTCGTCTAGAGGAAACATATCCATAGCCACATAGGTGTGAGCATGTGGTATTGACATAAAAATATTGTCTAGTGTGTGATTCTGACTATTATTGTGAGTTTTATGGAAGACCTATCTATTAGGAATGAAAAAATGTTTCATGTAAATTATTGAATGTAATTTTATTTTAAAATGAATGGTGTTCATTAAATATGTGGAAGTAGAAAGCCATCATTTTAATTGATAGGTATGGCACAATAATATTGCTTATGGATTTTATGAGGGGTATCTTACATTCAAACCTCATGAGTGTCTTCTTTTGAGCAATTTATTATTTTTGATGATATGCTCTAATGCTACCTTAAGGGGGATTGCTCTTTTTATGAGGGCATATTCATGATAGTGGTGCAACAGTAGGGGGTTTCAATATCAAGCCTAATTTCTATAAGTCAAATCTTAAAAAGAGGTCCCTTCATCAATTTTTTATTTTTTTGGCTCATGGAGCATTCTTATCCTTTCAGTTTAATGAAGGGGTACACATTTAGTTATTAAGGCATATTATGGGAACTTTTCTAGGACAATAGACCTAAGGTGTTCACCTCTCAAAGACCAAGGATCAACTTCCTCAACTGATATTACATAATTTGGGCATTATCATTATACATACATATGTGAGTGTGTGGGGGGAGGGGGTGATGAATTCCAACTATTTTTTTTGTGTCAAATGTTAAACTCTCATTCATTGTTCATTATTATAACTACTTGTCCTATTGGTGAAATGACATCAGCATAGGTGGTATTTTTGAAGGTGACAAGAGACAATTTTTAATGGAATTTTTTTTTAAGGTTTGTAAATTTAAAATTTCCTATTTTTTAGCACTAATATGCCCAAACTTCTATATGTCATAAATTTTGCATACGAAAGAGTTTTGAGCCCAATTTTTTTAGATTGCATGGTTTTGTGAGATCTATAATTTGGTGATATTAGTTCAAGAAACTATTATTGTTTCATGTGAATTTTTCTATGTAAGTCATACTCAATTGGTATTCTCCTCATTAACTTTGGTACAATGTTATTTCTGGTAGTCCATTGGCATGCCAATTGGCAAATTCACTCGCATCCAACACATGTATGATTTAAAATACTTCTTCAACAAAAAGGTCATTCAAAGCTTACTTCTCATTTATTTGATCATAACACTTAAAGTTTGATGTATTCAAGGAGCAAAAAATATCTAAATCCAACTAAGATTATTGGTGTAGTGGTTGGTTAACCATACTATATTTGAGAGATTTTAATTCCTTATGTTTATCTTTCAATACACTTTCCCTTATTTCATAATGGTTGTTTGGTATAAACTCAAGCAACATTTTGGCATGGTGTTTGTTAGTATTTAAAGCTACAATATAGTAGGGTTTGGATGGCCAATACAAGGTAAATCTTGTTTCTATGGGCCATTTTTAACAAATTTAATTGTTATTCAAAGACCTACCTATGGCTTCATGATTTAGTTGATTTCTCTTTATATTGGAGGACATATTGTGGTCCATATATTATATATTAATTATCTTCTCATGAGAAGATCAACATCTTGATCTAAAAGGTGGAGTTATAACTTGATGTTCACAAAAAGGATGTAGGAGTTCATGTACCTTTTGAAAGAAAAGATAGTAGGATCCATTAGCTCATTCAAGCATTCATTATAGTAGGAGATATACCATCTCTAATATCTTCTTTCCTTGGCCCTTTAGTTCCAATTATGAGAGACTTTTGAAATACTTGTAATCTAACCTTTGTAGGCCAAGTCCAATAATGATGAAGTGCTCATGGGTACTCTTGATGTAACATATGGTAAAGTGTTATGTAAGCTTCAAGTGTTCTCTATGTAAGCATGTGGGAATTTGTTGGTGCAAAATCTGCCTTTGGTTACGTTTGCACCCAAGACTTTGCCAACATTGAAAGACCGGGTTCAAAATAGAGTTTACCCGGTTCAATCTCTAGAGGAGGCTGGTTCCTTGCTTTTTTAGGGAAAAGGGGGGAGAATAAAATGCATAAAGAGAGGGAAATATAGCTATTGCTAAGAACATTTAGATGGTGCAGATTAGATAACAACAAAGAAACATCTACAACCTTTTACAGATAAGCATTCTATGAACCATCAATTTAGAATAACTAGTCCTCTGGTGCAGATTTAATCAAACATAAGCTTATTGGGAACGTTAATTTCAGAGCTAGCTGAACTTTAAACATAGAAATTCAGAATGAGAATTAAGGCGGTTTCTATTCAACGTAACTTATATAGCAATCAACAATCCATACATACTTGATAACAACACCAGTGAGCCAGAAACCAGAATGAGTAGTCTTTATTTACTTTCAGAAGTTTGTGTACATTGCCTTGTAAACATCCAAGAGCCGACCATTTGTTAGGGTCGCTCATCCTATATATATCTTTTTACATAACAAAAAAACTGAAAGTTGTTACAACAATATGCCCGTAGGCTCATTCTGGTAGAGTGGCAGTTAAGAGAGTATGGGATCTTCAACCAAAAATGGTTGAGATCTTCTTGTTACTGTATATCCACCTTTATCTTCTTGGAGACGTCGTGGCCCAACTGTCTTCCACTTCTTTACTTCTGGTTCAAAAATATCATGAGATCATGATGTTTTCTCTTCACTTGGTCTTTCAACTCAAAAATATTATGAGACCACGACTTTTTCTCTTCACTTGGTCTTTCGGCTCAAAAATATCATGAGATCATGATGTTTTCTCTTCACTTGGTCTTCTAGCTCAAAAATATCATAAGATCATGATGTTTTCTCTTCACTTGGTCTTTCGACTCAAAAATATTGTGAGATCATGATGTTTTCTCTTCACTTGGTCTTCTGGCTCAAAAATATCATGAGATCATGATATTTTCTCTTCACTTGGTCTTTCAACTCAAAAATATCGTGAGACCATGATGTTTTCTCTTCACTTAGTCTTCAAACTCAAAAATATCATGAGATCATGATGTTTTCTCTTCACTTGGTATTTTAGCTCAAAAATATCGTGAAATCATAACATTTTCTCTTCACTTAGTCTTTCAACTCAAAAATATCATGAGATCACAATGTTTTCTCTTCACTTAGTCTTTCGGCTCAAAAATATCATGAGACCATGATGTTTTCTCTTCACTTAGCCTTTGAGAAATAAAATATTATGATATCATGAGGTTTCTTCTACACTTACAAAATTTTGAGAAGACCACTCCTTACTCCCCTTGATGTGGTCATTTTGACCTACATTATTGGTGCCTCCTAGGGGAATTTTGTCAACGAAATGTTAGAATCTAGAGCCTTTATCCATTGGGGAATGGAGTAAAAAGAACAACTAAAAAAAAGGGAGAAAGGGGAGTGATACCAAGAAAAAAGGATGTTTCTTGCTCTATGTGGTCATTCATTAGGAGTGTCTTCCTCTATGGATTTCTCTGTGTCTTCTTGCTCAGGTGTCGTTGTACTGCTTGTTGAAGCTTTCTTAGCCTTTTCATGTTTCTCCTTTTCCTAGACAACTTCATTGTAAGCGGCACAAGCCTTTTTCCAAGTCTCTTCGTCTGGGTCTAAAGTTTCCATGAAAGTTAAGTACAAATACTCTAGTTCTTCTACTTTGTCATACGATAGAACTTTCGACCTCATGTATAACTCATGCAAATAGGAGTTGATCTGGGTGAGGTCTTGAGCCATACTAAATATTTATTCTTCTTGGATTGGCTCTTTCCAGTTGTCTATCTATGATTCATCTTCTATGAAAGTTTTCCAAGAAGCTTTCAGCTCATCTTCCTCCAAGAATTTTGAATCTTTATCCCAGAAGCTCGACATGCCATAGTTTTTCTCTATGCTTACATGTTTCAAAATTCCCTTAGCCTCTGCCTTGAGTTCTCACATTATTTTAGCACTTTCTATCACTAGCTTGTGTCTTTTGAAGAAACTTTTGGCAACTATTTTGGCTTGGGACCATTTTTCATCTTGGGCTCTATATCCAAATATTTCATGTGTGCTATCTTCCAAAACTTGGATCTTTGTTGCTATAGATAGCCTTGCTTTTAGGAAGTTGATGGATGTAGTAAATTCATCTTCTACCCGACCCAATGTCTCCTTAATTTTGACCAAGTATGATAATGTAGGCCTTGCTTTTAAGCTCATCTTTTGGATGTCCTCGAACATTTCTTTCCTGACTGCCTTGGCTTTTTCTTTGGATAGCCCACTGGTCTTACTAGTGTCGTCTTGGATCTACTTCTGAAGGTCTTCCACCTATTTTTTCAATAGCTGGATTTGTTCCATGACCTTCTTTGCTTCTTCCTTATATGGGGCCACTTCATTGAACATTTGTTCCCATTTCTTTGCCTCATTTTTTAATGCCTTTTCAATTATCTTTTGCTCATTTAAGGCTTCTTCTAAATGCTTCCTTGCCTACTCAGCTCTGAGGTATTTCTCCTTGTAATACTCGACATTCAAGTATATAGTCCCCATGTGAGCTTGGGATTTTCCCCACTCGTCTTCCATAGGCAGTTGAGTGATATCTTCGATGATTATCTCAGCTTGATAATATTCCAAGGTCATTTCCCCTTTAGGCTTTTGAACCAGCGGCATCATCTTCATAGTCGAACGCTACATACTGATAGGATCTAGGGCTATTCCTTCCTTGGTGTGAGCTATGTCCTTGGAACTTTGAGCATTGCATGATTTCAACTAGGATGAAGCATTTAGTGTTGCTTTCTTCAAAATTTTTAGTTGGGGAAGTTGGCGGTATAGGGGAAAGGAATGGTGGCTATGGAGGCATCCACATTTGGTTGTTCTATGAGTGTATCTGGGGGTGCAACTGAGGATGCTTTTGGGTTAGGTTGGGTTGATGATGGCGATGGTGGAGGTTGATGATTAGAAGGAGAAGAAGCATCATCTTGATCTGTAGAATGGGGAGGGGAATTTCTCTGGGGATGAGAAGAAGAAGAATATGTAGTAAGGTTGATAGGAGATATACCTGATACCTTTTATGGGTTTGAGTCTCCAGTATCTGGTGCATTCTCAGGAGGGGTCGGGTCTTCAGTATAGGTCTCTGCTATCTTTTGTAGGCTCGTATCTCCAGTATCTAGTGCATATTTGGTAGGGACTTGTTCTTCAATAGGGGCTTCCTCGGTAGGAATAGACTCTTTAGCCATTTTATCCAACTCTTGGTTGCTGGTCTCCTATTGTCCAGAGAGTTGTTCTATATTTTCCCCTGTGTTTCCTTCCTAGTCCCCTGTCTCAAGGTCAACATGTGTTTCTTCTTGCCTCCTTTTCTTTTGTTCCCCTACCTCTTCCGAATCTGCTTTCCTCTTTCTCTAGAAGAGAGAAACATCATCATCAAATTTTGTGTCTGATGTGGAGGGGAGGATGAATTTATGAGCTACCTTCTTTGGGACTTTTATTTGTTCAACAATAATTTCTTTACCTTTACCTTGGCTAGTCCCAACCTTTTTAGCGATGAGTGGAACTAGGATGTCGTTGATTCCTGGTGGTACTTTATCTGCAAGATTCTCAGACCATGTGGCATGATAATTGTTATATCTCTCACAAAATTCATGATCAACTTTTATTCCATATCTAGAGTGCATTTCGATCTGGCACCTCATCTGCCACCAAGCTAGGATTTTTGCATGTGTCCAATATTTTCCCTTTTTCTTCATCCTTTTAATGACCTTCTCATCTAACTTGTGGCTCGGATTGACTTTGGGGTTCCAGTCCATAAGATGCTCGTAGAAGTCATGCCATGGGGCCAATGGCTACATTTGTTCGACATGCCATTCTAGTGCTTCATCATCCTCATTATTTCTACCTTGTTTGTCAATTTTTCTTTTTGATGCATGAAATTGTTTAAAGGGAGTTTGGTTGAGAGAAGCCTATTTTTGTGCAAATTTATCAATGGGGTCATACCTCCATTTTTGTGGCAATTCTATTAACTTCAGGCCTTTTAGAGTTCGAGCGATTCGCTCATGGTCCCCCTTTTTTGATACAGATACCCCTCCAAATTGGAAGGGCATGAGGCATGTGCCAGTCTAGCCAGTCCTTATACCAAATTTAGAGTTTATATATTTAGTTTACCTTACATACTCTAGAGTGAACAATCACTCAGTGACATAATATGAAAGTAAGAAAGGCTTCCTTGTGAAGCCATACAATCTGATGACTACTCCCTATGTTAAGATGAACCAATCTCCCTCTTTTGCATGAGTGTGTTGCAGGGTATCCCGCATATTCTGAGGAATTCTTGGCATTGTGCCATACATAATTTATAAGGCAGGGCCTAGGAATTCCATGTTAAAGTAGTAGTATGACTCTGCTTTTGAGAGCACTATCGTCCATTCGTATACAGGCAAACCCTTTTCATATTTGTCCTTGTTGGTCGTAGAGATGAACTCTAGATTCTTTGATTGAAAGAAAAAGAAAATCCATATTAGGTAAGAGGAAAACATGAAAGCTTATGGGGAATCCCTCTATATTTTGAATAGGCCTGTATGTATATGTTGAGCCAGATATGTTGGCCAGTCGAAGAAAATTAGCACTATCTTTTTATCCACATACGAAGCATCATAGAATTTAGGGTTTGACATACACTATGCCACTGCAATATACCATACATAGACTTGCATATCAGATTCTAGCCCTACCACCATAGCCAACATGGAGAAAAGCTCCTTATTTTTAAATTTTGATAGGGGAATCGATGATTCTGGTAGGGTCCCATCGGGAGGGGGTTCTGACATATGTTCTTGCAGAAACAACTTTATATTGAGAGTAGGGGTATAGTACTTGGTCGAGATAATTGGGTCAAATGGAATGGGGTTTACAATGGGCCTTCTATCACAACTGAAGGTGACCCTAATTGCATCAGCATCTAGGGTAAAAATGACATCACCCCTGGAATTCTTGACAATTATATGCTTTACATCGTAAAAAATTGCCATAGCTTTGACTAATTCAAGGGTAGGGGTGAACAGGGGTGCAAATATACCAAGAGAGTAGAGAGTGATAGGAGAATGTACTCGAAGTTGATGGCATGACATGCTTTGCTACCTTGGCCTCCACATCTCTTCGAATTTTCTTTAGATTTTTCCATGTTATTATGGTATCGGTGATGTGGGAATCCGGGTCTATGAAACCGCCTTCACTTTTCGTGGCCCTATGCTTTTCCTTAGAGGATGGAGGAGATGCTGTCATGGTTGCTTGCTATGATTTTGGTATACAGAAAACCCTGAAAGGCACTCAGAGAAGCTCAGAGAACTTGGGGGAAATTTGGGGATGCCGTAAGCAGAGGAAAATTTTTAGAGGATAGAGAGGCGATGAAAAAGCTTCTACGACATAAGTAGATGTGCATGCATGCGCTAAGGTGCCATGAATTAATTATGGTTGGTGATGCATGATCCATGAATAATTTTGAATGTTACTAGATGTTTTATTTTGAGTGCCACCTTTGAGAGAACCAACCACCATGCATCACCATATTTTTGGGGCCAATGGCATCACATCACCTCTTTTCTGGGTCAATATCTTTGCATCACCTCTTTTTTGGACCAATAACTTGGTACGGTGGTACTTTGAGAGGCGTGCATTTAAAATTTCAAGAAAACTGATTTTCCCACCGAAAGTTTGACTTTGACATTTTGAGTGCCAAAATATCATGAAATCATGATAATTTTCTTTGAAGTGCTCATTGGATGCCAAAATATTATGAAATCATGATAATTTTCTTTGAAGTGGCCTTTGAGTGCCAAAATATCATGAAAACTCAACACTTTTCCTTGAAGTGCTTTAGGAAAAAGAAACAACATATTTACATATAGTACATGTAAAGTGAAGGAAAATACCTTACTTATAGTACAACTTCAAATGGAAGCCATTGATAGGGATGGGTTGAACTTGACCCTATCCATATTTCAATTGGAAATAATTCTATTGTTTTTCCTCTATTACCTCAAAAGGGCCTTCCTAGAAAGCATCAAATTTTTGATGGTTTCCAGGTTTTGCTTTCTTTTCATTCCACCTTAGGACCAAGTCTCCTACCTTGAAATTCCTAAGAGTAGCCTTTTTGTCAAACCATTTCTTCGTATCTCCAATATGCTTCTGATAATGGTTGTAGGCTTATTCTTTCTGTTCTTCTAATTGTAGGAGTTGTATCAACCTATTCTCCATCGGTTCTGCTTCTTCTGTGCCTGTTTGATTGAGCAACTTTAAAGCATGTATTTCTATGTGTATCGGGAGGATTACTTCCTTACCATAGACTAGCGAGTAGGGGGAGGTGTTGATAGATTTCTTGATGGTGATTCTATCAACCCATAACGCTTGGTTTATCAAAGAGTGCCAACTTCTCTTGTTTTCTTTCAGAGTCCACTTTAAGATTCGAAGTAGATTCTTATTCATTGATTCAACCAATCCATTTCCTTGGGGATAGTAATTTGAAGATGTTTTCAAATAGATCCCATATCTACTAGAAAAATCTATCATTTTGGCACCTATGAAAGATGTGCCATTGTATGTGACCAATGCATTTGGGATACCAAATCTTGTGATCAAACTCTCCATGAATTCCATCACAACTTCTTGATCTACTTTCTTAGAGGGTACTGCTTCAGCCCACTTGGTGAAATAATCAGTAGTGATTAGAATGTATTTATGTCCAATGGACGAGTTGGGTTCTATAACCTCGATGAAATCTAAACCCCATTGTTGAAAAGGTTCTTCAACCTGAATGGATTTCAAAGGCATTGAAGCATTTCTATTTCTCCCAATGTACCTCTAGTACTTCTCATAATTTTTGATCACTCTGAAAGTATCTGAGAAAATGGTCGACCAATAGCATCCAGTTATTATAATCTTTAAAGTAGTGGTCCTCCCTGAGTAATGTCCTCTTGATGGACCTCCATGTAACTCATCCAAGATCCTTTGCTTTTTATCATCATTTATACACCGAAGCAGTACCCCATCCAAGTTATTTTGTACAATCCTTCAGGTAGTAAAGTGTATTTCAGAGCTTGCATCCTGTATCTCCTCCTCTGTGAAGCATTCAAATTTTTTGAACATTTTCTAGTCTGGAAATATCTGATCAATTCATTAGACAAGTTAGTAATTTCCTAGGGTTTATCATCCCCTTGAGCTATTTTTTGTGTTTGGTAGGCCACATATTCTGATGAGGCTTGTTTAGCGAGTTCTTGACATAATGCTCTACCCCTCACTAGCTTGGTTGGATGGATCTCGACATCGTACTCTTGTATCTTTGATACCCAACCAACTCTTTTCTCACCAAGCTTCCCCTATATAATGAAATTTCTAACATCAGGGTGGACCACATACACGATGGTCCTACTCTGTGAAAGAAAGTGCCTAAACTTTTTTAGTGATTTTATTATCGCGTAAACTTGTTTCTTGATAAAGTTGTACTTTTCTTCATGTTCCTGCATTGTCTGACTTAGAAATTCTATGGGTCTCTCTTCATTATCAGATCCTTTTTGAGTAAGTACTATAGTGTAACTCTCTTGCTCACCTGCAACATACAAGATGAAACCTCTGGAATAGTCTGGATTTACTAAGATGGGTGCTTGGGCTATCTGTTCTTTTATCTGTTTGAAAGCCTTCTTTCGTAAGTCTATCCACTTGAATTCAACATCCTTTTTTGAAAACTCGGTCATTGTTTTGATTATTTGAGAAAATTTTTGCTATGAATTTGCGTACAAAGTTTATTTACCTGAAGAAGAATTGCAAACCCCTTTTGTTCGAGGGTAAAGGAAGTTCAAGAAGTGCTTTCACTCTATTGGGGTCTATAGCTAACCCGACCTTAAAAATGATGTGACCTAGTAGAATCCCTTCTTCCACTACAAATATGGATTTCTTTGGGTTCAAAGAGATACCGAATTATCTGCACTTCTCAAAGACTTTTCTAAGATGGTCAACATGATCTTCTTTGTGGTGAGAGAACACTGTCATATCATCCAAGTATATCACTATGATTTTATTGATGAGTTCTCCAAAAGCCACATCCATTGCTCTTTGGAAAGTTGCCCCAACATTGGATAATCCAAAAGGTATCCTCTGATAAGTGAATGTTCCCCACTTGGTGGTGAATGCGGTTTTGAACTAATCTTCATCCTTGACCCATACCTGGTTATACCCAAAAAACCCATCCAAGAGTGAGAATATTTCTACTCCTGCTATAGTATGCAGAGTCTGGTCGATTTGTAGGAGAGGATAATGGTCTTTTAGTGAAGCTTTTTTCAGGTTTAGGAAGTTGACACACAATCTAATGTCTCCATTATTTTTCTTAATTGGAACCAAGTTAGCTACCCAAGTAGAATGCTTGATAGGGTAGACAATCTTGGCCTCAAGCAACTTCAGTAGTTCCTATTTCATTAGAGCTTCAATCTTGGGATTCATCGGTCTTTGCTTTTTTTGAAAGGGTTTTGCACCTTCTTCGAGCTCGATGGTATGTTGTATGGTCTCTTTAGAGTAGACTTTAAGATCACCATAAGTCCAGGCTATGATGTCAGGGAATTCTTTGCATAATCCTCGAATTTGGTCCAATTCTTCCTCTATAGTGTTTACTCCCACTTTAATTGATTTCTCTGATTCCAGTTGGAACTCTTTGTATCTATGCTTGTCAACTTTCATCTTATGGCCTGTAGACCTATCATTATTATCAAATAGGCTTTCGAGAGTGATCAATCCTTTTGGAATATGGTTATTTTTCAATTGGATCATGCCTTCATCTTCCTCATCTTTAGACACTCTATCATTTGAGCAGTTCATCTCATGGATAAGAAAGTCCACTATTTATTCATCATTTTTGAATATCTACCAAAAGGTATCTCTATCTAGCATAGAAGGCCTATAGATTAGTCTAACTATTTTAGACTTCTAGATGACATTGTTGATAGGGCAAAAATTTGTGCCTACTAATGCTAATAAATAAGCATGGGTGTTCTTTTCCCTAGGGATTACTTTGATGTTTAGAGACTCAAAAACTTATAGCAAATCCAAGACCTTATTCCTGTAAGCTTTGAGGTAGTGTTGCTTACTTACACATTTCTCAGTGACCTGATTCACTATCAATTTAGAATTTCCAAAAATTTAGAGTTGTTTAATACCCAGCTTCTCAACTTTCTTAAGGCCTAAGCAGAGTGCTTCATATTTTGTTGCATTGTTAGTACAACTCCAAGTTAACCGGTAAGAAAAAAATTTCTCTTCACCTATTGGAGAGATCAAAACAATACCTACTCCAACTCCATTCTGCATCAGGCACCGTAGAAGAAAGGTTTCCATAGATGATCGGTAGATGGGTTTACCAGATGGAGAGGATTGGGCTTGCCTTTCTCAAGCTTCACAATTGAGTAGCTTCCAAGATCCATTTCAATCATGGCATTGAAGTCTTGGAGAGAGAATTGATCTTCTTCTTGCAACACATTTAGAGCTTCCTCCATCAAGTTTAAGTCTTCCAGTTCCTCGATCATCATGTTCATTGTAGTGGCTTGTTTCCCTTCTTCTTCAAGTTTTTCAATATGGAAGGTTGAAGGTTTCTCATTGAATATTTTTACTCTCTTGCCTTTGAATGGGATTTCCAAGTGCGAGTAATCTAATGATAAATATCCTCCTATTTTGGTGGTGAATTCTCTAGAGAGACACATACCAAAATAAGGTTCTAGATCCACTACCACTACCTCTTGTATAACTGTGAGTTGAGGCAATCTGTGAAGAACTATTGGGATATCTTTAATTACCCCTACGGTTTTGATAGGGGTTCCATCTAGTTGTAAAATGATAGGGCTGCTCCTGGTGTATTCCATCCCTATGATATTGCATACGACTTTGGGTATCATAGTGGTTACAACTCATGAGTCTATCATGCAGTTGTGTACCACCCATCCTTCCATTTGAAGAGATAGATAAAGGAAAGGAGGTCTATTTTTTCCTGTAGTGGACATCAGACTAGCCTATGTAGAATTCAATTGAGTTAGGGTTCTATTCTTGTTTTTCATAGATCTCAAGGATTCCTACAATAAATCAATCTATCATGGAAACTGCAAAGCTTCATACATAGTTGCTTTGGAGGGAGTTTTCTTCATTTCTTCGACTATGTTGAATGGGAGAGGTTCAAAACTTTTCTCTTTTAAAACTATGTCATACTTATTTCTATACCCTTGAGTAGCATCTATCCTTTGATGCTTATTCAATGAGGGGTATCTCAATTTATCTCTTACTTGTTCTTGCATCTCCACTTCCTTATGCAGGGGTATCTCTTTTCATACTTCTACTTCTTTTTGACCTGAGCTTTGGAGAACCTTCTCATAGGAGGATATTATCTCAAATGTGTTCTCATAGGTGAAGGCATTTTCAAAGGATTAAGTTCTTGGGGGTCTACTTGCAAAGGTTTCTTCCTTGATCTAGTTAGAACAACCACCTGTTTTACAGAAGGCATCATGATATTGTGATTTTCTTCCCTTATCATGTTTACTTGTTGCTTGAGGGTTTTCTCTACCTTTTCAATAGCTATCTTCTGGACATGATGTTGATGGATCATACACGAGTTCTCATCGTGTGGATCATTACACGTAGAACACCAAAAGTTTAACTCTATCGAAGTATTAGTGGGTTCACTATCTTCATTGGCATAAACCACATTTGATTTGTCATGATTTCTACTGCTCATGGAAGCTTGGTCTCTTATTACCTGTGGAAATATCCTTGGCTGGAAATTTCTCTCTGCTTCTCTTATTTCCATCGATGTCATCTTATTTTTCAGTCTTCATAGTCGATTGTAGATCTAACAGGGCTGCAAGTTGAGGATCAGGAGTTGGTGAAACTATTGCCATAGGAAGTGTAGGGATGGTGGGTAGCATTGGAGGAGCGAGTGGCATATGTACCACTAGGATATTAGGCTTCCCAATCCATTTGGGGAGACTTGTATTAGAAGTGGGAGTAAGACTTGGGAAAGTAGTATTTGATGCTTGTGGTAGATCCGGGAAGATAGGCATTATCATCTTTGCAGGGAACCTTCCAATAGCGATTAGATCTCTTTCTACTTTCTGGGCTTCTTGGAAAATATCTAGGAAAGTAAATACTTGGGATTACCTAATAGCCATACTTATGTCTAAGTTAAAAGCTCTCAGATAATAATACATTGATTGTTCATTTATTGGTCTCAATTCATTAGGTACTCTCTACCAAGTTCGGTTGAATCTGATATTAAAGTCGACTATTCTTGAGGGTGCTTCTGAATGATGGTGAACTAGGTTAGTAGTGAAAATGGGTCGGCATGTTCATTGAAATCTTCTACTAACTTATCGGCAAGTTGGGCCCAGGTAGATATGGTTTGATTGGCGAGGGCTCTATACCAGTAGAGCATTTTTCCTTTCAAGGAAATGACTAATAGTCTTATCATGATATCTTCTTTAGTGATGTTATGTATTGGTGCAAGTGCGACTATATCTTGACAATGTTCGTAAGTCGTCTTCCCAGTACCATCATACTAGGGTAACACCTTTAAAGCTGCTACTGGAATCGGGTGCTGAGCTGCCAAATTCAGGGGGCATGTATGGTTCCATGAAGGGTAGGGTAAATTTAATTGATTCACGACCATTGCAACTATGGTTCTTCCTGATATTATAGGAATATGGGTAGTTGGAGTTAACGTTCCACTAGCAACAGTACTAGGGAGGGTTGCAAGGGAAAGATTTGCGTATCCTATATTGATAGTAGATGAAGAAGTGGTTCTAGCAACTAATACAGGATTAGCTCTGAGGCTACCAAGGTGTAACTCGAAGAACTCGATGGGCTCTTTGAAATTTTTTTCCTTAGATCTGGTTATCATACAAAAATGGTATTCAACCAAAAAGTAGATAAGGATTTTCTTAGGGTTCCTCTCTTGGGCGGAGTCACCAGGTGATTCATAAAAATTAAACAGGACAAAGATAATCATTAGAAATTTGATCTGTATATATCGTGGGATTGGGTCCCATCGAGCGTGCCAAAAATTATTGGTGCAAAATCTGCCTTTGGTTACGTTTGCGCCCAAGACTTTGCCAACATTGAAAGATCGGGTTCAAAACAGAGTTTACCCGGTTCAATCTCCAGAGGAGGCTGGTTCCTTGCTTTTTTAGGAAAAATGGGGGAGAATAAAATGCATAAAGAGAGGGAAATATAGCTATTTCTAAGAACATTTAGATGGTGCAGATTAGATAACAACAAGGAAACATCTACAACCTTTTACATATAAGAATTCTATGAACCATCAATTTAGAATAACTAGTCCTCTGGTGTAGATTTAATCAAACATAAGCTTATTAGGAACGTTAATTTTAGAGCTAGATGAACTTTAAACACAGAAATTTAGAATGAGAATTAAGGTGGTTTCTATTCAACGTAACTTATACAACAATCAACAATCCATACATACTTGATAACAACACCAATGAGCCAGAAACTAGAATGAGTAGTCTTTATTTGCTTTCAGAAGTCTGTGTACATTGCCTTGTAAACATCCAAGAGCTGACCATTTTTTAGGGTCGCTCATCCTATATATATATTTTTACATAATAGAAAAACTGAAATTTGTTACAACAATATGCCCGTAGGCTCATTCTGGTAGAGTGGCAGTTAAGAGAGTATGGGATCTTCAATTGAAAATGGTTGAGATCTTATTATTGCATATATGCCTTCATCTTATTGGAGATATCGTGGCCTAGTTGTCTTCCACTTCTTCACTTCTGGTTCTTGGGCTTTAAAATATCGTGATATTGTAATGTTTTCTCTTCACTTGGTCTTTCAGTTCAAAAATATCGTGAGATTATGATATTTTCTCTTCACTTGGTCTTTCGAGCTCAAAAATATCATGATATTACGATATTTTCTCTTCACTTAGTCTTCGGGATCAAAAATATTATGAGACCATGACGTTTTATCTTTACTTGGTCTTTCGAATAAAAAATATCGTGAGATCATGATGTTTTCTCTTCACTTGGTCTTTCGGCTCAAAAATATCATGATATCATGATGTTTTCTCTTCACTTGGTCTTTTAGCTCAAAAATATCATGATACCATGATGTTTTCTCTTCACTTGGTCTTCTGGCTCAAAAATATTGTAAGATCATGATATTTTCTCTTCACTTGATCTTTCAGCTCAAAAATATCATGAGATCATGATGTTTTCTCTTCACTTGGTCTTCAAGCTCAAAAATATTGTGAGACTACGATGTTTTCTCTTCACTTAGTCTTTCGACTCAAAAATATCATGAGATCATGACATTTTCTCTTCACTTAGCCTCTGAGAAACAAAATATTGCGAGATCACGATGTTTCTTCTATACTTAGAAAAATTTTGAGAAGACCACTCCTTACTCCCCTTGATGTGGTCATTTTGACCTACATAATTCTATATGCAATCTCACATGCATGTTTCTATGTAATCCTACAAGTATTCTTCTATGTAAGCCTATGGGCATATTTATGTAAGCCTACAAAAACTTTTGATGTATTCACTATTAGTGATATTGGTTAAAACACCTTTATGGCTAACCTTGATTAATGGGTTTAATGCATTTATTTTATTGTAATTCAACCTTCAAGTTAGGTTATGTTGACTTGATGTTAGGATTTAATTGGTGATTTAGTATAACTATAAATAACCCTCAATGATTGATCCACTATATAAATTTGTTATATGTCAAATCATGAGGATGCCTATTAACATCCATTCCCAATTCCTTCTATATATTCATGTTATTTATCTCTTTCTATATTTTTATCTATATGCTCCTCTATTCCACTCTTATTTTTCTTGCATATGATTTTAGTGGATGTATGTTTTAGAATATTTCTTCTAGGAAGTATTGAAAATTCTAGCATAACCTTGATATGTTTTTCCTCATTTGATTTAGACTTTATCTTCCCATATTATTTCACACCTTTAACTCCTCTTGAGTTTGAATTTGTGCATTGAGATTCCTCATTCCTTCTGTCTTTTCTCTTCTAATGGATGATTGAGTAAATGTAATGGGATTCACCATTTGATGATGTAAGGGAGATTTTTTTGTAATTTTGTGGGAGTGGAAAATCCTTGAATTGACCTAGCTTCTACTATAGTATGATCTCCTTGTTTCATATTAAATTTTATCTCATGCCAAAAAATTTCTCTCTCTTTCTCCATCATTTTTACTTTGCAATATTTTACCATGCATCCAATCTCAGAATATTGTATAATACATGAATGTATTACTTTTATAATCCACTTGTTGATCCTATTATATTGGTTCATATTTAATCCTAATCGAATGTGGCAAAGGTTTTGAAATATACATGGCAATACATATTCATGTATATGAAACATGCCTTTACTCCTAAGTAGTTGGCCCTTCCTAAATGAATTCCATTAAGAGTATTTCTAGTATTCTTCAAAACCTCCTTATTGAGAAGTTGATATGGAAGTCCAAAAAGCCTAATCCACATTAGAAGCCTTTTAATTATAATTTTTCACTGAGTTTACAGGTTTTTATGAGGGGTCTCAGTCCCCTCATAGTAAGTGGGATTTGAAATTTGGACCTCTCAAAGAGAAGCCAAAGCCCTTACCACTACAATAAGCTTGTAGCTATTCCTTTTAATTGTATTTACCTTCATAGAGAATTCTCATTCCTTAGTCTTATATTTAATGCATATCTCTCCCTAAACCATGGGCCACCATCCATTATTTTATCCCTAATTTTAAAATTGGAGAGGACGATGAGAAAAGGTCATTTTCAAAGAAAATTCGTTGAGTAATTTGAATTGAATTTCACTTTCACTTGATCCAATTTTGAGTCTCCCAAAAACTTGACTAGTATATGTGGAAATTACTTAATAATCCTATATTTTAGGAACCATTATGTCATGCTTGATCATATCATCCTTGATACTCATTTCTAGTGCGATATTTTTTACCTGAATAGGATTTGTGATATATTCACTTTTCTTCTTTTCCCAAATATGTCATCCTTACTTACAAATAGAGCATCCTTACTTATAATTAGAGCTCTTATTTATTTTTTAAATGATTTACTTCATGTTTATAGTCGCAACACTTGCTTATTTTCTAAAATAAGAAAAGATAAGGCTTACTCCTAGCTCACATTCACTCTTGGATCACACTCACTTCTCCATAAAAATTAGATAGGCCCAATATTTTGACCTTTTCATTTTACTATAGATAGAAGCAATTCCTTTATTTTAACTCCATTTTTGTAAACTAGCCTTCCATACATATTCAAACCTTGGAAGAAAGAGGCTAACACCTTTTTTCCTTGCACTTAAGACTTCCCATGATGAGCACCATATCTATAAACATTCTACAAGAGAGACAACGATATGGTTCTAAACTTGGGTATGCTTTTGGAACTTATTTTAAAAAAATCCTATTATTCCTTTCTAGCCATAATTTCCAACAAATAAATATAGGACCAATCATTCGTAGAATACATAATGCTTTAGCTTTAAAATAATTAATCCAACATTTCATAAATGCTTTTGATGTTGATAGAACTACCCAATATATTCTCACCTTTTTAAGAAAGTAACCCAAAATTATGTAAGAAAATGGACAATAAAGGAGTAAATGATATAATGTTTCTAGATATTTATGACATAGGGCACACCTAAAATTTCCATGATATCCTCTTTTGTGTAGACTCTCTCTTCTAATAATCTTGCATAGGACTACTAATTAAAGTAATGTCGAGGTCTTGAGCATCGTCTCTTATAACCAAACATTACTTAAAGGGAAATACTTGAGAGTAGAAAATTTTTCTTACTCTAAATCCTTATATCCCAACTTGACCTCGTATTTAACAAACTTTAAATGATTTCCAATGAGCTCATAATTTTGTGTAAAAATAGGTAAATGAAACTCTCAAAGCACATTTTGAAGCTTATTTGCTATTTAATCGAGTTCTTGTTATTTACTATTTAGTATTTGTTTGATTTATTTGACCTTTAGATCTTTACAAGGTAGCATACCCAAGCCAGTGGTTGTTATTTTAAATAAGATATAACAAAATAAGACTTCAACCAAACATCAAACAAAAAATCTATAAAATCACCTCACTGACTGAAGAACACAAGATTATACTGAGAGGGAGGTGAACAGTATAACATACAAATTTTCCCCAAATAGTAGCATCATCATTAATAAAACAAGGAACATCACAAAAAGCATCACACACATGAGAGACATCATTTTTAACGTGGTTCACCCAATGTGGGCTACCTCCATAGAAAAATATTTCTTCTAAATATTTCTCAAATAATATTTTGAGAATCCTTCCCAAGTACAATGTTTATGGAACTCTGTCCAAAGGAGATGTTGATCCTCTAATATCAAGTTTGTGGAACTATTCCATATGAGAACTCTTTCCCCTTCTACTCTGGCTAGTGATCTTCTAGAAGACTCTATCTCTCTGTTGCACTAACTGGTGGATCTCTCTCCACTTGAATACTCCTCACTCAGATCTGTTTTCAATTGTCCTGGCTGCTTGATCTCTATCCACTAAGAATATGTCCTATGTACTCTATTACCTCCAAAGCTCTATCTCAATAGGTTCACTCAGACCCTTATTAAATTTTCTCAACATGTCCACTCAAAACCTACTCAAATATGCTCAATAAGCTCACTCAGAACTTCTCCAAATCTTCTCAACAGGTCCACACAAAACCTACTCAAATCTTCTCAATAGGTCCACACAGAACCTATCCAAATCTTCTCAACAGGTCCACACAAAACTTGCTCGAATCTGCTCAATAAGTCATCTCTAGGACTTGTTCAAATATGCTCAAGAAGTCCTCTCTAGGACTTGCTCAAATTTGCTCAATAAGTCCTCTCTAGGACTTGATCAAATCTGCTTAACAAGATTACATAAAACTTTTCCAATCTCATAGAATCATAAAGAGAATTGTTAGAGACTCAATATGTTCTATAATTAATGCTCAATAAATATCTCAACTCAATCTCATAGAAGCATAAAGAGAATTGTTAGAGACTCAATATGTTCTATACTCAAATCCCAATATCAACTCAAATCAATCTCATAGAAGCATAAAGAGAATTGTTAGAGACTCTATATGTTTTATAATCAAAACCCAATATCAACTCAAATCAATCTCATAAAAGCATAAAGAGAATTGTTAGAGACTCTATATGTTCTATACTCAAATCCCAATCTCAACTCAAATCCATAATATTGAATAGTTTGTTTTATGGAACTTGAAAAACCATATGCATCCACTTGACTAGGCTTAATCAAATCAACTCAACCAATCACCTTAATGAAAAACCCTTTCTCACAAACCCTAGTCCAAGCATGTATCAACCAACTCAAAATGTTTTCAACAATGCTCAAAAACAAATATCACATAAGAATGATACTCATGTTCTCTTCTGACTCAAGTTCAAGTTCTTTGCACAACCAATGGGCTCCAACAACAATGCTTATAAAATAAGGTTTAATCACAACTCTCAATCCAAAAAACCTTGAAGCATTAAACCAATCACTTTCAAAAAGGAAACCACAATCAATCCTTTTCACTCCAAATATATTTTTAGAAATCAACCACCATAATCAATCAATAGGAGAATGTGCCCATACCTTTTATGAAGATGAAGAAACCTCTTTGGAAATCTGCCACAATCACAATATTATTTTGCCAATATTCACAAGGATTAGAAGATCACAAAATAATCAACATTACTCCACTTCACAATAATATTTACCAAGGCTTTTAATTAGTAAACCTTCTTAAGAATTAATGCACAACTTCCTTATCACTCCTAAAACCTGTTGTACCATAAAAAAAATAAATCAAAACATTGCATAACCTTGTCACTCCAAAAATCACTTATACCATAAAATAAATCAAATATTTTATATCCTTCCTTTCAATACTTTTGCCCTCAAAAATAATCACAAAGTTCTTAGGAGGTAATATATCACATTAATCAAATATCAAACCTTATTAAAATATTAAAGCTTGCTCAACCTTATATCTCCCACAAAAACATAATCAAACCTTAGCAAGCAAATATTTTAATTAAAATATTTACCCCAAAAATATCGGAGTCAGAGTGCATACCTCAAAGGATCCCTCAAAGGGCCTTGGCATTTTGAACCTCTGCCCACCATGCTACCAAGCGACAGCTAAACCATGTGAGCTAACACTACCCATGTGAGTGCCTTGGGCACTCTCTTCCTTAAGCCACATGTGCTTTCCTCACAAGGCACCAAAAATTTGATCGTCCATGACTTGACTGCCCACATCACACTCCACAAAATTTGTTGTGCAATATTCAGATGCATAAATACTTTGGGTTTTCAAAAATCATGCGACACTCTTTTGGTATATTAAATGGAAAACCTTTGGCTTATTTATATAAGCCATCCTTCAATGTGAATACGTTGGCCCTTTTAACATTGCCCTCATGATGTCAGCGATGCCAATAAGAAATGAGGGAAAAACCTTTTATTTAATTTTAAAATTTAAATTTAAATTTTAACTAATTTAAAATTTAAACTAAACCTTTAAAATTAAATTTCTACATCATGGGGGCACCTTTTTCGATGAAACAAAAAACCAACTTGGGTTTTAAGAAAAACCCATTTCAAATATGCCATCCATTGGTTTTAAATAAAACCTTTCCTTGTCTTCCTTGGTTTTCATAAAAACCTTTTACTAAGCTTCCCTTGAAGCTCCTTTTGGAACCAAATGCCATGCATCCCTTCTAGAACCTTTGATCAAAACCTTTGTTTCTCATGAAGCTCTTTGTGGAGCAAAATCATAGTGCTTACTTACATAGGTCCTTTTGACATCAATGACAACTTTTAGCTTAGGGACTCAAAATGTCCAACACCGACTAACCATCTAATATGTTTATTGATCAATTATAAACTATTTTAAATGAAGTTTCATGTTGGTGATTCTTTAGATAGGGTTTTTTCCTAAATAACTTAATTGTATCAAGAGAACCTAAATAGTTTTGAAATAGCACTTTTTTCAACTCTTTCTTTGATCTTTAAATAATCTCCATCCAAGTTTTTTCCCTAAAGAAAAACATATAAACTTGGAATTCCTCAAGCCCGTCCCTCCAATATTATTTCCTTTATAAACCCTATCCTATATAAATAGGAAACATAAATATTTCCTCATATACTTTGCAAAGAAAATATCATTGAATTTTATCAATTTTGAATGTGATACCTACTTGCAATCTTGAAAGTAACATCATATAATTATGGATTATAATGTAGTGTTTATGAGTTGTGGCATTCTACCCATGGTTATGAAACTACCTTTCTAGCCTACCAAATAAGATTTAATTCTATCCAAAATTAAGTTCTAGAGCTCCTTCTTATTTTCTTTGTAATACTAAGGAATACACAAATATGCTGATGAAATTTTTAAAGTTTTAAACTCTAAAGTATATACAATAATCTATTGTAAATCTAGGATAGTGTTGATAAAAAGATCCTAGATTTTGCATGATTAACTATTTGTCCAAAAACCTTCTCATAGCATGATAATAATGCTTTAAACTATATGGTTTCACTAACTGAGGGATGACTCAAAAGAAAAGTATCATCAATAAAGTAAAGACAAGATTCAAAGGGAACATTTGTTGCAACTGTTGGATTTCAAAATAGTTTTAAGAAATGAATGGAATCAACAAATTACCCTAGTATTTCCAAAAGAGATACATTTAAAGCAATGCATATGATATATAGGGGTGTTCATGGACACCAAATAATCTCACTAAAGCAAAATATGATACACTCCAATTGATAATAAAATGGTTGGTATGATGGGGCATTTATACCCAAATACATGTTACATTTAGGTCAAGTAACTAACAATTAGGTTAAAAATAATAAAATATTTTAAAAATACCTTTTTAAAGCTTTACAAGGATATAAATGTTAGTGTACCTTGGAATATATGTATGGGGATACAATATAATATTGTATAAGGGTTGGCATGGGCCACACATAACCCAAGGATGATTATATTATCTTTGCCCACGAAGTGGCTTATGGGACTTTGCCTTCTCTAAGTGGCACTCTCATATTGGAAGATCTTGTGGAGTTATTCCTTCCTGAAGGAGTATTATTGGTGTTGCCTACCTTAAGGCTATTATCTATATTTATCTCATTGTGTGGATTGTTATTGTGAATAACTATTTGTGGATGAATGATTTAATATTTTTACATATTGGTGAATGATTTATATTTGTGAGAATAAGGTTTTGTAACATGTGGTATCAAAGAAATGATTCTAACAAAGTGGGGATTTTTTTTTATGGAGTGCAAAATTAGGGATTTTTTTTTCCAAAAAAACATCTCGTCTTTTAGGAGCTATATCTCTATGACAGTTTATCCGATTTAGATGATTCTTGGACCATTTTATGTAGAATTTAAAGAGAATTAAAATGAGTGGTCATATGAAGAAATTTGAGTATCATTGGGGGATATGCTCTATGAATTTATCTATTTGGAACAAGGGTAGTGATAAATTTTCAAATCATGATTTTTTTGGAAGACAAAATTTGTCTGTTGGGGTAAGCAAAATTAGTTGTTTATTTTATTTTGAAGAAAAATTGTAGATCTAATTGTTTATGTGGAATTTTAGGTGTAAATTAGTGGGTATATATATATATATATATATACCCCATTTGATTTGCAGCTAAATTTCCACAAATATGATCCTAGTTTATATTATCATATTTGTAGAATTTTAGCTGCAAATAAGTGGGTATATATATATATATGTAAAATCCTAGTTTACATTATCATTTTTTTAGATGTGAACTCAGGGCACATCTAAAATATTATGGAAAAAATGATATTGATGTGAGAAAGTGGTGGAAAATAGTAAAATATCAATATAGTGAAAGCATGTTATGCTTTGGATTTTATGATTTTTTGGGGGAAAAGCTTTACAATGGGTAGAAATATTTGTTAGGGATAATCCCAGGTGCACTTGGAAAGAAATGGAACCAACATTCTTGAGAAAATGGGAACCTATTCAATTACAAATAAAGTTAGATATTTGTAAAAGAGATCTTGAGGGAAGGGATAAAAAGATAGATATCCTAATGGATGTCATAAAAGATCTTGAAAAGAAACTACAAGGGATTCAAAATGAGTGAAATGAAATAAAAGGATATGTAAAATTTTCAGGAAAAAAGATGAAAACTATGAAAAATAAATAAAATTACTCAAGGAGAAAGAGTAAAATGTTAAGGAATGTAGTGAGAAGAATGAAGCCACATATTTGGATTTACATAAGCAAGAGATGGATATAGATTCATCAAAAAAATCTATATTGCAGGTTCATGGATGCATTCAAAAAGAAAAAGGTTATTATTTCCATTAAACCTAACAACAAGTATAATTGTATTAATATTGCTTTGGCTAAGAGGTTGTAGGTTCAAAAAATAAACATTAAGGGAATACAACTTGATGGTAAGAATTCTAAGACATCCGAAGATCACCATGGATAAATATGTTTTGCATTCAAATATTCATGTATTGAGATGGATGTTGTGGATATTTGTGATATCCCAGCATGGAAGGATCTTTTTAACTGATAGATTATGTATCTATGAATGACTAATGGATGCTTTGTTTAAATTTCTAAATTATTGTTGCATTAGCTATAATGATTTATCTCAAAGAATACAGTACTACTAATGTGTTGTCAATGTGTAGCACCAGGTTCATCCATGGGTGGTAGAGGTAGAATCGATCATTGAGGATGGAGTACTTGAAAAGGGAAGTGATGACTCAGAAAACTTAGGGTAAGATGAATGACTACCATTATATAGGTATGCATTATCACTTAGAGATAATAGTCAGCTAGCCAGCCACCTAGAGACATAGTTCATAGTCTAGAAGCTATCGTAAATTCTTTGACTAAGATAAGTGACTGGATTGATGGTAAGAGTCTTGCCTTGTTTGATGCACCTAATTTTTTGTTTTTTTTTAAATGTTAGCTGCATGTAGAAATATTTGGTTAAGAAACATTGTTGGAAATAGAATTAATGGATATAGAGGATCTATTATCCCAAATCCATTTGAATATGCCATACTAATAGTCGATATTAGTATGGGTATATAATTTAAAAATAATAAATGGATTTTATTATTTAGTTAAATAAGATGTTATTTTGAGTAATCAAATGCAATTTATTCAAGGAAAATATATGTGTATTATTTTAATTGATAAAGAAGAGAATTTAGAAGGATTTATTTTCAAATAATATAAGAGTTTTATTTTTCTTATATATATATATACATTATTTGAATAAATAAGTAAGATTTATTTAATATGGATACGTTTTGTTTGAATCAAATGGAATTTTATCTCACCCAAGTGTTGTAGGTGAGTTGGAGAGGAGAGGGCAATCCTCCAAGGGATGTCCCAGGTTCGAATCTCCACCCTACCAAAAAGCTTAATTGGGTATCCAAAATTCAATTGATAATGTTGGTGCGGGCAGGACTGGGTGCGACCCCCAGGTGAATTTGATGATGTAGAACCCCCTGTTCGTGGTCTCTTAGACCAAGGCGGCCCCGCAAAAGGTTTTTCGCTTAAAAAAAATGGAATTTTATCTCCTCGTAAATAGGGGTATTTGAGAAGGGGAAATTAATTAAAAAAAATACCTGGTATTATCTAGAAATTTAAAAATAGAAAAGTGATTTCAAATCATGCAACTCAGCATGGATGCTCATTCGAAGATAGAGAAAGTTGCTAGACAAATCTTGGATGATGGTGATTAAAGAAATATCTTTATATGGAAATATCTCCTACCACCTACATTGGATAAAAGATACTTTATGACAAGGTGGTATCATTGATGAAGGTAAGGGCGTTGGTAGGAGGGCAGATGAATTTATCCTTGTTAAGACAACCTGGAGGTAAATCAAAAGGTTATTTTTTGGAAAAAAGGTAAAACAAGGAAAGGAGAGCAAATGGATTCAGATAAATGATAGGAGACTACACAATGGAAGGAACATTTCATACTAAGTTGGAGTTTATAACTTGGTTTAAATGGGTTTATTTAATGGTTTGAACTTGTTTTAAATGATATTGCTATCTTATATCAACCTTTACCTTCACTAGAGTTTAATTTATAGCTAGCATGATTTTCAATCATTGGATTATTTAAAACTCAGCTAAATAATTGTCTCTATATTTTTGAAGAGTGTTGTTTGGCTCGCCCTGAGGTAGCTTGTACTTTTAGAGATTTGAAAGCTATGTTGTGGTTGGCGTCTATCTAGTTGTGCTAAGTTCACTGCCATATAACCCTCCCTAAATGATATTTGCTACGAGTTTCTATATTTAGGCCTATTTTTTTTGTTTATAATCTCCTGCTCAATCTAGGAAGACGTTGCCTTGCTACTGCATTTTATTTTTTTATTAGATGTGTTTCCTTAAGTCTCTCTCCTTGGGAGAGAAAAATAATTTGCCAAGCTTTGTAAAGATGAGTGTCGAGTGTCACTCTGGGTAATTTTGTGTCAGTAGAGAGTCTTCATGAGGCTTCGACCTAAGGATTCATAGGCCTGTGTAAGGCTGACATGCTCTCTTTTTTGAGGAATCTAGTTCAGTCATACATGATACATAGGTTAGATTGGGGTTGAGTTATTTTGAAACTTTGACCTCCTTTTGGGCTATCTCAAGTTTAGGTTGTTGTGTTCGAATAACCCAATATATTTCCTTGTTGTGGTGAGTGGCTTCTTTAGTCTATTTTAGGTAGGTTTCTGCATTTTGAGATATCCTTTAAATCTTCTATGGGGTATGTCCCACATTGTTAATGTTGAAATCTTGCAAGTATTATAAGGGAGAAGCCTCTCCCTTATAATCGACTATCTTGTGATAGTCGGGGATGGGATTATTAGAATCGTTTCTAGATGTTGTTGGCACTTGTTCATGTCGGTTACCCTATTTTTGGTTGTGTTTCACCTCATCCTTGTGATATGTGGTTTAATATTACCCAATCGACTGCCCTGGTTGTCGCTATGATTTGGTGGGTGGATTAAAATAGTTTTGCTGGATTGATCGACTAACTTGGGCCTTGTGTGGTTTTTAGATTTTGTTGGACGTTTGTTATTTATTTACAAATGTAATGGTTTCCATAATTATAGTATAAAGGTTCCTCAACTTTGGATAAGAATGGTTATCTAGCTGAAAATAATTTAAAGAGGATTACTGATGAAGCATGGATAAAATGTAATGAGTGTTTATATATAGTCTTTATATTAAAATAGATAATTTAAGGTAAAAAATGTAGTACTTCTATCATTGAAAGAATCTAGATTAGAGAAAGAAAAAAGAGAAAGAGGTAAAAATGATAATGAACTATGATTTAAAGATAGACTTTCAATTAATAAAATTATTGTGTGAAAGAGGTTTTTATATTTGGAAATAAGACTTATATGTGAAAATTGTATTCTTTATTTATTGTTGACTGAATGGTGTTAAAAGGAAGAGTTACATTCTTTGTATTAGAAAGGGAAATAATTTAAAGAATATGGGAAATGGCTATTTAAAAGAAAGAAGTAAGTTTAAATGTTTTTTAAAAGTAAATGCTACTGAATAGGTTATGGTTTTTGGATAAATTAAGTATTTAATTAATTGAGGTTTATGGGACCTTAATTAGTTAGAGAAATGGATAATTTAAAGTATTTAATTAATTGAGGTTTATGGGGCCTTGGTGAAATTAGAGAAATAAATGAGTTTAATACATGATCAAATCTATGGGAGAATATTATGTAGTCAAACCAAAACCTTTGATTGATTAAATGGTGATAGGATGAAATGAAAGAAGACCTTCCTAGATGTCAAGTGAATGATCTATAAATATGTATTGGTGATTGTATAGTTGCAATTTGGAATTTTAGATGCACTAGATTAAATGATCATCTAGTAGATGCATGGTTCATAGTTCATGAGTTGTCCTGATCCCTTACCACTATTAACTGAGAGATAAGCCAACCAAAGGATCCAAGAGGTATAATTATTGTAGACAGATATTTACTCATGTTTGAAAAGAAACATTATTAGAGCAACCTTTGTTTAGCTAATTATGTAATGTTATTCTTTTAAAAAAGTATGGACTCTTTTACCATACTCAAGCTATGTAATAATTATTGACTAATGGAAGTGTATATCCTAATTGTAATTTATGATTTATCTTGTTGATTAATGATGTTAGTTATACATGATCTAGTTAGATTTATTTCTTTCAATCATCTCTTTACTTCTTTATCATGTTCCATGCTTGATTAAATTGTTAGACTTAGTGTTTGTTTTTCTATGATGATGGTTTTAATATGTTTATAGTGGTTAAGTAAATTCTTTAGATATTAGAGTGCTAGTGTGTTGGATAGAGTAGGAGAACCTAGGGGATTATGGGATCCTTTAGGACCTTATGGATAGACTTAGTTTAAGTGACTAAACTAGTTGACTTGCACCACCTAGCTATTTAAAAATGAGACAACTATCTATGAAAGGATTGGACTACTCTATCATAATGATAAGATGAGTGGTCTATTTGTTGTACATGCTAATACCCACATAGACAAGTTTATGTGGAGTAAAGAGATGAACATACCCTTTGATTGATCAAAGGAGATAAGCTAAACCTAACTGGGATGTAGTTATAGCTATCACAATATGTGTAGTATACCTACATAGAGTGATGCATGCATGGTATGGAGATGCTATATTGAAGGTTGGTGTTTGGGGAAAGGATATATAGCTTGAATTTTAGGGTTAACGAGCTATATTTGTTGTCTTGTGTTAGCGTTTAGTGTTGCTTGTGCTAGTATTTAGAATTGTTTGTGCTTGTTTTTTAAAAAATATGGAACCTCATAGTTAGATTTTAGGTTGTTACATTTTGTATCAGAGCTCTAGACATGAGGGACTAGAGATTCTTGTTGTGCTAGGAGAAAAAGAAGAAGGGGAAATAAATCCCTAGAAGTAGTTGTTAGGCTACAAACACCTTACAATTAGTAAGTGTGGCTTTTGTCATGAAGTTACTCTTAGAGTTAGATTTCTATTTCTCATGGAATAGGAAGTGGTTTTAGCCATAAAGCTTGATTTAGTAGTGCATAATGTGATAGAAGTAATCTAACATTATTTTTTGATGAAATCGGGATAAATGACACCTAAGATAAGGGGAGGGAAGATTGCTCCCTCAAATAGACAACATCAAGGGGATAGTGTTAAAGAAAGAACCCAAGATAGGGTCTCAAGAGACTTAAGCAAGGAGGTAGAAAACATCATCACCATTGCCATAGTGTTACAAGAGTAGATAGAATAATAAGGGGAGCTAATAGACCAACAAAAGGAACAAATAGAACAACATAAGTAGTTGAATGATTCCTATTTTGTAGAATTGATAAAGAAAAACCAACAGTCCCAAAAGGGAAGAGAAAGTTATAGTTATCTAAAGTGGAAAGGTCAATAGAAGGAATGGGTAAACCAACTCAAAACCACTAATAATACCTACTTAAATAAGAGGAAACCCGCTCAACTAAATAAAAATGTAACTAAACTGGGTTGTAGGGAAAGTCAAAGACAACTAGAGACACCCCAAGTAGAGCTAATTACAAAGTAGGTTTTGAGAAAATATGAAGGCCCAAAATAAGTACACCACATATGTGGAGGACCACATTATGTGGTCAAATGCATAAGTAAGATAAAATTGAGCAAGTGGATAGAAGGGATGACCCTCAAAACTTTATCAACTTCAAGAAATGAGGGGTAGTTAAAATCACCTCAAGTATGGAAATTGGGGAAGGAGATTTGGGATAAAATACTACACCCTAATGAAGGTTGCTATTGGTGTGGAGGACCATATTATTAGATCTACTACCCAAGTAAAGCAAAACCAGGTATTCAGGCAAAGATAATAAATCCTAGGGTATAGGTAGTAGTAGAAAGTTGGGACCAAAACATAGCATCCATGCCCTTAATCTAGGAGTGTAAAATCTATTTATCTCCTCTAAAGAATGTATCTTAGGCTTAAAGTTATATTTATTTATTTTTCTAGAATAGTTAGGGATATTCCAGAAAGGCTAGGGTATTTAGCACATGGATGGAAGGTCGAGTATGGTTCTAGATAGACCTACTTAGTTAATAAATGTTTCCCTATGATGTAAATTACTTTAGAAGGAAATTCAATCGAAGGATACCTGTATGTAGCATCGTTGCATGCCTTTGATGTCATATTAGGAATGGATTGGTTACAAGATCATAAAACCTTAATCAACTTCCAAGATAGGTGGATAGAATTATTAGAGGAGGGTAAAGAAAAAATAAGGATCCATGTAGGCAACAAATCCGCCTCCCAAAAGAAGAGGAAGTGACAAAAGGATTTACCCAATTTTGAAATTTTTTGCAAAATGTACAAGCAGGAGAAAACATACAAGGAGGAGGCAAAATGTACAAACTGGATGACAAAACGTACAAAGTGCAATGAAATACAAAGGAAATGCAAATTGAGTTATAATTGCAAATAAATTTGATAAATCATGTATTTAGACTTAGTAAAAGGGTATAATAATGTATTTCGTTATACATGGGCAATTGCAAATAATGAATTGCATCAAGAACCACTTGGAATGGCCTAGGAAAAATTATATAAGACCCCCTTTTCAATTTTGGAAGTTAGTGATATTCTGGTATGATTAGCCTAAGTATTGAATGCATATCTATGACTATTGTGTGGAATTATTGGTTATTATGTATATTTTAGTGATTGTATTGCACTATTGAGAAGTAATTAAGAAGAACCAAATTTCATAATATTTCTCATGTATTTTATGATTTTGGAACAATGGAGTAATTTTTTGCAGTATCTGGTTGTTGCATGTTACTTCTTTAGGTTTATGGTTGATGATTAATGCATTGCTATAAAGGATGGAATTGAACCAGCACTGGTGTGAGCCTTAGGAATGATATGTGAGGTATATTATATCAAGAAGGATATCTTGAAGGCTATTGTACAATTTTTGGATATTGCCATTGGAAGGACTCTCTCAAATCATGATTGTAGAACTTGCATGTTGGTAGGAATGGAGTAATTGCCATTCCAAAACTTCCCAAAAATTGTATTATAGGGATTGGTACATAAAAGTATCAAATTTCACACCTTTATGAAATTTCAATTCATAAAAATCGTATGCCATATGTGCTACAAATCATACAAAAGAAACTTACCCAATTTGGTAGTTTAGGTGATTAAGGAAAACTTACTCGATTTGGCAATATTGGCAAATTGAACAATTTAGTTACAAAATTGTGTATGGTGGCTTGCAAAACTGAACCCGAAGGATTGTATGAGTGTAAAATAATACAATAACTATCACTGTATGATTTGGGATCGTACAGTGATATGATTTGGGATCCATACAAGTTATTTTATGGTCGCTTATTAATGGTTATGGAGACTGTACGATTTGGTTCTTCAATTAAAAATAGTAATTTGATCATTATAAGCCTATGATAAACACCTCCCAAATGGGAATACTACACCCCTGTGCTACATTTGGTGCCATTTCCTTTTCGAAATTGGCATTTTTGTTAAAATGGGTCAAATTGATAAAGTAAGAATATTACAAAACTAGAGGTGAATGATAGATACTAGTGTGCAAAGATGTAGGAGATGATTGTGAGACAAGAAAAGTCTTCTTAAGATCGAAGAATTCTCTACAAGATCAATCACACACAAAAGAGGAAAACCCACAACACCAATATTAAATGGTAAAACCCTACTTCAAATGAAGAAGGGAAAAATCCACTATGAAGCTCACTATATTACTCAATGATTCAACAATACAAGAATGCTTCAATGTTATGCAACAATATGCATCAACATGATATATATATATATATATATATATATATATATAGTAGACAACACCCCTATTTAAAGAGAAGCTTTTCTACTACAACCCTAAAATTGCCCTAATATTATCACAATCTTATCTTGAGATGTGTGACAAGTGGCATCTATCAAATATTAAAAAGTGATTGGTTACTTTTTAATATTTGCTAGAAAAGGGGAAATAATTTTTTCCCACAAATTAAATATTCCTAGCACCCTTATTTTATTTATTAACTAGATGGGAATATTTTTACATAAAATAGAATTATTTTCTAATTCAATTATTATTCTTTAGAATTTATATTTAGTCTAAGAATAATTTACACAATGTTGCATTACATATTCTAACACTCCCCCTTAATGCAATATTGGGGAAAGGAATTATGAAACAAAGCAAAATTCTCCCCCTAAAGATACAAATGGGGATGAGAATCAAATGAGTAATATAGTTACAATGAGCTTCTATGACCAAAAATGGTCTACAATAAGACACCAATACAAAATAGGCCAAAATGAGACTGTAAGCCTCCAACAGAGTAGCTTCAGATACAAGCAGCTTATAAAGCCATCCATTAACCATAAGTGGTTGCAAATGACAAGAATAAAACATCACAAGGGTGTCTTCAGTAAGCCTACAAAACCCCAAATGGAAGTACCTACATGCTACAAGTAGATCAACATAAGATCAGTTAGATACATCATCATAAATATATTCACCACAACATATATGAATATCCAAAGATGATAAAAAAACTGATCTAACAAATAGTGAACTATAAGTCATCACAAAAATATGCCAAGCCATACTTATAGTCACGTGCTATATAGTTGATCAAAAAATATCATGTACAAAGTTGCATAAAGCAAACAAGGAGTACCATGATAATGCAAACTCTAAAGTACCATGTACAAAAGTTGCATAAGGTATATGAAAATAATAAAGTGTGCACACCGGTTGCATAAAGCCAACCATAAAATATCATGTACAAAAGTAGCATAAATGCTAACAAGAAAGTACCATGATAAACCAATTGCATAATGCCAACTACACAAAAACATGTACAAAGTTGCACAAGGCAACAAGAAAGTAACATGTAAAAGAGTTGCATAAAGAAATTGCATCATATACCATAATTGCACAATGCCATCTACAAAGTAACATGTACAAAAGTTGCACAAGGTAAACAAGAAAGTACCATGTTCAAAAGAGATGCAAAAAACAATTATACCACCAAAGATCAACTCATATATATAGCACAAAACACCTCATAAGGATGAAGTTGTCATCACACAAGTGTAACTACACTTCATTCCCCCTTGAGGAAAACTTCACCAAACCAAGTGAGTCCCTCAACTTACAAAACTACTCCTTGGGAAGAGGTTTGGTGAACAAATCAGTAAAATTAGAAGATGATGGGCAATATTCCAACTGAATAGTCCCATACAATACCTTCTCTCTGATAAAGTTGGCTTGGATTTCAACATGCTTTGTCCACATATGCATTACAAGATTTTTATCCAAGACAATAGATGATTGATTATCAGAGAGCAAACATGAAGGACCAAATTTCTCAAAGCCAATTTCCTTCATGAGGGTACAAAGCCAAACCGCTTCCTATGTAGCTATTTTCATAGCCTTATACTCTACTTTCATTGTAGAAAGAGAAATTGTATCTTGCTTCTTGGAATACCAAGAGATAGCTGCAGACCCAATACTAAAAACATATGTTGTGGTAGACTTTCTATCTATTCTATCCCCTCCAAAATTAGAATCAGCATAGCCAAAAAGAGCAAAGGAAGGAAGCCTAGAATACTTGAGTGCCAAATCTCTAGTACTTGAAAGGTACTTCAGGTTCCTGTTGGTAGCTTGTAAGTGCTCAATATAAGGTTTTTGCATGAACCTAGCCATCATACCAACTACAAAAGCAATATTTGGCCTTGTGATGGTAACATAAAGAAGACTACCAATGAGCTGCCTATACAATGTAGCATTAGCCAACTGAGATTCTGTACTTACTTCCAACTTAACCCCTATAGAAATAGGAATGGAAGTAGGATTTCCATCCTCCAAATCAAACCTCTTAAGAAGATCTTCAATATACTTGGATTGAATCAAAAAGGTACAATCCTCATGCTGATAAAATTGCATGACAAGATAGTAGTGTAGAAGACCAAGGTAAGTCATTTCATACTCTGACTTTAATTTGGAGATGAAATAAAAAATGGCCTCATTCTCATTCCCAGTCATAACAAGGTCATCAAGAAATAAAGCAATTAAAATGACCAAGTTATCCTTCCTAAGCACATAGATATTTGTATATGAATAGCATTTATCAAAACCAAGAGACAAGAAGTAACTTGAAATATTCATGTACCATGCTCTAGGTGCTTGCTTCAGACCATACAAGGTTTTCTTTAGTTTACACACAAGTGTTTTCTTACCTTGTACAACAAATCCTTGTTGTTGACTCATGTAGATATCCACATCTAAATCACCATTTAGAAAGGCACTTTTCACATCAAGCTAAAAAATCTGCCAACATTGAGCAGTAACAATAGCAATGAGAAGCCGAATGGTGGGTATTTTGGCAACTGGTGCAAAGGTTTCATCATAGTCAATGCTATGTTTTTGAGCATAACCCTTAGCAACCAATCTAGCCTTATACTTTTCTATCTTTCCATTAGAATTGTACTTTATTCTATAGACCCACTTGTTTCTAATAAAATTTCTCTTATTAGGATAAGGCACTAGATCCCAAGTTTTATTCTTTAGAAGAGAATCCATCTCAACATTCATTTCATCAACCCAACAAGAGTGTTGTGAAGCTTCTTGGTAAGAATTAGGCTCATGATCTTTCTCTATCTTAGCTAGAAGAGACATGTTAAGGGTCATACTTCTAGTTATCCTTTGGCTAACTGAATTATGTTCTTTAGGACCCCTAGAATGATCTAACCACTTGGTACTTTTGACACAAGGCCCACCCTTTTCTAACTCAAGAAGGTCTTCATTGAATTTGACATCTCTTGAAACAAATACAATGCATGAAGAAGGTGAGTATAACATGTAGCCCCTATGTTTTGCATCATAGCCAACAAAGATGCATTTTTGAGACTTTTTGTCCAATTTCTTCCTCTTTTTTGAAGGAATATATGAAAATGCATCACATCCAAACACTCTTAAGTGTGACAAATTTGGCTTCTTACCATTCCAAACCTCATAAGGAGTATTCCCCTCAACTGATTTTGAAGGACACCTGTTAAGAATGTAGATTACTGTATAGGCTACTTCACCCCAAATAAATTGAGGTAAGTGGTCACCAAGCATGCATATTACCATCTCCATGATTGTCCTATTTTTCCTCTCTACAACACCATTTTTTTGAGGAGTGTATGGATAAGTAAACTACCTTTTAGTCCTATTTGAAGAACAAAACTCATTGAAATCATTGATATTGTACTCCCCTCCATTGTCACTTATAATCATTTTGATATTTACTCCCTTTTGATTTTCTACCAAAGATTTGAACTCCTTGAATGTCTCAAAATAATCTGATTTATTCTTAATTAGATACCCAAATATCATTCTTGAATAATCATCTATAAAGGTGAGAATATAGGATGCACCACAAAGTGATATAACATGTAATGGACCCATAATATTTGTATGAATGAGTTGAAGAATTTGTGTGGCCCTTGTTGACTTGTCCTTTGCAAACTTTTGTTTGCTCATATTGCCTAAGATGCATGTTTCATACAAACCATGAATAGGTGAAATGTTAGGCAAGCCTTAAACCAAATTTTTGGACTTCATCATTTGAATATTTTGATAGTTTGTATTGCCTAACCTTAAGCGCCAAAGTTTGCTGCTAGGAGAAACATTAGTTTCTAAACACACTTTAGGAGGAGCATCACCTAACACATAAATATTATTCTTCACATAACCTGTAATGATTGGTAGCATGCCTTTCCTAATGCTCTATGAAGTTGCATTGAAATCAATAGTGTGACCACTTCTAGCAATTTGTAAAACTGAAATTAAATTTCTCCTAAGGTTAGGCACATATAGGACATTATCAAGTAATTTTCCTTGAATTACAACATTGCCAACACCTTCTACTTGAAGTCTAGTATTATCACCAATGACAATTGAATTTGAAGAGTGCTTATGAAAGTCCACAAACTTATCCTTTTCAAAACACATATGATTAGTGCATCTAAAATCTAACACCCATTCATTAGAAGTAGATGAGTCAATGGAGTAGAGGGCACAAACAAAGGCATTTTTATTAGAATTTTGCTTGACATTGTTGTTCTTTTTCTTTCCCTTGCCAAACCATTTCTTAGGTCCTTGTCCCTTAGCCTTTTCTTGCTCTTCCTTTTCTGAAATCTTCTTCTTGAAAAATTTTTATTCCTTGTGGCCTTTCTTGCCACAAAAGTTGCAAGTGAAATCAACTCTAGGCTTGTTGGGTTGGAAATTTTAATTTTTCCTTCCCTTGTATTTCTTCTTGAAGGAAGCCTTAGTGGCACTCAAGGCAACATTCTTCTCCTTGACAACTTGACCATTCACTTTGTCTCTATTAAGAGACTCTTCATGTTGAATCAATAATTGTGAAAGAGTGTTGAGAGGAATGCCATCCTCTTCTTGCTCTAGCCTAGTATCAATAATGGTGACCAAATTCTTGAACTTGCTTGACAAGTTCCTCAAAATGATAAAGCTTAAGAGCTTCTCACTTATCCAATCATAATTACAAGCCAATAGTTGAGTTCTCATGTCTTTCATATTTGAGAGGAAGATCAAGGCACTTTCTTCTTCACCTTGCATAGTGCTAAGAATTTTGGACAATAAAGTGAATTTCCTTGATGTATTGGACCCTAGATGGACTTGTTTTAGCAAATCCCATGCATCTTTAGCATGCTGACAATGGCTTATAATGAGCAATATCTCATCACTCACACTATTGATAATCATGGAAAGTGCAAGGTGACTATTGTTGTTGTATGTCTCAAGTGCCCTTGCCTGGGTTGGGATTGCTTCATCTCCATTCACAATGGGCCATAAATTTCTTGCTTGAAATTTAGCCCTCATCCTTGGTTCCCATATTCCAAAATTTGATCCATCAAGGATGTGCTTAGGTGTGAAGGAGATTCCATGATCAACCATTCTAAAAAGTGAACATAATCAAAACATAAGATGCATTGACAAAGGAAATAAATGATGCAATAAGAAAGTAGATAAACATACTTGCATATATATAAAAAAAAACATAACTTTCAAGTAATCTACTTTTCAATCATCAAAGATAATCATCATGAAAGATAAACATCATGAAAGATAATCAAAATTAAGCATCATTACGAGAGATAAGCATCATAATGAAAGATAATCAACATCATCATGAACTACTATAACCATATTGCAATAAACAACTATAACCATATTACAATTGAATAAAGGAAATAAACCAAGATCAACTTGCAATAGATTAAGGTAAGTAACCATAACAATCATCTTGCAACAAAATAAACTAACTTGAATTGAACCATAAAACATTTGTTAAATGTTAGATAGTCATTTAAGGTTTTTCTATAGCCTAATGAATTGCCAATTTATCTCACCCAAGGTCAACCAATCTACCCAAAAGGGTACGGGTATGAGGACCCGAAAAGAACTTGCTATCGATAGAGCAAATTCTTTTGGATTCAATAGGTGTTTAGAAAATATAATCTGTGTTGCAAGATTAAGTAAATTTCAATCAAATACTAAAGTTGTGGTTAGTAAGTTGATTCATTTTTAACCTTCTTGATTAATATAAAAATTAGTAAATTGCAAGTTAGTTGGTTAGTAGATTGTTTAGTATCAAGTTAGTAAGTTAATAGTTATATTAGTTGAGATGCAAAATAGGCAAAACACAAATACACACACACACACTCTCTCTCTCTCCGTCTTTCTTTCTCTCACTTTCATTATCTTTTACTTTCATTATGAGAGATACAAGTTACATTTTTACATTATGCTTCAAGCAAATGCTTGAGAGAGATTAGAAGAAATTAATAAAAATAGGGGGAAGAGAGTGAAAAAGTTGATCCGAATTGCCTTGTATACTCCAAAACATACTTGGATAACCTTGCAAAACAAGCAAACTCACAAACAACCATTGTTAATGTGAGAAACAAATGACTATAAGGTCTAAATTATTTGACAATTTGACTAAAAATTTACCAAAAATTGCATAAAATGATTCTAGTTGCATTATACAATAATAAAAAATGCATTTCAATTTATGTAAAAAAAGACTATTAGGTCTTAAAATAAAATAAATGACTATTTTTTTATTAAAAAAATAGAATAATAAATGACTGTTTTTTTTTATTAAAAAACAAAATAATAAAAAATGACTATTTTTTTTTTATTAAATGATTGTTTTTTTATATTAAAAAACAGAATAATAAAAAAAAATGATTTTTTTTTTATTATTGAATGACTGTTTTTTTATTAAAAAAATAGAATAATAAAAAAAATGACTGTTGGTTTTTTTTTTTTTTTTTTTAAATAGAATAATAAAAAATGACTATTTTTTTTTTTAAAAACAGAATAATAAAAAAAAATTTAGACTGTACAACAAAATGGGTGGGGGGCCATTTGGCCCCCAAATAATTTTTTTTTTGCCTCAGATTTATTTTTCACCAAAATAGGGCAAATAATATATGGAAATAGGGTTTTTGGGCCTTCCGGACGCAACCATGGGGTCCTTTTGGATCCAAAACCCTTCCAACAAAAGCTCAATGCCAAAAATTTATAGATTTTAAAATGAAAACACCATTTGCAAAAGATCTAACAACTAGATAAAAAAACACAATAAATCTATAAACCCTAATGGCAGATTTGCAAAATAAGTTTGCCCAAATATCAAATGCATAAAATACCCAAATATATTCATGCATTAAAACAAAAAAAATATACCTTAATGGGTTTTTCACCTCAAAGGATTGAAGACACTTGATGGAGATCCGGACCGCTCTGATACCAAATGTGAGACAAACAAAGTCTCTCTAAGATCGAAGAATGCTCCACAAGATCAATCACACACAAAAGAGAAAAACCCACAACACCAATATTAAGTGGTAAAACCCTACTTCAAATAAAGAAGGGAAACATCCACTATGAAGCTCACTATATTACTCAATGATTCAACAATACAAGAATGCTTCAATTTTATGCAACAATATGCATCAACATGATATATATATATATATATATATATATATATATATATATATATATATATATATATATATATATATATATATAGAGAGAGAGAGAGAGAGAGAGAGAGAGAGAGAGAGAGAGAGAGACAACACCCCTATTTAAAGAGAAGTTTTTTACTACAACCCTAAAATTGCCCTAATCTTATCACAATCTTATCTTGAGATGTGTGAAAAATATTATCACAATATTATCTTGAGATGTGTGACAAATCTTATCACAATATTATCTTGAGATGTGTGACAAGTGACATCTATCAAATATTAAAAAGTGATTGGTTACTTTTTAATATTTGTTAGAAAAGGGGAAATAACTTTTTCCCACAAATTAAATATTCCTAGCACCCTTATTTTATTTATTAATTGGGTGGAAATATTTTTACATAAAATAGAATTATTTTCTAATTCAAATATTATTCTTTAGACTTTATATTTTAGTCTAAGAATAATTTACACAATGTTGCATTACATATTCCAACATTCTACCCCCAAAAGAAAGCCACCTATTGGTCCACTTTTCAATTTTCTTCTTAAGTCTGTCCAACAACCAATTCCAATATTTTTTGTTGTCTTTGAATATTGATAGGAATGCCTAAATAAATTATTGAAAGGGAGGTCTTCTTAAATCTTAATTTATCCAAGACCATGGATTCTTGTCTGGGAGAGCAGTGAAAGAAAATGACTTTTGATTTGTCTTCATTGATCAATTTCTTGGTAGCCTTATATAAATAGCTAATGATTTTCTTACTTTTAGAATCTTCCTTAACTGTAACTTTACCTAAAAAAGTAGTCATCAAAAAATTGAAGGTGAGATATAGACTCCATGAGCAATGGTAACTCCCTCAAGGGTTCTATTATCTTTATTTTTGGTTATAGTCCTGCCCAGGCACTCAATAAGAATGATGAATAAATAAGGGGAGGGGGTCACATTGCCTAATACCTCTGGAAGCTTGGAAAAACTATGAAGGTTTTCTATTGATAAGAATTGAGTTGGAAAATAAAGAGATACATCCTATAATCCAGTCCATCCAATCCGGAGAGAAGCCAAATTTCCTCAAAAATTTAACAAGAAAGTGTCAATCCACTCTGTCATAAGCTTTGGATAAGTCTAAACAAATGAACAAAGAAGGAGATTTTTGCATTCCATGGAATGGATGACTCTCTAAGCAAGAACTATTTCATCCACTATTTGACACCCTTCCACATAACCCCATTGTTCAAGGGAAATAATCTTATGCAAAAGAGGCTTTAGCCTTTCTGCCATGATCTTAGTAACGATTTTGAGAAGAACATTACATAAAGCTATAGGTCTAAGAGTTGAGATATGTTTTACCTCTTGAGATTTTCATAATAGAGCTATATAAGTTTTATTGATAACCTTCCAAATTTCTTTGGATTTCTTTGGTTTAGCTCCATGATCAATGGTAACTCCCTCAAGGGTTTTGTCTTCTCTTTTTAGTTATAGCTCTACCTAAGTTTTCAATAATAATGGTGAATAAATAAGGGGATAGCGGGTCACCTTGCCTAATACCTCTAGAAGCTAGAAATAATTGAGAAGGCTTGCCATTGATAAGAACTAAGTAGAAAAATGAAGAGATACATCCCATAATCCAATCCATCCAATCCTGAGAGAAACCAAATTGCCTCAAAACTTTGATAAGGAAGTGCCAATCCACTCTATCATAAGCTTTGGATAAGTCTAACCGAATGAACATGGAAGGAGATTTTTGCATATCCATGGAGTGGGTGGCTTCCTGAGCAAGAACTATCTCATCAACTATTTGACGTCCTTCCACATAACCCTCTTGTTTAGGAAAAATAATCTTATGCAAAAGAGGCTTCAACATTTCTGCCATGATCTCAGTAATGATTTTGAGAAGAAAATTACATAAAGCAATAGGTCTAAAAGTTGAGATATGTTCAGCCTCTTGAGCTTTTGAAAAAAGAGTAATATAAGTTTTATTGATAACCTTAAAAATTTATTTGGCTTTCCTGGCTTCTTCCACCACCTATAATAAATAAACATGAAGGATATCCCAAAACTCTTGGTAGAACTCAATGGGAAAACCATAAGGACCTGGGGTTTTCCCTTTTTGTATTTTAAAAACCGCTTGTTGAAGTTCATTGACAGCAACTGGAGCAGTCAAAAAAAAGTTCTCCTCAGAAGTGATAAGAGTAGGGATTGCTTGAAGAATATTTTGTTGAGAAGCTGAGTCAAGAGGTGTAGTAGCAAATAGATTGGAAAAGTTATTGACAACAATAGAGTTTATGCCATCCCATGTGTAGACAACGTCTCCATAATCATATTTCAGGGAAGAAATAAAGTTATGAGATCTTTGAGCTAGAAGAGATTTGTGGAATAAATCTGTGTTTTAATTTCCTTTGAGCCATTGGATCCTAGATTTTTTCTTCCATAAGAGTTTTTTTTTCATTCCTCTAACTCAGTTGTGAGTCTAATTTCATTTGTACTTCTACTCTTTGTGAGTCCATCTAAACATATTTTTTAATTCAAATTTTCAAGCTAAGAAAACACTTCATGTTTTTTTTTGGACATCTCCAAACACCTTCCAGTTCCAAATCTTGATTTTAGATTTAATGTATTGTAACCTTTTGGAAAAATAGAACATCTTTGTACCATACCTTGGTTTACATTCCTTCCAAAATTATTTCACTTGAGGTCTAAAGGAACTGTATCTAAGCCACATTAATTGAAATAAAAAAGATGATAAACTCACATTGGTTTTCCAAATTTCCACCATGATTGGCCAATGATCTGAACCAACATTGTTAAGAGTCTTCACCTTAGGAGTGTGACCATGGATTAAGAAATTTTCAAAGAGCAAGAACCTATCCAATCTCTCCATGATACAGGTCGTGTCTTGCCTTTTGTTAGACCAAGTCATAAGGCCATCATCTAGATGGATGTCCACAATATGAACGTTTGCAATATGTTCACTCATGAGGTCAATGCTCTTATCCAAATTTCTATTTCCCATATTTTTCTCATCTAGGGAGAGGATGGTATCAAAATTTCCTCTGATCAAGATCCAAGCTACCAAAATAATTTTGATGTAGATGCAGATACATATTAAAGCAGTTAGTAGATAAGATGCATATGCCCCTGGTATATGTATTGGTAAAGTGATGGTTCATAGATGGATTGCTTCCAAAATATAACAAAACAATGAAGGTAGTACCATAAAAAATGTATGATGAAGCCTTGAAGCATGCAAATAATTTTGAAAGTGACTTGAAATAGATGTACATAGGAATATTATCTCATCCCAAGTCCAATGATTCAGATAGTGGAGATGATGACCCTATACAAAGGATAGTAGCATCATTCCATCATGAATTCGATAAGATCATGAAAGAACAAAGAAGCAACCCTGATAGAAATGATATTTGGTGCATACAATGTAAAACTGAGGGTCATACAAATGTAAAGTATCCATGGAATGATTACTATTATATTTGTAACATGATGGGACATGAGGTGATTCTATGTCTGTATAATGCAATAGTATGTCCATAGGTCCTGACAATCCAAGAGCAGGAAGAGAAACCAAAGACCTTAGGAAGCAGACAAAAAGAAAAAATTGGTGGTTATAGAAATAGTCGATGAGGTGGAAGATAGAACCAAGGCAAATGGTAAGGAGGACAGAGCCATTTGCAGTATGATTCAGAAGGGAGGCCGATCATACAATGTCACAATTGCCAAGAGTGGGTGCATTTCATGAAAAATTGTCCTTCATCTCAGAGACAAGAAATGCAGCAAGTGAGCACTACACACATGTGTAGGTGGTGTGGTTTGGGTAACCACAAGGAAGAAAATTTCCCCAATTAGGCAAGTTCAAGTAACCCATAAAATGTAAACTATTTAGATATTGAGGTTCCTCAAGTTAAAGAGGAAACTCAGGAAGTTTTAGCCATGACAAGGAATTAGGCTAAAAAGGATAAGTATCTTGAGCCATAAAAAGAAAAGTAGTGCTAGCAAGTAGCAAAGAAAGTACTACAATATGAAGCACACAAAGCTAAGTAAGTGAAGTTAGCAAAAGAGAAGGATCTAAAAAAACCATTAGAAGAGAAGGTAGTTGTGCGAAATCTGGAAACACAAGTTTTAAACACCACAATAGAGATCAAAATGGCTAACCTATTGGAATCTATCCCATCATTATAAAAAGTTATGGTGGAAGAGATACAATCCCACAAAGTGATGGAAGTGAAGAGTCAACCGAATCAGGAAAAAAAATAAAAAGACCAATTTATGGACCCCACCATATTAATAATTGATGTGGGAAAGAAACCCACATTAGTTCATATGAAAATTTTAGGGTACAAATTGATACAAGTTATCATAGACGGAGGATCCAACATCAATGTGCTACCTGAAAGGACTTGGCTAGAACTTGGTGGTCCATCTCTATGGGCATAGAGCTTTTGACTATATGGTGCTAACCAGTATGGTATTGAGACAAAGGGAGTCTTGATAGCACAACAGGTGGTGATATATGACCAAGATTTCATCTTGGATTTCATTGTGATTATGATGCAAAAGCCTACATATGATGCTCTATTAGGAAGAGGATGGCTATGCATAGCCAAAGTTAATCACAACTAGGAAAATAATCAGATCACTTTTAAAAAGGGACAACATAAGTATATGATTAATTTGACTAATCAAAAGGTCATTGAGGATGTATCCACGATCGACGAATAAAAAAAATTGTTAGGAGATGAAGGATATGAATCATATGGAGAAGGAATGCTATACCTAGATGAGTGTAGTGATGATGAAGCTAGATATGATAGCAAACTTCTTCATTGGAAAATGGAAGAGTACAAAAATTTTCAGCCCAACTGCCTTTGTATTGATTCAAAGGAGATCAAGAAAAAATAAAACAAAACTAAGGTCAGTTAGGAACCTAAGAAGGAGGCGAAAGAGAAATGGATGTTTCCAAATTTTTTTGCAGAATATACAGTAGGAGATGCATAAATTGATGTAAGATCAGCACACTCAAAGAATGTGGAGAAAATAATGAGTGAGCTAGAAAATATCAAATACTAAGGACCTTGGATAGTGTACATCAATCTAAGGACAGAGGATGAACCTAGGATGATTCACTATGGTGATGATTGGAACCATTTATTGAAAGAAATAAATTTTAATATATTCTTAGAATATAAGGATGCCTTTGCATGGAAATACAAGGGCTTGAAGGGAGTACCACCCGATTAATGTGTCCATAAGATTACACTGATGCCTGGAGCACAACCAATAAGGAGGAGACCATATATGATGAACCCAAAATATGTTGTATTAGTGAACATAAAGATATAGAAGATGCTGGAGACATGAATCATCTTCAGGGTTACAACCAATGAATGGGTATCACCTATAGTGGTCACCTTAAAGAAGAAAGTGGAAAAAATTAGAATATACGTGGACTTTAGTAGTCTAAATGTAGTAACCATTAAGGATCCCTTCCCTATTCCCTTCACAGATTCCATATTGGAGGAAGTCGCAGAACATGAGATCTATTAATTTTTGGATGGATATTTAGGTTACAATAAAATAAGCATAACCAAGGAAGATAAGTTTAAGACCACAATTATTATGGAGAATGACATCTATGTGTGCAATCGAATGCCATTCAAGCTTTGTAATGCCCCAACTACATTTCAGTGCATTATAATGTATATATTTGATCAGTTGGCAATGGGAACTTCAAGGCATTTTTGGATGATTCATCCATTTATGGGAAGATCAAGGAGCATATTCCTACCCTCAGTGAATGTATGAGTATGTGCAAATGTACAAATCTCATTAAAACCTAGAAAGTGTTACCTGATGGTACCATATGGAAAGTTTTTAAGGCACATAGTGTGCAGTGAGAGATTAAAAATAGATACTGATAAGATCCGTGTGATATTGCACATGGAAGAACCATATGATGTGAGTTCACTTAAAAAATTCCTAGGATCAACGTAATATTATCGAAGGATTATAAGGAATTATGCATATGTGTCTTATCCATTGGATTTATTTACAGAAAAATATTCCTTTCATATGGACAAAGGAGCACCAAGGAGCATTTGAGTATTTGAAGGCCAAGCTTGTCAGTAGGCTAATTTTGGTGTTCCCAAATTGGGATAATAAATTCCATGTCCATGTTAATGCTTAAAAGTTTGTAATCGGATGTGCTTTGGCACAATAAGGACAGTTTAGGCTGGATTAGCCTATTTTCTTTGCTAGTCACCTATTGTCAAGGGTAGAGACAAACTAATGTACAACATAAAGAGAAGCCTTGGGAATGGTATATGTAGTCCAAAAGTTTAGGCATTACCTACTAGTGAATCCCTTTGCTTTTTATGTAGATCACCAAGCCCTGTTGTACTTGATAAACAAATTGGTGATACAAGGATGGGTCAGATGGTAGCTCATCACTCTACAGGAGTTCATATTATGAGTAGTAGTAAGACATGGTAAGAAGCATGTAATTGTAGACCATATGTCTTGGATACGATCAGGAGAGCTTGTAGGAACAAGGATTTCAGATGAATTCCTTGATGCACAGTTATTCACCATCAATGTTGTTCCATCATGGTACAAGTTGATTGGCCAGTATCTATCCACATGAGAGTTACCACAAGAAATTATGGCAACCAAGAAAAAAAAAGTAATTATGAAGTCAACACATTTCCAATTGATAGCAAGATTACTGTATAATATGGGAAGTGATGCTATCTTACGAAGATGCATGATGGAGGAAGAAGTTAAAGCAACGGCTTAGTAGGAGGGCACATGGGACCATATGAAATTACTAGGAAAATATTACTAGCAGGATTATGGTAGCCCACACTATATAATGATGTAAAAGAATACATAAAAGCATGCGATACTTGTCAAAGGATAGGGAAGCCAATAAAGAGAGACTTTATACCATTGCATCCATCACAACCCCAGGAACTATTTGAAATATGGGGATTGGACTTTGTCAGACCATTGACAACCTCTCGAAGAAGGAAGTGTAGGTACATCGTGGCAGCAACAGAGTACTTGATGAAATGGGTCGAAGCGAGAGAATTACATAACAACTTAGATAAAAGTACCACAAGATTCTTGTATGAATAGGTAATTACAAGATTTGGTATTTTGCTACAGATAACAAGTGATCAGAGAGGACACTTTATAAATGAGATCATTAAGACATTGATAATCGAATTTAGGATTTTGCATTCATTTTCTAGTCCATACTATCCTAGAGCCAATTGGCAAGTGGAAGCAACAAACAAAGTCTTGGTATCTACTTTATAAAAAACCTATGGAATAAAAGGAATATATTAGGAGGAAAGGTTACCATCTATTTTTTGGGCATACAAAACAAATTTTAAACCAATAATAAAGTATACACCTTTCCATTTGATGTATGGACAAGAGGCAGTGGTGCCAATTGAATTCTTGATACCAAGTTTGAGAGTCACAGTGGAGCATCGCTTGGGTGATTGAGAAATTTTGGAAGAGCAACTAAAAACATTGATTAAGTTGGATGAAATAAGAGTCATGGTATAATGGGCAATTGAGGTAGCCCAGAAAAGAAGGAAATTATGGCATGACAAACACTTGAGGAAGCTAGAACTTAGTTTGGGTGACTTGGTTATAAAGTTTAATGGAAGGCGGGAAATAAAGCTTGGCAAGTTGAATAATTTATGGCTTGGTCCGTACAAAGTGGTAGAAGTAATGAATAATGGAGTAGTCAAGTTGTAAAACTTTAATGAGACTGAGATACTCGAAATTGTAAATGGCTCAAATTTGAAGCCTTAAAAAGTACATTGCTTATTCATTTCTTCAAAAGAGATGGAAAGGAGAAGATTAGAAGGAGCTCAACAAAGAAATCAAGGCAAGCAAGGTCCATCATAGGAAGAGTCTAACACATGAATCACATAATTATTTGTAGAAGGGGAGGAGACAAGGCCAACTATAGAACATCAAGAGTTGGTACCTTGACCCGAAGAAAGAAGAAGATTGTGGGTGCATGTCATATTTGTGGATGGGATCGAATGAATAATAGAGGAAGATGAAGAGTGGATTCCTTCAAATAAAAGAGGATATTAGGAGATAGTACTGTTACCCAAAAATAGGTAAAGGCAAGAAGAAGCACCCCAAGTAAATCAAAACATGATGTTTCCTAGGGTGGAACATAGAGAACTACCCCAACAAGTAGAAGGATGAAGAAGGATATGGCTAACGGTATGATATGAAGATAGAGTGGACACTTTTGAAATGGAAGTTACAAAAGAGAATAGGAAGGAGACCATTGATGAAGAATTGGCTGGACTTACCCCATTATCTTATATAGGGCTATTACAATAGTGAATGTGACTAGAGAGCCAACAACTACAGGAAGAATATCAGATGCCGCGAGGTCATAATGTAAGGTTGAGGAAACAAACCATACAGGAATTGGATAGTACAATACAAAGGTTGGATGATCAAAGAACAACTAGGCTATAGAAAATAGAGGGATAAGCTTATGATAATGAGGGAATGACTCCAAGAAGTAGTACAAGAAATTATGATGCAAGAACAAGTTTACAGATATCACCAAGTGATCCACATATGACAAATGAAGATGCAAAGAAGCTATGGTAAGACATTGAGGAAGCAACCACATGACCTGAATCACAAGGTAATGCATGGGTAGATTTGAGTGAATCTAGTGATGAAGGAATTCCTTGGATATTAAGGAAACCTAGCATGAAAGTAGTGATAATGATGATTTCCTAGAGAGACCCAAAATCCTCAGGATAACCTTGATCCCCTAGCCTATACAAAAACACATCGACAACTAGGGAGATCCCAGGAGCATCAAGCCAACCTTGATTCACAAGTATATACAATAGCCTATCGAGAACTAAGAAGACAAATGATACAAGTAAGGAGATTGAAGAGATTGATGAATTTACCAATGGATTGGTCGAAACAAAGAGAAGATAATTAAAATGACTCAAGTTCTGAGACAAACTTTTTTGATGCATACAGAGAGATCCTAACAACCTCATATCCATAAGTATACTTCAAGGAAATAAGATGGAGACGTCACTTAGTACATGCAGATCATAGAATAGGAGCATTGGGACAATTGTCACGAACTATAAGATGAAGTAGAAGTCCACTAGCCAACATTGGGTTGGTAGAGATAATTCTTGATAACCAAGCAATGGGAGGAAGGAATCGACAAGGATCCCTAAGGCTTCAGCTAATAATGGGAGAAGGTATTCAAACCTGGAATGAAATAATTCAAGGTGATGTTACACCTAGAGGAGGAAGAGGATGAGGAAGGTTCTGACCCCCTACTCCTAGATTATCGGGAGATGCACCCTCAACATGTTTGAATTGGACAAGGAATCTGCAAGGCATACCAAAGATAAGAGGAATATTACCAAATCCTACAAGATGGTATCCATTAATACAACCACCCCTAATATGATGAAGACCTCAAAGAGTGGAAGGAGATAGAGGATTACTCCAAGGAAGGGAGAAATCACCACTGGTTCAGAGAAGTTCAATGTCAAGAGGAATAGGACATAGAAGACACTTGCAAGGTAAAGGCCTTGTTGGTAGAGGAAGAGTGCATTTTGCAGATGAAATAAACCAAGGACAACAAAGGATCTGATTGCCAAGTTTGGAGATAGAATTTATTTGAGGAGATAGGTGGAGAAGTCACTCAAATGATAGCAGAATAGTCAGAACACCACTACCAAGGGATCAATAACCTATATGACAAGAGGAAGAGACACCAAGTGAAGATAATCCAACTTGCAATTGTACAATTCCAAATTGTACACATGGCAATGGAAGGTCAGGGAAATTGGTAATATCACAAGTTGATATGAGTCATCCTAAAGAGAAAGTGGTGCTAGATGACTGTGGATACAAGTGAATGTCACTGTGTGATTCCCACGATGGTAAAAGTGTAAATAGTATTAGCAACAAAAAATAGAAAACGCAAAATAAAAATAAAAGAAAAAAAATAAAAAGAGAAGAAAAAAACTAAAATTCCTTAGTTGTGAAAATTCCTTGGGACACAATTAAGAAGGAAGTTGGTTGAAAACTGAAAATGATGACCTCTTAAAGAGAGAGAAAATGGAAAAATTTCTCTAAGTAATAGATCATACAAACCAATTTTAAAAGGTGAAACAACATAAGTGGGAGATTGTACAAGCAAAAATGGAAAAAGTGCAAGAAGAATAATACAAGGAAGCCTGTTGTACGATTTAGATCATACAATGTAATATTTTATGTGTAGTTTTACAATTTTCAACCGTCGCATTTAATGTCCACATGAGTGGAATGATGAGTTGTCGAGAAAGAGCAAGAAAAATATGAAATCACATATGAAAAGTGGTGAGTTATCAATCATCCAAGAAAAAGAAGACACAAAAGGATGCAAGAGGGTAAAGTGGCACAATTGAATGGTTAGGGTTTGATAGTAATTTAACTAAATGGATATTTTTAGTAATTTTGAAAATCATACAAGGAGGAATTCAAAGAAAAGGTGAAAAGTGTGTAAAAGAATGAAATTTTCTGCATGGGTGTTGAAATTCATCAGTAAACTACATTATTGCATGACCCATTTTTAAATTTGCACTAGGGAGACTTTTTGCATTAAAAAAAATCAAACCGAAAGAGAAAAAGTAGGGGTTTTGACTCCATTAAAAGCAATTTTGAAATTCAGTTGAATAGAAGCAAGGGTTTGCAAGTAGAAGGTGTCAAAGCAAGAACCAAATTGAAAAAATGTACACCTAGGGTTCAAAGAAATTACAGATTGGAGCCAGAGTGAAGGACTTGCAAGAAAAAGGAGACTACAAACCCTAATTAGAGAAAAGTGGTAAAAACAAATTGTAGAAGGTAAAAGAAAAATAGGAGATGACCGTACAACCCTGTAATACAACCAATAAATTTTTTTGGGGGGGAAATTATGCCAAGTAAAGGAAAAATTACAGATTTGCTCCGAAATTGCACTAAAAAGATAGATCAAGACATTTCGAAAATTGGGTCGATGATAAATCGTAGAAAGGAAGTGAAAAATGTAAATTTCAAGTGAACAAGGTTTTAAAAGATGTGTTGTACAATTTGAATGGTAGATTGTATGATTTTAGGAAGAATTTGTGCAATTACAAGCAGTTCAAAGGCTGATTTAAGCCTTTTTAAGCAAATATTACAGAATCATACGAGGCTATACAAAATCAGCAAAGGAGAATAGGTAGACATGGACATTGTATAGATTGGTATGGGCCATGTACATTTTTGTGTAGCCAATGTATGATTTGCAGTTGGTTGAGTAGATTGAAGTAGTTTGAGAGATTGTACAATCTGGAGGTGGCTGTACGAACTAAAAACATACATGAATGATTTGGAGGGTGTATTGTACAATTTATAGTAGCAATGTATGATTTTCAGGGGACTTATGATTGCATGAAAGATGATGTCCAGAAAGCAAATCTAACCAGAGGAATGGCAGGAAAATAATTTCAGTCAAAGAGCTCGGATATCGGTTAAGAAGAATTGTAGACAATAGAGTGTAACGGTCACCAGGACCTCTCCATGAGAGAGTCACACCCATGACAATACCAAGGGTGATAGTTTCAGTCCTACAAGTGGTGTGGTAACCGTCCTTGGAGGAGAGGAGTGTTTTGACTGTCGCACAACTCACCCCAAAATTAGGGACCCACATTTTGTTTTGGTATTTGGGTGTTTGCATTTTGTTTTAAGTGTCTAATGCTTTGCTTTGTTTTGGGTTTGCAGTTTTCACCAATTTGTTGTCGATGATTTTTTATCGTCAATTTGTTGTCAATGATTTTTATCATCAATTTGTCATCGATGATTTTTTATCATCAATTTGTTGTCGATGATTTTTTATCGTCAATTTGTTGTCGACGATATTTTTATCATCAGATAGTTGTCGATGATATTTATCATCAATTTTTCATTGATGATATTTATCGTCACTTTATTGTCAATGATTTTTATTGTCAATTTTTTGTTGACGATTTTTATCATCAATTTCTTGTTGATGATATTTATTGTCAAGTTTTTGTGGTTAGCAATTTTATTGTTAAGTTTTGTGAGTTCCAATAAATGAAGTTTTTTAAATTTGAATAAAAATTAAATAAAAGAGTTGTTTAGGTTGTTTTGATTTAAATTAATTAAATCAAAATTTTTCTTAATAGTAATAAAAATAAAATAATGTCTATATATATACTTTTGCTTATATAAGATATTATAAAACAAAAAAATAAAAATAAAAATGACTATAAGGTCTAAATTATTTGACAATTTGACTAAAAATGACTATAAGGTCTAAATGACTATAAGGTCTAAATTATTTGACAATTTGACTAAAAATTTGCCAAAAATTGCATAAAATGATTTTAGTTGCATTATACAATAATAAAAAATGCAATTCAATTTATGCAAAAAAAATGACTATTAGGTCTTAAAATAAAATAAATGACTTGTTTTTTTATTAAAAAATAGAATAATAAATGACTGTTTTTTTTTATTAAATGACTGTTTTTTTTATTAAAAAACAAAATAATAAAAAATGACTATTTTTTTTTATTAAATGATTGTTTTTTTATTTATTAAAAAACAGAATAATAAAAAAAAATAACTATTTTTTTTTATTAAATGACTATTTTTTTATTAAAAAACAGAATAATAAAAAAAATGACTATTGGTTTTTTTTTTTTTTAAATAGAATAATAAAAAATGACCATTTTTTTTATTAAATGATTATTATTATTTTTTTAAAACAGAATAATAATAAAAAAATCAGACTGTACAACCAAATGGGTGGGGTGCCATTTGGCCCCCAAATAATTTTTTTTTTTGTCTCAAATTTATTTTTCACCAAAATAGGGCAAATAATATATGGAATATGGTTTTTGGGCCTTCTGGATGCAACCATGGGGTCCGTTTGGCTCCAAAACCCTTCCAAAAAAAGCTCAATGCCAAAAATTTATAGATTTGAAAATGAAAACACCATTTGCAAAAGATCTAACAACTAGATAAAAAAAACACAATAAATCTATAAACCCTAATGGTAGATTTGCAAAATAAGTTTGCCCAAATATCAAATGCATAAAATACCCAAATATCAAATGCATGCATTAAAACAAAAAAAATATACCTTAATGGGTTTTTCACCTCAAAGGATTGAAGACACTTGATGGAGATCCCAACCGCTCTGATACCAAATGTGATACAAACAAAGTCTCCCCAAGATCGAAGAATGCTCCACAAGATCAATCACACACAAAAGAAGAAAACCCACAACACCAATATTAAGTGGTAAAACCTTACTTCAAATAAAGAAGGGAAACATCCACTATGAAGCTCAGTATATTACTCAATGATTCAACAATACAAGAATGCTTCAATTTTATGCAACAATATGCATCAACATGATATATATATATATATATATATATATATATATATATATATATATATATATATATATATATATAGAGAGAGAGAGAGAGAGAGAGAGAGAGAGAGACAACACCCCTATTTAAAGAGAAGTTTTTTACTACAACCCTAAAATTGCCCTAATCTTATCACAATCTTATCTTGAGATGTGTGACAAATATTATCACAATCTTATCTTGAGATGTGTGACAAATCTTATCACAATCTTATCTTGAGATGTGTGACAAGTGACATCTATCAAATATTAAAAAGTGATTGGTTACTTTTTAATATTTGTTAGAAAAGGGGAAATAACTTTTTCCCACAAATTAAATATTCCTAGCACCCTTATTTTATTTATTAATTGGGTGGAAATATTTTTACATAAAATAGAATTAATTCATCCAATCCTGAGAGAAACCAAATTACCTTGCCTAATACCTCTAGAAGCTGGAAATAATTGAGAAGGCCTACCATTGATAAGAACTAAGTAGAAAAATGAAGAGATACATACCATAATCTAATTCATCCAATCCTGAGAGAAACCAAATTACCTCAAAACTTTGATAAGGAAGTGCTAATACACTCTATCATAAGCTTTGGATAAGTCTAATCAAATGAACATGGAAGGAGATTTTTGCATATCCATGGAATGGATGGCTTCCTGAGCAAGAACTATCTCATCAACTATTTGACGTCCTTCCACATAACCCTCTTGTTCAGGAAAAATAATCTTATGCAAAAGAGGCTTCAACCTTTCTGCCATGATCTTAGTAATGATTTTGAGAAGAAAATTACATAAAGCAATAGGTCTAAAAGTTGAGATATGTTCAGCCTCTTGAGCTTTTGAAACAAGAGTAATATAAGTTTTATTTATAACCTTCAAAAATTCTTTGTCTTTCCTGGCTTCTTCCACCACCTCTAATAAATAAACATGAAGGATATCCCAAAACTCTTGGTAGAACTCAATGGGAAAACCATCAGGACCTGGGGTTTTCCCTTCTTGTATTTTAAAAACCGCTTGTTGAAGTTCATTGATAGTAATTGGAGCAGTCAAAATAAAGTTCTCCTCAAAAATGATGAGTAGGGATTGCTTGAAGAATATTTTGTTGAGAAGATGATTCAAGAGGTGTAGTAGCAAATATATTGGAAAAGTTATTGACAACAATAGATTTTATGCCATCCCAAGTGTAGACAACGTCTCCATAATCATATTTTAGTGAAGAAATAAAGTTATGAAATCTTCGAGCTAGAAGAGATTTGTGGAATAAATTTTTGTTTCGATTTCCTTTGAGCCATTGGATCCTAGATTTTTTCTTCCATAAGAGTTTTTTTCATTCCTCTAACTCAGTTGTGAGTCTAATTTCATATGTACATCTACTCTTTGTGAGACCATCTAAATTTTTTTTTTTATTCAAATTTTCAAGCTAAGAAAACACTTCATGTTTTTTTTTGGACATCTCCAAACACCTTCTAGTTCCAAATCTTGATTTTAGATTTAATGTATTCCAACCTTTTGGAAAAATAGAACATATTTGTACCATACCTTGGTTTACCTTCCTTCCAAAATTATTTCATTCGAGGTCTAAAGGAACTATCTCTAAGCCACATTAACTGAAATAAAAAAGGTGAGAAACTCACATTGGTTTTCCAAATTTCCACCATGATTGGCCAATGATCTGAACCAAAATTGTTAAGAGTCTTCACCTTAGGAGTGTGACCATGAATTAAGAAATTGTCAGAGAGCAAGAACCTATCCAATCTCTCCATGATACAAGCTACACCTTGCCTTTTGTTAGACCAAGTCATAAGACCATTATCTAGATGGATGTCCACAATATGAAGGTTTGCAAAATATTCACTCATGAGGTCAATGCTCCTATCCAAATTTCTATTTCCCATATTTTTCCCATATAGGGAGAGGATGGTATCAAAATTTCCTCTGATCAATATCCAAACTACCAAAATAATTTTTATGTAGATGCAAATACAAATTAAAGCAGTTAGTAGATAAGATGCAGATGCCCTTAGTATATGTATTGGTAAAGTGATGGTTCGTATATGGATTGCTACCAAAATATAAGAAAAATATGAAGGTAGTATCATCAGAAATGTATGATGAAGCCTTGAAGCATGCAAATAATTTTGAAAGTAACTTGAAGTAGATGTACACAAGAATATTATCTCATCCCAGGTCCAATGATTCAAATAGTGGAGAAGATGACCCTATACAAAGCATAGTAGCATCATTCCATTATGAATTCGATAAGATCATGAAAGAACAAAGAAGCAACCTTGATAGAAATGATATTTAGTGCATACACTGTAAAACTGAGGGTCATACAAATGTAAAGTGTCCATGGAATGATTACTATTATATTTGTAACATGATGGGACATGAGGTGATTATATGCCTGTATAATGCAATAGTATGTCCATAGGTCCTAACAATCCAAGAGCAGAAGGAGAAACCAAAGACCTTAGGAAGCAGACAAAAAGCAATAAGTGGTGGTTATAGAAATAGTCGACGAGGTGGAAGGTAGAACCAAGACAATCGGTAAGGAGAACAGAGTCGTTTGCAGTATGATTCAGAAGGGAGGCTGATCATACAATGTCACAATTGCCAAGAGTGGGTGCATTTCATGAAAAATTGTCCTTCATCTCAGAGATAAGAAATGTAGCAAGTGAACACTACACACATATGTAGGTGGTGTGATTTGGGTAACCACAAGGAAGAAAATTTCCCCAATCAGGCAAGTTCAAGTAACCCGTAAAATGTAAACTATTTAGATATTGAGGTTCCTCAAGTTAAAGAGGAAACTCATGAAGTTTTAGCCATGACAAGGAATCAAGCTAAAAAGGATAAGTATCTTGAGCCAGAAAAAGAAAAGTAGTGCTAGCAAGTAGCAAAGAAAGTACTACAATATGAAGCACAAAAAGCTAAGCAAGTGAAGTTAGCAGAAGAGAAGGATCTAAAAAAACCATTAGAAGAGAAGGTAGTTGTGCAGAATTTGGCAACACAAGTTTTAAACACCACAATAGAGATCAAAATAGCTAACCTATTGGAATCTATCCCATCATTATAAAAATTTATGGTGGAAGAGATACAATCCCAAAAAGTGATGGAAGTGCAGAGTCAACCGATTCAGGAAAAGAAATAAAAAGACCAATTTATGGACCCCACCATATTAATGATTGATGTGGGAAAGAAACCCACATTAGTTCATATGGAAATTTTAGGGTACAAATTGACACAAGTTATCATAGACGGATGATCCAACATCAATGTGCTACCTAAAAGGACTTGGCTAGAACTTGGTGCTCCATCTCTATGGGCATCGAGATTTTGACTATATGGTGCTAACCAGTATGGTATTGAGACAAAGGGAGTCTTGATAGCACAACATGTGGTGATAGATGACCAAGAGTTCATCTTGGATTTAATTGTGATAACGATGCAAAAGCCTACATATGATGCTCTATTGGGAAGAGGATGGCTACACATAGCCAAAGTTAATCACAACTAGGAAAAGAATTAGATCACTTTTAAAAGGGGATAACATAAGTATATGATTAATTTGACTACTCAAAAGGTCATTGAGGATGTAGCCATGATTGATGAATAAAAAAAATCCTTATGAGATGAAGGATATGAATCAGATGGAGAAGGAATGATGTACCTAGATGAGTGTAGTGAAGATGAAGCTAGATATGATAGCAAACTTCTTCATTGGAAAATGGAAGAGTACAAAAAATTTCAGCCCAAATGCCTCTGTATTGATTCAAAGGAGGTCAAGAAAAAACAAAATGAAACTAAGGTCAGCTAGGAACCTAAGAAGGAGGCGAAAGAGAAATGGATGCTTCCAAATTTTTTTATAGAATATACAGTAGGAGATGCAAAAATTGATGTCAGATCAGCACACTCGTAGAATGTGGAGAAAACAATGAGTGAGCTAGAAAATATCAAATACTAAGGACCTTGGATAGTGGACATCAATCTAAGGACAGAGGATGAACCTAGGATGATTCACTATGGTGATGATTGGAACCATGTATTGAAAGCAACAAATTTTAATATATTCTTGGAATATAAGGATGTCTTTGCATGGAAATACAAGGACTTGAAGGGAGTACCACCTGATTAATGTGTCCATAAGATTACACTGATGCTTGGAGTACAACCAATAAGGAGGAGACCATATATGATGAACCCAAAATATGTTGCATTAGTGAACACAAAGATATAGAAGATGTTGGAGACATGAATCATCTTAAGGGTTACAACCAATGAATGGGTATCACCTAGAGTGGTCATATTAAAGAAGAAAGTGGACAAAATTAGAATATGTGTAAAATTTAGTAGTCTAAATGTAGTAACCATTAAGGATCCCTTCCCTATTCCCTTCACAGATTCCATCCTGGAGGAAGTTGCAGAACATGAGATCTATTAATTTTTGGATGGATTTTTAGGTTACAATCAAATAAGCATAACCAAGGAAGATAATTTTAAGACCACATTTATTATGGAGAATGGAATCTATGTGTGCAATAAAATGCCATTCAGGATTTGCAATGCCCCAACTACATTTCAGTGCATTATAATGTATATATTTGATCAGTTGGCAATAGGGAACTTCAAGGTATTTTTTGATGACTCATTCATTTATGGGAAGATCAAGGAGCATATTCCTACCCTCAGTGAATGTATGAGTAGGTGCAAAAATATACAAATCTCATTAAAACCTGGAAAGTGTTACCTGATGGTACCGTATGGAAAGTTGTTAGGGCACATAGTGTGCAGTGAGGGATTAAAAATAGACACTGATAAGTTTCGTGTGATATTGCACATGGAAGAACCATATGATGTGAGTTCACTTAAAACCTTCCTAGGATCAACACGGTATTATTGAAGGATTATAAGGAATTATGCATATGTGTCTTATCCATTGGATTTATTGAAAAAGAAAAATGTTTCTTTTAGATGGACAAAGAAGCACCAAGGAACCTTTGAGGATTTGAAGGCCAAGCTTGTCAGTAGCCCAATTTTGGTGTTCCCAAATTGGGATAAGAAATTCCATGTCCACGTTGATGCTTAAAAGTTTGTAATCGGATGTGCTTTGGCACAATAAGGATAGTTTAGGCTGGATTAGCCTATTTTATTTGCTAGTCACCTATTGTCAAGGGTAGAGAGAAACTATTGTACAACATAAAGAGAAGCCTTGGGAATGGTATATGCAGTCCAAAAGTTTAGGCATTACCTACTGGTGAATCCCTTTGCTTTTTATGTAGATCACCAAGCTCTGTTGTACTTGATAAAAAAATTGGTGATACAAGGACGAGTCAGAAGTTAGCTCATCACTCTACAGGAGTTCGTATTATGAGTAGTAGTAAGACATGGTAAGAAGCATGTAATTGTAGACCATATGTATTGGATACAATCAGGAGAGCTTGTAGGAACAAGGATTTCAGATGAATTCCTTGATGCAAAGTTATTCACCATAAATTTTGTTCCATCATGGTACAAGTTGATTGGCCAGTATCTATCCACATGAGAGTTACCACAAGAAATTATGGCAACCAGGAAAAATAAAGTAATTATGAAGTCACACATTTCCAATTGATAGCGAGATTACTGTATAATATGGGAAGTGATGCTATCTTACGAAGATGCATGATGGAGGAAGAAGTTAAAGCAAGATTGAAGGAAGCTAATGAAGTCTTAGTAGGAGGGCACATGGGACCATATGCAATTACTTGGAAAATATTACTAGTAGGATTATGGTAGCCCACACTATATAATGATGTAAAAGAATACGTAAAAGCATGCGATACTTGTCAAAGGATAGGGAAAACAATAAAGAGAGACTTTATACCATTGCATCCATCACAACCCCAGGAACTATTTGAAATATGGGGATTGGACTTTGTCAGACCATTGACAACCTCTCGAAGAAGGAAGTGTAGGTACATTGTGGTAGCAACAGAGTACTTGATGAAATGGGTCGAAGCAAGAGAATTACCTGACAACTTAGATAAAAGTACCACAAGGTTCTTGTACAAATAGGTAATTACAAGATTTGGTATTTTGCTACAGATAACAAGTGATCAGAGAGGACACTTTATATATGAGATCATTAAGACATTGATAATCGAATTCAGGATTTTGCATTCATTTTCTAGTCCATACTATCCCAGAGCCAATTGACAAGTGGAAGCAACAAACAAAGTCTTGATATCTACTTTGTACAAAACCTATGGAATAGAAGGAATATATTAGGAGGAAAGGTTACCATCTATTTTGTGGGCATACAAAACAAATTTTAAACCAACAATAGAGTATACACCTTTCCATTTGATGTATGGACAAGAGGCAGTGGTGCCAATTGAATTCTTGATACCAAGTTTTAGAGTCACAGTGGAGCATCGCTTGGGTGATTAAGAAAGTTTGGTAGAGCAACTAAAAATATTGATTGAGTTGGATGAAATAAGAGTAATGGTACAATGGGAAATTGAGGTAGCCCAAAAAAGAAGGAAATTGTGGCATGACAAACACTTGAGTAAGCTAGAACTTAGTTTGGGTTACTTGGTTCTAAAGTTTAATAGAAGGCGGGAAATAAAGCTTGGTAAGTTGAAGAATTTATGGTTTGGTCCGTACAAAGTGGTAGAAGTAATGAATAATGGAGTAGTCAAGTTGTACAACTTGAATGGGACTGAGATACTCGAAATTGTAAATGGCTCAAATTTGAAGCCTTAAAAAGTACATCGCTTATTCATTTCTTCAAAAGATATGGAAAGGAGAAGATTAGAAGGAGCTCAAAGAAGAACTCAAGGCAAGCAAGGTCCATTACAAGAAGAGCCTAACACATGAATCACAATTATTTGTAGAATGGGAGGAGACAACGCCAACTATAGAACATCAAGAGTTGGTACCTTGACCCGAAGAAAGAAGAATATTGTGGGTGCATGTCATATTTGTGGATGGGATCAAACGAATAATAGAGGAAGATGAAGAGTGGATTCCTTCAAATAAAAGAGGATATTTGGAGATAGTACTGTTACCCAAAAATAGGGAAAGGCAAGAAGAATCACCCCAAGTAAATCAAAACATGATGTATCCTAGGGTGGAACATAGAGAACTACCCCAACAAGTAGAAGGATGAAGAAGGATATGGCTAACGGTATGATATGAAGATAGAGTGGACACTTTTGAAATGGAAGTTCCAAAATGGAATAAGAAGGAGACCATTGATGAAGAATTGGTTGGACTTACCCCATTATCTTAGATAGGGCTATTACAATAGCAAATGTGACTACAGAGCCAACAACTACAGGAAGAATATCAGACATTGCGAGATCATAATGTAAGGTTGAGGAAACAAACCATACAAGAATTGGATAGTACAATACAAAGGTTGGATGATCAAAGAATAACTAGGCTACAAAAACTAGAGGGATAAGCTTATGATAACGAGGGAATGACTCCAAGAAGTAGTACAAGAAATTATGGTGCAAGCACAAGTTCACAGATACCACCAAGTGATCCACAAGTGACAAATGAAGATGTAAAAATTCTATGGTGAGACATTGAGGAAGCAACCACATCACCTGAATAACAAGGTAATGAATGGGTAGATTTGAGTGAATCTAGTTATGAAGGAATTTCTTGGATATTAAGAAAACCTAGCATGAAAGTAGTGATAATGACGATTGCCTAGAGAGACCTAGAATACTCAGGATAACCTTGATCCCCCAGCCTATACAACAACACATCGACAACTAGGGAGATCCCAGGAGCATCAAGCCAACCTTGATTTACAAGTATACACAATAGCCTATCGACAACTAAGAAGATAAATGATACAAGTAAGGAGACTAAAGAGATTGATGAATTTACCAACGGATTGGTCGAAACAAAGAGAAGATAATCAAAATGACTCAAGTTATAAGACAAACTTTTTTGATGCATACACAGAGATCCTGACAACATCATCTCCACAAGTATACTTTAAGGAAATAATATGGAGACTTCACTTAGTACATGCTGATCATAGAATAGGAGCACTGTGACAATTGTCATGAACTGTAAGATGAAGTAGAAGTCCACTAGCCAACATTGAGTTGGTAGAGATAATTCCTGATAACCAAGCAATGGGAGGAAGGAATCGACAAGGATCCCTAAGGCTTCAGCTAGGAATGGGAGAAGGTATTCAAACCTGGAATGAAATAATTCAAGGTGATGTTACACCTAGAGGAGGAAGAGGATGAGGAAGGTTCTGACCCCCCACTCCTAGATTATCGAGAGATGCACACTCAACATGTTTGAACTGGACAAGGAATTTGCAAGGTATACCAAAGATAAGAGAAATATTACCAAATCCTACAAGGTGGTATCCATTAGGACAACCACCCCTAATCTGATGAGGACCTCAAAGAGTGGAAGGAGATAGAGGATTACTCCAAGGGAGAAATAACCACTGGTTCAGAGAAGTTCAATGTCAAGAGGAATAGGACATAGAAGACACTTGCAAGGTAGAGGCCTTGTTGGTAGAGGAAGAGTGAATTTTGCAGATGAAATAAACCAAGGACAACAAAGGATCCGATTGCCAATTTTGGAGATAGAATTTATCTAAGGAGATAGGTGGAGAAGTCACTCAAATGATAGTAGAATAGTCAGAACACCACTACCAAGGGATCAATAACCTATATGACAAGAGGAAGAGACACCAAGTGAAGATACTCCAACTTGCAATTGTACAATTCCAAATTGTACACATGGCAATGGAAGGTCAGGGAAATTGGTAATATCACAAGTTGATATGAGTAATCCTAGAGAGCAAGTGGTGCTAGATGACACAATCACTTGTAATGTCATGGTCAAACCTCTAAGAGAAGAATCATATGGTATGATACAAGTGAATGTCACTGTCTGATTCCCACGATGGTAAAAGTGTAAATAGTATTAGAAAAAAAAAAAAAAAACACAAAATAAAAAGAAAAGAAAAAAAATAAAAAGAGAAGGAAAAAAATAAAATTCCTTAGTTGTGAAAATCCCTTGGGACACAATTAAGAAGGAAGTTGGTTGAAAACCGAAAATGACGACCTCTTCAAGAGAGAGAAAATGGAAAAATTTCTCTAAGTAACAGATCGTACAAACCAATTTTAAAATGTGAAAAAGCATAAGTGGGAGATTGTACAAGCAAAAATGGAAAAATTGCAAGAAGAATAATACAAGGAAGCCTGTTGTACGATTTAGATCATACAATGTAATATTTTATGTGTAGTTTTATGATTTTCAACCGTCGCATTTAATGTCCACATGAGTGGAATGATGAGTTGTCGAGAAAGAGCAGGAAAAAGATGAAATCACATATGAAAAGTGGCAAGTTATCAATAATACAAGAAAAAGAAGACACAAAAGGCATGCAAGAGGGTAAAGTGGCACAATTGAACGGTTAGGGTTTAATAGTAATTTAACTAAATGAATATTTTTAGTAATTTTGTAAATCGTACAAGGAGGATTTCAAAGAAAAGGTGAAAAGTGTGTAACCGAATGAAAATTTCTGCATGGGTGTTGAAATTCATCTAATAAACTACATTATTCCATGACCCATTTTAAATTTGCACTACGGAGACTTTTTGCATTAAAAAAAATCAAACCGAAAGAGAAAAAGTAGGGGTTTTGACTCCATTAAAAGCAATTTTGAAATTCAGTTGAGGAGAAGCAAGGGTTTGCAAGTAGAAGGTGTCAAAGCAAGAACCAAATAAAAAAAAATGTACACCCAGGGTTCAAAGAAATTATGGATTGGAGCCGGAGTGAAGGACTTGCAAGAAAAAGGAGACTACAAACCCTAATTAGAGAAAAGTGGTAAAAACAAATTATAGAAGGTAAAATAAAAATAGGAGATGACTGTACAACCCTGTAATACAACCAGGAAATTTTTTTGGGGGGGAAATTATGCCAAGTAAAGGAAAAATTGCAGATTTGCTCCGAAATTGCACTAAAAAGATAGATCAAGACATTTCAAAAATTGGGTCGATGATAAATCGTAGAAAGGAAGTGAAAAATGTAAGTTTCAAGTGAACAAGGTTTTAAAAGATGTGTTGTACAATTTGAATGGTAGATTGTATGATTTTAGGAAGAATTTGTGCGATTACAAGCAGTTCAAAGGCTGATTTAAGCCTTTTTAAGAAAATATTACAGAATTGTACGAAGCTGTACAAAATCAGCAAAGGAGAATAGGTAGACAAGGACATTGTATAGATTGGTATGGGCCATGTACATTTTGGTGCAACTAATGTATGATTTGCAGTTGGTTGAGTAGATTGAAGTAGTTTGAGAGATTGTATAATCTGGAGGTGGCTGTATGAACTAAAAACATACATGAATGATTTGGAGGGTGTATTGTACAATTTATAGTAGCAATGTACGATTTTTAGGGGACTTATGATTGCATGAAAGATAATGTCCAGAAAGCAAATCTAACCAGAGGAATGGCAGGAAAATGATTTCAGTCAAAGAGCTCGGATATCAGTTAAGAAGAATTGTAGCCAATAGAGTGGAACAGTCACCAAGACCTCTCCATGAGAGAGTCACACCCACGACAATACCAAGGGTGATAGTTTCAGTCCTACAATTGGTGTGGTAACCATCCTTGGAGGAGAGGAGTGTTGTGACTGTCGCACAACTCACCCCAAAATTGGGGACCCACCTTTTGTTTTGGTATTTGGGTGTTTGCATTTTTTTTAAGTGTCTAATGCTTTGCTTTGTTTTGGGTTTGCAGTTTTCACCAATTTGTTGTCGATGATTTTTTATCGTCAATTTTTTGTCAATGATTTTTATCATCAATTTGTCATCGATGATTTTTTATCGTCAATTTGTTGTCGATGATTTTTATCATCAATTTGTTGTCTATGATTTTTTATCGTCAATTTGTTGTCGACGATATTTTTATCATCAAATAGTTGTTGACGATATTTATCATCAATTTGTCATCGACGATATTTATCATCACTTTATTGTCGATGATTTTTATTGTCAATTTTTTGCTGACAATTTTTATCATCAATTTCTTGTTGATGATATTTATTGTCAAGTTTTTGTGGTTAGCAATTTTATTGTTAAGTTTTGTGAGTTCCAATAAATAAAATTTTTTAAATTTGAATAAAAATTAAATAAAAGAGTTGTTAAGGTTATTTTGATTTAAATTAATTAAATCAAATCTTTTCTTAATAGTAATAAAAATAAAATAATGTCTATATATATAATTTTGCTTTATATATATAAAAGATATTATAAAACAAAACAAAAAATAAATAAAAATTAAATTTGCATATTGCACTTATATATATATATATATATATATATGTATTTTTAAAGTAATAAAAAATATTTTTATAATATGCATATAAAAATATAGAAAATGAAATAAAATAAAAAGTTCCTTTTACTCATTGTTGGTATTCATTTACCATTATATCAAGGAGGCATTCTTATGTATTTCAATATTGGTGTGCAGGTTTGATGGGCAGCCAGGACTAAAGTGGACAACTCGGATAAGGACTCTAGTGATGACGATGATCACGTAAGACATGAAAGACCTGGCAATGTGGGTGGACCACCAAGGCGAATATGGTCCTTGGGAAATTTGCGACATCTATGTAGGCAAGGTGGAAAGTGAAAGGGGACAACATGTGTTGGGTGTATTCTGATAACTCAACGCCTTTGACACATCAGAGTGTTTGTTCACTAGTGAAAGCATGGCAGGATTATGGACTGCTATGTGGATCTGCTAATGTATACATTAATGCTGGATAGCAATGATCGATGTGGAGAAGGCTAGATAGGTGAAGTAGTCAGTGACCGATGACATGGTAGCAAGCTGTGGGTGCTACCAGTAATGGACTGGTAGTGTGTTAGTTCGAAGGTAGATTTTTGTGGATCAGGGTTTGAACGCATGGTTAGCAGATGAGGTGATCCCAATTTCTTAGAGTACGCTCATCGAAAAATCTAACATGAAGGATATTTACGCTTATCGATAGATAGCAGACACCATAGTGGCATTGAAGGAGATGGTAGGTGCTAAATTGTGGTAGTGCAATGGATGAATCTAAACACCAACAAGGGCATATTCATGGCATTTCATGATATCCCTCCCACGGGTCTAAATATTTGCGATGGCAGCACATAATGATAGCCATTAATAGGTTTGAAGCAGTGACAGAAACCTAGGTGACAAATGGGCATCTTACCATAGTTTAGTCTAACGCAAATGATGGCTAGGATGGGAAGGAGAGATAACAATCAAATCAAATGCATGGTATCAGTGGTAAACAAGGAAGACGTCTTCGACATTTAACAGAGCAACTAGTGAGTTTGAAGAACAGCGAGACAATGATGCTTACGATGGCATATATCTACCGCAAATGTGGATGTGGGACCTTACGAATAGACACATCATCGAATAACGACCATAACTTGCCAAATGAAATGTGAAAGTAGGTGCAGTGTAGTTCTGTGTAGAGAAAAGAGAAAGGATATAGGCAATAGATTCTTTGTTTGGGCTGTTCATTTGTCCATTTTGGAGAAGTCAAAATTAGGCTTGCAAAATAGAGAATATGTAGGATGATATATGTAGTGTGGGAGTTCTTCAACTGGAGGATGAGAGCATGATGGCAAACAACATTTTGAATCTGGTGGACAATGTAGAAATATACTACGATGGAAAGCGATGAAATTGTGGATGCAACTAAGACCGAGACCCTAGAAACGAGCATGATGAAGCTACTATGGTGGTGTAATGAATGAGCACTCACATATTTCATAGTTGTAAAGAAGTCCAATCGAGCAGACTTTACCAGATCATCAGGATACGTATGCAACATAAAGGTCTTGGTGATACCACTGTGTTATGTGCATATTTCGACCACTGAGTCGATAATGGGGTTGGTGAACTGGATAGAGATGAAAAACTAGGTAATACAGTGAGATTATGGATGATCACAATGGATGGTGTGCAGAAGACTATAGAAGGAACCAGATATCATGGCATCTTGGAGGATTTTGCATTTGGTACTGACGAAAGTGTGAAACAGAGGCTCACTGTTGATGAGTAAACCACCCACGATAGCCGGTGAGAGAGTAGACTTGGTAGACATAGTAGGAATGTTGGGGAGATGTCCCAACATGAGGTGTGCACTAATTTAATGATGACTAGGCCAAAGTATTGGAGAATGTGGGGCAATACCATGGTATTTTTAATGCCTAAATAAGCATCCGGTGCATAAGCTCATGGCCATAATGAAATGATAGTGATATGGTTTGAATGGATGGATATTTTCTCTAATAAGCCTAAGCGGGCAGTGTCACCAATTCTTCTTAGGAAGCATTGAATAATGAGATATTAACTAATAAGGGAGATATTCATTGTATCCCTCCTGCAATGGTTATATTCGCCATAGCCTAAAAGTGTAATGCCTATAATCCATCTTATTTAAGAATCTAAGTTGCTTGCGTGCGAGGGTCAGTTACAAAGTGGCAATAGGGATTGGTAAGTTCATCAGATGCATTCACCTCTAAAAAAAGGATGACATAAGAAAATATAAGAAATGAAAAGTCACCATAGAACAAAGGGGGAAAACGAAAAGTTAGAAGTGAAACAGCCAACAAAAGAAAACAGAGAGACATATCAAAATATTAAATGTTTCATTGAAGGGCAGAAGAGGGGTTGGTTTTTTTTGGGAAAAAAAGATCAGAAATGCTGCTGAAAGTTGTAAAAGAAACATTTTTTCAATGCCAAGGGTTTTTTCAGAAATTTGGATTTTTTTTGTGAAATAGGAGGAGAAAATTTTCTGCATGCATGGATTAAATTTTCTGCATGCATGGATTAAATTTTCTATCTTTTTTTTTTTTTTTTTTCAGGTTTTGGATTTATAAATTATGTTCAATGTATTTTAAAATGGTTACATCAAATGCAGGTTTGAATAGACTAGGTTGCATGCAAGAGTTTCCCACATATTCGATTTTGTATTACGGGGTGCCATAAAATTGATAAAGCTTTGCATGTCTACGTTTTCAGCATTCAATTCATTTCAGATTTTCATTTTTTTTTCTAACTTTCAATTTGCAGATTTTTTTTAAACGTAGAGGATTAAAATAAAAATTGAAAAAAAATAAAATGATAAAAATAATTACATGGGTGTGAATAATGTGATACATTCTATCATACGAAACAAATTTGAACTCATTCCGAAGTCATTTCAATTTTATAAAAATTGTTGAAAATGACTGTTTTATGCAAATTTTTATAATTTCGGAATTTTATGTTTTCACAGTTTGGAGGTAAATCAGATTTTTAAACTTTGTATTTCCATTCATAAGCATAATATGACCTTTCCTTTATGAAAATTTCAATTTCATCAAAGGGGGTTAATTTTTATGGCATTCCATAAGCTATCATTTTTGGAGCAATAAATGCACCTCTCTTTACGAAATTTTTAATTTCATCAAAGAGAGGTAATTTATACATTACATTAAAGGTTATTATTTTAAAACATTAAATTATTTTCTCTTTATGAAAATTATGATTTCATTAAAGAGGTATAATTTATGATGACATTTTGAGGCCGTTGTTTGAAGACAATAAATTGGTGTCTCTTTATGAAAATTAATTTCATCAAAGAGGGAGAATTTATTAATTATATCAAAGGCTATCTTTATCTTCATGATAGAAGCTACATTTAATGGATCTTTTTATCATTTCAAATTCATATTCATAGATAGGTTTTTTATCTTCTACTTCATACTTAAGTAGGATTTAATACAAGATAAAACTTGTTTAAAATTTACTTAATAAAGGAAGATAAAATCTACCTAAAAACATTCAAGATAAAAGGAATTAAGGATACATCATGGTCATATGAGGGCCAATTCATATTTGCATTTAAGTTTCATGAAAAATCATTAATATGGCATAATAAAATAAACCAACACATGCCCCTTGTTAACAGTTACTTGCAATCACTAAGGTGTTTCTAGCATTCATTTGATATATATTCATTGAGATTACTAATACACATGTGCAATGCTTATATAGCGGAACCTTGGAGAAGTTGTTTTTGTTTTTTAACTTCTTTGCAAGAGAGGATTTTGTGATCAAAATCCTTAGGTGAGTGTGATTTTGCAATTGGGCAAAATTACCACTCAATATTTTGGCACTAGAAGGAGGGCATGAATTTGTGTTATTTTATTTATGCTAAATTGTTCATTGTTGTTCTAAATGCTTTTGAATTGTTCATGCAATGAATAATATGATTTTGGTGTAACTTTGAGAGTTCTAAATTGCTAAATATTTTAAGTCTATTTGATTAGCATCTTTGACCTCTTTTAACACCCACACTTTGGGAGCTAAGAGAGCCTGAATTGATTTATATGATTGCTATATAGATGCTAAATTGTTCATATCACTTGATAGATTTATTTAGAGACATTGGTCTTGACTAACGAGGTTTTGTTTCCATATGATCACTTTCATTGATTCTAACATTCTTTATTTTGATGATGCACTAATGCTAATATTTATGCAATTTGAGAATGTTCTTTCATGTCATGGTTTAATTGAGGTATATCTTGTTATCGATACTAACATGATGATCTTTGTGGTTTACTCATTTGAAAATTGTTAGTCATTTTATGCTTCTTTGCAAGATATCTTTATTTGACTAACAAAGTTGATTTTGAAGCTATTCTTTGAGTTTCACTAATGGCAACATTTGATGAACCAAGAGCAGAAATGGTATCTCTAAGAGCAAGAATGATATCTATGTTAGGGGACTATTATAGTTTGTTCGAAATACCTGGAATACCCCATCAAATTCTTGAATGTATATTGGAGTTTCTATGACAGTTTGGTCAAAATGAGACATTAGGATACATACATAAATTGCATATCTACAAGATCATATTATTTCAATGGCTAATTTTCCATGAGGATGTTGCTTGTAGGTTATTCTCATACATTTTGGATGACAGATCATTCTTTTGGTATGCCCAATTATCCATGGATGTTAGGACTTCTTGGGACCAACTAGAAGTAGCTTATCTTTATCATTTTGATAATCAGGTTGACTTAGATATGTTGCAAAATCTATTTATCTCTATTCGTAAAGAGCCTAATGAATCCATGAGTCAATTCAATGAGAGGTTGACTTAGATATTGCACACTCAAATATGGGAAAATTATGACACAACAGAAGAGGAAAATATTTAAGTATACATGGAAGCCATACCCCCTGTACTTTCTACACTTTTAAGGAAAAATATTGATGACCCATCTTTGCATAGAATCTATGAGGTCACAATAATGGTAGAACAATGGCAAGTGGAGGCACAACATGTTCCCATGAGAGATTATTCTTTTGGAGTTATTGATGCCAACCTACACCAACCATATAATATAGCACCCTCCACTCCAATGATGCCTAAGGTGAATGATCAAGGGGATAGATTTGAATATCCAAATTTTATAATCACCTTAGATATCATCCAAGAGGAGGCACAAATTGCCAAACCAACATCCACCAATGATGATTGTGTAGAGATAGGTTCATTTCTAGAAATGCATGAGTTTTCAGATAATGGAGGTTTCCTAAATTTAATTAGTTTTGAGATATGTGATAGGAAAGAACCTTCCATGGAATTGAATAAAGTGGTTGAAAGTGAAATTGAAAGAAAATCAATAAATGAATTTGAAGACATAATAGAATTTCACCATTGGTTCTCGGAAGACACTTTGGATGAGATTGTTGAAACTAAGGGTCAAGAAGACCCACACCTTCCAAATTGTGATGAAATTGAATCATGGGTTACAAATGTGGATAGTGATCTTGTAAAATTGAATACAAAGAGTATCCCACTTTTGGAAATAATTGAATCATCCGAGGGTGAAGGCAAATTTGATGAGAAACACGTTGATGAATTGGAAGATGTTGAAGAGGTAGTTGAGCATCACCACTTGATTTTGGATGATGATGATTATTATTCATGGAATAAGTGGGAAGATTAAACTCACTCTAAACCTTCTAATGAAACTTTTGTATCAATTGATGTGCAGGATGATACAATCACTTTATCACATGAGGATAGTACAAGACCTGTACAATTTGAGAATGTTTTGGAAGAAGAGTTGGAATCTCATAAAGTGTTGGAAAATGATAATGATTCTACTACCGAGGATAAAGAAGAAAAATGATTGATAGATGAATCAAAATATCATGTTGCAGATACAATAGAGTTTCATCCCATGAATTTAGATGACAACTTTTACAATAGTTGGGAAAGATATGAATAATCATTTACTTTTCACACCCTTATCGATGAGATGTCTATTGACATGCAGGATGCTAAAATCACCATTTCACATGAAGATATTGCATTTGCAAGAATAGAGAAGGTACCCAAATTAGATCATGATGAATATGAATCTATTGAAGATATTGATGAAATAGAAAGGGAATAAATGGTAAATGTTTCTTATGACTCATCTTATTTGGATGAGGAAGAGGTAAAATCTGCTCTTTCATTTCAGGATTCTAAATTTTTGGGTATAAATTTGCATGATTGTTTTGAAGATTCTAATGAAGAGATATCATGGATGGTAAATAAGGATTTGGAACCAACTCACAAAGAGGTTTATTTATTGGAATAAACTCAAGTGATTGATCATGGTGATGTGTTATTTGACACGCAAATGGACCAACAAGAAGTAATGTTTGAAAAGGATGGGCATACTTTTAATTGGGTGTCTAATTTTGGTATCTTTTATGAACAGGTAATCAATGAAGATGAAAGACTACAAGATGATGAAAATAATAAAGACCATGAGCTAAAAGAGGGAATTACAAATGCTCACCAAACAATCATAAATAAAAATATACAAAAGGTAGAATCTAACCTTTTGTGTCCAAGCATCTAAGCTTTAGGTGAAGATTTGTATAATCACTCACTGGATTCAAATGTTATTTATGATGAAATGCCATTGAAGGTGAATGAAGAACAAGGATTGATTTCTACTCACACCTTTAATAAGATTTCTTTGGTGAATGAAAATGAAGTTGATGCACTTAAATTGCTAATTCAAATTCATAAACAATTAATAATGGAATCTAAATTAAAAACTTATAATGATTCTCATTTAGTGGATAACCTAGATGCTTGCAAGTGGTTGCATAAGTTTGATTGGCCTATGAACATGGAAAATGAATTGGCTTCGAAATTTTTAGAAATAGTTTATTGTTTGCAAAATCTTATGTTTGAAAAAGAAAGCCTGATTCTAAATCATGAATCAGATTGTGAAATTAAAGTTTTAAAGAATAAACAAGATAAAATTAAAGATCAGTTATTATCTAATCAATTTAATGATTTGAAGATCACCCATGGGATTGTTAATAAAACTAAATCAAATTGGTGGGGTGAGAGAGACAAGATAAATATTGTTGTATCGTTTGGCTTAATTTTGTTTTCATTGGATTCCTATAAAACTTGGCATGCTTATCATGTTATATGTTTTCTAAAATGTCCTAATCATGTTTAGGATCCAGGGAAGTGATAGCTCAATCTTTGCACCATCCTGTACCATATTGTACATTTGTATATAGTTTTGGTTTTTGTGTTTTGAATTTTGGTTTTCTGTTTTCGTGCTTTGTCCCTAAGTTTTTGGTTTTGTTTTGCATTCTTGTTAATTTACATTAAGTTATATTTGGTTTGTGTTTCTGTGTAGTTTTGTATTTTGGGTTGTTCCCTTGTTTTGAGGTGATGTTTCATGGTCGCTAACTGATGGTCTTTGGCCCATTTTATGTGTTACTTTGTTAAGTAGGTTGGATTATTTTGTGATCATGGTCAGATTTCGGGACTAATATGGTGGAGAGTGGAAAAATAAAATATTTCTCTAAAACTCCACATGTATCTCACGTATTAAAGGGTATTTCTAGAAATTGTAAAGGATGAAGTTGTCTTGATTTGCAGAATAAGGCGAGAATTCAACACGCTCTATCTCTATGCTTCATAACCCTAATGATACATAAATATTTGCAAAGTTTTAAAAAAGGGAGAAAAAAAATAAGAAAAAAGAAAAAAATGAGCATTGAAAAACTTGATCAAATCAGTCATAAAATTTAGATAAACCCTATCGAGGCTATGGATTCATGACTGGTAGTAGGGATCTATCTAGACATAGCTCGATTATAAGAAAATATTTGCAAAGTATTAAGAAAGACACAAGGGTGACTTAGATAAACCCTATCGGGGCTATAGATGCATGACTAGTAGTAGGGATCTATCTGTAAAATTTTTCTTCTATGAGCCATGCTTCATAGCCTAAATGTGAATCAAATGATGGAATCCGAAAGGTTTTTAGAGATGCAAAAATAAATCACTTTTTCACACACTAAGCAAAGGCAGATGAATTATTTGTTGTTTATTCAAAGCTGTTTACCCCACCTTCTCGGGATATCGCTAAATAATGTTATTTCGCTAATATTTTATGTTTTAATTTCAGATTGGGTTTTTCACCCAAAATGCTCAAGAACATTTCCCATTAGAGTCACAATTTGTTGTGAGTATCACACAACTCGCCCCAAAATTAGGGATCCACCTTTCATTTTGGTATTTGGGTGTTTGCATTTTGTTTTAAGTGTCTAATGCTTCGCTTTGTTTTGGGTTTACAGTTTTCACCAATTTGTTGTCGATGATTTTTTATTGTCAATTTGTTATCGACGATTTTCATTGTCAATTTGTCGTTGATGATTTTTTATCATCAATTTGTTGTCAATGATTTTTATCATCAATTTGTTGTCGATGATTTTTTATCGTCAATTTGTCATCGATGATTTTTATTGTTAGTTTATTGTCGACGATTTTTATCGTTAATTTGTTGCTGATGATTTTTATCATCAATTTCTTGTTGATGATATTTATCATCAAGTTTTTGTGGTTAGCAATTTTATTGTTAAGTTTTGTGATTTCCAATAAATGAAGTTTTTTAATTTTGAAATAAAAATTAAATAAAAGAGTTGTTAAGGTTGTTTTGATTTAAATTAATTAAATCAAATATTTTCTTAATAGTAATAAAATGGAGGCCCTTCAAGATGAGAATGGTCATTCCTTTGACACTCTTCTAGATATACACTGCCATGCTATGGATTATTTCTCAAAGCTTTTTAAGGAAAGTGCGGTTCAAGATGCTGAGGCCCAAAATGAAGTTATTTCTGTCATTCTTGCTCTCATTTTTGAGGATGAAAATCAGTCCCTCCTCAAACCCATTGATAGAGATGAACTGACAGCTGTGGTCTTTGGAATGAGTACTGGTAAAACTCCAGGTCCTGACGGTTTCCCCATTGAGTTTTTTCAGGCCTTCTGGGATCGCTTAGAGGAAGATGTTAGAGCTATGGTTGAAGAATCCAGAGAAAATAAGAGAATGCTTAAAGCTTTAAACCACACTTTCATTACCTTGATTCCAAAAGGGGAGGAGAAGAGCCATATTTCAGATTATAGGCCTATTGCCTTATGTAATGTGCTGTATAAAATAATCACCAAGGTAATGGCTGAGCGATTAAAACCCCTTCTTCATAGAATTATCTCCTCTGAGCAAGGGGGTTTTGTTGAGGGTCGGTAGATTCTGGATGGGGTGGTTCTGGCTCAGGAAGCTTTTCATTCAATGCACACTTCTGGGAATAAAGGGATGTTCATAAAACTGGACATGTCCAAGGCTTATGACAAGGTTGAATGGAGTTTCCTGGCTAAAATGATGGCTGCCTTTGGTTTCTCTTAGGACTAGATTGAGTGGGTCATGAGCTGTGTCTCTTCCATGACCTACTCTGTTCTAATTAAGGGCCTTCCTTCCCTGCATTTTGGAGCCTCTCGGGGTCTCCACCAGGGGGATCCTTGTTCTCCTTATCTGTTTTTGATTATGGCTAAAGGTCTTGGCAGAATTTTCTTTAGGAGAAGACAACAAGGCAAATTATTGGGTGTTAGGGTGGGGGATGAAGTTTTATCGCATCTACAGTTTGTGGATGACACTGGTCTGATGGGAGTTGCCAGCCTCAGGGAAGCAAGATCAATTAGGGATACTCTTAATGTATATCTCAGGGCTACTCAACAGGTCATTAATGACAAGAAATCCAAAGTGGTCTTTTACAATCTAGAGCACAGGCTTCAGAACAGAATTTTAGAAATCCTAGGATTTACTAGAACTGCTCTCCCTGTGGTTTACTTGGGGATCCCATTGCACTTCAAGAAGCTAAAACTTGACACTTGGAGGCACTTGCTTGAGGGTATCAAGGAAAGAATTAATCACTGGTCTCACAAGTGGTTAAGCTATGATGGCAGAGTAACTTTCTTACAGTCAGTTATTCAAGCCATGCCTATCTACAAATTCTCTATCTTGGCTGCCCCGCTTACAATCTAGAAAGAATTAGACAGGATGGCTAGAAAGTTTTTGTGGGAAGGACCAAAGGGAGAGAGAAAGTGGGCCTTAGTGAGCTGGGATAAAATTACCCAGCCCAAGGTAAAAGGTGGGCTGGGACTGAGAGGATCTAGGTTAAATAATAAAGCCTTGGCTAGAAAGTTGTACTGGAGGTGGATTTCCCAGCCAACTTCCTTATTCAGTAGAATTCTCACTAGTAAATACTTGGGTCATGTCAACCCCAATGAGGTGGGTCGCTTCTCTTTGGAGGGTGCTGGATCCTTAGTATGGTAGGCTCTCAAGCTTGGATCTCAGGTTATTAAAGACCAACTATTTTGGAAAGTGGGGAGGGGGGAGAAGGCCCGTTTCTGGTCTGATTCTTGGGATCAGTTTCCACCCATCATGGTTGAATTCCCCGAGTTACTCCTAATAAAAGCTGCCATAGAATCCAAGGGTTGGGTCCAAATTGAAAGTTATTTCAATACTACTCAATGGGGGGGTATAAGTTTAAGAAGTTTAAGAAGTTGGAGGAGTGGCCAATTTCAATCCCTCCGGAGCTAGCACCCATCTTGACCAAAATCTTGAAAGAAAGGTTTCTCACTGGGAGAGACGAGGAGGATGAATTAGCTTGGGGCTATGGGAGCCTTGGCATTTATACTGTTAAAGACGAATATGATAACATCCTCCCTAAGCCTCCCCCCCTTGCTTATTCGGTTGAGGACTGGAGACAAATTTGGCAATCCAAGGGCTGGCCGAAAGTGAACTTTTTTTCCTGGCAGGTTATGCACAATGGAATTCTCACTTTCGACAATCTCAGGTGTAGAGGTATCATCGGTCCATATCAATGTGTTCTATGCCATAAGAATGAGGAAACAGCTGATCACCTGATGTTTGAGTGCCCCTTCATGCGCCAGATCTGGAAGCGCTAGTTTTCTCACTATAAAATCCAGCTTAATGGTGATTTGAATCGGATTAACATTCTGGAAAGATGGAAGAGGGGTAGATTTAAATCTAAAGCTCTTCGAATCAGTTGGGAGCTTGGCTTAAACTTCATTTGGTGGCAAGTGTGGTTGAAGAGAAATGCTAGAATTTTTTGAGAAATGTTTTCCACGCTTGATGGTCTTTGGCAGGTCATCTGGAGCAAAGTCACTGAAACAGTTTCCGTCCATGAAAATGAGGAAACTCAGGTTGATTCGGGACCAATGGATGAGAGAGTTGAAAAGCAAGAGGAACAGGTCAGAGCTAGATGGAAATCTCCTCTCGATGGTTGGATTAAAATCAATACTGACGGAGCTGCTAAGGGCAATCCGGGTAATGCTGGCATTGGTGTGGTCTGCCGAAATCATGAGGGCACCATGCTCTATTGGGAACTACAAGGATTGGGTAGAACCACAAATAACGAAGATGAAGCCATTGCTATCAAAGCTGCTTCTATTTGGGCAGTTAATCAGGGCCATAGGAGGATAATTCTAGAATCTGACTCTCAAATACTGGTTGGAGCTCTTGACTACATGAGGAACTTTTCTTTGAAAGCATGGAGGTTGAGGATTCTAGTCTCTCAAATCAAGGAACTATGGAGAGAATTAGATGACGTGATCCCTATTTATGTGAGTAGAAATCTAAACAAAGCGGTCGATTTCCTTGCGAAGATGGGTGCTGAGAAAGAGGTTGGGGTGCAGCTGCACAGTGACATGCCTTTGGAGGATGAAGTGATTAGGCAGGGCCTAGACCGATCCTTGAGACAATGAACAAAGAAAATGCTAAGGGTGGTTTTTCTCACGATATCACGACCTGTTGCGCCGTCGCGGCCTTTGGAGGTAAGCTGTCATGATTTCGTGACATGTTGTGCTGTCACGATCTTTGGAGAGAAGCTGTAGTGATTTCGTGACCTATTGCACCATTGCTACCTTTGGAGTGAAGCTGTAGTGATTTCGTGACATGTTGCATCGTCGTAGCCTTTGGAGGGAAGCTGTCACAATTTCACGACCTGTTGCACCATTGGGGCCTGTGGTTAGAAGCTGTAGCGATTTCATGACACTTTTGGAGAATGGGCACCAAGGGGGGAAATCGTCGCGATATCATGACACTTTTGGAGAATAGGCGCCAGGGGGAAAAATCGTCGTGATATCGCAACATTTTTGCTGAATGGGCGCCAAGGGGAAAAATCGTCACGATATCACGACATTTTTGGAGAGCTGGCACCAAGGGGAAAAACCGTCGCGATATCACGACACTTTTGAAGGTTGGGCGCCAAGGAGAAAAGCCGTCGCGATATCGCGACACTTTTGCTGAATGGGCGCCAAGGGGAAAAATCATCGCGATATCACGACATTTTTGGAGAGCTGGCACCAAGGGGAAAAATCATCGCGATATCGCGACACTTTTGAAGGTTGGGCGCCAAGGAGAAAACTCGTCCCGATATCATGACAATTTTGAAGAATGGGCGCCAAGGGGAAAACTCGTCACGATTTCGTGATAGTTTTGGGGAATAGGCGTCATGGGGAAAAATCATCGCGATATAGCGACACCTTTGACGAATGGGCACCAAGGGGAGAACTCATCACGATATCGTGACACTTTTGTAGTTTGGGCGTCAAGGGGAAAACTCGTCACGATTTCGTGACACTTTTGGAGAATTGGCGCCATGGGGAAAACTCGTCGTGATATCGTGACACTTTTGAAGCACTGGTGCCAAGGGGAAAACTTGTCACGATATCATGACACTTCTGGTGAACAGGCGCCATTTGGAAATCTCGTCGCGATTTTGTGAAACTTTTGGTGACTGGGTGCCTGGGGGTTGTGCCATCGCGATTTCACGACACTTTTGGTGTTTAGGTGCCTCAGGGATTGGCTGTCACGATTTCGCGACATGTCACGATTTCGTGACTTGTTTCTCCGACGCGGCCTCGGTTGGGTTGTTGTCATGATATCGCGACATGTCACGTTTTCGCACCTTGTTGTAATATTGCTTCTTTGCTCTCGACTGGGATGTGTTTACTCCATTTTGTAATTGATCTTTGTTTTAATACAAGTTTTTTCAAATTTTTCAAAAATAGTAATAAAAATAAAATAATGTATATATATATATACTTTTGCTTTATATATATAAGATATTATAAAACAAAAAAATAAATAAATAAAAATTAAATTTGCATATTGCACTTAAATATATGTATATTTAAGGCAATAAAAGGATATTTTTATAATATGCATATAAAAAGATACAAATGAAATAAAATAAAAAGTTCCTTTTGTTCACTGTTGGTATTCATTTACAATTATATCAAGGAGGCATTCTTATGTATTTCAATATTGGTGTGCAGGTTTGATGGGCAGCTAGGACTAAAGTGAACGACTCAGACAAGGACTTCGATGGTGACGATGGCCACGTCGGATGTGAAAGACTGACAATGTGGGTGGACCGTCAAGGAGAATATGTTCCTTAGGGAATCTGCGACGTCTACGTCAGTAAAGTAGAAAGTAAAAGGGGACAATATGTGTTGGGTGTCTTCACACAACTCAATGCCTTTGATGCGTCAGAGTGTTCACTCATCGGTGAAAGCATGGCAGGATTATGGATTGCTACATGGATCTACCAATGTATACATTGATGCCAGATAATGATGATTTATGTGGAGAAGGCTAGATCGGTGAAGTAGTCAACAATCGATGACATGGTAGCAAGTTGCGGGTGCTACCAGCAATGGACTAGTAGTGTGTTAGTTCAGAGGTATATTTCTATGGATCAAGGTTTAGATGCACTGTTAGCAGATGAGGTGATCTTTGTTTCTTAGAGTATGCTCACTAGGAAATCTAACCTGAAGTGCATTTACGCTTTTTGGTAGATAGCAGATGCCATAGTGGCATTGAATGAGATGGTAGGTGCCAAACTATGATAATGCAGTGGATGAATCTAAACATCAATGAGGGCATCTTCATGGAATTTCATGAAATCCCTCCCATGGGTCTAAAGATTTGTAATGGTAGCACTTAATGATAGTCGTTAATGGGTTTTAAGCAGTGATAGAAACCTAGGTGATGAATAGGAATCCTGCCATGGTTTAGTCTAATGTAAATGATGGCTAGGATAGAAAAAAGAGATAGCGGTCAAATCATATGCATGGCAACAGTGGTAAATGAGGAAGACGTCTTTGACATCCAAGAGAGCAGCTAGTGAGTTTGAAGAATATGGAGACAACGATTCCTACGATGGCACATATCTACCACAAATGTGGATGTGAGACCTTATGAATAGACACATCATCAAATGATGACCATGACTTGCCAAATGAGATGTGGAAGTAGGTGCAGTGTAGTTCTATGTAGAGAAAAGAAAAATGATATAGGCAATAGGTTCTTTGTTTGGGCTATTCATTTTTCTATTTTGAAGAAGTCAACATTAGGCTTGCAAAATAGAGAAGACGTAGAATGATAGATGCAGTGTGGGAGTTATTTGACTGGAGGATGAGAGCACAACAATAAACAATATTTTAAACTCGATGGATAATTTAGAAATATACTATAATAGACAATGATGAAATTGTGAATGCAACTAAGACCGAGACCCTACGAATGAGCATGATGAAGCTATTGTGGTGGTGTAATGAATGGGCACTCACATATTTCATAGTTGTCAAGTTGTCCAATCAAGTAGACTTTCCCAGCTTGACAAGATACATAGGCGGCACAAAGGTCTTGGTGATACCGCTGTGTTATTTGTAGATTTTTACCATTGAGTCGATGATGGGGTTGGTGAACTAGATAGAGATGAAAAACTAGGAAGTACAACAAGATTATGGATGATCATAGCAGATAGTATGCAGAAGACTGTAGAAGGAACCTGATAGCATGGTAGCTTGGAAGACATAGCATCCGATACTGATGGAAGTGTGAAACATAGGCTCACTATAATTGAGATGGATGAGCAAACCACCCACGATAGCCGATGAGAGCGTAGACTTTGCAGACAGAGTAGGAATGTTGGGGAGATGCCCCAACATGAGGTGTGTGCTAATTTAATGATGACTAGGCCAAATTATTAGAGAATGCGGGGTAATCCCATGGTATTTTTAATGCCTAAATAAGCATCTGGTGCACAAGCTCATGGTCAGAATGAAATGATAGTGATATGGTTTGAATCGATGGATATTTTCTCTAATAAGCCTAAGGGGGCTACGTCACCAATGCTTCGTAGGAAGCATTGAATAATGAGATATTAACTAATAAGGGAGATATTCATTGTATCTCTCATGCAATGGTTATATTCGCCATAGCCTAAAAGTGTAACGCCTATAATCCATATTATTTGAGAATCTAAGTTGCTCGCGTGTGAGGGTCGGTTACAAAGTGGCAATAGGGATGGTAAGTTCATCGGATGCATTCAAATCCAAACAAAGGACAACATAAGAAAATAAAAGAAATGAAAAGTCACCATAGAACAAAGGGGGAAAATGAAAAGTTAGAAGCGAAACAACCAATAGAAGAAAACAGAGAGACATATCGAAATATTAAATGTTTCATTGAAGGGTAGCAGAAGGGCTGGTTCTTTTGGGAAAAAAGACCAGAAATACTGTTGATAGTTGTGAAAGAAACATTTTTTTAATGCAAAGGGTTTTTCAGAAATTTGGATTTTGTTTGTGAAATAGGAGGAGAAAATTTTCTGCATGCATGGATTTAATTTTCTATCTTTCCTTTTTCAGGTTTTGGATTTATAAATGATGTTCAATGCATTTTAAATGGTTACATCATTGAATGTTTAAACCCTAAAATTTATTTTTTGTGTCCTAGGAGCTAGCACTTAGTTTATTTCGATTGTGCAAATGCAGGTTTGAATAGACTAGGTTGCATGCAAGAGTTTCTCACATCTTTGATTTTGTAGGACGGGGTGCCATCAAACTGATAAAGCTTTGCATGTCTACATTTTCAACATTCAATTTATTTCAGATTTTCATTTTTTTTTCAAACTTTCAATTTGCAAATTTTTTTAAAACTTAGAGGATTAAAATAAAAACCGAAAAAAATAAAATGATAAAAATAATTACATGGGTGTGAATAATGAGATACAATCTATCATACGAAACAAATTTGAACTCATTCCAAAGTCATTTCAATTTTATAAAAATTGTTGAAAATGACTGTTTTATGCAGATTTTTATAATTTCGGAATTTTATTTTTTCACATTTTGGAGGTAAATCAAAAATTTAAACTTTGCATTTCCATTCATAAGCATAAGATGACCTTCCCTTTATGAAAATTTCAATTTCATCAAAGGGGGTTAATTTTTATGGCACTCCATAAGCTATCATTTTTGGAGCAATAAATGCATCTCTCCTTACGAAAATTTTGATTTCATCAAAGAGAGGTAATTTATACATTACATTAAAGGTTATTATTTCAAAACATTAAATTATTTCCTCTTTATGAAAATTATGATTTCATTAAAGAGGGATTGAGGCCATTGTTTGAAGGCAATAAATTAGCGTCTCTTTATGAAAATTAATTTCATCAAAGAGGGACAATTTATTAATTATATAAAAGGCTATCTTTATCTTCATGATAGAAGCTACATTTAATGGATATTTTCATCATTTCAGATTCACATTCATAGATAGGTTTTAATCTTCTACTTCATGCTTAAAGTAGGATTTAATACAAGATAAAACTTGTTTAAAATATACTTAATAAAGGAAGATAAAATCTACCTAAAAACATTCAAGATAAAAGGAATTAAGGATACATCATGGTCATATGAGGGCCAATTGAAGAACACAAGCTTATACTGAGAGGGGGGGGTGAACAATATAAGACCTCTTTTTACTTTTTCCTTTATACTTCAAAACAGTAAAGCAATATACCCAAAGCAATATCAAAGCAATGCACAATATCATCCACAAAGTGACACCAATTTTAACGTGGTTCACCCAGAATGGTTGAGCTACGTCCACAAAACTTTTCTCTAAAAGTTATCTCAAAGTTCTTTGGGAATCCTTCCCAATTACAATGTTTATGAGCCTCAGCCCAAAAGAGATGCCTTCCCCCAATCAAAATTTATGAGCCTATGCTCAAAGGAGATACCTTCCCCTCTGCTCTAGAAATGATCCCTCAGAAGATCAACTGCCTCTACCTCTTGCCAGCACGTGGAACTCCTTTCCACCGAAGACCTCCCTGTCCTCAATGCTTAGCCTAAGAGACCTCTGCCTTCTATGATCACGTCCACAGCAGCTCATCAACCTATACCAAACACAGTCAGTCGGTCTAGTACAAGTCTTCCTCTATCTATCAGATCTATTCAAATCTTGAACAAATCAGTCCTCTGCATACAAGTCTTCTCAAAGACTTGCCAAATTTGTCCTCAGGTTCTTCTCATAGAACCAATGCACCTCTGTCCTCAAGTTATCTGATAGAACTATCAAACTTAGCTCCCAAGTCCTCTGCTAGGACATATCCAAATATGCTCACAAGTCCCCACTGGAACCTGTCCAAAACTGCTCACAAGTCCCCATCAGAACCTGTCCAAAAATGCTCACAAGTCCCCACCGAAACCTGTCCAAAAGCTGCTCACAAGTCCCCACTGGAACTCCGTCCAAAAACTCGACAAGCTCACCAAGAAAAACTTTCTTAGTAGGAAATCACAAAGTGAATTGTTAGAGACCCAATGTGATTTTTCAAACTCATAGAAGCATAAAGAGAATTGTTAGAGACTCAATATGTTCTATACTCAAATCCCAATCTCAAAACTCAACTCAAAACAACTCATCTCAATCTCAATCTCAAATCTGAAAACTCAACTCAATATCTGAAATGGATAGGATAGAATGTTTTCTTTCAAGAACATGAAACCCCAACAATTGCCAACTATGCAAAGAATCACATAACAATGATACTCATGTTATTTTCACCATCAATTAGGGTTTCAACAACAATGCTCATCAAATAAGGTTTAGTCAACCAACACCATTCAACTCAACATCAACCTTGAAGCATTGAACCAATAATCACAAGAAAATGAAACAAGTAGAAATCCTTTTCCCTCCAAAGATATTTGAACAAAACAACCACCAACACAATATCACCAAATGCAAAGAATAACTTGCTCAAATCAACTCAATGGAGTAAGCCCAATATCATGAATCAGGTAAAGCAATAACTTGATCAAACAACCTCTATGGAAGCAACTCAACCATCAAACTCAAAATAGCCAACCAAGGGTTCCACCAACTCAATGCAAATAGCTAGACTCACAAATATAAACCCTAGTGCACAAAGCTTCCACTATCTCAAACTAGAAATTATGCATTCACAAAAAAATCTCCTTAAGGATAACAATGCATAAGTAGTCTTCAACAAACCAGAAAATAGGATTTACACCTAGCCAAAGGATACCTAGTAGAATACCTTTTCACTCCAACCTTATTTCAGAAAACATACACCAATCATACTCATAAGAAGAATGTGCCCATACCTTATTGGAGTAGAAGATAATTGAAACTTCAAGCTGTCACCACACACAACTCTCAAACTTCTAACCAAGTTAGGGTTAGAATAAAAAGAAATGAGCAATAATATAAACTTCCTTTATTACACCTTTTAGCTCCACTTCTTTAAACAAAACCACCATAACATGCCAATAAATAAACAATCATAGACTCACACCTTATACCTCCATTTTTAATTTTAGCATAGCAAAGAATAATCTTAAAAATACATCCAAAGAAATATGCCCTTATTTCTCCTAAGCTTTTATTCAATGCTAATCACAAAATCCAAAACTCATAAAATTTAATCACACCTTATAAATCGTTGTCCAAGAAACTCTGAATTTCATGGCATAAAGATGTTTTAATAAAAATGTGTGTTACTCCAGCAAAGCACCCCCGCAAGACTCGAAACGGTGACCTCCGCCAATGCAGCGCTCAACAGCAGCCTTCGTTGCCACTAGCCCATGTGGGCTACAAAGTTCACAAGTGAACTTCCCTCCACTTCACCCTCGAAAAAAACTCCCGAAGACTTTTCAACCGCATGTGCTTCTAAGTCTTCCTTCGATCACAGCGAATACAGAGCACAAACACCACAAATTGCATTTGAGGAATTTCGAATTAATTAGCCTTCCAACCTTAGGAGTTGGAGAATAAATAGTCTCTTCAAAGACACCTTGACGTCGACGGAAATAATAATTAATTAAAACCTTGAAGGGTTTTAAATAATAATTAAATAAATAATAAAGAGAACCTCCATTGGTTTTAATAAAAACCATTTAACTTGGTTTTAATAAAAACCCTATCCAACTTGGTTTTAATAAAAACCGGTTTGGTTTTAATGAAAAACCCTTGCCAATGGAATCTCTCCGGATTCTCTTAAAAATATTCTCTTGGAATATTCCACCTTTGAAGCCAACACATCCTCTTAACATTAATGCCATTTCCTTTTGACATCAATGACAACTCATAGACAAGAAGCTAGGATCTCAAACCCAAAATTGCCAACACCAATCCATATTTACATTTAAGTTTCATGAACAATTATTAATATAGCATAATAAAATTAAACCAAAACATGCCCCTTGTTAACTGTTACTTGCAATCACTAAGGTGTTCCTAGCATTCATTTGATATATATTCATTGAGATTACTAATACACATGTGCAATGCTTATATAGCGGAACCTTAGAGAAGTTATTTTGATTTTTTAACTTCTTTGCAAGAGAGGATTTTGTGATCAAAATCCTAAGGTGAGTGTGATTTTGCAATTGGGTAAAGTTACCACTCAACAAGAAGGATACAGGCCATGGAGAGGGTAGAGGTATTGGAGGGCTGATTGGAGAAGGACACCACCAAGGTTTAGAGAGGAGGAAATGGCATAGGATAGAGCCCCGAGGAGGGAATTTCATAGTGAATTCCATTACCCAGATCTAGAGGAGGATCTGAGTAGTGAATTTAAGGAGAACTAGGTCGATATAACAAGGATATCATTTATACAACATGAAGGAGATACATGTCGAAAGTGGTGGAGCAAAAAAAAAAACAACCACCCATGGAGATAATAATTTGAGAATCCTGGTGTAGCTATGATAGCATAGGTTCCATCGTACCAGAAGACCTTCTTCTATAACTATGTATTGCAAATTGTTCAGGCATATGATCCTATAAGCAGACTTACCTATGTTAATGTGGGCAAGCAGTTGATGAAGGTAGAATTCATAGTAGAGGCATTCAGGAAAACATTTGGATTGCTAGAATATGGAACTAAGGTAGTTAAAAAGTTGCTTGATCTCATTGAGACACATTGCATCATCACTTTGCTCATCAATTTGAAATCATCAACTGAAGCAAAGATCTTGGGTGCAGGAACTCGAGGGATTAAATAGAGCTAGTTGATAGGGAAATATTGACCATGCACTATGAATATTATCTTGACTGATAGGGGAAACATGAGCCACACAGATGCCAATATAGATGGCTAAATATGTGGAATATATCACCAAAGAAATTTTATACGATTGGGGTACCTATCTAGAGAAAAAGATGCATGACGTGCTGACAAAAAGGCCAAATAATTTTAGGATGAATTCCCTTGCTATTGAATTATTATTGAATGTAGTCACAAATATGGGAATTCATTTTATAGGCTTTATAGAACCTAGGAATATTGATACAGGTAAGCCAACCATTCTATGGTGGGCAAAGTCAGTGCCAATTCAAAAGGAGACTCCAGATAAGTCTCAAGCAAATAAAGTTCCTAAGTAGCAGGCCATAGCAGTACATGAGGATTCATATTTAGAGGAAGAGGTACACCATTGAAGGAAAAGACCTAGGCAATTTCAACCTGAACTGGAACAACAAGCACTTCAACAATGACAATAAGAGTAGCTATCGGTTTAGGAAAGAGAGAAAATTTTGGGGAGGCAATCCAAGCCAGTACGAATAATAACAAGAAGACAGTAGGAAAGAATGGTAAACAATCCTATTCTAGAAAAACAAGTTGAGCATGTATAGGAGAATCAGCAAGAGGAAGAACAGTCAGACTCAGAGAAGCTAGATTTGTAAAATTAGAATTGGTCAGAAGTAGAGGCGTGGTAGAGTCCCCACATATTTTCCAGTCATCGATCTCAAAATTTTGGACTCTTCTAAAATTTTAGATGAAATAGAAGTGATGTAAATAGCACAAGAAGTGGTAGCCACTACTCATGAGGTAAAAGATAAAACCAATGTGATAGTGGAAGCCTTAGAAGAAGAGTCAAGAGAGAAGAAGAAGCCTTGCTTCAAATTTATGATGGGAGGAAGCACAATTCAAAATGATCAAAGTAATGCACAAGAGGATACAAATGCATCATAGAAATAGAAAGATACTATTTTTGAATAGGTCACAGCAATGGAAATCTAGCAAAATCAAGAAGAAAAGTAGGTGATAGAAGAACAACAGGTGGACTTAACCGAGCTAAAGGAAGTCTAGGAATCTATAGGGAAACAACAATATCATCCTGAGGTTGTTGATATTAAAGAAGAGGTGAAGATTGAGAGAATTGTAGGATATACCCCACCACAGGAAAAGATAAACACAGAGAAAGCACTAATGGATCTTGGAGGAACCTCTGGTTACCACTTGGAAGAAGAGGAAGAACAAAATCCTATATAATAAGAACTGCAGAGGATGTAAACAAGCTACCTCCTAGAGGTACCATAGTTCTCAAATATTGAAACAAAGAAGGATGCAAAAAGAGTAGAAGATAAGGTGGATAATTTCTTCTCTTATATAGGTAAAGCTATGGCTAGAACTAAACTATAGTTTTGTATTGGACGTGTGGGAGAGTTGAAGCTATGGGAGGAACAAGTGTTTATTGATTTGGAAAAGATAATAGAATGGGTGAGCAGTGAGGATCGTATAAAGAAAATTATTGATATTCATGTACAAAACCCATGGAAGTTACCCAGGGAAGAGGTAACAATGATGTTAGGAAGAGATGACTTGCCAAATGGAGTGAGAATCAACTACAGGTAGCATATGAGGTTGTACCTAGATAGAGAAAATTATCCAACTTATCCCTTGAATACAGTGGAGTTGGAACATAGGAGGGTCACCTCAGGCTTGTCTATCACTCTAAGGAAGTTGAAATTCCTAACACATTGGATAGAATGGTTGAGCATAGTATTGGAGTAGATCTATTAGCTAAAGTAAGCTCAGAAAGAAGAGACAGAGACCACTTGAAAGGAAATGGTTGTAATGGATAAAGAATTACAGAAGAGTAAGGCTATGGAAGATGATAAGCTAAAGAAATTGGAAGAAGAACTGCTAAGTAACATGTATATTTTTTAGGCTAGAATTAGTTCACTAGAAGAGGAGAAGCGATAGGTATCACAAATGGCAGAAGATAGGATCAAGGAGTTGGAAGCTCAATTAAGAGAAAAAGAAGAACAGTTGTAGGTGAAGGATGAACAACTGAGAGCATAGTTGGCTATGAAATATGAGCAATTGGCAGTGTAGGATAAGAAGATAGAAGATCTCACACATGATAATAAATGATATAATTATATAGTCCTAGATAAGCAAACATAATTGAATGTTAAGGAGGAGATTGTTCATGCTTTGGAGGCTGATATTAATCACCATGTGAAGACCATTATAGATAAAATAAAGAGTTATAAATAGTAGCTCAAACAAAAGCACATTTTTAGGAGAAGCTTAAGAAGAGTGCTATTGAGTGCAAGCAACAATTGAGGGAACTCCGAAAGAATGCCAAAGAGACAACCAACCAACATGGTGTGAAAGTAGTAAAAATGGAAAAATACGCAACCAAGTTGTAGAATCAACACAAAATTCTTCATACTTGGTTGGAAGATAGTGAAGCCTTAGTCAAAGAATATGTGGCCCAATTGAAATAGAAATATGATTCGGAAAGGACACTAACCAAAGTAAAGGGAGGGTAGATGTAGGTAGCAAATCCACCTCCTAGAAGAAGAATAAGTGATAAAAGTATTTTCCCAATTTTGATAATTTGACAGTTTTGGAAAATGTACAAGCATAAGCAAAATGTACAAGGAGGAGGAAAAATATACAAACTGGATGGAAAAACGTACAAAGTGCAATGAAATGCAAAGGAAATACAATTTGAGTTGTAATTGTGAATGAATTTGATAAATCATGTATTTAGACTTAGTAAAAGGGTATAATTATGTATTTTGTTATACATGGGCAATTGTGAATAATGAATTGCCTTAGGAACTACTTGGAACATCCTTGGCAATGTTATATAAGACCCCCTTTTCAATTTTAGAAGTGATAGTCTGTTCTGATTAACCTAAGTATTGAATGCATATATATGACTATTGTGTGGAATTGCTGGTTATTATGTATCTTTTAGTGATTGCATTGTACTATTGAGAATTAATGAAGAAGAACCACATTTCATAATCTTTCTCATGTATTGTACGGTTTTGGAATGATGGAGTAATGTTTTGCAATACCTGGTTGTTGCATGTTACTTATTTATGTTTATTATTGATGATTAATGCATTGCTATGAATGATGGAATTAAACTAGCACTGGTGTGAGCTTTAGGAATAATATATAAGGTATATTGTATCAAGAAGGATGTATTGAAGGTTTTTGTATGATTTTTGGATATTGCCATTGGAAGGAACTCTCTCAAACCCTGATGGTAGAACTTGCATGTTGGTAGGAATGGAGTAATTGCCATTCCAAAACTTCCCAAAACTTGTTTTATAGAGATTGGTACACAAGAGTATCCAATTTTATACCTTGCTAAAATTTTAGTTCGTACAAATCATACACCAGATATGCTACAAATCATACAAAAGAAACATACCTGATTTGGTAGTTTATGTGATTAAGGAAAACTTACCCGATTTGGAAATATTGATAAATTGAATAGTTTAGTTACAAAACTATGTACATCATCTTGCAAAACCGAACTTGGAGGATTGGATGAGTGTAAAATCATACAAGAACTATCACTGTATGATTTGGGATTGTATAGTGGTGTGATTTGGGATCCATACAAGCTGTTTTGTGGTTGCCTATTAATGGTTGTGGAGACTATACGATTTTATGATTTGGTTCTATTAAGAATAGTAATTTGATCATTCTAAGCATTTGAAAACCACATCCCCACTGGGAATACTACAACCCTATGCTATAATCCATAGTGAACAAGGATCATTCAAACCTCAACTACTATCTGCTATGTAACTGAAGAAGGCCCTCAAAAAAGGAGGAATAGCTTATGTTGTAAAAATCAATGAAGTCGGGGAGGAAAAAAAAAGGGAGGTGTTTGGAAAACACATAATCATACAAGAGTTTGAAGAGGTATTTCTTGAATACCTACACATAATTCCTCCTGTACATGAGTTTGACTTCACTATTGATTTAATTCCAGGATCAAAACCAATCCACATAGCTCCTTATAGGATGAACTCGATAGAGATATAAGAATTAAAGGTACAAATTCAAGGGCTATTGAAAAAGGATTGATAAGGTCTAGTGTATCACCTTGGGATGCACTAGTACTCTTTGTCTAAAAGAAGGATGGTTCACTGTGATTATGTATTGATTATAGGATGCACAACAAAGAGACCATTAAAAATAGGTATCCTTTACCAAGAATAGAAGACCTATTTTATTAGTTGAGAGATGCTACTATCTTCACAAAGATTGACTTAAAGTAAAGGTATCATAAACTAATAATACACGAGGAGAAAAATTACAAAACTACATCAAAACTAGGTATGAACACTATGAGTTCACAATCTTACGCTTTAGACTGACCAATGCCCGAGTCACATTTATGATTATGATGAATAGCATATTCAAGAGGATTATATAATATTTTGTCCTTGTATTCTTAGATGAAATATTAATCTATTACAAAAAATAAGAAGAGCATGACAAACACCTTAGAATTGTACTAGAATTACTAAAGGAAAATTAGATCTACGAGAACCTAGAAAAGCGTAAGTTCTATGTTCCAGAAGTAAAGTATTTAGGACATATCATATCTACAGAGGGAATAGTGGTGGATCCAAAAAAGATAAAGGCCATTTTGGATTGGCCACCACCTACCAATGTGATTGAAGTAAGAAGCTTCATGGGTATGGTAGGCTACTATAGATGGTATGTAAAGGATTATTCTAAAATAACTACAACAATAACTAACCTTCAAAGAAAGGGAAAGGATTTAAAATGGACTGAGAAGTGTGATACTACTTTTGCAATGATCAAGCAAAAGGTCACCACAGTGCTAATACTCAATATTCTAGATTCATAGGGAAATTTTATGGTATGTACTGATGCATCACTAGAAGTTCTAGGAGTGTTATCATAGAATGATTCTGTCATAGCATATACTTCAAGGAAATTAAAGAAGCATGAAGTCAACTATGCCACACATGATTTAGAGCTAGAAGTAGTTGTCCATGCTCTAAAGAGTTGGCATCATTACCTGGTGGGGAAATATTTTGAACTAAGAATTGACCATCAAAGCTTGAAATACATATTTACCCAACCTATGCTCAATGCAAGACAAAGGAGGTGGATCAAGTTCTTAGTAGAGTATGACTTTAAGATTAAACACATCAAGGTAAGAAGGCACATAATAGCCCTAATCCAAAGTCACATAAGATTACTTGATTAAATCAAGAAAAAGCAATCTCAAGATGAGTATTACAATAAAATTCAGGTCAAAATGAACAAAAACCTGAAGAAAAATAAGGAAATTTGTGTTAAGGATGGTCTATTACGCTATAAAGATAGTGTCATTGTACCAAAAATGGATGACTTAAGGAGACTAATTATGCAGGAAGCACATAGAACCCCTTATTATACCCATATATGAGGGGATAAAATGAGGGAAAATATGAAAACACCTTCTGAACAAGGATGAAGAAGGACATGACCGATTATGTTGCTTGATGCTTGGAATGTTAGAAGGTGAAGGTCAAACATAGAAATCCTATAAGATAATTATATATGCATGATATACCCACTCAAAAGTGGTAAGTTATATCCATGGTGTTGGAAATTTTGAGTATATAAGTTGTCATTGATGTCAAGAGTGAGTGGTCATTGATGTCAAGCTTTCAGCACTAGTTAGTGGTAGTTCAGTGGGCAACATCAGTTTCAGGTTCTCCAGTTTCAGTTGATCAAGACCCGATTTCAGGAGATCAGATGTAGACCAAAGTGGAAAAGAAGATGCCCAAGTAAATAATATTATAATATTTTTATAATATTATAAAAGGAGGTTTTAAATTAATTAATATACTATTTATTATAAATTAATTTACTTAACCTAAGTTATGTAAATTAATTATTAGTTAGTTTTAATATTAATTATAAAGTTAATTTATATTAATGTTTTAAACCAAAGGTGGGTTATTAAAATCATAATTTAAATTTTAATTCTAATTACAAAAAGCGTCGACGTGGGAGAAAAATCAAATCATGTATAAAAAGGGGGATCCACCCACCTTAGAACTTACCATGCCTTCGTTCTAAAATTAATGCGAATTGCTTGCGATACATGCTACAATGAAGTGGAGAGAGTAGTGGAATTTGAAGAAGTCAAAAGGCACATGAGGCATAAGGTGGATGAAGTGCTTTTTCCTTCATGTGGGGACTATATCCCATGCGATGGGCTCCCAAGAGCTAAGGCGCTTAGGCCTTCGGGAGACGGCGGATCGAATCACGTTGAAACCCCTTTTTGGGGAAAGCAAGGTATGCATTGAAATTTAGGCACCAAAAATTTTGGAAGTGGTTGTTGAAAAATAAAAAATTAATTTTTGCATTATATTTGGTTTATAAGGTTGCATGGGGAGTTATAAGGGTTATGCAAATTAAAATTTTTGATGTCATTTGCTTTAATGGTTGGAAAGAGTTGTAAGGTGTTTGTGATGTATTGGATATTATTTTAAGTTGGAGTTTATAAGGTGTATCAAAGAAATTATTTTTCATGTATGGTATGGTGAGTGTTATTTTTAAAAGGAAGCAATAAGGCATAAATTGAGTTGTGATTATTTTATGTCTAAGGAATATTTTTGAGAAAGTGTTGAAGTGATATTGTTGTGTCTAACCATTGGAATTGGAAAGAAGAAAATTGTGATTGCGATAGGTTTTTCTAAAGGCACATTTACATCCAACAAAAGGTAAATGTGAAGCATATTGAGTCTCTAAAAATTCTCTATATTTTCTTAAAGAGTGAGTGAAAGTGATTGAGCATTGAGGTGAATGTGAAACATATTGAGTCTCTAACAATTCTCTATATTTTTCTAAAAGAGTGATTGAAAGTGATTGTGAATTATGATGAGTGTGAAGCATATTGAGTCTCTAACAATTATCTATATGTTTCTAAAAGAGTGATTGCAAGTGATTGAGCATTGTGATGAATGTGAAACATATTGAGTCTATAATAATTCTCCTTGTGTTTCTATGACATTGGACAAGTTCTAGTGAGGAATTGTTGAGCAGATTTGGACAAGTTCTAGAGAAGACTTGTGGATGAATTTGTGTGAGATTTTGTGGAAGCTTACAATATAGATTGAGAGTAGAGTTGGATAAGTTCTAGTGAGGACTTGTTGAGTAGATTTGGACAAGTTCTACAGAGAACTTGTGGACAGATTAGTGTGAGATTTTGTGGAAGCTTACAAGACAGATTTGAGATAAGTATTTGAGAATACTTGAGAGCATAGTTGATTGATTGATTTGTTAAAACCTTGAGTTAAGGTTTGGTGCAAATCCAATAGAGTTTATTTGTGATTAAGTCAAGATTTGAGTTAAGGCTTGAGGACAAAGATTGAGGATATATTTTTTCTATACTGAAGGATTATGTTTAGTGTAAATCAGAGGATAGATTTATGCTAGACTAAAGGACTATGTTTAGTGCAGATCAAAGGATAGATATTGAGGATATATTTGTGCTAGACCGAAGGACTATGTTTAGTACAAATTTAAGGACAAATTTTAGTGCATATTTGAGGATAATTTTGTGCCAGACTAGAGATAGAGATTGAGCAGATTTGTGCTAGACCGAAGGACTATGTTTAGTGCATATTTGAGATAGAGCTTTGAAGGTGATAGAGTATAGAGGAAAATAGTATCAATGGATAGATATCCATTATCCAGGGTAATGAAGATAGGTGTATTTAGTGGATAGATATCTATTAGCCAAATCAGTGGAGGCAACAGTTATTCTAGAAGATCACCAGTCAAAGCTAAGGAGAAAGGAGTTCTACTACGGATAGAGATCCATGAACTTTATTAGGGGATTGGTGTCTCCTTTGGATAGAGGTCCATAAAAATTGTAATAGGGAAAGGATTCCCAAGATTTTGATTGAGAAAATTTTAGTGAAATATTTTCTCCATGGATTAGCCCACATTGGGTGAACCATGTTAAATTGGTGTCTCTATTATGTGTGGTGATTTATGCATTGCTTTAATTAGTGTTGTTGATATTGCTATCTTTATATTGCATAATATTTATTGTGAAGGAAAAGTAAAAAGTGGTCTTATATTGTTCACCCTCCTCTTAGTATAAGCTTGTGTTCTTCAATTGGTATAAGAGCGGGTTCCTTCGGAGGAGTTTAATAACTTGAAGGAAAATTTTTAATAACACAATGGAGTCTAAGAATGTGTTCTTAGATAATTCAACACCAATATTTGATGGAAGTGATTATATATATTGGAGTATGAGAATGAAGATTCATATGATGGCACTTGGCAATGAAATTTGGGAAGCATTTGAAAATGGATACATACCACCAGTTGATCCACCTACAGATAAGGAAGGTAAGATTCTACAACATTAAAATTCAAAAGCAATGAATGCAATTTTGAGAGGTTTGCATAGAATAGTCCATAAAAGTTATGCATTGTAAATATGCAAAAGGAATTTGGGATAAGTTGCAAAGTATATATGAAGGAGATAAAGGTGTCAAAAATGCAAAGATACAAAATCTCAAAGGACAATTTGAAGAATTAAGAATGAAGGATGAGGAAAATATTAGCACTTATCTACTTTAGATAGATGAGGTTGTTAATACCATGCAAGGACTTGGACTTAAGGTTGAAGAATCAGATGTTTGTGATAAGGTCTTAAGATCTCTTCCAAAAATATTTAGTGAAAATATTTTTGCTATATAAGAATCAAAATATGGTGATTCTTTGACAAGAGATATGTTACTTGGTATTCTTACAGTATTTGAGTTGAGAACAAAAGAGGAACCTAATCTTCAAAAGGAAGCAACCTTCAAAGAAATTAAGAAGACAAAGGGTAAGAAGTAAATTATGGTAGAAGGAATAAAGATTCAAGAAGATTTAAATATGCAAAATCTATTAGATGTTTCAATTGTGGAAAGTATGGTCACTATGCAATTGATTTTCAAGAAGCTAAAAATAACAATGATGAAGAAAAATAGGATCACAGGAATAGGGAATGAAAAAATACAGGTACCAAAAGAAAGGTAAGGATGGAAAAGGTAGAGAAGGAAATAAATTATTTCAAAGACAAAAAAAGAGCTACTATGCAGACAAGGCAAGTAAGTAGTCAAGTGATAGTGATAATAGTTTTTCAGATAATGATAAATATGAAGTCCTATTTCTGATTGAAGAAAAAGAAGAAGTCAAGAAAAGGTCACCAATAATTCTCAAGTGTTTTAGATGTGGTAATTTTGGACATATTGAAGATAGTTGTACAAGGAATGGTTTTAGTTTTAATGATGATGAATATGAGGATGCACTTGAAGGACCAAAAGAGAATATTCTAATGGCACTAGAAGAAGAAGAATAAGGTGAGCCTATAGAAGACAAGTCAAAAGAAAATGAATATATAGACAAAGAAAAAAGAGAGGAAGAATCACAAAAATGAGGATTTGATCTTGAAGGAGAGCTTATCTATGCTCTTAAAACTTTAAAGAAGGTAAGAAAGCAAAACTCTCAACTTGAGATTCAATTTCAAGAATGTGACGAAGAAAGAGGAAAGCTTATAGAGGATCTAAACAAGTCAATGGCTAAGACAGAGAAGTTCAAGGATAATTTAGAATAAAATATCTTATAATATGAAAGGTTAGAACAAGAAGTATCTCTACTAAGGGAATATTTAGAAAAATCCAAGGATAAGCTACACAAGTTTGGAAAGAGTTCAAATATTGTGGATAATATGATCAAGGTACAAAGAAGGTCAAAAAACAAAATAGGTCTTAGTTTTGAACAAGCTCAAAAGAAACAAGAAGAAGAGTCAACCTCAAGTTCTGAAGAAGAAAAAACTTCAGAAGAAGACAGTGTAAGAGAAAGTGAGACTTCTAAGGATAAGTTGGATAGTAAAAATTTCAACAAGGAAAGTAACAATGCACAAAGAAGAAACAGATGGAACAACAATCAAAATAGATTAAGAGAAACTAAGAGACCAATGAGGTCAAGACAAGGAAATTTCAATGGACGATGTTTCTCATGTCATAGATTTGGTAACATGTCTTCACAGTACAGGACACATGAAAGATAAGAAAACGGGAATATCAAAAATAGATAACTTTTCCATGGGTATTGCTACTCATGTAATCAGTTTGGTCACAAGGTAATAAATTGTAGGGTTCATGACAGAAAAGGATATGGCTTCACCAAGAGAAATCCAAGGCATGTGCACCTCCAAGGAATAATAGCATTAAGTGTTATAAATGCAATAATGATGGACATACAACAAAGTGGTGTAGAGCAGATATTTCAGAATCAATCATGAATAGGAACAAGATCATGAACAAGAATAGAAAAAAGAACATTCAACGAAATCAGAAGGATCAGATGATAAGGAAAGAAGATAAAGGTAAATACCAGTGCTTGATGGGAGTAGAAATACTCCCACCCCATAATTAACCACCTCAAGAGGAGGTGGGGGATGGGCTAAGCTAAGAGACTCATTCTTAGCCTCGAGCCCCAAAGGTGACCCTTTGCCATTGATGTCAAAGGGAGAGAGATTTGAGTAAGGGGGAGATATTTGGTTAAGGAGATAGCATTGAGTTAGGGGGAGCAATGTCCCAGGGGGAGAAGAACAAGAAAAAGGTCAAGTGTTGGGTAAAAATAATTTGGGTTACCATCAATGACAAAGGAGGAGATTATTGGACATTTTGAGTAGATAAGTTGTCATTGATGTCAAGAGTGAGTGGTCATTGATGTTAAGCTTTCAGCACTAGCCAGTGGCAGTTTAGTGGGCAACATCAATTTCAGGTTCTCCAGTTTCAGTTGATCAAGACCCGGTTTCAGGATATCAGATGTAGACCAAAGTGCAAAAAAATATGCCCAAGTAAATAATATTATAATATTTTTATAATATTATAAAAGGAGGTTTTAAATTAATTATAAATTAATTAATATACTATTTATTGTAAATTAATTTATAATTTAATTTACTTAACCTAAGTTATGTAAATTAATTATTAATTAGTTTTAATATTAATTATAAAGTTAATTTATATTAATGTTTTAACCCAAAGGTGGGTTATTAAAATCATAATTCAAATTTTAATTCGAATTACTAAAAGTGCCGACGTGGGAGAAAAATCAAATCATGTATAAAAATGGGGATCCACCCACCTTAGAACTTACCATACCTTCGTTATAAGATTAATGCGAATTGCTTGCGATGCATGCTACAATGAAGTGGAGAGAGTAGTGGACTTTGAAGAAGTCAAAAGGCACATGAGGCATAAGGTGGAGGAAGTGATTTTTACTTCATGTGGGGACTATATCCCATGTGATGGGCTCCCAAGTGCTAAGGTGCTTAGGCATTCTGGAGACGGCAGATCGAATCACGTTGAAACCCCTTTTTGGGGAAAGCAAGGTATGCATTGGAATTTAGGCGTCAAAAATTTTGGAAGTGGTTGTTGAAAAATAAAAAATTAATTTTTGCATTATATTTGGTTTATAAGGTTGCATGGGGAGTTATAAGGGTTATGCAAATTAAAATTTTTGATGTCATTTGCTTTAATGGTTGGAAAGAGTTGTAAGGTGTTTGTGAAGTATTGGATATTATTTTAAGTTGGAGTTTATAAGGTGTATCAAAGAAATTATTTTTCATGTATGGTATGATGAGTGTTATTTTTAAATGGAAGCAATAAGGCATAAATTGAGTTGTTATTATTTTGTGTCTAAGGAATATTTTTGAGAAAGTTTTGAAGTGATATCGTTGTGTCTAACCATTGGAATTGGAAAGAAGAAAATTGTGATTGCGATAGATTTTTCTAAAGGCACCTTTACATCCAATAAAAGGTGAATGTGAAGCATATTGAGTCTCTAACAATTCTCTATATTTTTCTCAAAGAGTGAGTGAAATTGATTGACCATTGAGGTGAATGTGAAGCATATTGAGTCTCTAACAATTCTCTATAAGTTTCTAAAAGAGTGATTGAAAGTGATTGAACATTGTGATGAGTGTGAAGCATATTGAGTCTCTAAAAATTCTCTATATGTTTCTAAAAGAGTGATTGAAAGTGATTGAGCATTGTGATAAATGTGAAATATATTGTATCTCTAACAAGTCTCCTTGTGTTTCTATGATATTGTACAAGTTCTAGTGAGGACTTGTTGAGAAGAATTGGACAAGTTCTAGAGAGGACTCGTGGACATATTTTTGTGAGCTTTTGTGGAAGCTTACAATATAGATTGAGATCAGAGTTGGACAAGTTATAGTGAGGACTTGTTGAGAAGATTTGGACAAGTCCTAGAGAGGACTTGTGGACAGATTAGTGTGAGCTTTTGTGGAAGCTTACAAGGCAAATTTGGGACAAGTCTTTGAGAAGACTTGAGAGTAGAGTTGATTGATCGATTTGTTCAAACCTTGAGTTAATTTTTGGTGCAGATCCAATAGATTTGATTTGTGATTAATTCAAGCTTTGAGTTAAGGCTTGAGGATAGAGATTGAGGACAAATTTGTGCTAGACTAAATTATTATGTTTAGTGTAGATCAGAGGACATATTTGTGCTAGACTGAAGAACTGTTTTTAGTACAGATCAAAGGATAGATATTGAGGATAGATTTGTGCTAGACCAAAGGACTATGTTTAGTAAAAAATTAAGGACAAAGTTTGGTGTATATTTGAGGACAAGTTTGTACCAGACCAGAGATAGAAATTGAGTATATTTATGCTAGGCCGAAGGACTATGTTTAGTGAAGATTTGAGATAGAGCTTTGAAGGTGATATAGTATATAGGACAATAGTATCTAGTGGATAGATATCATTTAGCCCAAGCAATGAGGACAGGTGTCTTTAGTGGATAGAGATCTATTAGCCAGAGTAGTGGGGGTAATAGTTATTCTATAAGATCACCAGTTAGAGCTAAGGAGAAAGGAGTTATCCTATGGACAGAGATCCTTGAACTTGATTAGGGTGGTGTCTCCTTTGGATAGAGGTCCATAAACATTGTAATAGGGAAAGGATTCCCAAGATATTGATTGAGAAAATTTTAGTGAAATATTTTCTCCATGGAGTAGCCCACATTGGGTGAACCATGTTAAATTGGTGTCTCTATTGTGTGTGGTGATTTGTGCATTGCTTTGATTACTTTTTTTGATATTGCTATTTTTATATTGCATAATATTTATTGTGAAGGAAAAGTAAAAAGTGGTCTTATACTGTTCACCCCCCTCTCAATATAAGTTTGTGTTCTTCAATTGGTATCAGAGTGGGTTCCTTAGAAAGAGTTTAACAACTTGAAGGAAAAGCTTTCAATAACACAATGGAGTCTAAGAATGTGTTCTTAGATAATTCAACACCAATATTTGATGGAAGTGATTATATATATTAGAGTATGAGAATGAATATTCATCTTATGGCACTTAGCAGTGAAATTTTGGAAGTAGTTGAAAATGGATACATACCACAAGTTGATCCATCTAAAGATAAGGAAGTTAATCTTCTAAAAAATTACAATTCAAAATCAATGAATGCGATTTTGAGAGGTTTGCATAGAACAAAGTCTATAAAAGTTATGCATTATAAATATGCAAAAGGAATTTGGGATAAGTTGTAAAGTATATATGAAGGAGATAAAGGTTTCAAAAAGGCAAAGATACGAAATCTCAAAGGGCAATTTGAAGAATTAAGAATTAAGGTGTAGACACTAAAATGTGGTAAATCCGATTAAGCACCCACAAACAATGATCAAATTGGCATCATATGGCCCCTTGGGCAGCCCTCAGGAGGCTCACAGTGGTTCTAGCCACTCCAAAAAGGTTTTTGGAGGCTACCGGCCCAATTTTGGGAGGTTTTGGCCCAAAATTCACCACCGTACCACCCTGGGATGGTGGTATATTCCCACCATCCCACCCTGGGATGGTGGTGAGCCATCGTCCCAGGGTGGGACGGTGAGCAAGTTTGACCCAAAAAAAGTCAAATCTGGGCCATTTGGCACCCAAAAACTGCCATTTAGCACGCCATATGGAGCATGCGGGTCAGAGGGCACTGAATCCTTATGAAACACTTCTTAATGGAGGCCCAAAATGGATATTCTCTTCCACACCCAATGCATGCCTCCTTTTTGACAAGTGGCACCTCCTGCCATGCATGCCCTTGCATGCCTTTTTGCACATGAGCCCCTTTGGGCTATAAAATGGATACAATGTCCACAAAAAACACACACATATATAGAGAGGAGTTCTAGGATATGCAATGGAGTTCTTCTGAGATTTCCCCTCACCTTATTGCACCTTTTTGCCCTCGAAATCTCCCTTTTGCCAAGGAGGTTACCGGGTGACTTCAAGAAGGTAATCCGAGCATAACTTTTCCATCCGGGTGAATTTCTTCACCAAATTCAATGAAAACACACCTTATATTGTTTAGGAACATCTTATAGTGATTTTGGTAGCAAAAAGTGGCTGGAATTGGTGGGTATCCCCTCCTAGGGTGCCCCCCAAATAGTTGCAGTCACCACCGTCCCCCCTAGGATGAGGGTAAATTCTTACACAATTTCACTACTTTTTTTAATTATTATTTTTCTATATTATCCCATGATGCTACAGTTCAAATTTCAGGTGATTTGGAGTTAAATTGACAAAGTTATAGCATTTTTAAGTTTTTGCAGGCTCGTAGGGCCCATCCGGGCACCCCAATTTGATGCAGGTGGATCTGGGCCCCAATTTGAAAATATAATCATATGGGTTGTCTTGAAATGTCAATTTATGCATACTTTCCAAATTTCATGAGTTTTGGATATGTTTAGGTTTGGGATTTGCTTGTCTTCTTCTTCGTAGGTTGCAGGCGGGCGACGCCAAATAGAGGGGTCTACAGATGCAATTTCTGATATTTTTTTGGTGATATCCCCTCAAAAAATCCTATTTAACATCTCTGAAAATTTTCAAGTCATTTGGACATGTTTTGATATATTTTTAATATATGCGCTATTTTGCCCCTATGGGGATTGCATGTTTTCCACCATACACCCTTGCTATTTGACCCCTTTGGCTTCCTTGTGTGCAGGTGCAGGTTCTTATAAGGCATTGGGAAGGAATATCAGACATCATATATTGAAGATACAAGCAGCGGCGGCATTGGCCCGCCCACCTCGATTGTGGGTATGAGGAAAAGCACTAGATGTGCACCCTGATTCCTTGGAGGAATTGATCCTTGGGCACCCAAAAATTGTAAAAATTGTATCACATTTTGAGCCCTCAAGGGGACTTCTGTGTAACCTTGGATCTGATCCACCCAATTAATAAAGAAGACACTTGTTTCATTTCATTCTTTATTGCTTGGTATTGCTTCATTTTCATATGCATGCTTCCGTTTGATGCTCATGTGCAATATGGGATAGATACACATATTTTTTCTCTTAATTAGGTGCACTTATTTTCCCTACTTCAGTGGTTATCATGGTGGGACCCTTGTCCCTTATGATTTGGGTGAAAATATGACCTCAATTTTGCAATTTTTGCCCTTTTTGTGTTGTAGGTGCTCCCCTCCCCACCCTGGAACGGTGGCAGAGCCTTTATCTGGCACACCCTGGGATGGTGGCTTCACCGTCCCACCCTGGGATGGTGGTGAGGCTTCTAATCATCCCACCCTGGAGCGGTGGTGAAACAGAGAGATTTTTGCCCAAAAATTCAGAATTTGGAGAGCTCAAAATGGACAAAGTAAGTGCCTAAAACCTCTGTTTTTCTGCTACATTTTCAGAGACTATCAAAAATCAGTTTTCTTGCTTCATTTGCTTGCATAGAAAGGTTAAAAGTTACATTTTTTCTTTTCTTATAACATCACATAGCAAAAGGAAGAAGAAAAATCGAAAGAAATTTGAAGTAGCAATGCATCTTTGTGGCTTGATTGCTTGTGGCTTACCCAATGGGTAGGTTAGCATTTAGGGCTTGCATCTATAAGTGACATTTGTAGGTTCCTTTTATCCTAGATTTTTGAAATTAAAACACACCTATTGCATGCATTTAGTGAATGATCATTGAATGCTTCTTTGCTTACTTTCTTTGGATTAAAAGGAACCACACACACTTGCACGTTCCACTATAACATTGGTAAGGTTGGATTTCATCACCAACCCCCAATTCAGACTGGTGACGTTGGATTTCACCTCCTTCCACCATATTGCCCATATATTCCTTAGATAGAATAGGGCACTCTCTCAATATGGAATAGGTCACTAATGTTCAAACTGCCTCCCACTATTGGAAACATTGTTTCAGAGTGGAAGAGCTAGGCGAACCCCCCATTGGGATTTAAGCGGTGTACCCTAGACTCTTTTGAGAAATCATGTTTGGCACTAGTGTCCCTAGTCACCACTTTGGTTGAGTTCCCTCATTCTAATTCCACAACAAGAGCAAAGAACAACAACAAATCTAAACACACTGAAACCAGTTTAGGACACACATTTAATCAGTAAAAAGATAATCATATTGTCTGCTTTGTGTGTTTCTTTGTTATTTGGGACAAAACCCTAACCCTAATTTTTCAAAAAATAGGGTTTCAAAAAAAAAAAAATCTACTTTTTGATTCTGCATCCAATGCTTCAAGAATCGTGCAAAACGGAGCTATAACGAAAAAGTTATTTTGGTTTTATTTTTACTCTATTTTTGACCCCAAAAATAGCGAAAAACTGCACTAAAATGGTCATATAGTGGGCTAGACAACTCCAAAAAGTGCCAAATTTGTTTTGTTGTCTTAGTTAGCCCCTAGGGCACCTCTCCTAGAAATTTTGAGTCCTAACTCTTCACGGTTCAAAATTTCCCAAAAATCCTAAAAGTGGGCATTTCCCCACGGGCCCCGATGGGCCAAATATTTCAAAAATACAAATTTTTGACCCAAAAATCAAATTTTGGAGACCTAGCCCATTATGATCAGCTCATCGCACTGATCGTTTTGATATATAACACTTATAACCTTTTTGGGAAAGTCAAAATTTTCTAAAAATGGCCGACGGACCCCCGTTTTACCAATTTGGTCCAAAGGCGGTTGAAAACAAGACCTCCAATTTAGTGAGAGATTCAAGCTCCATAGCCAGTGAATATCTCCAAATAAGTCTAGAGGACATGCCCATACCTGAATGGCATCCTAGGTCCTATCATAACAACAAAATCATCCCTAGGGGGGCAAACCTTCGAGATACCCCTACTAGGGAAGCACCCATAGGTCCTCTAGGAAAACTCCCTGATTGGGATACCTTGATAGAATTCTATATAGCAAATAATCTGCCCACTGAGGGGTCTAATAGATCAATATCACGGGTTCACACCCCAGCTTACTCTATACATCAATCAGAATATGAACATGAGAGTACACCATGGCCTAGCCTGGATGAGCAAACCACCCCATTTGATCGAGCAAGTCACCCTCATACTCCTCATAGAGAGCACTCAACATCCACACATCATGCTTCTGTGCAGCCTGAATATATAGAGCTTACATCCAAAACTGAATATGAGGCTTTCCTAATAGATGAGGGAGAAGATCCCAACCATCTACCTACTCCTCGTGAAGAGTACTTGGTGCAACCATATGATGGCTCTACATCATCGGACTATACAGAGCCAATTCATAAATCAGAGTCTCAAGGTAATGTGATCCTTAGGGAGCATGGAAAACAAGCATTAGACCCTACTAGGGGGAAAGACATGATAAACCCATCCATATTTCAAATATGAGGATACACAAACCCCATGCAATGGAGCAACCAGATCATACTCATCAAGCAATTAGGCCAAATATTAATAGGCAACAACATACGGATCACCTCCAGTTGGCTCAACAACAAGTACATCAACAATGGGTGGACTCACAATGAGCACACCTACAAGAGTTGTATCAACGAAAGATACAAGAACAACAAAAGATACAACAAGAGAAATTACATAATGCAGTACCTAAAGTTGTGCTTACACCTAGCACCTATAGGATGCAACAATGGGCAAGACGCCCAATACAATCTCAAAATATTCCCCCTCGGCCATGCCAAACTCGCATTCAACATCAAAGGCCATTATCTAGTTATCATCAAAAGCCTCATACTCCTCAATAGTACCAAGATCAATACGAGGAGGAATCATATGAAGAGTCCCAATGGGAACATCGGGATCAAATAGATGCCTACCCTAAACCCGGTTATGATGAGGTACCTAATGATCATACTTATCATCCACCTCAACATCAAAAGTGACCTCCTTCATCTAATAAAGGGTGACAACAGGATGATCATATTATGTCGTCAGGGCCATACAAAGTGCTAGCTGATCGGTTGAAGGCATTAGAAAAGCCAGATCAAATTTTGGGTTATCAAAAACCCACACTAAAGCAGCTTAGTAATCAGCCTGTACATCCATCAGTGTCATCACTGACATACCCATCGAATTTCCAGATGCCCAAGCTTGAAGATTTCAAAGATGATGAAGATGCAGAAGAGCACGTGACAAGCTTCATTCTTAAGTGCTCTCATCTTCAAGATTATGACCCTTTGATGTTGAGAATATTCATTACAACATTATCTAGAGATGCTTTAGAATGGTATAATCATCTACCACGTCATAGCATAAACACCTTTGAGCAATTGGTCGATGCATTTTTGGGACGTTTTGCCTCTAGCGCTAAGAAAAGGATAAACTTGACTGACTTGTCTAGCCTTCATCAACTTGATGATGAGCCAGTCATGGAGTATGGTAATAGATGGAGAAAGGTGATGTTAAAACTACCTTTCACCCTACCCACAACGGAACTCATCCGAATGTTTACTAGAAGTTGTTCAAAGCAGATTTCACTTATTTTACAATTACAATGATATCAAACATTCGAGGAGGCCTTAGCACAAGCCCAAATCATTGAGGACATCAAGGTCCAGGAGGGTGATGTACGACTCCACAAAGGGGAACAGCCAAACAAGAACATTAAAGGTGGTAACACGCAGCAAAATGTAGCCCCAATCAATCAAGTGGTTCTAAGCATCCCTGAACCCTTAAACCAAGCTCCCCCACCGCAATTACCAGTGCAACCTAATTACCAAGCTCAGCCTCCATTGGCCAAAAACCATCTACAACAAAAGCAAAGACAATATACTCATTTGTTAGAGCCCTTAGCATCAATCTTCAATCGATTGTATGAGGCACGAGCAATCACGCTTCCCGAGATCCATCCATTGAAACCTAACAAACGTAGATCAAAGGCACACAGGAAAGATCTATACTGTGTTTACCATAGACAAAGAGGTCATGACATCCAGACATGTTATCCCTTTAGAGATTTAGTTCAGGATATGATCGAGAGGCAAGAGCTTCCGGTGGGCAATCCTCTTGCTCCTAACAACCAATCGATAGGAGACTTCCAAGACCTCTGGCCCATACACGAAGCAAACACAACATCTGCCAACCACTTTGAGCAACCCAAAGGTAGCATACCTTCCCCACCATCCACATCACAACCAATGAATCATAGTGAGAACTCTAATGATATCACACCTTTCTCACCTTCATTGAGTAGCACACACACTGGGGGTGCCTAAGGTATCGTGCCTTCCCCCTCGCAAAACACTCAAAATTCAAAAACAATTTAAAACACCAAAAATCCAAACAAATCATAAAATGTCAAAATCCATAAACATTCAAAATAATCAAAATTTCAAAAATATTGCAAAACATTAAAACACAAAAACATTTGGCATGTACCCTTGCATACTTTAATTGCATTGCATTAGGTATTTTTCAGCCATTATACTTGCATTAGGATAGGTCCTGTTTAACATCGCATCAATCACAGTAAATGTTGGGGGTATATAAGGTATTGCACCTTCCTCCTAAGAACACAAAGTAAGCAAAGTTACAAAAGGCTCCAAGGGTATCTACATACCGCTTGGTCAACCTATCTAGGTGACCCCAAAAGGCTCCAAGGGTATCTACATACCTCTTGGTCAACCCATAACATCCCTAGGTGGTCTATAACTATCTAGGTCAACCCTAAAGGCATCCATAAGCCCTTTGGTCACAACCAAATGCCCCTAGGTAGTCATAGACACTTTCTAAGTGCCATTGAACGTCTAGGTCACCCAAAAGGCTCCTAGCAGGTTTTCACCATCTAGGTCAAGTAAAAATGCTCCTAGACTATCTACGATCATCTAGGTCAACCCTAAAAGCCCCAAAGGCATCCATAAGCCCTTTGGTCACAGCCAAATGCCCCTAGGTAGTCGTAGACACTTTCTAAGTGTCATTGAACGTCTAGGTCACCCAAAAGGCTCCTAGCGGGTTTTCACCATCTAGGTCAAGTAAAAATGCTCCTAGACTATCTACGATCATCTAGGTCAACCCTAAAAGCCCAAAAGGCATCCATAAGCCCTTTGGTCACAACCAAATGCCCCTAGGTAGTCATAGACACTTTTTAAGTGTCGTCGAACGTCTAGGTCACCCAAAAGGCTCCTAGCAGGTTCTCACCATCTAGGTCAAGTAAAAATGCTCCTAGACTATCTACGATCATCTAGGTCAAACCTAAAATCCCCAAAGGCATCCATAAGCCCTTTGGTCACAACCAAATACCCCTAGGTAGTCGTAGACACTTTTTAAGTGTCGTTGAATGCCTAGGTCACCCAAAAGGCTCCTAGCGGGTTTTCACCATCTAGGTCAAGTAAAAATACTCCTAGACTATCTACGATCATCTAGGTCAACCCTAAAATCCCCAAAGGCATCCATAAGCCCTTTGGTCACAACCAAATACCCCTAGGCAGTCATAGACACTTTTTAAGTGTTGTTGAATGCCTAGGTCACCCAAAAGGCTCCTAGCGGGTTTTCATCATCTAGGTCAAGTAAAAATGCTCCTAGACTATCTACGATCATCTAGGTCAAACCTAAATGCCCCAATGGCCCCCAAATAAGCCCGTTGGTCACATGTATATATATATCAATCAAAAATTCAAAAACATTATCAAAACATCAAAATACAAAAACATTGCATCGCATTGCACTTTCATACATATATATCAATCAAAATTTCAAAAAGAAAAAAAAACATCATCAAAATTTCAAAAAAAAATATTGCATCCCATCAAGTTGCATACCATTGCATTATCATTTGCATTAGGCATAATCATCATTGGCACTTTGCATTTTTAGAGTGGCTCATACATGTCTAGCATTAAAATAGTACACTAAGTATAATGCACAATCAATGGTGTCAAGGTCATCATTCACCTCATTCCATAGTTACTTATCATTTCCATCTACATTTCATACATTTCCATAGTCATGTCCATTCCCTTCACTTAGTCATTTTTTTTTAGAATGTCATTAGGGTTTTTGGTCACTTAGCCATATCTAGTTTCTTCTTAGATTTTGTAGAAGGCTAGTGAGATTTTTAGGAGGTAGAGTCTTGCTTAGATTGTGCCTCGTATACATCAAATCCCAACACATTTCACACTAATAAATCCAAGTTTGATGAAAGGAAAGATGAAACCCACAAAGTGGTCTAGGGTACCTTGAGCGAAAATTTTATCCTGCTCATCCCCCTGTGCGAATGGTTCAAGAATGCTGAGAATTGGCAAAAGGACAAGCTCTTCCCTACCCAATTCCCCAAAATAAATAGTGGTTTTCACCACTATCAAAATTTCCAAACACCCTTGATCCCTAAAGTCGTAAGGATTCATACTACACATCCCTGAGAAGGATGGGTAGTCATCCCCAAGGCCTAAAAGATCAACACCATTCCAAAGAAAAATCCCAAAAGCTTCCCATCAACATTTCCAAACACCTTTGATCCCTAAAGTCGTAAGGATTCGTACTACATGCCCCTGAGAAGGATGGGTAGTCATCCCCAAGGCCTAAAGGATCAATGCCATCCACAAGCCAAAAATCCCACAAGTTCAACTTTGAAATCAAAATCCTCAAAAAGCAACAATAAAAAATAACAGTGGTTATCACCACTACTCAAATCCCTTGCTCAAGAGAAAAAGAAAAAAACTCAAAATAAACAGTGATTATAGTCACTAAAAAGAGAAAAATAAATAGTGATTTTCATCACTATATATGAGAGCAAGTATCCCAACAAATTGAATAACCAAAAGATGCCTGAGCTTGAATCCTTGGAATTCTCAGCATTTGAAAAACCATTTAGGTGATCCTCATTACAGGTTTGGTGGATAGCCTACTTGTCAATGGTGGTATCCTAAACGCATGACGATATGTCTACCACATTAGCTTTGCATGTGTGTAGACCAATGTTTGCATGTGGATGAGCTAGCTTTTGGTCACCTATACTACCTAGTGGTCTAATCCAACTGAGTACAAAACTCTAAATTGTGGCATTCATAGAGTGATCCTCATTACAGGTTTGGTGGATAGCCTACTTGTCAATGGCGGTATCTTTATGCATCTCACAAGAATGAACTCACTTGCACACACAGGGATATTGAGTATCTTGGTCATCCTAACAGATTCATACCTTGTCAAAAATTCTTGCATGGTTAGTATACAACTTTTGATCAGTTGACTAGAGTGTTTGAGTCTCATGAAAACCTCATAGGCCTTCTAGAACATGCATTTTATTCATTCCATTTTATCACATGTATGTCAGTTTCCATTTGCACAAATCCATTACATAGTCTCATGACAATATTCCACATGAATTGATGAATTCTATACAATCTATGGTGCTAACATAGTATGTCATATAGTGTTCATATTCCATCAATACACATCAATAGATCATCCATTTCATTATGCATACACACATTGCATATCATCAAATAACATCATAGTACAACTTATGAATCCATCATCATCTCATAAAATTAAAGTGCATACATTTGCATGCATTTCATAAAACAATAAACACATGATGAGGAACCACATAAAAATATCATATCTATATGTGTATATTTATGGAACAAAAAGATACATCATTTTACCTGTAGGCTACAATAAAGTAAGTCCTCAGACTTCACACACTACTAAAGCATCTAAAAATCCAAAAAGAGTCAACCCAAAGGTATTCATAAACCCTTTGGTCACCCAATCAACCCCAAAGGTATTCATAAACCCTTTGGTCACCCAAAAGTCCCACAGGTATCCATAAACCCTTTGGTCAACTAAAAAATCCCCAAAGGTATCCATAAACCCTTTGGTCACCCAAAAGTCCCAAAGGTATCCATAAACCCTTTGGTCAAATTGAAAGGCCCCAAAGGTATCCATAAACCCTTTGGTCAACTCAAAAATCCCCAAAGGTCTCCATAAATCCTTTGGTCAATCCCAAAAAATACCCCAAAGGTATCCATAAACTCTTTGGTCAACCCAAAATGCCCCAAAGGTATCCATAAACCCTTTGGTCAACCCAAAATGCCCCAAAGGTATCCATAAACCCTTTGGTCACCTCAAAATCCCCAAAGGTATCCATAAACCCTTTGGTCACCCAAAAGCTCCAAAGGTATCCATAAACCCTTTGGTTACCCAAAATGCCCCAATGGCATCCACTAAGTCCATTGGTCATAATAACAACATGTTTAATCCAAATCAACAATGGATAACTTAATCAAGTTAATCATGTTCATCTTGTGAATCATTGCCAAAGACAGTCATGCACCACCTTTGCTTGGGTAAAATAAGCAAAATATCAAAAGCAAACTCAAGCAAACTAGTAAACTTATCTCCTATTGCCATCAAGAATAGGATTTGATTTAATCTTATCTCCTATTGTCTCAAGGTTAGGATTTGATTTAAGCTTATCTCCTATTGCCATCAAGGCTAGGATTTGATTTAAGCTTATCTCATATTGCCATCAAGGCTAGGATTTGATTTAAGCTTATCTCCTAATTTCCATCAAGGCTAGGCTAAAGCGTAGACTTGAGCTCGTCTTCCAACTACCACCAAGGCTAGGATTAGACTTAAGCTTGTTTGCCAATATGCCAAAGAACACCAAAATAAAGCTCCTTAACTTATCGAAGGCATTAATTATGAGAGGCATACCCTTCCCATGGTTGGGGCATCTAATTTTGATGAGGTATTCTTCTATGAAATCTCATCAAAACTCAAAAATTCAAAAACAATTAAAACACAACAAAAACAACACAAAAAGCTAAAGAAAAGATCCAAAACCCACCAAAATCAAGTCAATTGGGTCAAGCGACTCATCACTTTTCTCACTGGTCATTCCCTCATCAACTCATCACTTGAGGGGGTAGTCATACTTAGTACAAATCAGCAAGCACACACTCAATTATGCGAATTGCAATCGTTCAATGAATCTTTGATAAAGACAATCATGCTCTTGCTTGGGCCAGCAAACAAGCACATAATATCACATAATAACGCTTGAAATTACTGGAATCATGAAGTCATGTGCCTTATAATTTCATGACAAACAATGTTCAAGCATAGGCACGCTCATTTAACAAGTCAAAAACAAAGATTCAAGAACACACACCCTTTTCATGATTGAGGCATCTAAAGTTGGTTAGGTTATCGAGTAACCTTAATCATTCAACATTTTGGTCATCTATTTTTGCTCAAAACTATGCTGCACACAACACATCTCAAAAAGGGGCATCTATAGACACTAAAATGTGGTAAATCTGATTAAGCACCCACAAACAATGATCAAATTGGCATCATATGGCCCCTTGGGCAGCCCTCAAGAGGCTCACAGTGGTTCTAGCCACTCTAGAAAGGTTTTTGGAGGCTACCAACCCAATTTTGGGAGGTTTTGGCCCAAAATTCACCACCATACCACCCTAGGATGGTGGTATATTCCCACCATCCCACCCTAGGATGGTGGTGAGCCATTGTCCCAGGGTGGGACGATGAGCAGGTTTGACCTAGAAAAAGTCAAATCTGGGACATTTGGCACCCAAAAACTACCATTTAGCATGCCATATGGAGCATGCAAGTCAGAGGGCACTGAAGCCTTATGACACACTTCTTAATGGAGGCCCAAAATGGATATTCTCTTCCCCATCCAATGCATACCTCCATTTTGACAAGTGGCGCCTCCTGCCATGCATGCCCTTGCATGCCTTTTTGCACATGAGCCCCTTTGGGCTATAAAATGGATACAATTTCCATAAAAAAACACACACATATATAGATAGGAGTTCTAGGATATGCAACGGAGTGCTTCCGAGATTTACCCTCACCTTATTGCATATTTTTGCCCTCGAAATATCTCTTTTGCCAAGGAGGTTACCGGGTGACTTCAAGAAGGTAATCCGAGCATAACTTTTCCATCCGAGTGAATTTCTTCACCAAATTCAATTAAAAAACACCTTATATTATTTAGGAACATATTCTAGTGATTTTGGTAGCAAAAAGTGGCCGTAATTGGTGGGTATCCCCTCCTAGGGTGCCCCCCAAATAGTTGCAGTCACCACCATCCCCCCTGGTACGAGGGTAAATTATTACACAATTTCACTATTTTTTTAATTATTATTTTTCTATATTATACCATTATTCTACAGTTCAAATTTCATGTGATTTTGAGTTAAATTGACAAAGTTATAGCATTTTTAAGTTTTTGTAGGCTCGTAGGGCCCATCCGGGCACCCCAATTTTATGTAGGTGGATATGGGTCCCAATTTGAAAATATAATCATATGGGTTGTCTTGAAATGTCAATTTATGCATAATTTCCAAATTTCATGAGTTTTGGATATGTTTAGGTTTAGGATTTGCTTATCTTCTTCTTCGTAGGTTGCAGGTGGGCGACACCAAATCGAGGGGTCTACAGATGCAATTTCTGATATTTTTTTGGTGATATCCTCTCAAAACATCCTCTTTAACATATCTGAAAATTTTCAAGTCATTTGGACATGTTTTGATATATTTTTAATATATGCACTATTTTGCCCCTATGGGGATTGCATGTTTTCCACCATACACCCTTGCTATTTGACCCCTTTGGCTTCCTTGTGTGCAGGTGCAGGTTATTAGAATGCATTGGGAAGGAATATTAGACATCATAAATTGAAGATACAAGTAGCATCAGCATTGGCTCACCCACATCGATTGTGGGTATGAGGAAAAGCACTGGATGTGCACCATGATTCCTTGGAGGAATTGATCCTTAGGCACCCCAAACATTGTAACAATTGTATCACATTTTGATATCTCAAGGGTAATGTTGTGTAACCTTGGATCTGATCCACCCAATTAATAAATAAGACACTCATTTCATTTCATTCTTTATTGCTTGGTATTGCTTCATTTTCATATGCATGCTTCCGTTTGATGCTCATGTGCAATATGGGATAGATACACATAATTTTAATATTCATTAGGTGCACCACTTTTACCTACTTCATAAGGATGAGGAAAACATTAGCACTTATCTACTTCAGATAGATGAGGTTTTTAATGCCATGCAAGGACTTGGACTTAATGTTGAAGAATCATATGTTTGTGATAAGGTCTTAAGATCTCTTCCAAAAATATTTAGTGAAAACATTTTTGCTATAGAAGAAGAAAAATATGGTGATTATTTGACAAGATATATGTTACTTGGTATTCTTACAGTATTTGAGCTGAGAACAAAAGAGTAACCTAATCTTCGGAAGGAATCAACCTTCAAATCAATTAAGAAGACAAAGGGTAAGAAGTTAGAATCGAGCATTGAGTCATCCAGTGATGAAGAACCAAATTATGGTAGAAGGAATACAGATTAAAGAATATTTAAATATGCAAAATATGTTATATGTTTCAATTGTGGAAAGTATGGTCACTATGCAACTGATTGTCAAGAAGCTAAAAATAAAAATGATGAAGAAAAATAGGATCATAGGAATAGGGAATCAGAAAAATACAAGTACCAAAATAAAGGCAAGGATGGACACGGTAGACAAGGAAAGAAGTTATTTCGAAGACAAAATAGGAGCTACTATGTAGAAAAGGCAAGTAAGTAGTCAAGTGATAGTGATAATAGTTTTTCTAGATAATGATAAATATGAAGTCCTATTTCTGATTGAAGAAAAAGAAGAAGTCAAGAAAATGTCACCAATAATTCTCAAGTATTTTAGATGTGGTAATTTTGGACATCTTGAATATGGTTGTACAAGGTATGGTTTCAATTTCAGTGATTATGAAGATGAGGATGCACTTGAAGGACCAGAAGATAATATTCTAATGGCACTAGAAGAAGAAGAAGGTGGGCCTATAGAAGACAAGTCAAAAGAAAATGAATATGTAGACAAAGGCAAAAAAATAAAGGAAGAATTAGAAAAAGGAGGAGTTGATCTTGAGGGAGAGCTTATCTATGCCTTAAAACTTTAAAGAAGGTAAAAAGCAAAACTCTCAAATTGAGATTCAATTTCAAGAATGTGATAAAGAAATAGGAAAGCTTATATAGGATCTAAACAAGTCAATGGCTAAGACAAAGAAGTTCAAGGATTAGTTAGAAGCAAATATCATAGAATTTAAAAGGTTAGAACAAGAAGTAACTCTACTAAGGTAAGATTTAGAAAAATCCAAGGATAAACTACACAAGTTTGGAAAGAGTTCAAAGATTGTGGATAAGATGATCAAGGTACAAAGAAGGTCAACAAACAAAATAGGTCTTGGTTTTGAACAAGCTCAAAAGAAACAAGAAGAAGAATCAACCTCAAGTTTTGAAGAAGAAGAAACTTTAGAAGAAGACAATGTAAGAGAAAGTGAGACTTCTAAGGATGAGTTGGACAACAGAAATTTCAACAGGGAATGTAACAATGCACAAAGAAGAAATAGATGGAACAACAATCATAATAGGTTAAGAGAAACTAAGAGACCAATGAGGTCAAGACAAGGAAATTTCAATGGATGATGTTTCTCATGTCACGGATTTGGGCACATGGCTTCATAGTGCAGGACACATGAAAGACAAGAAAATTGGAATTAAAGAAATAGGCAGATTTTCCATGGGTATTGCTACTCATGTAATCAGTTTGGTCACAAGGCAATGAATTAAAGGGTTCATGAAAGAAAAGGATATGGCTTCACTAGGATAAATTCCAAGGCATGTGCTCCTCCAAGGAATAATAGCATTAAGTGTTATAAATGCAATAATGATGGACATACAACAAAGTGGTGTAGAGCAGATATTCCAGAATAGAGCATGAAGAGGAACAGGAATAGGAACAAGAATATGGACATGGACAGGATAAGGAATAGGAACAAAAACAAGAACAATCAAAGAAATCAAAAGGATCAGATGAGAAGGAAAGAGGATAAAGGTAAAGACCAGTGCTTGCTGGGAGTAGAAATAATCCCACCCCAAAATTAACCACCTTAAAAGGAGGTGGGGGAGGGGCTATGTTAAGAGACTAATTTTTAGCCTCAAGCCCCAAGGGTGACCCTTTTCCATTGATGTCAAAGGGGGAGGGATTTGGTTAAGGAGAGAGCATTGAGTCAAGGGGAGAAATGTCCTAGGGGGAGCAAAACAAGAAAAAGGTCAAGTGTTTGGTAAAAATAATTTGGGTTGCCATCAATGACAAAGGGAGATATTGTTGGACATTTTGAGTAGATAAGTTTTCATTGATCTCAAGAGTGAGTGGTCATTGATGTCAAGCTTTCAACACCAGTCAGTGGCAGTTCAGTGGGCAACATCAATTTCAGGTTCTCTAGTTTCAGTTGATCAAGACCCGGTTTCAGGAGATCAGATGTGGACCAAAGTGCAAAAGAAGATGCCCAAGTAAATAATATTATAATATTTTTAAAAAATAATAAAAGGTGGTTTTAAATTAATTAATATAATTTTTATTATAAATTAATTTATAATTTAATTTACTTAACCTAAGTTATGTAAATTAATTATTAATTAGTTTTAATATTAATTATAAAGTTAATTTATATTAATGTTTTAACCCAAATGTGGGTTATTAAAATCATAATTCGAATTACTAAAAGCATCGACATGGGAGAAAAATCAAATCATGTATAAAAAGAGGGATCCACCTGGCTTAGAACTTACCATACCTTCGTTCGAAAATTAATGTGAATTGCTTGCGACATGTGCTACAACGAAGTGGAGAGAGTAGTGGACTTTGAAGAAGTCAAAATGTGCATGAGGCATAAGGTGAAGGAAGTATTTTTTCCTTCACGTGGGGATTATAGCCCACACGGTGGGCTCCCAAGCGCTAAGGCACTTAGGCCTTCGGGAGACGGTGGATCGAATCACGTCGAAACCCCTTTTGGGGAAAGCAAGATATGCATTGGAATTTAGGCGCTGGAAATTTTGGAAGTGGTTGTTAAAAAATTAAAAATTAATTTTTACATTATATTTGGTTTATAAGGTTGTATGGGGAGTTATAAGGGTTATGCAAATCAAATTTTTTGACGTCATTTGCTTTAATGGTTGGAAAGAGTTGTAAGGTGTTTGTGAAGTGTTGGATATTATTTTAAGTTGGAGTTTATAAGGTGTATCAAAGAAATTATTTTTCATGTATGGTATGATGAGTGTTATTTTTAAAAGGAAGCAATAAGGCATAAATTAAGTTGTGATTATTTTGTGTCTAAGGAATATTTTTGAGAAATTTTTGAAGTGATATTGTTGTGTCTACACATTGGAATTGGAAATAAGGAAATTGTTATTGAGACAAGTTTTTCTAAAGGCACCTTTACATCTAACAAAAGGTGAATGTGAAGCATATTGAGTCTCTAACAATTCTCTATATGTTTCTAAAAGAGTGAGTGAAAGTGATTGAGCATTGAGGTGAATGTGAAGCATATTGAGTCTCTAACAATTCTCTATATTTTTCTAAAAGAGTGATTGAAAGTGATTGAGCCTTGTGATGAGTCTAAAGCAATATGAGTCTCTAAAAATTCTCTATATGTTTATAAGAGAGTGATTGAAAGTGATTGAGCATCATGATGAATGTGAAATATATTGATTCTCTAAAAATTCTCCTTGTGTTTCTATGAGATTGGACAATTTCTAGTGAGGACTTGTTGAGCATATTTGGACAAGTTCTAGAGAGGACTTGTGGACAGATTTGTGTGAGCTTTTGTGGAATCTTACAATACAAATTGAGAGTAGAGCTGGAAAAATTCTAGTGAGGACTTGTTGAGCATATTTGGATAAGTTCTATAGAGGACTTGTGGATAGATTAGTGTGAGCTTTTGTGGAAGCTTACAAGGTAGATTTGAGATAAGTCTTTGAGAAGACTTGAGAGCAAAGTTGATTGATTGATTTGTTCAAACATTGAGTTAAGGTTTGGGGTAGATCTAGTAGAGTTTATTTGTGATTAAGTCAAGCTTTGAGTTAATTCTTGAGGACAGATATTGAGGAAATATTTGTGCTAGACTAAAGGACTATGTTTAGTGTAGATCAGAGGATAAATTTGTGCTAGACCAAAGGACTGTGTTTAGTGTAGATTAGAGGACAAATATTGGGGATAAATTTGTGCTAGATCAAAGGAATGTGTTTAGTACAAATTCGAGGATAGAGTTTGGTGCAAATTTAAGGACATGTTTGTTCCAGAATAGAGACAGAGATTGAGAAAATTTGTGCTAGACTTAAGGACTGTGTTTAGTGCATATTTGAGATAGAGCTTTAAAGGTGATAGAGTATAGAAGATGACAGTCTCCAGTGGATAGAGATTCATTAGATAGGGTAGTGAGGATAGGTGTCTTCAGTGGATAGAGATGCATTGGCCAAAGCAGTGGGGGCAATAGTTCTTCTAGAATATCACAAGTCAGAGCTAAGGAGAAAATAGTTCTCCTATGGATAGAGATACACAAAATTTATTAGGGAATTGTAGTCTCCTTTGGACAAAGGTCCATAAACATTGTAATAAGGAAAATATTCCCAAGAGATTAATTGAGAAAATTTTAGTGAAATATTTTCTTCGTGGAGTAGTCCACATTGGGTGAACCATGTTAAATTGGTGTATCTATTGTGTGTGGTGATTTGAGCATTAATTTGATTACTGTTGTTGATATTTCTATCTTTACATTGCATAATATTGATTGGGAAAGAAAAGTAAAAAGTGGTCTTATACTATTCACCCCTCCTCTCAGTAGAAGCTTGTGTTCTTCACATGGACTTCATAGTAGGTTTACCCAAGACTAGGTACCAACATGATGCAATCCTTGTAATCATTGACAAATTGAATAAGGTCACATATTTAATACTAGGGAACACCATGGATGATGCTCAAGTAGTGGCTAATAGATTCACCAAGGAGATATTTCGACTCCATGGGTTTCCTGAAATGATAATTTTAGATAGATATTCCAAATTCACTTCTAAATTTTGGAAGGCCCTACATCATGTTGTAGGTACCAAATTGAATATAAGCTTTGCTTATTGTAGACACAGAAAATTGACCCAGTAAGGTGAGTAATTTTCCCTAGATCCTTTGTCTTCTTCTTGAAAAAGTAGGGTTATATTTGAGCTAATTTTACCCTTATAAATCCTATCCATTCCTCCTAAATCCTATACCATTGGATCAAGATCAAAAATATCTTGCCAACAGTATATGATATGACCTATTTTGACTCCATTTGACTCTCCAAAATGCATTAAAACTGCATTGGGGTCTAGCTGGTGTGATGTCTCACCCTATTTTTTATGGAGCATGATTTTATATTTTAGGGTTTTCTCTTAAGAAAACCCTAATTTTCAAAGTTGATATTTTTAGGTTAGGTTGTGCTTATTTTTTCCTACCTATTCTTGTTTCAAATCCACTATATAAGGAGGGTTTGAAATTCATTTCTTCCCATCAAGTTTTTATCAACCAAGTTTCTAACCAAGCAAGTTAAAGCAAGTTCATGTTAACAATTCTTGATTAAAGCTCTATTTTCTTGAGATATTCTTCTTCTTCTTCTACAAACAAGCTAGCTAACTCACAAGTGTGAAGTGTGATCTATTTGAAGCTTTGTTTTCTACTGCATTGGATTGTTGATTTATGTTGCTCACTTTGGTGGATTTATGTTGAAGCCCTATAGAGAGATTGACCACCTGGGAGATCTCAAACCTTTTTGTTTGCTTCCTCGCTATTTACCAGGTGATTTTTCTCTATTTCATGCATATTTTTATTTTCTATATCACACATTATTCATTTTGCTTCAATATAAGGTGGTTTGTCTCACTTCTACAAAATCGCACCCAGTCTTCTACGAGGTGCAATTTTGTTATCACACCTAGTCTTCTATGGGGTGCAATTTTTCTAGAGCTCAATATAGGGGTAATATGCTATCCCTATTTTCTCCATTGCATCATAGAATGCATCTAGAGCATAGTGGCATACTCTATTTTTGTAATTTCATCATTCTTCTTTGTCATATTGTATTATGTTTGTTTTTCTCCAAAGGTCAATATTCACTTTTAATTATCAAAGGTCAGCTAAAAGGACCTAGGAGGCTTGACTGCTACACCTCCGAGCAAACAATAGCCTAATCAGGTCCCCTAATGCTAATCACATTTTTAATTGTTTGTTAAGTTATCTTGCAAGAATAGGAATTGTTGATAGCATTGGATAAAAGGATAAAAGCAAGGATCAACCACTAGATAAGATAAGTGTTCCAATTAGTCTTTAGGATGCTTGTTGAGTGCTTTATATTTTTGTTGTAAACCCTAGATCTAGTTTTATATAAATACATTTAATTAATTTCTAGGAATTTGAAAGATAAACAACATATAGTGTGCACTTAGGGTTTAATTCTATTTGTGCATCTCTTCTTGAGCCCTTGCTTAAAGGTTGTATGTTTAAAACCCTAGGTTAGAAGAGCATTCAAAGGAAGAATCATTCTAAGGCTTAGCTCTTGTATTCCTACATTCTGTATTTCTACATTGTCCTTTATATTTTATATCATAGATCTAGAAAATCCAAATTTAGGTGTCTTGAAACTGAATACATCAAACATTCTTGAAAACCATAGGACTTGGAGTGAGGCCTAAAAATATTCTTGGTGAACTTTTCTCTCCTTTAGTGCCAAGTTTAAAGAACAACATATCCTCATGGTTCACTCCAAAGGATTCTCTCTTGTGGATCCAACTTTTGGGAACTATACACGGTAGGGTAGTTTTTCCCCTCTACACTTATGATCCTAAGACTAATAATCAAACTAAAAGGGTAAACCAAGAACTAGAAGATATGATTCACATGTACTGCATGAATCAAAAGTTTAAATAGGAATAGTATCCACATCTGGTACAATTTACCTATAATAATAAGCACCACTCTTCTTTGGATATGGCCCCGTTTGATGCCTTGTATGGAAAGTTATGTAGAACACCATTGTCATGGGACAATTTAGAGGATAAAGTGGTGATTAAACCAAAAATTTCAAATAAATGGAGAATCAACTTAAAACAATCAGACAAAGGCTTCAGGAAGCCATTGACCATAAAAAAGGCTATTCTGATATGAAGAGGACTCCAACGGAATTCCTAAGGGTCAAGCCAATAAAAAGTGCAATAAAATCCATAAAGTTATATCCTTGATTTGTGGGACCCTTTGAGATCACTGAGAATATCATTCCACTAGCTTACCAACCTGCCTTACCACCTAACTTGTCAAATATCCATGACACCTTCCACATATCCTTGCTTAGGAAATTTGTAGCTGATTTTGATCATGTATGGAATGTTTCCAAATTGTATATGGTAAACCCAAAGGCTATTGAAGTACTATCAATAAATATTCTAAAATTCCATTCTAAATATTTGAGGAAACAAGTTTTAGACCAATGTAAGGTCTAGTGGGACCATTATTCAGAAAGAAGTGCCACTTGGGAGAAAGTGGATGAAATGAAGAAACATTTTCATTTTTTGTTTGAAAATTTGTAATAACTTATTGTTTGAAAAATTGTAATACTTATTTTAGTTTTGTTTGAAGAATTTGTAATAAATTTTTATGATAGGAAATCCATGGGATTGGGTTTAGTCTAAGGAGGGTAGTATGTCATACCCCACCTTGGAAGGATATTTTTGACTGGTAGATTATTTATTTAGGGACTAATGGATGTTTTTTTTAAATGCCTAAATGATTTTTGCATTAACTATAATGATTTATCTCAAATAATAAGATATTGCTAATGTGTTGTCAATGTATAGCACCAAGTACATCCATGGGTGGTAGAGGTATACTCGACCACCAAGGATGGAGTATTTGAAAAGGGAAGTGATGATTCAAACAACCTAGTGTAACATGAATGGCTACCCTCATATAGGTATGCATTATCACTTAGGGATAATCATCAGCTAGCCAGCCACCTAGAGCTAAAGTTGGTAGCCTAGAAGCTATCATAAATTCTCTAGCTAAGACGAGTGACTAGGTTGATGGAAAGACTCCTACCTTGTTTGATGCATCTGATTGTTTGTTTGTTTTAAAATGTTAGCTGCATGTAGAAATATTTGGTTAAGGAGCTGCATAAAAAAAAAAGTTAATGGATATAGATGATCCATTACCCCAAATCTATTTGAATATGCCATACTAATAGTCGATATTAGTATAGGTATATAATTTAAAAATAATAAATGGATTTTATTAGTTAACTAAATAAGATGTTATTTTGAGCATTCAAATGCAATTTATTTAAGGAAAATATATGTGTATTATTTTAATTTATAAAGGAGAGAATTTAGAATGATTTCATTTCAAATAATAAAAGAGTTCTATTTTTCTTATATATACATTATTTGAATATGGGATAAAGTAGAAGAACCTAGGGGATTATGGTATCCCTTAGGGCCTTATGGATAGAATTAGTTTAGGTGACTAAAATGGTTGACTTGCACCACCTAGCTATTTAAAAATAAGACAACTATATACAAAGGGATTGGACTAATCTATCACAATGATATGATGAGTGGTCTATTTTCTATACACACCAATACCCACATAGATTGGTTTATGTGGAGTAAATATATGAACGTACCCTTCAATTGATTGAACGAGATAAGATAACCCTAACTAGGATGTATTTATACTTGGCATAATACACGTAGTATACCTGCATAGAGTGATGTGTGCATGGTATGGATATGGGTGTATCCTGAATTAGATGCTAGATAGAAGGTTGGTGTTGGGAAAAAGGATAGATAACTTGAATTTTAGGTTTAACTAGTTATCTTTGTTGTCTTATGTTAGAGTTTAGCGTTTCTTGTGCTAGTATTTAGAATTGTTTGTGTTTGTTTAAAAAAATATGCAACCCCGTAGTTATATTTTGGTTTGTTGCAATATTGTTCTTGGTTATCCTTGGTTGGATTCTTTGGGTATTATTAACATTAATGTTCAAAAGAATTTTAAGAAGTTATGGTATAAGAAAAAGATGATAACATTGTAGGATATTTCTCATCTCAAGGAGCAAGGATCTAAGGAAGACCAAGAAGTGGTTGTACAGAATCAAATTGAAGAACCTAAAACATAATCCAAGAAGGAAGTAGTAGCAACAAATTCCATGGAATAAGTAGTAGCACTAGAGTCCATGGAAATAACAGTAGTATATTCCAAGGAAACTTTGTTAGAAGAGCACAAGGAAAAACCAAATAGAGAGAACATGAAAGAACAATATGTAGAAGAATTTAAAATAGTGGAGCTAAATTTTGAGGAGTCAAGGAAGGTAAAACATCAAGTTAAGGTTGCAACATATCACCATCCACACCACCAAGAGTGGCAATAATCTTCGAGGCATAACTAAAGAAAACAATATTATGGTTCTACATGGAATCAAAATGACATTAAGTATGGTAGTGTTTTGCATAGAATGCATAGTGATCTTAGTTTTTAGAGTGGTACATCAAAATTAAGGAATAAGTGGACCATAATTCAAATTATCTAAATAAATTAGTAGAAGTGTGGAGCCAAAAAATCAAATTTGGATACTCAAGTGGTGAAATGGTATACAAACATAAAAACCACCAATCAATGTTTCACTTGGATGGATGGATGATCAAGATTGATGTCAGTTGCTAATATTGCCTAACAAATCATATTATCTTATTTCTTCATATATTTTGAGGATGAAACATTTGTAAGGAGTATGGAATGTTATGGTACCTAGGAATAGATATATGGGGATATGGTATTATATTGTATGAGGGTTGGCATGGACCACACATAACCCAAGGCTGATTATATTATCATATTATATTATATTAGTAGTTAACTCCCCAAATTAGAATTAAAAGACATATATATAAAGAAATGTTATTTGTCAGTGTAATCATCATAGATATAAATCATATGTAATCATCTTTGTTCACGAAGTGGTTTATGGGAATTTACCCTCTCTAAGTGATGCTCTCATATTAGGAGATCTCCTGGAATTATTCCTTAAGGAGTATTATTGGTGTTGCCTTAACTTAAGGCTATTATCTATCTTTGTCTCATTGTGTGGATTGTTATTACGAATAATTATTTATGGATAAATGATTTAATATTTCTGCATATTGGTGAATGAACTTTTCTTATGAGAATAAATTTTTGTAACAATAAAGGGCTTATACATATAATACAATACAAAAATTGGTCATGGGATAAAGTGAAGCTAAATCACCAAATATTTCAACATCCTCTCTTAAATTGAATGAGGTACATAGAGAGAAGTCTTTATTTGTCATCCCCCTTAAGTAGCTCTTGCATGCACACAAAAGGAAACTCATACATGAATTTGGTTAGGATATCCACTATCTACTCTATTGATGATATGAAAATAAGGTCAAGCATCACATGGACATAAATTCCTATCACATAATGAATCTAAATTTCAATTTTCTTGGTCCACTAATAGAATGTTACTTGTGAATAAGCTAGATGCTACTATTATTATCACATCAAAGAGTAATTTGATATGTCTAAAGAATGACCAACTACTCCGGAGTGATGGGAATCCATTGAAGGTGCTTAGTTACCTCATTAGGAACATAATATTCAACTTTTATGGAAGACTAAGGTATAGTAGACTATCATTTAGATCACCATAAAATAGGGTCAAAACCTATATAGAACACAAATCCTAAAGTGGAGCACTACTCAACTCAATCATCGACTCAATCCACATTTGAAAATAATGTTAGAATTAGAGATAAACCAACTAAATAATGAATACCCATATAATGAGTGCCTTTGATATTTTTTAGAATCCTCTTGGTTGCAATCTAGTGACTCTCTGAGGGGGGTTTTATGTACTTGAAGCAATAGATAACAACAAAGGCTATATTAGCTTACATATGAGTAAGGTAAATATGACCTCCCAAAAGAGATCAATATATAGTGGCATCCATCAATGGAGTATTAAAATCAACCCAAAGCTTTAGTTCTAAAGCAAAAGGAGTCCAAGTGGACTTAAAATCCTCCATACTAAACAATTTAAAAAGATACAATGCATACTTGGGCTATAAAATAATGATCCCATAATTTGTTTTATCAATTTTAATATTCCAAAAATAGTGTAGGAGTCCCAAATATATCATATCAAAGGAAGCATTAAGGTGTGTACTTCATATTTTAATCAAGCTGAAAGAGCTACCCGTAATGAGATCATCCACATAGAGAAAAATCACCAAGGTCTCCCTACCCTAATGTATAATTTAAACATCATGTTCATTATTACATCATTAACTAAGGAAGAAAATTTGGATTTTCTCATACCAAGCACAATAAGTCTACATAACTCAATACAAGGCCTAGTCAATCGATAAACCAAGGGAGTGGGACCCTCAAGATCAAAATTGGGTCATTGTTGATAAACTCAATCTCACATGTATGAAGGCACTCTTCACATCATAAGGTAACCAAAGGTAAATTCAAATATACACCCACCCAAGTAACAAAGGAGGTAATTCAATATTCTGCAATGGGGCCAAGGACCAACTCATGAAGCAATAGCCATATCAAAATATTGGACTCATAATGACATTGGTGCACCAAGCATGGGACTATCCAAATATTTCTAAGAGATGTGCAAAATATATTTCAAGGACCGACATGCTATCTACTACTAGGCATGAGGTGAAACATATATTTTTATGATAGATAATGAAATCTACAATAAAATGATGTGTAGAAGACAACCTAACCTACGAGGTAACTTGCAACCCCCAAGCATAGAAGAAATGTTTTAAAAAGTTTAACAACAATAAATAGAGAAATTTCTTAGCCACCTAATTAGAGAAGCTTCAAGATGCATAGGAATTTGAGTTATCCCCTCCAAATTAGGTAATTAAAAGATGTATAGATGGTCCTATCTAGCATTGTGATTATCCTTGGAGAAATGATAAATAATTTAGTTAGAGAGGAACATGTGATAATATTAAATATAGTAGAATATTATCAAATCCACTCCTAGATGTCTATTTTTTCTAAATACATTATTGGTTGTATAGATTAACAATTAAGAAATTTTCAAGAGACAAAGAAATTCAACTACACATTCTACATCATTTGATTGATATTGAATATGAAAAATAATTGGTTTCCAAAGTTGTAGTGCTAAAGTTACAACTAGGCTAGGTGGAGTCTGATGGGAAGCTATTTCTATTTTGTGATACAAATATGCCCTCTAAGACTAAGAACAAGATAATCCATATGACATGGTCTACAATCAAATAATGAAAGGGATAAAAGAGAAAATACCCAAGTCATAAGATGAATGTATAAGTCTCCTCAAGTCAAAGGAGTTACCAAAGGTGGGCTTCCATATTGGAAAACACAAGTTCTTTAAGGTATATGGTTTTTAAGTAATACCCTATTAATTACCTACATTCATAACCAATTACCCTTTCAAAATGGAATACATGAGGCAAGTAGACCACATTGACCATAATTTATTCAAAGGGTAGCAGAAGACCACTTTTTATAAGGCCAAGGAGGTAATAATAGTAGTCATCCCACTAACAAGAGGATGCAACATAGTCATTGATAAGATATTAGAGAGCAAGAGAGTGACACTGGTACAATATTTCTAGTGTTATGACCCTAAAGCAATGTTTTTGAGTGAGATGATGGTGCACAACATTAATATAGTTTTTTCATGAAAATTGGATAGGATAGAAAAAGAGGCCAACCTTGATGAAAATATAACTATTTCCAAACTAGGTGTTGTGCATGGCTATGAATATGAGTTGTAGTAATGACAGAGCAACCCCTCCATGGTTATCCTTCTATGCTAACATGAGACTAAGTATATATTTTGATCTAGATGTTAGGACTAATAATTTCATTATAACATCCTTATTGAATCAAGGTTATACAAAATAAAATATTTTAGTTTAGAGAAATATATGATATGATACAAATATTATGGGGAACTAAATACTATAAGAACAATTTAATGATGAGTTCTCCAATCCTAGTATAAAGGAAACAAAAATAAAATACCAAAAAGACCCCAAATAGATATTGATATGCAACCTTGTCCATATCACTCACAACTACCACTTCATCAATAATAACACTCATTAATAGTTCTATGAAGTAAATACTTTGTAGAAAATTCAACTCAAGTAGGTTAATTTTAAAGATGATGGAAACCTAGAACATAACAAGATCCTTCACATCTCAAGAATATATGAAGAAAGGATAGATAATCAAAGAAGATGCCACCTAGGTAATAACTTCACCATCCAAGGATGAAGTTATAATTTATTACTTCTAGGGGATAATAATATCTAAATTCATTCTCATTACTATAATTCTCTCTCATCCACTCCTCTTCTACTCTTATTCTCACCTATCCTTATCACACTTATTCGATTCCTATTTCAAAAATTCCTTCACTTCTCTTGCTATGCTTACTTCACCACATGTAAGTACAAACATATGATCACCTAGAGATATGATTTCCACAATAATTGGGAAAAAACAACCATACTCACCATCTCCATATTCATTCCACATGTCACCCCCACCAACATATGTTTTATTACCTTTGCCCACACCTATTGTCTAGTTGACAACAACCCATCCACTTGTTGAATATTCTACAAGTTCCACCATATCTATCCTTGTTTCACCATTTATAACTATTTTAATATAAGTCACCACCCATGTATCTCTATATATACCTCCACATTTCTTATCCCCTACCACCACCCAATTTTCACCTCTCTCCATGTCATGATATCTCACTTTTTCTCTAGGCATCTCATCCTAGCATTTTTTTAAAATAACAATGACATCATATTTGCAAACACCACCAAAGATGACTAAGTCTATCCAAACCACTGAAGATTAAAAAAACCTACTATAGAGGCCAAAAAAGAGTTCATTAGGCATGAAATAGAAGGACCTATGGAGAAATCTATCAATAATATCATTGGCCTAAATAAGACAACATATCACCACTCTTAAGGCCTTTGGTACCGAGGCATAAATACTCTTACATTCATAGCTAAAAAATGGTAGGAAGAAATTGATGGCATCAAAGGAAACCCCTCATATATCTGAGTAGGTCAACCAACATACCAACAAATTAAATTATTAGACTATATACACTAGATCTATAAAGGTCTAACCAATTTTAAATGGTACAACAAACAATACAATTACAACAATCAATCATTGTTAGATATTATTAAGAAGTTATTGAACATAGCAAGTAAAAATATAGGCCCTGGATAATGCACAAGTAGTGAAAAAATTAGAAAAAGATAAAAAATTTAGGTGAAATAGTTGTAGTAGGAGGTCAAAGTAGGAGGTGAAAGCACTAAAATGAGAAAATAGTGATCTAAAAAGGTAATTAGAAATAATTATGACTTAGAAAATAATATGGAAGACTAAAGGGTAATTGGAACAAGGTTGGGATAAACTAAAATAAGATTTTGAAAAGGAAAAGAATAATCTAAAGCTTCAACTAGATCAACTATAGGTAGTATTGCAGGACAAGGACAAAGATATTGATGAATTAAAAGGGTTAATAAAGAGTTGAAGAAGGCAGAAATTGTAAAGATGAGATTTAGTTACTGAGCAAATTATGTCCTTATGGGATAAGATATATGTTGAAGTCTCATGTACTAAAGCATACTTCAAATTCATTAGCCAATAAGAAACCCTCTTGAACTAAATTACCATAACAATTTAGCAAGTAGATTATAAATTGGATTCTACCACAAGATACAATAAACCACTTCAATAATTGTCTAAAATATCCATTAACAAGAGATCTTCAGTTAAGCAAATTAAGAACATACCAAACATACAAAGAAAACTATAGGAATGAAAGGCCACACAAAATACCCTAAAATTATCCATCAAAAAAATGAAAAATAAAATATAATAGCTAGTAAATATCATATTGACCAACATATTCTCATATCAAGGGCAACTCCTAATGTCAAAATAAGTGAATAAAATATTTGAGTGGGAGTAAGCTAAACTAGAAGATAGTGTTGCATCAAATAAGGTCATAGAACTAGAAATTCTACTAAATGAGCTAAAAAGCATAAAATATTAATGAGAAAGCCTTTTAAAGGGTCAATATGAGGAGTTGGGCTTAAAAAAATGCTAAGTGACCTAGAGCTACCATATAACATATATTAGCAAATGTTTTCAAGCCTGTTGTACCAATAGTAAGCCAAAGTGAACCATAATTTTGTAATTTTATGGTAGGTTGATTCCAATATTTAAAAACTATATGCTCAAGGATAAAAGCAAGACTTAAGATCTCTTTCTAGTTGAATGTAGTGCCCCAAGAAATCACTACAAATATAGTATCTTGACTAGCACATTTTAATTATTATAAGGAATTAGTTGAGAATAAAGTAAATAAATTTTGCATCCCAAAAAGCAAGATATAATTGACAAAAATTTGCAAATTTTGTAAAATTTTAGCTAAGTTATGAAAGTGCAATTGGTTATAAGCATACAATTTTTTCCAAAATGGCAAATGCAACTTACCAAATTGGCAAATTGTAACCTCCATACTTGCCAATCATAAATTGTAGCTCATAATAGGATAAGGTTAGCATGGAATTTTAGGAAAACATTTGGAAAGTGTCATATTTTCTTCGTATAAAACCAATTAAGGGGGAAAAGGTTTATAAGCATGTTTAGAAGAGATTTGGAGGTTTAGTTTAGTGGTGCATGATTTTGCGAGATATGCTCCTAAACTAGAAGTTTTGTTGGAGTAAAAAGTAATTGCCTTAGGTAAATCATAGATAAATTATTTATTGTAAATAGGATATATGGTCTCCATTGTAAGGACCTTTTAACCATTTATGAAATTTAGAGCTACATTTTATGAACATCGACTATACTTATGAAACTAATTTGGATAATAATAGAAATACTATGCATGAAATTTACTTATTGATAATGCCAATATCCTTTTGATTTAAAGAATGCATAGTGTTTGTGGCACTACCATTTTTTTTTATGCTAGTTATTTATTCTATTATTGCCCATATTTAATAGGTTGGATTACAATGATGTAATTTGACTCACTTTGAATTCATTGATTGATCAAACACTAATCCTGCTAAAATTGTGGTCATATTTGTTTTATTGCACTTACTTTACATCTTTTGCATCATTTTACTTTTGTGTACTTATATTAGCTTAGTTTAGAATGAATAGTGGGGAGTTGGCCTAAGTCTAGAGCTTGGATATGTAGACACCAAATCCTAGCCACTTGTCATCCATCCAGGTCTTCCCACCATTTTTACCCATTTATTTACATATATTTAGGTATATTTGTTTAATATATATTAAAATATTAATATTTAATATTATATTATATATATTTAATAAATGTATAAATATATATATATATATATATATATATATGTAAATTAATCCCAACTATCTATCTTGTTTTAATCCTAGCCATCCATCTGCCTTGATCCATGCCACATGCCTAGATTTAATCTCTACCCTTCACCATGTTTTAATACTGATCGTACAAATTGTGTCATCGAAACCCTAATGTGCCCTAGGTGAGATTATAAATAGGATCTATTTTGATGGCTCAACCCCTAAGTTTTTCATCCTAAGTCACCTGAGTTTTTGGAGTGCCCTAAGCAATCTGATAATTTCCTAAGTCCTTTGACTTGAGCTTCCTAAGGAGTTCATCCATCGTTGCCTTTTAATTTATATCCATCATCACATCCCTTGATCAAAGTAGATCTTCTTCTACAGACCTCGCCTCAATCCTTGAATACCCATATAATATTCTTGAGTACCTATGGGTGCTTTCTACCATTCTTGAGCACCTTCGAGTGCTTTCTGCCATCCTCGAGCACCCACAAGAATTTTCTACTACCATCGAGTGCCTATAGGTGTTTCGAACCAAATTTATACAACCCTACTAACCCTTGGGTGTTGCTAGGGCATCGTTGCACCATTTTCCTGCAATAGCTACTATAGACCGGAGAACAACAAGTGAACAAGGTAAATCCAACATTGATTTATTTTATTTCATGTATTTTCATATTCTACTCACTTTATTTATATTGCATAGCTAGGTTTTGTATTAATTCCTGAGGGTATCACACAATGGAGCTCTCATAGTTACTACCGACTTGTTTTCTATTTTTTGTGTGTCGATCTGGAGATACTACATCTACATTGTGCAACTGCTTAAGATGGAGTGGCCCAATATTGGATAGCATGAAGCCCACTCACCTCTGTTGGGATCAAAAGTGAGTTTGAAGACACCACCAACATTGTTCACTAGGGTTTTGGAGAACCCTAGTATTGTAATATTTTGTATCAAAAGAAATCAAATTCTTTATTGTAACATTGGAGATTTGAGGCTCCCTCCATATCAATAAAATTATCTCTTTTGTGCAATATTGTCTCTTGGTTTCATTTATCTATTATATTTGGTGTTTTGTTTTTGCATCTACAAATGGTGATCATAGTGGGATCCCCTAAGGGTTTCTCATTTTTATTTACTTTGTTGACTAACTTGTTTTCTATCTTATCTGGCAGAGTTTTCAGAAGCATAAATCAGACAATTTTGCTGCATTAGGGTTTCTAAAGGTTCACTAAAAGTTGTAGAAGGTGCATGAACAACTTGTGGTGCTCAAGGGACATCCAAAAATGCCTAGGGGTATTTCAAAAATGCCTAAGCAATTTTACAAAGAGTTAAAAAAAAAATGTAGGTTTTTTTGTAAGTTTACAATCAAACCCTAACCTCTTTGTTTTTATGTATTATGGCATTTTACATTTTTTTTAGATTTCTGGATTAAAAATAATATCACTAATAAATCTGGTAAAAACAACCATTCTAGTTTGCATTCTAGGCATTAGATTAGTCTTTGCATTCATTTACACATTCCCATTTTCCATTTAAATTTTCTTATTTTTTAGTGTATTACAATTGAAAAATATTACATTTTGGTTGCATGTGAATTATTAAATTGCATAAATTAGACTACATTGTAGGGTTAGAAACTCCTTTTGCTAATCTAAGTAGGAACATCATTAGTGTGTCAAAATTATTCCTGCATTGGGTGATTCTAGGCAGAGGAGTGAATGAACCCCCCATTATTTAGAGAGGGATTTAAGTGGTGTACTTCACATCCTTTGGATAAATTGATACTCTTAATGTTGGCTTCTGATTTAGACTAGTGAAATAAGTTATTTCTAATATTGTATGTGCACCATAAAAAAATAGAACCTTTAAAAGAAATTTTACACACTTCATGTTTCACGTTAAACAATAGTGGTTGGATTTCATCACCAATAACTACCTAAGATCTAGTGATAGTGGATTTCATATCCATCCACCAATCTCTATCCTATATGCCTTAGATTATCCCCAAGAAAACTTGTTGGATTTCATCACCAGAAAGAATCTCGTTTCCCCAACCTAGCCTTAGTCTTCACCCATTTCTAATTCAGATTAGCACATTGAAACACATGAAATCAAAATCTAAAAAAAATGAATTCACACTAAAATGAGATAATCAATGAATGAGGTAAGACACATGTGTTGAAAAAACTTAGCATTGATTGTTTATTTTGATTCTTGTGAAGTTTCAATTCTGCATTTCATTTTATTGCATAATTTGTATCTTGGTTTAGTAGCTTATGGTCTTAAAAATAAATCAAAATAAAGCATTAAACCAAAAAATACATCTATGGACTATTCATCTTCATTTCCTACCACTTCTGTGGTAAATCCCATGAGTGTGGTTTAGACAAATTGCACAAATTTGTTTGTGGATCCATCACACACTGTGCAGGCTAATGATATCCCGCATAGATACACCTCCACATATTTTTTGCAAACTGAATCATCCTCACCTATAATTGACCATAATATTACCCATATAGACATGGACCAAGTAGAAGCTTTCTACATATTTGCTAAACAATGTCTTACAACCCATCCATAATATCCTGAATCAAGATCCTTCTTTATAGTAGGAGCTTGTTCCTTCCTAGCCATCCAACTTCACCCAAGTGTACACTAACCATATTTTTGAGGTATTAGTTGCACCTTCATCCCATTTCTCCATTACCCAACCATCATGTACTCCTATAACATCATATATATCCACCTATATCAACCCCTGGTATGAAGCACATGTTACTGCTACTTCACAAGTGCCCATTTCCTCCCTTCAAGTTGTAATTACCATTATAACTTATCCCTCACCTACATCATATGTTCCATCTACATCCATGCCTTCGACTAATGATATGTAAATTTATGAAGCATGGGAGCATTTGAACAAATTACTTAAGAAGCGATAGAACTCTCAAAAATAAGTTCAGGTGAACCTTAAGCTTCAACCAATTTCCACTCAACCCACCTTAATTTCACAAAGTCCATCTTGGGTATCACAATATTTTGTGGTTTCCATTCCAACACCTCCATCCAACCATACTCATTCAATTCCTTAAGACCAACCCATCCATATTCCTCACACATCATCTCCTTTTCTTCATTCACAATCATTTCTTCACTAACCTCATCATCATCAATTTCACTCCATACCCCAAATCATCACATCTCTAACAACACACTCAATATCATCCATTCATCAATCCATCCACCACATACACTCAACAAGCAAACCAAGGCTTACAATTAGATTTTCAACACACTAAAATTTTACAATAAATTTTAACTTGACTCACTAACATTGAGTTATAGTTGAGTCATCAATTTCATCATCATTCATCTCAACAATCACATCAGTTGCAAAATCCAATTCCACAATCCACATCTTAGATTATGATACCTATACCATAAATTCAACATCTAACACAATTAGATAAATGCACCAAGCATCCTACAAAGCTCCATAGAAACTACATAGTATTTTTAGAATATTATTCAACCATTATTTGAAGTATTTATGAAGAACAAGAGATTGTAATTCCAAAAATCAAATCAAGTGATCTTAAAAAACCACATGGAAAAAATTATAAGAAGCACTTGTATTATCCTTATAATAAACAAGCAGGCCATGACATCAACCATTGTTATGCATTTAAAGACGTTGTCCAAGATATTATTGATCTGAAAGTATTTCCTACAAATGGTTTGTATAATCCATCTGATCAAGATAATGGTACCAACTCAATCATCAAGCATATTGGGGATTCTCAAGATATCGCATCCTCCTAGTCACTCACATCATCAATCATCAAGAAAATTGAGGATGCTTAAGGTATCACACCTTCCTCACAAAAAAAAAATCTCCAAAGGTACTTAATCCCTTTGGTCACATCTCAATTTCAAAAAAAAAAGCTCCAAAGGTACTTAATCCCTTTGGTCACATCTCAATTTAAAAAAAAAAAGCCCCAAATGTACTCAATCCCTTTGGTCAAATCTAAATTTTCAAAAAGCTCTAAAGGTACTTAATCCTTTGGTCACATATCAATTTCAAAAAGCCCCAAAGTCACTTAATCCCTTTGGTCACATCTCAATTTCAAAAAGCCCCAAAGGTACTTAATCCCTTTGGTCACATCTCAATTTCAAAAATCCCCAAAGGTACTTAATCCCTTTGGTCACATCTCAATTTCAAAAAGCTCCAAATGTACTTAAAACCTTTGGTCACATTTCAATTTCAAAAATCTCCAAATGTATCAAATCACCTTTGGTAATATTTCAATTTTAAAAGGCTCCAAATACACTTAACATATTTGGTCACATGTCAACTCAAAGTCATTTGCATCTATACATGTTGCTTACTGCTATCTAAGTTCACAAAGAGGCTAAGGGGAGTAAAAGAACCCAAGCCATCGAACATCATTCACTTGAAAGTGTTCCATGCTTACTGTGATTTATATATATACATGGATATTACATAAAAACAACATTGCATTTCACACATTTCATTTCACACATTTGCATTACACTCATTCCAGTTCACAAACTGCATTTCATACATTGCATTCACACATTCCATTTCATATTAGGGATCATTTATTCATTTTAGATAATAATTGGTCTAAATAAACTCATTTTGCCTTAATTAGGGGCACATTCACAACATCATCCACACCATTCCACCAAGTCAAATTATCATTTTCCTCCATATATCTACAATTCCTAGGTGTTTTCGATCACTCAACCACTCCTAGTGTTTTAAGAAAACCATAAATACATGTCAAGTTCTTTTTAGGACCATTACACATCTTCACTAAGAAAATATTGAGTTTTAGGAATTGACTCCAAAATATTATTGAACCAAACACAATTTCACATCTTAAAAACATATTGTGTCAAAGAGAGATAACACCATACTTGGTTTGAACCTCAAAGTGGAAAGGACATTCCTTGCTAGTCCCATAATGCAACATGGTCCACAAAAATAGTAGTTTTCACCACTATCACAGTTGCTTCCAAATTAAAAATATAGAGTAGTAAGGATAGGGTACAATTCTCATTACACTTATGTTGAGAATATGATTCCTCAAATCTCTATATATTCCATCACACACCACTGATCATTAGGTTGTAAGGATCATACTACATTTCCAGTTAGACGGTTAAGTAGTCATCCCAAAAACCTAAGAGATCAAATCCTTGGACTATGGAGTTAGCCTCCACCGGAGCTATAGACGCTTGAATGGCAGTGGAGTATGCTCATGCATGGTGACATGTATCTTTTAAAGAGACCTTTGACCACACATACAGATAAGCTAGCTTCTTGATCTCATCCATAACAATTCACACCCAATTTACTCAAGATGATTTAATGAACTCGCTTGCACACACATTGGTTCTTGATTTCCTCGAGTCATTACCATGCTCATGATTCAGTAAATGAATTCATTGCACACATATTTGGTCCTAGAGGGATTAGGTAGTTTAGTGAGTTTGTTTGATGCCACTAGTATGTATGAGTCTTTGTAAAACAGTCAGTTTTCCATATCAACATCCATATATTCTTCCATATCAACATCCATATCTTATTCCATATCAACATCCATATCTTCAACCATGTCAACATCCATGTCAATTCATGAGTATTTCACCCCACATATCACCAAATTTTGTGTCCCTGATTAAACAACAAACGCTAACATATGGTCAAGAAAAATCTAAAATATAAATGATCATTAGAGCATTAGTTCATTTACATCCATAAAACATTATCACATGCATTAATCATCCATATAAACATGCATCCACAAAAAGCATTCACACAAAAGCATAACATAAAAAGTATAAGCCATGTATATATATATATATATATATATATATATATATATATATATATATATATATATATATATATATATAATTCGTATATGCAAATATCACTATAAAGTTCAAACAACAACACAACTTGGGGGTGTTCAAGGTATCACACCTTCCCCCAATCAAGCAAACAACAACATAACTTGGGGATGTTCAAGGTATCACACATTCCCCCCAATCAAGCAAACAACAACATAACTTGGGGGTATTCAAGGTATCACACCTTCCCCACCAATTCAAATTATTCAATCACATCACATCATCAATAAATCAATTGCTAGGTTCGAAAGGTTGCATTCTTTTGTCAAAGTTTGCACCCTTTGCCTTGCATTCACATCATCTGAATCCATTGCTAGGTTCAAAATATTGCATTTTTTGTCAAAGATTGTGTCCTTTGACTTGCAATCACATCATCCAAATTCATTACAATTTTTCTCATCATTACATTTATCAAATCCCTTGGCACTTTTCAAGTCAATCTCGTACCTAGTGGTTTATCCTAGTCACCTGGCGGTTGTAGTGATTGATTATCCATGCAACCCGGTAGGATGGACAAATCACCATAAGGACACTTGAATTATCAAAAACCTCTTCATATGTTAGGGCAAAAATAGACACATTCATTGCAATATTTCCATATCAAAAACCCCTTCACCTATTAGGACAAAAATAGACACATTCATTACAATTTTCCATATAAAAAACTCCTCCATTTGTTAGGGCAAAAATAGAAACATCCATTGCATTTTTCCATATCAAAAACCCTTTCATCTATTAGGGCAAAAACAAACACATTCATTGCAATTTTTCCATATAACAAACCCTTCATCTGTTGGGGCAAAGAACAAACACAATCATTACATTTTTCATAGTCATTTAATTTTTCCATTATCAAAAAACCCTTCATCTATTGGGGCAAAGAACAGACACAAGTACAAGTGAGCATTGTATTTAGTGATTTATCGTAGTCACCTGGTTGTTGCAGCAATTGGTTATCCATGCAATTCGGTAGGATGGATAGATCACCATAAGGACACTTACATTATCACAATCCCCTTTTATGTTAGGGCAAAAACAAAAGCATTCATCTATGTTTCTATAAAATCCCTTCATCTGTTGGGGCAAAAGCAGACTCAATAACTTACATCTATATATTAAAACATGTATCTTACCTCCACAAAATCACTCCACATTGCATCCATCAATACATTTCTCATCATCACATTTTCATGTCATCATCAAATCCATCAACAATTGCATTTACATTCAATATTTGCCAAGTTCATATACAATTTCATGTAAACCTCGTACCTAATGGTTTATTCTATCTACTTGAAGATTGCAGCGATTGACATCCATGCAATTTGGTAAGATGAATAAATCACCATAAGGATACTTGGACATCTTCATCATCCTAAATTTTATTGTTAAAAAAAAAATCATTTTTGGTACCTTATCTTTAGAGCGAGACTATGCCAAGACTAATTTTCTCAAAAGTTGTCATTGATGGCCTTGTTCATGGGGCTTGAAACACGAACAAAATCATAAATTTTCATCATCTCCTTTGCAATTACATCAATATTCAAGGATGTAGTATGGGTATAATTATTGAGCAACAATTTATGGATTCCATGTAGGAATTTCTGTAATCATGAGTGGCCTCAAGGATAGACTACTTTTCTTTTATTTTTGCATTTGCATACTTGCATTTCAATGACGCCATACAACATTTTGTTCAACAACATTGAATCACCTCAAATTTGGGGTAACCACATTTGGTTTTAACTTTCCCACAATGGGATACATATTACATGATCATGGCATCTACACTTAGTAAAAACCCCTTTCTCTGTTAGGGAGAAAACATAATCAATCAATTGCATATTTCAACAAAACCCTTTTTCAACCATTGGGGAAAAAATTAAATCATTTTTCATATCATTCACAATTACACCTTGCATCCATACAATCATTTGCACTCATTTTTCAATTGGCTCATGAGATTCATCCGCAAACTCATTCACCAATTAAGGGGGTAAGCTACGTACTCAAAATTCTTTTTTATCCAAGCTCATGGCCACATATCAACAAAGCTACCTTGCCATCAAGCCAAAAATAGGTGTCTCATATTTTTGCACCGCATTGTGTTTCACGCAACACGATACAAAATAGGCATCTGTAGACACCAAATCCTAGCCACTTGTCATCCATCCATGTCTTCCCACTATTTTTACCCATTTATTTACATATATTTAGGTATATTTTTTAATATATATTAAAATATTAATATTTAATATTATTAAAATATTTTTAAAATATTACGGAGGGTTGGGCTCTGCAGGGCTCTAATCCACTTCCTTGCATCCCTTCCCTGCATCCCTATCCCAGATCCCTGATCCTATCCCAGTTTCCTTGGCACCTCCTTTTCCCATCCTCCATGGTTGGTAGGTGTTGCAGACGATTTCCTTGGATGGGGAAATCACAGTTCCATTGTTCTGCCCCTTTCCTTACCCTATGGTGGGAAGATCTTTGTTCCATCATTCTGACCCATTGTTCTGCCCTTTTCCTTTGGTGTATGGATTTTGGGATGGTTTCAGGTTCTTCCCTGGGACTTTCCCTGGGTATTTTGGATTTTCAAGATTTTTTCCTTGAATTATCCTATTTCTCTCAGGTTGTTTCTAGAAGTCTTCTTGATGTTTTCTCTTGGAGGATCTTCAGTGTGGAATGTTGGGTCTGAGGATTGTTGGCTTCATGAGCAATTTTGCACAACATCCTTTTGGTTTGAGGAGGACCATGCACTTTCTATTGTGACTCTACTCTTTGGGATCGAGGAGGACCAACGGGATTTTAGTTCCTTTCGTGGTTATGGGAGGGCCTCTATTTTTCTTGCTATTGTTTCCCTATAGGACTTCCTCATCTGTGTCCTTGAAGCTATTTGTTGGTGGTGTTGAAGGCTATCTGGGATGCCTAGATGCTTCCTTTCATTTGGGATCTATTGTCTGCAATCGAGCTTCCTTGTGACTCCTTCCTTTTGGGTTCCTGTGGAACTTTCCTACCTTTTTCCTTCATATTGTAGTTATGCTATTGCTTCCTCTTCTGGGCTGATGTTTTTGAAGGTTTTATTGTTTTTGCTTGAGGAATCCATGTCCTGGGGAGTTACTCTTGTTTTTTTTCCACTGCTACACCATCCTTCAGGCTATTATTCCATTTCATGAGGATTTCATGGCCTGTGGAATTCCTCTTTATCCTACTTCATCTTTCAGGCTTTCAGGGAGTGGTTTTTTCCAGTTTTCGTAATCCTTCACCATCCCTATGTGATTCTCATCCCTATTTTGGTGGGATTCATAGTTTTTCTGATATTTTTCTCCACCTATTTTTTTAGGGTGGATTTTTAGTTTCATTATGGTTTTCCCTTAGGTGGGAAGTAGTTTTATCTCAGGTCCTAGTTTCCCAAGGATGGTTTCTGGTTTTCCTAGCCTTGGGAGGATTCAAATTTTAAATTTTGGTGCTTGTCCTTTTCCTGCTTGTGGGAATTTTCAAATGGTTTTTTGGTAGATTGGGTGGTTTGGCACTTTTCCCCGTCCTTGGAAAGCTTCAAATTTCTTGTGGGGCACCTAAAGTTTCAAATTTTCTTTTTTTGGTGGGCTGTCTTTTCCTGCACAATTTTCCTCTATAGGTTTCCTCGCTTCCATCCTGATCTTGCTTCCTTTGCACCATCCTTTGTGTTTTACTGAATCGGATCCTCTGGCACTTTCCTACTTTTGTTCCTTTTGGTTTTCCTCAAGTTTGTCCTGTTGTCCTTCCTTGGATGTCTTCCTTTTGATGTAATCAAGATTCAATGTAATCAGGTTTTGGGATCCTTGATAAAAACCCACTTTTAATTTAACCTACCAATTTTTTTTTTTATTAAAATATTACTATTTAATATTATATTATATATATTTAATAAATGTATATATATGTAAATTAATCCTAGCCATTCATCCTATTTTAATTTCAGCCATCCATCCGCCTTGATCCATGCCACATACCCAGATTTAATCTCTACCCTCCTTCATATTTTAATCTTGACCACACAAATTGTGTCGTCGAAACCCTAATATGCCCTAGGTGAGATTATAAGTAGGAGCCATTTTGATGGCTCAAACCCTAAGTTTTTTATCCTAATTCACCTAAGTATTTAGATTACCCTAAGCAATCTAAGAATTTCCTAAGTCCTTTGCCTTGAGATTCCTAAGGAGTTCATCCATTGTTGCCCTTGCCTTCACATCTACCATTGCATCTATTGTTGCATCCCTTGCACAAAGTAGATATACTTGTACAAATATTGCCTCACTCTCTGAATGCTTTACTACTATTCCCGAGCACCTTTGGGTGCTTTTCGCCATTCTTGAGCACCTTCGGGTGCTTTGTGCCCATGGGTATTTTTTTCTACCACTGAGCACCCATGGGCATTTCAAACTAGAGTTATACAACCCTACTAACCCTCGGGTGTTTCTAGGCCATCACCACACCATTTTCTTGTAACAACTACTATAGACCAGAGAACAACAAGTGAACAAGGTGAATCTAGAATTTATTTATTTCATTTCATGTATTTTCATGTTCTGCCCACTTTCTTTATATTGCATAGCTAGGTTTTATATTAATTCCTGAAGGTCTCACACTATAGAGTCCTCATAGTTGTTATTGACTTGTTTGTTATCTTTTGTGTGTAGATCTGGAGATACTACACCTACATTGTGTAGTTGCTTAAGCTGGAGTGGCCCAGTATTGGATAGCACGAAGCCCACTCACCTCTATTGGGATCAAAAGCAAGTTTGAAGACACCACCAAAACTGTTCACTAGGGTTTCAAAGAACCCTAGTATTGTAATATTTTGTATCAAAAGAAATCAAATTATTTATTATAACATTGGATATTTGAGGCTCCCCCCATATCAATAAAATTATCTCTTTTGTGCAATATTGTCTCTTGGTTTCATTTATCTATTATATTTGGTGTTTCATTTTTGCATCTACAAGAGATAACACAATTTATTTTCTTCTAATTGTTGAAATGAGATCATGGGTATAAATCTAATGAGATGATTTCCACATCCAATAGTTACCTTGGCTAAGTCCATGGGATGGTTCATAGAATCCATTATTCAAAATAGAATATTTTGGAGAGCTTTAATGACATAATCCATTCATACCAACCTTGAACAAAAATAAAATATCTATGAATATCATGTAAAGAACTCCAACAAACTCTATCATATGCTTTGTTCATATCTAATTCTATAGAATACCTATATGTTTCATGGAATGAAGAGAATGGATGTCCTTTTATGCATGATTACACAATCAATAATGTGTTTACCATATACAAAACCACCTTGTTCCTTTAAGATAACACAATCTAGAATGCTTTTCAATCTCTTTGTCATAATTTTTAAATGATCTTATAAATCATATTGCAAAGGCTTATTGGATAAAATTGATCAAAATATTTGTTTCACATTTATTGAAAAAGAACACAATAAAGGTGGCATTAATTTCACTTATTATAACCTTCTTCTTTTTTTGGATTTTTCATCCATAATCAACATACTACACTTCAACAAAATTCAAAAATTTTAAAAGAAAAATGCAAGAAATCCTTTGGAGCCAAGTCCCTAGTTAGGATGAAAAGATAAAATTCCCTCCTATAGATTCTCCATAGAGATCTTCTCCTTATTAATTTTGTCCCTATGTGATAATTGATGGAATATTCGATAAAAGTTTATATTGAGCCTCAACTTGCACAACATATGATAATATCATTGATATAATTAATTAATTCCTTAAGAATATATGTTCTTCCTTAATTTTTCTTCCGTCTAGGGTTGAATTTTTTTTTTACGCAATAATAAGATAAATTTGTTTGGGCTACATCATAAAAACATTTTGTATTTCTATTCCCTTCCTTAATCCATATTTACCTAGATATTTTTTCAACACATAATGATAATAAAAAAGTAATTATTTTCTTGCATATAAGTATCCTAGTTCATTACATTGATTTATACTATATCTTGTAAATTGTTGATCTTGGGATCAATTTTCTTCTTTTCTTTAAATATGTTAGAAAAAGTTTTAGAATTCTAACTACTCATTTTTCTCTTTAGATATTTCATATTTTGAACAAACCTATATATAGATAATCCTTCAAACATTACTTCAACTTACTTAACATAACCATCTAGAAGAAACCAAGGTCTTGGAGCCATATTGATTGAAATCAAAATGACCTTGGATGACCATTATTGAGTAAATCACATATTAAGATTATGGGTTTGTGATATTTTTTTGATAAGGTTGGAAGAAGGGGTTTTTGAAAGGATCCCAACCCTTTTACATATTCAAAACATACAAATATGCCTCGTGAAAATTCTAAAATGAGATAAAACTTAAGTCAAATTTAGAACATATGCATTAGCCTCTTATGAAATCCAAAATATAACAACATAGTCTAGGATAGACTATGGACAACATTCCAATCACTAGAACCACCCAACTAAAAATAGGGCATAGACAAAGAATTGAAGAACCAAATAAAACCCTCCTTTTTATCAACCTAGAATCAGACCATGCCTTCATATTGAGTGTTTTCTTTTCTGCATACATGCCATCACTGCATTTTGTTCCTCCTTTTGGGGCATTTAGGCCCCTTATATTCCATGATATGACCTTCATTTCTTAGATCTAGCAAGATGTTTCTTCTTGCTTAGATTAAGAGTCATTTGGATTCCATTTGCCACATCTACACTTGTTTCTCTTTGCAAAATATCCTTATTTCAAGTTCTACCAGGCTTTGATTCATTACCTCTATCAATCCCATTCTTTTTAATATTCCTCATTCTAGAAATAGCATGAATTTTGTTCCCTTTTCTTGAAATATTTATCTAACTAGATTCATGATGTTCTAAGTTTTCCATTTCATATTTATTTATTTCAGGTGTTTGAAGATCCTTAATCACAATATCACTTTCACTAGTTTTTCTATCCTCATTTTCCAGAGTTTTAACATCTTCATTTTCAATTTTTTTTACAAATTCAAAAGGATTCATGGTAGGAATTTCACCTTTTGATAAAAATGAACTTAAAAAAAATGGATATACCTTAAAATGTTCATCCACAATCTCCCCTTATTCAATTGCAACTATAGTCAAGCTATTCTCCTTATGATTTAGATTTACATGTTTCTCTTTACCCAAATAACACCTTTACAAGATTTATTTCTTCCTTAAATCATCTATGTTTTTCTTTTGCTAGATCTATTTTGCAAAAACTTTCCATATGTCCAAATTTGAAGCAAACTTTACATTTGATAGGCATGTTCTCATATTCAATCACTTGCAACCATTTTCTAAATTTTGAAATAAGTTCACATGAATGTGGTAGATCTATCTCTAAATTGATATTAACACAAAATCTAGCATAGAGTAATCGAGATCTCACAATAATGGCTAGATCAATTGCAATAATTTGACCAAATTATTTTTAAATTCCTTCAAATATTTCTTCCTTCCACAAATGTAAGGGAGCCCTGGTAATCAAACCCAAACTGGGGTTTGCGTAATATTATTTTGTTTATTAGTTCAAATATTTGATTAAAAATAGGTTTTAACAGGTACCCAAAACTTGATTATACCAAAGAATAGAAAGCTGAAACCAACCGCATAAACCAGAGAGACAAGGATAGGGAATGCAATCCCACAAAACTAGAAACACCACAAAGGATGCCCTTAAAAAGCAAAAAATAATAAACTAAGGGTGACATAGAGGATACCCTTGAACAACAAAAAGAAGCTAAGGTGACACAAAGTATACCCTTTAGAAAAAACCTCAGAAAGAAAGGAAGCCCTAAGCTTTGTCTTTGGGTTATGCATCAACTTCTTAAAGCTCATAATTTGACTCGTCCATATCGGCATCTTTATCTTCATATTTATTGTTCTCAAAAGAATCAGCAACCTTGATGTCCTCCTTGATAGTAGAGACATTGCCACCATCCTCAAAAAAGGATTTCTTGAAGAAGAGTAGGTTCAGAGTGTTGCGGAGATCAACCATCTAGGACATGCAATTGGAAATATAGTTGATAATAAATTGTTGTAGACACTGATCAAGGAAATCCTTATCATCATCCTTGAAGTTGATGATTAAGGATTTCTTTTTTGTACTAATTTTTGCAAGCGTGCGAAGGATTGAACACACTTCGACTTGGGGGATTCACTTTTAAATATTTTCCTCAACTTACAAACAGTCTCAACCACCATATTATTTTTTGTAGATAGGGTAGGAGAGCTAGAGGACAGAGGAGTGGATTGGGAAATACTAGGTTGGATAAGGCTAGGTTTAACTTTAGGAGTGGGTGGAAGGATAACACCCTGAGGGTAGTGAATCAACCAGAGGCTATATAGAACCTTGAATAGGCCCTGATGGGAAGGCAACTGATTATTATTTTTCTTATGAATGTGCTCTAAAGTGTAGCTAATGGAATTGAAGAGGAATTGGAGAATGTTCACCAGGTTGACATCACAAAAATAATTAAATAAAGCAAAGTGAAAACTACATAAAACCTTATCAGGGTCATCCATAGTAACAAACTCCATGATGGGTTTCATGACACTGTTCCAAGGAGAGGGGAGATCTTCATGATGCATGCCCATCCAAGCCTTTTTGCAAAGGTCCTTGTATTTGATTTCTTTGAGTTTAGATTCCCAATTGTGTTTTTCATGGTGAATTGACCTCCCTTTCACCTGCTACCCTGTAAGCTCGACCAGAGTCTTGATGTCAACTTTTAAGGTCCTGTCGTGGATCGTCACCCTTCCATTATCCCAAGTTCCTAGAAAAGAAGAGGCAATTTTAGGATCCTCATTTTTGAAAATCTTAAAGAAATGGAGGAAGCCCCTAGCAGTGAGGATAACTTCATCAATGGAATCCATGACAATGAAGGATGACTCAATGAAACTTATGTTGGCAAAACAACAGAGGTTCTAAGAATGAATTTGGAAAGGACAATGCTAGAGGTTAAAGGGATAAGGAATGCTATAAAAATAAGCATCCTTGGGTCCAATTTTAGAAGCAATGAGATCTCCATATCATATGGGGTGCCAAGTGAATTGGAGAAAGGTGATTCTACACAATTTGAGGTGATCGTGATAGACCTCACTTGAACCATATTGGATATGGAGCATGTGAATGGCCAATCCAACCTCCCACATGATGAAAAAAGTGTATTGGATGATGGAATAAATGGTGAAGGCACAAAAGAATATGAAGACATGGTTGGAATATTGAGGGTGTGGGAAAGGGGAGCAAGGGATATGGATGGTTTGGTGGTAACGGGGTGAAATGAAATGATGGTATTGGAGAAGAGGTGGGAGCGAATGACAAGAAAATGAATGCCAACATGGCAAGGGTGGATGGTGAGGTTATGGAGAGAGAATTAATGTTGAAAATACCAGTAAAATAGATTAATCCATGTAATGAGGTTACATGGGAATCAATGGAAATATAAACATAATCAACAAGCATTTGATCCATCTGTGGAAAATTTGTCTTACTCCACATTGGAATTTATCTCATTTGTGGATATTCTATCTTGATCCATGATAGTAGTTAGTTCTTGAGGAAGGACACTTGTCCAAGTCACCAAGATTGTGGAGTGGACACCAATGTTTGTAAGCTTATCAACAAGTTTATTGCTTTCCCTAAAAGCATGTTGAAAAATAATCTCTTGAAATGTTTGACTTAAAGACCTGGCTTCATCAATACAGTACCTAATCCTCCATGAGGGATTTTTAAAATTCTTTATATAGTTGATAGTAGTTAGAGAATCCCATTCAACCATGAGTCTATCTAAAAATTCTTTTACCAGAACAATACCTCTCCACAAGGCTCTAGCTTCAGCAACATGATTCGTCTGAGTTCTAAAAAATTCTGCAAAGGCAAGGATGACTCTTCCATTGCTATCTCTAAGGATACCCCCAGATCCAACTAGTCTAGGATTGCCCTTGGTAGCACCATTGAAGTTTAACTTGAGCCAACCTGAAGAAGGGGGAATCCACTTGGATTGAACCCTTAGGTTAGGGGGAGAATTTGGGTGATTGTACACAATGGGAAGATTGAGAGAGAGGCCCAAGGAAGTCTTGAACTAAGAGGTGGTATGGGATGAAAGAGGATAGAGGGAAGCATTCTCTATAGCAAAGGAAAGGATTTTTTTCATAACACAGTCTGGACTCAACATCTTATTAGAGAAAACTCTATGATTTCTTTCCATCTAGACTTGCCATAGAAAATGGTGACGACAGACTTGCCATAGGAACTTAAGGTGGGGATTGCAAAAAGGATTTAACCATTAGGCAAAGAGATCAGAAATAGAGCAAGGTTTGGCCAAAATGATGATGAAGAAATTGAATAACTTGTTTGAGGATAGATGAGGAGTAGGAACATGAAAGAAAAATGTGATGAGGGGATTCCCAATCTGACAAGGATAGAAAACATCTGTTAGGAATGGCCATGCCTCTTTTAATAAGGTTGTCTATGGTAAGAATTTTTTCTTAAATGGCCACCCAAGAAAAAATGACTATTTTAGGAATGAGGAATCTAGGCTAGATAAGACTGAAAGGAAGTAAGGGCTCTTCATGGGCCAGTAGCAACTTGTAAGCATAATTCATAGAGAAATCCTTGCTTTTAGTGAAATTCCTAGAATATATGATCTCTAGGACTCCCAGAAGGGATGAAAATGGAGATTAGAAGTAATTGTAGATATTTAGATTCCTCATGATGGAATGTACTTTAGATGTTTTTCCATATTTTCTTATTATTCTAAATACTTATGAAATTGGACACTTTTTGACCAAAAGGGTTGTTAGTGTAGTATTTCAAGACTGCTTGCATAATATTCTAATGATAGGGATTGAATTCCATAAAACCAAGGGCCATTATACATAATTCAAATCATGTCCTCCTCATAATTCAATTTTACAAAAAATAATATCTTTGTAAGAGCAACAATTTCCATAAACCCTAGCAGTTTCTATTTTTCATAGGCCTATTTTTGGATTGAATCCAGATCTGGTATGGTTCCCATAAATTTTACTACTAAAAAAATATTACCTTAAGCCACTTCTAAATTTGTAAGTTCATATGTAATGATTAATTTCCATTTTTCCATTGATAAATTGAAATATTTCTCTAGCATGTTCATCTTTCCTTTGACTGCATTCAACCAGGGTTTTGTTCCAAAATTGAAAATATGCTCAAGAAATATTTTTCCCTCAAAATATTTCTCACCAAAAAAGGATCCAACCTCTTGCTTCCTTGAGTCACCCTCACCATTAATGGTCATGGTGTTTTTGGATTTATGCCAACCAAAACTAAGGCATAGTTAATGGATCTTTGAAACCCTACCACAAAATAATATCCTACCATTGATATTGTAGTTGTTGCATCCCTTAATAGGAACCCTACCATAGAATAATATCCTACCATCGAGACTATAGCCGCTACACCCCTCAACAAGAACCCTACTATAGAATAGAATCCTATTGCCAAGATTAAAGTTGCTACACCCCTCAATAGGAACCCTACCATAGAATAATATCTTACCACCAAGATCGTACCTACATAGAATAGTATCCTACCAATGAGACTATAACAAATGAATCCCTCAATGGTAACCCTACCATAGAGCAGTATCCTACTATCAAGACTATAGCCACTGCACCCCTCAAAAAGAACCCTACCATAGAATAGTATCCCATTGTTGATACAAAAAATCAAAACCTTTGTGTTATAAAGAAAACCCACTACTTCAACCTTGGGGTATTTTACTAGTACCATTTGAGTATACCCCTAAGGCCTACATAGTGTATTTTTTATGTGTATAGAAAGACAACATAGGGGATGGTTCAAACATTAGATATCCCATTCATCTTGGGGCCATGTCCTGAAAACCAACTGCGCTACTCATAATAAAATGTTTAAATAGCTTGTATACTCTATTTGTAACCATGTATTTGATAACAAAAATATATTTAATATTTATATTATATGAATTTCCCTATCCATTTATTATATAATGTATATTAAGAGCTTGAAGGAATGACATTCAATAGATTGTTCAAATTGGTAAATAAAGAAGAATACTATATTGGATTAGACCATATAGGAGTACAACCTTTTTTTCTAAAGGAGAAATCATGTTAGAAAAATATTACATCATGTTATGTTAGTTAATTCATGGTGGCTTACACCCATATAGATGGTGCTAGAAGCATAAATACACATTTGATTAATGAAAAATTATGAAGCATTATATTTTAATTTATACTATGGTGTTATAATATGACAATAAGATCATTTTGTTGGGATAAGAGACAAGTGAAGACCCGTTTTCTATAATTCATTACAAATATTATTGTAGATTTTTATGAAGAAAATGTGAAGATTGGAAAGTGATGATATTAAGAGGACAACAAGTTTATTTTAAAGAGAAAAGTGTGCATTATAAGATATTTTCAAAGGCATAATTTCAAAGGCATGAAGATACAGGAGTTGTTGGTCAATAACCATACATTAAGGTAGAAGATGTTTGAGGTTAGTAAATTCTAAGATGTTATTTGTTGTAGCAAGTCTTTTCATTCTAATGCAAGGTTATCTAAATATTATCAATGTTAATTTATCATCAAGCAAGAGCCACTATGTCATGTCAATAGGAGATGCTGACATTAAGAGTTGATAAGGAAGAAACAAACCAAACCATTTAACAAAGTTTGAGTTGGTTACCAACATGAAGTCTTGTCAACATCAAAGGGCCAACAAGAGGGATCATCAAGATTCATTGGCATTGCACATTATCAAGTAGAGAAAAAAGCTATCTATAAAAGTTTAATATCAAGTTTTGAAGTAAAGTGATGAAAAGAGGGTAGGTTACTTATGAAGTTTCTTTATGTAATTAGATCGTCTAATAGAGAAGCAATCCCAAATATTTAAGAGAAAAGTTTTTGGAGACCAAGGTGAAGTTGCATTGTGCATAGGAGATTATAATATATTTGTGCATGTGTAATGACATTTCTATACATAAGGATATAGCCACCATGAGCATGTGAAGGAAGCATTATAAAATGATTTGCTGATGCATTAAACTTCATGAGATATTTGAGGCCATCAAATAATAGATGTTGCAAGAGTAGAACAACATTACAGGTGTGAGATGTATTGTTGATACATTATTACAACATAGGCTAGTGAGAAATGTTTTTTAATCCAACATGAACTTTGAATGGAATCCACCATTATCTAAAATGTTTTGTAAAGTTATTTGAAGGTATTGGAAGTGCAAAAGAATAAATAAGTGGTACAAAATAGTTTAGGGTGCATGTACATCACTAAAAAAAAGTAAAATAGGAATTATAAAATGGTTGAGATGTGTGATAACAAGGTTGAATATGTTGTAAGAGGATTATGAAATATTTTCATGGCCAACATTTATCGTAATAGTGATAAACCCCAAAACATAAGTGGTAAATACTAAAGAAAAATAAAAATATAAGTCATTAGATCACAAAAGTGATTGTGTAGATTATCATAGTGTTTGTATTTTTCATCATGCAATCGATTGGTTAGTTGAAAGGAGAATTTAATTCACAAATTATAAACATCATTTTATTGTTTGGAGGGAAACACAATTTTCTTAAAAAAGAAACAATTGTATTATCCCACATGCATGAGGCAAGGAAAAAATAAATAATTTATATATTATAGTATTCATTTACTGTAATAAATTTTACTTTATGATTTTTTTTTATTGAAAATTAAGAACTTGAAACTTATATCATTTTAATATATGACATGATATTTTTTTGCGAGTATAGGCATATATATTCATAAAAAATCTCTCTTTGAGCCTAGTATAACAAAAATAAATTTACCAAGTGTATGAGAAGTATGTCAACAATTTAAAAGCCAAATGATCAAGATATTGTTATGATTGAGGGGGTCATACATTTGAGCAAAACATGATATGATTTACCTCAAACATCAAAATTTCAATTGAATGAAATTGTAGGTGCATGGAATTACAAGTACATTATTTATTGTTGTTAGATATTATGCTTTGATTCTAATAGAAGTGGAGGCCCATGCCATTATTCAAGATTTGAATAAATAATTTTGTCTATATTCATTTTATCCTAAAACTTAGTAAGGTCAAATTCAACTTTTTACTATAAATAACAAAGTGTTCCTATTTGCAAATAATCTTATGCATGATCATGTATGTCCCAATTCACAAGAAAATTATTGTACCTTTGATTGGTTGTATGTGTCCTTAGCCCTAGAGGTATTGTGCCCCCATTTACAACTATGAAGAAATATAGTTGTGTATATTCAAATCCATGATAATCAGTTTAATGAGTTCATTTCCATTAAAGTGAGAAATTGAGTATGTCCTTGTTAAAAAATGATGTAAGATATGGACTATTATGTATATCTTAGTATATGATATTTATGTACTTTGATGAATTACATATGTATCCTAGTTCATTGAGTGATCAAAGACATTTGAACTATTGTATTTGTCCCATTTTAATTACCATTGTTCTTGCTTCTATATGCAATATGATGTAATAAAGTGAAATATTAGGAAAACATTACATCATGTAATGTTAGCCAATTTGTAAAGGGTTATACTTGTATAGACGAGTGATTGTAGGAAGTTGAACTAAAAAAATCCATATTTTGTATAAATACATACATTTATTTGATGAAAACTTGCCCAACATTGTAAATTAGTCTCTTAGATAACAATTATGTATCATCATTGTATTTGAAAAAAATGTGTTGAGGTCCTTCCAACATCCTTCATAAGGAGTAACTATAGTCGGAGCATATATAACCACAAATTTGATATTTTTATTTCTCCCAAAATAGACCTACAACCCAATTACTTTTTGCTTCTAGTAGTTATCCATTCCATTTGAATTTGTCCCATATTGTGACAACACCTTCAAATTATCCTATAGAATAAACTGCCAGACAATTCTTCATCTTCAAAATATTTTTGAATGCATTCTTACACTCCTCACTACTTAATTTATTTCTTGTGTTAAAATAAATGGAGGACCATAACAACCTTTTAATTCCTTGTTAACTCTTTTTTAGGGATCTTATTCATAGCCCTAATATTCCATGATACCATTCTTATCATCACTTTTTAAGTTTTATTTGTGGGCTTAGCCCTACTTCTTGTTAACACTTGCAATATTTATTTTTAGTTTCCAAAATTAATATTCCCCCAATTTTTCTTTTATCTTTATTCTCACTTTTAGGTTTTCACTCTCATTTTTCCATTACCACCAACACTTTCATATCCATTAATCTCTTCTTTTTTATATACTATTTATTATGAGGTATATATTCTATAGGTTTATGTTGCCCTAAATAATAGGATATACATGGAATAACCTTTTAACAATTACTTTGTTATACTACTTTGAAAAGTTTAAATTTTATCATAGAAACCCTAAAGTACAAGGATAATGCTCCATAGTTATTACTTTATTATATCATCCTAAAAATCCTAATTTTTCATTGATATACTTTATAATCATTTATTTATGATGCTACTCTTGAAACCATGAAGTGCAACAAGCAACCTCTATATGACTTTAATTTTATACTACTTGAGGAAGATGAAGGGATTTTATACTACTTGAGGAAGATGAAGGGATTTTATACCACTTGAGGAAGTTGAAGATGACTTACCTACATTAAACTTGATCTCTTTTGCCTCCTTTGTTTCAAAGTCTTCCTTATTATCATCCTTTGCACCTTTAGTTCCTTATGAATTTGAACTATATTTTTGCCCAAGATGTGCACCTATGAGCATACATTTGTACCATCTCCATGATGGAACGATTCCTCCTTTCAGCAACTCCATTTTGTTGAGGGGTATAGGCAATAGTAAGTTGTCTTTTTATCCCATGTTTAGTGAGATATTTGGAAAACTCATTGGAGGTAAATTCCCCCCTCAATATGAGTGGAGGGCCTTGATTGTACATCTTTATTATTTCTCAAAAGGTTTTTTAAACTTTTGAAAATATGAGAATGCATCTGACTTCATTTGTAGAAATAAAACCCACATCTTTCATGAGTAGTCATCAATAAATAATTGAAAGTACTTTCCACCATAATTGTATGACATTGGTCTACACATATCGGTGTATATCAACTCCAATGGTATTTTGGCTCTTGAAGAGCTTAATTCAAATGGTACTCGATGTTACTTTCCTACTAAGAAATCTGAGCAAACATGAAAAGTATAGGAAATATTTTGCAGACCTAACACCATCTCATGCTTACTCAATTCGAGTAGATAGTCTAAACTTAGATGCCCATATAGTTTGTGCCATAAGGAAGTAGCTTCTTTTGAGTTTACAACCATGGCAACATGAGGAATATAGATAGAATATAATACAAACAAACCATGTTTGTAGGAAGTCATTGCAATATGTTTACCCTTCTTTGTAATGTAGCAACACTTTTGTCCATTAACAACTTTGAAGTCAACCACCAAATATTTATCCAAAATTTGAGCTACTAACAACGAATTGTTGGCCAATCCTGGGACATATATGAACTTATAAATTTGGCATTTTCCATCAGGAAGATTACTAAAACATTTCCTTTACATTGGAATTTTTAGGTCTTATCATCGGTAATTGTTATTGGTTTGCCTTATTTTACCTCAAATGCATCAAACCACCTTTTATCACCAGTCATGTGTTTACTAGCACCAAAATAAATATACCCAATATTATATTTCTATTTGGGATTTGTTTGAGTCATGAGAACCTTGTATGCCCTATCAAAATTTAAATATAATCCTTCTATAGCAACATTTCCCTTCTATTGTCATATGCGTTTTTTGTTTTGACCATTTTTCTGTTGTGGTTGCTTGTTCTTGAACCAACAATGGTTGGTGTCATGATTGGCCATATCGTAAATATTTCAGTACCTCTTCTATTTTTGAGGTGTCTTTTATGAGGAATTGGTGTGGGAACCCTTCAAGGAAGACCCATTCTAAAAGTGGTATTTTTGCTTATTTCCAAATTTCTTAGAAAACAATGCATTGTTGGTCACTTCATCTCTATGGTTGTTATCTGCTTCGTGTTGTTGAATAAAATTAACTAACTCTTCAAAAGTGACTACTCTATTAGATACTTGACCATCATTCTAAAGGAATCTGGTAAAGTTCTCAAAATAATTGAGGTTAAATTCTTATCTTCTACTTTCTCACCCATTGCATTCATCTTAGCTCTCAGTTCTGCAACTCTGCAAAGAAACACTTCTACAATTTCTCCATTTTTCATGCTAAGAGTGTGAAGTTGGGATTGAAGGTTAAGGATCATGGATTAATTTTTTTCTTCATATATGGTGCAAAATGTATCCCATGCATATTTTGCATGCCCTTTGTCACAAATATGAGGCTAAACTTCATTAGTAGTGGCAAGAATTATGATCATCAGTGCTCTCGCATCAACATCATCATATGCTTCTTGTTTATCATCTACTGTAGTGGGTTGTTTGACTTTTCCAGTCACTACATCCCATATTTTTTCAACCTATAGTATTAATCTCATATTTTTTTTCCATAGAGCAAAATTTGGACCTTTAAGAAGTTGTGAATTTGTCAAATGGCCATTTTGAAGGTTCCTTATATCACCAAATTGGTTCTCATTTATTTATACCATAAAAGCAATACTGAAAGGGATTCACTACTACCTTTGAAATCTACTTAAAAACCTTTTGCATACATAGGGCGCCAAGTCCCTTAAATACTTGGAAGATTATTTAGTTGGAGGATTTATGCCAAGCAATAGTAGTGAATGGGGTATGAATAGAGTGAATATCAAACAAACTTAGCTACCTTATTTATCCCTGATTATTTATAGAGAAAAATAGCTTAGATGTAATTATTGTAGCTATATTAGGCATTAGATACATTAGCCCAAAGCACAATAACATAACCTATAAGTGTGGGCCAAAGGTACCATAAATACCGAACACTGCTTTATGCAATAAATTACACAAAAAATAGGTTTAAATTTGAGGTCTTATTGCTGCTTCAATAAAAAAATGTTAATGCATAAAACAAATAATTAAATGCATCATACATTCATTTTTATCATGCCCACAAATTTTTGCATTTAGAAGGTGTCAAATTCAACCAAAAATGCACCTTTTACAATGCCACTTAGGTGTTGAATTCAACCAAAAATGCACCTTTTTACAAATATTTTGCAATAGTTTTGATTTTTAAAATATGATATTCACTTCTTTTTCTTTGACCTTGTTTTGAATTTTATTTTCAAAAAACAACAAAATTTGGAGGTGTTCCCCCTTGGTGGTTTTGTTTTACAAAATAACAATATTTGGTGCAAAGTTTGTAGTAGCCCTTGTTTTGGTTATAGCATGAAACAAAAAATTTGTGTTCCCTTTTTTTTGGGGTTTTGCAAAAAACAAGATGTTTTTCCACATTTGTGTCTCATTTTGTTTGCAAAAAATCAATGTCAATGTTTTATTTTTGGTTTGCAAAAAAAATTGCGATTGTTGCCCTCTTTGTTTCTGTATTTGTAGTGCCTACTTTTGTTTTTTTTGAGTATTTTTAAATTAATTTAAATAGAAATAATTAAGCAAAATAAATTAAATAGTTTTAACTAATCTTTAATTAATTAATTAAAAAATATTTAATCAACTAATTAAATAACTAGTTAAAATAAAATAAATTATTCAACAAAAATAAATTCTAAATAAAAAATAATAATTATGGGATGCTTTTTATTTGGCAGTTTTTTGGATGTTGAATACCATTGGATGGGTTACTTTCTATTGGCATTGGAAGCATATAACCTTATGGCAGGGTAATGTAGTGCAATTTAATGAGTCTTCCACTTATTTAATGGGATGGCTAAGAGATTACCTCTGGTTAAATTCTTCACAGCTTATTAATGGATACAATCCTTTTGGTATGAACAGTCTATCTGTCTGGGCATGGATGTTCTTATTCGGACATCTTGTTTGGGCTACTGGATTTATGTTTCTGATTTCCTGGCGTGGATATTGGCAGGAACTGATTGAGACTCTCGCATGGGCCCACGAGCGCACACCTTTGGCTAATTTAGTTCGATGGAGGGACAAGCCAGTAGCTCTTTCCATTGTCCAAGCACGATTAGTTGGATTAGCTCACTTTTCCGTAGGTTATATATTTACCTATGCAGCTTTTTTAATAGCCTCTACATCAGGCAAATTTGGTTAATTCTTTTTCATCAAAAAAAAATTTGGCACCTTTTTTTAAGTGCCACCAACCAGTGCAGTAACCAAGTTAGACAACAGGTCTGGTGGGGAAATTGATTTAATTATCAAGTCAACAAGAACTACCTCCAACTGATAGTGGTCTCGCATGGGAAAATATGACCACTTACGAGTGGTCATTTAATCATATGTGCCTCTATGCATATAAGGCGCTCACACATCGTACCACTATGGATGTGGGACTATTCCCACTTCAAAAAAACTAAACACAAAAAAATACATGATGTAAAATTGCTTCCCCACGCAAGCTTGGACAATGACAAACCATGTGTCAACGTATGATAGGCTATTGATTCAAGGGTTTTGATTGGTCGATGGTCCGTTGCAAGCGATTGGGGAAATAAAAATTTAGAAAAGTTTAAATATTTCATTTATCTATGCAGCAGATCTGTATTCGGGTTTTTTTAATTTTTATTGCCTTCATGATTTGATTTGAGATCATGGATTGAGTCTAATATCGTGAATTTAACCTCCAACTATGTCTACAATAGGTAATCGACAATTTTTTCTTAACAATTTGTGATTGCTTCCAATGATCTGTGATTTATCCTGGCGATCTATGATTTCTCCTTATGATCTATGATTTCTCTCAATGATCTATGACTTCTCTTGATGATTTGTGATTTCACTTGGTGATTTACGATTTCTCATGGTGATCCTATGCTTTGCTACTACGGTTGCCTACACTCTGAATGACTATGGGCTCTAGATGTGTAGTGGCTATGTGGGCCTGCGAGCCCTAATCCAACCATCTTGGATCATGGCCTATGCTACAACCTATGCACATGATGACCTATCCAAGGGCCTACGTGTTAAGCCACTGTGTGTCTATGCTTTGTTGAGCAACGAAGTGTGGTTGCATGGTCTTTGGGGTGCATGCTAGTGTTTGTGCACTTTGGGATGCTCGGGCTTAATGTTGTCTTTAGATACATCCAAGCTATGTAGCTTCTACTAGCTGGTTGTGGCCTTCTAAAACAATGATTTTTTTTGTTTAAATAAAACAAGAGCAACACCACATTCGAAAAAAAAAATTATTTTTTAAATATTCCATAGAAGAATAACAGGGGATAGAGAACAAAGAGCAAAGTTTTTTTAAAACAAGACAATAGGATTAGATCAACATAGAAGATTTTTTGGCTTCTATGCCTAGTTGTAGGCTTGCCAATATGAGCACACTTCAATTATTGGTAGAGGCAATTCTTACTACTTTGTATGACCTCTTGGTTGGAATAGCTTCAACCCATATGGTGAAGTAATCAATGGTAGTAATAATGAACTTGTGACCTACCTATGAATTTGGGTTGATGAATCCAATGAAGTCAAGTCCCCATTGCTAAAAAGGCTCCTCCACCTAGATTGGTTTAAGTGGGAATATTGCATTCTTGGTCCTTCCCACATATCTCTAACATTTATCACATGACTTAGTTGCTTTGAAAGAATCTACAAATATAGTGGGCCAATAGTATCCTACCATTATTAATTTCATAATAGCTAATCTTACTAAAAAGTAACATCCTGATAGGCCTCCATGAAATTCTTCAATGACCTTTTGTTTTTCATTATACCCCAGACATCTGAGAAGTACTTATTCTAGGTTACTTTTGTATAATGCTTAATAAAGTAATACATACTTCAAAGCTTGTAGTTTGAATCTTCTTCTCCATAAAGGACTATGGCATTACGAACATAATCCTATTCATAAATAGGCTATCAATTGATCTACCCAATATGAGCTTTCTAGAATATTGTCATTGTTATCATTCTCTGCTCCCTAGAAGGCTACTGTCTGTTCTAAATTTTCTTTGGCTACAAGTTCCTGGCATAATATCCATTTTATGACCAAATTGGTTGGATGGATCTCTACATCATACTCTTAGTAATCCAACCAACCATTTTATCACCTAGTTTTCCTTGAAGGATAAAATTTCTTACATCTAAATGTACCACATAGACCAAAGTATTACTTTGAACCAAGTACTGCCTAAAATATTTTAAGGATTTCATCACTACAAATACTTACCTCTCAATGAAATTATATTTGGTCTGGTACTCATGCAAGGTTTGAATTTAGAATAAAATGGGGCGTTCCTCCTTATTCTCATCCTTTTGAGTGAGTACTAATGCATAGCTTTCCTCAGATCCATAGGTGTATAGAATACAAAATTTGCTAAAATCATGATTTATCAATACTAGTGTAGTTGCAATTGTCTGCTTTATAGCCTCAAAGGCTTGCTTTGTTTTCTCAGTCCATTTGAACTCCATGTTCTTATTGAGTAACTCTAAGATAGGTCTGGCTACTTGAGAAAAATTTGAGATGAACTTCCTCACAAAGTTAATTTACTCAAATAAATACTGTAAACATTTCTTATTTGTAGGGAGGAGGGCTAGGATTTATTTTATTCTATCCAGATAAATTTTTGTTCCTTATTTGGAGACTACATGTCCCAATATCTTGCCTTCATGGACAATGAAGAATGATTTATTTGGGTTGAGGAATATGTCTAACTCTACACTTCTGGAAAAATTTCTCTAGATGCTCTAGGTGTGATTCCTTTCTATGAGAAAATACAGTCATATCATCAAGATTAATCAATATGATTTTTTTGATCAGCTCTCCAAAACCATAATCCATGTCCCTTTGGAATGTAGCTCCTACATTGGATAGGCCAAATGGTATTCTCTGATAAGAAAATGTGTCCAACTTAGTGGTGAAGGCTTTTTGAAATGGTCTTCATCCTTGACCCATATATGATTCTATCCATAGAATCCATCTAGCAAGGAGTACCTTTCCATTCTTGACGCCATCTATAGAATCCGATCCATCTGAGGAAACGAATAATTATCCTTCAGTGACACTCTGTTCATATTCTTGAAATCCATGCATAGGTGAATGTCTCCATTCTACTTTATCATTAGGACCAAGTTAGAAACCCATGTGGAATTATTTATAGGATAAATGATCTTCTCTTTAAGAAGCTTAAGCAATTACTACCTCATTATGGTTTTAATTTTAGGATTTAAAGGCCTTTGTCCTTGTCTAAAATGTTTTGCCTCAGGCTCTAGCTTAATGGTATGTTGAATGATCTTCTTATCATAAACCTTGAAATCCTCATATGACCAAGCAATAATGTCTGGGTACTTAAAACAAAGTGCCTTAACTCCCTCAACTTATTTTGGGAAGTACCTTACTCCAACATTGATATTTTTTTCTTCAATTTTGACTTCACTACATATTTTTTCATCTACTTTCATGGTCCTTGACTTCTTTCCATACTCATTATCAAACAAGCCTTCCAATGTGATTAGGCCTTTAGAAATGTGATTATTTTTCAATTGAATGATATCATGTTGATCTATCTCCTAATAAAGCTCCTCTTGTACAATGTCTAAGCAAGCCTCTATGACTAGAAAGTCAATTATCTAATCATCAATGTCAAAGACCTACCAAAATATTTATCTATATGAAATTGTAGGTCTAAAGACTAATTTGACTCTTTTACTTGTAGTTGACCCAAGGTTTGAGGAAAAATTGAAATTAGAGTCCCTAATCACTAAAGCGTCGACTAGTGTATTTTATCCTTTGGGATAGAGTGGAGATTTAGTGCATCAAATGATTCCATAAAGTTCCATACTTTGTTCCTATATGTCTTTAGATAAGATGTTTACTACTGCACTTCTTAGTAACTTGGTTTAACACCAAATCTGAGGCACCATAAATGTCTAATAGCTTGATTTCCATTTTTTCTACTTGCATCAATCCAAAGCATAGAGATTTATATTCTACAACATTGTTAGTACAAGCCCAAGTGAATCTAAAAGAAAAAATCCTCACCCCTTTTGAAGGAGACTTAAACACTACATCGTCTTTGGCTCCATTTTTGTACCTTGCTCCATCAAAATGCATTATCCAAACCTCTATTTTCCTAAGTGACTGGTTAGATATGGTAGGTATTTCTTCTCTAGCTCTAATAAAATATTGTATGTACCAGGCCTATTTTTGATAGGCTATAATCATCTTTGAAGGGCAATTCATCTTCTATTTCTAAATCTTCCAAGAATTCTACTAACTTTGGCTCTTCCATTATTGAATGATTGTACAAATCTTCTTAAACTTTTTCAATATGAAAAGATACAATCTTCTCTGATGTTATTCTTATCCTATTACCTTTATAGGGAGCTATCATAGTAGAGTAGTCTAAATACATATATCCTCCCATTTTGGCAATAAATTCTCTTGAAAGGCATATGCCAAAGTATGGTTCAATATCAACCACCATGATTTCTTGGATGATGGTCATCTCTGAAGCTCTATGCAATCTCATCGATACATCCTTTATAACTCCTACTATCTTAACTATGGTACCATCAAGTTATAAGACTCCCTGATAAGACCATGTGTATTCCATGCCCATCTCGTCATAGATTTATTTTGGCATAACAGTCATTGAGGCACCTAAGTCTATCATACAATTATGAACTAGCCATCTTTCCATTCTATGAGATATGTAGAACGAAGGAGGCTTGTTATTCAAGGTGGTGGGAGATATATTTTCCTTATCTTGTGCCAAATTGAAAACTATGACGGTTTCCTTTCCTTGGGACTTTTTATGTAAAGAAGCTTTAACAAATATATTTGACCAGGGAGAAAAAGTGTATCATACAGGCTTGCTCTAGATGAAACTCTTTTCAATTCATCCACAATATTATATTCATCCTGAACTAGAGGAGGTCTTTTATACCTTTTTTCTAGTTCCCCAAATATTCTTCTGTACTATTGATTAGCCTCTATTCTTTGGCCTTTTGTAATGAAAGGGAAACTTGATTTTTCTTGGGATTACCTCCTAACACTTTCCTACTCTGTGCTTTTCTCCTTTTCACCTCCACTTGGAGAATTTACCTCCTTTTCCTATCTCCTTAGAACTACATTACTTTTACCAATAGCTTGCAAAATGGGAAACTTGTCATTGCTTTGTGGTGATGGCTCTCTTTTATTTTGAGAAGGCACCAAGAAACCACCCATATTTTATGTGTCAACTTGCAAAGACTTATTTTTGGACCTAGTCATAATATAGACTTGTTCTTCTTCAGTAAAATATTATCCTATCATGACTTGATCATACTATTACAACATGTTAACTCTCCCCTTATGATTCCCCTAAACCTTTTCCATTGCTTGTTGCACATGATGTTGGTACATCATACAAGTTTTAGAATAATATAGATCATACGAAACTAAGCACCAAACATTGACCAACCTAGTTTTAGATTCAAATTCTTGCTCTGCTTGATTTGCATTGACTCTGAGAATTGCACTACCACTTGTACTCAGATTTTGATATTTATTAATATAGGGGAACCTTCTTGGTTTAAATCTCTCCATTTTCCACTTTTAAATTGCATTGGACTTATTATTGAGGGATTTTAGAGTGCTCTAGATGTCCAGTAATATGGATATTTCTTGGAATTTTTGAAATGGAAGAGGAGGAAAAGGGATAGTAGGGATTGTTTTTGGAGGAAATGGTGGAGCTTCTTGTGGGGTTGATGGAGGATCCATATATGAAGAAGTGGATACTTTTTGTGGTAACTAAGGAATCTTAGATCAATAAGGCATTACCATTTTTGATGAAAGTCTTCCTACATAAATTAATGCATTTTTTGCTTGGATAACTACCTGGTAAACCTATGGGAAGGTTTTTATGCCTAATTACTGAGTTTGTATCCGCATGTCTGACCCAAGGGTTTTTATGTAATACATAAATGCTAAAGATACCACTAGTCTAGCCTCAAGGGGAATTCTCTTCCAGGTTCTACTAAACCTCAAGTTAAAATCAAATACTAGCTCATGTTGATGTTTTTGTATAGCTGTAAATTGATTTAGTAGAGAAAATGGATCAGATGAATCATTGAATTCTTCTACAAAAGGGCCAGCTATATTTTCCCATGAGGTGATGGTTTTATCTTATAAGGTTCTAAACCAATGCAGGATATTTCCTCTAAAACAAAAGGCTAGAAGTCAGACTATGACATCTTGATTCTTGATATTGTGAATAGTTTCTAAGTTCAGTATGTCTTGGCAGTACTCATATGCAGTATTTTTGGTACCATAAAATGTGGGTATGTATTTTGTAATAGCTTGGGGTATGTCATGCATATTAGCAAGTCTGAGTAGTCTTGAAGTATCCCAATTGGAATAATTATGTGGGGGTTGGTTCTGATTAACCTGCTAAGCCATCATAGGTGGGATTATTGGTGGAATTTGTATTGGATGTGCCACAGGGGGTGGTTGAGCTGGGACTTCTTCCACCAATGTATCTGGGAATAAACTTCTTATGATATTGGACCCTCTCAAGGGAAGTTTGTAAAATATAATAGGGCCTCGACTATTTTTAAGAGGTGACCTAGTATTCATGAAAAAGATACTCTACTAGGGTGGCTTTTCTAGATTATTTTAATTAGGAAGTCACTAAGTGAATTTACTTTCTTTGCTGAATGAGGTAAAGAAAATTCACTAAATATTTATTCCTCTGAGTATTATCAAATAAAGAAATGTGTGGGGGAAAATATAGTGTGTCTTTAGGGTCCCACCGGGTGTGCCAAAACTATTGGGATCTGAATTGACATCAAGAAAAACTTGAGCTATGAATCTATGAATTTCTAAGAGACGCACACCCACTAATTATAGCTCAAACCCTGATATTGGATGGATTAAATATTACTTCAATCCAACCTTTAGAGTATGTTGGTATACCTTATCAACTAATTGGTTTTGACTCAATTAATTTTATTTTAAAATGTAAGTTTAGGGATAGAAATGAGACAAGGGCTAGAAAATTATTGAATGAATAATGGTCAGATAAAGCTAACAACATTGAAAAATATTAAGCATTATATGATCAATCAAATTTCTAGTATGCCACACTTAAGACTAACAACATTCAAAACTTGTCATCTTCATCATTAAAGAATAACAAAATACTTAGAGAACTATTTAAACATATAAAATATTAATAATTCAAATAGCAGAATTAGATCAACCTTCAGAATAATAGAAAAAGAAGATCTCTACAACATTTGTTTAAGTAGGGGTCCGAGGTGTAGACCAATTGGTTCATCCAAACCCCACAAGGGGCGGAGGTCCAAGGTTCAAATCTTGGGCCTCGTCGGACTGAACGCTTGTCCCTTTCCTGGTGCTTTCAGTGGTGTAAAAGGTTTAAAATGATTGTGGCATGGTGGTTATAGGGGTGGACTATGCGAAGATCTATGTGGCGGCTTCTCGGGTCGACATCGCAGAATACTGTGGCGGCCATAAAAATCTGGAAAGCCTACTCGGATTCATGGCGGCTATCGATTCCACCATGTAAATTCAAAAAAAAAAACAAAAAAAAAACATTTGTTTAAGCATGAAGCATTCCAATTTACCCCAAGTTAGCAATCCAATATTAGTAGAATTGACTAACCATAATAGCAGTAGTAGAAATGAATTCATAGAATAAACTCACAAAAAATATGAAGACACAAGCCTGAGACAAACATCCAAGTAATGCTCCTTATATTGATTTCTCAGAAAAATTGTAGTGATATATTAGGCAAAAACTCTAGAGTCGACCCTTAAAAATGAGGGCTTAGCCTCTTTATATAGATTTTATAAAAATTATAGAAAAATGGGAATATTACAAGGATTTTCATGCCAAATTGGTAGGGTACTAAGGTGGTATCCTCTTACTGGTTTAAAAGAAAAATAAAGGAGTTGTGGTCCTTGAAACTTTGTGATTTTGAGCTTTGCAAGTCATTCAACTCTTCACAAAATTTTATGATTGTACTGGTTGCAGGTTGATCTGGTTCATCCCCTGTTCTTGATTAGGTTTTTCATCCATAGATATGTAACTAAAAACTTGGGTGAATCTTGATTCCAATGATGCTTTGTCTTTCTTGGTTCTTTTCGTTCTTGCTCCTCAAATTACGCTTCAACTGGTTGTATTCTCTTCAACTTCAAAATCCGTTGCTTCAAATTCCATTGGGTTGGGTTTGACCATGAAATGAGAGATCTAAAATAACTCAAGTCATCCTTCAAAATATACTCTTTCAAATTTTTCTAGGTCACCTTTGACTAGTTTGAATGCAGAATGAGAGCCTGGCAGTTCTTCACATCCGTTGTATTCTGATTATATCTTTTGTCTTGGAAAATATTCACTGACATCTTCCAGAACCTGCCTTGCCTTTTGTAGTGTTTTATCTCACTTCCACTAGTCTAAATTTTGCTAGGCACCATTTGACCATGTTGACCATGAAATTTTGATATCGCTTGGTTCTTGGCAAAATTTAATACTACATCACCCTTACTTATTCAAAATCTGCTACTCCAATTTTTTCTATGTAGTGTTTGACAATTTTGATCGTAAAATTTGCACTCTGATGGATTTTAGCATTGCTTTCCAACACTTAGCCAATTTCACCAAATTTTCTATGTTTGGATTTCCAACGTGGAAACTAATCTCAAGATGGAATCACCCTTCTAAATTTTGCTACTCCAATTTCTACTGGGTTGTATTTGATCATGTTGATTGCAGATTTCGTAACTTGGTAAAATTTAACACTACTCTTGAGGTTTTTTCTCAACACTTAGCCAAATATTACAAAATTGGCTAAGTATGTGGCCTTTTTGGGCCTACACAATCCTTTTCCAAACTGCCACAAACCAATCAAGTGGTAGTGGCCTCTCTGACCTCTTCTTTAATCTCATGATCCCTCCACAACAACATATGTTTCAACTTAATACACCTCCTCCATCTAATCCACAACAAGCTCACGATCTTCATCCTTAGCCCCCATGATGCAGTTGGACCCTAATTTTTGAACCACTACTAGCTCTATTCTAGAATTTGTATGACACTGGTCATGTCACATTACCTAGCGTAAGATCTATGGACCTAAATAAATCCAAAACTCATGGGTTTAATAAATAGACCTTATATGCTTACCATCGATATCACGACCATGATGTAGGATCTTGTCTCTTCTTTCATGGCTTAGTATAGGATGTTATTTATCTGGGTACCATCCAAGTTTTGAACCCCCTTGTGCCATAAAATAAAAACTTGGGTATCTATCAAAATCCATTTCCTGAACATGGGGGCACCAATCCTTAAGGGACTCAACCCACACAACAAACCTAATCTAGGCAAGTTAATAATATCCACCATGATCCTCCCTCACATGGAGTGGTTGGTATGATTAACCTCACCACTCATACCCAACATTATCCACCATGCCAAGATGCACCTATTACTTCATCTCTAATACCATCCACTTCTCCTCACTCACCCACAACATCAAATGCTTTACCATCCCTACCATGTAATATCATCACTATTCATGGTAGTCTCACTCATCAATTATGCAATGCCCTAGCTATATCATCCATAGTTGATATTTTATAGTAATCACCCTTATCATGAGGTTTTGAAGGGTGAGGTTTTGAATGACATTATTCAATCAATCAAACTTAAAAATCGTGACAAAATGCATTTGTAAACTTCATTGGGAACATCCCTCATTGCATGCACCCTTCGATCAGCTTCCACAATTATGAGATTACTAAACTTATAGGTGAGGAATATGATCCTCCCCTACATATCCAAGTGATCATAAATGACATCACATACAAGTGTATCTTCATTGATATTGGTTCTTCCATTAGCATCATCTCTACTACTGCCCTTCATAATCTACACATTCCACCTACTCATTTTGCTACACCATCACTCGACCTTGACAATTTTGATGGTTGTATGTACCCCATAGTAGGTTCCATCATCCTACCCATCTGTGTAGGTGTAAGGATCATGTCTACCTTATTCCACATCATTCAAGGCAAAATGCAATACAATATTTTGCTTGGATATCCATGGATACATGAAATGCAATGTGTTCCATCAACCTTGCATCATTACCTCAAATATGTGTGTTATGGACTAGTCCATTGTATTCCCACCAATAGTGACCTGTTCAAATTTTGCTTACGAATCCACAGTTCATCTTACGCTACCTTTAGAATTTTCATTGGCATATATTTGGGCTAAGACTTTATGAATAGGGCTTACAAATGCCCATTAACCTTTACGTGCAACTACCCATAGATAAATTTGATCTCGGTTATCACCCTACAACCTTTCATTCTCTTGAATATGAGCTTCAAGACCTCACTCTTCATCCTCCAACAATTCCTACACATTCGTTAGAAGAGGAATTTGACATCAAAATCCTCAATGAGTGTCCATACCCCCATTATACCACCAACATTCCATGTACATTCTTTCAGGAAACACCACTTTTTGACACTACATCCATGTACTTCATCGATGATCTGGTTGATAAATTTGGTACCCTTTATCTCAATTCTTCCAACTTAGATCATACTCCTCATCTCCCCCTCCATTGCCTATTCATTCATTCATACCTTTACATAATCGTTGATCAGTTTTCCATTCTATAGATAAACCCCACTCTCCACCTATGGTTCTAAATCCTTCTTTGAATTTAACACATCATTTACATCCTTCTAAGTCTTCATCTCCAATCCCCTCATATTTCATTGTCTCATCCACCTTCGTTAACATGGTTGATGTTGAATTATTCAATCCACTTCACTACACATCTCATTCGGATCACACCAACGCATCCAACCTGGGCTTCATTGATTTCACTCACATATCACCTATACCTTCATCACAAGACTTTTTGCTATCACCACCAATGCTATGCACTACAAAAACTCCTTCACTATCTATTCTACCTCATATTACTTGGGTTAATCATACGTATGTCTATCTGGATGGTGAATTTGACTTACTTGAGGCTATCAATGACCTCCATCTCATTCCTATTCCTTATCAACTCCAAGATGGTTCCCACATACTTGTGGAAGATACTATCAATGTGGACATTTGTAATGATCCTACCAATCCCTACATCATTAAACACACCACTAGCCTCTCCTTGGAGGAATGCATCTCATTTACCTCTTTCCTTAAAGAGTACTTCAAATTTTTCTTTTGGTCTTGCATGAACATGCCCAGACTCGACCCATCATTAGTTATCCATAACCTCATACTTGATGAGGATGCCAAGTTCATCAAGAAAAAAATATGATGTATACATCCCATGATTGCCTTAATGGTTAAATATGAACTCCAGGAGCTTCTTGATGTGGGGTTCATACAACCAATTGATTACCCAAAATAGGTATCCAACATGGTCCTGGTACCAAAGCCTACCATAGAGGTCCGCGTATGCACTAATTTTTGGAATTTGAACAAAGCTTATCCCAAGGATAATTTCCCACTCCCCAACATCGATATGTTGGTTAATTATATAGCAGGCCATGAAATGATATATCTCATGGATAGCTTTTTTGGCTATAATCAGACTAAGATCAACCTTGTTGATCAACACAAAATATACTTTACAACCTCTTGGGGGACTTTTTGTTATAAGGTCATGTCCTTTGGCCTCAAGAATATGGGTGCAATGTACTAGTGCGCTATGACTTACATATTCCATGACTACATGCACAAGATCATGGAATATTACGTTATCACCAAATTGAAAGAACACTCACATTTACAGATCTTTGACCACCTTCTTGAACACAATGTGCAGCTAAACCCAAAGAAGTATGTCTTTGGCATCACTTTAGGTAATATCTTGGGGTTCATTGTCTCCCAATGAGGCATTGAGGTCAATCCCAACAAAGTAAAAGCTATCATCGAGATGCCTCCTCCCAAAAATCTCAAATAACTACGTAGTATCTAGCTATAAACTCTACACTTAATTATCAATCTAGGGTGAATTATTTAAAGAGCAGTAATCCAATATAGATTATACCACAATGATTAATCTCAAAATTAATTCTATTTTTCTTAGTTTTAGGTTTGCAAAAAATAATAAAAGTTATAGGAAAAGAAATTGTGCTAAATTAAAATAAAATATAATTTTATGATTTATACTAATTTAATGTTGTGTATATTTATTGGTGTGGATCCATGTGCAACCTATTAATTTAACTATCTATTTTTACCTTATAGTCTAAAATGATGCAGTTTAATTTAATTGATAAATTAAAATTAATTCTATGTATTAACTAATCCTAACCTATTTCAAGGGCAAGAGAATAGGAACTGGTTGTAGGAGTGTGTCCTACATCCTAGAGGAAAGTGTAAATCTCTACTCCCCTAAACTATTTTACTTTAGTAACTAATGTGCATTAAAAATACTAACACTATTTTAATTCATGGATACAAGAAAATACAATAAAGATTACATAAGTGGAGAAATCATAATGAAATCAATGACACAGTTACCAAATTTATGATGAAAAGTATTGCTGCTTTATTGATGAAAATTCAAATATACAAGATATCGAACATCAAGCCTTCATAATAGCAAAAATTGTATACAAAGCATTTGAACATTAGACATTAGACCTTTTCAAAGGTCTCTTTCCTATATTTTATAATGTCGCTTGGACATTTTCAATGAAATTTCTCCACGTATTTTGTCATGTTTCTTATCAGCTTGATGATTCAAATACTAACCTTACAAAAATAATAATCTAAACTAATACTTTTTTGTAACCACCTTGGAATTTGTCACAAACACAATGATCCAAGTGGTAAACTGACAAAAAAACATAAAAAAGTTATTAATTTGAATAATCTAATGATGTAACAATACAACTATTTGTCATTTATTTTAGGAAGAGATAAAATAGGCTTGCGTCTAAATTGAAACATATTAACATAATAATCTTACAACTTTCTAATAAAAAATTCATAAATATAAAATCTCATGTACAATTCCAACATGTCAGTCAAATATACTGACTGTATATGCCTCGTAATGATGCTACGTTATCACTGGATGTGGCATGATAGTTCGTTAGGCAGTTTGATTCAATCAATATACTTTCTATAATGCCTTTCAATAGACGCTTTTCGTCGCTATATTTTGTAGTGCCTTTTTATAGCATTCTTCCATGAGTCTTCTTAGTACACCATTCTCATGGCTGGTTTGTCCACACTTGTCATTTGGTTCGTGTCTTACTGCATCATTTCCTGTGAGGCTCCTGCAATGTTCTCCTACCAAAAACACACAAAAACTTACACACTTTTGCGTAAAATACAAGCACAAATAATTTTCATCATTATAAATCAAATTCATTTATAAATCATATGGATAAGACAAAATAATCATCAAAATACATTTGTTTTCATAAATTTACAGATAAAATAGATTAAACATACACAAAATACATACGATTTTAACTCTCATCATTCGTCCAAACTAAAGGAGATGGATGTCCTCATGCATACAGATTAAAATTATAGTATGTCCAATGAAATTCTACTACAATTTTTTTTTTAATAACTTTAACAATTTTGCAGACATAGTAAATAAGACATTGCAATGTTACGTAAATAATTTTTTAGGTATAAGTAAAACACTGCAAACATTTTCAAAAATCATTTGATAATTCTTATCAAATAAGGGATTGTAAATTTCTTCAAATAAAATACTAAAATTGTATAAATAAATTATTTACATTCATTCACAAAAATAATTCTACAAAAGCAAAATACTACAAAGTGAAAATAACATCTGTTTTCAAATATGCAAAATAAAAATAATGTAGATATAAAGATGAAATAATTAAAAAATTCTGCAAATAATTAAAATCAAATATCATTATGAAAGTCAAATAAAGTCTATAAATATAATTATGCAAGTTCATCGAAGGTCTATTATGGCTTTTTGAATGTCCATGTTTGACTTAAATTTAAGTCGGGATGAAACTCGTGTGGATTTTGGTATCTTTGCCGATAAATTCCTTTCTTGCTTCACCTTTTGCACCTGTTATTTGGCCTCCTTGGGATCAAGTGGTTGTTCAATAGGTATTGTCTTCACATGCTCAACCTATGTAGATCCTCCATCCTGTGAGTCATACAGTGCATCCTATTTCTCTGGAGGAGGAGGTGGTTCAACTGCTTCAATGATCCTATTGATTACTGTGTCTATATCATGGGGTATCCCAATGTTAAGAGATAATCCTGTTTGAGGCATCCCTATTTTGATGGATGATTCTAATATTTGAGGATGGTTTTGTTGAAGTAATTCAGCATATGGAATTGAACTGTCTTCTTCAAGCACTTTGGTGAAATAAAAAAGTTTGCTAAAATTCACTAACTTCTTTGGCTTTTTCTTGGACATGGAGTTTTTGTTGGGAGATGTATTGAAAATTGTTGGTTGGATGACTGGGTCAACTAGTTTTACCACCCTATCCTTAGAAATATTCTTGAGGATGTTAAGCTAGAGAGTAAGGGCACGTCTCACTAGGGTGAAATACTTGATAAACTTATTTATGAGTCTATCTAGTTTGATATGTAGTAGGGTTTGTTGCATTTGGATTTTTCCAAGTCTCTATGGAAGGATTTTATATATGTGGGTTCATCTTTGGGTTGGACGTCTCTCCTGATTCTTGATTTTCTATAACATATCTCTCATGTTTAGTATTTCTTATAGGTCGAGAGAGGATTTTTCTGGCTTGGAATGGGTAGGGCATTTGCACACAGGGGATTCCTCCTCCTCTTGACTCTAAAATTTAGAACTTCCATCAAACACACTTTCCCTAACATATTCTGACTCACTCATATCATAATGAATAGATAGGTTGACCTCTTCAACTATAGTATCCAATGGAATCCCTATTTCAAGCACTTTATGCAAAACTATCAATTTTATCAATCCATGATGGGTAATTAAATGAAACTTGGGATTATATTTGGAATTCTTATGTTGGAATCAAGTGAATATGGATTTTATAGAGTGGTAGAGAAATTATTGGAGGTTAATTACATAATCCTCATGCCTAGGGTATTTTAAGTTTAGCATCATCTTGAGGTGATAACCCTTGCAATTGGATGATATCCCTTCCAACATAAAAAAAAAAAATTATTAGGATTGTAGCTACCTCCTGCTATTTTATAGGAAGTGAGGAAGTAGCTACACCTTTGATCCATCCATATTTGTCTTGGGTTATAGTACACCTCTCCCCAAAATTTTCAACCATCTAGTTCACCCCTTTATAGGTAGACTTATAGTATCGTTGGTCGACTTTGGAAAGACTCAAGACTTCAAATATTAGGTTGGTGGTAAATTTAATTTTGATTTCATCCACATGGGTTACCATGGTTTGGGATCATAGTACATGATGAATTGCTTTTCCATGCCTTGGTCATGCCCTTGGAATTTTGTTAGGGCATCCCACCAGTGGACTTTCTGAAACAATTTTTTAGTAGCATCACTAAAGTTTTGGGTACTGATGGATGAGGGTTCACTTTATTTGTGGAATGTATAGATTTAGTGGGTAGGATAGGGTTTAGCAGTTGAAAGGTAAGGTGGTTTTGGGATAAAATTCGACCTTTACTTAAAATTCTTCCATAGAGTTGCTTTTATTTGGGAGATAAAGAAAACTACAGACAATTTTGATAAACAATTACATGCATGGGTTACAAAACAAATAAAATCCTGTATATTTCAACTCTATGGGTTATAAAATAAAATAAATTCCTGTATATTCCAACCTATGCAAAAACGTAACATCAAATTTTGAGTAAATTATCATGTATATTTTTTTTGCATAATTAAAAGGAAGTTTCTTGTATTTTATATAGAAAATGATTAAAAGGAAAAAAATCAAAATATACTTCTACAAATTTCATTTTTTATAAAATTCCTCTATAGAAAAATATATATATTCATGGTTTCACCACAGTAACATCTCTCTCACATAGTGGTTTCATCTCTCGATCGTGCAAAGAAATTTTTGTCGAAGTTGCAGAGCTCATGCTACAAAAAGATAGTTAGGGTTAATTTTTTTGTTTTAGGTTTCTTATTTGGTGAAAAATGGATAGATCCTAACATTTTTTATTTGTGATGCTCCTTCTCATTGCTTTGCATGACCAAGTTTCACTAATCACCATTTCCTCATGCGTGGTGGTCGGTTGCTAGCTTGTAGGGAAAGTTTTGATAGGTCATGTGATTTTAATAGAACTAGATATTGGCCCTCTATTTTCCCCTAATAGATGGTTTAGAATCACTATATATGGAATATTCTCTCATTGCTCCATATGGCCAAGTGCCAATGATAGATGCTTGGGCCGTGAGGTGGTCGACTTATCTACATTTTTCTTCTTTTAATGCAACACTTTCCCACCACTTTGTATGGAAATAAAATAATAAAATTAATAAGTCCAATGTTTGTGTTGCATTTTGACTACGAGAGGAAATTATATTTAATTAATAGAACTTATACCCCTGACTTGGCTTCCCTTTGGATTCGTACACATGTAACCTCTTCGTTCGGTGTCTATTGCCATGCCTAACACGTGTATCTTCTTCGTTTGGTGTCGGCTTCTTCATAATATTTTCACCATATTTTAAATTTAAATTTTATAATCACCATATAATGTCCTATTTACAATCTACCTCTTAGTCATGAATGTCCACATAATTCGTTCGTGCCCATGCTTGTTTAGGTTTTCATGTAATACTCCCCGTAGATTGGTGGTATTTACTTTGTGCTTTACCTCTCTCCCCAGGTCGATTAATTGTAATGCATTCACGACACTTTTTTGACCAATCAAAAGTGTGCATGACATCACTTCATGATTCGGGTTGTAATTTCTAAATCATATTCATACAAAGGTTAGAGAGCTTGGCTCACTAATCCAAACCTTCTGCACATGATTCCCCAAGTCAAGTCTTGATCATCCAATTTTTTTGTGCATCATTTATAATGTTGAGTCTGTATTTCAATTTCCATGTCGTGATTCACATGATTGAATTTAAACATCTGTGTCATGGTGTTTGCGGTAAAATTTGTAAGCACCCATGTGAACTTACCTTTTCATACCAAAGTCCTTGTGAAAATAAATAATTATTGATAACTACTTTTTATGATTATGCTTTGACACGTATCATCTATCTTGCACAAATATGAGATCGTTAACTTAGAAAAATGTTATGAAATGCACATTTTTGGAAATATGCTATAGAAAGTGTCTACAAAAAATATCTATGAAAAATGTTTACAGAAACTGTCTATAGAAAATTTCTACAAAAACTATCTACAGAAAATGTCTACAAAAACTGTCTATAGAAACTATCTACAAAAAATGTCTCTATAGAAACTATCTACTGAAACTATCTACAAAAACTATCTATAGAAACTGTCTACAAAAAATATCTACAGAAATTTTCTATAGAAAATATCTACAGAAACTGTCTACGAAATATACCTATGGATACTTAATTATAGAGTTGAAAGAATACTTTACCAGATTCCTCATTTTTTTTCTTTTTCTCCCCCTAAACTGTATCATGAATTTTGAATGAATCTTTTACTTTCCTCCTCCAAACTGTATTTTTGGCTATATAGCCAAAAAAGGATAAAGAGGGTTTTATTATGTAAAAGTTTATATTGTGGCAAATCATACATATATAATAATTTTAATATTGTTTTATTTATTTAATTAAAGATATGGGGGATTTACTTATGTATTATTTATGCATGTCAAGCCATCAAATAGGCTTGTAGAATAATAAACCTTCTTGCAAAGATATTATGCAAAATGTAACTACCTCCTTAGCTTTTGAATAAAATATCCCATGGTCTTATTAACAAATCCTTCCAATGCCCTAGAGATGTTATTTTATTGTTTTACTTCTTTTAGTTTCATTAAGGAGTTCCATGTGAGAGAAAAATAATGAATTTAAACCTGATACCAGTCATCAATATTTACAAAATAGATCTTCATCAAGGGTTTAGGCACATTAAAAACTTGTTTTTGGAAGAGAAAAGTAGGATAGTCATTATGGTATCATCTTGATGGTATTTTTTTCTATAGAAATATGCAACTACTCTTATAGGAGTGCAAATATTTTGGGGAATTGGATTCCCAACCATTCTTATCAAAATCTTGATGGGAATTGTAACCCTATCCTTACTGCTTTGTTCATACAACTAAATATTAAGACTTTGGAAATTTGAGCCACATTTTTGTAGGATGGAATAGACTGTAATACCTGTGTATGGAATGGAAGCTTGCTTATGACTTTGTTTTCTTTAGGTATAAATGATCTAGAGTTATTTTACAAGGACTCAAACATCCTAGTGATCTTTAAACAAATTCATTTATTTATCTCATAAATCAATATGATGTTAAGGTTGTCCTAGTGGTTTCAAGCATCTTGAGAACCAATTGTGTGTGTAATGAATATTCATTTCTCATTATGAGTAAGGATCAACTAATCCATTGGTAACTTATGCCAACAAGCTAGCTTATCCATGAGTGTCCATAGATATGTACAAAAGAAGGTCACTAATGTGATAAACTTGGTGCCATACGTTGTTGGAAAATAGAATACTTGATATTATTGAATGAAAGGAGCCTTTCTTAAATAACAAATGCATACAATCTGATCCATTGGATCATAACTATCTGAGCTAATCTCAACCACAGATTTTCCTAGTAACAACTTAGGATATAATTTATTATTCTAACACCCCCCCTTAAGTGGTATTAGGATATACTAACACCCCCCTTAAGTGATACTAGGAGGTAGTAAAAAAATAATAAAACCAAAAAATAAGTGGTATATCCACAAGTATGAGTCCCGACAATAAGGTCTGATAAGGTACTCATGTACAATATATACATAAGAAAATTTTGCTGGAGATATGAAGAAAAAATCACCTGCTAGAATAGAAGAAGAAGAAGGAAGATGTGTATGGAGGATAGAGAGGAAGGAATATGTCCTCTTCAACCCCCAGGACAACTTCCATCAAGAATCCTGCAAAGGATCCATCAAATGTCTCAAAAAAGTAGACTCATCACCGAAATGAATGAAACCATACTCCCAGATTGGTGCTTTTGACACATATCAAGTCTTTGAACCATGAAAAAGGTCATTAAAGAAAACTTCCTAAAACAAAAGTGTCTCACAAAGGAGTGTGAAGATAGTGCGGAAAGAACCACAAGAATCACAAGGGATGTCCAAATTGACTCCATAAGCATAAGTAGTGGTTTCCACCTATATGAACACTATGGGCTGATAACAAGGTCCAAAAATTATGGACAAACAACTTACTTCAAGGGAATATAGAAATAAAAGGGCACCAATGTAGTTTTTGAACACGTCCTTATGGTGACCTCCTCATCCTACCAAAATGCATTGGTAACCAACCGCTGCAACCGCTAGGTGATATAGAGGAGATGACTAGATACTAGGATCACTCTAAAAAATGTATGGGAGTGTCAGGTTCAACCAAGAATGCACTCCATGATACAACAATTTGATCCACAAAAGAGTGGAAAACAGTTTTAAAAACTAAAAAAGACTGCACCATCTTGTTCGTCTTGGAAAAACCTTTCTGACGACTATAAACACCCCTATTAGGTGTTAAATATCATTTATCTGCAAAAAAATAGTAGGCTTCTTCTTCCATCACAAAGGAATCTTTTGGAATATTTAAAAATACAACGTGGTTTTTAAAATTTATCTCGCAGGAGAAAAAAACATGGGCCAAATTTTGTATACAATGAAAGGTAAAAAAAAGGCTTCATTTTGACCCATATTCATTATGTAAAAGAGTTTCTAAAAACTTTAATAAAACTTATAAAAGGAAAGTGGGCCCCAATTTTTATAAATAAAATGCTTAAAGTAAGCTCAATATCGCATTTTTGTTTTTATTTGCCCATCACAAATTGAGTTGGTGAGCGCTGCTCACCCACACGAGGGCACCGTCGAGATCGGAGCCCCTTTGCACTCTCCTATGTGGTGCATTGGTGCTCCCCTTGAGGATGCCTTGGAAGTACCCATTGCCCTAGGTAAAAAATTTCTAGGGAAAAATCTCATAAAAAAACTATGCCATCCTCGATTATGGTGACACCAATAGAAACTACCTCTCTCGTGAAGCACCTTGAAACTAGGCAACATTGAAGAAAAAAAATAGTTTGATGAAAATTGGTGGGAAAATAATACCTTCTATGGAGGTTCATGCTTGAATCGCTTCTCTCAGAATGGATCTCCACCTTCAAGACTCCTGGTGCTCTCTCAGATCTCGTAAAAAATCACATGCATTCACAATCACTCGCAACACTTCATGAGCCAAGACTTCGGCCCTCCGCTTCATCATCTCAACAATATCAATTGAGGGCTTATTTGTATTAATAGTATCGATCTATCGATTCTAGCATCCATTGCCACTCACACCAATGAGCCATCTTGTGCACAAATAGTAGTAGCCACAACTCCAGCATCAAAAAATCCCTTAGCAGCTAGCATGTGAGTCCATCAAATAAATATTGCACAATATCTCTGGAAGTCAACTTAAGGAGGAGTTTTTGAATGTCTAACAGACTTCTACCACTATTTTTGAGATTCACTTTATCGATCAACCACTCCTCTTCACACTCGAAGAATCTGACTTCTCTGCTCCTCCAATTTTGACACTCGTGATGCTAGGCATAGTGGCATCCATGCGACAGAGGTGACCATGAATTATGCTAAGATGATCACTATGTTTACATATTTTTTCCCACAAAATATGCTATTACTGAGCGTCGAAGAAATTTTAGGTAATGACCACGTTGTCTTGGTGCATCAAAAGTGACAAAAAAATAACTACTTCTCTTTCTTAACAATAGGTGATTGTTGCATTAACTATAGTATTTTTGAAGCTTGAAATTTCCATGGGTGGGAACTTGCAGCTCCGAATACACAACCAATCCCATAAAATAAAAAATTTCACCTTCACACACATAAACTCCACTCCACTATGCAAGCCTATAATTCTGTGCTCCATATCACAATAGGCCTGAAGAAACACTATCCAATATCATCGTTCGGAGAGCAATAAATCCCATCCTACAATAGCACCCAACAAAACATGTGCTCAAAAACAACAATACTCCTTCAATATTAAACATATTTTAACTGAAATAGCACAAGGTTAAAAAATAATAGAAATATAGAATGCTAATAGATCTTCATTGGCTTTGACACAGGCAAGGCCAGTTCGCTCAAAAACTCGAAAGAAGATGCCAAGCACCATCACAAACAAACAAACTCCATGATTTTATTATCATCATTCTGTGCACAGTGAGCATGTTATGGGAGCAGTGTAGTAAGTTTTTACAACCAGAAGAAATAGAAAAAAACTCATCCCATGTTCCATTGACGGGCATAAGAGATATCACCCACTGTGGTGTTATCGTCAGCAGGGACTGGATTCAATACCAGAACTTGCGTTGGTGCAAATCAAAATCTTTGTGGCTCTTGATCTGTACTATGTCATCATCCCTACTGCATAACCTTGCACAATGGGACGAAAAAAAATCCATTTACTCATTTTTTGTTTTGGGGCCAAGATTATGGAAAGAAAACTTCAAGTTCTCCACGAACACAAGCCTCGTTCTAAATGAACGCCATCAAAGCCAAACAATAAAACGCTATCAAATCCAAACAATAAACTTTTCTCCTCTAGGTTCTCTCCCCTCAAACCATACCACATGCAAGATTCCCTCCACGGTGGTGGCTATTTTTGCTATCTCACAAATCGATCCATTACAAAAATTTGGAGTGGACACAGTGGAAATAACCACTAAAAAAATGGAGCATGTGATATTTACGGGTGCCTTCGAGATAAAGTGATGCACCTAGTTATTCATAATGTCCAATCCATATCAATATGGAAAAGGCTATGATATATGCATAGTCGAAAAGAAATATTATGAGCTGAAAGAGGTAGCAAGATCCACTGAATCACGGGGTACAATCATGGGAATAAAAAACTCAAACTAAAAAAAAAAATTAAACTAAAATGGCAGTCATGATTTCATAAACTTCTAGTTTCTATTCCATCAAATATGAAGAGCATACTCCCTCAATCATCTGAAAAAAATTGCCAAAGAAGAGAAAAAAATTATGGGAAAAAATGGGGGGATTTCCATGAGGGAAATCCCCCCATGAGGAAAAGCTCCTCAAGCTCACAGGGCAAGGAAAGCCTGCTCTGATACCATGTTGGAAAATAGAATACTTGATATTATTGAATGAAAGGAGCCTTGCTTAAATAGCAAAGGCATACAATCTGATCCATTGGATCATAACTAATTGAGCTAATCTCAGCCACAAATTTTCCTAGTAACAAATTAGGATATAATTTATTATTCTAACATAAGCAAGGATACCTTATTTCTAGGCAGGTTTCATTCAAACCATTTCTATAATGAGGATCACCCATGGTTTTCAAAATACTAAGAATTATAAGGATTCAATCTCCTTTCCCTTATTTTACTAGATTTTATTTGGGATACTTGCTCATTTTGAGGAAGAGTAAGGGAATTTTTATTGCTTTTTGGGGTGCTTGCTCATTTTGAGGAAGAGGAAAAAATTTTATTGCTTTTGGGATACTTGCTCATTTTGAGGAATAGCTAGGGAATACTTTTTTTAAAGGGTGAAGGGGGAGCTTGTCCTTATGCCAATTATTTAGCTTTCTAGACCATGTGCATAATTAGATGAGCAGGGGAAATTGTTCACTTTATGGCAATAGTAACTTCATGAGCTATGCCTTCCCAAACTTCACAATGTTTTTATTTGTTATAACATACGTAGTCCAAGAGGAAACTTGATTGACCAGGAACAACCTATGGCACTTAAGGATTGTTCAATTTTCAATGGAGATTGCTTAAAACACTAGGGGTGGTTGAGTGGTTGAAAAAACCTAGATTTTATTTAGCAAAAAAAATGTTATGCACGATGTGGCAGTAGTTTCCCTACAAGTTTTCAAACTGATTTAACTAGAAGAGGTGTGAAATAATATTGATACTGAATAATGATGAATAATGATAACATTAAAGATATTGGAACTCCATCATGAAATAAAGGAAGTATATTTAAAGAGTGATTTTTTATGATAATCTTATTTCATCTGCCAAGTGGTATATAGCAACAATATATTTATTTATTTATTCTTATTATTATATATATACATATATTTATTTATGAAGAGGAAAGATAAGTTATTTAATAATAGTTGATTGTAGTTCAAAAATGCATTGCAAATCAACCTGCTACTTAAGATGGTGTTTAAATTCTTCTTTGGGTAATGGCTTATTATAGAGTTTAAGCCTATGCCCATTTACTAGTAATCTTCTTGTTGAATCATTTATAGGCTTGAGTTTAAATGTACCATTCCAAAACATTTCTTCAATCTCATAGGGTCCTAGCCATCTTGTCCTTAACTTGCCTTGAAAATCTTGGTAGCGAAATTTAAATAACAAGGCCCAATCTCCTGGTTGGAATGTTTGCAGTACAATGTGTTTATCATACCATTTTTTCCTTTGTTGTTGAGTTAATTTAGTCCTGTGTAATACCTCTAGTCTTATTTCATCTAGAATATTTAATTTTCCAATCTAGCTTTTTGTACTTGATCCAAGATCATGTCAAGTTGTACCGATGTGCAAAGAGTTTCTATCTCAAATTCAATAGGTATAATAGCTTGCTTTCCATAGACCATTTCCTAAGGTGACAATCCTATGGTAGTTTTCCATGTTGTATTATATGCCCATACGACTTATTTTAATCTTTCTGACCAATAAACCCTATTAACAATTACATTTTTTGTAATGATCTTTTCAAGTTCTCTATTTATAACTTCTACTTTTTCATTAGCTTGAGGGTGATATGATGAAGTTTTTCTGTGTTTTATTTGATATATTTCAACAAAATGTTTGATTACTTTGGAGATAAATTTAGATCCATGATCTGAAACTAGTTCTCTAGGTGCTCCAAAGCATTGCATGATGTTTTCATAAAAAAATTCAATTACAGGCTCAACTTGTGCTCATGGCAAGGCTTTTACTTTAGCCCACTTCATGACATAATTTGTACACACAAGTATGTGTTTATTTCCTACACTTGAAGGGTCTATTGGTCCAAAAAAATCAATTCCCCACTTCTCAAAGGGTTGAAACATTATTTGCAGTACCAAATGCATCTCCATTGAAGATGTAGGTTTACTAGCCCTTTGACAAGCATTGTATCTATCAATAAATTTATAGGCATATTTATTCATAGTAGGCCAAAATTAACCAATTTGATGCATTTTATTGGTTTTTCTTTGGGCGGTATAATGGCCTCCATAGGGTTCTTCATGTGCTTCCCTAATGATGTCATATACATTTTATTCTTCCACACATCTCCTAATTATTTGGTCAGGGCAAGATTTAAACAAGACTCTATTAATTCACATATAAGGAGAACTTTGATGTATTAGTTTTCTATGCTAATGCAATGTAAAATTTTGAGGTATTTTTCCTTTTTCTAAATAATTTACAATATCAACATACCAAGGAGTGAAAATAGAGAGAGCAAACAAATGTTGATGCATGAGCATCCAATGGTGTAAGGGCAATCTTGCATCACCAAATATATATATATATATATATATATATATATATATATTTAGACCCATGTGTTTAAATATATAGATAGATCACCGAACAGGAGGTAGTTTAAACCAAGATTTGTGGTTAGGATTTGTGAGAAACATGATCAGAATAACTCCACAAAGAAACTGCGATGGTGGGAGAAATGTTGTGGTACCAAAAGAGGATTTTAGAGCCCTATAGAGATAATTTCAAGCACTGCAAGAGGAGCTACGTAGAGGGTTTGAGCGAAGAAAAGAAGATGAAAGTGAAGACAAAGTTGAAGAAGAAGTCCAATCTGAAGAAGAAGAAGAGATAGTAGATCCTTTGCAAGCCAGACTATATAAAGTCATATCCTAGATTGGGAAGAGACCGAAATTTGATGTTTATACATATTATGAAAATCTTAACCCAGAAGAGTTGACTGACTGGATCAATGATATGGAGAAATATTTTGAGTATAAGGAGGTGGAAGATCTTGAGAGGGTTAAATTTTCTAAGACCAAGTTGAAGGGGTATGCTAGTATCTGGTGGAAGAGAGTACAGCTAGATAGAAATAAAATATGAAAGGAAAGGATAATAAGGTGGGATCAGATGGTGGAGAAGTTAAATAAATAGTTCATTCCAGTTGAATACGAGTTATATTTGCTTAATAAAATGTAGGGTTTGAGGCAGACAAGTAAATTTATCAAAGAGTATACAAAAGAGTTCTACAAGATCATGATCAGAATAGGTCATTTTGAGGCCAACAAGGAGAAGGTAGCCCATTATTTAAATGGATTGAAGCCAAGTATTTAAGAGGAACTAAGTTTGGTCATACCATAGAAGATGCTTATCAGTTTGCCTTAAAGGTAGAAGAGAAGCTGAATAGAATATTTAAAAGGAAGCAGAGAGAAAGAGGTCGTGGTGGAAGGACTAGCAAAGGACCATATGAAGGACAAAATAAAGACCAAAAGAAAAATGGAGAAGTTAGAAGCAATCGTAATCAAGAAGGGGATAATGCCTATCACCCTTGTGAGGAAAATAATGGTGACCAAAGAGGAAGAGGAATGTTCGAACGAGGACCTAGAAGAGGAGGATTTTGTGGAACCTATTTCCAAAGTGGATAAGAAGACATCGAGCATATGAGTGTCCACAACATCAAGGAAGGATGAATAGGAGACCTGAAGGTAATGCACGAGTTTCTTATGTACATGAAGATGTTGAATCTGAGCATTTTGAAGAGGCAAAATTAGGAGTTCTTATCACAAGGAGAGCCTTGATAAATGAGGAGAAAAACCCAGTTCAAAGGAAGAGTTTATTTTACACTAGGTACAAATGTGAAGGTAAATTTTGTAATGTTATCATTGATAATGGTAGCACTGATAATTTAGTTTTAGAGGAGATGGTTAATAAATTACAGTTGGAGAAAAGGAGACATTCACATCCATATTGGATTGCATGGTTGTAGAAGGACCATAGAGCTTTGGTCAATGAGCAATGTTTAGTGAGGTTCAATATTGGGAATTACCATGATGAGGTACTATGTGACATCATGCCTATGGATGCTTGTCATATGCTATTGGGGAGGTCATGGTAATTTGATCGATGTGCAATACTTGATGGATATGCCAACACTTATTCCCTAATAAAGGATGGAGTTTGCCTTAATTTGAATCCCCTGAAAGAGGTGGAATAAAAGGTATGTATTAGTGCAAGAATTTGTTTAGTTTATGGTAGAATTTGTTTGAATGGTATGAAGTACAAACATATGTGCTATGCATTAATTCCTAGATTTAATGAGGAAAAATGTGAAGATATACTAGTAGAAGCCTCATATCTATTGGGAGAATTCCAATATATTGTATTAGATAATGTACTTGAAGGTTTACCACCAGTGAGGGAGATTAGTCACCAAAAGAATTGATACCAGAATTCAATTTACCAAATAAAATAATTCCTATAGAGAATGAGTAACTGAATAGACAAGTTGAAGAGCTATCGAAGAAAGGATTGATTTGGAAGATTTTGAGTCCATGTGCAGTACCTACAGTACATGACTCAATATTTGTGGTGGTTGATAGGTTTTCTAAGATGGAATATTTCATTCCCTTCCAAAAAACTAGTGATGCAATCCATATTACAAGGTTTTTTTTAAGAGAGGTGGTATGACTACATGGTCTACCAAGGAGTATTGTTTCAGACAAAGATACCAAATTTATTGGTTATCTCTAGAGGACCTTATATAAGAAGCTGAAGATAGATATGAAATTTAGTTTTGCACACCATCCGCATACTGATGGACAAAAAGAGATGGTGAATAGGAGTTTGGGCAACCTACTGAGATGCTTAGTAGGAGATAAGCCCAAGGGATAGAATTTGATTTTACCACAAGAAGAATTTGCTTACAACAATTCTATCAACCAGAGTGTTGGTAAATCCCCATTCCATATTATATATGGGAGCAACCCAAGGAATGCCTATGAGTTGAGGAAGATGGGAAAACAAAAAAAGAGTATGGATAGAAGTACAAGAAACAAGTAGTATGAAGAATATCTGGTTAAGTGGAAAGGAAAGCCTGTTGAAGATTCATCATGGTTTTTTAAGGTAGAGGTTGACCATCTTGGTTTTCCTCAAACACTAGAGAAGTGAAGGTCACTTCTCAATTTGCCCTGGGTGTCTAATGTAGGAGCATCCAATGGTGTAAAGGCAATATTGCATCACCAATATATATATATATATATATGTTTAGACCCATGTTTTTAGACCCATATGTTGGAAATTCAAGTTTCAAGTGAATATTTTCTTGGGCAAAAAAATGGAAAATTCAAATTTCAAATGAATATTTTCCTGGGTGGGAAAATGAAAGGTGGGAAAAGGAGTTACGCTTTCTAGAAAATTATTTGGAAAGTTATTAAAATGGGGAATAGAGATGACCAAATGCAGTCCGGTATCACAGATCATGGTTCCAATTTGTAGATCTCCAATATTTGTAATAAAATTGACCTTATGGTCATACATTGTAATTACTGATTCTATTTTATTGAAGAAATATTTGATGTGGGATTTTTGTTGAATTTTTTTGTAATTTAATATTAGATGTGAGGTTTTGTTGATTTTTTTTTGTGATTTTGAGTACTGTGCGAGTGTTGGGTGGAGTAGCCTTTCACTGAATGTTCATCCGAGAAATTATCAGGAATTAACTCATTATCATCAAATATTTGCATACAAGATAAATGATCTGCAATGACATTATCTTTGCATACTTTTTCTATAATTGTGACATTTAATTCTATCAATAAGAGAATCCACCTAACCAATCTACCTCCTACTATAGCTTTTTTCATCAAGTATATAATGATAGAGTGATCGGTGTGAACAAATAATTCATACCCTATTATGTAATGTTTGAATTTATTAATAGCATGGACTACAACTAATAACTCTTTTTAGTAACTGTGTAATTAATTTCATCCCCATACAAATTTTTACTCACATAATAGATAACATAAGGTATTTTTTTCTCTATATGTTGTAGTATTGCTCATATTGCATATCCTGAAGCATCACAATGTATATGAAAGGATAATTTCCAATTTGGCCCTCTTAAAAATGGAGCAGTAGTTAATTTATTTTTTATAACTTCAAAAACATCCTAAAATGCTTCAGTCTAATTAAATTCACTTTCTTTGGTTAAGAGCTTAAGCATAGGAGCAACAACTTTGTTGAAATATTTAATGAATCTACGATAGTATCCTGCATGTCTTGAGAAACTCCTTACCTATATTTGTGTTTTTGGAGGTTGGAGGGATTGGATAACTTGGATTTTTGTAGGATCTACTTTAACACCTTCCTCATATATGTAATGTCCTAAAACAATACCTCCTCTCATCATCATGAAACACTTCTCATGACTCAAAGAGAGGTTTTATTCTTGGCATATAACTATAACTTTTTGTAAACTTGATAGAGTCTCTTCAAAAGTTTTACCATATACTGTGAAGTCATCCATATAGACTTCTACACATTCATTAATAAAATCAACAAAAATAGCTAAAAAAACCCTTTAAAAAGTGGTGGATGCATTGTCTAGTCTGAAAGATAAGACTTTATAAGCATAGGTGCCTACAGGACATGTGAAAGTGATCTTGAGCTATGGAAACTTGATTATACCCACTAAAACCATCTAAAAAGCAAAAATATTTTTCCCAGCTAGGGTATCAAGAACTTGATCAATGAATGGTAATGGAAAATAGTCCTTCTTTGTCACTTTATTCAATTCCCTGTAATCCACATAAATACTCCATTTACCATTATTTTTAAGGACTATTACTAATGTTGATACCCATTGGCTATCTGAGATTGGATATACAAATCTTGCATTTAAGAGTTTAATGATTTCTTCCTAAACTACATCTTTCATAGTTGGATTCAATCTTCTTTGGGGTTGTCTTACTAGGTGGCAACATTCTTGAATAAATATGTGATGAGTACAAATATTCTGGTGTATTCCTTTCATGTCCTCATAGTTCCATGCAAATGTAATTTGATGCTTCTTAAGCACATCTATCAATTGTGATTATTGTATGCTTGTAAGCTCATTACTAATATTCAAGCCCTTCTAGGTATGATGTCTATCTATTTGCACTTTTAGTATTTTCATCTATTCCCATAATTTCATGTTCAATAATATTTAAGTCGTATGGCACCAATTACTGAGATTGACTTATATTGGCTTCATTATAGATGATAGTAGATTTAGATAAACAACTATTATCTTGACCTTGATCTTCATGTTGATCTCCTAGTAGTAATGATAATAGTCCTTCAATTTTTGTTTTAGGTATTCACTCAGTACATTGATTTATAAGGTTTGGATATCATCCAAATCATAAGGAAAATCATACCATAGTTGTTTTGGAAAATATCTATCTAATGTTGATTCAGGAAATAGGCTAAGGTCTTTAGTGTTCTTACCATAAAAAATAGTCATGTTTTCGGATCTGCAGCTAATATAGGCATCATTTATTGCAAGCCATGGGTTTCCTATAATTAAGGGATGTCCCCCTAACTTCTTCTTGGGTTTTAAAACTACAAATTATATAGGGTATTCTTATGAACTTACATAGACTATAACATATTCTAGTTTTCCTTCTGGCTTGACAGTAGACCTATATGCGAGTTGGAGTACTATAGAAAGTTGTAATTTGTGTACTCCTAAGGATTTTGTTGTTTCCTTGGTCATGAAATTACTAGAAACTCCTAAATTGAGCAAAAAATTGTTCAAGGATATTTTACCAATGTGAACTGTGAGTGTAGGTATTCTAGAATTTGTATATTTTGGTAATAACCTACCTCTAACCATTATCTCATATAATTATCCAAGAACTTGAATGGTTTGAGCTTCATTCTTATTTTTCCTTCCTAAATTTGTGCATATATTCTTTGATTAATTTGGAATAGATAGGAATATCCTTGATAGCTTGCAAAAGAGGAATTTTAATGGTGATGTTTTCTAACTCTTGAAGGAAATTGAAAGCTAGTTTAGATGGTTCCTTTGGTATTGCTAGTATTTTAGGAAATGGTATTTCCATTCCTTTCCTTTGAGGAATTTGGATCTCTTTTTGTTTTTCTAGAATGTTTTCTGCTAAAAATTCCACCTCTAACTTTTTCAAACAACTCTTTAGGAGGTTATTCAATTTTTGTGAGAGTAGCTCTAGTATTTTCCATTATTTTTTTTATCTTAATTGAATCTATTGGCAAGGTACCATAGATATTGAACATGTCTCATTTTTTTTGTAGACCTATTGAATGTTCTTGTTATTATTAGGATTAGGATCTGGTTGAGCTGGTAAATATGGTTGCTTAGGAGGATTGTTTACATTATTTGGAGGTGGAAGGAGTCTATTTTGAGGCTGATTTTGAGGTGCTTGCCCTTTAAATTGATTTTGAAAGTTTTGTTGTTGGGGCTGCCCTTGAGACCAGATAGGTGCTGTATCATTGTATTGGCCACTCATATTCCAATTAGATGAATTCTGATTTTTTCCTACCATCCATGGAGGTGAATTTCCATATGCATTAGACATGAACTGAGCCCAAGGAGGCATGTTCCAATATTTATTAGATTAATTCCAATTCATCCAACTTGGAGCATTTGACCAATAATTATGTCTTTATTGATTGGAATAGTTATATTTTGACCAATTAGGTCTTCAAGGGATTCACCATCTTTTTTATTCATGTGAAACAACTCATCTTTCTTATCCCTAACTCTACAATAATCCCGGTATCTTTCAAGGAATGTGTATTTTAATCTGTGTTCTCCATCCCATTGGTTACAAACACTTTCTCCTAGACCCATAAACCATCTTAATGCTACTTCCTTAAGTGTTTAATGAAATAGTCTTATTTTTTGCTCATCAGTGGTGTAAAAGTAGGCTTGGCATACCACTTCGAATTCGAAGAGAAATTCATCAAGATCCTCGTGTGGTTTCCCATGGAAGGTAGGCAAAATGACAACATAGACAGGTTTTGGTTCTCTTGTTAGTCTATCTTTGAAATAAGGAATTGGGAAAGTAAAAGTCTTTCTTTTCCTACCTTTCATTGATTTTCTACTTCTCCATGATCATTATTCCTTTGCCTTTGTTCCCTTCCATTTACTTCCCCATGTTCACTAGCTTGATCAACCATGATTGAATATAATATTTCAATAATTGGACCAGGTATAGGTTTAAAAAATATAGATGAGGGATCTATATGGTCATCAAACTCTAGTTCATGTAGTAGATATGTTTTGGGATCTTATTCTAGGAATTTAATCTATTTTGTTGATGTAGAATCTGTAGATGTTTGGGTTACAGTTTAAATTTCTTTTAACTTAAAGTTTTAGATTTCTTACTAATGTTTCTTTGGAAATTTTATTGAAGTTCACTAACTTTAATAAATATTCCCTTTGAATATCTAGGTTTGTTCATGATATTTCCAAGTTCTTTGGTTCTTGCAACAAATTTTTACCTTTCTAATTTTCCTTGAGAAATATATAGATATCATTAATTGGATCGAGTTGTTTAGGAGTCATATAATGCTTCTCCATGAATTTAAATTCTTTTGTTATCAGAAGAATCAATTGGACAATAAAAGCCTATTTTAGAATTTTGTTACGACTTTTGAACTATAATTTGTAACTTAAGCCTTGACACAGTTCTCTAAAGTGTACAACTCTAGATTCCTTATGATATATCCTATTATATTCTAGGTTCACCTCCCTATATTCTATTTTTTCTAGAAAACTGTGAATGGTAATGGAGTCCTTGAAATAATTATCACAAGGGTATGTGACTGAATTTACTATCGTTCTCCTATGCCCAAGCCACCATTCACAACTTATTATAAGTTCAAGGTAGGGTGAGTGATAATCTGGTCCAAGAATTTTAGATTTGTTTACTCTTTTGATTTTACCCAATTCTTTTGATATTTCCTTTATCTTACTCTTTTTACAAGTGTTCCTACTCTTTCCTAGATATTTTGTGTCTTTAATAAAAAAGAAGATTAACTTCTTGTTCTAGCAATAGTTTTCTAAGGTCAATCAATGCAGACTTTTTGATGCAATTTTCTACCATTTAGCAATGTTTTTACTTCTCTTTTGTTCTATCCTTTCTCTTATTTTTCATAGTTTATATATTTTGTTTTTTTTGTTCTATTTTTGTTTTGTTTTTTTTTTTAATTAAAAAAAATCCTACTATTGTTAAGACTCAATCTACAATTTACAGACAATGAATTTTTATAGCCAACCTTAACATAGCAGGAGAAAAATAAAACTTTTTATTTCTAAAACAATCCTACTGTAAAACTAGGTGTAATTCACATCCAATGAATATATATAGCCAATATTAGTATAGTAAGAGAAAAATAAATTTTTTATTTCTAAAATAATCCTACTGTTACTAAAATTAGGTGTAATTCATAGTCAATAAATTTTTACAACCAATCTTAATACAATAAGAGAAAAATAAAGTTTACATTTCTTTAAAACAATCCCACTATTACTAAAATTAGGTGCAATTCATAGTCAATGAATTTATACAGCCAATCTTGGCATAATATGAGAAAAAAAATTATTTCTAAAACAACTTTACTGCTACTAAAACTAGGTGCATTTCACATTCAATGAATTTGTATAGCTAATCTTAGCATAGTAAAGTAAAATGAAATATTGTTTGAAAAGTAAATTTTGCTGGAAATAAAATGCTGAAATTGAAAGGTTAAATTGTTGTTACTTCTTGATTTTAAGGAATATTTCACTATGATTGTGTCACTCAATCACACCTACTTCCTATTTTCATAGGTCAGAGAACCTAGACCTAAGCAAGCAACAACAACCACCCAATGCTTTGAAAATTTTCTAAAATCAAATATTAACTAAGAAAGTAGTAAAATGATCCTAAGAAAAATAACCTGGTAACATCGAACAAAGGGGCTTGTTGGGACTTCTTGTGCTACTCTGACTCGTATGTACGCCAAGGACTCGTACCTATTTTCACATACAGGTAAGCCTCTCTTCTTGTGCAAACCAATAATATTTGATTAAAAATTACATCACTAATCTCCCTGACAACGATACCAAAATGTCTAGTTGTAAAATCTACACTTAATTATCAATCTAGGGTGAATGATTTAAAGAGAAGTAATCCAATATATATTATACCACAATGATTAATCTCAGACTTAATTATGTTTTTCTTAGTTTCAGGTTTGCAAAAAATAACAAAAGTTAGAAAAAATAAATTGTGTTGAATTAAAATAAAATACAATTTTATGATTTATACTAATTTAATGTTGTGTATATTTATTGGTGTGGATCCTCATGCAACCTAATAATTTAACTATATATTTTTACCTTATAGTCTAAAATGATGCAATTTAATGTAATTGATAAATTAAAATTAATTCTATGTATTAACTAATCCTAACCTATTTCAGGGGCGAGAGAATAGGGACTACTTGTAGGAGTGGGCCCTGCCTCCTAGAGGACAATGTAAATATCTACTCCCTTAAATTATTTTACTTCAATAAATAATGTGTATTAAAACTACTAACACTATTTTAATTCATTGATGTAGGAAAATACAGTAAATATTACATAAGCGAAGAAATCAATGACACAATTACAAAATTCATGATGAAAATTGTTGTTGCTTTATTGATGAAAATTCAAATGTACATGATCTCAAACATCAAAACTTCATAATAGTAAAAATTGTATACAAAGCATTTGAACGTTATACATTAGACCTTTTCAAAGGTCTCTTTCCTATATTTTATAATATCACTTGGACATTTTCAATGGAATTTCTTCACTTATTTTGTCATGTTTCTTATCATCATGATGATTCGAATACTAACCTTACAACAATAAAAATATAAACTAATGCTATTTTGTAACCACCTTGGACTTTGTCTAATGAGGTAACTAAATTGAAAACACACTAACTCATATTATTCACATAAGGGACTTTAAATAATATATTTAACAACCATAATCTTCTAAAATAAGAAGATGCTTAACCAAAAGCTATAGTTAAGCTAAGATGCTAACTAATAGATCTTGCTAACTCTAAAAAGAAGACTAATATTACCCAATGACTTATGTCATCCAAATGTGCTGACATTTACAAGTTGGAATAATATATTATTCAAATACACCTAGACTTAGGACTTAATACTTAATTAAATAAGTAAAGCTAACACCTAGTCTAGAACACACATTCTAACTTAGACTTAGGACTTTAGGCTTTAGTAAATAATAAAATAAACTAATCCTAATAAACATTGCTTATATCTAATGATGTCCACATCATCCCTCTCCACCATATAAGCATTGGACTCCAATGCTTTTACAATAGGGATGAAGGGGTGAGATACAACACGTTGAAAACAAAGTTGATTGAGATGTTGAACAAGATCATGTGGGCCATGAGTCGTAGTTGATGCTAGAGTAGAAGGTTGTGGTACATCTCAATCACCAATCCATGTAGGATCTCGATGAGGCAATGAAGAAGCACCAATAGTCTACTGTATAGCTGATGTAGTCGAGTGAAAAATAGGAACCGATGAAGATGACAATGATGACCACTCTAAAACAGGTGGAAGAAGAGTTGGAGGAGCAAGAGGAGGTGTTGATGAATAACTTGCCTTCATAAGAGGAGGTAATATAGTAGAATATGATGATAATACCACCTTAGAATGAGGTAGTGCACCTAAAGCAAGTGTGTCATATGACCTATTGAAGACTAAGGCTATCTTATATGGTAGATAACAATTAGATATAAGTGTGGTATGGGGCTGAGAATGAAGACAATATTGTCTATGCTTATGATGCAAAGTGTAGGTTTGATGGTATGCATCATAAATAGTCCTCTTATCAAACTGATATGGCTTCCCAAGAATAAGACCATAATATTTCATGGGAGTCGAATCACAGGTGACTTGATCTACATAATGAGGCCCAAAAGTAAATGACACAATGTAAGTCTTTGTGATGTAGGAGTTAGAATCTATATCCTTCCATCCCAATGGATACGTATGAGGATGTGGTTTCGTAGGCAACTCGAGCCTATCAACAATAGATTATGCAATAAGACTAGTTTGGGATCCATTGTCAATAATACAATCCACAAAGAAGTCATGTGTGAGGTAGGCTTTGGTGATAAAAAATGGTCACATCAACCTTTTTGATTTAGTAGTGTAACATTGTTTAGTTTTCCTCTTAATTCATCATATGCTCTCCCTTCTCCCATAACCACAATGGGGGCCTTTGGGGGCTCCTCCACTATAGGTTGTACAAGTAAGTTCTTTTGTTTCCTAAAACACTCAGATTCTAAGTGTCCTTGTCTCTTACAATGATTACAATATTTATTTGCATTATAAGACTTTGGATAAGAAGAGGAAGAAGAATAAGAACTAGGAGAAGAAGAAGGAGAAGAATTGGAAGGCATCTTGGCCTTCAAATACTACTACTAAGTTGAAGAGCAAGAATTTTCTTATGCTCGAGTGATGAACTTCTCTTCAGCCAATTGTGTATGGTTGAAGGCCACATAAATAGTTTCCAATGGAGTGTATTTGAGCTTCCTATACGAGTGCTCTTGAAGGCCACTTGTAAACTTTACAATCAAGTCATCTACAGGATATTTCACACAAAGCAAAATGCGTAACATGTTAAAGAAGAGATATAACCCTGCACAAATATATTAGAAAGTTGGTGTAATCTACACCATTTTACTCTCAATTCTCTAGCATAATCAGAAGGATAAAATGAATCCTTCAATTCTTAGACCAATTCTTCCCAAATGGTAATGGGATTTTGGTCTTTTTGTCTATCCATGATGACTAGTTTTGCTAACCCAGTCAATTTGAGTTTAGCAAAAGAAACTTGATCATTGATAGAAACTTCTGTGTATGCAAACCAGGTTTCCATGTCCATGATCCAATTATTCAATACATCAAGGTTTTGAGACCCATCATACAATTTGACCTCACATTTTGCATGGGCCTTAGCATCTCTAGTGGATTTTTCTTCAGGAGCATAGTGAACTAAAATATCATCCACTTTTTTGACCAATTTCCCAATAGTTTCCACAAAGGAAAGCATTTTGTTAGCCAAATCAAATGCCATTTGTGATTTAGTGTAAGTCAAATCAATTAAAAATAATAGACTCTCCTAGGCTATTACAAGAATTCTCATAATTTTACCTTCTACAAGAGGGATTACCAAAATTTGTAAAAATTTATCCTCTTGTTTACAATTTTATGCCCTATTCCCAAGAAAAAGTAAATGGTGATTTTGCTTTTACATTTTTTTAGGAAATAAATAATTTGGCATAAAAATTAATTAATTTTAAAAAAATAAATAAATTAATCGAAAATTTCACCAAAAATTAGTTTTGTTGGGCAGCTCTATAGTTGAGCTGCCAAGTCAACAATGCAGTTGGCAGGTGGCCTATAGTTGAGTTGCCAAGTCAACGGTGTAGCTGGCAGGTGAGCGATAGGAACAGGTAGCAATCAGTGTTGAATAGGCACACACATTGATCAATGTGCCCAATTTCATTATCTATGGTGGTTAACCCCGTGCGCAAGAAACCTTGCACTAGCTAGCCCTTGTGGGCTAGCTATTGACTATTAGGAGCCTGAAATTTAATAAACTACTCCACTCCTCTCATAAAATGTGTGTGGGATTAAATCTTGCATTAAAAAGAAACAAGTTAATAATAAAAATTGTTTTTTTTCCACCAATCAAAATATTTTTCTACTTTGGTCAATGAATTCTTAACACAACCACCAAACAACGACGCTCCAACTAGCCCCTTGGGCTAGCTATTTCAATATTGGTATTGTGTGTCTTTTGAAGGATCCCAATATTTGATGCCCCATGATTATGGGATAATTTTTAATAAACAATTCAACCATTGGAAGCTCATCGGGAGGGTTCAAGCCATTGGGAAATGTAGATAGCCACTAAAAATAAACTAGGACCATTGTGATCTCATTGACACAATGTCTCCCATGCCAGAAAACAATGGATACCTTCAATAATTTGTGCAAACACCATAAATTCATCAAATTCTACCTAAGTTTGTTGTAAAACTACTGTAAAGCCGAAGTAGATTCATTGGTGGTGGTTGATCACATGTGGCCTGGTAAAAAATCAATCATTGATGTTGTGAGCTACATCATTTTTGAGCATGAAAATCATTGAGATTTGAAGCAGCATTGGTGGATGTGAAAATGGCCCAACCAGAATTAATGCCTATCGACAAGTGTGGCTTTGTCATCGATAAAGGTGATTGACATCAGAAATGCATCATCAGGATGCTATGGAGCATCTCGGTGATTTTTCAACTGACATAAAAGTTGTGTCCACCAGTAAGCAGGACGACATTGACCGATAGGTCCATCATCGATAATCGGTTGCCAACATTGGCAGTCGATGGTCAGCAAGCCTTCGGCCACTTGAACAACAAGTGTCTATGCACCACTATCAGGAAAAAAGCGCTTGATATTACGCAACATGGGTAATAAAAATATATATATTAATTAATATTAATATAAATAATATTAATATTAATTAAAATTTCTTTTTAATGCAATGGATAGTGTAGATTTAAACTTGGAGTAAATAATAACTTTGCACTAAAACCATTTATGCACAACTTTCAACTAAATATGACTAAGGGAAGACCAATTTTAACCCTAAAATTGGAATTTTTAAATGAAATTTTGCAAAGGGATTTCACACCTAATTCCTATGCAATTAATGACTTCCTAGACCAACTAAGAGTCCAAATAGCACAATCCTGATCACAGACTCTGATACCGATGATGAGGTAACTAAATTGAAAACACACTAACTCATATTATTCACATAAGGGGCTTTAAATAATACATTTAACAACCATAATCTTCTAAAGCTATAGTTAAGCTAAGATTCTAAATAATAGATCTTGTTAACTGTAACAAGAAGACTAATATTACCCAATGACTTATGTCATACAAATGTGGCAATATTTACAAGTTGGAATAAGATATTATTCAAATACACCTAGACTTAGGACTTTAGGCTTTAGTAAATAATAAAATAAACTAAGCCTAATAAACATTAGCCTAGATCTAATGATGTCCATATCATTGTCACAATCACAATTATCCAAGTGGTAAACTAATTAACTAACATAAAAAAAGTTCTTAATTTGAATAATCTAATGATGCAGCAATACAACTATTTTTCCTTCATTTAAGGAAGAGATAAAATAGGTATGCGTCTAAATATAAATATCTTAACAACATAATAATCTTACAACTTTATAATAACAACTTAATAAATATAAAATCTCATGTACAATGACAACATGTCAGTCAACTATGCTGACTGTATATGCCTCATAATGATGCTACATTGTCACTGGAAGTGGCATGACAGTTCTTTAGGTAGTTTGATTTGATCAATATCCAATCTGTAACATCTTTCAGTAGATGCTTTCTATAACAACTTTCTGTAGCTATATTCTATAGCATTCATCCACAATTATTCTTAGTACACAATTCTCATAGTTGGTCTATCCACGCTTGTCATATGGTCTGTGTCTTATCACATCATTTTTGTGAGGCTCCTACAACGTTCTCCTACCAAAAACACACAGAAACTTGCACACTTTTACGTAAAATACAAACACAAATAATTTTTATCATTATAAATCAAATTCATTTGTAAATCATATGGATAAGATAAAATAATCGTCAAAATACATTTGTTTTCATAAATTTACAGACAGAAAATAGATTAAACATGCATAAAATATGTACGATTTTAACACTCATCACATAGTTTGCAGGGAAAAATCCAAGTAATTCACCATTTCATCGCCCAATTGTCTGACAAATGTAAACCATTTAACCATCTCTTGCAAAAATGGGTCACCTTCAAATGGGATTCTCACTACCAATAAGCCTTTGACATCATCAAAGCTTATCTTACTTCACCACTAGTTCTATCTCCACTGCATAAATAGTTGTCATTCTTCTTATATATTTCTACCATAAATTTTGTAATAGGAACATTATTGGCTCAAAATAATGCACTCAACCATGAGCAAGCCATATACTATATTAGTCACACTTTGGTCAACTACAAAATGTGATACACTTACATGGATAAGCTATGCCTGGTTGTAGTTTTTTCTACATAAAAGCTACGCCACTACATGCTCAACCACACAACTTTTGTTATCGCTCATGATAACCCCTTACAATACATGATGAATAAGAGTTATCATAACTCTCGTATTTTCAAATGGATCATGCTCCTTACCAAATTAGACCTCAAATTCATTTATCAAAATTCCATAAAGAGAAAGGTGATTATCGACCAACTCAGTGAGGCTCCATTGTCTGACAACCAACCACTCCTTATTTAACATCCTAATGATTCTATATTTCACATCACCAAAGCAAATGATATGTGGAACCTAACATGCCAGTTGATTTAACACCATTCTTTGATGGCTCCCATTACACCCACACTCAGGGTACTGGGGTTGTATTTCTCACACCTGATAGGGAACCTCTCCCCTTCTCCTTTAAATTAGGGTTTCTTTGCACAAATAACAATGCTAAACATGAAGCTCTCATTCTCAATTTTAAAGCAAGAACTTTCATTGCATAATAGATTCCTATAGATATTCGATGATTCCCTACTTATTGTCAATCAAGTTATGGAATTATGGCAATGTCATTGCCTTATACTCTAGTAGTACAAAAAAATTGCTCAAAAGCTGCTCGTCCAACTCAAGTGGTATGAAATTGAGGCCACCCCATGTTCTTCCAACCGGTTCGTTGACACAATGGCTTATTTTGGCTCTTTAGTACCACAAAATCCCCTATTTGACACAACACATATGTCCATTCACACCTTATTACAATCCGCTATTTCACCCTCATCCCGACCAATGATGATGGCATCCATGTTATCCATGTTGAACCACATGATACTTGGTTTTCTTAGATTAAGGATTACATTAAGTTAGGCTTCCTCCTTTGTGACCTACCACATGCTCATCACCGTGCATTCAAAAAAAGGGTAATTCATTATACACTACTAGGGGTATCCTCTACCATCGTAGTCATGATGGCATCCTTATACATTACCTTAAACCATAAGAAGCTCAGTGTATGGTTCAAGAAACCCACGATGGAACTGGCAGTATCCACTTTAGTGGCATGGCCATTACTAAGTGTATTTTACACATGGGCTACTATTGGCCCAAGATGGAACACAATTTTTGTGAGTATGTTAAACGATGCATCAATTATCAACAACATGCCAACCTCACACACTTGCCCTCATAAGAACTACAACCCATCCAATCCATGTGACACTTCTCACAATGGGGCTTAGATCTTATTGGGAAAATTTTTCCTACTTCGTCTAGCAACCATAAATTCATCATCATTGCCATCGAGTATTTCACAAAGTGGGTTGACGATATCCCACTTGTCTAGACCATAAGAGCCAAAACCATGGTATTCATTATCGACCACATAATTTACCACTTTAGAATTCCCTTGTAGATAATATCAGATAATGATACACACTTCAAATATAATAACATTCATATATTATGCACCAATTTTAACATCCATCACAACTTCTCTACCCCATACTACCCCTAGGGTAACGACCAAGCAGAAGCTACTAACAAAACTATATGTGCTATCCTTTGCAAAATGGTGGCTAAATCGCATCACAATTGGCATAGTAAAATGTCATTGGTCTTATGGGTCTATTGAACAAGCATTCGTATCCCCACTAGGGCAACACCCTTCTCTCTTGTCTATGGTGCTAAGGCTATTATGCCCCTTGAGCTTGAGATACCCTCATTATGCATTTCCATGTAAGACTTCATAGATAATGATACTGCTCGTTAAGCCATACTCGAACAACTGACTCTCCTAGATTAGCATCACATTGACACTATAGAACACACTCGTGTTTACCAAGATCATCTTCACCATGCCTACAATAGCAAGGTACACTAGTGTGAATTCTAGATTAGCAATTTGGTTCTTAAATGGAACCAACAAATCACCAACCAACCTTACTAGATGTGTGACACATTTGCTCCTAATTGGCTAGGTCCTTATATTATCATACATAAATTTGGTTTTGGGGCTTATTGATTGGCTAATCTCGAACCAATCAACATCATTCTACTACACACATTCAATGCTTAGTTGTCTTAGGTATAAATCACCAACCATTGTACATACCATTATAGTTATGTTGTATATATCACCTCTCTAGTACACTCATGACCCACATTACACCCAATAAACACTGCACTTTTTATTACACAAAAGAAAAACTTTTACTTTATATATCATTTTTATGTTGTTTGTGTATTTTGTCTTGCAGGTTCATTATCGTCGACTGTGCTACATTTGTCGAAACACATTACACCATATCTACATTGTAGGTATACCTTTAGCCCATCATGTAGGACTTATTGATGCTCCTCCCTTCACCAGTCACCCTGATTGAACATATGAAGCCACTTGATTCTGCTCATTTTCACCATTCATCTTTCTCTTCCCATTTAGACCATGATTCTTCAATCCAGCCTCTCTCTCGATCATAGAGATTCACCCATATCTCCTCACTTTTATGATAGTCGTGACTCCATTTTCTCCTTTGTGGATGTGGGAGAAAATACCCCTCCTCATACCCAAATACAATAAACCCATCTCTTCTCACCTTAGTTGATGAAATAGACCCATACCTACCTGCTTCTTTAGCTTAATGCCCTTCCTTTGTCTCTTTCCTTGGAAACAAGAGGAACCCATCTACTTTCTCTCACTCCTTGGGGTTAATTCCACCCCTAGCCGATGGGATTTCACCTTATGATCAAGTCCTTCATCAGCATATTTCCCAATCCATCGTATTGCATACATACCCATCTCAATCGTGTCACTCCCTACAGTTATCACAAACCCCACCTATTCTTTAGATACCTCTAGTCCCATTTCATGATACCCATATTCAGCCCTCACCACCACCACATCACATTATCTATATTCATCTCCTTCACCTCATCCATCCTTGTATCTTTACCCATATTACAACTACCCCATTCCACTGGGCTTCCATTCTCCTCTTGCCTTAATACAATCTCCTCCACCCATCAATATCCAACATATTCTCACTTGACTCAACAACCTTGAGCTATACATAATACATTATTGATGTCATTCATCCGCATGCCATTCTAGTACAACTCATACCTCCTTATCCTTCTCCATGCATTTCCATCATCCTCACATGTAGCCTCCACCAGAACAAAGATCAACAGTCCACCCACCCACACCTATCCCACATCCCTTTCGCTCATCACCATTGGTGCCTAAGGTTTACCCCATGCCTATCATTTTTAAGCCTCTCTCCCACACATTCCACCACCTACTTCATGTAGGGCTCATTTTTTTACTTGAGATCCAACCAAATGACCCACTTCATCCAAAATTGAGGGGATACAATGAACACCAGTTTTGTATCTACCATCATCAACTAGGACATGACATCAACAAGTACCACATTTTTGAACTCCTCATCCATGATATGGTGAATGGGAAAGCTCCCCAACCCTTTGAGTATGCCACCTCTCCTACTTGAGTTCAAAGCATCCCACCTCATCCTGTGCCTCACTCCATACCATCACGTGCATCTTTCACTTCCACACCCCCACTACTTTTAGTAGCTACACAACCACACCCCTTATCAGGATCCTAGTCATGTTGCCATTATGCTAGGCCATTTGAAACCTGAGCTTCACCACTCTTCACATCCTTAGTCTAGCTCCCTATCTCATTCTCTCCCCTCCTTTTCTAATTCCTCCTGTCTTCTTGTTATTTTGTATTGTTGTATAGTCATGCTTTGAGCGGATACATACCTGTGCTAAATTTTCCTTCTATCTCCCCCTTATTTTTATTTTACATTATTGTATGGTTACTCTTCAAGTGGCTACATACCTATGCTAAATTTTTCTCCATTTCCTTTCTTGTTGTTTTGCATTGTTGTATGGTCACTCTTTGAGCGGCTACATACCTGTACTAAATTTCTCTTCTTCATCTCTTTTGGTTACTTTAAAATATTATATGGTCATGCTTCGAGTGGCTGCATATCTGTGCTAAGTTTCCCATCCTCCCCCTTCTTTTATTTTTTCTTATTTTTTTGTTTCCTTCATCCCTTTTCATCTACTTTCTTCAATTTTACTTTATCTATCATCTCTTTTGTCTATCACTCTTCTCAATATGAGAAATCACACACATTCTCTCTCTTACATACATCTTGTCCACTTTTCATACCTCCCCACATGTTGGGATAACTGCATCTAATGTTCATTCTTCTCATCATCTTCTTTTCACCTATTCACCTCTTTTTTGACATTTCCCAATCTCATCTCTCTCATTCCATAAAATCCTCTTGTACATATTTTCCTACATACTATTTCTTAATTTTACTCCCATCGCATATACACATCTCTCCTTTGCATCCATATCCATACTTATACATTCTCCTTATAGAAATGTGCTCATGATGGATTAAAACACATACTTGTTAGCATCACCACTCGGATGTCCACTTTCCTTTTTAGGATTATGGATTGTATAGTGTTTTGCATTATTTGACAATTCATAAGTTGAGCCAATCAAACATCACCTCTAGTTGAAAAGTTCTTATGCTCCTCACAAAATCCTTTGGTTGGTTTGATTTCTTTTAGGGACCACTCACATATCTCACATCTTAAGCATATTTTGAGTCTAGGGAAGACAACACCTTGCATAGACATCGTCGTTTAGCGAATGGTTTCCCCTACTCATCCTATCATTTGCATGATAAAAATACAACTTGGGGATAAATAAAGGGAAAAGAATAAGCAAAAATAGAAAATGGGTAGAAAAAAAAATCCAACGCCCACAAAAAAAATAAAAAAAGAAGAAGAAAAAAGCACCACAAAAAGAGAATCAAAAGGAAGAGGGGTAGAAAACAAAATAAAAATCCTCCAAGAGTACTACCACTATGCTTGAATCCCTTTGGTCCTTCGGTTTAACATAACATCATGGGGTGATTTCCATCACCATAAATAGGCTCTAAGAGCCTAGATGGTAGTGGAATAGTATTACAAGTGGTAATAGATCTATCACATTAGCAACCTTATTTTGTACAAATCGCTACATGCTTATGGATGAGCTAATTATTCTAGCTATGTTTGCTATAGGTTATTCTTACCTCCATCAAAATGGATAATTGAACATCACTCATCACACACACTGGTCCATGATGGATTTCCATTCAATCAGGTTAGTTATGAGTTGTGGTTGAACCTTGCTTAGTTTCTCATGAGGTTTATTTTCTACAACTATGAAAGTCAACTTTACTGTAAAACTCTCTTACCATCCTACATCTCTGAGATAACGCAACAAATAACATTACTACTAGTTTTGTAATGATACAAGTGCTTCCTCTACATATTTCCTCATACACATACATGCATTCCCTAATCTACATCCAATCTGATCTATCCATCTACACCCCATAATTTTTTATTATTCCTAGTCTACATTAAAATCATATTACCACATGCATACATATTCTTCCATCATACATTCACCTACCATATCTTACATTATACTAAGTTATGCATTCATCCACACAAAATTATACACATGTAAATAAAACCACAAATAAAAACATATATGTATATATATATCATGTCATCAATGCCCTTAGGCTACAAAATAGAGTACATATATCATACATCTATGGTTGGCCTCTTAGCTGCCACCTCACTATACAATATTAATAGGTCATCTCATCACTGTTATTCACTAGGAGTCTCTCCACTTTCCTCTTGTACCATTATTGCTTCATCTACCATCCACTCCTTGGTTACCCTACTCGACTTTGGGGTAGCTCCCACCACTTGCAATATTTCTAGCATTGCCACCCTCTTATCTACCTTACTCTATCGTGAGTGTGTCCATGACCACAACCTCAACCTCACCTATGATCTTGTGTAATTTTGGAGTGCATGACCATATGATGCCAATGCAATATTGCATTGTACCCTCATTGATACCCCCCCCACATATCTTTCTGTCAAGTCTACGTTTTCTCATCGTAAACGCTTCATCTCAACTCTTAGGCCTGCCACCTCAACCATGGCTTGCTCACACACTATTCTAGAACAATATACCTCCTCTTGTGCTTGATAATATATCTCTATATTCTAGCATATATATGCTACCTCTACTTCATGTACAGATTGCACCACATCAATATCAACCTATATTCACTGCACACTCTCCTATAACACTATAATATATGATCTCACTCTCTCCTTTGAGTCCATGGTCTCCTATACCTAATATCATGTATCTTCCACATACTTTGTGTGACTCACCTACTTAACTACCAGTTGTGCCCTCATCCTATCTCTCTTCATAGTCAACTTGCCCACCTCCATTATTGATATCTCCAGTCTCTCCTCTACCCTTCACCACTCCTCCACCAATATCTCCCTATCAACAACCTAATCAATTTTGGTCTCACTCAACCTCCCCTACAAATCCTACACTCTCTCCTATAATATTTCCAACTCATCCTGGACATCTAATACATCTTGAATATAAAATATCACATATGGTATACCTCCCTCATCCCCCTCTTCCATAATTATTGCTCCATCCAATGGATGGCTCTCACCATCCTCCTATCACTCTAGTGACCTTACCTTAAGAGACCCCACTACATCATCTTATGATAATCCTCCTACCTCCTTCTATATCAACATAGCCTCATATAATGGCTAGACTCCACTACTCGCCTGTTGCTTTGGCGATCCAAATATAGGAAACTCCACCCCTTCATCCTAACATCACCTCTGGATGTGCTTGAGAAGAAACCTAAATTGCATCCCTCTCCAAAATAGTACATCTCCCTCATACCCCCTCTTCATCCCCTTCTCCATATTTGTACACCACCTCAAGGTGTAGGGTACAAAGTATCCCATAAATGCATGCACCTGGTAAGACAACAATAATGGTTTCTCCACTATAATATGCCCCCACACCCACACCTATAATAATGGGCTAACACTAAAGCCAGACCACCCTACCCTCACCACCATTTATAGCTCTTTGTACACCTGTGCTAGTAGTGCAGGTGCCCATGCAAACACCACCTCATGCTCCACCAAATCACACACTATGCCCATCATATTCCAGGGGAATTTCACCCCTAAACTATCTGGTAGAGCATAGCTCGCTATCATGAGCATTGTAATACAATGGTGGTTAGACAACATCTTGTTCTTCCAATAATGCTTATAATCTACTCCCTTCTCATGCTATACCTCTCTCCACCTATCACCAAAGGTCCACTACAATATATCATTTCACACATCATCTCCCACCACTCTCACTATAACACCATCTATAGGTAACTTATATATCCTATATATATCCTCCAACATGATTGTCATATCCCCTATTGGGATATGGAAGGTGTTCCTATATGGTTCCCACCTCTCACTCAACACTAATATATAAGCCTTGTTGGCATGTACACTCTGTAACTCCCACATGCCTTTAATCCATACATTGCCCATCGACTTCCCAACTGCTTCTATCCACTTATCCCCTAGGATATCTCTCAAAGTCTGCACATGATGTCGCAGCTCAATATTATTCACCTGCGTTCATTCCAATACATCACACAAATTGCTCATTAGTTTCACATGTATACAAATTCACTATCATTTTTACTTGAAAAAATTCATCACATGCACACATATTTCATCACTTATCATGCATCACAAAATAATAATAAAATAGTTCATACATGTGAACCTGTTTCACACACTACTGTGTGAACCTTCTAAGGTTGGCATTTTTGGATACCCATTATACCCTTTCATGGTAAAGTTTTGATAAAAATCTAAAAATAGGACATTCAATGCTTTCAAAACACTCAGTCAACCTCACAGGCACACACTTCAAGGCATGCATTCACATGACTTGCCAAAACATCACAAAATAGAAAATAAATAACTTTTTTATTTTAGCTTTTCATGGTAGAAATTCATTCAGATTTCACAAATAGCACACCGTTCATACAATAAAATAAATTCAAATCTCATACACATGCCACATGAGTCAAACATTACAATCCATAGTCAAAACAGAAAACAAATAGTATTTTTGGATACCTATTTGACCATTTTCACACATTGTCCACACATTTTAATCAAAACAACATGCACTCATTCATTTACACACTTAAACATGTATTTTTGTACTTTTCAAAAATTTACGTAAATCAAATAGTTTAAGATTTCATGCACTTACTGGTGGTGTACCTCTCCCACAACTCATTCTTGCATGTCCCCCTACCATCTCAGCCCTGAATTGATATTTTTGTAGTGCTTCACTTCACAAATTATCTCTCACTCCTCTCCTCTCAAATTCTCATAGCACAAATGATGCTCACACATGTGAAAGAGGGTTTTATTCCTCCAAATTTACAAGTTCACACACTGCTATGCAAACCAACCCTTACCATATCATATTTTTTCTAACTTTTTCAAATTCTTCTTCAATTTCCATCACTTTTTCCCCCATTTTTTAATTTTTTATCACCATCATCTTCTATCAATCAACTCATCGCCACTTTTCATCCGCTCTATTGTCGATTCCTCGCTTGAGGTGGTATTCATACAAACATACACTTTACATGTGATAACATAACCAAACATCCAATCATGGGTATTACATATAACTACAAAAATTTATGCTGAATATTATCTCAATATAAATCTAATCCTAATTAAATATTTTCTAAATCATGAGAGCCATGCACCAAACGAACATATCTTGATTCCATTCTTTATAGTGGCATAGACTACATTCTGAATTTTGCACTTGATATATCTTCACCACATAGCTCTAATGATTTGAAAAATGTTATAATGTGCTTATCAATCAATTATAAGCAAAAACTTGAAAAGGTATTTGTTCTATTCACAATTGGAAAATCTTGTGTTGATCACAAGAACAAAGTAATCTTAATTTCTCCCAATAACACCTAGTATGATATTGCAAAATATTGTACTAAATCATAAGCCATTTGTCTCATCATCATGTTTCTTTTGTAATCATCCACATTCATTCACCCACACATTCTTCATATTTCCAATCACTTCATCATCTTCTTCTACCATATTTTTGTACTAAACTGTGTCTTACACAATATAGTACAAAAAGAGGTAAATGTAGACACCTAAAAGTCACACATAATTACTTGTAGTCACCTATAAGCATGTTGAATCATATTTAGGTATGCGTAGGTACCTATAGGCATGTGTAGTCACTTGTAGGTACGCACAGGTACCTGTAGGCATGTGTAGTCACCTGTAGGTATGCATAGGCACTTGTAGGCATGTGTAGTCACTTGTAGTCATGTGTAGTCACCTGTAGTTGCAAAACCTACAAAACTACACTAATCATACCCAAAAAACATCCTATTCATGAAAGGGCTATCTAAAATCCCCTTTAGGTCATCTAAGCCCTTTCCTACACCTAATATTGGCCCCCATGCAACCATTTCTTCCAAAATCCTAATTATGGTAATTCTAATTCTATTTTAAAAGTTACTTTTTCACTTAAGTGTACTTTATTACCTAAACATGTTTAATTAGGGTTAAATAAATATTAGCCTTAATTATATCCTCACACATGTGTGCACCCACCACTTAGGATATTTCTAAAATATGCCTAACCTAACCTCAAACTAACCTAGGATCTATCTAATTAGGGTTAACCTTAACCCTTGCTCACACATGTGTGCACCTAGGATATTTCTTCAAGGTACATGAAGGAATGACTCACATGCCACTTCATCACCCTAACCTCACCATGGTAGAACCTAACCCAAATTTTAGGCCACCTCACAAAGGACACCTCATCCCCCCTAGCCTTGGCCCACTCTATAAATAGATGGCCATTTTCACCATGAAACTCTCTCTCACCCTTTTGGCTAACTTACCAAAACTCTACCAAAATTACTCTAGAACATCTTTTGTTATTTCATATTTAGTCAAACATCAAACAAAAATGTTAGAAGATTATCTGGATAGGAATCAACATAAATAGTTAACCATAGCAAGGTTCACACACTGTTATACAAACCCGAGAAGAGGTTCACACACCGCCATGCAAACCTGGACTACAACAACCTTGTAGCTATAGATCAGGTAGGTATCTTCTATTTATATTTTTTATAGCATTTCCTCCAGTTTTTAGCATGTTTTATTTCATTTCAAGGTCATTTTTTCTATATAAACATGGGGTCTGATCTATGACAGGTTCCCAAATGCATTAACTCATTTTTGTAGGTTTAAATAGGTATTAAAGACATCTCCAAGCATCCAACCGGTGGCACACATGCAAATAATCCCACCTACATTGAGGGCACTGAAAAGCATCATCAAGTGTATATATATTCACATTGAAAAAGAGAGAAATTTTTCTTGAGAGAAAGACTATTATATAACCCCTTTTTGGAATCAATAAATAGTGCATTTAGTATATTTCATTAGTTTTTAAATAGGTTTTTACTTTCCTTGTATTACAATGTGCAACAATCATGTTCAGTGGTGGGCCAATAATACCCCATGCACAAAATATACTTTCTGATAGCCATCCCACTAAAATGACCACCACATGTACCATCACTTGCTTGGGACACTACCCAATTGGCTTCTCGTGGTTCGATACAATAGAGGAGGACACAATCACATCCATGATGATAAAGCACATCTCCTATTAGATTGTATTGAGTCACTATTTTCTTGAATGTGCATTTAGCAACGAATGACAAGTTGGAAGGAATGGTACCAAGTTTTAGAAAATTCTTGATTTGCATAAAAATGGTGTGGTAGGGTTTGGCCTAAATGAGATGAACATCATGTTTATCATTAGATGACTCTTGGGAGATACTCAATTTGGATAGCATGTGACTTGAACATGAGTAACATTATCAAAAAGGTTCTATAGGATAAGGGGCTTGAGAGAGGTCATGGTGTCTACAAAATGATTGGATCACCTTGGCAAAGCTTCTATGTCATACTAGTTAAAATTAGCGAGTAACTTGTTGATGATTTAGTTATAATATTTTAAGATCGATCATTTTTACTGGTAGACCCCCTTAACTTGATTGACAATAAGGGAGTCACCTATTATGTCGATATATTTAATACACATGGCCACAGTGGTCTAAAGTCCTAGAATTAAGGTCTCATACTCTACATTATCGTTGGTTTAGGGGAAGTTGAGCTTAAATGACAAAGGTATGGGAACCCCTTGAGGCATGATGAAAAAAATTACCATACCTCTCCCTTGTTTACTCTTAGACTCATAAAATAAAAGGGTGATATTGACTTCATCTTTAGGTTTGACATGCTCTTTGAGCTCAATAAAACTAAATACATAGTCGTCTAGAAGCTCTATGATAAGTGATTTATCATCTTGAACAGGAGCTTCAGTGAGTTGGTTGATAATTACCTAACCCTTTATGGAATTTGGGCTTTTGAACTTGAGATAAAATTTTGTTTAATAGCATTATCTATTTTTTTATATGGGTATTTGTGTAAGTGTGACTCATAATATAAGCAAAGGACTTTCTTTGGCAATGATATACATTGTACGATTGAGCATATAGTGGTAAAGTTTTCTAGTTGTAAAAAAATAGCAATAAATAGCTTCTCCACATATGCATATCTTGGTTCATAACTCACCAAGGTATAAATAATGTAATATATGGCTTGCTCTCAATTGGCATCATTATTTTGAGCCAACATAGTTCCTAAGGTGAAGTCAGTAGTGAATATATACAGATGGAATGGGATGCATGGTCTATATGGGGATAAAACAAGAGGGGAACCAAGGTAACACTTGATGACATTGAAATATTTCTAATATTTTGTGGACCATTGAAATGTAACCCACTTTTGTAACAAATGATTGAATGGATTGCATTTATTTGACAATTGAGTAATGAAGCAACGAATTGCTTGGATCTTGCCTTGCAAGCTACAAAATTCTTTAAGGGTTATAGAGGGTGGCATTTTGATAATGGACTTGACCTTATTAGGGTCCACTTAAATTCCTCTCTTGGAGATTATGAAACCTAAAAAAAATATTGAATTAATTCCTAAGATACACTTTTTGGGATTAAGTCTCATGTTATGCATGAGAAGATCAAAAACTTTGTGCAAAACATCAATATGCTTATGGTGAGTTTTAAATTTTACCAAGAGATCATATATGTAATATTTTATGATTTTTGAATGTAATCGTGGAAGATGTAAGTCATGGCTCATTGGTATGTAGCTCCTACATTCTTAATACCGAAAAACATGATTTTGTAGTAAAATATACCCCAAGGAGATGTAAAATTTATTTTGTGTTGGTCATTAGGATTGACTCAAATTTGGTTATATCCTAAAAATCCATCCATAAAGGAGAGCATTTCATGGCCTATGGTGGAATCCATGAGCGTATCAATGTTGGGGAGAGGAAAATCATCCTTAGGACATGCTTTATTGAGATCACAAAAATTAGTGCAAATGTGTATTCCTCTATTAGATTTTCCAATGAGCACCATGTTTGAAATCCACTTTGGATAGCCAATTGGTTGAATAAAGCCCACATCTAAGAGTTTTTGCAACTCTTCTTTAACCATGAGGGCTATGGTAGAATGAAGTTTCTTCAACTTCTATTTTATCAGCTTAGTGCTAGGGTTCAATATGAGGTTGTGGATGAAAATATTCAAGTCAAGGATACACATGTCTTTATATGACCATGCAAAGACCTATTGGTATTTAGTTAGGAGCAAGAAAATTGTTTGTTGCTCTTTGATGGAGATACTTTTTCCATGCTTGATAATGTTGGAGTTATCTAGACCTGTATTAATGTTGATATTAATGGTTTTATTTATGAGCATGTGGGAATCCTCCTCAAGCTGATGAGAGGTAGGAATGAGATGGATGTCATATGCAGAATTATCTCAAAGAGGTAGCATAGCCTCACTAACTTTGGCATTATAAACAAATAAGGGTGAAGAAGGGAGAGAAGGAAAGTAAATTTTTGTCTCTAAGTGATTGATCTAAGGGATAGAATTCAAATATAATTGGAGGGGATGAAATCTACTTGAAATCAATGAGATTGGTGTTGATGAGGATGGTATGTGCTGGATCATATGGATTATGGAGGGATGCACATAAGTCAATGAAAATCATGTTGACTTGGGGAAATGAAGGAGGTTGTAGATTTGATTTTGGGTTCCTTTGCACATGCTCTTGAGGAAGAATTTGATTGAGAATAGGTGAGCGAGGGTCAAGTTGAGGTGGGGGATTGATGGGTACATCAAGGCACTCCAATGGAAGGAGTATAGAAAAATTGGAAGTGGCATAAGGAATAAACATAGATAAAATTCATCCACATCCATGATAGGGACAATGAGAGATGATTCAACTTCAAAGATATTGAAGGAAATCAAAAGTGCCTCAAATGACTCATCCAATTCATCATCAAAAGTGTTGTATGAGATAGCATGGATGGTGGCAACTTGGAAAATATCTATTGGCAATGTGATAGAATGCTCAACATCAATGCATTCATCTTCACTATCCTCCTCGATGCCAAGGGTGATGCATTGAAGATCATCTTTGAGGATGTTGACTAGATAAGGTTGATCATATCCTAAGCCAGATTTGCCTTAAGGAGGCTAAGAATGATGATTCAAAATAGTCCACATTCCTTGATCATAGTGGCCAAGATCACATCCTCACCAATTTAAACAATGGAAGAACTTCATGGCAAATGAAATATTATCCAAAAATTTAATGTTGCCAAAGAATAAAGCTTTAGGCTCTTTATTGGGAGATTTATTTGATGATAAATTGATTCTCCCATACACAAAATTTGTGTTATTAGAGGATCCCACAGGGACAACAACATTGATGGTTAAATAGGTATGGCTATGGTGACTAAAATCCCTAATCAAAACTATGACTAGAAGCAAAAATATTATATTATGTACAAGGTACTCTCTTATGCTAGGAGTGGTCATACATACAACATTGGGGGTCTAATATGAGAGCATTGAAAAGAGGGATGAGGATTATGACTATACATTATCCATAGAAATGGAGTAGGATGTAGAGGATGGTGAAATGAGGGTGTGTTTCTTGATCTGTACTAAAGATATATGGATATGCCTTAGATGAATTTGGAGGTGGGGTGGATCAGATATCATGAAAAAAATATGGATTGGGATACATGTGTGGGTATAGGTATGGGGGAGATAGAAGGGGAAATTGTGGTAGGAGTGAGGGTGGTAGTAGCATGTCCAATGGGAGAGGTGATGGTAGTAGAGATAGGAGCCCTAATATGGTGGTTAGGACTATTGGAAGGGGTAGAAGAGTGTGATCTGGGAGGGGGTGATTGACAAAAATGTCTGAAGGGGGAGGATCATGTGGTAAGGGTGTGATGTGTAAGGTTTATTATGGAGGCCTAGACATGGAATATAAATAAAGGGTATAAGGATAAAATAGATGATAAAGATATTGGGGATGGGGTTCAGTGGATTTTATGCTAAAAGGGTGGAATGGTTGAGTTTTGGAACAATTATAGGAAGAATATGGGTAATTTTTAAGAGGAGGATATGAATAATATGAAGAATATGGATGATTTTGAAATAGAGTAATATGAGAGGTGTGGTTGGTGCCCAAGGATGAATAAGGAGGAATTATACTAGGTGATATCAAGTGGGTGGGTTGTGGATTGGAAAATGTGTAGGATAGGTGAGGGAGTGTGAGATGTGATTGGATGGTATGATGAGGTGAGTGGGTGATGAGTGAGAAAAAAATATGTTGAAGGTAGGGGGTACTCGTGCGACTAGTGATCATGTGATAATACTTGAATGGTTTATTGTCTACCACAATGTAGTGAATGTGATCCTAATATGTGTATTTGAGGTAATGGTGCAAATTTGAGGGTACACACTGCATATACCATATCCATGGTCTACCAAGGATTACATTCTATTACATTTTTTCATCCAATACATGACATAGATTATGTATAGTATGGACCTCTACTTGAATAGGGAGGATGATCATTCCTAGTGTTGAGCGCAGGGTATTATTGAATGCCCATAAATGAAGGTAGAATCTATGATATGAGTGGGTGGAATATTAAGATGTTTGAGAGTGGATTATGTGATTATGTTGATGGAAGAGTTTGTGTCAATCAAGATACATTTGAAAAATTTGTTGTCAATAGAGGTCATGATGTGCAAGGGTGGATCTAGTCCTTCCACCAATACATTATTAATCTCAATGTCATCAATTGTAATGGGTGATGAGGTGCAAGTTTAAATATTATCCATAAAATTAGTGAAAGTAATAGGGTCATGGGTTTGTTTTTCTATGGCTTTGAGGATATCTATTAATGCCTTAATGGGAAAGCAATTTCTAGATTAACTCATAAATTGAGACCTTAGATGATGTCATTTTGAGGCTATGTGTAAGCCTCCTTTTGAGATGAATGACTAGCTAGGATTGAGATATGGTGACTTGCACTATTAGAGGTAGTAAATTTTATGAGGATGGCACATTTTAGGGGTCAGTTGTTTATGTAGGTGGATTCAAGTATCATCAATTTTTGGTGACCATATGAATCAAGCCAACAAAACCCTGATAATTGGGGATATTATTGACATGATGAACCTAATTTTATTGAAGGATAGCTATGGCGTCTCTAGTATCTAGTTTTGTTGTTCCATATTGTGGTAATGGATTTTGATAGATACTCAAATTTTTATTGGGGGTAAGAGGAATTTAAAAATTGATAGACCTCCTATCAATCAATCATGAAATTTGTACTTAAGTTGGATGCACCTATCGATACCATGACCATTTTATCGATGGTATATGTAATACCAATATTCTTTATACTCTCTTCCTCTAGGTTTGTTTGGATCTTCAAGTATTACCTTGGGTAAGGATATCAATTATGTGTCCATAAGTTTTTGAAATATGGTGGACAAGGGCTTTGAGAGAGGTGTGAAATTGCATTGGGGCTATTGAGGGCATGCAACCTGATAGGTGGATTGAATAGGATTTTGAATTTGGGTGGGAGGTGGCATGTTATTGTATGCTAACTATTGTGGTGGATAAGAAGGTTATTGTGGTGGGGAGGTTGAGTGGTCAGGTTGCTTAACACTACCTGGTTGACTTGGATAGGTTTGGATTGATTGTTGTTGTTGTTTTCCTTATCATTTTTACCTAGTAATTAGTTCTTTTGGAGCTTGATATCTCCTTCTTGAATTTTAATATCCTTAATACTTTTATCTTGAGTTAGATCTTTCTCAAGAGTTTGGTATTGTTGGAATTGAATACAGAGGGATATTGATTTGAAATAACTTTGAGTGAACATATGAGTTAATCCAATAATGGGGATAGATAAGGGTAACTCAATTAGTATCACTCTCCATTGATTGCCATAGTAAAGGATAGACTCATCATCAAAGTGATGAAGGTTGGTGAGATCCATTAAGGTGGTCTTCTTTTTAACATTTAGAGTGAAGCACTCTAGGAAGAGATTAGCCAATTGTTTAAAATTATACAAGTTGTGTTTGGGCAAATGGTTGTACCAATTCAAGGCTCCTCCTACAAAGGATAGTGAAAAGATACTAAGCATGGGGAGGTCTAAATCATTGATGAGATAATAGGTATTGATTAACACGCTCAAGCGATCCTATAGATCCTTTATTCCCTTAAAATTTTCAAATTTATGTATTTTAAACAAGGTATGATAGGGTAGCACTATGATCGATGGGTTGATGGGGTATTTTTGGAGTTGACTCAAGGTTGGATTTTGATACCATGTACTTGTAACTTATGATTCTAAGCTATTGATCTTGTTGGCAAACTATTGGAATGTGTCTAGAGTGGCTTGGGGAGATGAGTAGTGTGTACCATGATGATTTAGATGGGATGGCTTAATGGGAGGATATGTTTGATGTGAATAAATGTTATGGTGATGGTGGTGGTTAGGGTCAGAAGATGGGGCTTGGAGGAACTAGGATCCTAAGGGTGAATATTGATGGTGTCGATGAGAATGATTATGTGTGTAGGGGATGTGATGGTGTTTATTGAGTATGTTTTTGATGATATATAGGTGGTTGAAGTTGTGGACACAATTATGGATAGGAATTGAGGCATTATGTAGAGGTCAAATGATGCATGTGTTGGGTGGGGTGTGATTGGTATGTTTGGGATGTAGGTTAATATGGATCAAGATTGGAATTGTATTTATGAGGTGGTGGTTTATATGGGTGTGGGTTATGTGATTGCATCATAGGCCACTGATGAGAGTCATGAAGGTGATAACAGATTACAAGCACTATGGGTAGATAGGAGTTTCATGATGGATATTAGAGAAATAATGATCTTGGATCACTGGATGAGATGAAGAATGGGGGGTTTGAGGTGGTTATTAGGGAATATGTATGGTATGCAAATAATGGATGTGATATGATAGATAATATTTAGGATATGATTTATGGGAAAACAACTGATGAGAATATACCACAAGATTATATAATGGTGGGTGACAAGTAGAACGTGCATTAGAAGAATGTGTATTGTGTGCACCAGTGATGTGAATGATGGGGGATGAAGGGTAAGTGGTGGAAGGAGAGACATGGAGAGTCATGGATTGGTAAGGTGAGTTAGGAAATTAGAAGGAATATGGACTGGATGAGGGTATATGGGAAGTGACATAAATTTGGTCTAAATAATGTGGGTGAGAAGTGCATGTGATGTAGGAGGGTGATGTAGAAATGTGTGGGAATTATGATGAGTGGAAATAATTTGAGGAATATGGGTGACTAAGTTTGATGGTCCATATACATTGGGCCTACAATGTGCTACAAATGGGTGGTACTAGTTCCCCCTGGTGGTGAGGATGTTGGCACTAATCTAAAAATTTGCACACTCGATATGTGGTTAAAACTAGAGGAATATTTGGGAGGTGATAGAGGATGATAGGGCTTATAATCCTATACCTAAGTGAGTGTAGATTCAATGCAAGCAAGAATATGTAATGAAGGTAAAGATTGTCATGGAGATTTAGGTGGTGAGGGATGTGATGAAGAAGGATCCTCATGGGTAGGAGGTGATGTACATGGTATATTGGGTTGGTGTAAAGGATGTGGATGGCTTTGAGATCAATGGATGTGATGTTTGGATTAGGTGGAGAAAGGGGAGTCTCGGGATAAGGGGACTCAAAAGGTGTGGTGTGGGTGATGTGGTGATATACACCTAGATCATATCTAGGGTGATGTGTCTCAGGAACGAGCTACCCTGATGGATTTTGGATACATCCCCCTAATGAGTTAGGGGTGTGGTTGAAGAATGGGTGGATTGAATTGAATAGTTCATGGAGACTTGGATTTGGGAATAGGCCTTGGCTTGACTGTGTGGCATTACCATAGGCTATCTAGAATAAAATGGGTGTTAGTGGATGCTCTATTTACTCTCTTTTTTCTTTTAAGTAGGAACACAATATCTATACAAACAGAAGAGCAAGCAAACAATGAATGTTTTGATATTTTTTTTTTTGAAGTTCTAATTTTTTAATGTTTTTGTAATGCTTTTTTTTTTTTTTTTTGGGGGGGGGTAGGTTTATGTATTTTATATTACCTAGACCTAGGAACTATGAATGGGTGATGGAATAAAATCTATAAAGGTGTTTTTATGCCCACTCCCCTTAAAAGTAATAATACACAAATGACTAGAAGGCTTCCTAGGATTTTGGGTTGACTCCATGTATCCTAAGGGGATAAACCAAACCTCTCAAGAGAGGTTATGTTGTATAAGTATTTCTACCTACCTAGTTGGGCTTTCACTTCATCCTCAATCAATATTGGATATAAACGATAGTTACGAATCCAAAAATTATTAAGCCCTGTGAACAAAAGGGCATCTAACCTTAAAATTACCTTGAGATAGCCCCAAGGGTAACCAACTTCTTAGTGATTAAATCTAGGAAACTATGTGATCTAGTTATGGTGTCTAAAGGGCTCAACCAATGGTTAGTTGTAAAATACAACATCAAAATGAGGTTTTCCTTGCAAAATATTTATGAAATGTAACATAAAAATGTGTGAGTAAATATATTTTTTATTTTTTTAAATTAATGTTGTTTAGGGTTGTGTTTGTTAGATTTTTTTATTTTTTTATGCCTATTTTCCATGCAAGTTTAAAACTAATCCTAAATATGCAATTAAAACAATGATCTAATGTTTTACTAAAATAAATATTGATATAAATGAGCTTATGGAAGCATGCAAAAACTTATCTACTGATCTCAAAAAGGAAATAACAACTTAAGCTATTGAGTTTTGAAAAGCAGATGATGACTAATCTAATGAGCTTTAAGTTTTTAAAAATAAATAATAGCTAATCTAATGAGCCTTGAGTGTTTTCAAAAATAGAAAGAAATGATTAAGTTATTATGCCTTTGACTATTTGAAGAAAATTAGAAAAAAACTATGCTAGTGCTTTTTAGAAATTTGAAAAGGAAAAGGGGGGAAAGAGATTCAAACAAACAAATAAAATGAACTATGCTATGAATTTTTGTGCAAAATTAGGAGATATGAGCAACTAACCTGTAAGCATGTGCTAAAAGGAAAAGAAACTAAGTATATTGTGTCCCAAAGTATGAACCTATGTAGTTGTATATGATCCTAAGGACTACCTTGGGCATTTGTATCTAAGCTTGTGGACCACCCTAGGTGTTTGTGTTTGAGCCTGTGGACCACTTTGGGCGGTTGTGTCTAAGCATAAGAGGATAGATCTTGTAAGATCAAGCCTTGATATGAGAGGTGTGGTTGTATATTTTCTACCGTTGGGTACTTATAATAGAAATAGAAGGCAAAAAGTTAGCAAAGCAATTTAAACAAGCATGCAAGCACAAATAACCCTAAGAAAAACACATAAGACATGTTATGCTCAATGCAAGTGTCAAATTTCATGCAAAAAAAGTGTCAAATGTGTTGTGGGTAAAGGATACCACTATGATCACCATTTGTGTGAAAGAGGAAATTCACCATAAAATTTAAAAATAGACAAAATGCAATATATTTGATATTAAACTTTGTCTTTTGCAAATCATCCTTTTTGGTTACAATCAACCTCCCAAAATGAAAATGTTTCTTCTACAAGTAAGATCTATGGTATAGAAAGTTATATCCTTGATCACACAACAAGTTATGGGAGAGTGTATAAGGTTCATTGCTTGATCTCCAAAGCCTCTATGTGTATCTAATACCTACATACAAGCTCATAATGATAGCATCAATAAAATATGCAAGGCCTTTCGATATGAGGCCACAAAACTGTGAAAGAGGGTTAACAAAGCAAATAAAATATTACAAAACTTCACAAAATTAGGTGCAAAAGTTATAGAATTGTATGAATGGCATAAAAAACCTATCAAAATACCTTATTTACCTTTTTGTGCAATCGATAGTTGGTTTTATGTTGTTGCTTTACCTTGAAAATCAACTGCCCAAGGTAGTTGGCCCTATGTAACTTCCTTATGCAGTTGTGGCTCTGTGTAACCATCATGTGTAATTGTGAATTTTTTTAACCATCTTGTGTGGTTGTGACTCTATGTAATCACCCTATATGGTTGTGCCTATTATTTTGCAAAGGGTTTCAATCCTAGATCCAAGCCTTCCTAGATAAATTTTGAGGTCTTTACTGCAGATCTGATGCATTGTTGGATGTAAACTATGGGTATGGCTACAATAAAAAGGGTTAGAAAACACTTCAAAAAGCGTCCATGGTTGAATCCTTTGAGTTATCTAAATGGTAAGCCTACAACCATAATGTCATCCATATACAACAAATCAAATGAAATTTAATCAGAGTTTTGTTATAATTTTTATGCACCACATGAAAAATAAAATGGGGACCTATTTTTAAATTATCCCATGGATGGAGGAGAGTGATGAGGATGGAAGAGAATGGGTGACAAGTTGCATGGGTGAGTAAGAGAGGAATCTTAGGGATTCCCCATTTAGGTGGATAAATGTGCAACTTTCCTTGTTTAGGCTATGACACCCTATGACACATTATGATGTGTCATAACACCTTATGGTGTGGCATAACACATTATGATGCACCATGATGCATACCCTTTTGTGGAGAGATTCCTCTTCCAAAAAATTGATAATTCTTATCAATGTGTCTGGGTGGAGGGGATCCTCACCCAAATGCATTTAATGTGCTTGTAAACTTAAGGAAAGAGGGAAAATAAATGCCAACTGAAGTTAATGTGAACTAGAGTTAGAAATAGTAGAGTGGTCTCATAATGATCATGGTTAAGTCTAGGAAGGGACTTAGGTGGGTCAAAGGGGCTAGGAGAGGCCAAAGGGGATAGAATAGCCAACGTTAATAATTCATAAGGTTGCAATACATTAATTAAAATAATTGCACACATTGTTAAATATTAATATAACCATTGCAAACGTGACACTTTTTGGGCATCTAGAGTGAGAAGATGAAATTATTGGTGGAATGAAAAAAAGAGGAATATCCAAGAAGCAAAAACAAAGAAAAAAATAAACCTTTAGGGATATTGATATGGGAAAATAAAAGCAAATGTCACAAGTGTTAACAAGAATTGGGGCTAAACCCTTAAATAAAAACAAAAAATAACGAAAAATAATATCTTGAAATATTAGGGGTTGTTAGAGAATATAACATTATTTGGTACATGCAAATGTACCCCCATGGTACCTTTATGGTACAAATGTAAAAATGTAATAGATTAGGGTTTGAGTCTATAGTTTATATGAATGATTTATATTTCATATTTTTGTAGGCATCTATGTGTAGGATATGCACAAGTGTCATGTAAGACTGTTATGTGCAGGATATGCACAATTTTCATGTAAGTAAGAGTGCAAGTGTATATTGAGATAATGTACACAAATTTCATGTAAATAAGAGTGCAAATGTGTATTGATAGAATGTGCACAAGCGTCATGTATGTAAGTGTGCAAATATATAATGTAAGGATGTGCACAAGTATCTTGTATTAGGAGTGCATGTAGGAGAGTAAAAGTTATGTAGAAGTGTGCAAGTATCATAGGGTCAAGTAGTGCATGTAAGAAGAGAGTGAAGAGTCTAGTATACAAGTGGAAATATGAGAAGCCAAAGGTCAATAATAGGAAAGGTTGCATCTCTCAGATATCTGAGGAGTGCAATAGACAAGTATTGAAGAGTCAAATTTCTATGTCTATGTTATGGAGATAAAGCTCCATAAAATGTAAGGGAAAATGTTTTGTAGTAGTCACCATAACAAGCATTGATAATAAAGCTTGTATGCAAATTTGAGCAATTTTATTATAAGTATTTTATTAGTTTTTTATGTTATAATACTTAATATAAATCACTATATGATAGAATATAATGAAGTTGCAATATACTTAAGCCAATAATGGTATTGTAATAGAGATAAATGAGACAAATAATATGTATTATCAAGGCTTAACAAGATGTTGAATAACATTCAATAATATGTGAAAATTAACTATAAAGCCTAAAATATACAATATAACAACACTTTGAATATTAGTTACTCAAATGTATACAAACTTGTATTACTCCTATTTCTGTTACAATATCTCATAGAAACTCTCTCTATAGATAATGTAGACTATGATATGATATCCTCTTTGGAGTAATATAAAGCCTCTCTAGGATTACTCTTTGGTTACCATGACTCTTCCTTTTCATATTCCAAGCCTTGTGAATCTTGGCTTCTCTACTTGATTCTTGCGTACACATGACACTATCTTGTATGCACACTTGGATTTGACTCTTCACATAACTCTTCCTAATCTAACGACACGTGTTAAAACTTATAACACTTGCACACGTATTTACATGACACTTGTACATTTCTTACACATTATTACATTACATGAAATATTAACTCACACTCTAATCTAGGACACACTCCTAATATAATATTTATAATAATGTACCAAGGTGGTATATTGGAATGTACCAAATATTAGCATTTGGTGTAGTGTGCAATGGGAGATAACAATCACAAGATGCAGAATAATATGAAAAAAAGTAAATTTATGAGATGACTGAAATATGTTATAAATAGAAATGGTAGAAATGAATACAATGTAGCTATGGAGGAAATGAACACTCCATTAACAAAGCTACTGGACTACATTACACCCATCACCAATATATGGTGATCCACACAGCACTAAGCTACTACCTATCTATCTATATGATTATGTATATTTTCTTATTACAATAAGGCCTTTTTATATAGGAAGATAGGTTCCTTGGCCAACACTCTACCTAGCTATACAAGGGATAACTTGCACATATACAACTTGCACATTGAAACTTGTGCATTTATTACATTACATGAAGTAACTAGATAAATTTCCCCTAAAGTAATATAATGTCCTAAGTATGTACCTAGGAAGGTACATTTACATAACCCAAATGATGTAATATAATCTATTTCTAACACCCCCCTATATTACATTATTTGGGTATTGAAGACTTTAGTCTTCAATGTGGATCTTCTTCTTGAGTAAGGTCTTCAGCTTGATGTTCTTTGGCTTGATTTGGTTCATCTTCTTTAATTCACTTTGCACTGTAAGCCTTCTTGCATTGGTTCTTCTTCTTGGAGTCAAAACTAGAACTTGTATTCTCCTTCATTGCTTATTGTAATTTGATCAAGCAAGTAGTTGGTGTCTTCATATGATGTAAAGAAAGTTGTAGCTGATGGTTCTTCAGTATTTATGTCTGGTTTGCTAAGACTTATTTGACCATGTCTTTTCTTCCTTTTCTTCTTTCTTTTTCTGTGATTCTGCATTGATGCTGGTGGAATTTCTTCTTCACAAGGAGTTAGTCTATCATCACAATAATATTGATTTGTATTGCTAGCTTGCTTCTTGTGTTGAGTGAGTACAAACACAATTAATGATAGGTAAATCATTAAGCATTCCTCAAATGTGAATATAACTATATTTTATAAATTCCACCATGCCCTGAAAAGGTTTCCATGAAGATAACCAATTAATGCTTCAAATCTACCCTCTTTTACTTATTTAATAAATAAGGAGAATATCTCCTTTTCTCTAGTTGATAGATTCTCATATCCTTCAAGGGTTTCTATCAAGTTTTGAGAATATAGTTCCATTTCATAAAATAATTCTTTATTGATAAAGGCATTTCTTATTATTTCATCCATATTTCTTCTTGATAGTTTTGAGATAGGGTTTTCTTTGTAGTCTACCTTATGACTCCCTATATTAGGATATATGATCCCTAAATGAAGTATATAAGCTTGATTTGATAAAACCTTTATTAGTCCTTAGGTTTTGTAGGCTTCCTTATGTCTCCCTAGTAATGAGAGTATATAACCTAATGGAATTTTAGGTTTTGTAGAAAGCTTATATCTTCCCAATGGATTTGCAACTTGATAATATTTGATAGATGTTGATATTACCAAGTTTTGTAGAATGCCTTATGACTCCCTAGTATATTTTGGAATATAATATAGTGCTTTTGTAAAATGTAGTTCAATTTTTGGTTGATTTTGTAAAGTATTTGTAAATCCCAAAATCAACTTCTATTATCCCTTATTGCTCCTATTGAACTAAGCACTTTTCCAATTTTGAAAGAGGTTTTAATGTTGGATTTCTTTTGTCCCTTTTTGAGGAATTTTGAGACAAGAATATTATAAATTTCCAACCTTAGAAAAAATATTTAATAACCTCTTTTAATATCCCTTAGGATTTTATTTAGTGTTTCTAATTTTTAATAACCTTAATTTGGTGTTGTAATCCTTATAGCTCCCAAATATAGAAAATTAGAACACAATAATATTTGAAAATATTTTTAAAATAATTTCCAGTAGAAACCCTTATTACTCCTAAGTTTAATATTGCAAATATTATATTGATTTGATAAATTATTCCCTTTGAAATATGGCTTTCAATATGGTTAATTTCTTCTAAGTTTAACCTTAATTTATCAACCTTATAACTCCCTAAAAATGAAAGCACTTTTATAATGGGAATAAATCTTACCTTTCACTATGCAGAGACCACAATAATCGGTGCTAATTTCTAGTGTGCAAGGGTTGCTATGTTAATATCTCTACTTTATCCGTTTCCTCCAATAGAAGTTTGGAACCTTCCTTGTATTTAATGCTCCAAATATAGCTTTTCTTAATCTCTACCTTTGACCTCTTTGGACCAAAGCATTGAAGGCTCTTCTCCTTGCTTCCATGATACATTTTGGCTCTGTACGCGATGACTCCAGAGTGTTGAATGTGGATACGTGAATGCCCCATTGAAGTCCTCGATCTTAGAAATCCTTTAAATGGAATGGAATCTTGATTTAAGTGCCAAGTGGCACATCCATTTTCTTCTTGAGCGCCTAGGATGAATGATGCTAGATAATGCCTAGGAGTTATGTTCTTTAGGTGAGCATTTGTTCTCTTTGTAGACAAGTGTCTCAACATACCAACCTATTGTTAGTAACATTTCTTTGACCAAGATGAGCACTCATGGATGGAATATTAGGGTTTTCCTCCAAGTGACAAGTGTCACTTCCTTCTTGTGCATGGGCCTTTGCTCCTTCAATGTAACCCTTCACTATCCTTATTAGTAGAGCTTGGTCTATTTGATTTCTTTGTTGAAGATATTTTTGATGATGCCTTGAGTGAGAAGCAATGCTATGGTGGAGCTTTGGTGGAGCCTTGGTGGTGCTCCAATAATGGTGTAGAGTGCTCTATGTACATCTTGCTTTGCTTTTTTTCCTTCAACCTATTATACTCCTTTTGTAGATCTAAATATAATGCTTCTCCCTTGTTTTATTTTGTGCCTTTATTGCTTACAAGTTTGACTATCCAAGAAGTAGGGAATATAACCCTTCTATGGTGCTATTTTGCCTTGCTTGGAGTGTGCAAGTATTCGGCTATCATTGTTTTGTTTACCCTACAGATATTGTGCCTTTGAGGCACCTTAAAATCTGACCTTTTTTTTATATAAACTAGATTAGGATAGTGTAATACAATGTAATGAATTTATGTATAAAATAACCTTTATTGCACACTCTTTTACACTCTTTTTCAGGTCTAAATTTTTGGTTTTGTGGTAGAATTTTTGAATGCAATGTAGGGATTTTGAGGTTGTCTCTTTGTTTAGACACCTTCCAATTTTTTCTTGGATACTTTTATGATAAATCCAAGCTTAGATAGAATCTCTTTATTTGATGCAATTTTTGAAACTTTTCTCCTTGCACCAAACTCTGTAATGCTTTGGATTTGAGACTCACCAAGTCTCAATATTTGAAGCTTCTATTTCTAATTTTGGTTAGTTATCTTCTTCTCCAAGGTTTTGAGGATTCAAACTAGATCTTGGTGGCTTCACTTGGTGTTGCATATTTTTTTGCACTAATAGTGTCTTTAGACACTATGTCAAATTCTAGTTTTGTACCTTTTGAATAACACATGCTTATACTGAGAGGGGGGGTGAACAATATAAGATAAACAAATTTAATCTAAATGATAACAACAATAATATGAATACAATAATAAATCAATGCACAATTTCCATACACATAAGAGATAATGTTTTTATGTGGAAACAACCTCTCAAGAGAAACCACGACAAAATATTGCTTATATTTTTCTTCAATAAATTTTATGGGGACCAACCCACAGGAGACACCAATCCCCTATACAATTTCATGGACACAAATCCATAGGAGACACAAATACCCTATACAAGTTTATACACACCAATTCATAGGAGACGCCAATCCCCTTGCTCAATTTCATGTTCACCAATACACAAGAGACACCAATCCCCTTGCTCAAGTTCATGGACACCAATCCATAAGAGACACCAATCCCCTAGCTCAATTTTGTGGACATTAATCCCAAGGAGACACCAATACCCTTGCTCAAGTTTTTGAACACCAATACATAGGAGACACCAATTCCCTAGCTCAAGTTTATGGACACCAATCCACAGGAGACACCAATCCCCTTGCTCAAGTTTGTGGACACAAATCCATAGGAGACACCAATCCCCTAGCTCAATTTCATTGACACCAATTGATGTAAATCCAGTTGTAAGAGGTCAAAACAAAATACCTCCTATTACATAAAAACTACGGTAAATAAAAATAATATGTAAAACCCTCCATTTACATAAAAACTACAGTACATAGAAATAAACCAATAAATAATTTATTTTCTCATTCCTGGATTCACTTCCCTTTTTACAATGCAATACCAAGGGAATATATATCCCCAAAGAAACCCTAAAAGAAAACCCTAAAACTTGAAACCCTAAAAGAAAACCCTAAAGCTTAAAACCTTAAAAATAAAAATAAATTACTATTTTCGGCAAAATGGTTTTTCCACCAAATTTTTAAGTAATTACTATTTTTTGCAAATTATTTTTTCATAAAAATTTGCATTTTTTAGTAATTATCATTTTCGGAAAATTATATTTTGCATAAAATAATTTCATTTTGAGTAATAAAAAAATTACTTTAAAACTTATTTTAAAAAACCCTTTAAAGATAGGCTCCTGCATCATTATCCTTTGGTTGAAAAGAACTTTGCTCCTACGAGTTCCTCTGATCAAACTCATAATTTCTCTCCATAGAGTGCCACACATCTACAATTACTCCTTAAAGTACCAATCTCCTTCTGAGGTTTTATATCTCAAACCTCCTGCAAGCACTACACATAGTGCCAATTTATTCCTTCGAGGTTTTAAATTAACAAAACTCCTACAAGCACTACACAAACTCCCAATTCTTCCCTTTGAGGTTTTTAATAAAAAAAAACCTCTTGCAAGCACTACACAGAGTGTCAGTTTATTTCTTTAAGGTTTTACAAACCTTCTGCAAGCACTACACAAAGTGTCAATTCCTCCTAATGTTTTATATAAAAAAAATCTCCTGCAAGCACTTACATAGAGTGCCAATTTCTTTCTCCAAGGTTTTACAAACCTTTTGCAAGCACTACACAAAGTGCCAATCTCTTTCTCTGAGGCTTTTACATAAAAAAATCTCCTGCAAGCACTTACATAGAGTGCCAATTTCTTTCTCCAAGGTTTTACAAACCTTCTACAAGCACTGTACAGAGTGCCAATTTTTTTTTCTGGAGCCTCTTTGCTCTCCTCTCCTTTTCTCTTTTATTCTCTTCTCTTTTCTCCTCCCAACAAGATCCCCCCTGGCTCTGATACCAAATGATGTAAATCCAGTTGCAAGAGGTCAAAACAAAATACCTCTCATTACATAAAAACTGTCGTAAATGAAAATAATATGTAAAACTCTCCATTTACATAAAAAAACTATAGTACATAGAAATAAACAATAAATAATTTATTTTCTCATCCCTGGATTCACTTCCCCTTTTACAATGCAATACCAAGGGAATATATATCCCCAAAGAAACCCTAAAAGAAAACCCTAAAACTTGAAGCCCTAAAAGAAAACCCTAAAAATAAAAATAAAAATTTATTATTTTCAGCAAATTGATTTTTTCACCAAAAAATGCCTTTCTAAGTAATTACTATTTTCGGCAAATTATTTTTTCATAAAAATTTGCCTTTTTTAATAATTACCATTTTCGGCAAATTATATTTTGCATCAAATAATTCTATTTTGAGTAATAAAAAAATTACTTTAAAACTTATTTTAAAAAACCCTCTAAAGATAGGCTCCTGCATGACCAATCCATAAAATATACCAATACCCTTGCTCAAGTTCATGGACACCAATCCATAGGAGACACCAATCCCTTAGCTCAAGTTTATGGACACCAATCCATAGGAGACACCAATCCCCTTGCTCAAGTTCATGGACACCATCCATAGGAGACACCAATCCCCTTGCTCAAGTTCGTGGACACCAATCCACAGGAGACACCAATCCCCTTGCTCAAGTTTGTGGACACCAATCCATAGGAGAAACCAATCCCCTTGCTCAAGTTTATGGACACCAATACATAGGAGACACCAATCCCCTTGCTCAATAATCTAGTCCAAAACTCTGCTCAGGTCTATCCTCAAATATTGCTCACAAACACTACTCAAATCTACTTCAAAACCTGCTCACAAACATTGCTCAAATCTACTCCAAAACCTGCTCACAAACACTACTTAAATCTGCTCCAAAACCTACTCAAAAATACTACTCAAATATGCTCCAAAACCTGCTTACAAACACTGCTCTAATCTGCTCCAAAATCTGCTCAATAATGGCATCAAGTTCTTCACCTTTTCTTGAGTTTGCTTTCTTCAAGTAAAAGGCAATTTAGACATATTCTACCCAGAATTCTTTTAACTTCAAGAAAATATAGAGGATGATATGCACTAGTGTAGTAAGCTTCAAATGGCCAAAATGTTCTTCACATTCATTAAGTCTGTCGCTTCCACATATCTCACATTTATTACATTTTAAAGGTAGCTCAAGTCTAGCATTGGATAACTTACTTGTGTGTTGACTTGGATATGTTAATACCTTGCTCTTCTTCCACTATCATGTGCACCTTTTCTTCTTCTTGAAATGGCTGAATTGTCCTTCCTTGTTGATTGAATGCTTGGGTGAATATGTGCACTTAATCCTCTTACTCTATTCCTTGAAGCCTTGACTTGTTTCAAATTTGTGCCCTCCAAATCTACCTCAATAATGATAATATTCCTTTTGCATGTGCTTTCCAAATCTGCCTTGACAAAATAATTTTCCTTTTGTATGTGCCTTTCAAATCTGCCTTAATAATAATAATCATCTTCTTTTGAAAAATAAAATAAAACTTTATAACAACATGACTCCTTATATCTCCCTTTTTAAAACTTGCAAAATAAAACTTTATAATAACAACATGACTCCTTATATCTCCCTTTTATAACTTGTAAAATAAAACTTTAACATAACTCCTTATATCTCCCTTTTATAAAATTAATTAAAAACTTTACCCTTACCTTGCACAGAAAAACTTAGCAAGTCACGGATGAGATTCGACCTTCTGACCTCTAGTAGCATAGTGCCCTAACATGGGCTCATGACCAACTGAGCTAACCCAATAGATGAAACCAAAAAGGCACAATAGAATACTTAACTCCTTTGTTGCACTATCTCAAATAGCAAATGCTTTAGAAAAATAAGCATCGAGGAGATTCGACCCTCAAACCTTCTGCATCACAGTGCCCTAACATGGGCTAGGCAACCAACTGGGCTAACCCAATGGATGAAACCAAAAGGGCACAATAGAATACTTAACTCCTTTGTTGCACTATCTCCAACAGCAAACGCTTCAACAAAATAGGCATCGAGGAGATTCGACCCTCGAACCTTCTGCACCACAACACCCTAACATGGGCTAGGCAACCGATTGGGCTAACCACTCGATTGAGATCAAAGTGGCATGATCATATATTTAAAGCCTCCTTCTGCTACACCACTGAACTTGTGCTCCTCTCCTCCCTTATCTTCTACTCATTGCTTGCTCTCCTCTCGAAGGATATTCGATTTTCTTATCATACTCCAAAGTGAATTAATACCTCATATTAATATGCTTTTTGTCATTCGCACCCAAGGAGGTTGGCCCATCATTTAAACATTTGAATTTTAATTTTATTTTTGCATGGTGCGCTCAAGGAGGTCAGCCCATTATAATATTTAAACTTTTATATATTTAAACTATATTTAAATCCTTTGATTTAAATATAAACCTCTCACTTTAATATTAAAGCATATAAAATCACCTTTGAAGATATCTATCTTGACATCAATGAAAACATTAAATCACCCTTGAAGATATTTACCTTGACATCAATGACAACTCAATAATTCTAACAATCTCCCCCTTTGTCATTGATGGCAACCCTACAAAGAAACTATCCTTTATTGAAACAGGATCACAAGTTGCTCCCCTAACAAGTTACTCCTCCTTACTAAAATTCTCCCCCTTTGACATCAATGGCAAAGGCTCCTCGGGGCTGTAAGATAAGACACTTGACAATGCCCCCTTACTCCCTGCTCTTACTGAGACAATCAATGATGAGATGGGAGTAAAACTCCCAAATTACTATGCTCCTCTTCTTGTTCTATTTTATTTCTCCAAACTTTGGAGGTCATATTATTTTGAATAGATTGACTATTCTCCTTCTTGCTTGACTTTGAAAGTTTAGGGAACATTATTCTACACCATCTAGTTGTATGCCAAAAATTATTACATTTGTAACATATGATGTTGTAGTCTATGAGAGGTGCAAATGAATTGAAATTCCTCTTGGTGAAGCCAAAATTATTCTTAGCATGGACCCTACAATTTATAGCTTTATGACCAATTTTGTGACATGAAAAGCAATAACCATGGAAGAAATATTGAAACCTATTTGATTTCCTTGGAGGATATTACCGCATGGTTCTCTCATTGTTGTTTCTGTGATGGACTTTGTTCCTTGATGATGCTTTATTTTCTTCCTCCTTGATGCTTCCACTTCTCAATACATCAGCATAGGTCTTAGGCTCTTCTTTAATTATTTTCTTTGATGCCTCTCTTCCTTTTGAGATTGACTCCCCCTTTTATTTCTTTTGACCATCTTCAAAACCAAGTCTAGTCTTTATAGATGAAGATCTTTGTGCTTTGATAATATCATCCAATATTTTTGTGCTTTTCTCAACCCTGATATTTTGTTGTAGCTTATCATTAGATTTTTCCACTTCCTTCCTTAGAGAAACAATCTCATGTTCCAGTTTTTCACATTCCAACTCTTTTGCCTTTAACTGCTCAGCCATACCTTCTTCAATTTGCTTTACCTCTTCAACTTTAACTTTCAAGTTAATGAGTTCTTGCGATAACTTTACCTTTGTCTTCTCATCCTCTTGTACTTGAGTCTTCAATATTGAGTTCTTCTTTCTAAGCCTTTTTAACTCTTCAAGAGCAACAACAAGTTCCTCTTCTATGTCAACTATGGCTTCCTCTTCATTTTTTGGATCTTTCTCTTTATCTTGGTTTTCGACATCAGGAGCTTCTTCTTTCTCCTCTATGGCCAAAAATAGGATTTCTTCTCTTTCACTATCGGAGAGACTTTCATCACTACTGGAAGAACTGCTTGCTTCCTCAACATAAAGACTTTTCTTGTACCTTTGAAATATTTTCTTCTCATGCTTGTTTTGACCATACCTATTTTTCTTTTCATGATAAAATTTTATTTCTTTCTTTTTCTTGTATTCCTTTTCTTCTTCATTGCTACTACTTCTATCTTGTGGGAAATTAGATGCATAGTGACCAATGTTACCACAATTAAAACATTTCACAGAATGCATACCTTTGTGTTTTCTTGGACCCTTCTTATTTCTTCACACAAAGTTAGCTTCTTCTTTGCTTCTTGATTCTTCACTTGACTCTGGTTCTTTATTCTTTGTCTTCTTTGAAGCTTTAAATGCGGCCTCCCATTTGGATGTTTGATCTTTTTTAGTCCTCATCTCATAGGCTATGAGAATTTTGTGTAGCTCATCCATGCTTAAGGTTTTAAGATCCTTCATTTCTTCAATCATCGAAACCTTTGCATCAAATCTCATTGGAAGTGACCTTAATATTTTTTGAACAATCTTAGAGTCTTCAATATTTTCTCCAAGTCCATGAATGGTGTTGACAACTTCATCAACACGGAGTAGATACTTGGCAATATCTTCCTCATATTTCATCTTCAAGTCTTCAAACTTCCTCCTGTGGGTTTGAAGTTTTGCCATTTTAACCTTGTCGTATCCTTCATATGTTCTTTGTAACTTGTCCCATATTTCTTTTGTTGAGGTGCATTGCATGAATTTCACAAACTCTAATTCACATAACCCACTTAATATTGCATTCATTGCCCTAGCATTATTTTCAAATGGTTTCTTGCCATCTCAATCCGTGGGAGGAGTTGTAGGTGGTGTGAACCCATCCTCAATGGATTGCCATATATCATAGCCATGTGCCATCAAATAAGTCCGCATCCTCACACTCCAAAAGGTATAGTTAGTTCCATCAAATAATGGTGCCCTATTTGACAAAAAACCTTCTTGGAAAGCCATGTGTGTTCTTGTAAGATCTTCCTTCAAGTTTTTAGGCTTTCACGAAGGAACCCACTCTGATACCAATTGAAGAACACAAGCTTATACTGAGAGGGGGGTGAACAATATAAGATAAAACTTTTCAATCCAAATGATAACAACAATAATATGAATGCAATAATAAATCAATGCACAATTTCCATACACATAAGAGACAATACTTTTACGTGGAAACACCCTCTCGGGAGAAAACCACGACAAAATATTGCTTATATTTTTCTTCAATAAATTTTGGGCACCAACCCACAGGAGACACCAATACCCTATACAAGTTCATGGACACTAATCCACAGGAGACACCAATCCCCTATACAAGTTCATGGACACTAATCCACAGGAGACACCAATCTTCTTGCTCAAGTTCATGGACACCAATTCATAGGAGACACCAATATCCTTGCTCAAGTTCATGGACACCAATCCCCTAGCTCAAGTTCATGGACACCAATCCACAAGAGACACCAATCCCCTTGCTCAAGTTCACAGGAGACACCAATCCCCTAGCTCAAGTTCATGGATACCAATCCATAGGAGACACCAATCCCCTAGCTCAAGTTCATGGACACTAATCCACAAGAGACACCAATCCCCTTACTCAAGTTTGTGGACACCAATCCACTAGCTCAAGTTCATGGATACCAATCCACAAGAGACACCAATCCCCTAGCTCAAGTTCATGGACACCAATCCATAGGAGACACCAATCCCCTAGCTCAAGTTTATGGACACCAATCCATAGGAGACACCAATCCCCTTGCTCACTAATCTGGTCCAAAACTCTACTCAGGTCTATCCTCAAATATTGCTCACAAACACTACTCAAATCTACTTCAAAACTTGCTCACAAACATTGCTCAAATATGCTCCAAAATCTACTCACAAACACTACTTAAATCTTCTCCAAAACTTGCTCAAAAAAATTGCTCAAATCTGCTCCAAAACCTGCTTACAAACACTGCTCTAATCTACTCCAAAACCTGCTCAATAATGGCATCAAGTTTTTCACCTTTTCTTGAGTTTGCTTTCTTCAACTAAAAGGTAATTTAGACATATTCTACCCATAATTATTTTAACTTCAAGAACATATAGAGGATGATATGCACTAGTGTAGTAAGCTTCAAATGGCCAAAATGTTCTTCACATTCATTAAGTTTATCGCTTCCACATATCTCACATTTATTACATTTTAAAGGTAGCTCAAGTCTAGCATTGGATAACTTACTTGTGTGTTGACTTGGAGATGTTAATACCTTGCTCTTCTTCCACTATCATGTGCACCTTTTCTTCTTCTTGAAATGGTTGAATTGTCCTTCCTTGTTAATTGAATGCTTGGGTGAATATGTGCACTTAATCCTCTTACTCTATTCCTTGAAGCCTTGACTTGTTTCAAATCTATGCCCTCCAAATCTACCTCAATAATGATGATCTTCCTTTTGCATGTGCTTTCCAAATCTGCCTTGAAAAAATGATTTTCCTTTTGTATGTGCCTTTCAAATCTGCCTTAATAATAATGATCTTCTTTTGAAAAATAAAATAAAACTTTATAACAACATGACTCCTTATATCTCCCTTTTAAAACTTGTAAAATAAAACTTTATAATAACAACATGACTCCTTATATCTCCCTTTTATAACTTGCAAAATAAAACTTTAACATAACTCCTTATATCTCCCTTTTATAAAATTAATTAAAAACTTTACCCTTACCTTGCATAGCAAAACTTAGCAAGCCGTGGATGAGATTCGACCTTATGACCTCTAGTAGCATAGTGCCCTAACATGCGGGCTCATGACAAACTAAGCTAACCCAGTAGATGAAACCAAAAAGGCACAATAGAATACTTAACTCCTTCATTGCGCTATCTCGAACAGCAAATGCTTCAACAAAATAGGTATCGAGGAGATTCGACCCTCGAACCTTCCGCACCGTAGTGCCCTAACACGGGCTAGGCAAATGACTGGGCTAACCCAACGGATGAAACCAAAAGGGCACAATAGAATACTTAACTCCTTCATTGTGCTATCTCCAACAGCAAATGCTTCAGCAAAATAGGCATCGAGGAGATTCGACCCTCAAACCTTCTGCACTGCAGTGCCCTAACATGGGCTAGGCAACCGACTAGGCTAACCACCCAATTGAGATAAAAGTGGCACGATTAGATATTTAAAGCCTCCTTCTATATTACATAACTTGCGCTCCTCTCCTCCCTTGTCTTCTACTCGTTGCTCGCTCTCCTCTCGAAGGATATTTGATTTTCTTGCCATTCTCCAAAGTGAATTAATGCCTCATATTAATATGATTTTTGTCATTCGTGCCCAAGGAGGTCGGCCCATCATTTAAACATTTGAATTTTAATTTCATTTTTGCATGGTGCACTCAAGGAGGTCAGCCCATTATAATATTTAAACTTTTATTTATTTAAACTATATTTAAATCCTTTGATTTAAATATAAACCTCCCACTTTAATATTTAAATATTAAAGCATATAAAATCACCTTTGAAGATATCTATCTTGACATCAATGACAACATTAAATCACCCTTGAAGATATCTACCTTGACATCAATGACAACTCAATAATTCTAACACCTTTCTCAAAAACAAAAACACTAAGCTTTTTGAGAGTAATATAGTAGTGCAAATGAACCCACTTAATATTTCACTTTTAATACACTAACAATCACACCTTATCACTTCAATTAACTCTCAAAACTTATAAGTGCACTTTGTAGACACCTAAAACACGTCATGTCGAGGGTGACTACTCATATGGACATGCTACAAGACCATATGGAAGATCTTGGACAGACTCCAAGATAGAGCAGTGGTTCTAACCACTCAATTTGGGCTCCTTGGCCTAATCAGTCTGAACCATAGCCCAGACCTATGGTTTACAGCTGAACCATGGTTGAGACCTACGGTTTGCAGTCTAGACCGCAGCTGTGACCTACGGTCTTAACTGAAGTTCAGTTGGCCTTCAATCCGAGCCAAATCGGTTGGAATGGCCATTGGATCTAGAAGAAGGTGGTTAGAGGGTGGAAACTTCCATTCCAACTATCCTAACCACCCCTTCTTGATCTTGGCTTCTCCAGGAAGCCACCCCTAGTCCTAGGGCATCCTATAAATACCCCCTCCAAATGGGGAGAGATATAGATGATTTGTATAGTGAAGCACTGATGAATTATCGAGTGAGTGTGAATTGATCAAGCGAGCAGTGAAGCCCTATCGGATTGCATACTAAATTCGTGCATTCGAAGGCCACTTTGCTATTCATCCAATGATCAGTTTGCCATGGAAGTTCTAGGAGCCTAGGAGGATCAAGAAATATAAATCTAGGCAAACGAAGGCCCATCACAGTGATTCAACCACCAAACCTATCAGAAGGACACCGAAGGTGACCCTTGAACATCAATTGGACAAGGAGGTCAAGCCCACTACCCTTGGAATTGAGGGTAAGCCTATCAGAGTGCTAACCATGGCTGTCAACCATGGTTTACAGTGTAGACCGCGCACCAGAGCTACGGTTTGTAGAAGAGGTATAACCACCTTCCTATTTTCATTTCTATCTAGCTAATTAGGTTAGATTAGTTATTTTTATAGTTTAATAGCATTTTAGCAGACTTCTGACCATAGAATTAGGTTAGATTTAGCTTCTTTGTGTTTATGCTTCAATTAGGACTTAAATGCTTTCTTTATGCATGTTTATGCTTCATTTTCTATATCTGATCCATGCATAGTATAGCTATTACTTTCCTTTACGCTATTACATGAATCTTGATTCAATTTGCATAGCTTAGAAGCATTCTTTACATTTTCTTGATTATGCATGTTTAATGGTGTCATTATGCAATTTACCTAAAAGGGCCTCATCATGAGAGGTTGCCTATATTTTTGACATTCTTGTGTTGTTTCTTGACCGTAGGGAATAGTTTCAAAGGAGAGCCAACCATCAAGTTCCTTCCCCATCATGAAGAAGAGGGCATCTCCACCCTAGAGCAATTCGTGCCATTCTGAAAGGCATTTGGAAATCACACCTACCCTTAAGAGGGAAAATAATTGTGCACTCCTATTGTAATATTGTATCAAAATGAATATCCCTAAGAGGGATGTACTTGTAATTGGATTTTGACTTTGAATACAATGGAATAAAGTATTTTTCTTCTTGTTTCATTTGTTGTCAATTTCATTTTCTTGTATGCATGCTATATTTTATCATTCATTGCAATAGGATACGCCATCGGGTGTGACCCTTTCTGGTGGTTACAGAGGTGATCATGATGGCACCCCACATTTTTAGGATCTGACTATGCTTTGTTGGTTTTTGCACTTGTAGGTACAGACCGTAGCTATCAGCTATGGCCCAACAACTGAACCGTAGGTACAAGGCATGGTTTACAGTCAGAACCATAGGTCAGACCTACGGTTTCTTGCTGACAACACAGATAGCCAAATTCAAAATTTTAGATAGTGCAGGACTTGAGGTAGGTCCTATTTTTAGACCTCTATCACTTTTCTGTTCTCTGTGTTTTTATAGTAGGTCTAATTCGAATGCAAATTAGGAAAAGAACTAAAAAAATGGTAAATCAATTGTCCTAGTTTGCTTTCGTACTTTGCTTTCAATAGAAAGGTGTTGTTGGGAACAACGGACCTCTGATTGCAGTCCACCCTAGGCTACAACATGCTTGATAGAGATGTGTTGATGGTTTGCATGTGTGAGGCCCGATTAGTGGCCATTTAGCATCATAATGTGCATAGTCTTAAAGAGCATCTAGAGTAGCTTGCATTTTTTGAATTTGAAACGTCTTTCAATTGCATAGCATTTAGAAAATGAGCATGTGTGCTATATGATGCATTTATTTTATGTACATTAAAAGGAACCACACACACCACGTTTCATTTAAACATCAGTGGCGTTGGGCTCTCACATCCAACCCATTTGATTGAGACCAATAGTGGATGTCATTACCACTTGGTTGGCTCATTTGAAATTGTATTATCGGGACCCGCTCATGGCCAAGGCCGACCCAAGAACTATCCTATCCATGCAAAATAGCATGCACTCATCTTCGAAAGAGTGTATCACTATGCATAGTGTGTTGGGTGAGGGTTGGTAGTACCTATGCTACCTCGTTGAGTATGGACTTCACTCCCATATTCGGCTTGTGCGAGTATATAGGTGAAAACCTTTGAACAATTTGAGTATAACATCAACTTTTGCAAAACATGATAAGAGTTTCTACAACTGATACAACAAATATTGAAAACACATCAAACAGTTTAGGACTCACTTTTAAAACTTAAAATGAGATAATCATTATTGTATACCTTGTTTGCTTAATAATAATACATTTAGACTCTAGGTACACAATGGTGGACACATGGGGTGGTCGACAAAGGTCCAAAGCCAATGCCGATGACCAACCCCTAACCAATTCACAATAATACATGTCGAATCCTCAACCACATGAGTGAACCGAACGTCGTTCGGCTAGCATTCGAGGAGATAACTCGACATGAGGGGAGCCAGTAGAGCAAACCCCAAATAGAGGAGCTTCAGTACACTCCTCTAGGCACAGAGTAGAATAGGAAACCTTCCAGCATGAGGGTGTTCCACTTGAGAGCCATTACCGAGACCGCAATGCACGCGCATCCACGGGATCGGCCGAAGAGTTTATTATGCAGGGGACCAGATTGGTGCCCCTACATACTAAGTCCACTAGAGGATCTATGGCTCCACCTTATGAGTATAGAAGGACTAGAGACCCACCCATTCAGGGGCAGGTAGATAGGCTCACTACCGAGCATAGAACTAACCATACTCCCATGCGTGGTCCACCATGCAAGATCACCATTGATATATCAAAGGTGGGAGATAATGGTACACCGTCGCATGAGCGATGGTGGTCTAGGTAGCTAGAGGGTCTAGGTAGTGTTCTAGAGTAGCTAGGCTACAAGCCTTCTGCTCCACCCACTCGAGCCCTGAGTGAGCATAGCGTGAGTGTCATCCACACTACTAGAGAACATGGGGAGGCTTCTAAGCACCCTCATGTCACACACCCACTATCTACGCATGGTGGGTCACAATATAGGACATAGCAGGAGGCCAATGTCATCTTCATAGATAGAGGCAAAGGCACAACACATCAGTCCGATGGGTACAGAACCCACAAGGTCGCTCGTACAGAGTAGGGATATCAAAGGCCTCCCATGACCGACCAGATCGATAGATCACATCGACTGGCATCAGAGTAGAAATGCCAACTCCTCCAAGACCAATTGGAGGATGCTCACCTAGAGAGGCAATGTATTGAAGATGAAAATATTCAAGTGCAAAGGCTCATAAGACAGAGGTTATATGAGCAGTGCATGTGTGAAGAGTGTATCCTTACCCAAAAGGAATGCATGGAGCAGGAGGATCGGTTAGCTAGGGCTGGCCTATATCCTCAAGATGAGCATCGAGAGCATACGCATAGGAAGGATTTCTCACAAGCTGATATGCATCAAGAGCATAGAGATGCTCGTACTCATGCTAGTGCCGAATAGAGGGAGCGGCTACCACCACTCAATAATCAAAGGCAGAGACAGCATGAAGCAACAATGGGAGATGGATACGAGCAAGAATATCCTGAGAGCTCTCGAGCTGAAGAGGAGGAAGAGCAAAGACCTCCATCTCACACAAGGAAGATAATACCTCCTAAGCCACCTACACATCAACTTAGGGAGGAGGAATTTCTATCTTTAGAGGCCTATAAGGCCTTAGCCGAGAAGATTAAAGCCATTGAGAGACAAGGCATGACTATTCAAAAGATGACATTGAGGAAAATCCATAACGAGCCTTTGGATCCTTCGATGCCTACTCAGGCTTACCCTGAGCATTTTGATATGCCTAGGTTAGATAAGTTCAAGGGTGATGAAGATGCACAAGAACATGTAACGAGATTTCTGGATGCTTGTTTTTAGATAGCAAGCAATGATGCATTATTGTTGCATACGTTCATCATGACACTTTTAGGGCCAGCCCGAGAGTGGTTTAATCAGCTAAAGAAACATAGCATAACAAGTTTTGAGCAATTAGATGATGCCTTTCTTGAATGCTATTCCTTTGGCATCAAGAAATAGGCCAACATTTTTGATATGGCTATGCTAGCTCAACATGATGATGAGCCAATAGAACAATACAAAAAGAGATGGAGGAGATTAATGGTAAAGTTGCCATTCCCTATTCCTACCATAGAATTAACTCGAATGTTCATGAAGAGTTGTGCCAAGCACATCTCATTACTATTGCAACTACAATAGTATCCTACATTCGAAGAGGCTTTGGTACAAGCCAAGGTGATTGAGGATATCAAGTTGTAGGAAGGCAACTTGAAGCTCAAAAATAGGAGAGAGGGACAAAAGAAGAGTACCACAAAATAATAGGGCAAGTAGGCCCACGTAAATCAAGTGGTATTGAATCTCCAATGGGAGGACAAGGGGCAACAAAAATAGAACTATCAGGCCCAACCTCCCCCTACGCAATATGACAAGTGCAATAACAATTACAAGGGCAAGAACAAAGATCAATGCCCACCTCGCTAGTTCACACCATTGACGGAATCATTGACATCAATTTTCCATCAGTTATGCGAGGCCAAGGCAATCAGATTACTCGAAGTCAAGATGATAGACCCCAATCAACCCAAACCAAAGGGGTTCCAAGATGATCTATTTTGCATATTTCATAGAATGAAAGGTCATGACATCGAGGTGTGTTGGTCTTTCAAACACCTAGTGCAAAATATGATCGACAAGGGTGAGCTTGTAGTGCCTCACAACCTATAGGCACCCGAAAATCAAAATATGGGGATTTACAAGAACCCCTTACCAAATCATGAGGCACCTCGGAACAACGTTGGTCAAGTTAACCAAGTGTGAGTCGAACCACCTACCCAGGGGTTCATAGGCATGGTCAATGTTGTCACTAGGCATGGGAGATACGAACAAAAAAATCAACCTCGTGCTCCCATTCAAATACAAGCCACGCCGAATCAGTGGTCGACACAGAATATTCTAGGCCCACCAACAAGACCGGTGGTGACCATAAGGAGCAGGTTGGTCCAAAACCTGCAGACAACTCCTACGAAGTTGTCAATATATGAATTAATTCAGTAGTCCTCGAGGCACAGGGAGACTCTTATGGACATTTTGAGGTCCATTGAAGTACAGGCCCAGGATGCGCAGGCATTTACAAATTTTGTGGGACATATATATAGCAGTGTCAAGAACCGATGATCCAATTTTATGATCATGAGATAAGGATGATTTCTACAACTACGATCGACCCATCATTGCACATAATCGCATGTGTGAATCACATGCCATTTAAAAGGGTCTTGATCGATATTGGCTCATCGATCAACATAATAACGACCAAGGCACTGAGTCATTTGAAGCTACCTAAATCACACATTGTGCCAACTACATTTACATTGAGAGCATTTAACGATGCACTATGTTCGACTATCGACACAATTATCCTACCCATATAGGTAGGTCTGAAGACCATTTCAGTAATGTGTCATGTGATAGAAGGGGCCATGCAGTACAACATTTTACTCGATAGGCCTTGGATTCATGAAATGCGTTGTGTCCCCTCGATACTGCATCAATGCATGAAATATATTCATGAGGGACTGGTTCACGTAGTGGCTTCAGATGAGGAGCCATTTAAGTTTGTGAACCTAGAAGATTTGCCTAGGGGTTTCATACTCCCATCAATGCACCTGGATGTTCGATCGTCATCACCAATAAAGAAACCAGGAGGTAAACTAGTAGTGCATGCTCAACCAATGCCATCTATGTCACACAGATCGGAGCACACCACTACCACTTCCTTGAAACCATCGACATCAATCATGCATCGGGATGACAGGAAATTGAAGGTGAAGATGGGTGAGAAAGAGAAAGAGTGTGAGCCCGAGCCAATCATCGAGGATGTTCCCATTCCCATGGAAGTTGAGGAACCCCAAGACAAAGTCGAGGAGGCACCTCAACCTACCTCACCTACATCTTCAGTAGGGTCATCCGCATCGCGGGTGATGGTACATCTCGCTAATACCAGATTAGGTGAGTACCTTGTGCAAAATGTGACCTTCGGACCAATTCTGAAGACTACGCAAGAGATGGGCAGACCATCCACTCATCATTATCCGGTTGGATCGGTGGTTCCATTGGGAGAGCCACCTAACCAAACTAACTTCATCTATGGAGGCTAGATCAACTTCCAACGTGAGAGCCCATGGATGAAGATGATGAGGAACCTTTCATGGTAAACGTTTGTTATTTGTCTAATCCAGAGTATGCCATGCATATTTTTGAGCTATATCATTGGCATGGATACGACCTTGGTCTCTTTGAACAAGGATGGAGGACTCCGTTGGAACCTCATTATCAGTTAGTCACTGATAGATTCGGTCTAGGGTTACAGATACGTGGGCAGGATGATTTGCTCATAGCATCCCTAGATCATCTGTACCTCAGTATGGCGGATGATGTGGATTTTAATCCATATCATCCGGATCCTTCCAAATTTTAGAGGAATCACCCTATGATATCTGTCATCACCATTGAGCCACTCGAAGATCATCATGAAGGGCTCCTTGAGTAGACTGAGGTAGAAATGAACCCCAGAGATCAACTGGGACACCAAACCCATGATGCAATCGATGACACAGACATGTAGGGGTGCAACCCCATTACTGCAAGTGATCTCGAGTTAGGAGATCTTTGTAATGAAGATGGAGAGGAGTCCACCTCCGATATGAGTGGACCAGGCTATGATGTAGAAGAGGATTCCTCAAATGATGATGAATCTGAGGATGAAGTCGAAGGTGCTTATGTAAGGCCTTTGTATGTGCATCATCTATTGCCTATGGAGTCGATACAGGATACCGAAGAGATCCTTCCCAACATTGATCATTCAGGGGAAGAGACTGAGCCAATTTTCTTGGTAGCATCGTACATGAGGTATAATTATCTGATTTTTTTGGATAGCGATGACAACATGCAAGAAGTAAGATTCATGGGGCCTCATTTAGAGGAGCGCCCTCCAGGAGTGGGGGTGAATGAAGGATTCTATTATGATAGTGATGAAGAAGATGAGTTAGAGAGGGCCTACCTTGGTCCTCCTTATTTGCATTACCATCATCAACCCATCGACATCGATGAGGTCTATAGGCAGCTACATGTTGGTCCGCATCTGAGAGCAAGACGGTTAAACTTGGATCAAATCCATCGGTTGGTTAATCCCCTTCCATCGACCTACATGCAGCTCCATGAGCCAAATGATCCTATTTTGCATTCAATGCATAGGGAGGATCCAGTTATTCATAGTCCTCATAGGGAAGACCCTTTTGTGCCTGTGCCATTAGAGCCAGATCATGGGTATGAGGACTATGCAGATTTTGTAGAGGTCAGTCTATGTGGTCCTGGAGATCAATTCCATTCCATAAACATGGTCTCCATTGATTTGACCACTCCACTCCACAATCCAATAGATCCATCTAAACCATTGTATCTTAACAAAGATGCTATCGATTGGGATCATGTTGATTCACCCGTTGAGCCTGAGGATTTCTTCCCCAATGAAGAAATGTTGCAACCTTTCCATTTTGCACCAGGTTATGCATATGATGTTTATCATGCCAAAAATGCTTCCAACATGGAACCAATCAACCCGACTGATGACATTCATTTGATTCCTATGCCTCACCAGCTTGAGGAGGGATCACATATGTCGATAGAGGAAACCTTTGAGGTGGATATCAGTGATGATCCCACCAGTGCAAAGAAGGTTAAATTTGGAGAGAGTCTCACTCCAGATGAGTGGGCCACCCTCATCCCTCTACTGAAAGAGAGACCAAATTTGTTTGCTTGGTCATATAAGGATATGCTAGGTCTAGACCCAAAATTGGTTACTCATAACCTTTCGCTAGATTTGATGAAGAAGTCGATCAAGCAAAAGCTTAGGAAAATGCACCCAACAGTAGCCTTAATGGTGAAATATGAGCTACAAAAGTTGTTGGATGTGGAATTTGTGATTTCCATCGATTATCCAGAATGGGTGTCCAATATGGTACCCATGGGAAAACTCGATGGAAGAATCCATATTTGCATGGATTTCAGAGACCTAAATAAGGCAACACCCAAAGATTCATTTTTATTGCCCAATATTGATGCTCTCATAGATGCAACTACAGGTCACGAAATGCTCTCCTTAATGGATGGTTTTTTTGGTTACAATCAAATTTGGATTAAACCCGAAGACCAGCACAAAACCATGTTTATAACGCCATGGGGAACATTTTGCTATAAAGTTATGCCATTCGGCCTCAAAAATGCTGGTGCCACATATCAATGGGCCATGACATACATTTTTCATGACTATATGCACAAAATTCTTGAATATTATATCGATGACTTGTTAGCCAAGTCATTGCTATGAGAAGAGCATGCAGAGGTCTTAAGGAAAGTCTTCGATCACCTGATAGAGCACAATGTTAGGCTGAATCCTAAGAAGTGCGTATTTGGCATAACTTCTAGAAAATTACTAGGGTTCATCATCTCCAAGAGAGGCATCGAAGTAGACCCAATGAAGGTCAAGGCCATTTTGGAAATGCGTCCTCCCACCAATATTAAGGAATTAAGGAGCCTTCAGGGCAAGGTAGCCTCGATAAAGTGATTTATCACCCAACTATCAGATAAATGTCGACCCATGAATCGAATGCTACATAAGGGGGTCCCATTCAACTGGGACGAGGACTGTAAGGTAGCCTTCACTGAGATAAAGCAATACCTGGCGACGCCACTAATGCTAGCTCCACCAAGGCCAGAGGTGCCTTTTCTACTATATATATCGACAATTGACTTTGCACTGGGAACCATGTTAGCCCAAAAGAATGTGCAAGGCAAAGAATAGGCCATATATTACATTAGTCAAACTTTGGTGAGCTATGAGCTCGGGTATGCATACATGGAAAAATTGTGTTTAGCAGTAGTGTTCGCTACAAAGAAATTGTGACATTATATGTTAAGTCATACGACGTATGTTATATCCAAACAAAATCCTTTGCAGTACATGATGAGTAAGACTTATCACAATACATGTACTACGAAGTGGATCATGCTTTTGATAGAATTTGATCTAGAATTCATAAGCCAGAAGTCCATTAAGGGATAGGTCATAGCAGATCAATTAGCTGAGGCGCCACTATCAAATAGTAGGCCTCTAACAATTGAGCTTCCAGATGATGCAGTCTTCATCGTATCTGAAGCTCCCAAACCCGAAGAACCAGAGAACAATGCTGATATGACTCTGTTCTTTGATGGTTCGAAGTGTGAACAAGGGGGTGGTGCCGAAATAGTGTTCTTCATGCCGCAAGGAGCTCCAATGCCCTTGTCATTCAAGTTGGATTTTTTATGCACCAACAACAATGCTGAGTACGAAGCCCTACTACTGGGCCTCCACATAGCTGTCGCCATGAATATTAAGAGATTGAACATCTTTGGTGACTCCTTGCTCATAGTAAATCAAGTCAAGGGGCTTTTTCAGTGTCGGTGTCCCGTACTGAAAGCCTATAAAGATCTAGTTGACACATATTTGGCCAAACTAGAATGGTATGACATTGAGGCAATCCCTCGATCATCAAATAGGTTTGCAGATACCATGGCTTCTTTGGGATCTTTAATCCCTCAGAATCCATCTACTGATTTCACTACCATCCATGTCAAGATGCTCTCTCATCCAGCAGTAGAGCGTGCAGCCTATGATAACAGAGAATCAATCAACATGATCAGTGTAGAACCACAAGTTGAATGGTTCTGTAGAGCTGAAGACTTTCTTAAGAAGGCACCCTAGGGGTCATTAACCTCTCAGAGTCCCATGGGGAGTGGTACTACCATTCACCATAGGGTTGTTTTCGAGTCTGCATTTGCAAAAGTAAATACGTAGGGGGAGCAAGTCATCTTAGCAATCAAAGCTGAGATTTATCAAAATTGGATGTCACAAATTAAAGACTTCCTAAAGCTTAGTATAATCCCAGAGGGATTACCGCATGCCATGAAGTGCACATTTAAATAGAAAGTGGCCAAATATGTCTTAATAGGAGACATCTTGTACCGAAGAAGCTACGATGGAGTTCTCCTTCATTGCTTAGAGCCCCAAGAGGCATCATGGGCAATTTTGCAAGCCCATGATGGTACGTGCGATGGCCATTTCAGTGGCATGGCCATCATCAAGTGCATCCTTCGAATGGGTTACTATTGGCCCACTATGGAGAAGGAGTGCAATGCGTATGTCAAGAAATGCATTAAATGCTAGCATCATGCTAATCTTACGCACTTGCCATCATAGGCCTTACAACCCATCCAAGCGGCTTGGCCATTTGCTCAGTGGGGATTAGATCTTATAGGCAAGATCTCTCCTCCATCATCGGGCCGACATACATTCATAATCATGGCTACTGAGTATTTTACAAAGTGGGTGGAAGCAATACCCTTAACAATGACAACTGGAGCTCGTATAGCAGAGTTTATACTTGGAGCATATCATAAGTCATTTTGGGATTCCATCCAAAATAATATCGGATAATGGAACATCTTTCAAGAACAAAACTATGAGAGCTTTGACATCTAAATATAGAATCAAACATAGTTTTGTGACTCCATACTATCCGCAAGCAAACGGGCAGGCTGAAGCTTCAAATAAGATAGTGGTGGCCATATTGAAAAATATGGTACAAGAAAACCACAAATATTGGCACATCCAGCTACCCCTTGCATTATGGGCTTACAGGACTAGTATTCGGATGCCCACTAGGGCAACACCATTCTCACTAGTATATGGCACTGAGGCCATTATGCCCTTGGAATTAGAAATTCCAACATTGCGTGTCACATTGAAAGAGTTCATCGATGATGACACTGCATGACAAGCTCGACTGGATCAACTGACGCTACTTGATGAACATCACGTGAATGCCTTGGAGCATCTCCACATTTATCAAGAGTGACTAAAATGAGCTTACAATGTCAAAGTCCACCAGAGAGACTTTGAAGTTGGGGATCTTGTCTTGAAAGAAAACCAACATAACTCTAATTTACCACCAGATATGCGAGACAAATTTATGGCTAATTGGCTAGGACCCTACATCATATCTAAAAATATTGGTCTAGGTACCTATCGCCTAACATCGCTAGGGGGTGTTGAAGAGCCTGAACCTCTCAACATCATCCATATTAAGGCATTTTATGCTTGAAGAGCATAGTAAAAGGCTCCGAGAGTTGCTTATAACTGCTCGGTCATCCTAAAAAGCTCCAAACACTCTCATCAATGGTTTGGTCAAGTCAAAAAGCTCCAAAGGCATCTATAAGCCCTTTGGTCAACCTCAAAAGCTTTGAGGGTTTGATCAAAACCACTCTATAAAAACTCAAAATCTATAAGCCCTTTGGTCAACCTCAAAAGCTCTAAGGATTTGGTCAAAATCACTCGATCATCCCAAAAGGCTCCAAGGGTCCCTAAAACCACTTGGTCATGTCATTTAAAAGCCTTAAGGATTTTCTTATAATCGCTCGATCATCCTAAAAAGCTCCAAAGGCATCTATTATCCCTTTGGTCAAATGCAAAAGGCACCAAGAGTTTCTAAAAAACTACTTGGTCAACCCCAAAGGCTCCAAGGATTCTCAAAATTGCTTGGTCATCCCAAAATGCCCCAAAGGTACCCATAATCCCTTTGGTCAATCCTAAAAGCTCCAAGGATTCCTAAAAATTGCTTGGTCAATCTAAAGGCTCCAGAGGCATGTACTCGTCGTTTGGTCAATTATGAGGCTCAAAACCCATAAAAATTATAAAATCAATAAAATCCAAAAAAAATGGTAAAGCATAAAATCCAAAAACATTTGCATTTGCATTTGAATTTTGCATTTACACATGCATTCGCTGCATTACTGCATTGCATATAGGCATTCATCATCCATTGCATTCCATAATAGAAGGCATTGTGTTTGTCAGTCTTACAAATGATGCCATGTTTGTGTTTAAATCATGCATCTCTGCATTTATCATAATCCATCATTCATGTGAGTAATTGTGTTTTTCAACACAACCTATAATGTTGCTATGGAGATATACTAGGGTTTTTTGGTCACTCAACCATACCTAGTGGTCTTATCAAGAGTTGGTAGAAAGCTTGCTTTGCTTTTGTAGCTAAGGTTCAGTTAGTATAGCCCTTAGCATATCAGAAGCCTATCACTAATCAACAAAATTAAACAATCCTAACAAGGACTAGGGGAAGATGAAAGCCGTGAAGCAGGACCGGGTATCCTGAAGTGAAAAGAGTTATTCTTGCTTATCCCTCTATGCGAATGATATGGGAAATGTTGGCAGTTGGCAAAAGGATAGGTTAGTTCCCTATTCAGAATCCCTTGCTTACGATAAAATGAGCAATATCCCAAAGAGATATCCCACATCAATCCTCATGATTGATACCCTAGATCGATATCATAGATCGAATCCCTAGAGTGATATCCCATATTGATATCATAAGATCGATATTCTCAATCGATATACCAAAAATAATTTTTCCAAGTAAATCCCCCAAAGGAAAGTTTTTGAAGAAAATTATCAAATGTAAATGTCAAAAAGTGAAGATCAAGTGAAGATCAAAAAATAGGCTTAAATCAAAGTTCAAAGTGAAGTTCAAAAGTGAAGATCAAATGAAGATCATAAATCAAAAGTTTGAGCGGAGATCAAATGAAGATCCAAAATCCAGTTCGAAGAGAGATCAAATGAAGATCCAAAGATAGTTCAAAAAGAAGATGGAATCGACTCCCTTGCTTCACTACATATGAGCAAGTATCCCAAAAATTGAAGGATAGAAAGGAATGAGCCTGAATCCCTGGAATTGTCAGCACTATTGTACCTTACGCATGATGATATGTCTGACGCATTAGCATCTCGCTTATGAACAAGACCAATGTTTGAATGTGGAAGAGCTAGCTTCAGGTGTCCTGCATTGCCTAGTGGCTTAGTCCAACTAAAATCTAAACTTGAGATTGGATAAGACATTTGTGGAACCCCTATCTTAGCAATGGGCTGAAAGAATCCCGCCTGACATCGAGGAACGCTCGTGTCTTATCTTAAAATAATCATTTGCACACACAGGGATAATGAACAGTTAGGGTCTATCCTAGCAAAAGCCTTTTATCTTAGAAGTCTAGTGTGGTTAGTATGCAACTTTTGATAAGTCTAGTAGGGTGTTTGAGTCTCATGGAAAACCTCAAAAATTTCTCCCATAGCAACAAAGTGTCAAAAATTGCAACCATATAAATCATCAAATTGCAAAGTATCGAATCCATGATACATTATTATATAAAGCACAATCAACATATAGGATAGATACTGGATGGATATTAGCAATAATATTTAGATGACCACTGACTATATCATGCATATCATTCAAAGTGCAAAAGAAAGAAAATTGAATGACACATTATATCATTCGCATCATAAACATTGCATACCATTGCATTTCATATATGGGTGATTAATTGATTAAATTCTTATCTTAAGGATTTTCAATTACATTCATGATTTTTATACATTCTGTGGTGTCATCCATTAGATTGATAAACATATTTGCATTCATTCCTTATGTTTTAAGTGATTAAAGCATACAAGTTCATTTACATTAGATTAGCATCGTGTAAATAAATCATTACATACATTAATGCATGAAAATAAAGCAATATCAAATATGTGTTAAGAGAAAGAACATCGCATCCATATGCATCTATCCATCACAAAAAGCACATCTAAGCATCTAGATCATTGCATATCATCATCATAAATTAAATAGCTATCTAGTGCATGTCATCCATACATCACATCATATAGCATCAACATAACATAAGCATTGCATCCATGTGCATCACATAAATATAAAATAAAAAATAAATGAGTACACAATAATGAGCCATAATAATGATCATATCATATATAAATATGTGTGTCTCAGAGTACATCGGGAGTACAAAAATACTCGTAGGCTACAAATGTGTAGGTCCTCGACCTTACACCAAAAATGATATGTATCAAAAATGTATCCTGCAATAGTAGAGCTCTAGCTCTGATCTGCTCCCCCTGTATCGGAGCTCTCACCACCTCCCTCAGTATTGTGCTCAGGAGCCTGCTCTGCCTGCTACCCTGTTGTCTGCTATGGATCCTGTTGAGCACCCTGAGTACCGCCTAGCCCGAAGAGGCCTAGCACTCATCCAACTACAACCTATGCAATGGGCACCTCTATGCATTGGGACCTATGGTTGGATACTGTAGTAGACTGCCCTACCTCCCTAGTCCTGGTATGACTGCTGTCACCATGTGTACTAGAGGACCTATGTGTCCTCTCACTCTGATGGGTGCGATGGCTAGAGCTAGCAGTAGACTATCCTATAGTCCGAGATCTAGTCCATTGGGACTCTAGAGCATATGGATCCTCAAGAACCTCTACACCTAGCATCTGAATGTAGCCAACTAGCTGGTCTACCCGAGCAACCCTGGATGCGTGCCTATCATTGGCACTCATCAACAAACCCTGCAAGCATTGAATCTCTACCATAGGATCCTGACCACCTGGTAGTACTACTATTGGTGCTATTGGAGGCCCCATAATCGCCTGAGAGGATGAGGGATCCCCCTCTATGCCCTGAGAAGATCCTGCTCTACTACTACTACATCCCTCTATGCTAGTGCCAAGTCATGAGCATGGGTGAGCTCACCAACCTAGGTCTCTACTGTGGTAGCCCATGCTATCAGGCTAGCAATCTACTGCTCTGCCTATGTCAATCGGTGATCTCTATCTATCAACTATGCCTACAGAGTAGCGATAGTAGTGTCTCGCTCCCTCTACTAAATCTGGAATCGCCCAAGCTGACTCTGCAAGTCAGCCACCTATGCTAAGAGTAGTCCCTCTACACTATCAAGAGGGACCTCACCCTCCTTGAGAGCATCCTCATCAAGGTCAACCTCAGGAGCCTCCCCAGTGGTAGCCTCTATACCCCAGCCACCCTCTATCCACTGGTGCACATTGCGCCCATCAAGATCCACCTCTACTCCAGCCTGATCTACCACTCGACCTAGAGGCCCTATCCCATACCAACGGAACATAGACCACCATCCATCATACTCTAGAGTGGTCACAGCTCTATCAACTCCAATCTCCTAGAAGTCATCGAGAACATCCCCTAGAGCTAGAGGCTAAATCCATGGTAGATCCCTCTCCAAATCCAAGCACCTATAAAACAAATGGGATCTCTAAGATGTCCTACACCATGCCAAACTAATACAGGACATGAGAGAAAAATTAGTACTCTCAGATCTCAACCTTTCGATCGAGTAACCATCTATCTCGATGAGACTATCAAAGTCGCTCATCGACCTTAAGCCAATCAAGACACTCCATGTAGGGCCACCACTCGATATCATCTAGCCCGAGTCCTACAAACCAGGTAATGTAATGTTGGACATCACCAGCATGGGTCCTACTATAGAAGCCCTCCTCCTCCCGAGGCCAGTAGGTAGCATAGCACTGATGATCATCATCGATCTCTATGATGTGTATGGGCAGCTCCCTAGGATGCTCTATCCTGATATGCTACCAACCCCAAATCTATAAAAGTAGACTACAGTTGATCCCCTAATGGCTTCGATCAATGATCTGATATAGCTCATGGTATAGCTGAGCCAGTAGAGTGCTCCCCTAGGCTAGGAGCAGTGGTTGTCGGATAGAGCTCTAGACAACTCTATGCATAGTAGCTAAGAGGTTCTAGGGAATCCTCATGCTCGAGGAGTCTAGAAGCACATATTGCACCACCAGGTGCATAAAAATGGCCTCGCACATGGAGAAGACATTCTTCCCCTACCAATAGCCAATGTGGACCCCTCCATGGTCAATAGCTCACTGAGCCTCCTCACTTCGAGCACCAAATATGGCATCGAAGATGGACTCCTTAACACCAGAAGTCGAGGAGATGATGGCCTCACCATCAATAGGGATCCTAAAGATCCTATAAACATCCTCCAATGTCACTATCATTTCACCTATAGGTAGGTGAAACGTGTTGGTCCGCACATTCCAGCATCGGGCCAATGCAGTCAAATAGGATTGATCTACCCGGATAGTGGGTAGATCCAATACGTAGCCAAAGTTGATAGCTCTGAACCACTCTCGCTCACCATCAGTGAGCTCTCCATGGAGAGTCTTTAGAATGTCAGGCTCTCATGCTCTAGAGGTCAATATTTAAAATAAATAGCATAATATAAGGAAAAATCTAACTAAAACAAGCAAAAACATTTTAAAAATGATCTAAAAATCATCAAAAATAGTAAAAAACTGATAAAATTGCAAAAACATGTCATCATGCAGGCCTAAAAATTAAATTTGTCAATCAGACAGGTCAGAAATGCATTAAATGATATTAATTACCTCTAAAAACTTAGAAAAATTAAAAATTTTGTAAATTTTTCCTAAAGTTGGTGAACCACGGGTCAACCCTGCGGTCCGCATGCGGTCAAAAATTGACCATTGGGATTTTGAATGCTGATCACAGCTAGCAGCTATGGTCCCCAATTGACCAATTGGGAACCATAGCTAGTACCTACGGTCTCCGATTGAGATCCGATCGGGTGCGATACCACGGCCAAAAATGCAAAAAAATTAAATCTAAGCTACCCTAGCCTAAGATGAGGTTCATTACCAGCAATTTAGTGAAATTGATTTTCCAATTTCTTAATTGGGTTCATTTTTAAGTGGTAATGGATGTGAGGTCTTGGTTTTTGAGTTACCTTGCCCTCGCCTCATCCCCCGTGGCTAGAAGATGCTTGCCCGCGCCTCTGCCATCATGTTGTGAGTCGGTGTGCGGGTAAAGTGTGGTAGGTTGCAGGTCAGTTTTGTTAGTTGTCACTATCAGAGCTCTAGTTTGCAAGTCACTATCAAGGAATAATGAGAGATATTTGAAAATTGAGCATTTTATAGGCTTCTCATATTTCACGTGGACCGTAGGCCCTAGCCGTGGTTCCCAAATTTGCAAATGGGAACCGCAGACCCTAGCCATGGTTTGCAATTGGTAGGAAATTTAGTAAAATCCCACCATGGGAAGGGCCAAAAAGATAAATTAATGCCTCCCATTGGGTCAGAACTCAATAAAAGCAAATTAATTTGGAAATTTGGTGATAATCAAGCATCGGGATCCAATTAAAAATTAAAAATCTGGCTGAGATTATAAAGTACATTCAATCGAGGTCATCGCTATGACAATCCTTTCATGGAGTGATGCACCTCCCAGCCAAATAAATAAGCTCAATGCATAATTCAAAACATTCAAAAAAATCAAATAATTTAAAACACCAAATGTGCCTCGTATTCAGTAATTTACCCTATACACTTGGCGGTTGCAGCGACTTGCGATCCATGCAATCCGATAAGATGAGTAAATTACCATAAGGACATTTGGGGAAAAATTGTCATCGTTGATCTGATATGCTTCTTTTCAATCCCTAAGAAGGCCTTCATGGCCAAACTGCTCCATGGGAATGAGGCATTGCATGTCATTTCTTCTATGACCTCTTTTTCAGCAAATCATCGATAATTTGATTCAACACAAATCTGATTGGATTTGTATCAATTTGATTCCCTAAGATGGCTATTGTAGCCTGACTACTCCATGGGATAGAAGTGTGCAAATACTATTAATAGTTGGAATCAAAAGTTGAACTAGGCCTAGCCAATGCATTAATTTGCTCAAATCTAAATTTGTTCAGATCATCCATGGTGGTCAAGCGACATCGTCGCTTCATTCATTGTCATTACCCTCATCGACTCATCGCTTGAGGGGGTAGTCATAATATCAAATCATAATCAAAATCAATAGAAGATCCTAGAGATCGTAGATCCCTTGATCTTGTCAAAATTGTGTTCATCCTTGCGAATCATTGTCAACAACTATCATAAGCTTACCCCTTTGCTTGGGGAAAATAGCAAATATGATAATTTGTTTGTATCTCGTCTCCTTTCGGTTATATAGGCCACTCCTATTGTAGCATCAAATGCTACCCGAATGATTGATGGTGAGTGCAAGTTTTTCAAGTTTAAGCCTCCAAAGAGTTGGAAGCAATGATTCCAGGATGCGCATCCTTTTGCTGGACCTGGGGCATCTAATGTTGATCTGACTAATGATCATCATAGAACCTTCGACATCATTTTAGGAGGTCTATTTTTTCTCAGCGTTGTTCGATCTCACAACGCATCTCAAAAGGGGCATCTGTAGACACCTAAAACACGTCATGTCGAGGGTGACTACTCATATGGACATGCTACAAGACCATATGGAAGATCTTGGATAGACTCCAAGATAGAGCAATGGTTCTAACCACTCAATTTGGGCTCCTTGGCCTAATCAGTCTGAACCACAGCCCAGACCTACGGTTTACAGCTGAACCATGGCTGAGACCTACGGTTTGTAGTCTAGACCGTAGTTGTGACCTACGGTCTTAACTGAAGTTCAGTTGGCCTTCAATCCGAGCCAAATCGGTTGGAACGGCCATTGGATCTAGAAGAAGGTGGTTAATGGGTGAAATCCAGAGGCTTCCATTCCAACTGTCCTAACCACCCCTTCTTGATCTTGGCTTCTCCAGGAAGCCACCCCCAGTCCTAGGGCATCCTATAAATACCCCCTCCAAATGGGGAGAAGATATAGATGATTTGTATAGCGAAGCACTGACGAATTATCGAGTGAGTGTGAATTGATCAAGCGAGCAACGAAGCCCTATCGGATTGCATACTGAATTCGTGCATTCGAAGGCCACTTTGCTATTCATCCAATGATCAGTTTGCCATGGAAGTTCTAGGAGCCTAGGAGGATCAAGAAATGCAAATTCGGGAAAACGAAGGCCCATCACAGTGATTCAACCACCAAACCTATCAGAAGGACACCGAAGGTGACCCTTGAACATCAATTGGACAAGGAGGTCAAGCCCACTACCCTTGGAATTGAGGGTAAGCCTATCAGAGTGCTAACCATGGTTGTCAGCCATGGTTTACAGTGCAGACCGCTCACCAGAGCTATGGTTTGCAGTAGAGGTATAACCACCTTCCTATTTTCATTTATGTCCAGCTAATTAGGTTAGATTAGTTGTTTTCATGGTTTAATAGCATTTTAGCAGACTTCTGATCGTAGAATTAGGTTAGATTTACTTCTTATGTTTATGCTTCAATTAGGACTTAAATGCTTTCTTTATGCATGTTTATGCTTCATTTTCTATATCTGATCCATGCATAGTATAGTTGCTACTTTCCTTTACGTTATTACATGAATCTTGATTCACTTTGCATAGCTTAGAAGCATTCTTTATATGTTTTCTTGATTATGCATGTTTAATGGTGTCATTATGCAATTTACCTAAAAGGGCCTCATCATGAGAGGTTGCCTATCTTTTTGACATTCTTGTGTTGTTTCTTGACCATAGGGAATAGTTTCAAAGGAGAACCAACCATCAAGTTCCTTCCCCATCGCGAAGAAGAGGGCACCTCCACCCTAGAGCAGTTCGTGCCATTCTGAAAGGCATTTGGAAATCACACCTACCCTTAAGAGGGAAAACAATTGTGCACTCCTATTGTAATATTGTATCAAAATGAATATCCCTAAGAGGGACGTACTTGTAATTGGATTTTGACTTTGAATACAATGGAATAAAGTGTTTTCTTTCTTGTTTCATTTGTTGTCAATTTTGTTTTCTTGTATGCATGCTATATTTTATCATTCATTGCAATAGGATACGCCATCGGGTGTGACCCTTTCTAGTGGTTACACACTTAATCAATTTACTGCAACTAATCAAGAATAATTTGAAATGAATCTTCAATAATTATTTTGCAATTAATATTGTAGGACTTAGTCTTCTTTTCTTTTTCCAAAGTAGATGATAGGTAGTTGATAAATGTAGTTGTAATTTTGTAATCTAATAAACTCCTAACTAATGTGCAAATGAACCTTAAAAGGAACTTTTCTCTTTTTTCACATTTGAATATTGTAATTCATTTTTCTTATTACAAATTTAATCCAAATAAGGTGCTTTAACAATTTTGATAAGTAATCCAATTAATGAATCTACTTGCACCAATAGTTGCTTACCTTTTTTAAAGATTTTGTAGCTCCTTTGTCACTTTTGTGGAGAATGTTGATCTTGTAGAGGATGTTGGTGTCTAAGATCACCAATTTGCTGCTTCAAGTAGGATCTTACTACTTAGTTTCTTCTTCACCAAAAAGTGGTCTCAACCTTTCTTTCACAAGCCTAGGATTTGGTGGCTTGTTCTCCTCTGTTAATCTCCTCCTTTTTATTGTAGATTATTTTGAAGTCTTTATCTCAAAAAATGATACCTTCTTGTTGTGAGAGGTAATCTTCAATTCTTCAACTTTTACAAGCTTCTTCTATATTCAAGTCAAATTCTAACTTCAGTAAGATCTTCTAGGATTTGGCACTCCTTACCAAATTCTTCTTCTCCTTTTGGGCTTGTTGTTAGATGGTGATAATTGTCCCAAATCTTTGACTATCTTCTATAGTGAATTTTTCCAATGAGTTCTCCTTTTATGATTTATTCAGTAAGGCTCTCCAAGCCTTTTACTAGATGCTCGTTGAGACCTCCCCAAGGTCTTGCAACTTTTCTAGTCTTTCTTGAGACCTTTAATTCAACCTTATACTCCTAGAAGTGTTGGTGGTGAGATCTTCTTCTGGATCTTCTGATTATACTACTTCTAGATTTGAGAAGTACTCTCCTAGTCCTTCTTGTTCTTCCAAGACTGAAAGTTCTTCAATGAGATGTTATCCTGATCTCTTTATATTTAGTTTTTCTTTAGGTTCTAGATTGATTTTGAAGAAGATACTCTTCCTAAATTTCTTGTATAAAGTTTACCAACTCACTGAATCTCCTTGCAAAAAATTTTTAGCACTAAAATCTCTAATTTGCTTCTAAATAGGATACTCTCTTCTGGAGTCTTCTTTAGGATCAAGGATTCTATGGAATTTTTTAGTATCAAGGATTTTGTGACATTTTTTAGTGTCAAGGCTTCTATGGCATTTTTTAGTATTATGGCTTCTATAGCCTTTTTTAGTATCAAGGCTTTTGTGGCCTTTTTCAATATCAAGGCTTTTATGGCCTTTTATTTAAGATCAAGGCTTCTATGGCCTTTTTATTCTAGAACAAGGCTTCTTTGTATTTTTCTTCTATATCAAGGCTACTATGGTATTTTGTTCTTCTATGAAGTTCTCAATATAGAAATGGAGATCTCCAGTCTCCTAGCTTCACCATGATTCTTCTCCAAAATTCTTCTTTTGCAATATTATTTCCTGCACAAGGAAGTAATATCTACACTATGAAGGCACACCAGCCTTCGAGCAATGAAGTTGAAGTCTCCTATATTTTTATTGTAGGAGTCCCAATCATCTAAGAAATATTTTTTTGCAACAAAGAAAATTGTGGGCAATAGTTAATAAATTCCAGATATCTTGAATGATCTTCACTAGTTAATTTGTTAATATAGTGGATTGAATGTTTAGTCCTAGTATTCATGAGTTTTCTTGTAACTCTATGGAAATACTCTAGCCAAATGTAATCTCAGTCCTCACTTAGGGCTCTCCCTAATTCTACCACCTCAGCTCTTTTGAGAGTTTTTCATAGTGGCTGGTCTAGCAACACAGCAGGTTGATAAAAAACTTAGGCTTAATAATAATGGTGGTTTTCATATTGATCTATCATGGCTATATCTATTATAGCTAGATATACCACCTGATACCACTGTTACATTTTGATGTAGTGTGTAATGGGAGATAGAAATCACAATATGCAGAATAATATGAAAGAAAGTAAATCTACAAGATGAATAAAATATGCTATAAATAGAAATGATAGAAATTAATATAATGTAGCTATGGAGGAAATGAATACTCCATTAAAAAATCTACTGGACTACATTACACCCATCACCAATATATGGTTATCCACACAACTCTAAGATACCACCTATCTATATATATGATTCTATATATATACTTGTTACAATGAGGTATTTTATATCGAAAGATAGATTCCTTGGCCAACACTCTACCTAGTTGTACAAAGGATAGCTTACACATATACAGCTTGCACATTGACACTTGTGCATTTATTACATTACATTAAGTAACTAGATAACTTCCCCCTAAAGTAATCTAATGTCCTAAGTATGTACCTAGGAAGGTACATTTACATAACCCAATGAAAAACATAGGCTTATACTGAGATGGGGAGTGAACAATATAAGATCAACTTTCATTTTTATTTCCCAAACAATATTATCCAATTTTATTAATGGTAATATCAATAGCAGTAATCAAAGCAATGCATAAATCATCACACACAAGTGAGACACAAATTTAATGTGGTTCACCCAATGTGGGCTACTCCATAGAGAAAATATTTGTTCTAAATTTTCTCAATAAATCTCTTGGGAATCAATTCCCTATTACAATTTTTATGAACCTCTATCCAAAGGAGACATCAATCCCCTATGCTTTGATTTGTGGATCTCTCTCCATAGGAGAACTCTATTCCCTTGCTCTGGTTCATGGATATCTCTCCACTGGAGAAATCTATCTCATTGCTCTGGTTCATGGATCTCTCTCCATAGGAGAACTCTTTTCCCTTTGATTTGGTTTATAGAACATGATCCAGGAGAAATCTATCTCCTCAACTGGTTTGTGGATCTCTCTCCATAGAAGAACTCCATCTCCCCAGTTGGTTCAAAAATCTTACTCCATAGGATAACTCTTTCCCCTTGATCTATTTTATAGGTTTCTATCCACATGATAACTCTATCCCCTCTACTCTGGATGGTGAAATTCTAGAATACTTATACCCCCACTACTCTGGCTTGTGGATATCTCTCCACATAATACATATGTCCCCACTGCACTAGCTGATGGAATTTTATCCACTAGAGACCTATTTCCTCTTCACTCTATCACCTCCAAATCCTACTCTCAAATTTATCTCAAATTTACATCAAAATCTATCCCAAGTCTAGCACAAATATACTCTAACTCTACTCACAAATCTGCACCAAACTTTGTCATAATTATAGCACAAATTTTCTCAAAAATTTGCACCAAACTCTATCACAAGTCTAGCAAAAATTTGCTTTAATTTTGCTCATAAATTTGCTTTCAATTTTATCTTAAATATACCCCAAGTTTTAACACAAATATTGAACAAATCAACAATTAAACCTGCTCTCAATTATATCTCAAATCTATCCCAAGCCTTAACATAGAGCTTGAACAAATCAACAATCAACCCTACTCTCAATCATGTCTCAAATCTTCTCCAAGCCTTAACGCAAATGTTGAACAAATCAACAATCAAACCTGCTCTCAATTTTGTCTAAAATATACCCCAAACCTTAACACAAAGTTTGAATAAATTAGCAATCAAACCTACTCTCAATTCTATCTCAAATTTGTCCCAAGCCTTAACACAAATCTTGAACAAATCAAAAATCAAACCTGCTCTTAATTCTATCTCAAATCTACCCCATGCCTTAACACAAAGCTTGAACAAATCAGCAATCAAACCTGCTCTCAATTCTATTCAAGGTCTTCAAAAGACTTTCTCAAATCTACCTTCAAGCCTTCTCAAAATAATCGCTCAAATATGCCTTTAAGCCTTCTCAAAAGACTTGCTCAAATCTACCTTCAAGCCTTCTCAAAAGACTTGCTCAAATCTGCCTTCAAGCTTTCTCAAAAGACTTGCTCAAATTTGGCTTCAAGCCTTCTCAAAATACTTGCTCAAATCTACCTTCAAGCCTTCTCAAAAGACTTGCTCAAATTTATCCTCAATGCTGCTCACAAAACCTTCTCAAATAACTCCAAATCTTGCATACAAAACACAACTTAAATCTCTTTCAAAAAGATTTCTTCACACAGACAAAATATACTTAGAATTCGTTTAACCTCTAGAATATACAGATAATGATATCCTCTATCACAACCTCAATATGTTCTTCACACTCACAAATATTGTACACACTTAGCCAATCTCTATCTCTTGCAAAATCTCTTTCAAATCAAATCAAAACAATGTATAACAAAACTGGTCTATCTTTCTTGCAAATTTCCTCTCTAAGATCAATCACACTAATGCACAATTTTCTCTCACAAAATTTATCTCAAACACTTTCACAATTTCTATCAATATCTCTCAAACCAATGTTCAAAATATTTCACAAATATATACTAACTTTTCTTCAACCCTAACTCAAATATTTTTAACAATGCTTATCAAACAACCCTTTTATCTCCATCTAATGTTCTAGAAACATTTACTCAACAAAACATCTTAACCAAATAATTATGTACCCATACCTCTTATTTTGCTCTGATGGAGATATGTCTTCAAAGCCTATCTCATAGACAACTAATTTTTCTAGTGTCACTTCAAGGGTTAGATAGCAAAATACTTTCTCAAATTCATCAACATGAATTTCCTTCTCAAAATATAGGGCATTAATAACTATCAAAAACCTTAAAACTCACTTTCACCATGCAAGCATTAAAATAAAATATCTAACCATTTTAACACCTTATTACTCCTATTATTTTATGCAAAACACATTTTTCATTTATTCACTTTGAAAAAATTAAACTATATAAAACACTCTCAAAATTTATTGAATTACACCCTTATAAGTCCCTAAGTATAAATTCAAACTTTATAACCTTAACCCTTATGACTCCCAAAGTCAAGCATCATATACATACCTTAAAAAAAATTGCCCAAGTGTTGTCGCCGCTACTTGAACATGCTACCACAAGGGCAGACACCATGTGGGCTAGCTGCCCACACAATTCCAAAGGAGCACGTGCTCCTACTTCTCCACTAACATCAATTAAAAACCCTCGACCAAGCAAAAAGGACTCCACGCGATTCAAATGTCGAACCTGCTACCTGCCATGTGCTCCATAAGCCAAGCTTGCCAACTAAGTTATCCACCCATGTTGGATGAAGTGAACAAGGAGATATATTTTGGGGATAAAAATTGACTTTGGCATTGCAAAACGTTTGCCCTGTTATACACGTTTTGACCTTCGACTTGTGATGTCAGCTCAAATTTCAAACATACCTCAATGGAAATTCATAATTTGACACCTTATAATAATTCAAATTTTACTTTATTATAATATTTAAACTTTGATTTAAAATATTATAATTTATCTCCTTTTTTAATTAACAACTTTAGGACCAAATGCCCTTTTACTTTACACAAATAAACTTGTCATAAAATTCTTTTTCAAATAAAACCTTTTGGCCTAAGTATTATAATATTTAAAAATATTATAATATCCTATTTTATTTTAAACCATGGCCTTTATTTCAAACTATACCTTTACCTTCAAACTTTTGTCTTGTTGTGTATAATGGATCTCCTATCCTCACTACCCTCACTCAGAATACCTGTCCTCACTGCCCTAGCTAATGGATCTCTATCTACTGGAGATTTTCATCCTCTATACTCTATCACCTCCAAAGCTATTTCTCAAATCTATAATAAACACAGTCCTTCAGTCTAGCACAAGTCTGCTCAATCTTTGTCTTTGGTCTAGCATAAACCTATCCTCAAATATACACCAAACTCTATCCTCAAATATGTACTAAACACAGTCCTTGTTGTACCACAAATATGCTCAACCTCTATATTTGGTCTAGCACAAACCTGTCCTCAAATCTACACCAAACACTATCCTCAAATCTGGACTAAACACATTCCTTCTGTCTAACACAAATTTGTCCTCAATATTTGTCCTCAAGCCTTAACACAAAGCTTGACTTAATCACAAATCAACTCTGCTGGATCTACCCCAAACATTAACTCAAGGTTTGAACAAATCAATCAATCAGCTCTACTCTTAAGTCTTCTCAAAGACTTGTCTTAAATCAGCCTTGTAAGCTTCCACAAAAGCTCACACTAATCTATCCACAAGTCCTCTCTAGAACTTGTCCAAATCTACTCAACAATCTCTATCCTCAAATCTATATTGTAAGCTTCCACAAAATCTCACATCAATCTATCCACAAGTCTTTCTTAAATACTTACCTCAAATCTACTCAACAAGTCCTCACTAGAATTTGTCCAATCTCACGAAAATAGATAGAGAATTGTTAGACTCAATATGCTTCACATTCATCACAATGCTCAATCACTTTCAGTCTCTCTTTTATCACAGAAACATATAGAGAATTGTTAGAGACTCAATATGCTTCAAATTCATCACAATGCTCAATCACTTTCAATATCTCTTTTTACCACATAAACATATAGATAATTGTTAGAGACTCAATATACTTCACACTCACAAACACTTCACCTATTTCTCAAATAAATTTATAATATAGAACAATTTGTTTTACAAAAATTTAACTATCACTTCAACACATCCACGTGACTAGGATCAACCAGTTATACTTAATCAATCACTCAATGAAATAATCCTTGCTCACAAACCCTAGTCCAAACATATGAACACTCACTCAATTTTTTCCAATAATTCTTATCAAACAATCTCACATAACAATGATACTCATGATACCCTAGTTCAAGTTTTTCACTCAACCAATCACTTCAACAACAATGCTTATCAAGTGATCCTCACATAACAATGATACTCATGTTCTTGGTACAAACCCTAGTCCAAGCATATGAAAGCTCTACTCAATATTTCCAACAATGCTTATAAAACAAAGTTTTTATCATCCACTCTCACTTAGAAAAACCTTCAATAATCAAACTCAACAATGCTTGTCAAACAATCCTTTTCACTCCAACTTAGCATTCACTTCTATTTCAAAAAATTCATCAAATCACAAAGGATAACTTGACCTAGTCCTTTTCACTCCAAAATTATTTTCATAAAACCTCAACCATTCAATTACTTCAACCAAGAAAGAATGTGCCCATACCTTTTACTTGATAAAGAGAAGACTTCAAAACCTATTTTAACAATATCAAACTCTTTTCCAATATCAAGGGTTAGGTTACCACAACCTTTTATAATATCTTCACAAAATAATTTTCACACAAAACATCAAGTCCTTTTGTACACCTTATAATCTCCAAACTCAATATTTTAAGTCAAAACTTTCATCAAAATAATATACATGGCAATTTCCTTGTACACCTTATAATCTCCAAACTCAATATTTTAAATCAAAACTTTCATCAAAATAATATATATGGTAATTTTCTTATACACCTTATAATCTCCAAACTCAATATTAAAATTCACCACTTACAAAAATCACAATGAAAACAATTAAACTTTTTACCTTATAACTCCCTATCCATAAAAATTAAACTTTAATTCTTGCATACCTTTTTTAACCCTTCACTAGTTTTGGCAACTATCACCACGGCTTGGGCCCTCCAAGGGTTGTGTTACCACATGAGACACCCTGCACTCTCCTTCCAATGCTTCGACACTATCGATCATGAATTTGGCCCTCCAAGGGCTGCGTCCTCACAGCGCTCAACTTCCAACGATTCGATGCAAAACACAATGATCAAAAATGTTAGGCATCAAAAAAAAAATTGGTGCTTCCCCTTAATGATGCCAATTGTTGGAGTCAAACTGCAAATACACCACAAGACAAAGCCTCAATAAATCTTAGCTTACCACCTGCACTAGCACTGTCAATGGGATAGCCACATTTACATTGTCCAATGAAGCTCTCAAGCCTCACATGCAAGAAAACATAGTCTTTCCTTTGGATGCGGTGAATGAAACATAACACAGTGCATATAGTATTGGAGAATTATTAAAATTGCATTGAGAGACTTTGGAAATAAAACCATTTTCATATTTATATGCATTGGAGGGTTTCTTCAACCACGTCAACACTTTCTTCTTCGAATTCAAATTGATTTCAAATTTCAAATTAAATTAATTAAATATTAAATTTTACCTTAGGTAAAATATTTAATATTTAATAATTTAAACATTAGGACTTTAGTAATATTTACATGGGTCTTTTTTGGAGAAATAATAATTTTATTATTTCTTATCCTTTGGGTCCATTTTGGTGTATAATATTTAAAAATAAATATTATAACCTATTGCTTTACAAGACCTTCTTGATTTTGGAAGAAAGACTTAATGTCCTCAAAGATGACAAACATAGCATAAAATGCTTTTGATATCAATGACATAAAATCTACTAAAAATGTCCAAAAAACTCTTTCCCTTTGATCTGGTTCATGGATTTCTATCCACAAGAGAACTCTATCCCCTCTACTCTGGATGGTGAACTTCTAGAAGACTTCTACCCCCACTGCTCTGGCTTGTGGATCTCTCTCCACAGGACACCTCTATTTCTATTGCACTGGATCATAGACCTCTATCCATTGGAGACCTCTATCCTCTCTACTTTGTCATCTCCAAAGCCTGCTCTCAAATATATCCTAAATATGTACCAAACTCTGCTCTCAACTCTATCTCAAGTCTAGCACAAATTTGCTCTAACTCTACTCACAAATTTGTACCAAAATCTATCACAAGTCTAGCACAAATTTGCTCTAAATCTGCTCATAAATTTATACCAAAATCTATCACAAGTCTAGTAAAAATATACTCTCAATTCTATCTCAAATATTCCCTAGGCCTTAACACAAAGCTTGAACAAATCAACAATCAAACCTGATCTCAATTCTATCTCAAATATGTCCCAAGCCTTAACACAAAGCTTGAACAAATCAACAATTAAAACTGCTCTCAAATCTATCTTAAATTTACCCCAAGCCTTAACACAAACCTTGAACAAATCAGAAACCAAACCTGCTCTCAATTTTATCTCAACTTTTCCCCAAGCCTTAACACAAATATTGAACAAATTAGCAATCAAACCTACTCTCAATTCTATCTCAAATCTTCCCCAAGCCTTAACATAAAGCATGAACAAATAAGCAATCAAACTTACTCTCAATTCTATCTTAAATCTGCCCCATGCCTTAACACAAGGCTTGAACAAATCAGCAATCAAACTTGCTCTCAATGCTATTTCAAGTATTCATAAGACTTGCTCAAATTTACCTTCAAGCCTTGTCAAAAGACTTGCTCAAATATACCTTTAATATTTCTCAAAAAACTTGCTCAAATCTGCCTTCAAGCCTTCTCAAAAGACTTGCTCAAATCTGCCTTCAAGCCTTCTCAAAAGACTTGCTCAAATATGCCCTCAATGCTGCTCACAAAACCTACTCAAATAACTCCAAATCTTGCATACAAAACACAACTTAAATCTCTTTCAAAAAGCTTTCTTCACATAGACAAATTCTACTTAGAATTTGTTTAACCTCTGGAACATATAGAGAATGATATCCTCTATCACAACCTCAATATGTTCTTCACACTCACAAATATTGTACACACTTAGCCAATCTCTATCTCTTGCAAAATATCTTTCAAATCAAATAAAAATAGTGTATAACAAAACCGGTCTATATTTCTTGCAAATTTCCTCTCTAAGATCAATCACACTAATGCATAATTTTCTCTCACAAAATTTATCTCAAACACTTTCATAATTGCTATCAATATCTCTTAAACCAATGTTCAAAAGATTTCACAAAGATGTACTAACTTGTCTTCAACCCTAACTCAAATATTTTCAACAATGCTTATCAAACAACCCTTTTATCTCCACCTTATGTTCTAGAAACATTTACTCAACCAAACATCTTAACCAAATAATGATTTTCCCATACCTCTTATTTTGCTTTGTTGGAGATATATCTTCAAAACCTATCTCACAGACAACTGATTTTTCTAGTGCCACTTCAAGGGTTAGGAAAATACTTTCTCAAATCCATCCACATGAATTTCCTTCTCAAAATATAGGGCATTAATAATTATCAAAAACCTTCAAACTCACTTTCACCATTCAAGCATTACAATAAAATATCAAACTATTGTAACACCTTATTACTCCTATTTTTTCATGCAAAACATATTTTTCATTTATTCACTTTGCAAAAATTAAACTATATAAACCACTCTCAAATTTTATTGAATTACACCCTTATAACTGCCTAAGTGTAAATTCAAACTTTATAACATTAACCCCTATGACTCCCAAAGTCAAGGATCATATGCATACCTTAAAAAAAATTTCCCAAGCGTTGCTACCACTACTCGAACCGATGACCTTGTTGGCCCCGCGCCCTACCACAAGGGTGGACACCATGTGGGCTAGCCACCCACACAAGTCCAAAGGAGCACATGCTCCTACTTCTCCACTAACACCGATAAAAAATCCTCAACCAATAAAAAAGGACTTCGTGCGATTTGAACATTGAACCTATCACCTACCACGTGCTCTACAAACCAAGCTTGGCAACTAAGCTATCCACCCACGTCGGATGAAGCAAACAAGAAGATATATTTTGAGGATAAAAATTGACTTTGGCATTGCAAAATGTTTGCCCTTTTATACATGTTTTGCACTTTGACTTATGATGTTGGCTCAACTTTGAAACATGCCTCCATGCACATTCAAATTTTGGTGCCTTATAATAATTCAAATTTTACTTTATTATAATATTTAAACTTTGATTTAAAATATTATAATTTATCTCCTTTTTTAATTAACACCTTTAGGCCCAAATGCCTTTGTACTTTGCACAAATAAACTTGTCGTCAAATTCTTTTTCAAATAAAACCTTTTGGCCCAAGTATTATAATATTTAAAAATATTATAATATCATCTCTTTTATTTTAAACCATGGCCTTTATTTCAAACTATGCCTTTGCCTTTGAAATTTCAAACTGTTATCCTGTTGTGTATAATATTTAAAAAATAAATATTATAACCTTTTCTTTTTACCAATTTTTTGTATTGGGATGAACCTTGCCTTGCATAATTAACCAAATTATAAACCTTTTCCTTTTGCGATACCAAAATATATTTGGCACTAATGACATAAACCTGTGCAATCAATCCTTTGACATCAATGACAACAAATATACTCAAAATTTCCAACACCCAAATGATGTAATATAATCTATTTCTAATACCAAATAAAGTAATATTCTCCAACATATTCTTCATGCATATACATGAATTATTTTGGCCATTTACATTTATATTTGATATTATAGTGAATGTTATTTTATTTATATTGTCCTAGATATATATTTGATTGTTCATATATATATATATATATAATTATATTCTTGATTATTGATTTGAGACATTTTATTTTGTGGCTTAATTATATTTGTACTTGTGATAATTTGGCTTAAAAACAAATAGTGGTATCATAGATACCACTTAACTCTATCATTTTTTATAGATTTATATTTCACAACCACCATAATATTGGAGTTTGTCCACTTTAAAGGCAGTGAAGACTTGGACTCTATTTTTTAAGGTTTGATTGAGTAGATATTGAGGGGATATATAAAAGTCACCCTAATTTAGATGCTAGGGTCTATTCACTTGGTTCAAAGAAAAAAATGAAGATAATGACTCAACCATAATAGATTGAGAGCCAACTCAGAAGAAAGTTGGACGTGAGGGAACATTCAAAGTCACCCTAATAATAGTTGGATTCTCTAAAAAAGAGGATAATTATATTGTTCTTAGGTTCAACCTAAGACATCATAGATAGATTTTAAATATTGAGAAACATCATACCTTCCAAATATTGAGAAGCATCTAAGATTACAAAAAATAAAGAAGCATATAAGCTTCTAGGAGAAAGAGAAGCATCATAGCTTCTAGAAGGATAGAGAAGCATCATAGCTTCTAGAAGGATACAGAATCATCAAAGCTTCTAGAGAAGATAAGCAATATAAGCTGACTGAGAAGAGAAGATAAATAAAAGAGTAAAGAATAAAGAAGCATAATAAGCTTCCAGAGATAAGAAAAGAGAAAGAGCATAAGTTTTGGTTAATTAGAAAACTAGAAAGATCAAGTTGACTAGAAACTCATTATAGCATTTCATTCCTGGCCTTGAGGATATTTATTTTTCAAGGATTTATAAGAGTATCTACTTGACATGATAGAAATAAAGTGATAAATATGTTGGATTTTAAGCCTTACTACCACAAAATATTGTAGGTCCCAATATAAAGAAGCCACAATATTAAAGGTTGAAATATTAATAATGAAGAGTAGAATAATATAAATGAGTAATCAAATGTATATCTAGGCCAATATAATGATAAAATAACATTCACTTATAATATCAAATATGAATGTAAAATGACCAATAATAATTCATGTACAAGCATGAAGAATACTTACAATATGAATTGCTCAAAATTTGTATACAAGCTTTATTGTCATATGAGATTGTTTCTCTTTTTTTCCATGTTACATTATATGGATCTTTTTCTCCACAATATAGACATAGAATATGACTCTTCATGTACTTGACTATTTCTCTCCATATAATAGCTCCATGATCTTTGGCTTATCATCTTACCACTTGCATACTAGACTCTTCACTCTCTTCTTACATGCACACTTGAATTTATGACACTTGCACATTTCTACATGACTCTTACTCTCCTACATGCACTCCTAATATAAGACACTTGTGCACATCCTCACATTACATATTTTCACACTTACATACATGACACTTGTGCACATTCTCTCAATACACACTTGCACTCTTACTTATATGACACTTGTGCATTTCCTACACATTGCACTCTTACATGACACTTGTGCATTTCTTGCATATTGACACTTACATGAAAGGGAAATATAAATCACTCATTCAAACTAAAGACTCAACCATAATCTATTACATATTTACATTTGTACCATGAAGGGACCATCGAGGTACATTTACATTTATTATATAATGTAATATTCCTTAACACCTCTTGTATTACATTATTTGGTTATTAAATACTTTAGTCTTCAATCATGGTATTTGTCTTTAATATTAAATATTCATGTGATCTTGCATTGGTCATGAACCTTTTTATGAGATTCATATTCAACTTCATTCTTGCTTTCTAATATAAATTCTCCATCCCCATTTTTTGGTTCTATAGACTTTATATCTTCATCATGAACTTATTGAGACTCTTATTTAGATTTGGTCTTTGAATCAAGTGCTTATGATTCTTGGTAATGAATAACTTGAACTTCTTTTTTGTCTTCAACCTTTGGATCATGTGCTTATTTCCTATAATATTTGTATTTTTCTATAACTTCAAAACATTCCCTTAGAGCATCATAATATTTTTGAATTATATGAATTGTTGGATATTGATTCTAACTAAGAAATAGAAAACCAAATGTTCTCCCATAAATTTAAAGAAACCCAATAGTTTCTACAGGCCTTGAAGAGTGTAACATCCCCATTATTTGATTATCATTTTACTAGAAGAATGTGATTCTATGAGGAGCATTTATGATTGCAGGTGCAGGTTTCCATTCTATAGCAAGTAAACTGGACCAGAAAAGCATCCACCCCTGGCGGAGACAATGGTTGAAAGCATCAAGTAAGGTGGGATATGATGTTGTGCTTTATGCACCATGGCCATGGGTACATGGAAGCCCACTATAAAAACTTAATATAGGACATCCTGCCTGTCATTGCATCATATGCATATGTCTGATTGTGAAATATTGATTGTTTTGTTTGTTGTAAAATAATAATAATAATAATAATATTTTATAAAGAACCTAGGTGTTGTAGGTGAGTTGGAGAGGAGAGGGCAATACTCCAAGGGAGGTCCCAGGTTCGAATCTCCACCCTACCAAAAAGCTGAATTGGGTACCCAAAATCCAATTGATAATGTTGGTGCGGGTAGGGCTGGGTGTGACTCCCGAGTGACTTTGACGGTGTAGAACCCCCTGTTCGTGGTCTCTCAGACCAAGGCAGCCCCACAACGAGGTTTTTGCTTTAAAAATATATATATATTTTATAAAGTAGATTCTTTTATATATTTTTACATATAAAAATAATATAAATAATTATGAAATTTAAATATATATATATATACTTAAATATGTCCAATATATATTAAAAAAATAAGAATTAAAATAATATATATGAGCATATATTAATAGTTAAATATAAAAATAATTAAATTTTTTTTCTTTTATAAATAAAAAATAAACACCATCTGATGGGTTTTGAGGTCACCTATTTGCATGAAGAACCGTGAGGTGTCATCTTGGAGTTTCGTGAGCCTCCTTTTAAATTGATGGGCAAAACCTAAGATCAAGCATTGGGGGAAATTAAAACTCCAAAGAGATTGTAAGAGCATTTTTGGAAGCTTCACGTTTGTCTTGATGTTTCTCGAAAGCATCAGTTTCAGAATTCAGAATTTTGCCAACGGGTTGAGAAAGGTCGGTGTTCCTTAGTCTCCAAATGCCCAATGGCTGAGTAATATGGAAATAATTTTGTTTTGGGAAACAAATTGTTTAATGTTTGTTTAGTCCAGAGAGCTCTAAATATGTGTTTTAAAATACTTTAATTGTTTAATATGTTGCTACTCTAAATGTTTAAATACCAACTTCTTCCAATTGGTCTGCGTGATATTATCTTCTTTTTTTTTAACTTTAGACTAAGAAAAGTGGTTATCTTTGAGGTGCAGTCTAGAGCTATATGTTGTATTAATAAAAACTTGTTTGATGCATTTGGAATTCATACAATTAGATGCATTTATATTTTGGCCATGTTGATCCCTTTCTCTGCTCTCAATCACTCGTCTCATCACCTCCTCACCAGGTGATCCAAGTTCAAAATCGAAGTCGCTCTTAGAAAAGAAGAGGCACATCCATGTTTGTTAAGAAATTGAAAGATGTACAAATTAGTGAATTATACATCTCTAAAGGTGTACTAAATGATTTGGATTTGGCTGTAATTATAGGAAAGGAGTCTAAAGGACTAAAAAGGTAGAACTATGTATTACCTTGTATAATATGCAATTGTGAACATAAGGCTCCTGTTTATTCAATATAATTTACAAAAAAGCAATTGGTGGCAAGAAACGCATTATTTGGAATGACAGAAAATCGATTATTTAACTGCTTGTAGCATTTCATTTATATTGCCAATTATTTTTTCTGGTTTTATTTTGTTAAGTATTTAGTTTTGTTTCCTCTGAAAATAAGAAATGTAGGATTAATATTTGCCCTCTTAAAGTATCTAGAAGCACCTTGAAAACCGAGTATAAGGTCCTTGGTAATAACACTTATGTTAAACGGATTTGCTCAATAGTTCTTTACGTTGGAGTGGAGTGTAGGTTTGCACAGTCGTATTAGTGGCTTGTGTTGATATTCCTAAGCAATAAACACTGAAAACATTACTTAATATTCTTAAATTATTTTACCATTCAAAGTAGGTTAGAGCATGACGTCATGCTTCGTTGCTGAGTATGAAAGTGAAATATAGGACTGTATAGTTTATATTAAAATAGCAAAGCCAATTTATATATCTTTCATCAGTTTTTTTTTTTTTTGGTAAGTAAGAGAATATTATAATTAACACCGGGTTTTAACTAGTTGACCCAAAACCATTTTACAAAATAGGGTCCACTGACCAACTGGACAAAGGCCAAGCCCTAAAAGTTTAAACTAACAACAAAAAGGGCCAAGACCTACTCTTCCAACAGAATACAGCCAAACTAAACTATGGAAGCCTAATATTATGGCCATCAGAAAAGAAAGACGCAAAATAGAACTAACAAAGACAAAAACTGATCATGCAAGCACCATGCAGAGTAGCTTGTGCCCATATAAAAATAATATAATATGGTCAAAAAAACATCCCATAGAATGGACAGCCAAGAGGCCAAGCAGTCTTCCTTGTAGTCCTCATCTAACTTCTTATCATCCTCCTTGCCATCATCTTTAGATTTTGCCTTCGACTCCTTGTGCCCCTGGAATTGTTGGCTATAAAACAGAAGATTTAGAGAATCACACAAATCAACAGCTGCATTGATGAGGCCAGACAGACTCTTCAACTGGTTGATACTGTTGGAGGCTGAAGAAATTGTCATCTTCTCCAGACTATTATGGTGGGGTCTGGTACCTCATTGTCAGGGATCTCCAACACTTTGTTATTTCTTGCTAGGGCCTTTTTGCGACATCGAATCCAAACACACCTTGGGAAATACTTGAGGCCAAAGCGGATGTTTCCCATGCATGAATTTGTAGATAAAAAACCTATATCAGTGCCCCACCAGCTGCAAAAAACACTAGTCACATGAACAAAAAAAACAAATATGACAAAAGCCATTATAAGGTTCAAAAAAATATTTTTTAAAAATGCCCCCATTTTCTGTCATTGATCCACTTTGAGCCTTCCAATCTAAAATTTTTCATTATCTATCACCATTGAGACTGCATGAGGAATATTTTCAGTCCACGTGATCAAATTTGCTGCTACAATGCCTTCATTTTCCAGCCTATCAGCTGCCATGTTTGCTTCTCGAAAGGTATGCAAAATTATGGCCTCAGGTCGATCATGAATTAGAGCCCTTGCTTCGTGGATGTAGTCATCAAATCTCCAAGGAGCTCTCTTAGTGTTCTTTAGAAGATTTATAATAATAAGAGAATCACCTTCCACCAACAGTTTCCCTGGATAATTCTCTGCCACCTTGAGGCTCCTCCAAACTGCCCTCGCTTCAGCCACATTGTTAGTTTGAGCTCCAAGATGTTTAGCAAAAGCTACAAGCACCTCACCCTTGTGGTCTCTAAGTAAGCCACCAGCCCCAGCTTCACCTGGGTTGCCCCTAGATGCCCCATAAAAATTTAACTTAATCCACCCTAAGGGGGGTGGGGTCCATGTGATCATGGTTCTAGGACAGACTTGAGGATGATTGAGGCCATCAGTGAGAGGTAAGTTTAATGACTGGCCTAATGAAGCTTCAAAAGGATTTGGAGGTCTAGATGTTGCAGGCACTAAACAAGCATTCTCATTAGCATATACTAAAATTTTTGATAGGACAGAGGATGACTGAGAAACCTTATCCAAGAAGGCCCAACGATTCCTTTCCAACCATATCTGCCACAAGTAGTGATGAAGGCAGATCTTCCACATATACCTAAGATGCCTATTCAAAAATGGAGAAGGCCACTGGAAAAATAAGTCAAAAATGGACTGAGGATGGACCCAATAAATATGAAACACTTGTAATAGACCTAACAAGATTGAGACGAGAAAAATTACAATACGAAACAAATGATCAATAGACTCCCACTCAGACATACAAAGATAACACCTATTAACAACAATCACACCTCTTTTTATTAAGTTATCCATGGTGAGGATCTTATTTTGGATGGCCAACCATGCAAAAAACCCAACCTTCGAAACAATGCTTTTGGGCCAAACTTCCAAGTGAGGGAAAGTAGGTTCATCATTATCAATAAGCATCAGATAAGCAGTCTTGACAGAAAATTCCCCATTTTCTGAAGCTTCCCAGATAAGCTGGTCCTCAAGAATGCCAGAAGGGAGTAAAGACTGTCTTAATTCATTCTCCAGTATTATTGATGCCCCTGGTAGATCATTGTTCATTATTGGCTTCCAAACCCTTCTATTGTTTGACAAAGTAATAAAATCTGCAACTTTGGTACCAAAATCTTCAATTGTCCAAGCTCTAAGGGTTGAAAGGATGGGGTCTGCAGAGAGGGGATAGTCCTTTAACCATTTGTGGTCCCATAAATCAATGTTTCTTCCATTTCCCAGTTTCCAACGTAGCCCTTTGCTTAGCAAGTTTTTAGTTTGAAGGATTGATTTCCAAAAAATTGATCCCCTGGGAGGAAAGGAATAACTTAAGAATTCAGTTTCTTGCAAATACTTTCTTCTGATTATAGTAATCCATTCTGCATTTGCATTTGTCAGAAGATGTCATGCTTGTTTGGCCAGGAGGGCCATGTTTAAATGTTGTATTCTCCTTAGCCCAATACCTCCAAACTCCCTTGGTTTGCAAACCCTATCCTAGGACACCAAGTGAAAGCGCTGCTTAGATTCAGAACCAGTCCATAGGAACCTCTTTTGGATCTGTTCAATTTTAGTGTAGACACTTGTAGGAGCTTTAAAAACAGAGAGAAAGTAGACAGGGATGCTTTGAATGGAAAACCTGGTGAGAACTGCCTTGCCGGCTTGAGATAACAAATTCCCTTTCCATCCAGCCAGCTTCCTCTGAATTCTTTCAATTACATTATTCCACATGGAATCAGTAGCTCTTCCTATAAATAAAGGAAGGCCTAAGTATGTGGATGGAAGAGTAGACACCGAGCATCCAAGAATCCTAGCAATCTTAATCTGCCTCGAATGGGAGTGTTAAAGAAATAAATTTTACTCTTTGAAAAATTTACCTTTTGCCCCGCAAAGATCCTCATATAGCTCTAGAATATGTTTTATGACCTTAGCCTCAAAAAGCGATGCAAGATTTAACAACAAAGTATCATCCACAAACCTGTTCATGTGTAATCGCTCGTGTTTGTGATGATGCTTTAATTCCTGAAATAAGACCAATATTACAGGCATCTTTGATTGTCCTCCCAAGGGCTTCAGCCACAATGATAAACAACATGGGAGAGATAGGGTCACCTTGCCTTAGGCCCCTTTTACTTTGAAAGTATCGAGCAGGAGCACCATTAACAAGGACTGAAAACCAAGGTTTCATCAGTTTGAGTTGTATGATAATGTAAGTAAATAAATTATTATTAATTTTCCCTAACTAGAGCATGAGTGGTGAATGGAAACTATCCCTATACATGCTATCAAACCACTTTAATTTTGAGTTGCCTTGAAGATGTGTTTAATAAACCAAGAAATCACAGTCTTTTGCAATCGATAAAAAAATTGACTCTAGCGAAGTCACCTTTATCTTCTCACCGTCCTTATTAATCTGAAGAGTCGCTATCTAGTAAAATGGTTTTTGAAGAGCTATATAAATGTAAGCATATGTTAAAACCAATATCTGTTCAAAAATTCAAATGACATGGAAATAAACATAAGTTTGCCTATGATTTTGTTTTAGACCAACCACCTTGGGAATGCCTTTTGGAGAGGATTCTTTTTAATGTCAGGCGAACCATTTTCTTGTGTCAATCACAACAATAATGACATATTATATGTTTAATTTATTTTATTTAATAATTTCGTGGAAGGATGATATGCAGGGTTCTTCAAACATTGATTTGTATATTCTAAAAAGTAGTTTGGTTAATAACATAGGTAAAAAAATTTCATAATTTGTATGAGAATGTCAATATTGCAAACTTGCATTCTTTCAAAGTTAATATTATATTTTCTAAGTATACTTTTAATGTTTCTCAAAATATGTGCAAATTTTGACCTTTATAAAACTTTTTGTTTAATGGTTTTCATGGATTTCCAACTTTGACCCCTCAAATTAAAATCTTAGATCTTTTTATTTAAAAAAAAACAATATAAAGGCGTGTTGAGGGTTGTTAATATTGGTTTCTTTTAGGAAAATATAAATGAACTAGGAAATGTGTAAATTTTGTGGGTTATGTTTTAACTTACTTTAATTTAGATTCAATTGTGTTTGACATATTTAGTTAAGAGAAGAATTTTGTAAAAAAAAAGTAGAAGTGTCTACATGTAGGTCAGTATATGTTCTTATTTAAATTAAAATGAGTAAGTGGCTAGTATCTTATAAAAATACTAAAGATCTCTCATAGCTTTTATAATATTAAAGTTTCTTATATCATTTCATTGCTTTTAATGAAGAGATTTATTTTTAAAAAAGGGTATGGAAACAAAATTACTCACATATACTCAAGGAATCAAGAAAAACAAAAATCTAATCTTGATATTGACTTGTACCCCATAATTAGACTCAAGTAATCTAAATTCCATCGAGTAGGATGGTGTACTTTACTATGATGCCATCGATAAGGATGACATCCACCCAACTCCAACAACTCACAGGGGTGATTGTTGTGAATCGAGGGCAACCATTCTCTAGCAGTATCATAAGGATCAGTGGATCCCTTGCTATTGAGAGTAATGAACGATGGTATGGGACATATTTCTATGTTATTGTAGGATGTAGTACGTAAGGGTTTTCATGAACCATAACAAGTTGTAGAATTACCAATAAAACTCAAGAATAGGAAGTTCATCCTTAGGGTTGGAAGGTCTAGTGATAGATGGTATGGGCAGCATTACTGTCAACTAGAGTTGGTCTGAGACACTTGGTCTGAAATCTAGAGTATTGGCAGACCCTGATAACACCTTAGGTGAAGGTCAATAATCAAGCACTAGCATAGCTATGCTAACTCTAGCATGGACGTAAAGGTATAATTATGTTTTAAAATTTGGGTCAGTGGACCATTAGGATAAGAATTGGATCATAGATCTAAGTCCATGCTATGAGATAGGGAAATTAAAGCATCCACCCTTCTAGTTGATATGGGCCCTAGAAGGGCAACCCCATGTTGAGATCCAGAACTCGAGTAAGGAGAGGATGGGTCTCATGTATGGCAATCTATAGCAAGAATTTGATTGATCCTAAGCACTTGAGATTTCATCTACAGTGGTATAAGATCTCAAAGTGTGAACATCTATGCCTAAGTACTAATACAAAGTTGGGTGTGCTTATGTCAATGTATGACATTTGTGTTTGGATTAAATAAAATTTTGAATTTGTATTTTTGACAACCAGGTGAGTAGACCTAGGTTGTTACAATTGGTATCAGAGCCTAGGTTGCAAAATCCTAGGTTATAAATATGAACTATTGAATTGACATAACTCTTTTATCACCAGGTATGGTGGGGACCTCGAGGAGATAAAATACCAATATATAAGAGGATATTGTAGAAGTCCCAATAAAAGGGCTAATACAACTCGTGAGGAAGTCGAAACATGTACAAATAGCCAAAGTACCTTGGCATATTCTAAGAAAATAAAAGGAGCCATTAGTAGTAAGGGCTACTCATACTGATGAGAACATGACAAAAATAATTCAGTTAATGCAAGAAAAACTAAATCAATAGAGGGAAAAAATGGAGATCCAAAGGGATCAATTGAGTGAGCACATGGATCAAAAAAGAGCATATATGGCTCAACAATAGGAGATTATTTCTCAATAGTAGAAGGTTATTGAGAATCTAACAAAAGGTAAGGAGACTAAAAAAGTAAGTGAGTTTCCTAAGGGATATTCGAGGAGGAAGGTCGGTGTTGAATTGCAAAAAGAGATTAAGAAACTAGACATCTCCAAGTTTTATGGTAAGGGTGATAGTGAAGCAGATGTTAATTGGTTGAGTGAAGCAAAGGGGTATTTCTCAATTCAACCCCTTTGTGTTGAATCCAAAACTACATGGGCGGTGGCTCATTTGATAGGTCTGGCCAAGGATTGGTGGACCACCTATAATAAAACCAGTCAGAAGGAGGCTACCAACATCCCTTGGGATGAATTTGAGAAATAATTTAAGGATAGGTTCCTTACTCCATATTTCTACATTGATAAAAACAATGAATTCACCAATTTACGCCAAGAAAACATGACAGTAATTGATTATTACAAATATTTGTTCAACTTTTGAAATATGCTCCTGAATATGATAAGCGAGAGGAGTTCAAAGCTCATAAATTTATAATGGGTTTGTACCCCATAATTGGGACTCCTGTTGGCCGAGAAAATCCTAAGGAGTTGACAACAACATTTGATGTGGCTCGCTATGAAGAAGTGAGCCAAAAAAATAAAAAGGTCTACTACCAAAAATTTGAAAAGGAAGAGTTTAAGAAAAGAAAATACCCAAAACTAGTTAAGGGTAAAGATCAGTATAAGAAATATAGATATGGGGGCCATTACAGAGGAGATAATAGAAACAAAGGAAAATTTTAGGGGAATAAGGGGCAGGCAGACAGAAGGAATTTTCAAGAAAAATAAATAATTACCAGGACAAGGGAAAGAATGTCAGCCAAAATAGAGAGGGAGACAAGCAAAATAATAAGGGACCAAATGTATACTTTATGTGTGGAGCCCTAGATAATTATGCAAACCAATGTCCATAGAGAGCCGATAAGAGAAATCCAATAGAAGAAGCCCCACATAGGATCTATGTCGCTACAGGTAACTCTAATATTTTAGGGCAAGCTACTCCATTTCTCATAAAAGGAAAACTAGGCAAGAAAGATGTTCATATTTTGATAGATAGTGGTGCAACTGATAGTTTTATATCATCTAATATTTTGAGAGACATACCGGTTAAACCTGGGATCATGGAAAATGGGTGGCAAGTTGAGTATGGATCAGGATAGACCTATATGGTCAACTAGTGTTTTTTTGACCCTCAAATAGATATACCTCAAGTAAATATTAATTGGCACCTATATGTGGTACCCTTGCATGCCTTTTATATAGTCCTAGGAATAGACTAGATAAAAGCCCACAAAGCTTTGCTAAATTTTGAAGAGAGGTGGTTGGACTTCATAGATGGTTCTAATCAGTGAATCTGTGTCCATTGTAATAGAACATCTTTTGAACCCCACATGATGACTGCAATGCAAGTCAAAAGATATTTAATGAAATGATGTAGACTATATGTAGTCAAACTAAACAAAAAGGAAGAAATAGAATCTAGCTCTGCTCTGTTCTAGCAATATCCTATTTTGAACGATTTTAGGGTTGTTTTCCTTGAAGACTTGTCTGGAATACCTCCAAAAAGAGAATTTGATATTTCCATTGATCTTTTACCAGGAGTATCACCTGTAGCTAGAACCCCTTCCTGAATTACACCCCTTGAAATATAAGAACTCAAGATCCAACTTCAGGATATTTTATAAAAAAGACACACTAAAGCCTAGTGTCTCTCCATGGGGAGCAACTGTTTTGTTTGTGAAAAAGAAGCATGGATCTTTGTGACTTTGTATTGACTATAGTATGCTCAATAAAATGATAGTAAATAACAAGTATTCTTTACCTAGGATTGATGATTTATTTGATCAACTAAGAGGGGCGACTATCTTTTCAAAGAACGACCTTAGATCAGGTTACCAAAAATTAAGAATTAGAGAGGAAGACACCTTCAAAATTGCTTTTAGAACTTGATATGGGTATTATGAGTTCACAGTGCTACCTTTTGGGTTAACAAATGCACCAGTTGCCTTCATGAACTTAATGAACAGTGTATTCAGAGAGAAGTTAGATCAATTTGTATTAATATTTCTAGATGATATTTTGATCTATTCTCGAAGCAAAGAGGAGCATGACCAACATATGAGAATAGTTCTAGAAATTCTCAGGAAAAACCAGTTGTATGAAAAATTGTCTAAGTGTGAGTTTTATACTCCACAAGTTCAATTTGGGGCACATAGTCTCAGCGGAGGGAGTAGTTGTTGATTCTAAAAACATAAAAGCCATAGCACACTGGCCAACTCCTACCAATGTTAGTGAAGTAAGAATTTTTATGGATATGGTTTGATATTATTGATGATTTTTAAAGGGCTTCTCAAAGGTTACCTTTCCTATCACCAATTTGCAAAGAAAGAAAAAAATATTTAAATGGACTTCTCAATGTGAGGAGGCATTCAAAATCCTTAAAGAAAAGTTGTAAACAAAACCTATTCTTCAAATTCCAGATCCTAGTAAACCATTCACAGTTTGTACAGATGCCTCCCTAGAAGGGCTAGGAGGTGTCTTATTGCAAAATGAAGCCATTGTGGAATATGAGTCCAGAAAGCTCAAGAAACATGAGGTTAATTATGCCACTCATGATCTAGAACTAGCTGTTGTTGTCCATGCTCTTAAAATATGGTGATACTATCTATTGGGAAAACCTTTTGAGTTAAAAACTAATCATCAAAGTTTGAAGTACATTTTCACTCACCCTCTATTAAATGTCAAACAATAGAGATGGATGGAATTCCTGTCTAAATATGATTTTGAAATTGAATATATAAAAGGGAAATAAAATAAACTAGTAGATTCCCTCAGTTGTAGAAGATACATAGTTTCTCTAACACGATGCCAGTATGGGTTAAAAGAGCAAATTAAGGAATTACAAAAAAATGATGAATTTTGCAACCAATGTCGCACTAAGGTTGAGCAAGGACCAAATTGACATATGGATTTCAAAGTCAAGGAAAATATGGTATACTTTAGAAATCGAATAATAGTACCCAATGATGAAGGGATAAAAAGAACAATTTTGCAAGAAGCACATTGTGCTCCATATTTTGCTCACCCAGATGTGGTAAAAATGAGAGAGAATTTGAAAAAAGACTTCTACTGGCTTGGAATGAAGAAATATGTGGTTCAATTTTTTGTAAGATGTCTGGTATGTCAAAAATTCAAAGCCGAACATCAACATCCTGGGGTCAAATACACCTATTTGATATTCTAGAATAGAAATGGCAAGTAATTTCCATGGATTTTATAGTTGGTCTTCCCAAAACTCGATTCTAACATGATGTAATTTTTGTGGTTGTAGATAAATTGACTAAGGTAGCACATTTTATACCAATAAATATTCATGATGATGCCCCTACAATAGCATAAAAGTTTGCTCATGAAATTGTGAGATTGCATGGATTTCCTGAAATAATCATCTCAAACATAGATTCACAATTTACATCTGAATTTTGGCAACCTTTACACCAAGCATGGGGTATGAAGCTTAATATCAATATATTCTATCATCCTAAAATGGATGGGTAGACCGAGAGGGTCAACCAAGTGTTGGATGATATGTTGTGAATGTACTGTATGGATCACCAGAATAAGTGGGAATATTACCTCTTCTTGGTGGAATTTTCATATAACAACTATCACACCACGTTGGGCATGGCCCCATTTTAAGCCTTATATGGGCGTAGGTGCAGGACATCATTAATGTGGGATAATCTAGATGATCAAGAAATGATCGGTCCTGATGTTGTAAAGAAAATGGAGGTCCAATTAAAAGAAATCCACCAATGAGTTAAAGAAGTCGTAGATCAATAGAAGAGTTATGCTAATCTAAAAATAACTCCTCGAGATTTTAATATTGGCAATAAGGTCTTTCTAAGAGTCAAACCAACCAAAAGTTCCAATCAAGTCTACCAAACTTAGCCCCATATTTTTCGGTCCATTTGACATCATAACCAAAATCAGTCCTATTGCGTATAAGCTAGCTCTGCCACCTAATTTATCCAATATCCATAGTGTTTTCCATGTGTCCCTCCTTCATAAATATGTGGCTGACCCATCCCATATATTGGATGTTTCTCATTTGTAGATATCGAACCCGTAGCTCATTGAGGTTTGACCTATCAAAATTTTGGGATATAGAACTAAGCAATTAAGAAAAAGAATAGTTGATCAGTGTAGAGTCCAGTGGGATCTCTACTTAGAAAGGAATGCCACATGGGAGGATGTGGCAGAGATGAAAAGACAATTTTATTTTTGTTTGAAAATTGATATTCAAATGAACAATTTGGATATTTGATATTATAATACTTGTATATTTTGGTATTGTGATACATATTTGAAAAATTGATGTTGTAATGTTGTACTGAATGTGACTTTTGAGATATTGCATAATATATGACTAACTGCTTATAATTATATGTTCAACTATTTTGAAACCTGTAATATTATATTGGCTAACACAAGGACTATGTTAAATATTGGTGGGGAGGAATGTAACATCCCCATTATTTGATTATCATTTTATTGGAAGAATATGATTCTGTGATGAGCGTTTGTGATTGCAAGTGTAGGTTTCCACTCTATAGCAAGTGAACCGGACCAGAAAAACATCCACCCCTGGCAGAGATAGTGGTTGAAAGTGTCAGGTAAGGTGGGATATGGTGTTGTGCTTTATGCACCATGGCCATGGGTACATGGAAGCCCACTGTAAAAACTTCATATAGGACATTCTGTCTGTCATTGAATCATATGCATATGTCTGATTGTGAAAGACTGAATGTTTACTTTGTTGTAAAAAATTAATAATAATAATATTTTTTTATAAAGTAGATTCTTTTATATATTTTTACATATAAAAATAACATAAATAATTATTATTATTATATATATACTCAAATATGTCCAATAAAAAAAAAAAAAAAACAAGAATTAATATAATAAATATGAGCATATATTAATAGTTAAATATAAAAAGAATTAAATTATTTTTCTTTTATAAATCAAACATAAACACAATCTAGTAGTTTTTTAGGTCACCTATTTGCATGAAGAACCATGAGGTGTCACCTTGGAGTTTTGTGAGCCTTCTTTTAAAATGATGGGCAAAACCTAAAATCAAGCATTAGGGGAAATTGAAATTACAAAGAGATTGTAATAGTGTTTTTGAAGCTTCACGTTTGTCTTGTTGTTGCCCAGAAGCATCAATTTCAGAATTTAGCATTTTGTCGATGGGTTGAGAAAGGTCGGTGTTCCTTATTCTCCAAATACCCAATGACTGAGTAATATAGAAAGAATTTTGTTTTGGGAAATAAATTGTTTAATATTTTTTTAGTTGAGAGAGCTTTTAATATGTGCTTTAAAATACTTTAATTGTTTAATATGTTGTTGCTCTAAATGTTTAATTACCAACTTCTTCTGATTGTTCTGCGTGTTGCTGCTCTAAATGTTTAATTACCAACTTCTTCTTATTGGTCTGCGTGATGTTATCTTTTTTTTAACTTTAGACTAAGAAAAGTGATTATCTTTGAGACACAATCTAGAGCTATATGTTGTATTAAGAAAAACTTGTTTGATGCATTTGGAATTTATACAATTAGATGCATCCATATTTTGGCCATGTTGATCCCTTTCTCTGCTCTCAATCACTCGTCTCGTCACCTCCTCACCAGGTGACTCAATATAAAAATCGAAGAAGCTCTCAGAAAAGAAGAGGCACATCCATGTTTGTTAAGAAATTGAAAGATGTACAAATTAGTGAATTATACATCTCTAAAGGTGTACTAAATGATTCAAATTTGGTTGTAATTATAGGAAATGAGTCTAAAGGACTAAAAATGTAGAACTATGTATTACCTTGTATAAGATGCAGTTGTGAACATAAGGCTACTATTTATTTGATATTATTTACAGAAAAACAATTGGCGACAAAAAACGCATAATTTGGAATGACAGAAAATCAATTATTCAACTCCTTGTAGCATTTCATTTATATTGCCAATTATTTGTTGTGGTTTTATTTTGTTAAGTATTTAGTTTTGTTTCCTCTCCAAACAAGAAATGTAGGATTAATCTCTGCCCTCTTAAAGTATCTAGAAGCACCTTGAAAACCGAGTATAAAGTCCTCGATAATAACACTTATGTTAAATAGCTTTGCTCAGTAGTTCTTTACGTTGGAGTGGAGTGTAGCTTTGCGCAAACGTATTAGTGGCTTTTGTTGATATTCCTAAACAATAAACACTGAAAAAACTTACTTAATATTCTTAAAATATTTTGCTAGCTAAAGTAGGTTAGAGTGGGACGTCATGCTTTGTTGTTGAGTAGGAAAGTAAAATATAGGACTGTATAGTTTATATTAAAATAACAGAGTTAATTTATTCATCTCTTTCATCAGTTTGAGTTGTAGGATAATGTAAGTAGATAAATGATTGTTAATTTTCCCTAACTAGAGTATGAGTGGAGAATGGAAACTATCCCTATACATGCTATCAAACTATTTTGGCTTTGAGCTGCCTTGAAGACGTGTTTAATAAACGAAGAAAGCACGGTCTTTTGCTATCGATAAAAAAAATTGACTCTAGTGAAGTTACCTCTATCTTCTCACCGTACTTATTAACCTGAAGAGTTGTTGGCTAGTCAAATGGTTGTTGAAGAGCTAGATAAATGTAAGTATATGTTAAAGCCAATATCTATCCAGAAATTTGGGCGACAGGGAAATAAACATAAGTTTGTTTGTGATTTTTTTTTAGACCAACTACCTTGGGAATGCTTTTTGGACAGGATTCTTTTTAATGTCAAGAGAACCATTTTCTTGTGCCAATCACAACAATAATGACAGCTTATGTGTTTAATTTATTTTATTTACTAATTTTATGGAAGGATGTTATGTAGGGTTCTTCAATTATTGATTTGTATATTGCTAAAAGGTAGTTTGGCTAATAACGTAGGTAAAATTTTGTCATAATTCGTATGAGAATGTCAATATTGCAAACTTGCATTCTGTCCAAGTTAATATTATATTTTCTAAGTATAATTTTAATATTTCGTAAAATACGTGCAAATTTTGACCTTTATAAAACTTTTTGTTTAATGGTTTTCATGGATTTCCAACTTTGACCCCTCAAATTAAAACCTTAGATCTTTTTATTTAAAAATAATAATATAAAGGCGTGTTGAGGGTTGTTAAAATTGGTTTCTTTTAGGAAAATATAAATGAACTAGAAAATGTGTAAATGTTGTGGGTTATGTTTTCACTTACTTTCATTTAGATTCAGTTGTGTTTGACATATTTATTTAAGAGAAGAATTTTGTAAAATAAAAGTAGAAGTGTCTATGTGTAGGTCAGTATATGTTCTTATTTAAATTAAAATGAGTGAATGGCTAGTATCTTATTAAAATACTGAAGATCTCTCATAGATTTTATAATATTAAAGTTTCATATATAATTTCATTTCTTTAATGAAGAGATTTATTTTAAAAAAAATGTATGGAAATAAAATTACTCACATATACTCAAGGAACCAAGAAAAACAAAAAGCTAATCTCAAGACCGACTTGTACCCCATAATTAGACTCAAGTAATCTAAATTTCATCGAGTATGATGGTATAATTGACTATGATGCCATTGAGAAGGATGACATCCATCCAACTCCAGCAACTCATAGGGGTGATTGTTGTGAATCGAGGGTAACCATTCTTTAGCAATACCCAAAGGATCAGTGGATCCCTTACTATTTAGAGTAATGAACTATGGTATGGGACATCGTTCTAGGTTTTCATATGATGTAGTATGTGAGGGTTCTCATGTGTTAGAATATTATTATTGTTATAATGTGCACTATGCCTATAATTGACAGGTTGACATTTGTCTTCTGCCACTTGTCCCTGTCTTCAGCTTGAGTTGGAGTGGTGTCTTCTGAAAGACACTTGGAGTGGAGCTTATGACACTTGTCATATCTCCCTCCTAAGCTTGATGCTTATATATTGTAAGATAACTTGTAAATAAAGTGTGACTTATTTTTCAGTCCCAACATTTGGTATCAGAGCGGTGAGATCCGCTTGAGAGACTTTAGGATTTGATTTTTTTTTAGGTCTGAATTTTTTTCTCCAAAGTATCCTCTTCACTTGCTATGTTGGTCCTGTGAATGAGAAATGGAGAAATAATGTGCTACCATTCTAGTATTTGTTTTTAAATTTCATCTTCGCATGGTAGTTCGACAAGATTCGATCTGGTGATCCATGGACTGTTGTTGGGCGAGGAGGTCAAGGCGATATTGTGTAGATCACAGTACATATAGGTAGTCTTGCACGGTTGCATTTAGTCTGGGAACCAGTAGCAAGTTTCTTGCTACCTGAGACTGGCGCCTCAAGAAATCTCCTACCTTTTCCAAGTATTCCCTCGCTAATTTTAGTTGAAGTGGCAACGTCAACTATTGACATATCAATATACCCTTTTCCATAACATAGGACTATTACATTCAATCCATTCTTGAGTACATTGACTGCCATGGCCTTACCCATAATACCCAAGAATCCCACCTCCATGGTTTATGTCTATTAATTATTGTAGCTTCTTGTGCCGATCTTAGCGGGCAAACAAACACCATGGCCGCTATAGTAGAAGAAAAGCACATCTCCTTCCCCTGGATTTTTGATCAGTGAGTTGAGGGCTCTTCTAATGTTGGCTCCTGTCGGCTCAATGTATTTGTGTCCGTGTTAATCAGCACATTTATATCTTCTGGTTCGAATCCAAATCGGTCAACCAGGGATTGAAGCATCCTCTTCACATCATTCACACATCCCTTCAGCTCTGCCTTCATTCCAGGGTAGTTGATTCCCACCAGAACCACCTTCTTCCCCATCAATTCAGATTCTTTCTGATCTGATCTGATAGATAATTTATAGGATTCGGATTTCGAGGACCAGAGCCTGTAGGGTTTTAGCCTTATTTTACTTTATTACATGTTTTTTGATGGGCACTATAGTTTCTACCACATGGCAGCTGAATAATTGATTTCCACAATTGCACATGTTTTTGTATGTCATGACGATCAAAAATTTGTTGCTTGTAACCCTACGCAATAGGTGTCCCTTTTGGCAATTTTTTTATTGGAGTTCGCATGATGCTGTTATCGCTCGTGTAAAATTTCTCTACACTTTTGAATGTCGAGTATGATTTGGTGGGGCTTCCCTCTTTTGTTCATTGGCGTTGGAGTTGAGACTGTGGCATTTTCTAATGTAAAGGGTTCTATTGTAGGATAATAGAGCTTGTTTGCAGGGAAACATTAAAGCTCCTATATTTTGTTGGGTTTTTGAGTTCTGCGAAGGCCTTACTGCTGCTATCACCATTTCGATGTTAGAGCAAACCTTTGTTCTCGAGAAAAGATAACAACAGAGATATGCAACTACTAAAAGCTTTCATCGAGTCGTGGAAGATGGATGACCCACTTGTTGAACATTTGCACTAGCCAGTGTTCAGAACTTCCAGTTGATTTCCCCCCATCTTCAGGTTTGATGCCAGCTTAAAAAGAACAAGATGTGGATGCTCCATAGTGACATCTTGGTTGATGACTAGGAATTTTCCCCACACTTTCATGCTTACTCTATTTAATTTATGAGTGCATTTTCGTTGCAATATTATGTTGAAATATTATGCTTAAAAAGATAAAGGGGGTAGTATTTAAAATTTCAATTATATAAATTCAACTTTGCATATTGCTTTAATGTCAAAAAGTTTGCTAGTAGTAAAATTTTGTAAAAACTCCCAAGTTAAGCATTTTTTTGGAGAATAGCACTCGGATGGGTGACCATTTGGGAATATCCCGGAGCCGCACATATTTTTTAAAAGTCATTGTTTTTTTGCTTTGTTGAAGCATCAAATTGTAACCGACTATAGCCTTATATATAGTCATTGGAAAGAATATTTTGAGGGGAATCCATTGGTGCAGTTTGTTTTCAGTTTTGAGATAATTTACTCAACTAAATTTTAATTCAAATATGAGATTGTAAAAGGAGTGCATTTTCGGTTGCATCCAACACTCTTGGTTGATAATTTGGCAAAATAGTAAGGGGATCAATTCTAAGTCTTTAGGGGGACATTATGCCAAGTTATTCATTGAATTTGGCATGTTTGGAGGTAATATTGTAAGTGAAGGTATTGATCTTGTAAAAAAAAATTAGAGGTACATTTGGGGCTAATTTTTTTAGCCAAGTTTCCAATACAAATCATTCTATCAAGGGGTGATTTAGGGCCCCTTGCCTGTTGCTTTTGGATTCATTTTGTGGCACTCTCTTGGCCACTAGGTGTTTGTTGCTTACATCTTCAATTTGGGCTTTGTCTATATTTTATGCTTGCTATTACCCTTGCATGACTTTGGGTTTTATAATTGTAATCAAGTGTAGTTCCAATTATACACACTTGACACTAAGCCATAGACAAGCAAGCAAACACATACAGGCAAATTCTTATAAAGCAATAATACATTGGCACATCTATTGTAACAATTCTACAAAAAGCAAGAATCACATTTTTATAACCGCCTATGTTCCACGTATCAACTGCTCAAATGCTTATAGTTTCCCTCACGTAAGGGTGGGTATATTGAGTAGTTTGGTATAAAGGTCTGGCAGGTTATTCCCTTTCAGAATCGCCTATGTTCCACGTATCAACTGCTCAAATGCTTATAGTCTCCCTCACATAAGGGTGGGTATATTGAGAATTTTGGTATAAAGGTCTGGAAAAATTCTAATTCTTACTCGTCTTTGGATAGAAAAAGGCACTTATGTTCAACTTAACCCTCCCACTGTTGGAATCTCTTGAAGATTCAGAGTGGAAAAACTAGGTGAACCCTCCTCTGGATCTTCAGTGGTGTACCCTAGATTTTTTTGAGGGCTCTAATTTGGCATTTGTCGTTCTTACTTCATCCTTTTTTGAGCTCCCTTTTTTCTTTTGATCCTTTTCTAAATCATGGCTACTACAAATCTATTAAGTGGACTTACAAAGAAACTTGAAGGAGCACAAACTTTTGCAAATTGGAAGTATGAGATGGAATCAATATTAATGATGAATGACATGTGGGATTTTATGAAAGATAGGTAGGCTAATGAAGACCCACTCACTGCACCTACAAAACCTAAAGAAAAAGCATAATTTGAGAAGAATTCCAATATAGATTTAAGTCTAATCAAGCTAGCCACATGAATTCAATGCATAGAAACTGTAAGGGCTACAAAAACACCTAAACAAGCATGGGATGCTCTCAATATATTGTTTGATAGGCCAATTCAAGATAATATTTTTTATCTCAAACAAAAATTGCACAATCTATGTATGAAAGGCTCACTTACCGATTATCTTATGGAAGTGAAGTCCATTAAGAATGATTTCTTAGCTGCTGGTAAAACCCTAGATGATAATGAGTTAATTCCAATAATGTTGCATGGTCTCCCTTCAAAGTTTCACTCCTAATCTACCATGTTAGACTTGAGTGGTAAAAAAATGAATTCCACACTTGAGGATATTGAGATCCTACTTAAGAAACATGAGCAAGCCCTAATCAAAGATGACAAAATTGAAGCCACATCAACAGCTTTTGCCACCAAGGCAACTTTACAGCCTAAACAAAACAAGGGTCAAAATCAGAATAATCAGAATCAAAGGGGTAGACAACAGAGATACACATAATACCAACAACAGCCAAATCAACAGTACCAGCAAAAACCACATCAGCAACAGTACCAACAACAACAAAATCAGTAGTACCATCAGCAGCCACATCAGTAGTAGTACTAGCAGTAGCCAAGATGGCAAACAAGACCACAAGGAGGTCAAAACAACAATCAAAAAGGGTGTGAATATTGTGGAATATGAAATCACAATGTTTCTAATTGCTATAAAATGCAAAGAGAATAGAGAGAACCACAAAATAATAATCTAAACACATTGTATGCAGCCAACCAAGTTAATGTTGGAGATAAAGAATGTTGGTATATTGATTCTGGAGCAGTAAAGCACATGATAGGAAGGCAAAATTGGTTGACCAAGGTTCATCCTACATCAAATAAATTCATTACTTTTGGTTATGAAAGTTCTCTACCCATTGACGGTGTTGGGGAGGAACCACTTACTTTGCATGATGTCAATAATGTTCCTACAACAGATGTTTTGTATGTGCCTGGTCTTAAAAGGAGTCTTCTTTCTATTGGACAGCTTACAGATAAGGGCTATAATGTCTATTTTGAAAAAGAAAAATGCTACATTAAGGAACCCAATGGCAATGTCAAGGCCATGGGAGTGAAAAAGGATGGTGTTTACTACCTCCTTACAAAATCTGTAACACAAACATCTTTGCATACAACAACTACTTTCTCTTTGGAGTACATGTGGCATGAAATATTGGGACATTTAAATTTTAATAATCTTCAAATGATGTCTAAAAAAGGATTAGTTAAGGTACTTCCACATATTAAGGAGTCAAAATGTTTTTGTGAGCCATGTGTAATAGCCAAACACCATAGGCAACCATTTGAAATAGGAAAGGCATGGAGAGCCAATAGACCTTTGCAATTGGTTCATTCAGACATTTGTGGGCCAATGTCTCTTAAATCTTATACTGGGGCTAAATACTACATCACTTTCATTGATGATTACAACAGAAAGGTATGGATCTACCTAATTCAATATAAGTGGCAAGCCCTTGATAAGTTCAAAGAATTCATCGCACTTGTTGAAAGAGAAAGTGGTTATCAAATCTCCACCTTAAGATCAGATAATGGTGGAGAATATGTATCCAATGAATTCTTTAATTTTTGTAAGTATCATAGGATAAGGAGGCAATTCACAACCCCTTATACCTCGTAACAAAATGGAGTTGCTGAGAGGATGAATCAAACAATCACAAATAGGGCAAAATCAATGTTACATGCTGATATATTACCTAACTCAATTTGGGGAGAAGTTATTCTTACTGCTGCATACTTGACTAATAGATCATACACAAAGGCCTTACATGAAAGAACACCTGAAGAAGCATGGAGTGGAAGGACACCCTATGTGGACCATTTTAGAATCTTTGGATGTGATGCCTATGTTCATATTCCTCATAAGAAAAGGAAGAAGTTTGATGATAAGAGCCAAAAATGCATCTTTGTTGGCTATAGTGATAGTGCCAATGCATATAAATTATATGAACCTATTTCCAAGAAAATAATTTTATCTAGGGATGTTACCTTTCATGAGTATCCCCCATCTAATACTCCTAAGGCCCCCACTTTAGAAATAACTAATGAAATAGTTGCTACATTCATGCATACAATATCATCTAGTCCTTCTCCTTCACACATAAATCAAGAAATTCATCCACAAGAAGAACTTCCTACAAATGATCCATGTCCTCCATCTCCTCATCCTAATGATCAAGTAACATCATCCAATCCTTTATCCAAGTGGGTTGAAGCCATAATAGATGAAGCCCAAAATCATTTGCCCACCTATACAGGTAAAAGGCCTTCAACCCTAAGACACCAAGTGAATTATGCCCTAATGGCCAAAGTCCTTAGCCAACCTGAACCTTCTAATGTCAAAGAAGCACTTGGTGATCCTAAATGGGTTCATGCCATGGATCAATAATTGGATTCCATTGAAAGGAATCACACTTGGGAGTTAGTTGATTTACCCAAAGGAAAATATACCATTGGCACAAAATGGGTATACAAAGCAAAATATAAATCATATGGCTCACTAGATCGCTACAAGGCTTGCCTAGTAGCTCAAGGCTATAAGAAACAAGAGGGAATTGATTATGAGGAGACCTTTGCTCTTGTGGCTAAGATGACTACAATCATGACAGTTATTGCTATGGCAGCTCAAAAATATTGGCCAATATATCAAATGGATGTCAAAAGTGCATTTCTCAATGGTCATTTGAAGGAGGAAGTGTATGTGAAACAACCACTAGGGTACACAGTTGAAGGCCAAAACAACAAAGTCCTCAGATTAAAGAAAGCTCTATATGGGTTGAAGCAAGCACCCCGAGCTTGGTATGCAAAGATTGACTCCTATTTTCTCAACCTTGGTTTCACTAGATCTACAGCAAAATCTACTCTCTATGTGAAACATTGGAGGAACCGCATCATTTTGATTACATTGTATGTGGATGATCTTCTCATTACAGGTGATGACATAGAAGGAATAAGGTTTCTCAAGGAGGACTTATGCAAGAACTTTGAGATGACATATTTAGGCCTCCTCCACTATTGCTTAGGAATAGAGGTATGGCAACAGCCTGGTAAGATTTTTATCTCACAGGCTAAGTACATTTAGTCTATTTTAGAGAGGTTTTGCATGGAGTGTAAGCCCTGTCTAACTCCCATGGAAACTAGATTGACATTGGTAAATAATGATGAAGAAGAAAGGGTTGATAGTACACTTTACAGACAACTAGTTGGAAGTTTGATCTACTTAACTTCAACTAGACCATATATTTTCTATTCAGTTGGCCTTATTTCCATATTCATGCAGGATCCTAAGAAGAGCCATTGGATAGTAGCTAAGAGGATTTTGAGATTCCTAAAGGCAACATCTCATCATGGTCTTAAGTATAAATCAAGTGATAATTTTTCTTTGATTGTGTTGAGTGGTATTTTCACCCGATTGTGAAAACACACTCTCCGATAGGATTTGGGTTCCAAATCCTCTCTTGCAAAGAAATTAAATAAATAATTTCTCCAAGGTCTCCGCTATATTAGCATTTTACATTTGTGTATTAATAATCTCAAATAAAGATATTCAATTTAAATGCTTGGAACACCTTAGTGGTTGCAAGTAACAGAAAACAAGGGGCAATGTTGGTTTATTTTATTGTGAAACTTTAATGATTGTTTATTGAACCCAAATAAAGCAAATGTGATCCGGCCCTTATATGACCACGACGTAACTTCAAAATGGAAATTGATGAAATGCCATAAAACATAAATCCTTCAATGAAATTGGAATTTTCATGAAGGGAATGTCATCATCGGCTCATGAATGAAAAACAAAACTAAAAATGAAATTCTGGCCTTGAAATGGAAATTTTCTATTTTCGGATTTTTAAAGTCTGCAACAAAACAACAACTGCGGTGAAATTTATACAACTCCGAAAATGAAATTTTAAATGCGTATTTGAAATATGCAGTATAACATACGCAATGATGAAACTATTTTTGGATTTTGGAATTTTTAGTTTTTTTTTTTATTTTAATGCCTGTAAATTAAAATAAAGTGCAAAAAAAATGAAAATAAAATGCGAAAGGAAAATGAAAAGTGCATTCAGTATGATGCTATCCTATTTTGACAAAACTGAAGCTAATGAGGTTTTCTGCATACAACCTAACCTATTGAACCTGCAAAACACGCACAATCCAGATAAGTTAAGTGCTGGTCTCCGGGGTTTTAACTGTGATTTTCAGATTTAGACATTCGCATGAAGCAACCAAGAGAACTTGCATTAAACTTCACCTATAAGCCTAGAAATCTGAAAAGGGGAAAGATAAACATTCAATCTTGCATGCAGAAAATAACTCCTTCTTTCTTGTCAATGAGGTGCAACTCTCTGAATTTTTTGTATTAAAAATTGGTCATTTTACAACAACAAAACTTTCTGGTTTCCCAAACCCAGTCTATGGAAGAAAACAGCCTCAAAAGCAGGCCCAGAATGGCCCTCTGGCCTTCAGCACTGCAACTCTGCTTACAACAATTTCCTACCTAGTCCAATGTAAAGGAAAATATCCAAAAAAAGTGGAAGAAAAACACTCCAAAAGCAGGCCCAGAATGGCTTATTGCCTTCGGCTCTGCAACTCTGCCCGTAGTGGTTTTCGACCCTGTCTTTGGCTCTGCTTTTAAACTTTCTATTTTGGTTCTCTATTTTGCTCTGTGACGCTTCGTTTCATTTCCCAGGTCTTTTCATTTCGTCTTCCCCGTCTCCTCATTGTCTTTGACTTTCTGTTCGGTGTCGAAACGTTTGATCTTCTCTGCTGAATGTAACCATTGGTCATGAAGCGTTACATTATAGCCCTTACACCTCTGTGCCACGTGTTCAGCGCCTCCCCTGTATACTCTGTAACGGTCCACCGTGAATCGCAAAAGAAAATAGCATGTCACGATATCGTGACATTTTTATGTCGACAGCTTAGCTTTTCTTCTTTCATCGAAAATAAGACATGGTCGATATCCACTCCTTTTATATCCCACCTTTCCTTCCTCCCATCGTGAAAATGAGACATGTCGCGATATCACGACACTTTATGCCTTTGGTCACAAGGATACAAATATGTCACGATATCGCGACACCTTTTCATTTTAAGTCTATCTCATGATCTGAGCTGCAAAAATAAGACATGTCACGATATCGTGACAATTCCAGCACCTTGCTTTGTTTGACTGCTTTGACCATGATTTCATGACATGTCATGATATCACGACAATTCTCATTTTATTTTCTCTCTCCTCTATGAACCACGATTTCATGACATGTCGCGATATCGCGACATTTTTCACTTTGTCTTTCTCTCTCCTTTGTGAACCGCGATTTCATGACATGTCGCGATATCGTGACATTTTTCACTTTGCCTTTCTCTCTCCTCTATGAACCGCGATTTCATGACATGTCACGATATCGCGACAATTTTCCATTCTGCTCTACCTCGTGATCTAAGCCACGAAAATGTGACATGTCGCGATATTGCGACACTTTTGTGTTGACTGTTCCCTTACTATCTTTGACCGTGATTTCATGACATGTCGCGATATCGTGACATTTTTAGCCTCTTGTTATGTTTGACCACTTTGACCATGATTTCATGACATGTCGCGATATCGTGACACTTTCTATTTTTGCTATCTTTTGCCGATCTAAGCCGCAAAAACATGACATGTCGCGATATCGCGACATTTTTCATTCCTAGCCGCGACAGAGCAACATGTCGCGATATCGCGACACTTTTCATTTTCTTAGCCGCGATAGAGCAACATGTCGCGATTTCGCGACATTCTTCTTTTTCTTTGATTTTAGCATCTGGGCCGCTGCAGTCTTCTTGGAACGCGTGCAAAAAGGGTGGGTCCCCAATTTTGGGGTGTGTTGTGGAGCAGCCACAACAAATGGTGACTCTGCTGGGAAATGCTCCTGAGCATTTCGGTGAGAACCTAACCTGGAAATATACAAACTCGAAAACAGGCGTTAGCACATGAAAAATATAAACAAATGTCGATAGATCAGAAACACATGAAACATAAGAATCGTTAAGTATCAGCTCGGTGTGTGCAGTGTGTTCCATTTTCTATCGTTTGAAATTGATCCACATTCCATTGTCAGTTTTACATGAATGCATATGTGAGGTTGTGAATGATTTGCGCAGTATGATGAATATAACAATCTATTTTATAAAAGCTCGAACCTTCTAATATCATACATGAAAAAACTGTCAAACCCTCTTAGGATCAACTACGTATAAAATGAATTTCTTTATTAAATCCCAAAGTTGGTTATGTGTCACCACCATCTTGAACCCATGTGCAAGTGAAAGTGAAATCAGAGTTTTGGGGAATCGGATTCCCAACCTAAGCGATATGGGAATTTAACCCTATCCTTACTACTCTGATCTGGAATTCATTACCTCACTTTGAACAAAATGATTTAACCAGTTATGGATGAAATTGTCAGGCTAGTCTGTCTGTTTGAGCAGTCAGTGGTCTTGCTTTTAGACAAGACATGATGCCACGCATGAGCATACTCCACTGCCAGTCAGGCGTCTATAGCCCCGGTGGAGATTAACCCCATAATCCATTATTTGGCTTCATTCATTCATTTTTATTATTATTTTTTTTGTTTCTTGGACCTTTGGGATGACTACCCATCCTTGCGAGGGACATGTAGTACGATCCTTCCAATCCAATATTAAGATGAAATGGGCAAAATTAATTTTACTTTTGGACCTTTGGGATGACTACCCATCCTTGCGAGGGACGTATAGTACGATCCTTCCAATCCAATATTATGATAAAATGGAAAGTATTGATTTTATTTTTATTTCTTGGACCTTGGGGATGACTACCCATCCTTTGCAGAGGACATGTAGTACGATCCTTCCAATCCAATACTTATGATGAAATGGAAAAAAAATGAAGCTTTGGGGAATCGGATTCTCAACCTAAGCGAGATGAGAATTACGCCCTATCCTTACTACTCCATGTAGGTCAAATCAGAGCTTTGGGGAATTGGATCCTCAACCTAAGTTCGATGAGGATTTAACCCTATCCTTACTACTCTGGTTTTAGACTTTAAGCTTAATGGGAGTGGTAAAAACCACTGTTTTAAGGATTATGTTGCATGATAGGACAGACACGAAGTACTCCTTTCGCCTCACCTTTTCTTCCAAGTACGGTTTTGATCATTTTGCTCAAGATCTTCTTTAATGTGCATAGAACGTGCTTGGTTCAAGATAGTTCGGGCATCAGTTCCCAACCTTAGGATTTTCTTTTCTTTTTTTTTTTTTATGTTATAGAATAACCCTAAGAGGACTTGACACCTTTCAAATGATTGTATCTGAAATGCATATGCAACTAAGATGGCATGTATATGCGAAGTGGGATGTAATATGAATGCATTGCCCTTTTGAATTGCAGATAAAGTATTGTCATAATTTGTAAAACTGACTACTTCATGCATCACAAGTTTCAAACGATATTATTTAACTGTTTGTGTTACCTGCGGAGCTTTTACAACACAATTCCAATGTTTCATATTTTCCTGATCTTAGGCATGAGTTGACATCTCAAATTTTTATTCATTTTTTTTTTTTTTAAAACGAACCAAACATGTCCAAAGGACTAACACACAAAACTTAAAACCAAACCCAAAAGTAACTTCAAAAATGAACTTGAAAACACAAACCAAAACCCAAAAACCAAAATCTATATACAAATGTACAATATAATACAAGATGATGCAAAGCTTGGATTATCACTTTCCTGGATCCCAAACATGATTAGAACATTTCAACAAAAATATAACGTGATGTGCATGCCAAATGTTGTAGGAATCCAAAAAAAAACAATATTATACCACACCATGCAACAACTTTTAACTTCCCTTGCTCACCCCACCAATTAGATTTAATTCCATTAGTACTCTCATAGGTGAGCGTTAAAATACTAAAATGATTAGACAATAAATGATATTCAATTTTATCTTGTCTATTCTTGAAAGTATCCATTTCATAATTCGATTCATGATTTAGAACTAGGCTCTCTTTATCCAAAATGAGACTTTGTAAGCAAGAGCCTATTTCTAAAAATTTTAAAGCCAAATCATTTTCCAAATTTGTAGGCCAATCAAATTTGTGTAACAGTTTGCAAGCATCTAGGATATTTACTAAATTAGGATCATTAACAGCTTTTACCCTAGATTCGATTAGTAATTGTTGATGAATTTGATTTAACAATTCAAGTGCATCAACTTCTTTTCCATTCATTAAAACAATGTTATTAAAGGTGTGATTAAAAATTATACCTTGTTTTTCATTCACCTTTAACGACATTTCATCATAAACATAATTCAAATTCAAAATATGGTCATGCACCCAGTTGAAAACATGGCCCTCCTTTTCAACCCTCAAATGTTTTTGGTCAAAGTGTATGTCAAGTAATCTATTTTGATGATCACTTATTCGAGTTGCTTCCAATTGATCAATCTCTTTGTCATTTGGTTCTAATTCTTTGTTCACTATCCATGGTATCTCTTCATGTGAGGTAGAAGTTTCAATATCTTGTATATCCAGTGCAATATGGGTTTCATCTATAGGGGTGTGAGAAAAGAATGCATCATCATATCTCCCCCAACCATTGTAAAAATCGTCATCCAGATCCATGGAATGAAATTCCATGATGTTTGTGGCCTGATCAATAGAATCATTATACTCTTCCAAAATTTGATGAGATTTGAAACCCTCTTCCAAAGCATCCTCAAATTGTACAGGAGTTGTAATATCTTCCTTCGAGTAGACGATTATGTTGTCCTGTATATCAATTGGCACACAAGTTTCATTAGTAGTTTTGGAGTGAGTGTAGTCTTCCCACTTCTTCCAAGCATCATAATAATCATCTTCCAGAATCAAGTGGTGACGTTCAACTACTTCTTCAACATCTTCCAATTCATCAATGTGCTTCTCATCAAATTCACCTTCACCTTCCTTAGATGGTTCAATTATTTCCAAAAGTGGGTCGTTTCTTGAATTCAAATTTGTAAGGCTATCATCATCCAAATTAGTAACCCATGATTCAATTTTATCATAATTTGGAGGGTGAAGAATTTCTTGATCGTTAATTTTACACATCTCATCAATAGTATCTTCCAAGAACAAGTGGTGAAACTCTATCATATCTTCAAATTCATTTATTGATTTTCTTCCAATTTCACTTTCAACCACTTCATTCAATTCTATGGTGGGTTTCGTCCTATCACATATTTTAAACATTGTTGAATTTAGAACCCCTTCATCTAGATAATCGTGTATCTCTACATAATCCTCACTAGTGGATGTTGTCTTAGCAATTTGCACCTCCTCTTGGACTACATCTAAGGTGGTCGTAAAATTTGGATATTCAAATTCATCCCCTTGATCATTCACCTTAGGTATCATTGGAGTGGAGGGTGCTATGTTTGATGGTTGGTGTAGGTTGGCATCAAAAGAACAATCTCTCATGTGAACATGTTGTGCCTTTTCTTCTTCCAAAACTTGTTCTACATTTTCCAAGATCTCATAGATTGTCTCTAGAGATAAGTCATCCACGTTTTTCTTTAAAGATGTAGCAAGTGTGGGGTGTATGGCTCCCAGGTATACTTGAATAGCTTCCTCTTTAGATGTACCCAAACTTTCCCATATTTGAGAGTACAATTCACGAAATCTTCCATTGAATTGACTCAAGGATTCATTATGCTCATTACGTATGGAGGTAAATTGATTTTGCAACCTATTTAAGTCAACTTGATTACCAAAGTGATAAAGATAGGCTGCTTCTAATTGTGTCCAAGAAGTCCTAACCTCCATGGGTAGTTGGCTGTACCAAAAGAATGGTTTATCATCCAAAATGTATGCAAATAACTTACAAGCTACCTCCTCATAGAAAACCTGGAATTGACATAATGTATTCTTGTAGACATGTAGTTTTTGCAAGTATCCTAGTGGCACCTCTTGATTAAAACATCGTAGAAACTCCAATAACATTTTAGGAATTTGATAGGGTATCCCATGTATAGACAAACCCTTATAATGATCCTCCATCATAGATACCATTCTTTCTCTTAGAGACACTATTTCAGCTCTTAGGGATACAATTTGCTCCTCAAATGTTGCCATTAGTGAACTCAGAATATAACTTTAGAACCAAATCTGTTGAATATTCAACCTGTAATGTATAAAAAAAAAATCATGTTAGCATCGACCAAGAGATGTATCCATTAAAATCAAATGAAAGTAATTGTATGGAAACAACACTTCATTAGTCAAGACCAAAATTTTCAAAATTAAATCAAATCACATTATTTCTGTATGAACAATCAAAAAGCGTTAGAACAATATACAACATACAAATTTCTTAAATAAATAAAGTAAACCAATTCAGGCCGTCCTTTTAACAATCTGTTAGTGGTGTTAGAAGACTAAAGATAACAATCAATAGGGCATGAAATATACAAAAATTTTAAATCTCACTAAAATAAACCCATCCAACCCTCCTTCTAGCGCCAATCTATTGAGTGGTATTTTCACCCGATTGTGAAAACACACTCTCCGATAGGATTTGGGTTCCAAATCCTCTCTTGCAAAGAAATTAAATAAATAATTTCTCCAAGGTCTCCGCTATATTAGCATTTTACATTTGTGTATTAATAATCTCAAATAAAGATATTCAATTTAAATGCTTGGAACACCTTAGTGGTTGCAAGTAGCTGAAAACAAGGGGCAATGTTGGTTTATTTTATTGTGAAACTTTAATGATTGTTTATTGAACCCAAATAAAGCAAATGTGATCTGGCCCTTATATGACCACGACGTAACTTCAAAATGGAAATTGATGAAATGCCATAAAACATAAATCCTTCAATGAAATTGGAATTTTCATGAAGGGAATGTCATCATCGGCTCATGAATGAAAAACAAAACTAAAAATGAAATTCTGGCCTTGAAATGGAAATTTTCTATTTTCGGATTTTTAAAGTCTGCAACAAAACAATAGCTGCGGTGAAATTTATACAACTCCGAAAATGAAATTTTAAATGCGTATTTGAAATCTGCAGTATAACATACGCAATGATGAAACTATTTTTGGATTTTGGAATTTTTAGTTTTTTTTTTTATTTTAATGCCTGTAAATTAAAATAAAGTGCAGAAAAAATGAAAATAAAATGCGAAAGGAAAATGAAAAGTGCATTCAGTATGATGCTATCCTATTTTGACAAAACCGAAGCTAATGAGGTTTTCTGCATACAACCTAACCTATTGAACCTGCAAAACACGCACAATCCAGATAAGTTAAGTGCTGGTCTCTGGGGTTTTAACTGTGATTTTCAGATTTAGACATTCGCATGAAGCAACCAAGAGAACTTGCATTAAACTTCACCTATAAGCCTAGAAATCTGAAAAGGGGAAAGATAAACATTCAATCTTGCATGCAGAAAATAACTCCTTCTTTCTTGTCAATGAGGTGCAACTCTCTAAATTTTTTGTATTAAAAATTGGTCATTTTACAACAACAGAACTTTCTGGTTTCCCAAACCCAGTCTATGGAAGAAAACAGCCTCAAAAGCAGGCCCAGAATGGCCCTCTGGCCTTCAGCACTGCAACTCTGCTTACAACAATTTCCTACCTAGTCCAATGTAAAGGAAAATATCCAAAAAAAGTGGAAGAAAAACACTCCAAAAGCAGGCCCAGAATGGCTTATTGCCTTCGGCTCTGCAACTCTGCCCGTAGTGGTTTCTGACCCCCCCTTACTGTCTTTGGCTCGTGCTTTTAAACTTTCTATTTCGGTTCTCTGTTTCGCTCTGTGACGCTTCGTTTCATTTCCCAGGTCTTTTCGTTTCGTCTTCCCCGTCTCCTCGTTGTCTTTGACTTTCTGTTCGGTGTCGAAACGTTTGATCTTCTCTGCTGAATGTAACCGTTGGTCATGAAGCGTTACATTATAGCCCTTACACCTCTGTGCCACGTGTTCAGTGCCTCCCCTGTATACTCTGTAACGGTCCACCATGAATCGCAAAAGAAAATAGCATGTCACGATATCATGACATTTTTATGTCGATAGCTTAGCTTTTCTTCTTTCATCGCAAAAATAAGACATGTCGCGATATCACGTTTTTATATCCGTAGCCTTGTCCTTCCTCTGACATCGCAAAAATGAGACATGTCGCGATATCGCGACACTTTATGCCTTTGGTCACAAGGATACAAATATGTCGCGATATCGTGACACCTTTTCATTTTAAGTCTGTCTCGTGATCTGAGCCGCAAAAATGTGACATGTCATGATATCACGACAATTCCAGCACCTTGCTTTGTTTGACTATTTTGACCATGATTTCATGACATGTCGCGATATCGCGACAATTCTCATTTTATTTTCTCTCTCCTCTGTGAACCGCGATTTCATGACATGTCGTGATATCGCGACATTTTTCACTGTCTTTCTCTCTCCTCTGTGAACCACGATTTCATGACATGTCACGATATCGTGACATTTTTCACTTTGCCTTTCTCTCTCCTCTGTGAACCGCGATTTCATGACATGTCGCGATATCGCGACAATTTTCCATTCTGCTCTACCTCGTGATCTGAGCCACGAAAACGTGACATGTCGCGATATCGTGACACTTTTGCGTTGACTGTTCCCTTACTGTCTTTGACCATGATTTCATGACATGTCGCGATATCGTGACATTTTTAGCCTCTTGTTCTGTTTGACCACTTTGACCGTGATTTCATGACATGTCGCGATATCGCGACACTTTCTATTTTTGTTGTCTTTTGCCGATCTAAGCCGCGAAAACGCGACATGTCGCGATATCGCGACATTTTTCATTCCTAGCCGCGATAGAGCAACATGTCGCGATATCGCGACACTTTTCATTTTCTTAGCCGCGACAGAGCAACATGTCGCGATTTTGTGACATTCTTCTTTTTCTTTGATTTTAGCATCTGGGCCGCTGTAGTCTTCTTGGAACGCGTGCAAAAAGGGTGGGTCCCCAATTTTGGGGTGTGTTGTGGAGCAGCCACAACAGATTGGATACACAGATTCATATTGGGCCATTTGTCCTGAAACTAGAAGATCTACATCAGGTTATTGCTTTCAATTAGGCCAAGGCTCTATTTCATGGAGCACAAAGAAGCAGCACACGATTTCACTATCTTCAGTAGAAGTAGAATATAGAGCAACAGTTGAGGCAACTAAGGAGGCAATATGGTTGAGGCAATTAATTCAGGAAATTGGGCTATTCATACATGGTCCAACATATATATATATATATATATTATGACAATCAAAGTACCATAAAGATGACCAAGAATCTAGTTTTCCATGCTAGAAAAAAGCACATTGAGATCCATCATCACTTCATTAGATAAATGGTCTAAGAAGACATTATACACATGGAGTATGTACCAACTCAATATCAAGTGGCATACATCTTCACCAAGTCACTTGGGAAGACAAGTTTTCTCAGTTTAGCAATTTGCTATATCTCTATAAAAGAAGTCAACATTAAGGGGGAATGTTATCTAATGTTAATTTATCTTTTTAGGATAGTGCACATTAAGGGGGAATGTTAGAATATTATTATTGTTATAATGTGCACTATGCCTATAATTTACAGGTTGACATTTGTCTTCTGCCACTTGTCCCTATCTTCAGTTTGAGTTGGAGTGGTGTCTTTTGAAAGACACTTGGAGTGGAGCTTATGACACTTGTAATATCTCCCTCCTAAGCTTGATGCGTATATATTGTAAGATAACTTGTAAATAAAGTGTGTCTTATTTTTTAGTCCCAACATCATGAACCATAACCGGTAGCAAAATTATCAATAAAACTCAAGACTAGGGATCTGGTCCTTGGGGTTGGAAGGTCTAGCGGTAGATGGTATGGATAGCATTACCGTCAACATGAGTTGGTCTGAGACACCTAGTCTTAAAGCCAGAGTATTGGTAGACCCTATTAGTGGACCCTGATAACACCTTAGGTGAAGTTCAATAATCAAGCACTGGCATAGCTACGCTAACTTTAGCATTGACCTAAAGGTATAATTATGTTTTAAAATTTGGGTCAGTGGACCATTAGGATAAGAATTGGATCATAAATCTAAGTCCTCCATGCTACAAGATGAGAAAATTAAAGTTTCCACCCTTCCAAGTGATATGGGCCCTGAAAGGGCAACCCCATGCTAAGATCCAAAACTCGAGTAAGGAGAGGATGGGTCTCATGTATGGCAATCTATAGCAGGAAGTTGGTCGATCTTGAGCACTTGAGATTTCGTCTACAGTGGTATAAGGTTTCAAAGTGTGAACATCTATGCCTAAGTACTAATACAAAGTTAGGTGTGCTTATTTCAATGTATGACATTTGTGTTTAGATTAAAAAAAAATTTGAATTTGTATTTTTGACAACCAAGTGAGTAGACCTGGGTTGTTATAAAGATTCACCATGACTGTTAGACTTCTTAGAATATGAAATGAAGTGTCATAACATTATTTTATCTCTTCTAAATATAAATAGAGTAATATAGCTATAGTATATTATGGGAAAAGCATTTTAATACTTCTGAGTTCATTCGGAATAAAAAACAATATTTTGTTCCATTCATTTTGTAAAAAATATGCTTATTGTCTCTATTTTCTAAAACTTGTAGTCAATGTTTAGAGCTCATAATTTTTGTTTTACGACTATGATTTTCTCGTGTGATACATTTTTGGAAATATCCTCTTATGTAGAATTCACTTCTAAAATTTTATCAAATTCTAAGCAATTTTGGTCCCTCAAACTTAGAAATTTTGGGTAATTTTATGAAATTTTTGTTGTAATTTTTTTGTTGTTGCACTTTGGTGCTCTTCGTTTTTGGATCATTTACTTCATTTGTTATCAAAGCTTGGTTGGTTTTTGGATTTAAGCAAACTTTGGTTTGTGTTCAATATAACATTTGATCAAGTTCTTGGACAAGTTCATTGAAGAAAAACTTTACTTGTTACCACTTGAGTCTAATGCCCAACTTCAACAACTCATTACCCATTCTAGAATTTAACAGGTAATATTATGATTATTGGAGCATAAATATGAGAAAATTATTACTTGGAAAACATATTTTGCAGGTAGTGGAGATTTATTATGAAGAACCACCTTATTAGAACACATTACAAGGAAAATGATAGGACAACAAAAAGGGAAATAAAGAAGAAGAATTCATTAGCTCTCTACCATGTTTAGTCTACTCTTGATAATAGTTTATTTCCCCATATTGCTGCCACTAAATCAGCCAAGGAGGCTTGGAATTCTCTTCAAGAGGCTTACCAAGTAAGTGACCAAGTGATAATAGTTAAGTTATAGACCATGAAGAAAGAGTTTCAAAATTTGCAGATGAAAGAGGGTGAAAGTGTGGGTGATTATTGTGTTAAAGTGAAGAATGTGGTGAATAATATGGACACCCTTGAAGAGACATTGAAGAAAGAGGTATTTGTAAAGAATTTATTGAGATATCTTACCCCTAAATGGAATCATGTTGCAATATTTTTTAGGATAGTAAATATTTTTCTACACTTGAATTTGATTGTCTAGTTGGTTCTCTTATGTCACATGAGGAAAGACTAAGAGAAACCAGTAAAGAAATTGAGGAGAATGATTTTAATTCTAAATTGAAAAATTCTCAGAATGGTGAATTTTTTCCAATCACAAGTAAATAAGCACATGGAAGAGGGAGAAATCATAATTACTCAAGAGATAGAGGAGGAAGAGAAAGAGGAATTGTTGTTGTTGGAAGAGGACATGGAAGGGTTGATCAAAAAAGAGTTAAATGCTACAATTATCATAAAATTTGCCACATTGCATAATATTATAGAGTGAAGACCACAAATTAAGATAGAAAATACCACTATGTATGTGAGGATGAAGCTGCATAAGGTAATTTATTTTTGACTAGTGACATGGCTGAAAAAATTAGTTAAGAAGTTTGGTATCTAGATTTCGGTTGTTCTAACCACATGACTGGAAATAAATAGTTGTTTGTTGATGTGAATGAAAATTTTAAGACCAATATCATTCTTGGGAACAATAATACTTTAAATGTGGCTGCAAAAGGTACCATGGAGGTTTACACTAAAGAAGGTACAAAAAAATTCATGATATCTACTATACTCCCAATTTGAAGAATAATTTATTGAGTGTTGGACAACTTGTAGAAAATATTATAAAATCGTGTTTGATAATAATGAATGTATCATTTATGATAAGAATAATAGGAAATGTATGGTCACCATTATTCCTATGACAAATAACCGGATGTTTCCTTTAAATTTTAGAGAAAAATAGAGTATGAACATGGCACTTGAAGATAAGAATTGGATTTGGTATCTCATATTTAGACACTTGAACTATAAAAGTCCAAATTTTTTGTCTTCACAATACATGGTAAATGGACTACCTAAGTTTTGAGAGCACAAGGGTTTGTGTGAAGCATGTGTGATTGGAAATCATGCAAGGAAGGAGTTTCCAAAAGTAAAAGCATGGTGGGCCTCATACCCACTCTAACTTGTACCTTCTGATATTTGTGGACCTATGCAAACACAAAGTTTGGGTAAGTCTTCATATTTTATTACATTCATTGATGAATTTTCAAGTAAATTTTGGGTGTACTTTTTGAAACATAAGGATGAATTTTTTGGAATGTTCAAGATTTTCAAAGCATTGGTTGAGAATGAAAATGGATATAAAATAAAATATTTGAGAACTAATTATGGAGGAGAATTTTGTTCAAATGAGTTCAATGATTTTTGCAAAATATGTAGCATCAAGATGTAACTCACTACCACCTATACACCACAACAAAATGGGGTAGCTGAGACAAAAAATAGAACCACTATAGAAATGGTAAGAAGCATGTTGAAGACAAAATTTTTGAGCAATTCTTATTGGTCTTATGTAGTTGATATAGTAGTGTACATTCTCAATAGATGCTCCACAAGAGCACTACACAAGAAGACTCCACATGAAGCATGGTATGGCAAAAACCCCACTATAAGTCATTTGAGAGTTTTTGGTTGTCTTATGCACATGTGAATGATGAAGTGTGAAAGAAGTTGGACCCCAAGAGTGATACATGCATTCTTGTGCAATATTCTGAAACACATAAAGCATATAAATTGTATGATCCAAAAACTCACAAGTTTGTAGTCTCTAGAGATGTAATTTTTGATGAAGGAGGAGTGTAGATTCATCAAAAATCTGTAAGAAATATATTTGATTTTGAATAAGATAATACAATTGGGGTACAACCTCTAAATTTTCCCTCTACTCCTCTAAGCCCACCTAGAATCCCATTAACAAGTTCAAAGAAGACTATATCAAGGTCAAGCATAAGCAACTCATCTACAAGTCCCACCAAGAATACAACTAAAGCAAAGATAATACTAAAGGCACATCCATCCAACCAAATTATGGATAAAAAATTTCAAAGGAGGTTAACAAGAAACCATTTTCAAGAGTTGGACCAAGTTATTTCAAGATTGGAAAAGCTCCAAATGTATGGTGATGATGAAGAAGAACCAAAAGTTGAGTTGGTGAATTATGTTCTATTTTATAAAGCTGATTTAGAACCTTTATGTTATGAATATGCTTGTACTAATGATGTTTGGGTACAAGCAATAAAATAATAAATTGAGTCCATTGAAAAAAATGACACTTGGGAACTTGTGGAATTTTCCAAGGACAAGAAGATTGTTGGATCCAAGTGGGTCTACAAAAAAATGTTTAACAATGATGGAAGCATCAAAAGATACAAAGTAATATTGGTTGCAAAATAATTCACTCAAAGATATGGTGTGGGTCATAAATCAACATTTGCCCCCAATTTAAGACAAGAGACAATCTAGGTGTCTCTTTCATTGGCAACCAAAAAATAGTGGAAAGTTTATCACATGGACATGAAAAGTGCATTCTTGAATGGTTGTATATATGAGGAGGTTTATGTTTAGCAACCTCAAGTATTTGAAGTGGAAGGAAAGGAAAACCATGTTTACAAAATGAAAAAAACTCTATGGACTGAAGCAAGCACCTAGAGCATTGTACTCAAGAATTGATGGATACTTCCAATATTATGGTTTCAAGAAAAGTAAGAATGACCCCACACTCTATTTCAAGAATGAAGGTGACGATATTCTTCTTATGTGCCTATATGTTTATGATTTGATCTAAATGGGAATTGTTTTAAATATAATTAATTATTTTAAGAATGTTATGATGAAGGAATTTGATATGAAATATTTAGGACTAATGAAATACTTTCTTGGTGTGGAAGTACATCAAGGTGATGGTAAAATTTTTATTTATCAATCAAAATATGTAAAATATATGTTGAATAAATATGGTATGGAAAATTACAAACCATTTTGAACACCTGTGGTACATGGTGAAGTGTAGAGATGATGGAGAAGAGAAAGCTGATAAAAAATTATTTGGAAGCATTGTTGGAAGCTCAAAGTTCCTTACTACAACAAGACATGATATTGCATTTGTAGTTTCACTTGTATCAAGGTACATGAATGAAACTTCACAAAACCACATGATAGAAACCACTATAATCTTGAGGTATGTTAAAATAACCTTGAATTCTGGTATACATTATGATTCTAACAACAAAATAGAGCTTGTTGGATATAGTGACTCAGATTGGGGAAGTTGTTTGGATGATAGAAAGTCAACTTTTGCAAATTATTTTTCACTTGGTTCAAGAGTGTGATAACATGGAGCTCAAAGAAGCAAAGTATTATTTCTTTATCTTATACAAATGCATAATATGTTGCAACTACTGCAACAAGTACACAATCACTTTGGTTGATAAAGGTACTTGAAGATATTGGTGACTATAGCAAGCACACAAGCACTTTGGTTGAGAAAGGTACTTGAAGAGATTGGTGAAGTTCAAAATAGTCCAACAATAATTTTTTATGACAACACAAGTGTAATCAAGATTGCAAAAATTCTAGTCCATCATAGTAAAACTAAACATATTGATTTAAATGGTGGAAAATAAGGTTGTAGATTTGAAATATTGTAGCACCAAACAACTTGTAGACCTGTTTACCAAAGGTGTCAATAAAGAAAAAAAATGAGATTGATAGATAAACTTGTCTCACCACTTAGCATCAAGGGGTATTATTTTGGATACTGATGTTTACTAAGAAAGAGAAAACCAAAAGTTCTCCCATGAATTTTAAGAAGCCCAAAAGTTTATATAGGCCTTGAAGAGTCACCATGATTGTTGGACTTCCTAGAATGTGAAATGAAGTGTTGTAACATAATTTTATCTCTTGTAAATATAAAATAGAGTAATATAGATATAAAAGATTGTGAAAAAACCCTTGTAATGCTTCTGAGTTCATTTGGAGTTAAAAACGATATTCTATTCTATTCACTTAATGAAAAAATATGCTTGTTGTCCCTATTTTCTGAAACCTGCAGTAAAATTTTAGAGCTCATAATTTTTGTTTTACAACTTTTTTTTACATGTGATACACTATTGGAAAGGTCTTTTGTGTAGAATTCACTCCCAAAATTTTATCAAACTTTGAGTACTTTTAGTCCCTCAAATTTAGACTATCGTGCACTGCTACAATTTTTGTTGCATTTTTACTACTGCAATTTTTTTGTTGTTGCATTTTTTACTGCACTTTGGTGCTCTTCTTTTTTGGGTTATTTACTTCATGAACTTCGAATGTCAATATTGCAAGAAGAATGAAACACTATTTTTAGAGATGATTCACTTGATTCATTTGTATCAATCTCTACTTTTCTTTTTAGAGTTTCAATCAACTCTTTTTGTTTTAGATTTTCATCTTTATGAAGTTCAAGTGAAAGTAATTCCATATACATTATACTACCTATATCAATAGGTATTATAATATCATCCTTTGAATTATCAATTGTTTCAACAAGATTTGAATGTAAATAGTATTCAAATGTCTCAAAAATTTCATCCATAGCTTATCTATAGATGAAATGTATTGTCATATCTAGCTTACCCTTAATTTTTTCAATCAATTTTTCAATGTCATATTTTATAACTTTTAATATTTTTTTTATGATTATGGACTCCATATTTATTTCCATAATGATCAAATTTTGCAATTCAATTCCTTTGATGTTGTAAACCTTATATCTCCCAAAGTTAAAATCGCTCAAATAAGAAATTTTCAATTTTTCAATTTTTCTAATCCTTTGATGTAGAAATCATTTTAACTCCCTATTGAATTAAATTTGCAAAATTTCAAAAAAATCAAAATTTTTAATTTTTCAAATCTTCAAAAAAAATTAAAATAGCTTCAAATATTTAAACTCTCAAATCTTAAAACCTTTTAACTCCCCAAAACTTAAAAATAAATCTTAAATTCTTCAAGAAACTAAAATCACTCAAAAACTTTAAATCTTTAAAAAATTTAAATCTTAAATCTTCAAGGTTTTAAAAGAAATATTAAACTTTTAAACCTTAAAAATTAAAATCCTAATAGCAATCCTTATAACTCCATAACTTTAAAAATTAAATTTAAAAATTTAATGTGCATGTTAAAATTCTAATAACCTTTATCGGTGATGTGACCCAGATTCAATCCCCACTGCGGATGTTTATAAGAAGTATTTCTCAAAAAAAAAATCTAATAACCTTATAACTCCTCTTTATAAATTTAAATTGAATTTCCCTCCAAATACTTTAAATTGTGTATTAATGTTGTAACATAGAATATTACCTACATAGGTCAATGATATCAGTGTTGAGTTTATGATACCGACCAGTGTGTTAGGCATTTCAATTTTAGCGTGTCAAGCTAATATTCATTTCTTCAAGTCTAATGTTTGGAATTCCTTCTACTTCTTTGTACATTTGCTTTTAGATGAGAATACTCAGCTTGTTTCTATATTCACTTGCGCATTTCTATATGTCTTGATTCTAGAGACTTACACGTCTTGATTTTGGATGTGCTTTCTTGTCTTGATTTCATTGTGAGTAGCGCTTATGTCTAACTCCCAAAATACCTATGAGTAGCATTGTGAGTAGTGCTTATGTTTGACAACAAGATACTTTTGATTAGTGCTATGAGTAGCACTTACCTTGACTCCAAAATACCTATGATTAGCATTGTGAGTAGCACTTATGTTTAGCTCCAAAATATTTGTGATTCGAGCTATGAGTAGCACTTATGTTCTACTCTAAAATTCCAATGCGTAATGTTTCTTATAACACGTATGTCCTCTTGCTCAAGTATTGTTGATGATGGTGCTCTAGGATAGCACTCAGGTCCCCTTGGTGATGGTGCTCTAGGGTAGCACTCTAGTAATCCTAGTGATGGAACTCTAGGATAGCACTCAAGTTATCCTGGTAAAAATGTTCTAGGATAGCACTCAAGTTCTTCTAGTAATGGTGCTTCGCAATAGCACTCAGGTTCTTTTTATTATGGCACTCTTGAATAGCACTTAGAATCCTTCTATTTGATACTTAGCTTCTCTACTCACCTTTGAATGATGGTACTTTCTTGATAGCACTAATCATAATTGTTTTTTATGATATCACTCCATGATAATGCTTATAGTTCTTTATGTTTTTTAATGCCTTATTTTTATTCCTTCAATAATATTAATCCTAAGGCCAATACTAAAATATTTTTTAGCTTTTGATGATATATATTTAATAAAATGCAACCACAAGATATAAAATGAGAAAGCAATGTTAACTATATGATAATGACAATATAATATGCAAGAAAAATATATGAGAAACTTCTGCAATAACTCAGAAAATGGTCATTAATGAAAGCTCACAAAAATAGTACAATGTAATATAATGGAGGTCTCAAACATTCAAAAAATTCATGCAAGTTCTACATTGTATCTACTTTCCTATTCTATATGCCTCTCTCTACCTTTCTTTATGATCCTATCATAATCCTCTAATGATACTTTAACGATCCTCAATCAAAGACCTATATATATAGACATATGTACCTTGGTCGTGCATCTACCCATGACTCATGTACATGTGGACTACATGCACATTTACATCATTGCACATTCTAACACTTGTGCATTTATTACATTGCATAAAGTAAATACTCAAACCTTAATCTAAGATAAACTCCTAATATAAATATGTACCCAAGGTGGTACATTGGCATGTACCAAATAATGTAATATATTCCAACACCCCACTGTATTACATTATTTAGGTATTGAAGACTTTAGTCTTCAATATGGTCTTCGACTTGGTTCTAAAATTTGAACTTTTCTTTTCTAATTTTTCATTTTGTTGCATGTCTATATCCTGATCAAGTAAATAGTTAGTATCTTCATAAAATGCTATTTTTGTTGAGAGAGATTTAAATTCATGTTCATCTGTAGGTTCTTCCAATTCCTAAATTTCTTGAATCTCTTAAACAAAGTATCCTTTTTGTTTCCCTTGTCTATATTGCAGTTGTGGATAATTGTATTAATTTTGAGAAGTATATGGACACTAAAATTATTGTTGATTTGGATTATATTGATTTTGATATTGTCTTGGTTGGAATGGTCTATTTGATTGGTTTCCAAAATTTGTTTGATTTCCTTGATACTAGTTTCTAGGATTGAATCTACAATAATTGGTACTATGTCCTTTCTTCCTACATACTTGACAATATCTATTATTCCATCTTGATCTTCCTTTTGGGGATGAGGCAATATTTCCCTATGGATTATATTTTGTAACCAAGGTATTTGTTAGTCATTTCATATTTTACTAAATTTTCCACCTCATATTTTTGTAGGATATTGACTAAATCATCAAATGATGTATCTTTACCTAGACTTTGTAACGATGTGACTAGATGCTTGTAGCTTTCTAGAAGTACTCTTAGGATTACTTGAACAATAAACTTATCTTCAATAGTTTCTCCTAAGGTTAATAATTTTCCTTTTATATATGCTAATTTACTTAGGAACAATTCTATACTTTCACCACTATTAACTTATATAGAATGCAATTGAGTTTGAGGATTCAGGATAGTGGCTTTATTCCTTCCTTCAAATATCTTGGCAAAAAAATTTCCAAGCTTCTGTAGAAGTTGCTTCTAAACTAATGTATGGTTGTATTCCATCTATAATTGCAAAAGTTATTATGATGAGTTATTTTGCTTCATTTTCTTCAAACTTTTGAATCTCACTATCTCCTGTAGTAGGTTTAATTTTTGCTCCTTTAACAATATCCCAAAGCTTTTCAACTATCAATATTGACCTCACTTTGTTTTTCCATGAAGTGTAATTAGGTCCTTTAAGTAGTTAAGATTATGAAAGTATGAATTTATTTGTAGCCATAATAATACTTGTAGACTACCTTATGTCTCCCTAGTTTTGAATATATTATGGTCTTGATAAAGTGCTTAGATTTCTTTAAATTTCCTTTGAGTTGAATACCTAATGTTTTGATGATAAATTTTAATATAATGTTCAACTCCTATTTTTAACCTTATTTATCTCTAGTGATATTTTAATGCACTTTAAATTTGATAATGTTATATCTTTAAGACTCTATAGTTGGATTATTTTATCCCTTCAATTTGTATAGAAGAATAATTTCCAAATTTCAAGAAATTATATGTTTTGCTTCCTATATCCTTCATTTCTCAATGATATGGTTTCTAAATTTTAAGTTATTTAATTTTGTGTTGAACTCCTTATATATCCCTAATTTAGAAATTTAAAAAATGATAATATTTGCAAAGTAATACTTCAATTTCAAGGTAGAACACCTTATATCTCCTAGTTTAATAATTTGCAAATATTTTGATACTTGAATATCAAATAATATAATTTTGAAAAAGCTCTTAAATTTATAATATCCTTTCTTTAATTGCCTTTCTAATCCATAAATGAATTATCTAAGGTTACAATTTTCTTATATATCCATGCAATTATTAGTTAAAATTAACCTTAGGAATAATAAACCTTATGTCTCCTTTAACTTGATGGAAAGAAAATATTAATTGAATGTCAATATACCTTTGATGTGAGATGCTATGTGTTGATTTGCTTCTCCTTTGACTACACTTTCAAACTATTCAAATGTTGTATTCTCCTTAGTCTTCAAGGTATGATAATACTGCATTAATTGCACCTCTTTCTATGGCACACTTCTTTACCTTAGGTTGTTCTCTTCTCTGCTTTAATGTTCTCTGATCTTGGAGGCTTGATATGCATGCACTCTTTAGGCTTAGGCTATTAGTACTTCACTATATCTCTTTGGATTGCATACCACATGGCATTTACATTGCCCTTGGAAGTAGTTCTTACCTGTTAGGTAGCGTAAAAATGTTGTAATATTTATATGGTATTGATATAAGTGATGCAGGCATTATTTCAACCTTTGGATGTTGAAATATTGATGATTTATTCTCTCCTTGCTTGTATGGGACATTACTAAGGACTATTGATATTATATGATGTAAGCATAGGCATTATTTCAAACTTGAATGATACATTCCATCTTGAGGTGGTACTAATTATTCATTAGTGCTCTTCTCCTTTATGCCAAATGACATATGATTCCTTTACTCACTATGACAAGTGGTAGCTTTTTCTCTTGCATGAAACCTAGTGCTCAACATTCCCTTCTCTTCCTTAATGTACTTGTCAACTCCTTGCAAGTTGTTTGGTCTTCTCTTGTAATAGCAATGTGCTTCTTGATCTCCAATGTATGGTGGTGGATCCTCTCCAATGAAGGTGGCTCCTCCTTTGGTGGTGTTTTGATGCTCCTTTCCTTGGTGGTTGTTCGACCAAGATTCTCTCCTCTTCCACTTGGGTAAAACTTTTTATTTATGTTATTTTCCATGCTACTTGTAGCTCCATCCTTGCTTAGTCTTCATATCTTGTTGTAGGTTTATTTCCACTGTGGGCATTATCTTGTAACTTTTGCACCCTATTTGATGTCTTTAGACACCTCGAATGAGATAACTTTGAGCCCTTGGTCGACTCTTTTTTCTTCACTTTGTAGCTTTTTATTTAAAATTTATAATACTACCACTAACTACTACAACCTTTGTGCCTATTTGGTGTCTTAAGACACTTCAACTTTTGTCTTCATTTTGCTACTTTAGACAAGACAAATATGGTGCTATTAGAAACCACAAATAAATCTGTGTTAGAGTATGATAGAATACCTTTATTACACCAAAATTTTGAGATATTTTTAGTCTCTTTTTGTAGCTTCCCTTCTTGTCTTTAGTATGGCAGTACCTTATATATTTCTTGGTTGCAGTAGTACTCCTTTGGTGGCTTCTCTTCACCAAAACTTGTTGCAGTTTTACCTGTGTTTAATGTTATCTTTTGGCACTTTAACTCAACCTTATTCTTATGCAGTATTATTCCTTCTCTTGCTTAATATTAATGCACTTTGATGGCTCTTAGAAATAAAGTGTGTTTAATGGTATCTTTTGACACTTTAACTCAACCTCATTCTTATGCAATATTCTTCCTTCTCTTGTTTAATATTAATGCACTTTTATGGATCTTAGAAATAACTTGTATTAAGCACTATCTATTTCTCCGTGTTGCTCCTTTTAAGCAACTTATAACACTAACTTGTGTTGATGTATTTTGCAGATTTCAAGGTGATAATGCTACCTCCTTACTTAACTTGAAAACCTTTTAAAATCAAACTCCTTATTGCTACCTTTTATAACTTTAATATGGTGTTTTCAAGGAACTTAAATAATACTTGAAATAATAAACTTAAATAACAACAATTATCAAACCTTATTTTGAACTCCTTGTAGAAATCTTGCTTGGTGATTTGGTTCACCTATTTTCTACCTTGTTTTTGTAAACTTTGCAACTTCAACTCCTTGTTCTTTGCTTCCCTAAACTTTGAAATTTTCAGATTCTAATGCAGCTAATTTCTCCTTCAATATGTTTTCCTTAATATTTTGAACTTATTCTACAAAAATAATAATCTCTACTTCCAAAAATCAGCCTTCAATCCTTCAATGGTAATCTCCAAGTTTCTCAAATCTGTTCTTCTAGCTCCTTTCTCCTTCAACCTCCTTATCAAATTCTAACTTCAATATTGACCTATTTTTTGGCCTTCTTCTCAATAATTTGAATCTCTTGAGGTCTTCGTAAAATCTCTTTCAAAATTTGGCAAACTTCTTGCCAAATCCTTCTTCCTTTTTAGGATTTTTTAGGATGGTGACAATTGTCCCAAATCCTTTTATAGGAAGTTATCCTTGTTAGAAATATTCTCCAATAGTCTTTCCTAGACTTATCCTTCTTTATCCTTCCAAATTTTCTTGAGACCTCTTCTCTTGGGTCTTTAATTTCTGTAGCTTCTAAAATATTCAAGAGGATTTTTTCCAATCCTTTATCTTCAATTTTCAATCTTCCAAATTTGGAAGTTCTTAAATGAAACCTTTTTCTTGATTCTCCTCCTTCTAGAGTTGCTTTTTACTTTCTTCAATCTACAATCTACAATTTTCAATCTTCTATGGAAATATTATTCTTAGGCATCCTTGGTCTCCAATATTCAATCTTCTTCAAGACTCTTTTCCTTGAGTCTCTTCTTCCTTCAATCTTCAATAAGGCTCCTTTGGCCTTTTTCACTCTTCTCAATATTCAATCTGCAAATCCTACAATGGGACCTTTTTCTTAGGCCTCCAAGATATTCAATCTTTAGCTTGTTGCTTCAAGTACTAGATAGATTCCAAAGAATATATTCTTCCTAGCTCTTGTAGGAAGCTTCTCAACTTTATTTGAATCAAATTTTTCTATAACAAAGTATTAGAAAAACTATAATGGAAAACATTTAAATCTAGAGATAATGAATCTTCACTAGTTGATTTGTCAATCTAGTGGAATCAATGCTAAGTCCTAGTCTTCACAAGTTTTTTTGCAACTTGGTGGAAAGACTCTAGCCAAAATGCAATTTCAAAATTTTTGAAAATGAGATTTCCTATTTCCTCTCAATCTCTCTTGTGGATCTCTCTATTTTCTATAAATTTACCTTATGCTCTAATACCACTGTTAGCTTTTAAAGATATGTATTTAAGGAAATGTAACCACAAGATCTAAAATAAACAAGCAATGTTAACTATATTTTAATGGCAATATAACATGTAGAAAAAATCTATGAGAAACTTCTGCAATAACTCAAAAAATGGCCATTAATGAAAGCTCACAAAAATAGTACAATATAATATAATGGAGGTTTCAAACACTCCAAAAATTTATGCAAGTTCTGTATTGTATCTACTTTCCTATTCTATGTGCCTTTGTTTACCTTCGTCCATGATACTATTGATGAGGCCAGGAATTACCTCATTCATGACATGTTTTGGATTATCATAAACTACCTTATAAACCTTATGTTATGTTATTTATGTTAATTTAGATGGTTTGAATGCATTATATATTAGTGTTTGCATGATTAAAATGTTTAGGAGCATATTACCCTGTTTTAACAATTTTTTGCATTTTTTGCACTGTTTCTGTTTGAATACTTAGTGAATAAAATGTGTAATTTAAGTAGAAGAATGATGTATGCTAAGGTATATCCCTCCATAATGGTATTTAAATGCTTTTTCCACTTTCTAATTGGTTTGAATTGCAAAAGAGCACCAAATTCCTATGATTGTGCAACAAATCTAGAAAATGCAGAAATTAGCCATACAAATTCTAGCCAACTGCCAATGAATGGCATGGCTTGGAATTTGTCAACCAAAGCATGTGAAACCTATTGGAATCATATTCTGAGGGATAGGGCAGACATCCTATCCACTTTTTTGGCCATTTTTATCGCACCTGAGCATAAAGAAGTTGCACGGTCGAACATTTCGAAGAAGCTTCGGAATGAGGGGAAAAGATGCCAGTTTTAGCCAAACGGAGAATATAGCACCCAATTCGATAGGGAAAGGATATCTTGATATGGATACAGGTGTACAAGACTATTTATAACATTTTCCAACTCACTCCCACCACTAGAGATGCATCCCAAGGACCAATGAATATCACTACAGTAGTTTCTATCCTAATTTGGAATAAGTCAATTTTAGAACTATTAGCAAATCATTGATAAGCAACAACACAACTGATATTGAGCATGAGATAAATGTAATAGAGTAGTATAAATAATATATATCCCTTATTGGTTGAGCTAGTAGATGTTAAAAGGTGATAGCTAATAGGAAATAGATGTTGTAACATATTTGCAACCAATAGCAGGATTTTCCTGTAGTATTGTAATGTATTGTTTTAGTCAATAAAAGTGCAGTATTTTTAGTCAACTTTTATTCATGAGTGAGTGTGAATTCTAAGTAGTTAGCAGCACTTTCCCACCTTCTTCTAGATCAGGAAGCAAGGGCCACTTTTAGGCCTAGAAGGAGGGCTAACTGGTGATAGGTTCTTCTGATAAACTTTGTTGCAGCAGATTTAGTAGGATGCTTGTCCATTATCATTTCTTGTTGATTACTAACCCCTGTTTTGAATCAATGTGATGTCTTCATATTTTCAGTTATGTTTTTATGTAGAAATTGTGTGTGTTAGTGACTAAGTAGCATAGACCAGTGATTCCTCTATTTTCCCCTATTTTTCATGTTTTAGCAATTTTTATCAAGTCTTTTAGTAGCTTTCATTTTATTGTCAGCCACTGTAGTAGAAGCCTGACAACCTCCTATAGTAGGAACTAACAATTATTTTTAGCATGTGTGTTTCCTTTTCAAGCAGCATTTCAATTCTATCATTTCAATTTTGCAAGTGTAAACTAGGTTTCAATTCAGCAACATTTACATTCTTGCAATTTCATTTCTTGCAACTATAGTTAGGTTTCAATTTTAGGTCTTAGAAGTAGTTTTCAATTCTTGCAAGTAATTAGTTTCATTTCATGCAAAATAGAATTAGAAGTGACCTAAAACCCCTCAAAAAAATATATTTCACCAATAAAATCCTATTGTCTAAATGAGTTGATCTCCAACCTGCTTAAACCTTCTCTCGTATATAGCCTTGGACACCACCCTGGATTGACAAATCATAAATATTAAATGATGCTATTAATGACATGCATCATTTTTGGCATCATTTCCAAGGAAAGGTGTTGTTAGAAGATGAAAGTAGCCCAATAATTTTTAAGTGTGCTAAGTTGTGAACTTTAGAGTGAAATCTGGATAAATGACTGGTACAAGTAATAGTTTTTGGTAAAGTTGTATTTCAGTCCATCTAGATACAAGCATGAATGAATAGGCTAAGGGATGAAAAAGGTAGATTTATCTGAACTACCCCTTTGCCTACCACAAGAAGGTGATCTTCACGCTCAGGAGGTGAATTGCCTATGTTTGAAATTCCTGATAGACTTAAACAAAAACAATCATCTTCATCATCAGGAAGTGTAGGATCTCCTGAACAAGAAATTTTAGAGGAACTATCTACTAGTACTCCTCCATCTACTCCTATTGAAACCATACCACCAGGGCAATTTGGACATATCTACACCAAGGTTTGGAACAATATTATGGTAGATTTACCAGAAAACCTAGATGGGGATAGTAATATCCACAATCGAGTAGATAATCCTCATCCTTCTAGGACTTTCGAATATCCCATTCGATTAAATCCTATGCAGAATTCTCCTATGAAAACAATCTCACCTTCAGTACTTCCAGATTTTCGAGGGGTTGTATCTAAAGATCTTGATCAATTCTTGTTTGAATTTAAGGTTGTATGTCAGACTTATGACTATGTGAATGACAATCAGAAGCTTAAAGTATTCCCTTCCACACTTAAATATGCAACTCTACACTGGTTTATGAGTCTAGAACCAGAATCTATTCAAACTTGGGAACAGATGGAGAGTGTATTCTTGGATAAATACCAAGAATATTGTAGGGTAAGAAACAGAAAAGATGAATTATTCTGAATTAAACAAGAAGAGGATGAGACCTTGGAGGATTATCTTGATAGGTTTACCTTTATTCAAAAAATATGTGGACTTGTAGAGCCAAAAATGTGTAAGGCTATATTTTTGAGGGGATTACAAGATGATTCCAAGGAGGTATTGGACTTAATGGGTAAAGGGGATGTAAATACCCTTGACATTGATGAAATTTTGGACTTATGCAGAAATTACTCCCACACTAGGCAAAGAAGATGAAAGTGGAGTACTAATGGCAATGATGTGAAAGATTTAATGGAAGAATTGGTAAACATGAAAATTGACATTCTTGTGCAGTTAAATACAACTCTAGGGGAGATGAATGCAAAATCAAAATCTATGGAACCCCTAGCTATTTACTACCCAAGATGTAGAAATAAACATGCTTTGCAAGACTGTCCCTTGAATAAAACTTCAATTTCAGCTATTTGTAGCATCTGTACAAAGGAACATCCTACTGATAAATGCCATCTGCTTCCACAACTCAGAAATATTTTGGAAACACAAACTGAAGAACTCAATTTTATTAGGTAGAAATAAGGGGAAAAATTTTCACAATATCAAAATACCCCTCATTTTCCTACAAATTAGGGATAAAATCCTTAGAATATGCCATGGGGTTATTCAAAATCACCCCAACAATATTGGAGTCACCCTACTTGGACATCTCCTCAATATTGGTCACAATATGGGTGGAGTAATCCATATTGGAATCAATTCAATCCACCTTGGATGCAAAATCAGTCCTATGGATCAAGTTGGGGATAACAATATCCACCTTATCCAAGGCAACAAAGATATCAAGGTCAAACTCAAAATTTTTTGCCTACCCCTAATAAAAATTTTTAAGGAAGATCCAACCAACCACAACAACAACCATCACAATAGGTGAAGCAACCTCCACTTCCAACCCAACCTATGACTAACCCAAATAACACAAGATAGGCAACCCTTATCTATGTAGCTGAATCTAAAGAAAATATTGTAGTTCATGTTCTTGATTATAGTAATATCCAATTATATTTAGGAAATATTCTACCTAAACCAGTTCCACCTACCATTGAAGAACTTGATGGAACACAAGAACCTTCTCATCCAGACCAACTAAAACCAGCCCTAGAGAAAGAAGGAGGAAACATAGAGAAAGTACAAGCAAAGAATTTGCCTTCCTCAAGGATAGTTCCATACCCTGAAAGATTCAAAAACTCTACAAAAAATCCTGAATCAGACCTGGTTAAAGAGCTTAAATGGTTAACCATATCACTTCCCTTATTGCAAGCAATTAAGGATGTGCCCTTGATTAACAAAATTATCCAAGATTTGTGTATCAAGAGACCAGGCAGAAAGAAGAAATCATTTCCTAAGACTGTTCAAGTTGAAGGGAAGCTAGTTGATCTCCTATCAGGGAAACTAGTACCCCCAAAGTATAGTGACCCAGGGAGCCCAATTATTACAGTCACCATAAGGTCAATAACAATTTCAAATGTCTTGGTTGATTTAGGAGCTACAATAAATGTTATGACTAAAGAAACAATGGAAAAATTGTAGCTCAAACATCTAAATCCTACATCTACAATTTTAGAAATGGCAGATAGGTCAGTTGCAAAACCTGAAGGGATCATAGAAGACATCCCCATAGAAGTTTCTTCTTGGGAATACCCTATAGATTTCCTAGTTTTACAACCCAAAAATTTAGCAAATGGCTACCCCATCATCTTGGGAAGACCTTGGCTTGCAACTACAACTGCATTTATAAACTGTAGGTCAGGAGAAATGATAATTTCCAATGGCATTGACCTAAAGCAGATTTCTCTTTACCCGCCTGTAAAACCTTCAACCAAATTCTTAGGTCAGTTATGGTTTTCTGATTCATATGAAGAGCAAGAAGAGACCATTTCCACACTAGCTACTTTAGTAGTGAAGGAACACATAGAAGAAATAGACTCCCAGGAAAGAGAAGTTTTTGAGGATGAAACCATCCTAGTGAGTGCTCTGCATGAGCAAGGAATGGAAGATGAACCAGTAGTTGTTCATCACCTATTATGGAATGATGAGGGCCAAAGTTCTGAAAATATATCATCTACTCCACTACAGGACAGTTCTTTTACACTACCACATGGATGGCACCATCACCTCCTCTCCTCTTTCCACTATCCCATGCAAGACATGCTTCCACTAGGAATCACTATTGATAAGGAGACAAGAGTCTTTCATTCTCTCAAACCACACCATTGTCCACTAAACTCCTTGATAACCAAGTATGAAGGAGTAAAATCTATCCTCCTAGGGACAAAGCAGATTGAAGTGCAGCCAGGCAAATTCTTGAATATTAATAGTTGGTTGACTAAAGGAGAAGAAGCAAAATTGTTTGTTGTTCTGCAGAAACATGTTCATGCCTTTGCTTGGGACTACAAGGATATGTCAAGGATCCACCCTGATGTATGCACTCACAGAATTTATACTGAGGATGTTAAACCTATGAGGCAGCCCCAAAGAAGACTGAATCCTACCTTGAGAGATATTGTCAAAGAAGAGATTGAAAAACTATTAGAGGTAGGGTTCATCTATCCAATTTTTGATAGTCGATGGGTCTCTCCATTGGTTATAGTTCCAAATAAAAATGGAAAAATGTGAGTGTGTGTAGATTACAAGGAATTAAACAAAGTCACACACAAGGACCACTTCCCATTACCATTTATAGATCAAGTGTTAGACACTCTTGCTGGAAAAAATATTTTTATTTTCTTGATGGTTTTAGTGGGTACAACCAGATTCGGGTTGCACCTGAAGACCAAGAGAAAACTACTTTTACATGCCCTTGGGGAACATTTGCTTACAGGGTATTACCCTTTGGTTTATGTAATGCCCCAACAACTTTTCAATGGGTTGTTTTAGCAATATTTTCTGATCTAACTAATGAAAGTGTAGAGATTTACATGGATGATTTCATAGTGTGTGGAGAAACCTTTGAATTTACATTGGAACATCTTGATAAGGTCCTAACACACTGTGAAACCTACCATTTATCCTTAAATCCTGAGAAATATTTTATGATGATGGAGGAAGGCATTGTTCTTGGTCACCACATCTCTTCTCATGGGATCAAAGTTGACCCCAAGAAGGTTGAGATCATCAAGAACCTTCCACCTCCAAAAACTCAAACTGATGTTAGGAGTTTCTTAGGACATATTGGCTTTTATCGTAGGTTTATTCCAAATTTCAGCACAATAGCCAACCCCATGTTTGCACTATTGACTAAATATTCTGAATTTACCTGGTCTACAAAATGCCAAGAGTCTTTTGAGGCTTTGAAGGAAAAACTGACAACCCCACCTATGTTAAGAGGACCTAATTGGAAGCTGCCATTTCACATCCAAACTGATGCTTCCAATACTACAATTGGAGCAACATTAGGGCAGATTGAAAATGGTGAGCATTATGCCATATACTACATTAGCAAGAATCTGATAGGAGCATAAAAGAACTATACCACTACTGAGAAATAATTCTTGGTAGTAGTATATGCTATCAACAAGTTCAGACATTATATCACAGGATATCAAGTATTCATCCATACAGACCATGCAACCATTAAATATTTGATGAATAAACCTATGGTAAGTGCAAGAATTATACGTTGGTTACTGTTGTTGCAGGAATTTGACATCACTATAATCAACAAACCAGGAAAGGCTAATGTAGTGGCAGATTTTTTGTCAAGGTTACAAAACACAGGGGAGGAAGAGTTGGTTGAGGATACTTTTCCTGATGAACAATTGTTTGCTATATCTATCCAATCACCATGGTTTGCAGATATAGCTAACTACTTGGTAACAGGAAGAATTCCTCTACATTTCACTCCTAAACAAAAGAAACAGTTAATAAAATAGAGTTCCTCTTTCAAATGGATTAAGGGTCTACTTTTTAAATGTAGTCCTGACCATGTTTTACGTAGGTGCATCCAAAAGGATGAGGTGTATGATGTCCTCCGAGCTTGCCATGATGAACCATCAGGTGGACATTATTCGATAAAAAGTACAATTAGGAAAATTCTAGGTGCAGGTTATTATTGGCCATCTCTTCACAAGGATGTAAAAAAATACATCAGACATTGTGATGCATGTCAAAGGATGGGGAAACCCACCCACACAAATGAAATGCCATTGTAGCCTCAAGTGGTTTTAGAACCATTTGAGAGGTGGGGGCTAGATTTTGTGGGACCTATTGACCCACCATCTCAAGGAAAGGTGCATATCTTGGTATGCACTGACTATGTGACTAAGTGGGCAGAGGTGCATGCTTTCAAACATGCTCATGAAGAGAAGGTTGCTGATTTCTTATATACTCAGATTTTTTAGAGGTTTGGAGCTCCATGGTCTATTACCATAGATCATGGACCCCAATTTGCATCCAAATTCATTGAAGCTTTTACTGAATTATATGAGATTAAGCATAGGAAATCATCACCCTACCACCCACAAGCAAATGGTCAGGTTGAAGTAACAAATAGGGAGTTAGAAAATATCCTGACTAAAATAGTAGCTTCTCATAGGAGAAATTGGCTTGATAAATTACCTGAAGTAGTTTGGGCTTATAACACTACATGGAAATCCACCATGGGTTTCACACCTTACGAACTGGTTTATGGTAAGAAGCCTCTTTTGCCTATTGAGTTTGAGCTACTAACACTTTGGACGACTTTGGAAATTGGAATTGATTTGTCATAGGCACAGATGGATAGGATTCTATAGTTGAATGCATTGGATGAACTCCGATTGGATGCATTGCATCAAATTGAGGTGATTCAGGAGCAGCGAAAGTTGTGGCATGACAACCACATTCAGTAGAGAAAATTTTAGCAAGGATATTGGGCTTTATTGTTTGATTCTCATTATGAGGATTTTCCTAGGAAGTTGCAGACTAGGTGGCTTGGACCTTATCATATTGAAGAAGTGTTCAAAAATGGGGTAGTTCATCTTTCTCCCATCGATGACTCATGGAGGAAGTTGGTAGTGAATGGGCATCACCTTCGGGTATACCATGCACCACTAACTAAAGAAGAGTTCTTGCAGAAAATTGACAACTTGGACATATGCATGATGGAAGAGATTCCCTCTTCCATCACAGATTCAATAGATTCAATACAACAATGAAGAGTTTCAAGAAAAATAGAAAATAAAAAAAAACAAGAAAACAAAAAGAGGAATAAATCTTGGTTGTGAACTTCCTTCATGGGCATAATTTTAGGGAAATTGTGAAATTCCTTCATGGGCACAACCAATATTAACAAAATTGAAAGAAAAAATAAAAAAAAGAAGAAAAAAAAATAAAAAAAGAGATGAAAAAAAAAGAGAAAAATGAATAATTCAGAAAGTGAAAACCTTCTAGGAGGCACTTCTGAATTGGTTGGCATGAAAACCGATTTTCTAGCATGCTTTACCTTGAATTGACCTACCCATTCCTATCCCACCATTGTATAAATCTCATCAGACTGCACTTATTTTGTTTGATTGCAGAAAAATCAGCTAGTAATCAGTAGAAACAACCATCTGTGAAAGTGTGAAATAATTGTTCAAATCAGGTATGTGTTTCTTGCATTTTTTATCATTGTAGGCATTTAGTATGTAGTGTATAAAAATCACTAGTTAGCATAGAAACATTCATAGGGTTTGGCAAACCCAAAACATCCAACTTATCCAGAAGAAAACAAAAGGAATTCCTTGTTATTCTAAAAATTGTAGGTTTGAGGGGCAGAAAAGGGAGAATGGATGAAAAATTGTAGACCCATGGAAATAAGTGTAGCTTTGATGGCATGAATACCTAGAGATTTCACAGAGCTTCGGAATGATACCAAGCTCTAAAATGAAAATATTGTTCTATTTGTTTTATAGTAGAAAAATGCAGAGCTTCAGAATGAGCAGAGCTTCGAAATGAGAAACTGTTTGAGCTTCGAAATGAAAAATAACTTCGAAATGAAAAAGGTAGATTTGAAATTTAGGTTTCATGGTGAAATTTGAAATTTGAATTTCCACGTGGCATGTGCATAAAGGAAATAAGAAAATTTATTTCTTTTTGCCACATCATCTGACACCAACGTAAGGTCAAGGTACGAGTAACTAAGGTCACATGTTTGCATTTAATCGGGTGATGTTGAATCAGGTTTTTTTGGAAAATATGTGCCTCAGTTTCTTTTACAAATATTCAGGCCATTCGATCAAGATGCCTCGACAAATGAGGGTACGACAACCAAGATAATCTACATTCTCTTTCCATGAAACAAGCCAAGTCATCACCAATAACAAACTTCCAATTCAGCTAACCCATAACCAACAGCAGGTAATCAGCACCTAAGCAATCAATCACTCAATGAAATAATCCTTGCTCACAAACCCTAGTCCAAACTTATGAACACTCACTCAAATGTTTCCAACAATGCTTATCAACCAATCTCACATAACAATGATACTCATGATCTTTGCAAACCCTAGTTCAAGTTCTTCACTCAACCAATCACTTCAACAACAATGCTTATCAAGTAATCTCACATAACAATGATACTCATGATCTTCCACAACTTCACATAACAATGATACTCATGTTCTTTGCACAAACCCTAGTTCAAGTTTTTGCTTAACTACTTCAACAACAATGCTTATCAAAACAATCCTTTTCACTCCAACTTAGCATTCACAACATTCAACAATCACTCACTAGGAAGATGTGCCCATACCTTTTGTTTGATGTAGAAGTGACCTCAAAACCTATTTTAAACACAATTTTCTTCTTTGCCAATTTCAATGGTTAGATGACAAAAATATCTCACTAACTCTTTTCAAAAATATTTCTTAAACACAAAAATAATCAAACTTGATTACACCTTATTACTCCAACTTTATAACTCAAACCTTCCAAAATTAAAATAAAATATTTAATTTTAAAACCCTTATATCTCCCTCAAAGACCTTAGCCAATATTTATTTATCACAAACCAAACACCTCCAAAATCTCAAACCTTCCACAAACACGATGCATACCACATACAACCTTAGCAAAAATTATGGAGCATACCTTGCACTCAAAACATCATGGCGGGTTTCGAATGCGTGACTACTCCTTCACCAAGCGCCTTACCAAGGTGCTAGCCCACCACATGGGCTACTAGCTCCCATGTGAAGGGGAAGGCAAAAGCCTTCCTCTTATTTCTTTCATTCGTCGCGGTGCCCAAAAACCTTTACACTCTACCTTGTAAAAATGAAGTCGGTGGGCTTCGAACCTTGCACCTCGAGCCTATCAACCTTAGCGCCTCCCATGAATTCTAACTATGCTATATAGTGTTGTGCAATGAAAATGGAGCACCGCTCCCCTTTGTCCTTTCCTCTGTAGCCAATAACTTTGAAATGCAAAATCTTCCTTCCTCCTTGCACGATAGTCGAAGTCTTTAGCACTTTACACGAATTGCATTCGGATAATTTTTAATCAATGTTTTACCCCTTTTTATATGCTTTAGGCCATGCTTTTATTGACGTCGATGGATGAATTCGATTTTCGAATTCGAATTTGAATAGACTTTATAACCCATCCTTAGGGTTAATAAATTAATTTTATTATATCCCAACCTTAGGATTAATAAATTAATTTTATTATAACCCAACCTTAGGGTTATAGATTAATTTAATAATTAAATTATAATTAATCTATAATTAACTTAATAACTTTTAAAGTTAATTAAATTAATTAATAAATTAATTTATAATGAAATTATTTAAATTAATTTAAATCTTCCCTTTTAATATTATAATAAAATATTATAATATTATTTTCTTGGGTCTCTTCTTTGCTCTCGAAACTCATTTTGACCACCTAGAAGTGGACTTTCCTTTTGCACCGATTTGTAGAACTGCTTCTTCTTGCACTCTTCACTAAAACTGACTCTTGACATCAATGACCACTCAATATGCTTGCGGAATCACTTCCTCTTGCACTGCTTCACTGAAACTGACTCTTGACATCAATGACAACTCAACTACTCAAAATGTCCAACAATCTCCCCCTTTGTCATTGATGGCAACCCAATTACCTTTTCAATTTCCTTAACCTTTTTTTATTCTACTCCCCCTGACTCAATGCTCTCTTCTTAAATCAAATCTCTCCCCCTTACTCAAATCTCTCCCCCTTTGACATCAATGGCAAAGGGTCACCTTTGGGGCTCGGGGCTAAGAATGAGTCTCTTAGCTTAGCCCCTCCCCCACCTCCTCTTGAGGTGGTTAATTCTGGGGTGGGAGTATTTCTACTCCTAGCATACACTGATCTTTACCTTTGTCTGCTTTCCTTCTCATCTGATCCTTTTGATTCCTCTGATTGTTCATGTTCTTGCTTGTCTCTGGAATTTTTGCTCTACACCACTTTGTTGTGTGTCCATCATTATTGCACTTGTAACACTTAATATTGTTATTCCTTGAAGGTGCAAATGTCTTGGGATTTCTCCTGGTGAAGCCATATCTATTCCTATCATGAACCCTGCAATTCATTGCCTTGTGACCAAACTGATTACATGAGTAGCAATACCCATGAAATAACTACATGTTCTTGAAGTTCCCATATTCCTATCTTTCATGTGTCCTGCACTGTGAAGCCTTGTGCCCAAATCTGTGACATGAGAAACATCATCCATTGAAATTTCCTTGCCTTGACCTCATTGGTCTCTTAGTCTCTCTTACCCTGTGTTGGTTCCTATTCCATCTGTTTCTCCTTTGTGCATTGTTCCTTTCCTTGTTGAACTTTCTATTGTCCAACTCATCCTCAGAAGTCTCACTTTCTCTTACATTGTCTTCTTCTAAAGTTTCTTCTTCTTCAGAACTTGAGGTTGACTCTTCTTCTTATTTCTTTTGAACATGTTCAAAACCAAGACATGTCTTGCTTGATGTAGGCTTTTGTGTCTTGATAATATTATCCAAATTCTTTGAGCTCCTTCCAAACTTGTGTAGCTTATCCTTAGACTTCTCTACTTCTTCCCTTAGTAGAGCTACTTCTTGTTCTAATCTTTCACATTCTAAGACCTTTGCTTCTAACTTATCCTTGAACTTCTTTGTCTTAGCTATTGACTTATTTAGATCCTCTATAAGCTTTCCTCTCTCTTCATCACATTCTTGAAATTGAAGCTCAAGTTGGGAGTTTTGCTTTCTTACCTTCTTTAAAGTTTTAAGAGCATAAATAAGCTCTCCCTCAAGATCAACTTCTCCTTTTTTTATTCTTCCTCTATTTGTTTACCTTTGAAAACATCTTCATTCTTTTCTGACTTGTCTTCTATAGGATCACCTCCTTCTTCTTCTAGTGCCATTAGAATATTCTCTTCTGGTCCTTCAAGTGTATCCTCATATTCATCATCACTAAAACTGAAACCATTCTTTGTACAACTATCTTCAAGATGTCCAAAATTACCACATCTAAAACACTTGAGAATTATTGGTGACCTTTTCTTAACTTCTTCTTTTTCTTCTATCATAAATAGGACTTCATCTTTATCATTATCTGAGAAACTATTATCACTATCACTTGAGTACTTACTTGCCTTGTCTGCATAGTAGCTCCTCTTTTGTCTTTGAAAGAACTTCTTTCCTTGTCTGCCTTGTCCATCCTTGCCTTTCTTTTGGTACCTATATTTTTTTGATTCCCTGTTCTTATGATCCTATTTTTCTTCATCATTGCTATTTTTGGCTTCTTGACAATCAGTTGCATAGTGACCATACTTTCCACAATTGAAACATCTAACAGATTTTGCATCTTTAAATCTTCTTGAATCCTTATTCTTTCTGCCATAATTTGCTTCTTCATCACTGGATGACTCATTGCTTGAATCTGACTTCTTGCCCTTTGTCTTCTTAGTAGCTTTGAAGGTTGCTTCCTTTCAGAGATTAGGTTCCTCTTTTGTTCTTATCTCAAAAGTTGTAAGAATACCAAGTAACATATCTCTTGTCAAAGAATCACCATATTTTGATTCCTCTATAGCAGAAATATTTTCACTAAATATTTTTGGAAGAGATCTTAAGATCTTATCACAAACATCAGATTCTTCAATCTCAAGTCCAAGTCCTTGCATGGCGTTAACAACCTCATCTACACGAAGTAGATAAGTACTAATGTTTTCCTCATCCTTCATTTTTAAATCTTCAAATTATCCTTTGAGATTTCGTATCTTTACCTTTTTGACACTTTTATCTCCTTCATATATGCTTTGCAACTTATCCCAAATTGCCTTTGCTGATTTGCAATGCATAACCTTTATGAACTTTGTTCTATGCAAACCTCTCAAAATTGCATTCATTGCTTTTGAATTGTAATGATGTAGAAGCTTACCATATTTATCTGTAGGTGGAGTAGTTGGTGGTGTGTATCCATTTTCAAGTGCTTCCCATATTTCATTGCCAAGTGCCATCAGGTGAATCTTCATTCTCATACTCCAAAATATATAATCACTTCCATCAAATACTGGTGTTGAATTATCTGAGGACCCATTCTTAGAATCCATTGTGTTCTTGAAATATTTTCCTTCAAGTTGTTAAACTCTTTCGAAGGAACCCGCTTTGATACCAATTGAAGAACACAAGCTTATACTAAGAGGGGGGTGAACAATATAAGACCACTTTTTACTTTTCTTTCCAATCAATATTATGCAATGTATAGATAGCAATATCAAAAATAGTAATCAAAGCAATGCATAAATCACCACACACAATAGAGACACCAATTTAACGTGGTTCACCCAATGTGGGCTACTCCACGAAGAAAATATTTCACTAAAATTTTCTCAATCAATCTCTTGGGAATCCTTTCCCTATTACAATATTTATGGACCTCTATCCAAAGGAGACACCAATCCCCTAATCAAGTTCATGGATCTCTATCCACAGGAGAACTCCTTTCTCCTTAGCTCTAGTTGGTGATCTTCTAGAAGAACTGCTACCTCCACTACACTGGCTAATGGATCTCTATCCACTGAAGACTCCTATCCTCACTCAGAAGACCTATCCTCACTACCCTAGCTAATGGATCTCTATCCACTAGAGACTATCATCCTCTATACTCTATCACCTCCAAAGCTTACTCTTTGCTCTATCTCAAATCTGCACTAAACATAGTCCTTCGGTCTAGCACAAATCTGCTCAATCTCTATCTCTAGTCTAGCACAAACCTATCCTCAAATATACACCAAACTCTATCCTCAAATATGCACTAAACATAGTCCTTCGGTCTAGCACAAATATATCCTCAATATCTATCCTCAAGCCTTAACACAAAGCTTGACTCAATCACAAATCAACTCTACTAGATCTACCCCAAACCTTAACTCAAGGTTTGAACAAATCAATCAATCAACTCTACTCACAAGCCTTCTCAAAGACTTGTCTCAAATCTACCTTGTAAGCTTCCACAAAAGCTCACACTAATCTATCCACAAGTCCTCTCTAGAACTTGTCCAATCTGCTCAACAATATCTATCTTCAAATCTATATTGTAAGCTTCCACAAAAGCTCACATCAATCTATCCACAAGTCTTCTCAAAGACTTACCTCAAATATGCTCAACAAGTCCTCACTAGAACTTGTCCAATCTCATAGAAACATATAGAGAATTGTTAGAGACTCAATATGCTTCACACTCACCACAATGCTCAATTACTTTCAATCTCTCTTTTACCACAGAAACATATAGAGAATTGTTAGAGACTCAATATGTTTCACACTCACCACAATGCTCAATCACTTTCAATCTCTTTTTACCACAAAAACATATAGAGAATTGTTAGAGACTCAATATGTTTCACACTTACAACAATGCTCAATCTCTTTCTCAAAACAATTCAGAATATAGAACAATTTGTTTCACAGAACTAGAACTATCACTTCAACACTTCCACTTGACTAGGTTCAATCAACTCTACTCAACCAATCACTCAATGAAATAATCCTTGCTCACAAACCCTAGTCCAAACTTATGAACACTCACTCAAATATTTCCAACAATGCTTATCAACCAATCTCACATAACAATGATACTCATGATCTTTGCAAACCCTAGTTCAAGTTCTTCACTCAACCAATCACTTCAACAACAATGCTTATCAAGTAATCTCACATAACAATGATACTCATGATCTTCCACAACTTCACATAACAATGATACTCATGTTCTTTGCACAAACCCTAGTTCAAGTTTTTGCTTAACTACTTCAACAACAATGCTTATCAAACAATCCTTTTCACTCCAACTTAGCATTCACAACATTCAACAATCACTCACTAGGAAGATGTGCCCATACCTTTTGTTTGATGTAGAAGTGACCTCAAAACCTATTTTAAACACAATTTTCTTCTTTGCCAATTTCAATGGTTAGATGACAAAAATATCTCACTAACTCTTTTTAGAAATATTTCTTAAACACAAAAATAATCAAACTCGATTACACCTTATTACTCCAACTTTATAACTCAAACCTTCCAAAATTAAAATAAAATATTTAATTTTAAAACCCTTATATCTCCCTCAAAGACCTTAGCCAATATTTATTTATCACAAACCAAACACCTCCGAAATCTCAAACCTTCCACAAACACCACGACGCATACCACATACAACCTTAGCAAAAATTATGGAGCATACCTTGCACTCAAAACGTCACGATGGGTTTCGAACACGTGACTACTCCTTCGCCAAGTGCCTTACCAAGGTGCTAGCCCACCACGTGGGCTACTAGCTCCCACGTGAAGGGGAAGGCAAAAGCCTTCCTCTTATTTCTTTCGTTCGCCATGGTGCCCAAAAACCTCTACACTCTGCCTTGTAAAAATGAAGGTGGCGGGCTTCGAACCTTGCATCTCGAGCCTATCAACCTTAGCACCTCCCATGAATGCCAGCTGCGCTACATAGTGTTGTGCAACAAAAATGGAGCACCGCTCCCCTTTGTCCTTTCCTCTGCAACCAATAACTTTGAAATGCGAAATCTTCCTTCCTCCTTGCACGATAGTCGAAGTCTTTTGCACTTTACACGAATTGCATTCGGATAATTTTTAATCAATGTTTTACCCCCTTTTTATATGCTTTAGGCCATGCTTTTATTGACGTCGATGGATGAATTCGATTTTTGAATTCGAATTCGAATAGACTTTATAACCCATCCTTAGGGTTAATAAATTAATTTTATTATATCCCAACCTTAGGATTAATAAATTAATTTTATTATAACCCAACCTTAGGGTTATAGATTAATTTAATAATTAAATTATAATTAATCTATAATTAACTTAATAACTTTTAAAGTTAATTAAATTAATTAATAAATTAATTTATAATGAAATTATTTAAATTAATTTAAATCTTCCTGTTGTGGCTGATCCACAACGTACCCCAAAATTGGGGACCCACCTTTTTTGCATGTGTTCCAAGAAGACCGAAGTGGCCCATAGGCTAAAGATCAAAGAAAAAGCAAAACACCACAAGGAGAAAAAGTGTCGCGATATCGCGACATGTTGCAGCATCACGGCCAAAAGAGAAAAAGTGTCACGATATCGCGACATGTTGCACCATCGCGGCCAAAAGGAAAAAGTGTCGCGATATCGCGACATGTTGCACCATCACGGCCAAAAGAAAAAGTGTCGCGATATCGCGACATGTTGCACCATCACGGCCAAAAAGAAAAAGTGTCGCGATATCGCGACATGTTGCACCATCGCGGCCAAAAGAGAAAAAGTGTCGCGATATCGCGACATGTTGCACCATTGCGACCAAAGAGAAAAAGTGTCGCGATATCGCGACATGTTGCACCATCGCAGCCAAAAGAGAAAAAGTGTCGCGATATCGCGACATGTTGCATCATCGTGACCAAAGGAGAAAAAGTGTCGCGATATCGCGACATGTTGCACCATCGCGGCCAAAAGAGAAAAAGTGTCGCGATATCGCGACATGTTGCATTTTCATGACCAAAAGAGAAAAAGTGTCGCGATATCGCGACATGTTGCATCATCGCGGCCAAAGGAGGAAAAAGTGTCGCGATATCGCGACATGTTGCATTTTCATGGCTAAAAGCAACAAAAGACAGAAGGGGCCAAAAGTGTCGCGATATCGCGACATGTTACATTTTCGCGATTCAAAAGGGGCAGGCAAACAGAGAAGCAAGAAGTGTCGCGATATCGCGACATGTTCCATTTTCGCCAAGGTAACGGACCTGCATAGTGACGTGGACATAAGGACAAAATCTAATGAATAAGACAAAGCGTTACATAAGGAATATTTAATGATTTGAAATCATTTAAGATGGTCGTTACACACAGAGGGAAACGGACGCAAGCCCATGTGGAGAAAATGAAGCGAAGGGCCACAAAATGGAAACCAAAGCACACGCATACAAGGGAAGGTGAAACGAACAGTCAAGGAAGGTGAAACGAACAGCCATCAAAAAATGAAATGAACCATCATGGAAGGAGAAACAATGTTTTTAGAAGTTTAAATACGCCATTCAAAGAGGCCAGAAAGGGGTGGAAAACTATTGCAAGTAGCGTTGCAGATTTGAAGGCAAGATAGCCATTCTGGACCTAGTTGGGTTGTTTTTCTTTCGTAGACTGGTTTTTCTTCTTCATGGACATGGGTTGGAAATTGCTGCGAGCAGAGTTGCAGACTTGAAGGCGATGAGGCCATTCTGGACCTGTTTGAGTCGTTTTTCTTCCATGGACTGGTTTGGGAAAACCAAAAATTTTGCTATTGTAAAATGACATATTTTTAATGCAGAAGTTTTCAAAAATTTGCATCTTGTGGGCAAGAAAGAAGGAGATTTTCTTTGCATGCTATGGATTTAATGTTTATTCTTTCATTTTTTCAGATTTTGAATTTATAGATAATGTTAATGCCATTTTTTGTGGGTTACATTAGGCGAATATTTGAAATCTGAATTTTATTTCATACCCTAGGAACCAACACTTAGTCTATGGGGATTGTGCTTGTTTTGCAAGTCCAATAGGTTAGGTTGCATGCACGGAGACCTCACATCTTCGGTTTTGTCGAAATAGGATAGCATCATACTGAATGCATTTTATTTTCAGTTTTCTGCATTTCATTTTCATTTTTCTGCATTTTATTTTTTTCCAAAAATTTTAACTTATTTTCAGGCATTAAAATAAACATTTAAAAAATTTCAAAATCCAAAAAAACAATGAACAATCACTAAAGTTTCATGGTGAAATAAACCAACATTGCCCCTTGTTTACAGTTACTTGCAATCACTAAGGTGTTCCAAGCATTTAAATTGAATATCTTTATTTGAGATTACTAATACACATATGCAAATGCTAATACAAGGGAGACCTTGGAGAAGTTGTTTGTTTAACTTCTTTGCAAGAGGGGATTTGGAACCCAAATCCTAAAGGAGAGTGTACTTTCACAATCGGGTGAAAATACCACTCAACAGATTGGTGCTAGAAGGAGGGCTCGAATTGTTTTATTTGAGAGTGATTTAAATGCTATAGGGATTTAAATTTTGAATATTTCATGCCCTATTGATTATTATCTTTAGCCCTCTTTTAACAATACAACCTTGTAGTGTTAAAAGGAGGACATGAATTGCTATGCATTGTTCTAACGCTTTTTGATTGTTCATACAAGAATAATGTGTCTTGATTTGATTTAAAAAAAATATGTCTTGACTAACGAGGTTGTCTCCATGCAATTACTTTCATTTGATTTTAATGGATACACCTCTTGGTTGATGCTAACATGATTATTCATACGTTACATGTTTGATATTTGCTAGTCATTTCATGCTTATTTGTAAGGAATTATTTTGTCTAAAAATGTATTTGTTGTCGGTATTATGCTCTTCACCTACGCGTAATGCGATCTTGTGAATCAGAAAGCCTACAACACTAGGAGTATGCTCTTCACTTGCGCATATGCGATCTGGTGAATCAGAAACTAATTTACATTTTTAGAATATTGCTTTGTCAAGGTTCCTTCTTTCATGACTAACAAATTGATTTTGAGGTTATTCTTTGAATTTCATTAATTGCAGGATTTTCTGTGTGTCACAGGTTTTCTTTGAGGTATTGAGAGTTTTTTCAAGTTCTTGTAGGGTTATCATCATCGATTTTGAATCAAATGGCCCAACCTCCACCACCTCCTTGGTACGGAGCCAATAACATTCCTTTGAATATTGTAGGGGATATTCACGAGATCCCTAAGAATATAGAGAGATTTTTGCCCAAATACAAACCGGATGGCCCAAGGACCGCAGAAGAACATATTCAGGCCTATAGGGATGTTTTGATAAGATTGCAAGTTCAACATGAAGATGTGGCTTGTAGACTCTTCCCCATGAGCCTAGACCCAGTGGCCTACGAATGGTATATTTGCTTACCTATTGGTTCCATTACGTCATGGACGCAAATGGAGAATGCTTTTGTCAACCAATTCAGGTCACCATTAGATCCCACAATCATCTATAATCAGTTCATTACATGCAAAAGAGGCCAGGGTGAGCCAATCCAAACTTTTAATCGGAGATTTCAGAAGTGCTATAATAGAGCAATTCGACATTTTGCCATTGATCCCGCAGTAGCTTTGCAAATATATTTTGGGGCATTGGATCCTATGACGGCAATGTTTGCAAGGCGAAATCCTCAAGTTACCACGCTTGCTCTAGCCTACAATGAAGCTATGACCATTGAACAACAAATGACACCACAGAGTTATGGGTTTTCCCAGATGCCTATGGTAGGACAATATGGTCCATATGGTCAAGCTCCTATGATGAATCAGATCATGGCACCACAAATATCAAGCATAAATGCTTTGCCTTATCAACAACCATATTCATCAACACCCGCTTACGCACCCAATCCAATTTCGATTCAAAGTGTGAATCCCTACGCAAATCAAGTGGCTCAAAATCCAACTCAAATGTTAAGTCAAGATCTCACCAATTACGCAAATCCTATTGGAACTAGCAATAACATAGCTCAACCAAAAGAGATTTATTCAGAGGTTGAAGAACTCAAAAATATAGTTCACAAATTGAGTAATGATTTGGTTCAAAAATAGAAGTATGAATCCCATGCCCCTCACCCAAATCAAAATTTCAACGATAGAGGGAGACAGTGGAATACGAAGCCAAACAATGGGGGTGTGCCTTCCCCTATTGCTAATCAGATAGATACTTCTACAAGACCAAGTCACTCTAGTTCCATTCTTAATATTTCTGATTTTGCATGGGAAAAGGGGTGTAGATTGCATAATACAAAGGAGCATAATGAAAGGAATTGTCCCGAAATTGCTATGTATACCCATTGTCTCCAAGCTCAAGTGGATGATTTGGAACTTGTGCCAAATAAGGGTCCACCCCAACATCAACAAGGGATGGACAACATTTTGGTGGTGGAAACTCTATATCGTCAAGAGAGTGATGACCAAGAGGATCCACACCTTCCAAATTGTGATAAAATTGAATCATGGGTTACAAATTTGGATTATGATAGCTTTACCAATTTGAATTCAAGAAATAACCCACTTTTGGAAATAACTGGACCATCTATGGAAGGTGAAGATGAATTGGATGAGAAACATGTTGATGAATCAGAAGATGAAGAAGAAGTGCTTGAGCGTCACGACTTGAACTTGGAAGATGATTACTATGATTCGTGGAAGAAATGGGAAGAATATTATCAATCTGAATCTTCTAACAAACTTGTTGCGTCAATTAATATGCAGGATAACTCAATTGCTTCCTCACATGAGGATACTATAAATCCTGTACAATTTGAGAAAGTTTTGGAAGAGGAATTTGAATCTCATCAAATTTTGGAACATGATAAGGATTCTACAACCATGAATCAAGAAAGAGAGTCATTTGCTTTAGATTCCTTTGAAGGAAAAGAAATTGAAAATCTTGATCCACTTACTTGTGCTACAATGATTATGCCATTTCAAAATGAGAAAATTACAAAACCTGAATCATTTGGGTTTGATATCATTGATGATCCAATTGAAAATCTCACGTTACCCAAAACAACCCAAGTGATTGATCACGGAAATGTGTTAGTCAACCCACCCCTAGATAGACAAGACTTATGGTTTGAAAGGGATGGGCATATTTTCAATTGGGTACCTAAGTTTGGTGCCTTTGATAAACGAGTCATGGAGAAAGAACAAGTGCTACATGATGATGAATGTCATGAGAGAAAAGAGGAATTTTCAAATCCTCTTCAAGTAAGGTCAAATGAAAACATGCCAAAGGTAAAATCTCATCTTTTTGGTTTCACCATGCAAAATTCGAATGAAGATTTGCCTAATGAATGGTTTGATTCAAATATTATTAATGTTATGGCTTTATTGAATGAAAATGAAAGCTTATTTCTACACCATGAATCAAAGTGCGGAATGGACATCTTAAAGAATAGACATAAAGGAATTGAATATCAATCATTGTCTAATCAATTTGAAAATTTGAAACTCCACCATAGGATTATTAATGAAACTAAATCAAATTGGTATGGTGAGAGGGGCAAGTGGAAGTTTGTTTCTTTGTTTGGTTTGATCTTGTTTTTGTTGGATTCCTGCAAAACTTGGTATGCGTATCACGTCATATGTCTTTTAAAGAATTCTAATCAGGTTTGGGATCCGGGAAAATGATAATCCAAACTTTTTGTACATTTGTATATACTTTTGGTTTTCGTGTTTTGGTTTTGGATTGGATCTCATTTTGGTTTTAAGTTTTGTGTGTTGGTCCTTTGGACACTTTTGGTTTGTTAACTTAGGTCCTTATGAATGTTGACTAAGACTAGGAGAATATGAAACATCGGAATTGTATTGCAGAAAGCTCCACGAATATCGCAAACACATTAAAGAATATCGTTTGGAACTTGTGATGCATGAAGTTGTCAGTTTTATAAATTATGGCAAAGTAGGTGGTATACTCCATCTCGCATTTCAAAAGGAGCAATGCATTCATATCTCATGTTACATTCCGCATTGCATATACATTTCATCTCAGTTGCATCTTCATTTCATGTACAATCATTGAAAAGGTGTCGAATCCTCTTAGGGTTATTACATAACATATATTAAAAGGATCCTAAGGTTGGGAACTGATGCCCGAACTATCTTGAACCAAGCACGTTCTACACATATTAAAGAGGATCTTGAGCAAAATGGTCAAAACCATACTTGGAAGAAAAGGTGAGGCGAAAGGAGTATTTCGTGTCTGTCCTATCATGCAACATAATCCTTAAAACAGTGGTTTTTACCACTCCCATAGTGCTTAAAGCCTAAAATCAGAGTAGTAAGGATAGGGTTAAATCCTCATCGAACTTAGGTTGAGGATCCAACTCCCCAAAGCTCCGATTTGACCTTCATGGAGTAGTAAGGATAGGGTCTAATTCTCATCTCGCTTAGGTTGAGAATCCGATTCCCCAAAGCTTCTATTTTGCCCACTCAAGAACTTGAAATTCAAAAGAAAATATTTTTCATTTCTTTATTAATATTGGATTGGAAGGATCGTACTACATGTCCCTTGCAAGGATGGGTAGTCATCCCCAAGGTCCAAGAAATCAAAGTAGAGCCAAATCATGGATTATGGGGTTAATCTCCATCGGGGCTATAGACGCCTGGCTGGTAGTGGAGTATGCTCATGCGTGGCAACATGTCTTGTCTAAAAGCAAGACCACTGACTGCTCAAACGGACAGGCTAGACTCGACAGTTTCATCCATAACAAGTTAAATCATTTTGTTCAATATGAGGTAATGAACTCCAGATCAGAGTAGTAAGGATAGGATTAAATTCCCATCTCGCTTAGGTTGGGAATCCTATTCCCCAAAGCTCTGATTTCACTTACACTTGCACATGGGTTCAAGATGGTAGTGACACATAACCAACTTTGGGATCTAGTAAATTAATTAAGTATACATATATTTGGTCCTAAGAGGGTTTGACAGTTTTAATATGTTTGTTCATGATACTAGAAGGTCCGAGCCTTTGCAAAGCAGGTTGTTATATCTCTAGCATAGTCGTCATACATCAAATCCTGCACAAATCATTCATAGCCTTGCATACGAATCATAAGTGAAACTGACAATGGAAAGTTGAATGAATTTCAAACAATAGGGAATGAAGCACATTGCACACACCGAGCTGATGCTTAATAATTCTAATGCTTCATGTATTTCTCATCTAGTTTCATTCTTGGGATATTTGCTAACGCTTGTATTTGAGTCCGTGTGTTTTTCAAGGTTGAGTTCTCACCGAAATGCTCGGGAGCATTTCCAAGTAGAGTCGCCATTTGTTGTGGCTGATCCACAACGTACCCCAAAATTGGGGACCCACCTTTTTTGCATGTGTTCCAAGAAGACCGAAGTGGCCCATAGGCTAAAGATCAAAGAAAAAAGCAAAACACCACAAGGAGAAAAAGTGTCGCGATATCGCGACATGTTGCACCTTCACGCCAAAGAAAAAGTGTCGCGATATCGCGACATGTTGCACCATCACGGCCAAAAAAAAGTGTCACGATATCCTGACATGTTGCACCATCACGCCAAAAGAAAAGTGTCGCGATATCGCGACATGTTGCACCATCGCGGCCAAAAAGAAAAAGTGTCGCGATATCGCGACATGTTGCATCATCACAGCCAAAAGAAAAAGTGTCGCGATATCATGACATGTTGCATCATCGCGCCAAAGAGAAAAGTGTCACGATATCGCGACATGTTGCACCATCGCGGCCAAAAGAGAAAAGTGTCGCGATATCGCGACATGTTGCACCATCGCGACTAAAAGAGAAAAGTGTCGCGATATCGCGACATGTTGCACCTCTCGCGACCAAAAGAGAAAAAGTGTCGCGATATCGCGACATGTTGCATCTTCACGGCCAAAAGAAAAAGTGTCACGATATCGCGACATGTTGCATCATCGCGGTCAAAGGAGGAAAAAGTGTCGCGATATCGCGACATGTTGCATTTTCATGGCTAAAAGCAACAAAAGACGAAAGGGGCCAAAAGTGTCGCGATATCGCGACATGTTACATTTTCGTGATTCAAAAGGGGCAAGCAAACAGAGAAGCAAGAAGTGTCGCGATATCGCGACATGTTCCATTTTTGCCAAGGTAACGGACTTGCATAGTGACGTGGACATAAGGACAAAATCTAATGAATAAGACAAAGCGTTACATAAGGAATATTTAATGATTTGAAATCATTTAAGATGGTCATTACACACAGAGGGAAACGGACGCAAGCCCATGTGGAGAAAACGCAGCGAAGGGCCACAAAATGGAAACCAAAGCACATGCATACAAGGGAAGGTGAAACGAACAGTCAGGGAAGGTGAAGCGAACAGCCATCAAAAAATGAAATGAACCATCATGGAAGGAGAAACAATGTTTTCAGAAGTTTAAATACGCCATTCAAAGAGGCCAGAAAGGGGTGGAAAACTACTGCAAGTAGCATTGCAGGTTTGAAGGCAAGATAAGGCCATTATGGACCTAGTTAGGCTGTTTTTCTTTCGTAGACTAGTTTTTCCTTCTTCATGGACATGGGTTGGAAATTGTTGCGAGCAGAGTTGCGGACTTGAAGGCGATGAGGCCATTCTGGACCTGTTTGAGTCGTTTTTCTTCCATGGACTGGTTTGGGAAAACCAAAAATTCTGCTATTGTAAAATGACATATTTTTAATGCAGAAGTTTTCAGAAATTTGCATCTTGTGGGCAAGAAAGAAGGAGATTTTCTTTGCATGCTATGGATTTAATGTTTATTCTTTCATTTTTTCAGATTTCGAATTTATAGATAATGTTAATGCCATTTTTTTGGGTTACATTAGGCGAATATTTGAAATCTGAATTTTATTTCGTACCCTAGGAACCAACACTTAGTCTATGGGGATTGTGCTTGTTTTGCAAGTCCAATAGGTTAGGTTGCATGCACGGAGACCTCACATCTTCGGTTTTGTCGAAATAGGATAGCATCATACTGAATGCATTTTATTTTCAGTTTTCTGCATTTCATTTTCATTTTTCTGCATTTTTTATTTTTTTCCAAAAATTTTAACTTATTTTCAAGGCATTAAAATAAACATTTAAAAAAATTTCAAAATCCAAAAAAATAATGAACAATCACTAAAGTTTCATGGTGAAATAAACCAACATTGCCCCTTGTTTACAGTTACTTGCAATCACTAAGGTGTTCCAAGCATTTAAATTGAATATCTTTATTTGAGATTACTAATACACATATGCAAATGCTAATACAGTGGAGACCTTGGAGAAGTTGTTTGTTTAACTTCTTTGCAAGAGGGGATTTGGAACCCAAATCCTAAAGGAGAGTGTACTTTCACAACTGGGTGAAAATACCACTCAACAATTCCCTTTTAATATTATAATAAAATATTATAATATTATTTTTCTTGGGCCTCTTCATTGCTCTCGAAACTCATTTTGACCACCTAGAAGTGAACTTTCCTTTTACACCGATTTGTGAAACTGCTTCTTCTTGCGCTCTTCACTGAAACTGACTCTTGACATCAATGATGACTCAATCTACTTGCGGAATCACTTCCTCTTGCACTGCTTCACTGAAACTGACTCTTGACATCAATGACAACTCAACTACTCAAAATGTCCAATAATCTCCCCCTTTGTCATTAACGGCAACACAATTACCTTTTCAATTTCCTTAACCTTTTTTTGTTCTACTTCCCCTGGGAAACTGCTCCCCCTAACTCAATGCTCTCTTCTTAAATCAAATCTCTCCCCCTTACTCAAATCTCTTCCACTTTGACATCAATGGTAAAGGGTCACCTTTGGGGCTCGGGGCTAAGAATGAGTCTCTTATCTTAGCCCCTCCCCCACCTCCTCTTGAGGTGGTTAATTATGGGGTGGGAGTATTTCTACTCCTAGCATACACTAATATTTACCTTTTTCTGCTTTCCTTATCATCTGATCCTTCTTATTCTTCTGACGGTTCTTGTTCATGCTTGTCTCTGGAATTTATGCTCTACATCACTTTGTTGTGTATCCATCATTATTGCACTTGTAACACTTAATATTGTTATTCCTTGAAGGTGCAAATATCTTGGGATTTCTCCTAGTGAAGCCATATATATTCCTATCATGAACCCTGCAATTCATTGCCTTGTGACCAAACTAATTACATGAGTAGCAATACCCATGAAATAACTGCATGTTCTTGAAGTTCCCATATTCTTATCTTTCATGTGTCCAGCACTGTGAAGCCTTGTGCCCAAATTTGTGACATGAGAAACATCATCCATTGAAATTTCCTTGCCTTGACCTCATTGGTCTCTTAGTCTCTTTTACCCTGTGTTGGTTCATGTTCCATCTATTTCTTCTTTGTGCATTATTCCTTTCCTTGTTGAACTTTCTATTGTCCAACTCATCCTCAGAAGTCTCACTTTCTCTTACACTGTCTTCTTCTAAAGTTTCTTCTTCTTCAGAACTTGAGGTTGACTCCTCTTCATATTTCTTTTGTACATGTTCAAAGCCAAGACATGTCTTGCTTGATGTAGGCTTTTGAGTCTTGATAATCTTATCCAAATTTTTTGAGCTCCTTCCAAAATTGTGTAGCTTATCTTTAGACTTGTCTACTTCTTCTCTTAGTAGAGCTACTTCTTGTTCTAATCTTTCACATTCTAAGACCTTTGCTTCTAACTTATCCTTGAACTTCTTTGTCTTAGCTATTAACTTATTTAGATCCTTTATAAGCTTTCCTTTCTCTTCATCACATTCTTGAAACTAAAGCTCAAGTTGGGAGTTTTTCTTTCTTACCTTATTTAAATTTTTAAGAGCATAAATAAGCTCTCCCTCAAGATCAAATTCTCCTTTTTTTTATTCTTCCTCTATTTGTTTGCCTTTGAAAACATCTTCATTATTTTCTAACTTATATTCTATAGGATCACCTCCTTCTTCTTCTAGTGCCATTAGAATATTTTCTTCTGGTCCTTCAAGTGTATCCTCATATTCATCATCACTGAAACTAAAACCATTCTTTGTACAACTATCTTCAAGATGTCCAAAATTACCACATCTAAAACACTTGAGAATTATTGGTGACCTTTTCTTAAATTATTCTTTTTCTTCTATCATAAATAGGACTTCATCTTTATCATTATCTGAGAAACTATTATCACTATCACTTGAGTACTTACTTGCCTTGTCTACATAGTAACTCCTATTTTGTCTTTGAAAGAACTTCTTTCCTTGTCTGCCTTGTCCATCCTTGCATTTCTTTTGGTACCTATATTTTTTGATTACCTATTCTTATGATCCTTTTTTTCTTCATCATTGCTATTTTTGGCTTCTTGACAATTAGTTGCATAGTGACCATACTTTCCATAATTGAAACATCTAACAGATTTTGCATCTTTAAATCTTCTTTAATCCTTATTCTTTCTGCCATAATTTGCTTCTTCATCACTTGGATAACTCATTGCTTGAATCTAACTTTTTGCTCTTTGTCTTCTTAGTAGCTTTGAAGGCTACTTCCTTTCGAATATTAGGTTCCTCTTTTGTTCTTATCTCAAAATTTGTAAGAATACCAAGTAACATATCTCTTTGTCAAATAATCACCATATTTTGATTCCTCTATAGTAGAAATATTTTCACTAAATATTTTTGGAAGATATCTTAAGATATTATCACAAACATCAAATTCTTCAATCTCAAGTCCAAGTCCTTGCATGGCGTTAACAACCTTATCTAAACAAAATAGATAAGTACTAATGTTTTCCTTATCCTTCATTTTTAAATATTCAAATTGTCCTTTGAGATTTTGTATCTTTATTTTTTTGACACTTTTATCTCCTTCATATATGTTTTGCAACTTATCTCAAATTGCCTTTACTAATTTGCAATGCATAACCTTTATGAACTTTGTTCTATGCAAACCTCTCAAAATTGCATTCATTTATTTTGAATTATAATGATGTAGAAGTTTACCATATTTATCTATAGGTGGAGTAGTTGGTGGTGTGTATCCATTTTCAAGTACTTCCCATATTTCATTACCAAGTGCCATCAAGTGAATCTTCATTCTTATACTCCAAAATATATAATCACTTCCATCAAATATTGGTGTTGACCAATCTTAGAATCCATTGTGTTCTTGAAAGCTTTTCCTTCAAGTTGTTAAACTCTTTTGAAGGAACCCGCTTTGATACCAATTGAAGAACACAAGCTTATACTAAGAGGGGGGGTGAAAAGTATAAGACCACTTTTTACTTTTCTTTCCAATCAATAGTATGCAATGTATAGATAGCAATATCAATAGTAGTAATCAAAGCAATGCACAAATCACCACACATAATAGAGACACCAATTTAACATGGTTCACCCAATGTGGGCTACTCCACGGAGAAAATATTTCACTAAATTTTTCTCAATCAATCTCTTGGGAATCCTTTCCCTATTACAATTTTTATGGACCTCTGTCCAAAGGTGACACCAATTCCCTAATCAAGTGCATGGATCTCTATCCACAAGAGAACTCCTTTATCCTTAGCTCTAGATAGTGATCTTCTAGAAGAAATACTACCTCCACTGCACTGGCTCGTGGATCTCTATCCACTAAAGACTTTTGTCCCCACTCAGAAGACCTATCCTCATTACCTTGGCTAATGGATCTCTATCCACTAGAGACTGTCATCCTCTATACTCTATTACCTCCAAAGCTTGCTCTTTCATCTGTCTCAAATTTGCACTAAAAATAGTCCTTCGGTCTAGCACAAATCTACTCAATCTATGTCTCTGGTCTGGCACAAACCTATCCTCAAATCTGCACCAAAATCTATCCTCAAATTTGCACTAAACATAGTCCTTCGATCTAGCACAAATCTATCCTTAATCTTTGTCCTCAAGCCTTAACACAAATCTTGATTCAATCATAAATCAACTCTACTAGATCTTCCCCAACCCTTAACTCGATGTTTGAACAAATCAATCAATAAACTCTAATCACAAGCCTTCTCAAATACTTGTCTCAAATCTATCTTGTAAGCTTCCACAAAAGGTGGCACCAATCTATCCACAAGTCTTCTCTAGAACTTGTCCAATTTGCTCAACAATATATGTCTTCAAATTTGTATTGTAAGCTTCCACAAAAGCTCATATCAATATGTCGACAAGTCTTCTCAAATTCTTGCCTCAAATATTCTCAAAAAATCCTCACTAGAACTTGTCCAATCTCACATAAACATATAGATAATTGTTAGAGACTCAATATTCTTCACACTCACCACAATGCTCAATTACTTTCAATCTCTCTTTTTACCACAGAAACATATAGAGAATTGTTAGAGACTCAATATGTTTCACACTCACCACAATGCTCAATTACTTTCAATCTCTCTTTTTACCATAGAAACATATAGAGAATTGTTAGAGACTCAATATGTTTCATACTCACAACAATGCTCAATCTCTTTCTCAAAACAATTCAGAATATAGAACAATTTGTTTCACATAACTAGAACTATCACTTCAACACTTCCACTTGAATAGGTTCAATCAACTCTACTCAACCAATCACTCAATGAAATAATTCTTACTCACAAACCCTAGTCCAAACTTATGAACACTCACTCAAATGTTTCCAACAATGCTTATCAACCAATATCACATAACAATGATACTCATGATCTTTGCAAACCCTAGTTCAATTTCTTCACTCAACCAATCACTTCAACAACAATGCTTATCAAGTAATCTCACATAACAATGATACTCATGATCTTCCACAACTTCACATAACAATGATACTCATGTTCTTTTCACAAACTCTACTTCAAGTTTTTGCTAAACTACTTCAACAACAATGCTTATCAATACAATCCTTTTCACTCCAACTTAGCATTCACAACATTCAACAATCACTCACTAGGAAGATGTTCCCATACCTTTTGTTTGATGTATAAGTGACCTCAAAACCTATTTTAAACACAATTTTCTTCTTTGCCAATTTCAATGGTTAGATGACAAAAATATCTCACTAAATCTTTTCAAAAATATTTCTTAAACACAAAAATAATCAAACTCGATTACACCTTATTACTCCAATTTTATAACTCAAACCTTCCAAAATTAAAATAAAATATTTAATTTTCAAACCCTTATATCTCCCTCAAATACCTTAGCCAATATTTATTTATCACAACCAAACACCTCCGAAATCTCAAACCACACCACGACGCATACCACATACAACCTTAGCAAAAATTATGGAGCATACCTTACACTCAAAATGTCACGGTGGATTTCAAACGTGTGACTACTCCTTCGCCAAGCACCTTACCAAGGTGCTAGCCCACCACATGGGCTACTAGCTCCCACGTGAAGGGGAAGGCAAAAGCCTTCCTCTTATTTCTTTCATTCGTCACGGTTCCCAAAAACCTTTACACTCTGCCTTGCAAAAACAAATTTGGCGGGCTTCAAACCTTGCACCTCGAGCCTATCAACCTTAGCACCTCCCATGAATGCTAGCTGCACTACATAGTGTTGTGCAACAAAAAATAGAGCAGTGCTCCCTTTTGTCCTTTCTTTTGCAGCCTATAACCTTGAAATGCGAAATATTCCTTCTTCCTTGCATGATAGTCGAAGTCTTTAGAACTTTACACGAATTGCATTCAGATAATTTTTAATCAATATTTTGCCCTCTTTTATATGCTTTAGTCCATGCTTTTATTAACGTCTACGGATGAATTCGATTTTTTAATTCAAATTCGAATAGACTTTATAACCCATCCTTAGGGTTAATAAATTAATTTTATTATATCCCAACCTTAGGACTAATAAATTAATTTTATTAAAACCCAACCTTAGGGTTATATATTAATTTAATAATTAAATTATAATTAATCTATAATTAATTTAATAACTTTTAAAGTTAATTAAATTAATTAATAAATTAATTTATAATGAAATTATTTAAATTATTTTAAATCTTCCTTTTTAATATTTTAATAAAATATTATAATATTATTTTGCTTGGGCCTCTTCATTGCTCTCGAAACTCATTTTGACCACCTGGAAGCAGACTTTCCTTTTGCACCGATTTTCAAAACTGCTTCTTCTTGTGCTCTTCACTGAAACTGACTCTTGACATCAATGACCACTCATTCTGCTTGCGAAATCACTTCCTCTTGCACTACTTCACTGAAACTGACTCTTGACATCAATGACAACTCAACTACTCAAAATATCCAATAGAAGGTAAATACAAAATAAACTATAGTACGGGAAGTGCAAAAGTGAGGTTGTAGCAGCGCAGGTGAAGTCATATAATGGAGCGAAAGAACGAAATAGAATTAGAAAATATAGAGCACCCATATGATAGCCCACAGTAGTAGGAAGGACAAACACCACCTAAGAAGGAGGCCACAAACATTTAGGAGGTTGCACTACTAGTAAGTCCAATTTTGCACTAGTTCCTTGAATAAGTTTTTCCATTAAATTTGCATAAAATGGAAATAGCAAAAATTGGGGTGCAATTTGATCTATTACCAAAGAACCAGTCGATAGTTAGGCCCCCACAAATAGTTCCATTGGTTAATTATAATGAGGATATTGCATACTGGGTATTGAAGTGTCAAAAATTAGAAGCCCAGGTTGCAACATTAAAACCATTAGAACAACAGGTTGAAGCTAAAATTGTAGAAGTGAATAGGTTGCAGAAAAAGGTATAGTATCTCTGTCAGGATACATAATACTTTATACAATGTAGGAGGCCATCTATATTTTACAGTCTGATCCTTAAGAAGAAGTATCTAGGTTGGCAGATAATGAGGATTCATTCTAATCTCTCCTATGACTTGAACACTGCTGAGGAATTTTTGGATGCTTACCTGCATAGCCCAGAAGAACAGAAAAATTTGATGTGTGAGTTGTTCATGCACAAATTTTTCATGGTAGGAGATGTGGAGTTCCTGCCTCATATTTTCACAGGGGATGTTCAATTAAGGTCTTTTGTTTCCACATTGCAAAATCAAATATACTAGGACCAAGAAGAGGGGCAGAATAAGGAGATTGAATTGAAAGCTAAGCTACTAATAAGACATATCTAGCCAAATCATAAAATATCCATTAGTCAATATTTTACTATGATGAACAAACCAAAAATTATGGTTTTTTACCTAAACATTCTTAAGGATTGAATGGCTTATTTCCAAATGTTTTGTGCAATATAGTTTACAAATTCTTTATCAACCTGTAATGCCAGGTGGATAGAATTACCAATATCACTGCAGAAGAGAGAACCCATCTCACCAAACAACTTGTTATGGTCTAGAAGAATATTAGAGGGTGTAATGTAGACCATACTAACACTAAAACATCAATGGATAGGCTTACGGTATATATTGCCTACCATCATAACCCCTATCCCTTATTATTTTGACAATAATCCTCAATCGAATGAATAGTTCTAGGATTGGCTTAGGCAGCTAAAGAAGAGCAGAGGATACTATACAAGAGATGTATTGTTTTGGGAGAGCTATAATCTATAAATGTATCTATGTGCCTCTATAGCCCTACAAAATGCATGAGGGCATGCATTAGATTAGGTTGGGGGGAAATGATGAGGTCATAAATTACCTCATTCGTGACATGTTTTGGATTATCATAAACTACCTTATAAACCTTATGTTATGTTATTTATGTTAATTTATATGGTTTTAATGCATTATATATTAATTTTTGCATGATTAAAATGTTTAGGAGCATATTACCCTATTTTAACACTTTTTTTGTATTTTTTGCACTGTTTTTGTTAGAATACTTAGTGAATAAATTGTGTAATTTAAGTAGAAGAATGATGTATGCTAAGGTATATCCCTTCATAATTTTATTTAAATGCTTGTTCCACTTTCTAATTGGTTTGAATTAAAAAATAGCACCAAATTCCTGTGACTGTGCAGCAAATCTAGAAAATGCAGAAATTAGCCATACAAATTCCAGCCAGTTGCCAATGAATGGCATGGCTTAGAATTTGTCAACCAAATTGTGTGAAACCTATTGGAATCATCTTCTGAGGGATAGGGTAGACATCCTATCTAATTTTTTGGCCATTTTTATCACACTCGAGCATAAATAATTTGCACGACCGGACATTCTGAAGAAGCTTCAAAATGAGAGGAAAAAATATCAGTTTTAACCAAACAAAGAATATAGCACCCAATTTGGTAGGGAAAGGATATCTTGATATGGAGACATGTGTATAATACTATTTCTAAAATTTTCCAACTCACTCCCACCACTGGAGATGCATCCCAAGGACCAATGAACGTCACTATAGTAGTTTATGTCCTGATTTAGAATAAGTCAATTTTAGAACTGTTAGCAAATCACTAATAAGTAGCAATACAGTTGATATTGAGCATAATATAAATGTAATAGAGTTGTATAAATAATAGATCTCTCTTATTGGTTGATCTAGTAGATGTTAACAGGTGATAGCTAATAGGAAATAGATGTTGTAACACATTTGCAGCCAATAGCAAGATATTCCTATAGTATTGTAATATATTGTTTTAGTCAATAAAAGTGTAGTCTTTTCAGTCAATTTTTGTTCATGAGTAAGTGAATTCTAAGTATTTAGTAGTACTTTCCCACCTTCTTCTATATCAGGAAGCAAGGGCCACTTTTAGGCCTGGAAGGAGGACTAACTGTTGACATGTTCTTCTGATAAACTTTGTTGTAGAAGATTTAGCAGGATGCATGTCCATTATCATTTCTTGTTGATTACTAACCCCTATTTTGAATCAATGTGATGTCTTCATGTTTTTAGTTATGTTTTTATGTATAAATTGTGTGTGTCATTTACTAAGTAGTATAAACTAGTGATTCCTATGTTTTCCCCTATTATTCATGTTTTAGCATTTTTTATCAAGTCTTTTAGCAGCTTTTATTTTATTTTCAGCCACCACAGTAGAAGCCTGAAAACCTCCTACAACAGGAACTGACAATTGTTTTTAGCATGTGTGTTTCCTTTTCAAGTAGCATTTAAATTCTGCAAATGCAAACTAGGTTTCAATTCAACAACATTTACATTCCTACGATTTCATTTCTTGCAACTATAGTTAGGTTCCAAATTTAGGTCTTAGAATTAGTTTTCAATTCTTGCAATTAATTAGTTTTATTTCATGCAAAATAGAATTATAAGTGACCTAAAACCCCCAACAAAATTTGTTTCAACAATAAAATTTTGTTGTCTAAATGAGCTAATCTCCAACCTGCTTAAACTTTCTTTTGTATATAGCCTTGGATACCGCCCTGGATTGAAAAATTATAAATATTAAATGATGTTATTAATGACATGCATCACCTATCATAATCCTCTAATGATCCTCAATCAAAGTCCTATATATAGAGAGAGAGATATGTACCTTGGTCTTTCATCTATCCATGACTCATGTACATGTGGACTACATGCACATCTACATCATTGCACATTCTAACACTTGTGTATTTATTGTATTGCATAATGTAAAGACTCAAACCTTAATCTAAGATAAACTCCTAATCTAAAGATGTACTCAAGGTGGTATATTGGCATGTACAAAATAATGTAATATGTTCCAACAATATTTGTATAATTTCTAGAATCATTCTTGCTTTTTTATGATAGCACTTCTTGATAGTGTTTATAGTTCTCTACATTTTTTAATGTCTTATTTTTATTCCTTCAAGAATATTAATTCTAAGGCCAAGACTAATATTTATATAATTTCTACTCAACCTTTATTTTTTTGGTCTATATATTTGAATGACAAGAATATCAACTCCTCTATATACCTCTATTCTTCTATAGGCTTATACTTTGTACTTCTCAGTACTATCCTTATCTTTTCTCAAGAAGCTTATGTTGTTTCTCAATACTTGGAAGTTATGATGCTTCTTAATATTTTGGAAGCTATGATGCTTCTCAATATTTTGGAATCTTTGATGCTTCTTAATCTATTGGAAAATATTTCTAATGCCTGAAAAACTTTCTCCAATGTCTTAGGTTGTACCTAAAAATAAAATATGATTCTTCTCATTTCTAGATAACCCAATATCAATATCAAGGTGACTCTAAATATCTTTGAATGACCAACTTTCTCCTAATTTGGTGATCTCAATATTCAATAGTGACTCTTCATGTACTTAACTATTGCTCTCTATATGATAGCTCCCATGACCTTTGGCTTACCATCTTACCACTTGCATACTAGATTTTTCACTCTCTTCTTACATGTACACTTGACTCTATAACACTTGCACACTTCTACATGACTCTTAATCTCCTACATGCACTCCTAATATAAGACACTTGTGTACATCCTCATATTACATACTTGCACACTTACATACACATGAAACTTGTACACATTCTCTAAATACACACTTGCACTCTTACTTACATGATACTTGTGCATTTCTTGCATATTACACTATTACATGACACTTGCGCATTTCTTGCATATTGCACTATTACATGACACTTGTGCATTTCTTACGCATTGACACTTATATGAAAGGGAAATATAAATTACTCATCTAAACTAAAAACTCAACCCTAATATATTATATATTTATATTTGTGCCATGAAGGTACCATGGGGGTACATTTACATGTACCAAATAATGTAATACTCCTCAATAAAAGCACTATCAAGAGCATTGTCCAAGAAAACTACTCTAGTGCTAATAGAAAGAGATATAAGTGCTATCAAAGAGCATTGTCTAGAAGAATATTCAAGCACTTTCAGAAGTGCTTAGCAACATCAAAGATAAGCAACAATAGAAGAAATAAGTGTTATCAAAAGAACATTGAAGAGATAAGCAGCAACAAAAGAAATAAGAGTTATAAGAAAATGTTGTCCAAAGCAACAATAAAAAAGCAAATATTGTCTAGAATGGGAATAGAAGAGATAAGCATTATCAAAGCAATAGTGTCCAAAGTGACAACAAAATAGATAAGCATTAACAAACTCTATCTAGTATTTGAGCACTAATAGGGTATTTTTATTCAATGGACATTGGAGAGAACTAACAGAGTGCCATATTTTAGTGACTTGAGTATGCTATCCAATAAAAGTGACCCAAGAATACTATCTAGTAGAAGTGACTCAAGCATGTTACCCATTAGAAGTGACCCAATAATGCTATCTAGCCAAAGAGTCCAAGAGTGTTATTGACTAGAAGAGATTCAAATAGGAATCTAAATGTGTTATCACTCGAGATTTCTAGACCATTGAGCATCATACTTTGGAAATTCAAATACCATCTAATCTAAGTGTTATTCAAGTAGCATAGAATGTTGTAAATATTGCGGTCAAATCCAAGCACTGAAGGAGGAGTCAACATAGTTTGTAGGTAACATCCATATGTTACAACTTCAAAGCATTAATTAGAGGTATTTTTCGATTTAAGCACTTTGAAAGAGGAAAGTTATATTAAATTACCTTTCACATAATTATTATTCGGAGGGAAAGTAAGTTGAATTTAAATTGAACTTTATAAAAAATAACATGGGAGTTATAAGGCTTTCTACCCTAATGTCTTTTGGAATATATTTATTTTTCAAAATCTAATTTTTTGAAAAACTTGAATTTATTTTATTTTGGAGTGATAAGGATTTCTACTAGGATTTAAGTTTTGAATTTGAAGTTTTTTTTTAAACTTGAAGAGTTAGAAAGTTAAAATATTTGAAGATTTTGCATTTTTGAAGAAAAGTTTAAAATTTGATTTTTAGAGTTTGAAGTTTAGAGAAAATTTGAAATTTACAAAAAATATTTTGATAAAATTTAAAATTTGTAAATTTATTATGTGAGTGTTTAAGTAAAAAAAATTTGAATTTGAACTTTTTAAATTTGGAGTAATAACGATTACAACTTCAAATGAATCAAGAAATTTGAAAATTAATGAATGACAAAGAAAATAGGAGTTTCACATCATAGGAGAAATCTTAAAGAACTATATTTCATGAAAGGAAGATTATAAAATCAAAATTTGTATCAAAAACAATATTTTGAGTTCAAATAGCAAAATCATAAAAGATTTTTTCAAATTTGCTATCAAAGATGTGAAATAATATCACTTGAATCTCATCAAAAAATACAAAGAAAACAAATGGTTGTTATATATATTAAGGTGCTAGTCATCATGTAACTAGAGACTGACATTGGTTTGAATCGTTAAAAATAAAAAATAACATCACTAAAAATTGTAGATGATAAAATTTATCAAGTTCAAGGAATTAGAAGAGTAATACCTAGCATGTCCTTTTTAATTTTTATGCTAGAAAATATTTTATAAGTTCCTAGATTATCAACTAATCTTATCTCAGTTTCTCAATTATTTGAAAAATAAAGAACAATGGAATTTAAATATACAAATAAACATAGAAAATGCATTATCAAGAATCAAAGAAAAATTTAAGCTACAGGGTCAATCAAGAATGGAATATTTAACTTAGATACAGTGGGATTCTCTCAAGAAATCATTGAAATTTTATTACCTCAGAATTAAATTACTAATAAGCTACTTGATTTTTTAGAAAGACAAGAAACAAGAAATTGGATCAAGCATAGTCCAAGATTACCTTACAAATATTACAAACATAAGCAATGGATGAACCTAAGATTAAATATGATGAAGAAGATTCCATAGAATTAGAGGTTCATGAACAATGCAAGGTCACATGAAGATGAATATTGAAGACTAAAGTCTTCAATAACCAAATAATGTAATACAAGGGGATGTTAGAGAATATTACATTATTTGGTACATGCAAATGTACCCCCATGGTACCTTTGTGGTACAAATGTAAACATGTAATAGATTAGGGTTTGAGTCTATAGTTTAGCTGAGTGATTTATATTTCCTCTTTATGTGAATGTCTATGTGCAAGATATGCACAAGTGTCATGTAAGTAAGAGTGCAAGTGTGTATTGATAGAATGTGCACAAGTGTCATATAACTAAGAGTGCAAGTGTGTATTGAGAGAATGTGCATAAGTGTCATGTATGTAAGTGTACAAATATATAATGTAAGGAGGTAAATAAGTTTCTTGTATTAGGAGTGGATATAGGATAGTAAGAGCCATGTATAAGTGTGCAAGTGTCATATATTCAAGTAGTGCATGTAATAAGAGAGTGAAAATTCTAGTATACAAGTGGCAAGATGAGCAAACAAAGGTCAAGAATAGGAAAGGTTGCATCTCTCGAATTTGTGAGGAATGCAATAGATAATTATTGAAGAGTCACATTTCCATGTCTATATTATGGAGACAAAAATCCATACAATGTAAAGGAAAATAGTTTGTAGTGATCACCATAACAAGCATTGATAATAAAGCTTGTATACAAATTTTGAACAATTTTACTATTGTTGGAGATAGTACATTATTTGGCCCCATTGTAATATTAGTTTGGTAGATGATTTATATTTGTATAATGTATGAGAGAAAATGCAAAGTGTCAAGAGAGAATGAAGAATCACATGATATGTGGCAAGATGATAGTTTTATCTTTATGATAGGAATATGAAAGGTTGCATCTCCTAGATGAAAGAGGAGAGCAATAGTTAGAGAACTAAAAAGTCATGAAAATGATATATTGGAGGTAAAGATCCATACAATGTAATCAATCTGTATCATACATGTAATATTATGATATTTTCCATATTTGAGTTTTATTTTGTGAGATTTTTTTTTTTTTTTTTTTACACATGGGGGAAGCGAGCGCCCCCCCACCCCCCGGGCCCCGGGCCCCCCCCCCCCCCCCCCCCCCACCACCCGGAGATATTATTGTATTAATATTCATTGCTAATTTTTTTTATTGTTAGTACCATTCATTTAATTTATTGATGCAGGAGCTTACCTTTTGGAGGACATAACTTTTGATCCGACCATTGGGTCAACTTGATATTTTACAATGAGCTAGATAATGAAGAGGAAAATGACATGGCTAAGCCACAACAGGGCCTAGATTATCATTTTAGGTCTTTTGAGATTTTTTCGAGCCCAAATTCTTTCATCTAGTGCCCCAAAATAGATTTTAGTATTTTTTTAGAAAACCCTCATGTAAAAATTTAGAATTTAATAACTCCTTTTTTAGACATGGTTAGGTGTTGATATTTTCTAGGATGCTTAATATGGGTGATACAATGATGTGTATTAATTTAGAGGGCTATCCGAGCTTTTTTATTTTCCTAAAAAAGGTCATTTTGGCTAAAAATGTAAATTACCCAAAAATAGTAATTTCTTATCTTTAGGGCTTTAAGATTTAGGGTTTTTTTAGAATTTATTTTGGGATATATATTCCCTTGGTATCACATTGTAAAGGGGGTGAAATCCAAGAATGAGAAAATAAAGTATTTTTTGGTTTATTTCCATGTATTGCAATTTTGTGTGATTGGGGGTTTACCGCTTTATTTCTATTTATCGTTTGTTTATATGATTGAGGTTCTTTTTTTGATCTCTTGTAGTTATATTTACACCATTTGGTATCAGAGCAAGTTGGATATTGTTGGGGGAGAGAAGGTAATCTTAACGATTACATTTATTTTGGTACTCATATTTTTTATTTGGAATAACACAGATAAAATTAGCATGAGGAGAGGAAGAGGAGGTTATGCCTAGCTCAATAGAAATATACAAGATATATAGGTACAAGTTATTCAGTTGACTAGAATTATGGCCCGTATGATGGACAGACATCTAACAGAATTTTTAGATCTAGATTTTTATAATGATATTGTGAAAGGAGACCACAAGATAAAGGTTCACGTTGATAAAGAACTAGATAAGAAGCCAGAGTTTGAGGATAGACTAATTAGGGCTTTGGAAGGAAATAAATATGGTATCAATATTGATGTCCCTAAGTATGTAGGAGGGTTAAAACCAAAGGAGTTGATAGACTGGTTGTATAGCATGGATAAGTTCTTTGAGTGGAAAAGTCTTTTAAAGGAAAATAAAGTGAAGCTTGCATGCACAAAGTTGAAAGGGTATGCATTGATTTGGTGGGATCATCTACAAAAGGAGAGGTAAAGAAAAGGAAAGGAAAATATTAGGGTCTCATGTAAAATTAAAAATAAACTAAAGGGGAAATTCTTGCTTAAATATTATGCCCAAACATTATTTTGTAGACTTCAAAACCTCATACAAAAGGATCAAAGCATCGAGGAATACACCAATGAATTCTACAAGTTATCAATTTAGGTGGATCTTGAAGAGTTAGAAGAACAAAATATTGCAAGATATTTGAATGGATTAAGTTATGCCATGCAATATGAGTTGAGTATGATTCAGATCCATTATGTAGAAGATGCATATCAGTTTGCATTTAAAGTAGAAGATAAACATAAGAGGAGAGGAGTGAGTAAAGGACCATCATCACCTCCAACTAGTGGGCATGTTGGATTTAGTCCCTCAAAGGGAGAATCTACTAATACATGAAAAAAGAAGAATCTGGGAAAGGTCATAGTAAACATGAGAGAGGTGGAGGATTTCAAAGAGTAACAGGCTATGATGGAGGACATAATTGGGATAGCCCACAAAGATCATATACCTATTATAGTTGTGGTGAGGAAGGAAAAAGAGCTTTTGAGTGTCCACACTATCTTGCACAAGAAATAAAACAAGAAGAACAAGCTAGAGTCAATATGGTATAGTAGAAGAGCAAAATGAGATAGGATTTGTAGAAAACATAGGGAAAAACCTCATGATAAAGAGGATGATAATCGTACCAAGGAAGAAAAAATTACAAGATAGTAATGATGGTGATTCTTGGCTACATACAAATATCTTTCAAACTAGGTGTACATCTGAAGGAAAGGTATTTAAGATGATTATTGATAGTGGTAGTTGTGAAAATATGGTTTCAAATAAAATGGTTGAGAAACTTAACTTGAACTATGATAAGAACCTGTATTCCTACAGTATCTCATGGTTCAAGAAAGAGAATAAGGTAACTATAGATAAGAGGTGTCTAGTTAAGTTTTCAATTAGGACTACCTACAAGGATGAAGTGTGATGTGATGTAATTGCAATGGGTGCATGCCACTTATTATTGGGGAGGCCTTGGCAATATGATAGGAAGACTACCCATGATGGAGAAAATAATACTTACACATTCTATAAATATGGAGTAAAAATGGTCTTATTACCACATAATAAGGACAAAGTGAAATTCTATTAACAACTGAGAAATTTGTCATAGGGATGAAAGAAGTTGGGGTTTGTTACGTGTTGATAGCAAAGAAGGTGGATACTAAAGATGTTGCTAAACCACCTTCAACAATAAATTGCTAAAATAGTATGTAGATGTCATATCATAGGAGTTACCATATGGACTACCTCCAAAAAGGGATATTCAACATCGTATTGATCTGATCCAGGATTTGAACGATTGGGAAAAAGAAAGGTAAAAATAGTGGATCTTAGCCTTACCACAAGCTAAGTTTACATATAATAGTTTAGTCAATAGGTCAAAAGGAAAATCTCCTTTTCAAATTGTTTATGGTAAGAATCCCAAGGGTGTGCTAGATTTGATTGGTCTACTGACTTAGGGTAAACTCAGTGATGATGCAGAGGCATTTGCTTAGCACATACAAGAATTGCAAGAAGTCAAAAGGAAGTTGCAAGATGGTAATACAAAGTATAAAGCAATATCAGATGTAAGTAGGAGAATAAAAGTTGCATTAGTTTGATCAAA